>CM039091.1:41072177-42322177 GCA_022113865.1 Chimonanthus praecox
TTGTCTTAATGATAAATCTTAAACAAATGGAATTTTTACACTTACGGAGTTAAAGCCTACCATTTCTAAGTTCATCGAAGACAGGAACGCCCCAAGCTTGAAGTCTCTCCTTCGAGCATCCTTCTTTTCCCCGGATTCCTCTCCTCTAAGGTAAATCTTCTTCCACTAACTCAGATTGTCCTTGAGATTCATTGTTTTGAATTGATGTTCAACATGAGATAATGGTTTGAAAGAGGGATTAACCTATGAAAGAGGGATCGGAGGTAAAAGAGAGTTTTGAAGTAAGGAGAAGAGGCTTTTGATGTTGAGAGGGGTTTTGGCTAATGCATGGAAACCCTAAGTTTGTAAAAATGAGATTTTTGGTCAAATTGGGAAGGGGTTTGACTTTTAATAGTGGAAATTAATCATAAATGAATTGTTTGACCTTGGAGATGAGTAGAGAAAATTTTGGGGGAAGTGTGGACCTTTCCTTGCTTAGAAAATTGGGCACTAAATTCTTTGAATATTTGGTACTTAGCTTTTGATTTGGCGCTAAATTCTTTGAAAACATGACATAACCAAATTCGTCAAGTAGTCTCAACGTTAGTGTCACACCTCGACCCTCAGAACACGTGATAAAATTTATATATTTTTTTAATTCTAATCTCGTCTTAATGATAAACCTCAAACAAATGGAGTTTCATACTTAGGATTAAGCCTACCAATTCTAAGATCATCGAAGACAGGAACACCCTGTCGAAATCTAGGTAGAGTTTTATCTATAAATGGAACATCGAGAAATCTTTCGTTTAATTAAAGCAACCCGGTAAACATTCCATACTCAATAATCATGTATCACACGTGGTGATCACAATGTGGCCCATCATGTCTAACACACGTGGCCCTCGTAATGCGGCTCAAAACGTGAATTCCAACCCAAATAAATAAACAATCCAAAAATAATAAGGGGTCCTAAATATACATAACTCAAAGTATATTACAACCCATAGTATTACAAACCAAAATGTAAATTGTTTCTCAAAATAAAGTAAAGGGGCTATCAACTCAAAGCCATCAAGGCTCAAACCCGCCTATTAGGGCTGCAACTCGGGTCAGGCAGGCCGGGTTTTAATAAACCCAACCCTAACCCGACTCACTCCATATTGAACCCGACCCGACCCGACCCGAGATAGTGAACCCGACCTGACCTGAGATTGTAATACCCTTAACCCAACCCGACCCGACCCTTAACCTGACCCGACCCGACCCTTAACAAAACAAACCCAACTTAATCTCTCTTTTCTTTCTTTCTGTTTTTTTTTTAAGAAAAAGAAAAGAGTCAAACCAACCAAACAACAGAGAGAAATGTGATCATAATTAAATGAAATAGACGAAATTCTATTAACCAAAGTAAGAAAAATCATATTGAATCTCTCTCTTCTGCTTCTTAAGAAAATGAAAGTCGAATCCATCATCAAATCAAGTCTTGAAGATTGCATGATGTAAAAGGAAATTTTTAGTAACCCAATCATAATCATCAACCACTATTAGAGAATACATTGAGGAGAAGTGAAACAAGTAAAAAAATCCAAAGAAAATCAAGAAGAAGTGCCACATCATCATCAAATCAAACCAATCAAAGAGCTAAATGAAACAAAAGACATCAAATTTTGCATACAAAAATTTCTTAAAAAAAAAAGAGAAATTTGAAGGATATGAGTCATTGTCGAGAGACACCAAACTCACAAGAATTGGTTGAAGGATTGATTGAAGGAGAGAGGGAGAGCGAGAGGCAGCAAAACGAGAGCGAAGATGGGAGAACAAGGTTCCCTTATATCATTTCTACATGGTATCAGCCAGACTTCGATCGGTAAGAGACCACCACAGATCTAAACAGATATTTTCCTGAAAAACAAGAAGCAGAAATGATCTCTGCAGTTTTTATTCTTCCGCCTGCAACCCAGACGACCTTCCGTCCAAACCACAGCTCCAGAAAGGATTCTCTCGGTTTGGCTGCCACCGGCATTGGTTGCAAATTCTGCTTTGTCTTTGGGGTGCTCATCTCGGACGACCACGGCCAAGTCCACCGGCCCTCTCCTCTCTTCTCGGATTTGCAAAGGTTTCCCGTGAGGGGGAGCCAGGCGAGGCATCTCTGTCTGTCGCGCATCATCGACACACCGGCAGGTTACAAATCCGGCAGGCGTCCAATCTTCTCAGTTTAAGGTCTCTTCTCTGAACGAGTTTCACGCCAGATCTGATCTGCCGCTGCCGGATCTGATAATTTGCCAGCCGATCTGGAGGCTCTTCCCTTTCAGATTTGCCGGACACCGCTTCCGCCTCTAGTTTCCAGATCTGCTTCCAGCGTCTCTGCTTCAGATTTGTTCTGCTTCAGAGACTCGTAGAAGCCGTCTAGTGTTCTAGGGTTTGAGATAGTAAGGCAGCTTTTATATTAAGTTATGAAAAGGTCGGGTCGGGTCGGGTCTTCTTGGGTCGGGTTTTCTCGAGTCGGGTCGGTCAGGTTGAAATTTAAAGGCCTTAGCCCAACCCGACCCGAATTTCGGTCGGGTTTTTCTTTTCTCAACCCGACCTGACCCTATAGCCCGACCATTGTAACCCGACCCGCATGATTTCTCAGGTCAGGTCATGCGGGTCGGGCCAAAACCCGACCCGAGTTGCAGCCCTACCGCCTATGATAATTCTTAGTGTTCCTTTAACCCCACGTTGGGTTGCGTGTTTATGAAATTCGTAAGAGGTGAGCTGCACATGCTCAAGAAAGAGAAACAAATAACATATATCACATCATACTCACGCACGAGGATAACATTCCACATATTATACTCAAATGCATGCATATCAAACTCATCAAAACAACAGGGGTTATCGATCATCAAATAATCACAATCATAACACACCACACTATCAAACTCTGCGTCACACTCGGATTGACACTTGTCAAGAAGATCTCATCCTTTAGGGTAAAGATCTGTCACGCCCTGCCCAGCAACAGGGTCACGAGTTATTCCAAAATCTCGCTCACGATACCAAGTCCACCATCATGTCTTAACCTCCAGGAACATGTGACCATTTTTTTTCAAATGAGACACATTCAAATCTCATTCTAAATCATATACTCTAATAGACTAGGTTTCACGCACGAACAAGGGAGAACTATCATGTCTAATTTCACATATGGGCTACATTCATCCCCTCTAAACTCACCAACACATAATACACATAATTCATCCCATAACTCAACATTGCGTCGCAATAACATTTACATCAACACATAAGTTGCTCCACTCAACACACTAAAAGTTTTAGAGCATAAATGTGTCTCAAAATCATTACAACCAAGTCTTAAAACAAAACCTTAATATAACATAGTCAAAGACTAGTCTATTAATTCAAATAATACATGTTTCAAAAAAATCAAGTTCCTCTCAAAGCATAAACTATATGTATCACTACGACCATAGGCTCCACCTCCATTGCTAAGCTTGGGCCTCATCCAAACCGATCTCCACTGGAGTTCCTCCAATGTAAAGGGTAAGCTACACATGCCCAGTTAGAAACAACAAATATCACACATACCACATCCAACTCACATGTTATAAATATGGTGCACATGAATAACCTACAACATGTTATGCATCACAACATGTGCACACTCATTCCATGTCAGCACACATCACATGTGAGTAGGGACCATCACACAATGTAATGACCCGACCCTTGTTATATATCTTTTTTGAGAAATTCCCAGTTTGGCAGGGTGAATGGCTTGAAATTGTTATTGTCGTACACTTTATAAGTTGGTATGTGTGGGCTTTCCAACAAGCCCGAGTTTACCCAAATCCGAGCTTGGGAACTCGAGTAGTGGTCTGTTGAAGAAAAGAGGAAAATTATAATTTCTCTACAAAGTTTGGAACATCTAACGGGATCCAATGATAGGACGGACCCATCGGATCGTCTAGTCTCCCTTCAAATGGAATATTAGAGGGTAGTGATGTATGACAATATTTCAATCTTTAGCAGACGATCCGACAGAGGCCATTGGAAGATCCGATGGTCTTACACGGACAAGACCAGTATATAGTAAAGTTTGTCCAATAAATGAGACATTCAAATCTCATTCTAAATCACATACTCTACTAGACTAGGTTTCACACACGAACAGGGGAGAACCTATCATGTCTAATTTCACATATGGGCTATATTCATCCCCTCTAAACTCACCCACACATAATTCATCCCATTACTCAACATTGCGTCGCAATAACATTTACAGCAATCAACACATAAGTCGCTCCACTCAACATACTAAAAGTTTTAGAGCATAAATGTGTCTCAAAATCAGTACAACCAAGTCTTAAAACAAAACCTTAATATACCATAGTCAAAGACTAGTCTATTAATTCAAATAATACATGTTTCAAAAAAATCAAGTCTCTCTTAAAACATAAACTATATGTATCACTACGACCATAGGCTCCACCTCCATTGCTAAGCTTGGGTCTCATCCAAACCGATCTCCACTGGAGTTCCTCCAATGTAAAGGGTGAGCTACACATGCCCAGTTAGAAACAACAAATATCACACATACCACATCCAACTCACATGTTATAAATATGGTACACATGAATAACCTACAACATGTTATGCATCACAACATGTGCACACTCATTCCATCTCAACACACATCACATGTGAGTAGGGACCATCACACAATGTAATGACCCGACCCTTGTTATATATCTTTTTTGAGAACTTCCCAGTTTGTCAGTGTGAATGGCTTGAAATTGTTATTGTGGTACACTTTATAAGTTGGTATGTGTGGGCTTTCCAACAAGCCCGAGTTTACCCAAATCCGAGCTTGGGAACTCGAGTAGTGGTCTGTTGAAGAAAGGAGAAAAATTATAATTTCTCTGCAAAGTTCGGAACATCTAATGGGATCCAATGATACGAGGGACCCATTGGATCGTCTAGCCTCCCTTCAGATGGAATATTAGAGAGCAGTGATGTAGATGTATGTCAGCATTTCAATCTTTAGCAGACGATCCGACAAAGGCCATCAGAAGATCCGATGGTCTAACATGGACAAGACCAGTATATAGCAAAGTTTGTCCAATAATTTTTCCCATTTCTCATTTCCAGCCCTTGCCTCTACCCTTCCCCTACAACCCCACCGCCCCCCCTCCCGCCCCCCCCACCCCCCCCCCACCACTCCTCTCCTCAAGCTTCAAGCCCACACACTAGACTACTTAGCTCAGATTTGGACCAACTTGGGCTTGTTGAAAAGCCCACACACTAGACTACGCTACTAAACCAATTCACCGGAATTGGAGATCCATAGATCTCCTCAAAACCTGAAATCGTGGGTCTGGTTATTACAAGATGACAAATGTTAGGGATATGCGTAGTCTATTTGTTAAGAAAGAAAATTAAAACATACATGTCTTTTATTAGCTTTTATCAAACCATTCAACTTATCATTGCGTGAATTAATTGAGAGGGTCATTATAGACTTTTCATAAGTTTTAATAATTTTCTTCCTATTAAATTTTAAGACAATCTAAAAATCCAACAAATCTTTTTTTCTCTGTTTGAATTTGATAAGTGGATTGCTCGGAAAACACTTTACAAGTGGACCTTGTGGGGCTCATCTGGGTGGGATAGGATTCATTTTAATGGTATTTTATGGATGATGCTTATTATGAAAAATTACGCCGATTAGTTTTGAAAAGTTATAATTTTTAAGAGTCCAATAATCAATGATAAACATAGGATAAATGTTGTATCGAGTTCAAGCCAACAACAAAATTAGCTCCAACTGGGTTCAACTCCGATAGGAGTCCAATTTCAATTAAGGTAGAGATTAAGGGTGTCAGAAAGTGAGGATACATGTAAATGAATTTGCGTGAAATGTGATGCAAACTTTACCAAGACCTATAGTAGACCCAAATTCATTCTAAATAAAACTCAACTTCTTTTCAAAAGCTTCAAAGTATTTACAAGTTTTATTAAGAATAATTAAAAAACTTCTAATCCTTATTAACATATCTCACGTGGATTTGGCTATAGCACTTTTCAAAACAATATTGTGGTATGGTTATTTGTCTAATCCAAATAAAAGACATAATTGAGAACCTAAAGTGTAGATAAAATATCAAAAGTCAGTTGCATATAAATTATATATATATATATATCACGGGTTCAAATATTGACTTATACTATATGTATTGGTCGAAATGTGTTGTTTTAAAGTTATTTGATATATTATATATTGTTAATTTATTTAGGTATCACTTATATTAGACTGAGATATTGTCAAGATGATGGCATATTGTTGATGTTATATATTTTTACTTTTTTATAAAAAAATTTTTGAGCCAAATGGTCATATGTCACTAATATATTGTCAATATAATATTTATTATCGATATATTAATATCTAAATTTGATAATTTTAAACTAATACTGCCGATTATTGATTATGACAGTCTTGAGTTGGAATCATGATGAGACTCGAGTGGGAAATGTGACCGTAGATTGAACATGACTTTTGCAGTGACATCCGACAAATGGTATCATGAAGTTTTAAGTATTCAGCTAATGAATGATGGCTCCCAGCTTCGATTTGATCCTTGATTCAACGACTTTTTTACCACAATTTTTGAATTCTTCTGAAATCATATTTTTAACACTCAAATCCCCTTTGAAATTTCAATCGAAATGATATATCAAAATCCATAACACGGACATGTGCTATGATGGTTTGTCAATAGTTGAGCTAAATGAGTCATGACTTTTGTGCAAAGCACGGTAAAAAAACGGTCCATCTGAGATCTCTGCCGAGACGCTGAGATCTCGGACCCGCTGAATATCGTTTGATATTTCTTTCTCTCCTTTTTTTTATAAATCTTGCCCGTATCGGCCGAAATTGGTGAGATCTCTGTCATATCGGCCGAGATTTCGCTCGTACGGCCAATATATCTCATATCGGCCGAGATATCTCGGCCGATACGAGATGTATCGGCCGAGATTTCGACCCCTTGTGCTAAGGATAAATCCAGAAGTGGTCCATTAAAGGTCTTAATTGAGAAATCAGAAAAATACATGATAAATATTCCATAGTAGTTTTTTAAAGATTTCTTGTGTCCATTAAAATATATCATATCAATATATACTTTAACTAAACAAATTTGAAAAGGGTATAATCATCAAGGGTTGGCTTGATGGTCAAAATCCACCATTGTTTGCGAGAAGTACATTCACAACATATTTTGCTTTGAAGTTAAGGCTTGGGACACCCATTGATTTGTTTGAAAATCTAGAAAATTAATAAAAAAAAATTTGAATTCGCAATATGTTTGGCCAGCAAATCCATGTTTTGTAATAGAACCCAGGGCTGTCTTAACCCTTTGGCAAGAAAGGCAATCGCCTTAGGCCCCTAGACGAAGAAGGCCCCTCTCGCTGTGGCTGGGCTCCCATTCAAGTCTTCTCTCCATGGGGGCTGAAGCTCGATGCAGCTATAAAAAGGGGTTCTTGTTTTTCTCTTTCATACTCTCAATCTCTCTTCAACCCCTCTTTCTTTGGTGATTATTGGAACCCAACAATCACATCTTTACTTTCTTTCTCTGGCTTCTGCAAGTCTTTTCCATTTCATTTCTTTATTATTTCTTAGTTTAAAATTTCAGTTTTAATTGATAAACAGTTTGGATTAATAAATTTTTGACATAAGGTAGTTTTGGAAAATTTCTGTTAAAATCGAAATGAAAATTCGTTCTGATACCCAGATCGGTCGAAATCTTCTTCTTCCTCTTTCAGATTTTTGTAAATTATTCTCATATAAATCCTTTTATTTCTTTTACTTCTTGATTTAACGCTAATCTCAGTTTTAATTAGAACCAGTTTTAATCTCAAAACTTGTTAAAATTATTTTCTAAAGACGTTTATAACCATGAAAATAAGTCCAGAAAACCCTTCTCTCTATTATTCCTCCATCCCCATTTCTCTTCTTAGGTAGGTTTTCCTTAAATGTTTTTTTAAATTTGATATTGTAAATGGGATTGGAAAAAAAAGAAGGAAATGATTTGGGTTTTTTTTTTTCCACTACCATTATTTAGCTAATTGATTGTAAATTATTCAGATTATATATATATATAAAGATAAGAGTAGTAGAGAGAACTCATCTTTCAATCTCTGTTTGCACTTCAGCCCACTTAGTATATTGATCTTTTAAACTGTTCTTATTCTGTTTTAATTGTTGAATATGCTAATTTCACTGGGATGAATATGCTAATCGGATGGGAAAAAATTTCAATGCTCTGTATTGTTGGCCTCTTAATCTTTTTAAGTTAAAAAAAAAATTATCTAGAATAATTTATTTTATTATATATAATTAAAATTTTAATTAAATATTACTTATAATAATATATTAAATACTAAGAATGCCTCATATAGATTTTTGGCCTTACGCCTCAACTTGTGTCTATACGGCCCCTAATAGAACCTATCTCATAAGGTTGAAATGTTCAACTGAAAGACCCTAAGCCCGACACTAAAGCCTCAATACGGGCATATTGTCGATACTTATCGGTGTGATGATGATGTGCTGATATGCATTCTCCCTTCTATATATTTTTGAGAAAAAAATCCAAAAACATTACAGAAAACAGAGAAAAATATGAGCTTCATTGTTATGGGTTTTTATCCTTAAAAACAATCATTTCTATATAGTAATGGGGTGTCAATCTTAAGAAGTCAAAATTTTGAAATTTCTCAAAAAATGTGGAAAATTGTCCGAAATATCCAAAAATAGAAAACCAATTTTAGTAATTGTTTGTCATTAAATTAGTTGGGATCTGGCCCCACATGGGTTACTTTTGGACCTCAAAGCCTAAAAAAGCCGAATCCAATTGTTGCCATTACAATAGGTCTACAAAATCCACATCAGCTGTTGTTCATGTGGATCCGACTATTGCCAACTTGGCAAAGAATTGCTCAAAACAACAATAACGTGGCCTGCTAATGCTACCCACAAACATCAAATAACCTCTTTGTTTATCTCAGACATTTTCTTCCATTCAAATGCAGAGTATTCAAAAACACAGTCAATAAGAGTTGTTATTATGGCAAAAAAAAAAAATCAACAAAAGTTTAAAACACTATCTAACTACTAAAGATAGTTCACTAATATTCAAAATTTAGAGTGTGTGAATAAATAACTAACATAAACATATTTCAGTCTCAGAGTAAGGTAAAACCTAAATTTCCTTCTGAAACTCGCTTTGACTCAAATCTCATCGGACTTACAATCAAGAATAAAACTCTCTGAAGCAGGTATAAATCGGTCAAATAATATGTGAGGAGAATAATATATATCAAAAATAAAGTATCTAACATATAAAAGTTTGAAAGACGCATTTGCAAGAAAGAAAATAAAATAGTCTATTGAAAGGATGCCAAATACTAAGAAGCTTTAGAAATCACCACAATATCATTCCTACTCATTCTTTCCCACGTCCAAACCACATCACCTCTAAGATCAAAGTAGGACTTCAATAAGACAAAACTTTAGACTTGATACAAGGATTAAAACAAAAAAGGATAAGGATACAACAAAATGTTCGAGAATAGTTGTGAGAAACAAATAATACTCAGGGCTTTATTCTTTCAACTTCCATACCATATTTTTCCTTTTTTTTTTTTGAACTACCTTTTTTGTTTTTTGTTTTTTTAATACTCTTTCTTCGCATATAACATTGAGCTATTTTTTTGCCCTTTCTTCAATCATAATTATTCCTACTAATTCTTAGGACAACTAGAGTGAAGGATATAAATAATATAGGGTTATACTCCTAAATGGAGTATGGTGAAGATAATTGGCTAACAAAGAAATCCTATATAAAAGGATCAAAGGGTTAACTAGCAAAAAGTATTACTTTTGGTAGGCTAGAAAGGTTCAAAGAATCCAAAGATGGCCTATAATCATCTCTTAGGGTTCATATGGTTCTTCAGCTTCCATGTACTCAAAGGATTTCAAGTGTAGCATTCCAATGGTGTTCTTCTTAGGAATTGACCAAAATGAAATAATAATGAGACTAGCAACAAAATAAATGTGCTTTCAAAGAAAAAATTGAATATATTTGTAATAACCCTCCAAAGATGAATGTCTCTAATCTCACATGGGTTTTAAGTCTCCACTAATTTTCTTCAGAATTTCCAGATTATACTCACTCTTCAACTTAGACTACATCTATACAGCTAATGTGATGTGCAAAATTGTTGAGTTTGAAATTCATGAAACACCTTTTAAAAAAAGATAATGTAATGAACTAAAAGTTTACAAATTTAGTAGTATACTGAATCATCAAAGTTACATAACACATGTTTCATCATTCATAACATTGAATATCGGAAAACTTAATTCTCATCATTAAAGGAACTTCTAGTCAAAACCTCCATAATTCTTGATTTTTTTAAAATTCTTTTTTTTTTCCAATCAAGAAATTCAATCTACTTGCCAAAAACAACTAAGGAGACATCCTACACCCCCCAACCTAAATTAAACATTGTCAATGTTAAAAATGCAAATGAGAGATAAGGAGAGACATGTTGATGAAGTGAAAACACAAGTAGAGGGATAGAAGTCACCTGAAGTCACAGTATTCTCCCCCATTATCTGATCTCAAAACTTCAACTTTAGACATGTTTCATTCTCAACCAAAGCTTTCCATTTCTTGAAGACATCAAATACATCAGATCTATGCTTAAAAAAATAAACCCACAATTTTCTAGTTGCGTCATCAATAAAGGTAACAAAATAAAGAAAGCCACCGAGAGAGGATACCAGGGTTGGTCCCCATACATCAGTATGAACCAATTCCAAACGCTCTAACTTGGGAGTCCTTCCAACCTTTGAAAAGCTAACCTTTCTCTGTTTTCCATAGACACAATCTTTGCAAAAGCCCAGATCAATAGACTTTAGCCCTAGCAGTTTCCCTTTCGAAAGTAAGAACTTCATCCCTTTTTCACTCATGTGCCCAAGTCTGTGGTGCCATGTGCCTGTGTCCACCATTGATGATGCAACTGCAATGGATCTAGTAGAGTCGGAAGTCATGTAAAGAGTACCTTCTTTCTTACCCTGAGCAACCACTATAACTCCTTTTGTGATTTTCCACGAATCACCAGTAAAGGTCGTCATGTAACCAGAGTCTGCAAGATGCCCAACCGAATAAAGTTCTTTTTCATATTTGGAACATGTCTAACATCCTTCAGCTATAGCATTGTCCCATTCGATTGGTTTATCTGAACATCCCTTTTTCCAACGATACTCCAGGGTTCATCATCTCCCAGATAGACTTTCCCGAGATTACCCTGCACATAGTCATGAAGAACATCCCTACTCGAAGAAACATGAAATGAGGCACCAGAATCTATCACCCAAGAATCATAACAAGTATCGAAATACAAAATTAGGGCATTAGAAATACTTTCTTCAGAGATGTTTACCATGTCTATACCTCCCTGATTATTGCTTTGATGTTGTTTCTTTGGGGCTTTACAATCCCATTGGAAATGCCCTTTTTTGCCGCAAAACAGCCTTCACACTTTCCTTGTGAGGCCTGGATGATCTATTCTCCCTCGACTTGGAACGACTACAATTCTTGTTTCCTCTATTTGATGTTCTTCTCCTCTCTCCAACATTCAAAGCATTCCCTGACGCTTCACCTGATGATTTCCTCCGAGATTCTTCACTTAAGATGACGCTTACAACATCATCATATTTCAACTTCGTTGATCTGGAAGAATTCCTCACAGCTATTACCAAACCGTCCCAGCTTTCTGGCAATCCAGATAAAATTAGAAGACCTTTGATTTCATCGTCGAAAATGGTTTCTACAGATTCCAACTGGCTTGTGATTGTATTGATCTCATTCAAATACTCAGCCACGTTTCCACCATTAGACATCCTTATGTTGAACAACCTCTTCATCAGATGAACCTTGTTGGAAGCAAAGGGTTGTTCGTACATCTTTGATAGGGTCACCATCAGATTTTTTGTAGTTTTTTTCTTTGAGATATTGAACGCCACCGACTTTTTTAGATAAAGTCGAATCGTTCCCAGGGTCTTTTTGTCAAGCACCTCCCACTCGACATCAGTCATCGTCTTAGGTTTCTTATCTTTTCCTTCAAGAGAAAGATAGAGATCCTTCTGATAGAGGTAATCTTCTATCTGCATCTTCCAGAAACTGAAGTTCGAACCATTGAACCTTTTAATCCGCACCTTTCTTTCGACATTGCTCCCACTCGAACCTAAGCTCTGATACCAGTTGTTGGGAGGAAACGCCTTTCCTACCTCACTGAAACAACAATGTCGAAGATAGAAAAAAGAGAAATCAACTCAGAGGAAAAAATCACAACACAAATATTTTATGTTGTTCCCTTTTGCTATGTCCACGGGGTTCAAACCGATCCACTATGCTCAAAGGCGAAGAAGAAAGAATAGGCGACTCTCGTTACAAATCTGTATCTCTCTCTTTAACCAAAAAAAAAAAAAAATATACTATCCTAATTAAGGTTTACATAAGACGCAATATGAAATCACAAAATTCGACCCCCGAACGAGTCCGCACCAGTTTATCTCTGATAATTAGGCTCCACATAGCCTAACATGATTAAGATACGTGCTTCATGTCATATGACTTTCAAAAAAACCTATTTTACAACGTACAAATGGGGAGAATTTTGATGTTATAAAGATGGGAAATAACAGTTACTCAATGATTTTTGGCACAGTGATATGCATAGTAAAATCAATATATGCTGCACACATTGATGTTGAGGAATGTTAGACATGTTCTTGATATTCAATTTAATCTAATATTTAGTCCTAAGTTTAATTAATTGGGCTATCAATTTTTTTTTTCTTTTAAATGTTGCATGGAAACTTTCTCAATAAGACCTCAGTAACAACATTCACTGATACAAATAATTTGGCTGGCACTAGTTGTGGGAATATGTTGTGGCAAATTAACTGCTTTAGAGCTTAAGACCTATGGTTGATAAAGGGTTCATCCAAATTCCAAAATAGATTTGGAGCACCTTTTTCAAGAGATGATCATTGTTACTACTAAGTCAATTCTCGTCATTTGGGTCATAAATTAAGAACTTAAATGTGAACTAATTTGAGAGATTAGGTACAGAAAGCTTTTTCCAAGTGTTAGGGAGAAAATTACATTCTCCACGGTACACAAAACAATATCGACAAAATAGAAAAGAGAAGCAAACTATAATACAGAGATTTTACGTGTTTCTCTTTCGGTATGTTAACGGGTTCAAACCAATCCACTATGCTCAAACACATATGACTCTTGTTACAGATGTTCGACTCTCTCTCTCAGAGCTCGACCATCGACCAGATTGACAATACATTTCTAATCATCAGGCTCCACAAAGCCTACACGAAGGTCTTAAGAAGTGGTGGATAGTTTTGTTAGAAACTGAGAAACTGTATAACTCAAAGTCTATTACACCAGTATATATAGCCTCTAGCCGACCCTAGGGCTATTTTAGTCAAACTCAAATTCTAATATAAATACATCTCTTAATAGAGATAAACCCAAACTAAGAATCCTAATTATATACTAATTCTAATATATTCAACATTCCCCATTAAACTCAAGTGACTCACTTGAGTTTACAATTATTGAACAAAACAAAAACTAATAACTAACTGTCGGATGACTCGCCATCTAGTGAAGACGTCAACTTGAAGACGTGTCGACGAAGCCAAACATTGAAAATGTGCTGCAAGTTGCTAGAGAAGAAGGGTTGTCAACGATTACCAAAATCCATCAATTCATGCAGCCAATACCAATGCCAATACGAATGCTTCCAATTCCAATACCAAAGAAACTTCAAGGCGGGACAATAAACCAAATCCTCCAAATGTGGATGCAAACAGCTGCAAGTGTACCAATGCAAAATCAAAGCTGACGAAGAAGAGAGAAAGACAGAGAGAAGATACTAAACCAAATCCTCCAGAGTGTGGCTGCAAACGGAGGAGACAAGGTACACATGACTGCAATCAAACTGGGACGTGATGCTGGCATACTTTGACTTTCACTAACAATTTTAGATCAGAAAACTCGACATACCCCGTCTCTGACGGACAAACGGACGACGGTAAACTTGAAATCCAAACTTTTGCTTCCATGATTTTCTTTTCTTTTCTTCACTAAATTAAGAGAAACCCATGTCTTTCAAGAGTGCAGAGACGATCGAAATGTCCAGATGTCTAGTTGGAAAATCAATGCGTTCTATATCACCCCTAAAGTGTAATGACCTGACCTGGAGTAACAGGTCAATCGAATTGGGTAAAACTAAAATAGTAAAATAGGCATCTTCATTGTGTTTGTGTGAAATTATGTATTATTTTCTCTTAATTTTATTGTTTAGAAATAAAATAAATAAACACACAAAAACCTAGAATTTAATTAATATAAGTTCCCCGATGCACACATCTTCTCCTTAATTAGAAATTTATGAATTTATCCCTTCGAGTTGAGATTGAGTTAATGGAAAATTTAATTATCAAATTAGATCTTTATTTGCAAAGTTAAGGCTTCCAATTGGAATTGTATAATTAAAAATCCAAAAGTAATAAATTAATAAGATTTATTTAGCTGATATTTTAATAAAATTCAAATGATAAATTAAAATTTGATTTTTGTAAATAAATAATTAAACTACTGAGTCAATAATTAAATTCAAATTTTAATCAACTTGAATATAATCAATAATCAGTTAATTAATCAAATATAAACATAAAAAGGAAACAAATAGATAATGAAACCCATGTGGGCCTTTGGAGACCTACACCCCTTCACTCTTTCTAAATCCCTCCCCTTTTAAATCCCTAAGTTACCGATGGAAACTCAATCTTTCCACCATCGTATTTCACAAAGCTTTCTCTTCCTAATTTGTTTCCTTCTTCTCCTCTCCTTCCCCAAAATCGGCAACCCTTTTCGATGGAGATTGCCTCACCTCACCTCTTTCCGAATCCAAAAACCCATCCGATTCCCTTCCTTATAAATTCCATCCGAGATTCTTCCATGATCCGATCATCTTCAAGCAACAACAACCCGAACCCGAGCGAGAACGACCTCCAACCATCGCAGGGCAGCGGACGACCATTCTACCGAGTGATTCAGGTCAGCCCCTCTTCCTCTTCTCTTCCTCTTTACTTCTTTGGTTCGTCTCACCAACTGTACCCATTCCAAAGCTTGCTACCATCACCCATTCTTCAAAGTGTAAGCCTATCTTCTTATTTTATTACTTTAGCCTGCCTTGAATGGTTATAATTACTTCTCTGCTTTGGGAGAAATTTAAACCTCCGATCCTCATCCATGTCATTGACAAGGAAAATAGCTTCTTATATTCCATTCTTTGAAAATTGTTTAATGAATCTATTTTTTATTTAGTATTATCACTTTATTGAATCATATTATTACGTGTTTTAAATTGGTTTGGTGGGTAAGATTTTGTACGGTGATTAATTGAAAGATATTAGATTTTACCCTATTACAATCTTTCCTAGCTTGTTTAAGTATTTCAAAATTGTGATTTTAACTCATCACCTATGATCAGTCCTCTCAAACAACCAACCCCCTTTTTCAATCGGTTTTCATGGTCTTCATCAATTTACCTTCCCACCTGATTCATGTATGGTAGCAAATTTAGGGAACCCTCACTGCTTTATTTCAAGTAATTGTTTTAATACGAGTAATGACTCCAATTCTATTTATATAATTATTTTCACTAATAATGCAAGGGATTTCAAAATATGTATATAAAAGAGGTATTTCAGATCCCAAATGTCAGTATTGTAACAGTATTTACAAGATGGTTTTTCCCCTCTTTTATTTTATCTTATTTCATCCTACTTAACTAAAAGTATTTATCGATTTGAAATCTTGGGTTTTTCTATTAAGTCAAACCATTTAATATTTTGAAACTACAACTTGAGCTATTTATAATTTGTTTTATTTGGAGTAAGATTTATTAGAAACTTAAAAGAACAGTTACTTATTCTTTAGGCAAGACGTTCATTGTCTCATTTGTACCGAGTTGGATGTAGACATGGTTTGACCATGTAGTTTATAAATTCAACTTTCACCAATCTCCTTGGATCTTAGGATAACCCGTAGATCACAGTAGGGACAACACCAATCATCTATATTTAATAATTTTTATACAATTGTTTAGTTCAAGTTGGAAATGACATTGATAATATTCGGGACCCCTTTAAATAAATGTGCAGCACTTCCTGGACGTTCTATTGATTGATTTCAAGTGGGAATGCGCTTTGATTCATCACTTACACTTCTCGAAATTTTTAGGTGAGGGAAAACAATACACTATATTTTGTTATGAATGATATTCTCTATTTTGTTTATGTAATTGAGCAATGGAAAAATATTGCATTATGTAACGTATTTTACGAATATAATGTTGGACCTATGATATGGACTGGGTATATGTAGGAATAGTGGTTGTAATCCGGTGCTTACTCATAGTAATGTAAGGGGATAGACCACAATGGTGGTAGTGTATGGCCTCGCTTTTAGTGAGTAGTACCACGTATGTGGTAGGTTTGGATTATTAAGCCATGAAAGGTCACGTAGTCTGTTATTTGGTGGTGGTGTTAGCCTCGCTTCGGCGGGTAAGTCACTTAATGTAGTGTTTTGTTAGCCTCGCTTCGCCGGATAAGCCACTTCATGTGGCGTTGTGTTAGCCTTGCTTCGGCAGGTAGGCCTCCAAATACAGTAGGAGTTGTTGTGGATGAATGAGGCATTGGGTATTGTGTCTTATATAGTATAAAGCATGGACATTAAATGCATATTCAATTACTTATGCTTTTAATATTTCTTTATTTGTATTATATTGAGTATATTAGAGATATCATATTTTGGATGTGTGTTATTGTATTCCTTCACTGGGCATGGAGCTCACACCCCTTACATTGCAGGTAATCCTCTAGATTTAGGATTGGAGGAGACCACTGATGTTTAGAGACTGTCAAGGATGCATATTTAATTTCTTAGTATAGTCGTAGATTCATGTGATTGGATTTATTTATTTGATATTACGTATTTTGAGAGATTTGATTGGTTGGTTTGAAATAGTTGAGAACTTTGAGGATATTGATTTTGTTTTATTTTATGGAATGGGATGTGAGTAGTGAGATTAGATTTGACGTTGATAATAGATGTTATTTATTTCATATTGTCAATGACATTATGATTCATGCGATGTGTAAAAATTGGGCTTGAATGATTTGATGGCTTTGTTATTTTACCTATAATCTCTTAAAAAAATATATATTCATTTTCCTCCAGCCACAAATCTGTGATGTAAGACCTGTTAGATATATGATGCGTTGGATCATGCCCGGTCAACCTGCAGTTAAGCGGGCCACGACCCATTTAGGCTGTAGAAAAGGGCGGGGCGTTACATAAAGTCTCTCATTCAGATCTTCATCTGCATTGTGGACATAGCCCTATCTTTTCCTTTTTGACTTTTCAAACTTTGCTCCCAAATGGATGAAGACAAAAAAAAAAAAAAATCTTGTGCTGCAGCTGGGTCGAAACAGAGTGGCTGGGAAGATTTGCAAAGGCAGCAGGAGGAAACTGGATCTTTTTTTCCTTTTTTGAAAATTCAAATGAAGTTGGGACGGATCTGGGTTCTCTGCGTGGGTTGGAGGGGTGTGCTGCAGACGATGGTGCTGGTTGTGGACGCAAACTAAGATGAAGAAATCAGATCGTAGAAAAAAATCCTCAATACAAGAGTTTTGACAAGGGCGGTAATGAGATCTGAAGAGTTCGATCGTTGATTGTGGTAGCAGGGACAATGTTGCAAAGCCACAAAAGGCATTCAACCAAAAGGAGAATGCAGAGGGTCGGCAAATCTTCAGCGAGACAAACCAAGGGAAAAAGGAGACTGTTTGAGAACGGATGCAAGTCAGATCAAGCAGAGCGGACGGTGGCTATTGCAGATCTGGCAAAGGCAGGTTGTGCTGGTGCGAGCAGAGGCACTGTGAACAAAATATGGTGCTGGTTGGAGGTGCGCTGCAGATCTAATGAAACAAATAGGAACTGCGGGAACGAGGAACGACATGGAGGATCTCTCCATTGAACACCAAATAGATGAAGGCAAGCAAGTTGGTTCAAGAGCAGATCTGAGAAGAAGATCTCAGCAGAAGAGCAGAACGAGAGGGACAGATCTGATTAGTGGTTGCAAAGGGACGGGCGACGCTCAGAGACAAAGTCTTCCTATCTAGATAGGCTGTGAATACCAACATCAGACTACGTTTGTTGGGGGGCAAATCTGGATGAACTGAGAAAGAACGCAGGCTGGGAGAGATGCAGGGTGGGAACGAAACGAGAGAGAACAAGAGCTATGTAACGAACGCAGGTGTCCCCTCTCCCTCCGCCAGACGAGATTCCTCGGGCAGAGGGAGAGAAGAGTATCTCTCAAACGGTGGTCTTCTCTCTAGTCAGGATCGTGGTTTGGCTCAGAAACTGTATAACTCAAAGTCTATTGCACCATTATATATAGCCTCTAGCTGACCGTAAGACTATTTTAGTCAAACTCAAATTCTAATATAAATACATCTCTTAATAGATATAAACCCAAAGTAAGAATCCTAATTATATACTAATTCTAATATATTCAACAAGTTCTTCCTTTCGTCATCCCACAGGCTTGTTGCAGTTTGCTAGTGATGGCATTACTAATCATTACTAATCGTTTATGGCCAGCCGTACTCGTGTAATAGACACTTGGGGCAGTCCTCAATTTGGCACTTGCCCCTCAATATATTCATTGTTTCTTAGGTGCCCAATGTTTTTATGGTTTTGATGTCCATTCATGACATATTCATAGACCCGGTTGATCTGTTGTGGTTGCTGATACGTAGGATTTTGTTTATTCCAATTCTCATATCAATGTGGGCATCATTTACATTTCTGTTGAAATATATTTAGATTATCCTAATTATAATGTAATTAGGATTCTAGTTTAGGTTTACCTCTAATTAAGAGGTGTATTTGATTTATAATTAGTTAAGTGTTTGACTCTGATTATGATAGCCCTAGGGTCGGCTAGAGGCTATATATACATGTAATAGTTTAGATATTCAAGATAATTTTCTCTTTTCTAACATGGTATCAGAGCGGGTTACGACTCTGGTTTGAGAGTCGATTTTTCGTGGGTTCATTCTCTCCCTCTGCCCGGAGAAATCTGGTAGAGGGGGAGGACGTTACACACTTTTGCTTCCGCCTGCCTCTCTGTTGCCTCCGGCTTCCATCGATATTGATCTCTCTGGCGTGATCAATAGTGATTCACATAGCTCTCCATCGCTGCCCAGCCACCTTCTACTCTTCTGTCGCCCTTCTACTCTTCTGTCGCTCTTGTTTGTAGGTCTGGCTGCAAATCTGCTCACAACGGTTTAGTCCGGTGCCCGTGGGTACAAAGTCAGATCTGATACAGATCAAAAGATTTGTTCTTGCTGCCATCCCAATCCTCTGTTACCCGTTTCAGATCTGCATCCAGATCTGAACAGAGGAATAGGCTTGACCAGCGCCGGCAAGCGGCGCTCATCCCATCAACATCGCAGTGGCGACTCAGCCGGCATCTAGCAGTCACCGGCGACAGTTCTGAATCCTCCCCACCGCCAACACGACCAGAAAGAAGACAGGTCGGCAGTCGTCCGATCCGTTTCCCAGATCTACACTCGGCTGCTGCTCACCGGTCCCTACCATGGGTGGTTTCTTCCTTCCGATCCGATCCTTTGGAGTTCCGCACAGTTCAGTTCTCCAGTGCACGGAGGTGGCCCACTCTCTCTCAGATCTGATTCCAGCCTGCACAGCAGATCTCTTCCCCTGGCCGAACCCAGATTTGAAATCTCAGATCGGTTCCACATTCCGCCGACGGACAGAGGTCGAAACTCAGATTTGATTTCTCAGATCGCCGTCGACGCTGCACACAGCAGTAAATCTGATTTCTTCAACTCTCTCACCGACTGCACATCAAGAGGAAGAATCGCCAGTCTGCCTTGATGATCAGCCAGACCAGATTTCAACATTAAATCCCAGACCAGATCTAGCAGATCTGTTCTTGCTGCGCCCAAACCACACAGTCGGACGTTTTGATGCTGCCCTTTTTATTTTCTCAGATCTGCCTCAATTGAGTGGAGCTTTTGCAGATCTGCAGCTCGTTGCCCCCAGCTATGGGTTTTTGGCCCTTGTGCCACCGCAGATCCTCACCAATCTGCTCATGCCGCTGTCGCTCCGCCCAGGCTGCTGCCCACTATTCTGCCTTGCGCTGGGATTTTTCTCCGCCTGGGCAACCAGGCAGACACACCTGCCTTCGGTCTTAGACCTGCATATCAGATCTGCATTCGTGCTGCAACCTCTCTTTCTCGGCATGAGTGACTACCGATCTGTGCGAAACAGGGCTAACTTGCCCTTCTCTATTTCCGCTGCCTCTGCTCGGTGCTGCTGCGATGGCTGCCTGCCATCTTGCTCTGCTTCTGGTCGTCGATTGGCTTCTCCTGGCTGCTTCAGATCTGCAAACCCTAGATCTGGGTTTCCCTCTTTTTTTGCTCCGACCGAGATCAGCACGCTACCCCTTCATACGGATCTCCTTCCTCGGCTTCGTCTGGCTCTCGCCGCCGTACCTCTCTGCTTCGGCCTGCATAGTGGATCTTGTGCGGCTGCTCCTCTCTTTTCGGTCTCAGATCTGCGCCTGCCGATGCTCCTTCAGCCACCTCTGGCGTCACAGCTGCCGTGCACACCTCTTCTGCACATTGAGATAGAGCCCTCTGATCTGCTGATCAGATCTGCAGCATCGTCTCTACCGCTGCCTTTGCTGCTGTATTCAGTTCTTCGCCTTGTCGCTCTAATTTTCATGTCCACAGACTTGTTGTGTTGTTTCTTCTCGTCATGATCTACGAGATATATGCCAAGAAGAAAGGGGGAGAGTTGAAGAAAGGGATACAAATTGTCATTCTCCTCCTACTTTGTTGCTGTTTGAGCAGCCTTGTTTGGACACATGTCCATTTGTTGTGAATTCATCCACTTATTTTATTTGGAGGACTCTGATTTGTCCCCAGTCATTTGCTGGCCTTTCCAAGGTTACAGCCCTCATTTGCTGGCCTTTCATGGTTACAGCCCATTTGCTGGCCTTTTAAGGCTTCAACCCTCATTTGCTGGCCTTTCATGGTTACAGCTTCATTTGCTGGCCTTTCACGGTTTCAGCCTCATTTGCTGGCCTTTTATGGTTACAGCCTCATTTGCTGGCCTTTCATGGTTAAAGCCCCATTTGTTGGCCTTTCATGGCTTCAGCCCTCATTTGTTGGCCTTTCATGGCTTCAGCCCACATTTGCTTGCCTTTCCGATCTGATTGATCGATGTAATGGCTTCAGCGCCTTATTTTTCAGGCCATTCGTCGCCTGCATTTATCGCATATTGTGATCATTGTTTGCCGGACAATTGTCTTGCGGCTACTGCTGTCGTCCGAGCCTCTTTCTCTATTTCAGGCCGCCATCTGTGTTTGCCGCCTGTCATTTTGCAGCCAATCAACGCTGCCACATCAACACATATTTGCAGCCAATCAACGCTGCCTCTTCAACAAGCTTTGCAGCCAAACAGTGTGCTGCTTCATCAAATCTTCGTGGCCAGTTGGTGTGCCACTTTTGCACTTCACCTACTGTTTCTTCACGTTTCAAGCTTCGCGTATATCCATGCTTCAGCTTGCGGGGGAGTGTTGAAATATATTTAGATTATCCTAATTATAATATAATTAGGATTCTAGTTTAGGTTTACCTCTAATTAAGAGGTGTATTTGATTTATAATTAGTTAAGTGTTTGACTCTGATTATGATAGCCCTAGGGTCGGCTAGAGGCTATATATACATGTAATAGTTTAGATATTTAAGATAATTTTCTCTTTTCTTACAATTTCTAATGTTTTGCCAGTTATCACCATAGTTTCCCTCTCTCGACTTATGCAACTTGTTTTTCTTCTTTAGATTTGAGGAGAATGAAGTGATCGAACCCTCCTTAAAGGCACGTTCCATTGGGTAACCCTTTCAAAGAAGTAAGTAAATGACTTGCAGTCACCCAAAATAATCTTCTTTCCAATGTTCTAAAGATATTCAAGTAACAATTTCAATCGTATCCTATTTAAAAGAATTTAAGCTTGATCATGTTGGAGCAGCCCTCTAGTTTTTGATGAATTTGGGGATACTCCCGTTATATTTCGCTATTATATATGTGAGATTCACAAGAGAATCATTTATGGTAGGGCTGAAACTCAAGCGGGTCGAATTGGATTTTAATAAACTCAATTCAACTCATGTTAAAAATTATTGAATCTGATCTGATCTGACCCAAATTGCTGACCTAAATGAACATGAGTGTTGAATCAAATTGCTGGCCCAACTCAACCTACCTGCTATATTAAATTTTTTGATTGGGTCAGGTCAGGTCAATTTTAAAAAACTTTATCCAACCCTAATTTTAAAATTATAAAACCCAACCCACTTGATTTCTCAGGTCGAGTCATGTGGGTCGAATTATAATCTGACCCAAGTTTCACCACTAATTTATGGCTAACCCAAAAGTATGTTTTGTGCAATCACACTTTTTGAAGGTGGGTCCACTATAATAGTAAGGTGAGTTAATTAATTGTCAAGCTCTCTAAATCATTAGGACAAAGGGTTGTCTAATCTCTATGGACCAAAAACTATTTCAATATTTGTTGGTGAGATTTATGATGCAGGAAAAAGGTGGTAACTATGAAAATTCAATCTGATGAAGGTGTTGAAATTTTCCAACTTTCTTAAGCCTCCAAAGGAAGTGAAATTTTAGATTTGAATTTTACCATTCAAATCAAATCATGAAACTCAAAACTTAGAATCTCCAGTCATCAACATCTCAACTGCTCTTGTTAGGAGAAAATCTGAAGCTCTAATGAATTATCCACCCAAAGTCACTCAAGAACTGATTAGACTCAACATCTTACTATGATTATTGACTCCATGTAATAATGCTTAATGAAATTGGCGTTTAATTGAAATTAAAATGAATATAGAATTGTAATTTCATATGCAATGGTTAAATTAATTGGAAACATAAATTAAAGAAAAATTAATTAACTCAATACAAATATGAAATTAAATCCAGCTTAAATTAATTAAAGTTCATAGAAACAATATTCAATCCAAACACAAATTAAGGGAAAAAATATAATGAAATTCTATTTTAAAATCAAAGAAAAATTTATAAGCAAAAATAAAGCTAACCCTTCCCAAATGAGAAAAGTGAAGACTTCTCTCCTTTTGTTGAAAACAGCCCTATATTACTATAATAAAAAAATTGAAAAAGAGGTCCCTCTCTCACTCCTCTCACCCCCTTTGACAACGGTTTTACCAAGGTTCACATATAAGCCCTTTCTATATAGATAATTACCAAAAAGCCCTCTATATAAAAGGATTGTGATGATAAAAATAATAAAGATCGTAAACTTTTATTGGAGAATAGAAAAATAAATCTGAAAAGTTTGACTTTCAATAAATTGACTTATTAACTATATTTATAGTAAAATATAACATAATTTTTCCATTCGAATTATTTTATACCCAATATGTACAAATTAGGAGGTTTACACATATTTCGAAAATTAATCAAATGAGAATATATATATATATATATATATATATATATATATATATAAGATAGTTATTATTAATAGTGTGATTTATTAAAAGCTCATCAGTACTTGTACGTCTACGTCAGATTGTTTAAGTTAGAGATTATATATTATGCAAACTCATTATATATTTAATCTTAGGACAAATTTGGAGAATAAAATACAGAAGATCTATGTTATTTAATTATTATTGTTAATAATAATGTGCAAGGACTGAGGACGAAAGAAGGGGAAATGTACAAAATGTTATGGGCATGGTGTGGCTATGTGGATGGTGACATGGGCTTTAATTTAAGGCCAGGTTCTCTCATGTGGGTGGGGTTCTTATCCATGTGGTCATGCTTGCTTGCCAACCTCCCTAACATGAAGACATGCATGTGGCCTACCACTATCAGCCATAAAATGCCACATCAAGCATACACAATATTGTACATGTAGGTCTATGCAATATATCTAAGTGAGTTTCAAAAGATGAGATTGGCTCCATGGGTCCATTTGAAAGGTTTGTAGATGATGTTTCTGATAAAAAATTAGATTCGATGGAATTTAAAAGTCATGACTCTTAAAGGTTCAAAAATTAACGGTAACAACAGAAGCATTATTGCATAGATTTCAATCCAATGATGAAATCAATAAATTCAATTTAGGTAGAGATCCAATTTAAAAAATAAAGAAAAGTGTGATGGTGGGGGGGAGGTGTGTGAGATAGGTAGAGGAGATTCTAATGAAGTGAGATGAACAGTCAAAAACTTCTCTCTCATGTGGACGCTTTATAGTCTATTCAAATCCGCAAAATCGGTTGGTGTGATCATAGTTACAAATATAGGTGGTATTTTCAAAATTTTCAAGAGATTTTCTCATTAATATCTGGGTGAAAACCTGAAATTTTGAAAATATCCTGATATTACCAATCGCCGTTAATATCTCGAGAATGGTATTTGTGACTATGGGTGTGATCAAACTTTCTCTTCGTATAACCAATCATTTTGGTAAAAAAGTAGGGTTCATCACTACTCTATGCCTTTGTTCTTGGTTTAGCGGTTTTATTTATTTATTTTTGGTTTGGTATATGGTCTTGGCTGTTGTTGTGGATGCTATTTGCCTCGATACTTTGGGTTGGATCATATAAAAAGGGTTCGATGACATGATTGCATGGTCACAATGGGTAATTGTAGTTTTGTATGAAGACTCCATTACACTCCATATTGTGATGTCCTAGGAGTAATCTAATATCATAATCACATGGTCCTTATGGGTCATTCTTGACTCTCCCTTCTCTATTCCATTACTAACCGGTTATTCCCTAAATAGGCAACTAGTAACCATAGGAGAATCATTTATGGTCAGGCCCGGCCCTGCCTATAGGCGAAGTAGGTTGTACCTTAGAGCATCCAAATAGACAGGGCCTTCGAATAGACATATAACCCGTAAAAGGACTGGGCGCTTGGCCCAATATCCATTCAGTTTCTTGTACCGCGTTCCGCGTCCGCATGCGTAACGCTGTTCCGCGTTTCACTCCCGCATGCGTTTCGCGTTTCATTTATGTCCATTTCGCATTTCCGCATTTTCTTCCGCATTTGGTATTTTCGCGGTTATGCTTCCATTCGTCTTCCATTCTGCATTTTCGCATCCGTTTGTATTCCTTTTTGAAACAGTCAAAACTTACGCCCACCGCATTCCTTTGTACCCTCCCATTTTTTAAACCCGAAAACACACCAAATAAAATCTTCTAAGTGACTATTGTAGCAGCCTCTCTTCTCCTTCTCTCTCACTTCTCTCTCACTCTCTCTTGCTCTCCTCTGATCTCTCTCTTCGTGGTCTCTCTCGCCACTCCTCTCTCTGTTCTCTCTCGCCTTCAGCTTGCTCAGTTGCAGATTTCAGACTTGCAGGTACTTTTTTCATCGATCACGTCATTTTGAATTCTTAATGGGTGTTTAGTGTTTTATTTCAAAAAAGATCATAAAAAGTAAAAAATTTAATAAAATATGAAAAGACTATAAATTTATAAAAAATATTGTGATTAATTATTTTCCTCATTTGACATTAATCTACATAAATAAAAACAGCAATCTCAAATTGTGATGAGTGTGATTATCAAATGCTAATTTAAAAGTTTGAATTGTTCTCATATAAATAAGATAAAATCCAACTTGACAAGAAAATTCAAGGAATAAATTTAAATATTTTGTTTTAAATCAAAAGTCAAAACTCAAACTACTTCTTTTTCAATTTTTGTCATATTTATAAAAAAATCAACTGTATAAATTGAATTTTGGACTAAAATTTGGTTTGTTTGTGGCTCATCAAGTTTATTTTTAATATTTTAGATGAATTTGAAAACAAATTAAAAAAGAAATATGAAATCATTAAAGGATAATGACTAGGGCAGAAATAGGTCAAAATTAAAATGTTTTGTCCATTTCAACTGAAGGGAAACTGACAAACTGTAATTAATAATTAAGATTTAAGGTCTCTTTAAGTGTAAGCCTTTAGGAGCAAAGAAGCCAATGCACAGTGAATCGTTCTTTATATAGTTTTTTTTATATCACACTCAATTATAAGCTGTTTTTACTTTAATCAAAGGATATGGCCCTGTTGTACTGTTCCTTGTCCATGATTTGAAAGGAAATGGAGAGTACGTCCAAAGAGTCCAAGGCATAGTAATAAATAATAATAAAAATCCTTTGCACACCTTGTTTATCAAACTCTTCAAAAAGATATGTTATTAAATAAATTTGAAGACAATATAAATAGGTGGAGTATTATGTGAGGAAGTTTATATAAAAATAGACAAATACAATAGTTGTGTGGATTGTTCTTTGATTTAATTAAACCATTCAATGGCATATGTTTTATCCCATAATTTACATTTGAATTTATATTTGCAGTGAGCCAGTGAAATTGATTCTGCGACTGTGATTAATCTTGTGTGGACGGGGTGGGGCGGCGCACGTGTGACCATTTCCAACTGGTTCTAGTTTATTTGCAAATCAAATAAGGTTTTATTGTTCTTTAATTTTGATTATTTATTTGTTAATTTTTTTATTGGTTATCACTATCATTATGTCTACTAGGAAACATCCTTGGACAAAGAAAAAAAGACAAAAACAAGTTCAAGAATTGATTCAATCTCAAGCTGGATCTCTTAATAAATATTTTAGCAAAAGTAAACAAAATGAAAGTTCAATTGAAGAATTAGTTAATGATGAACATAATAATAACGAAGAAACTACTAATGAATATAATGATATTAACTTGGTGAATGAAAAAGATATGGATAAGAGTGATAATGAAAATAAGAATGAGAGTGAGGAAAATAAAAATTTCAATAAACATATTTCTTTAAATATTTATGATCTCGGTAATTGGAAAAATATAAATATTGACCAAAATTTGAGAGACATATTGGTAAAAAGAGGTCTCCTAAGAGATAACGATATTAACTTTCCTAAAGATTCAAATAATAGACATTTTTCTACCACACAATATATTTGATATTTACCAAATAAAGAAAAACAGGATAGAATATGGCTAGTTTACTCAATTGTTTTGGATAAAATATTTTGTTTTTGTTGTAAGTTGTTTAAACAAGATGGATTCACTTATCAATTGGCAAATGAAGGAATTAATGATTGGAAAAATGTTAGTAATAGACTTAAAAACAATGAAACTAGTAACGACCATATTACTAAACTGAGAAAATGGATGGAATTGAAAATAAGATTGTAAAAAAATGAAACAATTGATAAAATTAGGCAAGAATAAATGAATAAAGATAGGGAACATTGGAGACAAGAACTATTAAGAATAATTGGTATTGTGAAAACTCTTGCTAAAAACAATTTGGCATTTCGTAGAGACAATGAAAAGATTTATGAACAAAGTAATGAAATTTTTTTATCTTTTATTGAAATGATCGCCGAATATGACCCTATAATGCAAGAACACGTTTGACGTATTCAAGATAAAGAAATTCAATACCACTATCTTGGTCATAAAATTCAAAATGAATTAATACTTTTGTTAACAGGTGAGATAAAGAATGAAATAATTAAAAGGATCAAAGAATCAAAATACTTTTCGATCATACTTGATTGTAGTCCAGATATAAGTCATGAAGAACAAATGTCTATCATGGTACGTTGTGTGGATATTTCAATAAGTCCAATAAAAGTAGAAGAGTTTTTCTTAGGATTTTTAAAGGTAGACCATACATTGGGACAAAGACTTTTTAATGAACTTATATATGTTTTAAAAACTCTTGAACTTAATATTGATGATATGAGGGAACAAGAATATGATAATGGTTCTAATATAAAAGGGAAAAATAAAGGAGTACAAATAGGGTACTACAAATAAATCTTAGAGCATTCTATACACCGTGTGGTTTTCATAGTCTTATGCTCGATTCCACAATATCGAAGGCATGATTTTCTCTCTCAAAAAATCATGGGTTGCTGCCAAAGAGGACTCCCTAACTTAATTGGTAAGTTGGTACACGTCAAGACGGAGAAAAACTCTTTAGACTACACACGGCATTACATAGATTAAGATATGGATGTGTACAACTATCTTTTTGGAAAGGAGAAAAGCTAGGGATACACATGGCTGTAATAGATTGGATTCTATTATCACAGATAGGAGAAAATCTATATATTTAAGGACCGAACAGCATTGAGAGTGTGTATGGAATCTCAAGAGGCACGGTGAGAGGGAAAGCAATGAATATGGCCTTTGGCCGTGGGCCTCGAATGACCGTATGGAGTGGTCCAATACAGTGGTGGCAATAGAGGTTTGCTCTCAATGGTGAAAATCTATGGAAGGAGACGCTCGCGTTTGAAAAACATGTCGGGATGTGCTCGTAGGATGTAGCAAGCGTAGAGGGAGCAACACAGAAGTTGGGTTCACTATTCTGGATATGAGAGAGACTCACACCAACTGAAAGGTGACGTCGGTGTGTTGTATACATGCGTGTATAAGGGGATCGAGACTTCGGATTTGGGTTCAAGACTCAAAGAAGTCTTTATTATGTACATGTATTTTATTCTCTTTTATAGTGAATATTGTGTCGCTCCGTGGACGCAGACCAGGTGGGCCAAACCACGTTAAAATATTGTGTTGTGTTGTGTTTTTATTTCCGTTCGATTTTTCTTTTTTCCGCGCGTAACGTTAACAAACTTGACACTTTGTAATATGGTAAATATAAAACTAAACATGACCCACATTAAATTTGGGGCTCCACATAGAGGATATTAAATCAGGGAAACTGTGTTTAAATAAGGAAGGTCTATTTTAGGAGAGTTCTAAATGGGGTTAGTTTCCTATTTTGATGAGAAGTAGGAATGAAAAGTTCTAATTGCCTTAGGGGTCCTCCCTCTGCTTAGAAAAGGGCATCTCTCCATAATTCTCCGTAAACTTAAGCCAACCCTAGTGTCTAAAAATACTATTCACGAAATTGAGAGAGGGCATTAAGGAGGGACAGAAACTCCAAGGTGAGTGTTTTCTCATGTTTTTGAACTTCAGGAAGTATTGACATATTAAAGGGAAGATCAGATCTCACTCTTCTTCATCAATGGATCCAGATATGTCTTATAATTATTACGTTAATGATTTCCGCATTAAGATTGATAAGTGTTTCAATCATTAATCGATTCAGATCTTCTGGTTATGTTGTTCGGGTATGTCGAACATTAAGTTTAATAATGAATGAATGTATAATTGATTCTCAATCAATAAACTTTGATATTATGATGAAGTATTATATGTGGTATTAGAGCCTGGTTCATATGATCAATTATTGCTTGAAATAAAGAATAATTAAAGAAATAAAAAATTTAAATCTCAAGGAAGAAAACGACCCTTTATAGATTTAAAGTTTATGGATTTTAAAATTATGAATTTAAAATTGTATAGATTATTGTTTTTCCTATTATGTTTTTGGGAAACCAACAATGAGCAAAGTCATTATTCTTGACCTAATACCATATTATGATACGATTTGTTCAGTCACCAAAGTGGCCCAATCGGAATGTATTTGGACATCAAGTTATATAACTGTGGTCCAATACTCTTCCTAAGTGTTGGATAATAATGACTTTGCTAATCTTAATCCCTAATCACAGAGATATTAGGTTGGCCCAAAGGTGCACCGTTCCGAGTGGTTAATGGATTGAGATAGGATGATTGGCGGGTACTTGTGGTTGGTATTTGTCCGGACACCCAAAGGTGGCGGCGGTATTTGATCACTTGTATTTTGTTGGTCAGTTCTATTGGTGATTGGGAATCACCATAATGAAATAATATGCCATAAGATTATCCAAAGGTAGATCCGGTAATATTGTTTACTAATGTTGACTGTTTGTCTGTGTCAATTAAGTTTAACTCATAGTGTAATGTAAGTAAGTATGAAATTATATAATTTTTACAGCGTCTCTCCCTGTTAGACTGCATTCGCAAGCTTCTGTTCCAATGTTGACTGGACTTAATTTCTCTGAATAGAAAGAACAAATTGAGTTTCACCTCGGTGTACTTGATCTTGACAAAGCATTAATTTTTGATAAGCCTACTATTACGGGCACAAGTACGACTTCTGAGAAAAAGACCTATGAAGTATGAATCAGGTCAAATAAACCCAGCCTTCTGTTCATACGCATGACGGTGGCAAATAATATCAAAACTTCGCTAACCAAAATTGAAAGTGCTAAGGAATACCTCCAAAATATTGAAAATAAATTAAAAACAGCGGACAAGTTCTTAACAGGGACACATTTAGCCAGACTGACCACCATTAAGTTTGATGGAAGCAGTAGCATGTATGAGCACATAACGGAAATAACAATTATTTTTACTCAGCTGAAGAATATAAGGATGAGTGTTGATGATACTTTTATTCTCCAATTCATTCTGAATTCTCTGCCTCCTTAGTATGGGTCATTTCAAATAAATTACAATACTATGAAAGATAAATGGCAAGTAAATGAACTGTCAAATATGCTGATTTAAGAGGAGGGCAGACTTAAGCAGATGGGACATCACTCACTCCATCTAACACATCAAGAACCCAATAAGAAAAGAGGATGGAAGCCCAAGAAATTTAAGAAAGCCGGAAAGAAACCATTTGAGCCCAGTACGTCTTCAGGGACTCAAAGTCAGGGGACAGGTAGTGTGAGGTGCCACTTGTGTAAGAAATAAGAGCACTTCCAGAAGGACTGCCATAAAAGGAGATCGTGGTTCAAAAAGAAAGGTAACCGTTCTATTTTTGTATGTTTCGAATCTAATCTCACTGAAGTTTCCTCTAATACTTGGTGGCTTGATTTTTGGGCTACAACTCATATTTCTAATAGGAAGTAGGGATATCGTACGACCCAAACCATCAATCCAAATAAACCCTTCGTTTACATGGGAAACCGACAAAAGGTGTGAGTTGATGCCATCGGGTCTTACCGTTTTTTCCTTGACACTGGCCATCATTATATTTATTTGATTGTCTTTATGTTCCTCTGTTGCTAGAAACCTTATTTCAATTTCCAAACTTGATCTTAATGGTTATTATTGCAAATTTGGATATAATGCATTCAGTTTGTTTAAAAGTCCTTCTTTTATTGGGTCTGGATTATTGATTGATAGTCTTTACTTTTTAAAGCTTGATGATTCATTTGTTAATTCTGTCATAACCATAGTATGAGAATTGTGGAGACCGGTAATACTAGATTTATTAAAAATGGTGAGGTTAGTGGGAGTAATATAATGAGAAACATCGGTGTGTAAGAAGTACGGGTACAAGTCCCTATACCCCTAACTTCAGAAATTGTTGTCCCTAATGTTACTGAACAACCTGATGAACACCTGAATGATGAATCACTCCATAACGAAACCATTACCAATAATGAACCGATTGTGGAACAATCATAAGAAATAGCATTAAGAAGGTCTGAAAGACAAAGGAGCCTGCTATTTCAGATTATTATGTGGTATATCTAGAAGAATCGGAATATGATTTAGGGGCTATTAAGGATCCGGTCACTTATGAAGAAGCTATAAAATGTGATGATTCTAGTAAGTGGTTAGACGCCATAAAAGATGAGCTAAAGTCCATGGCTCAGAATGAAGTCTAGGATCTTATAGAATTGCCTCAGGAATGTAAGAAAGTTGGATGTAAGTGGGTCTTTAAGACCAAACGAGACTCTAAGGGTAATATCAAACGATATAAAGTAAGACTTCTAGCCAAAGGGTTTATTCAGAAAGATGGCATTGATTATAAAGAGACCTTCTCTTCGGTATCCAGAAATGACTCTTTTAGAATCATAATGACTTTGGTGGCTCATTATGATTTGGAGGTTCACCAAATGGATGTTAAAACCGCTTTTTTGAATGGCAGTTTAGATGAATAAGTGTATATGGAACTACCTAAAGGATTCTCCATAGAGGGTAAGGAACATATGGCATGCAAATTAAATAAATTAATTTATGGCCTTAAGCAAGCCTCCAAGCAATGGTACCTTAAGTTCAATGACACCATTACCTCCTTTGGTTAAGGAAAACACCGTTGATCGATGTATATACATGAAAGTCAGTGGGAGTAAGTTTATCCTTCTGATATTATATGTTGATGATATTTTGCTTGCCACTAATGATATTGGTATGATGTTTGAAACCAAAAAGTATCTCTCTAATAATTTTGAAATGAAAGAAATGGGAGAGGCAACATACGTGATTGGAATAGAGATATTCCATGACAAAACACATGGTGTGTTAGGGCTGTCTCAGAAAGGCTACATAAAAAGAATATTAGAGAGATTCAGTAAGCAAAATTGTTACTATCAAGATGCCCCTATTCAAAAGGAAGATAAATTTATCTTAAATCAATGTTCGCATAATGAACTTGAAAATAAACAAATGGAAGGAATTCCTTATGTCTCAGCTGTAGGTAGCCTGATGTATGTCCAGACCTGCACCAGACCCGATATTAGTTTTGTTATTACTATGCTGGGGAGATACCAAAGCAACCCAAGAATGGATCACTGGAAAGCTGTAAAGAAAATAATGATGTATTTACAGGGTACTAAAGAGTTCATGCTTACGTTTAAGAAATCCTATAATCTCGAGATCATTGGCTACTCAGATTCGGATTTTGGAGGTTGCATTGATAGCAAAAAGTCAACGTTTGGTTATTTGTTCCTTATGGCTGGCGGAGCAATATCATGGAAAAGTGCCAAACAATCTATCACTACAACATCAACCATGGAAGCAGAATTTATGGCGTGCTATGAGGCCACTGTTCAAGGAATGTGGTTGTGGAACTTTTTCTTAGGACTTGAAATTGTCGACAGCATTGCCAAGCCGCTAAGAATTTGCTGTGATAATTCTGCAACAGTATTCTTCTCTAAAAACGACAAGTATTCGAATGGATCGAAACATATGGAATTGAAGTACTTTGTCGTGAAAGAAGAAGTTCAGAAACAAACAGTGTCTATTAAGCACATTAGTACTTTACTTATGGTGGCAAATCCGTTGACGATGTGATTACCTATAAAGACCTTTAAAGAACATGCCAATAGAATGGGTCTTGAACGTAATCTATTATGATGTAATTATGTATTTTGGACTGTATTATGAATAAATGTGCACTATTTGACATTTAGGTACTCATATATGCGTTTCTGATTATTGTTCCTATTTATTATTGTTATGTGTATACATTATGTGTGTTTATTTTAACACTAACAGGAATAGTCATTATGTTATGACACATATGTGGACCATTATGAATAATCTCTCATTTAAGGGCTATGCTAGGTAGGTCACTTGTGTTGTAGTAATGGAAGGGATCATGTCGGGATAAGATGTTGTTCAATAGTCATTGCTCGCACTTGTGGTTTGTTTAGTAATAGCATTATGATGTTAACCGCATTATGATGTTAAATACAGTTTACGTGTATACCTTATGATATACATATTTTAAATCCCATGAAGTATAAATGTGGGCCAAGTGGGAGAATGTAAAACTAAACATGACCCACATTAAATTTGGGCTCCATATAGAGGATATTAAATCAGGGAAACTGTGTTTGAATAAGGAAGGTATATTTTAGGAGAGTTCTAAAGAGGATTAGTTTCCTATTTTGATGGAAAGTATGAATGAAAAGTTCTAATTGCCTTATGGGTCCTCCCTCTGCGTATAAAAGGGTCTCTCTCCATAATTATCCATCAACTTAAGCCAACCCTAGTGTCTAAAAATACTATTCACGAAATTGCAAAAGGGGATTAAGAAGGCAAGAGGCAGAAACTCTAAGGTGGGTGTTTTCTTATGTTTTTGGAGTTCAGGAAGTATTGACATATTAAAGGAAAGATCAGATCTCACTCTTCTTCATCAATGGATCCAGATATGTCTTATAATTATTACGTTAATGATTTCTGCATTAAGATTGATCAGTGTTTCAAGCATTAATCGATTCAGATCTTATGGTTATGTTGTTCGGATATGTTGGACATTAAGTTTAACGATGAATGAATGTACGATTGATTCTCAATCAATAAACTTTGATATTATGATGAACTATTACAGTAAATTCTTCTTCTCAAAGTAAAACATTTTTTGGAATTATACAACGTATATATAATGCATTTTCATCTTGTACAAAGCGGTGGGCAATTTTTAAAAATTATGTTAAAGGTATCACGGTTAAGCCATTATCACAAACACGTTGGGAAAGTCACATTGAAAGTCTAGTTCCAAGTTCTATATGCTTTAATTGACTTAGCGAACATTTGTAAATCCTAAGACAAAGAGTGATGTTGAAGACTCAGTAACATTAAAAATTGAAAATTTTAAATTCTTATTTGGCATGGTTATTTGGTATAATATATTGTTTGCTGTTAATAATACTAGCAAACTTTTACAAGCCAAATACATGAATATTGACGTTGCTTTAAATGCTTTAAAAAGACTCATCTCTTTTTTTGAAACTCAAAGAGAAAGTGGATTTGAATCTGCCACGGTTGATGCTAAAGAGATTGCTAAATAAATGGAAATTGAGCCTATATTTCATAAAAAACGTATCATTCGTAGGAAAAAATATTTTGATGAAAATGTTAGTGACGAGATAACACAATCACCTGAAGAATCTTTTAGATTAAATTACTTCTTACATATAATTGATCAAGCTTTTATGTCACTTAAGACTAGATTTGAACAATTTCAAATATATGAAGATACTTTTAGATTTTTGTTTGATTTGGAAAAGTTAAATTATTTAGATGATGATAGTTTGAAAAGTTCTTCTAATAAGCTTGAAGATTTTCTAAGACATGACATGATTTCTAATATTGATGGAAGTGACTTATTTTCAGAATTAAAAAGTTTGAAAAATAGACTACCAAAAGAAGTAAAAGAAACAATTGAAGTGTTAAATTATATAAAAAGAATGAATTGTTGTTTTCCAAATGCATGGATTTCTTATAGAAATAAGTTTTTCAAAGTTAAAACTAATAAAATCTTATCTTCGGTCTACAATGTCGTAAGAAAGATTGAATGGATTAGCTATCTTTTCTATTGAAAAAGATATGTTAAAAAAACTTGAATATAGTAATTTAATTAGTAATTTTGCATGTCAAAATTCGAGAAAAATAAATTTTAAATAATACTATGTTATAAATTTGACTTTTATATTTTATTTGGATATTTCACACTTTATAAAAAAAGTATATAATTTTTTTTTAGTGTATATAAGGGCAAAATACTTCATTTTAAGAGTTCACCTAGGGCCTCTGAAATTTCAGAGCCGACTCTGTTTATGGCTAACCCAAAAAGTATGTTTTGCCAATCACACTTTTGGAAGGTGGGTCTACTATTATAATAATAAGGTGAGTTAACTAATTGTCAAGCTCTATGAGTCTTAGTGAATGCCTCATTAACCAGGTTTTGTAGGGGAAGGGTTGACTTACCTCTATCAACTCAAAACCATTTCAATCTTCTTGATAAGACTTACGAAGTAAGAAAAAGGTTACTAAGTGGTAAGTATGAAAATGAAATTCTGTTACTAGACGTATGCACGACCTAGAGGGGGGTGAATAGGTCGGTTTTCAATTTTAATTCCCTTTTAAAATTTTCTTACCAATTTATATGTTAAGTAAACAAAACAATCAATCCATGCATTCAATCACATAACACAAATATTTTATAGTGGTTCGGTTTCATCAAACCTACATCCACTGTTAGACTTCCCAACTCTAGGGTCGTCCCAAATATATTATGTAAGGGTCTCACACCCAAATAATACAACCTAGTTTTTTATAGAGGTTCAACCCAATTGGTCTAATCCTCTACACCTATTTTTTAAAGTGGTTCGAACACACTGTTCTAATCCACTTTACAATGTTTTAAAAATAAAACAAGAAGAAAACTTGCCTTGGGCCTTAATCGTTTTCTTTTTAGCTCTTTCGTCTTTACTGAATCTCTGTGCTCCTTTCCATCAACTCGGCATCAGCAGCGTATTTTGTAGGCACAGCAATAGGACAAGGTATGACTGATTTTAGTCCTATGTAAACACCTAATTCTTCATTTTGAATACCCGATTATCATTAAGAAGGATGATGAAGAATAATGTCTAGAGGGAAGGCTGAATGCTCTCTCACTGATAATCTTATTCCTCTCTATTCTCTAAGTAGATTCGGTACCTTCAACAGCCCCCTTACTGTTATAATATAAACAGTTTCAAACAGTGCTGTTAGACACGCCTGCGAGGCCTCGCAGATTCTGATGAGGCCTCGCTAGCGTTAGAATCTGGAAAGACAGTACACGTATGTGCTGTACAAGCTGACAAACACAATCCATATAGATACCAGGCCAGCTTGTGTTTACTGTGCATGATTTGCAACACTTTTCTTAGCCATCAATCAATGATTAGATGAAAGATTTTCAATATTTACCTTAGCTATCAATTAAGAATCAGATGGAAGTTTTTCAACATTTTCCTTAGACATGGAGGAGTCTTTCCATACTTGTCATGGACAGCTCCTCAAGGATATCCAAATTCAAATTTCAAACGAGGTGGCAATATCTCACAATGGGTTAATTTGTTTATCATAATAGATTTACCATAATTGGCTTCCAATAGATTTCCCATGATTTACCTCTCTTAATTAAACAGTCACAGATTAGACTGAGTCAGCCCGACACAGGGTCAGCTGCACTCAACTCAGCATAGCTGGTTGCGAGGCCTCGGCAGATTACATGAAGCCTCGAGGCTGAAAGGCATTTATTAAATTTATTTTCCAATTGAATACTAGGTATATGACTTAGCCTAAAGTCTCCTATGGGTCACTTACCTGTGTGCCAATACTGTATTTGATATATCCGCTTCAACTTCATAGTAAATCTTCTTATTCATCCAAGGCAAGTCCAACTGAGTCACGTAATTGACAATAAGGGTGACTCGGACGAACCGGGGCACTTACAGAAAATTCGATCACTATGTGATGAAAATGTTGAATTTTGGACACTTCGTTAAAACTTCAATATCAATGAAATTTTAGATCCAAATTCTGCAATTCAAATCATGGAACTCAAAACTTAGAATCCTCGGTCACCAACGTTGCAACGGATCATGTTAGGAGAAAACCAAAAGCTCTGATGGATTATCCACCCAAGTTCATTAAGAAACGGGATTAGACTCAAAATCTCACTAGGATTATTGGCACCGTCCAATAACAATAATGAAATCGGTGTTTAATAGAAATCAAAATGAATATAGAATTGAAATTTCATATGCAATAGTTAAATCAATTGGAAATACAAATGAATGGATAATTAATTAACTCAATGGATAATTAATTAACTCAATGCAAATATGAAATGAAATCTAGTTTAAATTCAAATTGATATTCAATGAACCTTCTAATAAATTAATTTGGATTGCAGATTTCATTTTAATTAGGTAATGGAAAAAATGGACTAAGTGAACAATTATATTCAAGATGCAAATCAAGAATCTAATTATTTCTAATTAAACTTAACTCAATACAATAACAAAATTAATATCAAAAGAAATTAAACCCACCAATCAAAAGAGATGTTCCAAAGCAAACTTGCTTCAATTTTATTCATCTAATTTGTGTGTACAAAGCATTGGTCCACCCTCCAATTTATAATGGAGTGGGGCCATAGAGAAAATGAAAATACAATGTGAAATAAGAGAAAATCATCCCAAGCCTAACCCTACTAATTCTCCAAAATTCCATTCCTTCTATATTCATACGCCAAAATTCCATTCCTTCTATATTCATACGCCAAAATTCCTACCTTTTTCCAAATTCCTTCATTCTAAGATCACCAACGATTACATTCCCATATAGCTTCCTATCTTCTCTCCATTCTATGGTAAATGAAAAAAAAAAAGTCACAAAATTCTTTTTCAATTCATCCATGAATATTGCATATCCACAACCATAGTCACAAATATTGTTCTTGGGACATTAATAAGAGCGGATAATAACAGGATATTTTCAAATTTTGGCCTTTTACTAGGAATTAAAATGGAAAAATCTTGTGAAGAATATAAATTTTGATAAATATTTATATCATAATTATAAAGTTGTAGTGGCTCGGGAACATATTCACAAATACCGTTCTTGGGATATTAACGAGAACGGATAATAATAGGATATTTTCAAATTTTGGGTTTTTACTAAGAATTTAAAGAGAAAATCTTGCGTAAAATATAAATATTTAAAGAATAATAAAAATAAATATAATACATAAATATTTGAGTAAATTCAAGTTATGTTCGCTGGTTAAAATACAAACTTTTTATCTTTTTAGATTTATTTTCTTATTAAAGTAGTTTTTTTAATTATTTGTTTAGATGTTTTGTTTTACTTTTCAACTTCCATTAAATAAATATATTTAAATAAAATTTATTTATTATATTTTACATACAAAAAATTATAGTATAATTTAATAAGGTTAATATGATTAATACAATAATTGATATATTAATATCATAAATGAATGATGAGAGTGATTGACTCACTTGATCCACGTTTTTGCAAAGCCAACACACTATTGTGCATGGGAAAAGATATCGGCCGATACGTATCGTATCGGCCATACAGGAATAATATCGGCCGATGTTATTAAGATCGGTTGATTTTTCTTAAAAAAAATTCTATTCGATGGTGGACCTGGACCGATATCTCGGCCGATATCAGTCCATATCGGGCCAATATCGGCCCAGATATTAGCCGATATTTACGTTTTCAATTTTTTTCTTTAAAAATCAGCTTCCTTTTGAATTATTTATTTATTTTTAATCAAAATAATAAAATATATAAAAATACCGATATTTAAAAAAAATCAAAAAAAGAGAGAAATTTATCAGCCGATATACCGGCCAGGCCGAATTTTATACCGCTGCTGTTGTGTGCATGCACTACTTGTCGAAAGTGGGAAGAAAGTGTCACAAACATCTTGGTCTATGTACGAGGAACCTCATAGTGGGGCTTTTATACCTTGCTCGGGCCTTATGGCCTGGGCGAATTGTGTCTCGCTGGGCTCCATTATATTAAATTAATTATTTTTTAATAAAGGCATTGCCTTTTTTTGAATTTTTTTTTTTTTAAATTAACCTGGTTTTTACGGTCAAAATTTCCCAAGTGGGAAATATCATGTGCATTAAAATCCTGTTTTTATCGTGAGATTTTCATTTCTTGCATTAATAACGCGTGTTTAATGGTAATTTAACGATAAAATCATTGGAGATGAAAATTTTCCATTTTTAACGTGAAAATGATATTTTGCCGATATTTTTGTGGTAAATTTTGAAAATACGGCGATATTTGTTACCTTGCTCAGGAACTTTTCTTAAAAAGCAGGAGTCCTGAGCTTGATTCTCACTCTACTCCAAAGGATTATTTCCAATAAATTTATCTGATATGTAGATAGAGAGGCTTGCAATGCGTCGAAAATTAATGTTTATATGAATACAATTATGATGTAGTCAATTAGAACAATAACAGCATCACCTAAGAGATTCTTAATCTTGCTTAAGCATTCATAGTCATATGAAATAAATAGAATAATTCAACAAAATAATCAAGATATTCTTGCTATTTTTGGGCTAGTGGCTTATTTCTATAAACCTTCACAAGTCTTTGATGCAAACTAACAACAATTAAATTGTAATTTAGATTCTTAACGTTGAAGAGATTATAATTGTTAGCCAATAGAAATATAGCTTATCAAAGGTTTTTCTTGAGCAAAATTTTCACATACAACAAATATTGGCCAATTTTGATATTTTATGTGGATGTGTGAAATACAAGATTGGGATAGAAAATGTTAATAAATTTTATATGGATGCATGAAATAAAAAATTGGCTTTCAAGTAGGTACAGTTAGGTGGGGCTAGTGCTCTCCCACTTACCCACCCATTAACAAAATATGCCAAAAATACATTTAGAATATAAAAAAAAAAAATTAAATATTAAGATATGTCACATATTTTTTATGGAATATGTAAAAATGTTTAGTACATTGATCGTATAAAATCTGACTTCTTTAGACTAAAAAAATTGATTGTTACAAAACTATTGATTTTGTAATTTCCAATCTCATAAGATTATAATAATAAGAACGAGTTATTTAACTTGGATTATATTATCCATGATATCTTATATCCATCCCACTCAACCATACGGAGCACATCTTAAGATAAATATACAGTTTCCATTTAAAATGAATACTCTAGTCTTCTTAGAGCTGCTCTTTTATAAATAGGTTATTTATAATCATGGAATTAAGTGAATTTGAAAGATTTATAATTGTATCAGTGCTTATAAAAAATCAACTTAATTAAATAACTCTAATTATAATATTTAAGAAACCAAAAAATTAACTGTAGATGAGCATGCTATTTTATCAAATTCAATCTATGACTGGAGTCATTTGACAAAGTTATTTTTTTACAAGCATTATGCACAAGCATTGAGCTTTCAAACTCACCTAACTTGATAATTATAAGCAACTCCACACGAAACTCTTATCGCAAAAGCATTTTGAGTTTGTGCTTGGATGCTATACCACACACATAAAAATCAGGTAGATGGTGATTATGCACTCAAGGGCCCGTGTGGGGCCCACTTTATTTTGAGTTGCATCTGTTAAAATTATTTTTTATTTTAAAAACTTAGATTCAACCTTTCATAATTTTTTTGATGCATCCTCAATTATTGGATTAATATGATATATTAAAATATTTATTCAATGGTTTATTTTTAATCTTAAAAAAAATCAATGAGTAACATAATTCAATGGATTCCATTTTTCTACAGTACAACCATACTCATAAAAATATGTCCATTCACATAATTTTTATAACCTTCAAATAAGGCCCAGTGTTTGACGTAGCACGTGGGAATGCTTAGACTTTTCAATTTGGATGTTTGCCAAACCAACTTATGCTCCTACTCTACTTATAAACCACATACATATCATAATAGAATTTAGTATTCAAATATCTTCTCTAATATTTCATAATTTCTCAAATATTGTTTCACTCCATCAATATAAATCTTCACAAATTTAGGTGCTAGAATAAGATTGGGGAGAGATAAATAGGACAATGCTCGATTTTTATTGTCTTCACAAATTTTTTGATTAATTAAAATATAAACAACTGATTAAACAAGATTAATCAAGAGAGATGTGGTGTGTGATAAGAGAGTGCACAAGTAATAGATCTATCACACAAACTGTTAGTGCCCCGGCTTGCCGAGTAACCTATTTGTCAATTCCATGACTTAGGTGAAGTATTGTCTCAGAAGTTTTAGCAATGATCAAGACTCAAGTGATGAAGATTGAATCAAGAACTCAAGCATTGGAGGATCAAGTGCGGATTCATCATCACTATGTATGGCAATTACAAAGGTAATTTGACCATAGATGACTTTAGGGGAAACCCAACACCTTAAGATAACCTTACCTAGGCTTAGTTGAATATGTTGGTAACGACCCCTCGGTGACTGAGACATAGAAAAATTTCGGGATGCTTATTTAAACTCCGGATTTTGGAGGTATTGGTTGGACCCTTCAACTTCAAAACTCTTAAGGCAATCCCAAAGATCCCAAACCTCTCTCAACCTCTCTCAAACACACATTAATCACTTGATAAATCATTTGTGTGATCATATCCTCTCTATATGCCTTCACCTTGGTAAATCATTTTCCAATCAACCATTTGACTGAGATAGAGAGGGAGAATCAAGCATAGGATCAACTTGCAAATCCATATCCTAGCAACATTGTCTCAACTTGTGATTGAGCATACAAAAGGCACATCTTCGACATCACATTGGGAGAGCATCCTCAAGAAGCATACATCTACAAGTGAGCTCATACAAAGGCAAGTGCTTCCTAGTGATTTTATTTTATAAATCATATTGTGAAGTGGACTAAGGAAAGGAAGTCGGAACCACTATAAAAAATAGAGGGATAAGGAACTAGACCTTGGGTTGGTCGAACCTTTCAAAATATAGAACAAGTGGATTAAGGCGGCTTGGCTCCGGAACCACTATAAAAAATGTAGACCGTTGTCTCTGGCACATGTAATGGGTGGAATTCCCAACCAATTGAGTACGGTGGAAGTCCTACTCTATTTGTGAGGGCGTAAGTCCCCACATAGTGAATTCGGATAACCTAAGGTTGGGTGAGTCCTTAGAGTGGATGTAAGTTGTTTAACCGAACCACTATAAATTGGTCTTGTGGGTATTGGTCTTTACTTGTGTGATTATTCGTATAATTGTGCACACTTTTGATCATACAACCCATCTCTCTTGATTAACATTATTAATCAGCTGCAAATTTGTTAGTTAATCAAGAAATTTGTGAAGACCATAAAAATTAGAGATTGTCCTATTCAATTCCCCCCTCTAGGAACAATCTCAGTCCTTTTTCTAGCACCCAAGGGAACTCTCACAAACAAACCAAACACCCGATATATAATGGTTCGGAATAAATCCCTCTTATATCCACTGTTGGACTCACCTACTCTTGGGCTATCCCAAATTCACTAGGTAAGGAAATTATGCCCTCACAAATAGAGTAGAAATTTCACCTACACAATCCTAGCTTTTGAAAGGTTCAACCTACCTCGGTCTACTTCCTTATCCCTCTATTATTTATAGTGATTCAAGCTCCTTTATTTAATCCACTACACAAGATGGTGTTGAATTTTAAACACAAGAAGAAGCACTTGCCTTTGTAGCTCAAATATGATGAAGATGTGCTTCTTAAAGAGTTCTCCAAACTTGATGTCCTTGATGACGAAGATGTGCCTTTGTATATGCAATCACAAGTTTGGGAGAAGATTTCTAGGGTTATAGATTTGTAAGTTGAATCCGAGTCTTGTTTCTTTCTCTCTTAATCTCAATCAAAGGTTTGATTGGATTTCTCAAATGATTCACAAGTGTGATGTGCTTAAAGAGAGATTGGGGAAGCTCTGGTTTTTCCTTTGAATTTTCAAGTCTTTAGGTTCCTTTAAGTAACTCCAAAATCCGGAGTATTTATAAGCAAAACAGAATTTTTCCTGAAGTCAAGTTGACGATGGATCGTGCAGCTCAATCAATGCTTCCCACCTATAAGACTGTTGCACATAAATGCACCTAAAACGGCACAAAAACGGTCACCCACGATGGGTTGAGTTTCAAGAAGGGCCATCAAGCCCAATGCCAATGGGTAACCACTGACGATAGTATCGTCCTGAGACCAATTGTATTTTACAGAGTGTTCCAACCATAACTCTGAAAATACCAACCGACAAGTCATAGACAACGATGGATCATCCTTGTCATTTACGATGGGTTGGCAGCCACAATGGTCTCAGCCTGAGAGCGAACCTGTTTGACAGTATTTTCCAACCAGAACTCCTGTCATTCCAGACGATGGATCATGGACCATGATGGGTCTATCCTATCTTTGGCAATGGGTCGCCAGACACGATGTGTCGTCCTGACAGTATATCAGTTTTGCAAGTTTGAATTCATATGTTCTCTTGGATGTCAAAGGTCCACTTAGACTTGATTGATTTTACCAATTTGTTCTCCAAGTCTACTCATGGTCTTCCGAGAGGTGTTGGGTCTACCCTAGAGTCATTTATGGCTAATTTATCTTTGATTGCCATACACTTGATGACTTTGAATCTTGCACTTGAACTTCCTTGATTCAACTCTTGATTCAACCTTTACCACTTTTGAGTCTTATTTCATTGTCTTCATTCTTCCAAGGCAATGCTCTTTTAGGTCACAAAATTGACAACGAGGTGACTCGGTCAAACCGGAGCACTAACAACATCCATTGTAACAATGTTATTTGTCGACCTCACCTGGTGTGTCTTAAGGGCAGTGGGTATCACCCATGGGAGTTTTACACTTGGTTTTCCACAATTCCCACATGTAAATTCAAAAAAAAAATGTTTTCGAAGCAGAGTCCAAACCATTTTAAAACATACTTTTGATTTTTTTTTCTATTAAGGCAACTATTTGAATACCTCTTATATCTTAATCTCGTTATTATTCTTGTTATACTCATCTACCGTAAGTTACATATTTCACCACCATTACTTCATGCAATTGTCACCATTTCATCACCCGGAGCAGTTTTCTAAGCTAAAATTCTTAAAACAAGTTTCCTTAGCAAAGTATAGAAAACCTATTAGACTTTCAAATTATTTTGGGTTTTTCTTTAAAATTTAAATTGCTTTGAGCATATAAGTCAACAAAGAGTTGCTTAATATAAGCTTTTAAAAAAAAAAAACTAATGGCATCAAAGAAGAGAAAAAGGATTAGTAGTTGTTCAGATGAAGATTTAATTTTACTCCTAAAGTTTAATGATGCCGCCCCTAATCTTAATTATAAGAGAGATTGATTTTTCCCTTCAATAAATTTTCATCTCTTGTTCACAAATCTAAATGTGAGATTATTTGGAATTTATTTTATAGCCACTGTTCACACCAATTTTGGTGAATGTAATGAGCTGACATATTTCAATTGAATCTATCAAGTTGGCCATCAAGTTTTTATTCACAAACTCCATTAAATATTAGAAATCTATTACATAAATCCATTTAAACTAATAAGTATTATGAATGATAATAAAAATATTTATGGAATTAAACCCAATCATAGGAGGCATGTGTCACATGGTGGGCTCTTAGAGCACCTGACTAATCTTAAGGGCATGTGCATGTTGGAGGCTATCAAACGAGTCCCATATTGGAAGTGTAAAGAGAGATCTAGAAACTTATAAATGACTTGGATCACTCCACTTAATGGACTAGTCTTTAAGATGAATACTCAATCCTAACTAGTGGTATCTGTCAAATCTTACACAATGTGTATTTACTTTCTTCATAATCTTCTTCACATTGAGAAAGTACAAAGAAATAAATAAGACTATCATCCCTATTTTGGTATATGCGACAATCATAGCATAGATCATTTCCTACCTTGCAGGAAATGATTCTATAAATCTGTCTACAGCTATACTTCCTATTTCATTTGGATTCTAACAGCTCACGCCAACACTCCTCCTCAAGTTGATGCATACAAGTCTTTGATGCACAACTTGTTAAGTGAGTTGTGAAACTCTTTGCTTGATACCGCCTTTGTGAGTACATCTGCTAGTTGGTCTTCAGACTTCACGAATGGAAATCGAATTATATTCCCTTCCAAGTTCTCCTTGATAAAATGTCGATCCACTTCCACATGTTTTGTGCAGTCATGTTGGACAGGGTCGTGGGATATTGCGATAGCAGCTTTGTTGTCACAAAAGAGATCCATTTCTGAAGTCGGGGCGAAACCAAGTTCAGTAAGTAGTCTCTTGATCCAGAGTAGTTCACAAAGCCCTTTTGTCATTCCACGGAATTCTGCTTCAGCACTGGAAAGTGCGACCACTTTTTGCTTCTTACTTCTCCATGTAATAAGATTCCCACTGACAAACATAAAGTAACCTGAAGTAGATTTTCTGTCTGAGATGTTTCCAGCCCAGTCTGCATCTGTGTAGCCATTAATTTTTAAATGGCCATTCTTTGAAAACATAAGACCCTTTCCAGGTGACGACTTCAAGTGTCTTAGTATCCGGATTACAGCATCCATGTGATCTTCACTCGGATTATGCATGAATTGGCTAACCACACTTACAGCGTATGCAATGTCTGGACGAGTGTGCGAGAGGTATATAAGTTTGCTAACTAACCTTTGGTACCTCCCTTTATTCGTTGATGCTTGATCTGAATATTCTCCAAGTCTGTGATTTTGAACAATTGGGGTATCCACTGGCTTGCACTCCAGCATTCCTGCCTCAGTTAATAAGTCTAACACATACTTCCTTTGGGAAAGACAAATTTGTCTGGACCTGGCAACTTCAATTCCCAGAAAGTACTTGAGTCCTCCCAAGTTCTTCATCTCAAATTCGGTGGCCAATTCCTTCTGTAGTCTTGATATTTCTTCTTCATCATCTCCTGTGATAATCATGTCATCCACATAAACTATCAACACAGTTACCTTGCCCAATTTATGTTTTATGAATAATGTATGATCAGAGTTGCTTTCCTTGAATCTGTATTTCCTCATTGCCATACTGAACCGACCAAACCATGCTCGAGGTGATTGTTTCAGTCCATATAGTGCTCGTTGTAGTTTGCACACAACCTTGGTCCCAGTGGATGCCGTGTATCCTGGAGGCAGGTCCATGTACACTTCTTCTTCAAGATCGCCGTGTAGAAAAGCATTCTTTACATCAAATTGATGTAGTGGCCAGTCAAGGTTGGCTGCAAGAGATAATAGTATCCTAACCGTGCTCAGTTTCGCAACTGGTGAAAACGTTTCTTGGTAGTCGACCCCATATGTTTGTGTATAGCCTTTTGCCACCAGTCTTGCTTTGTACCTTTCAATCGATCCATCTGCCTTGTGTTTGATGGAGAATACCCATTTGCATCCTACTGCTTTCTTCCCTTCCGGTAATGGAACTAAGGTCCATGTGTCATTCTTTAGAAGTGCCTCCATTTCTTCCTTTATTGCCTGAGTCCATTTCGGATCAGACAAGCCTTCCTGAATCCCAGCTGGAACTTGACTTGAGGAAAGTACGTGGACAAATGCTCTGAGAGGTTCGGTTAATCTCCTGGTAGACACGTAATTGGCAATTGGATACTTTGATCTTCGCTCTTCAGCATCAGGAGAGTATCGTTTTGGTGGCTTGCCACGATTTTGCCTGAAAGGTAATGTGTATCCAGCAGGAGTATTCAAGTTACTGATATCTGAATGTGTGTTAAGAGTGCTTACCTCAGGGATATTCTCAGGAGATGGGTCTGCAGGTACTGAGGAAGAGGGGGGGCTTGAAGGCGTGTCACGTTCTGACGATGCATCCTACTTTGTAGGCTCATCCAGCCGTGAGGGCTCAACTGTAGGTTTTGTGGGCTCAACGAGCTCTGATTGTGGTACTGCATCTGCCACTGCTCCACTGTTTGGCCAGTCAAAGTACAACCAATTCTGTTCTTCATCTCGTGTCTCCTCCTGAAGAGAAGAGTTGGGGCCGGAGAAAAAAGTGTCGGACTCCGGGAAGGTGACATCCATTGTTACATAAAGGCGGCGGGTAGAGGGATTATAGCATTTATAACCCTTCTGGTGCATACCATAGCCCAAGAAGAGGCATCGTAGAGCACAAGGATCCAGTTTGGGGCGTTAATTCTGATGAAGGTGCACATAAGCCACACAGCCAAATACTTTGGGAGGGAGCATTAGGGTTGTGGGAAGGGAGACATGGGTAGCCAGGACCTGGAGCGGAGTCTTAAAATGTAAGACTTTGGAGGGAAGTCGGTTAAGGAGATGTACAGCGGTGGATACCGTATCAGGCCAGTATCGGGTCGGCACATGAGATCTGTGGAGAAGAGCTCGTGCAGTTTCCAGAATATGACGGTTCTTCCGCTCAGCTACACCGTTTTGTTGAGCAGTTTGAGGACATGATGTCTCATGAATGAGTCCATGGTGGTTGAAGTAGGTGCAGAAACGCTGATTGACATATTCGCCACCATTGTTAGAACGGATAACTTGGAGTTTGGTGGAAAACTGAGTTTGGATCATCGCATGGAAGGATTCAAATACAGAGAACACGTCATCTTTATGTTTCAGCAAGTACAGCCATGTCATACGAGTACAATCATCAATAAAAGTAACGAACCAACGGACCCCCGAACCCGTAGAGATAGGGGAGGGTCCCCACACATCAGAGTGAACAAGAGCAAATGGAATAGTGCTTTTATTCATGCTTGGCAAATATGAAGTACGGTGACTTTTAGCTAAAATGCATGTATTACATTTAAGATCAGACAACACCGTATTAGAAAAAGGTCAGGTAATAAATGTTGCAGATAACCAAAATTAGGATGCCCCAAACATCGATGCCATAACCAGATTTGTCGATCCCTCACATCACTCTGGAGGTTAAAAACATGACCCACGCGGACGTCATCCATGTAGTAGAGGTCCCCCCGATTACTACCACGCCTAATTATCTCCTTGGTGAGAATATCCTGAAGAAGACAGAAGGTAGGATAAATAAGTACGACACAATTCAATTCTGCAGTAACTTGACTAACAAACAGTAATTTATGCGAGAGCGATGGGACAAGTAATGTATGAGATAATTGTAGAGAAGGTGAAAGAGACACAGATCCGGCCCCTGTGACCGGGGAGACAACACCATTCGCATTTGCAACACTAGTACGTCGCGGGGAAGATGTCGTAGTAAAATCGATAGCGACAAAAGTCATGTGGTCTGTGGCTCCGGAGTCAAGGAGCCAGGCACCACGATCACCATCACAAGATGAGGTAGCTAAACCTGAGCCAACGTTACCTATCTCCGAGGCAGGTCCTGCAACTGGAGAAGTGGCCTGGGGAAGCAGGGAAAGGTGGGAGTCAGCTGACACCACAACCATTTTGCCCGTGCTTGCGTCAGAACCCACCGAGGCCTGCTTTTTCTTTGCCTGCAGTTCATGCCACCAATCAGGGTAGCCAATTTTTTTGAAGCAATTGTCACTTGTGTGTCTGTGATTGCCACAATGGGAGCATTTTGTTCCAAGAGGGATATGTCCGCTAGTGCGTGACCTAGGGGTCACATTGGGTCGTCCCGTGTGCTGGCTGGAGACCGGTCCAGAGGGGCCGGGGCTGAGTTTCAGCCCTTTGAGGGTCAGAACAGCGCCAGAGGCCATGTCAGGATCGCCGGCGCTCATAACGGCTTGCCGGAGAGCCTCCCGACGAACATGGGCATAGGCTTGCTCGATGGAAGGGAAGGGCCGCATCTGGAGGACATCGCTGCGGATGTTGTCGAGTCGGTCATCGAGCCCGTCGAGGAAGGTGTAGACACGATCCTCCTGGAGCAAAGTATTGTAGTGATGAATGTCAGTGGGGCATTCCATCGGGTTCAGACGTCGGAAATCAATTTCTCGCCAGAACCCTTGCAGATCAGTGTAGAATTTCTCAAGGGAGCCGCCGGCTTGTCTCAGGGGAGCCACTCGGCGCCGGAGTTCATAGACCTGGTACGTATCACTGCCATCAAAATAGGTCGTAGCAATGGCATCCCAGACCGATTTTGCAGTGGGAAAGCGGATGAAATTGCCGATGAGTGACGGGTCCAAAGAGTTTATCAACCATCCTTTGACAATGGCATTATCAGCACGCCACTTTCGAAAAGATGGGTCTGCTGGCGGCGGTGGTGGACAATCTCTGTTGATAAATCCCAATTTGTCTTTGCCGGAGATGTACATCTCGACAACCTGGGACCAAAGGGCGTAGTTGGACCCATCCAACTTGATGCCGATTGCAGTGGTGGAGTTGTCGGGGGTCGGGGTCGGGGTCTGCACTTTGGATAGTGCTTCAGTCATTTGATCAGTAAGGGTGGTGAGGATGGAGGTTGAAGAGCCACTGTCTGCACCGGTCATAACTTGAATTTTTTTTTTCCTTTCAATGGGCGTGCAGGAAAGAAGGAAAAAACAAAAAAAAAAAAAAATAATAATAACAATAATAAGAATCAGATAGATAAAAAAATCAAGGATGATCCAAGCTAAGGATCGAAGGCCTAATGCTCTGATAGCATGTCAAATCTTACACAATGTGTATTTACTTTCTTCATAATCTTCTTTACATTGAGAAAGTACAAATAAATAAATAAGACTATCATCCCTATTTTGGTATATGCGACAATCATGGCATAGATCATTTCCTTCCTTGCAGGAAATGATTCTATAAATCTGTCTACAGCTATACTTCCTATTTCATTTGGATTCTAACAGCTCACGCCAACAGTATCAGGGCTAGGTCTTAAACTACTTTATGTGGACTTGGGCATTTCTCTAGACGAATGGGATAGCCGGACAAAATAGGTTGCCAGAGAGTCTCGTTCGAAGGAGAGAAAGTTAGGACTGACAAACGAGTCCTACATTAAAAGTATAGAGGGAGATATATAGATTTTAAAAAACTTGAGTCACTTTATCTAAGTTAGCCCTTTGGAATGGGAATCGAGTCTTGACAATACAAGCCTTCGTACTCATACATACGAAGCAACGGAGAATAACCCTTTAAAATTGATCAGAACTTTCACTTTCTACCGTGAATTTTTTACTATCCCTCTAATTCACTCCTTTGAATTATTTGATAGTTCTTTTATTCACTGAGTAACTCGATTCATCAAACGAGCGGGCAATCATTACTAGGTTTTTTATTATAAAACTTTTTGAAATTTAGCTGCTACCACCGGACTTCCAATAGATCTTCCTAAATATTATATTCTTGTCTTTATTGAAAAGACGGTCGAAGAACGACAGAAAATGCAGCACTCCCACGCCATTCCACCAAATCACTCAGATATCATTCAACCCCACCTTCCCAGTCACAAGGGTTGGTCCAAAAGGAAGAATCAACCATCCCATTTTGGTGGACCCACCTAAATGTACCACAACCTTAGTGGGTCCCCCCTTTCACCAACAAATGAGGACGGGACCACCTTATGGACTGCCAAATCTCAGCCTTACGTGTGGCTGTAGATTCATAGACAGCAAGTCTTTTGTCCAAGCATGGCACACTCAAGTCTGGTGCCATCTCCATTTTTGCTTTTCACAGGACATTGCATTATGCGAGACTCACATTTTAGAAAAAAATATCAACTAATATGAGTCGATTGATCTATTCATAATTTTAATAAATTTCATAATCAAGTAAATATATTTTCATTAGATCCATCACTATTCTATTTAGAGAATTCTATGTCCAAATTTAAAGAGTCATACAATACAAATAAGTGTGCAGGTGACCATCCTCCCAAGAAGAGAGGGTCGGTGTAGGGGAGTAATGGGTCTTTTGTTTCTTTAATTTTTTTTGAAATATTAACAAACGAGTTTATTAATTAAGTATAATGTATAAATGAGATAGAGCCAGATAAAGAAGAGTTATACATGACTATCCGACCACACTTAGACTACAACTTGCTACAATTTGAAACTAAAATTATGGAACTCAAAGCTATCTCAAGCATTTTCGACCTTTGCTCTAATTCCATTCCAATTTCATTTGGTTGAATTCTAGGATTTGCTCCATTCACCAATGCATTCGAAGTGAGAGATCAACTCTGAATTTGTTTGCATGCATAATTTTAGGATAACTTGATGAGATGGCTTCCACATGAATGATGACATATCTAATTCGTCCATGTGGATTCGTTATAGCAAATGGGCTTCTTAAAGTGGATTTTTAAGGCTTAACTCATGTCTAAAAAGACTTTGACTCGTAACACACTCGTATGAGTTCCAAAATCCAAATTGAATGTAAGTGGATTCATTAGAAAGCTCTTTGGACCCTCTCTTTTCACTATCAATTTTATCCTGCAATTGGAGTAGAATTTCATCAATTAAGCTCACATGAGTCCTAATCCTTTAATGGGCGTTCATGTTCTTTATTTGGCTTGGTTAAACTTCTAATGGCCACATCAACCTAGTCCTTAGGTAATCCATGAATTGCTTCATTTAGCAATACTAATCTCACAACCAAAAGTGAACAAGAAGCCAAAAACTAGCCACTAAGGCAATGCACCTACTGACTTATAGTTACAAGACTCAGGACGGCTTAGGATAAGGCTGGAGTTTCGAATTCGAATTGTATTGGATTTGACATGGCCGTAACGTACAGGTGACAGATGGTAGGGTACGAACGGAGGTATATCAATTTGTAATAGCTGATACATATCGGTTCTTTCAATACAGGCATAGCGCCCACCCGTATCTGCAAAATGATTTTTTAACCCTTAAATTAAAGGTGATGAGTGAGAGATCCATGTCCGACATTAACCAAACTAGCATGAGAGTAACTGAGGATACATTGGTCTTGGGTTTGTATGGGGACAAATCATCCTAAATGGGGCCTTGGCGCTAGACTTTGTCATCTTAAATTAAAGACTAATGACTAGCATATCATAGAGATCTAATTTAAGACTTATAAAAGGAGTGGTACCTAACGTAGAGACTAGCATCAAAGAGATCTAGGTTTTGAGAACATAAGATAAAGAAAAGATAAAGAGTAAAGACGTAGAAAATCTGGGTTTTTCTTTAATAATCCATTCCAAAAGTGTGACTCTTCATTATGACAAAAGTGATGAAGTATTAAGAGGTACCGCTGTAATTTTTTAGTTTCTTATAATTCTTCAAGTTTAGACATAACTTGAGAATTGTGATAAGAAATATTTTACTTATTAAGATTAATGAAAACTCCTTTAAATTTGTTCTATGAATTTTCTTTGTTATTAGAAAATTTTCTATATAAAATACTGTGTTGTAGTTTGAGGATTTACAATTTTTAATTATTTATTTGTAATAGAAAGTGTTACTTTCCAAAGGTGGCCCTCTAATAATTTTAAATTATAAAAAGAGAACACTTAACAAGAGCTCACTTCTTTTAAAAGCTCATCTTATCTGCAGTTGCAATTTATATTATATTATCAACAGGTGAATGGAGTTTTTGTTAGAAATTTTTAGATTAAATGAAATAGAAAAGTAATAAAATAATCAAACATGCAACCATAAACAATGACACCAAGATTTATGTGGTTCGGCAATGTGCCTACATCCACAGGACAAGTTCCGAATCAATCTTCCACTATAAAATGGGATTACAAGCAACTCTATCTTAAACAAGAGAAGATAACAACATTAACAATAAAACAACTCAATGATAACACAATAAAAGAACAATCTCACTAAAGTGATTTCCCCGTCGTCTCTTCCACAATTACCTTTAGAGATATTCACCACTGAATTCCCTCTTGTATGCACAAGAACTAAGAGCATCTCCAACCAGTGCTCTAAATCTCCAAATTTGAAGAGTGGCCCAACAAACACAAATCCAACCACATGCTTTAGAGATTTGGAGTTTTTGTGAATAGTACATCTTCAAATTTGGAGGTCACCAAAAAAAATTGGAGATGGTCTCCAAAACACTATTCATGTGGGACCCATGTACTATTCATCTACTATTTATTATTTTAAGCCAAAACAATTCACTAATCATGTATTATAAATATTTTAATCATGTTTTAATAAATATTTAAATTTTAAATTAATTCATTAATAAATTCTTTTTAGTTTACTTTTATTATTTATTTATTTTGAGATAATTTTTTACAAATAAAAAAATTGATCAACTAAAAAACAATTGTCTCCAATAACAATTAAAGTTACAAAATCCCATTAAAAATGAAAAATAAAATTTCAACTTAAGCAATAACAAAAAGATTACATGAGAAATGACATTTGTAGATCATTCACTAAGATCTGGGTCACATGAATCATTATTAGTGTATCTATCCCATAAATGCTTAATCAATACATTTCTAAGTGTAATGAGCTTCTTTATTTTAAATTTGCTTATGCCGAACAAGGAATTGTTGGAATTGTTCTATTTCATCTACCACTTTATTGACTTCATGAACGGATGTAGGATTAGAATGGATGACACTTCCATAAGTATCAACTTCATCTTCAAGGATCATATTGTGCATTATGATGCATGGTACATGTTTAGCCCAAAAATGTGTTGGTCACTTGGTCCCTTGACAACGGCAAATCGTGATTGGACAACGCCAAATGCCCTTTCCACATCTTTCTTTCCGACATGCTTCTTGCATCATTGCATAATACTGCTTCTTGGGACCTTGGGGTTTTGAGATGGTTTGGACAAGAGTTGACCACTTAGGATATATACCATGACACAAATAATGACCGACATTATACTCAGTGCCTTGGATGGTATAATGAGCAGGTGGAACTATACCCTGAGCAAGGGTCGCAAATAAGTTTGATGACTGCAAGACATTAATGTCATTGTTAGAGCCCTGCAGTCCAAAGTACGCATGCCATATCCAAAGGTCATAAGATGTCACTGCCTCAATAATGATAGTTGGGTGTCCATGACGCCCTGAGTATTGTCCAGCCCAAGCTGTTAGACAATTTTTCCAAGCCCAATGCATACAGTCAAGACTCCCCAACATTCCTGGGAAGCCACGTTCTTCACCTTTGGATAGTAGCCTTGCAACATCATTGGCATTGGGTGATCTCAGGCATACCTCCCCAAAGACCTCTACAATTGCACGACAAAACCTCTTCATACAAACAATGGCAGTGGACTCACCAATTCTTACATATTCATCAGTTAAATCTGCAGATGCTCCATACGCCAACATTCAAAGGCAGCTGTTATTTTTGGCAAAATAGACAATCCACGTCTACCAATGCCGTATTTTTTTCTGCAAAAAAGAATTGTCATGACATTTGATTGCATCAACAATACGGACGAAAAGATTCCGATGCATTCGATAACGTCTACGAAATACACTTTCTCCATATGTTGGGTTTTTGGAAAAGTAGTCATTCCATAGTCGGACATGCCCTTCTTCCCTCCTACGGTTGAGCACTATATGTCCAGGAATTGAGCCTTTGTGTTTTGGTTGGTCCTCCTCTGCGATAGAGTGGGCTATGATGTAATTGTTAGGCGCATGCAAATGCATTAACAATGTTTTTTCTTCCTCCCACTCTGTTATGTCTTCTGCATATTCATCTTCAAGATGTGATGAGCCTGCTCTATAACTCATTGTCTAAGATGAGTGCATGATCAATATATGAAATCTTAATTTTGGTCTTGTGGTGAAGTAGGTTAGACAGAGTCTTCCTTTTTTATAACTTTGGTGAAGTACATAGGATGCTAAACATCTAACATTGGATTCCATTTTACATAAATTATTACATATAGTGACATCTACTGATAACATCTAACATTGGATTCTGTTAAGTACCGGACACCAGGGCCCAACTGTCGCGGATCCAACTATAGAGGGTACTTTTGGTATTACAATATTTTCTCTCTACCCAATATTCATTGGATTCCAAAATTATTACAATACTTTCTCTCAGATGAGCACAGGAAAATGACAATTTTACCCTTATATTTGGACTAGTTAGCCCTTGTTTTATGTGTTTTAGGATATGTTTAATGGGATTTTGGAAGTTTTATATAATTTACAGGGAAATACAATATATGAGAATTCAAATGGTGAATTTTGAAATTTTTTAGCATAAGTTGATATTTTTGGAAAGTTGGAATTTTTAATAATTATTTTACCACAATTTAGGGTTTTATTGTAAACTAATTAATTCAAATTCATTTATGAGAGTTTGGATTAATTTAGTCATTTTTAGAATTGAATGTAAGTGGTAAAGTTATTTATTAGATTTTTCATACCTTTAAAAACTCAATTATTAAGCATATTAAGAAAAGCCCATGAATAAGTCCACATGTGTGAAGTCTATTTGAAGTCTATTTTCATCATCTCAAGATACATATGAGAAAATTAGAAATTTACAAGTCATTAAAAGAGGATTTTCGAATTTGGCAAATGGATTAAGGAAAAAGAAACAAAATAAGAAGTGGAGAAAAAGAAAGAAGGTTTGATTGGCCATGACATTTCACTCCAACGTCCTATTGCTTTAATTCTTTTTGCTTTGGAAAGAAGACTTCAAGGGATATAACTTTGCAGTTTACGACTTTTCCTAATTCGGATGTTAATTAGGTCAAAACGGAGCGAAAGGTGGTATATGTGTAAAAAATGGGATTTTGCACCCACTTTCCTTACACTAATTTACTATTTTTTTCCACCTCTTTCCATTCATTCCACCTCCTTTTATCTATAAATACTCCCTCTTCTATTGAGAAAATTGAACTTGGGTAAAGAATTTCAAGGTTGGCTAGGCTTTGGAGAGGGATTCAAAAGGAGAAAATAAGACTTTAGCAATTTTGATTTTCACATTGGGTTCTGGAGATTGGTGATTTTAATTTTCCATTGTATTTTCTTGTCTTTTTAAATTCCAATGGTATTGTAATTTTTATTCTAATGCTTTAATCAATAAGAGAATGTGAGAATTAGAATTATAGTTTTCTAATTGTTCTTTCATGTGTAATGAAAATTTCAATTTTATTTCCATTCTTTTCATGATTTTATGTTATTTATTTTTTCTAAGAAATTCAAGGAAAGTGAGATTATTTTAGGATTGGTAGATATTGATTTTACCATTTTAAGGCTCTTTTTAAGAGTGAGATTATTTTAGATTCGGAATTAGAAGTAGAAATTTTACCAAGCCTAAGGCCAGAATTAAATTTTCTTAGTTAAATAGATTTCATAATTGGAATTTTAATGGATGAGAGATATGAATGCATGTTAAATAATTTACGTGAGCTCCATGTTCTAGGCCGCTATTTTATTGTTAAAATATGGATAATAATGCCCCCTTGAGTTTATGATCCAATTCCATTGTAAATATGTACAGAGGTAATTTTAGTTATTTTTAATTTTATTTTTGTTTATGTAATTCAAAATTTCTTGAAAATTTTAGAAATAGGTTGGTAAATTAATTAATTGCATCTTAATTATGTGCTCTAAATTAGATTGAGATTATTTATAATTTTTAGATTAATTCCACCATCTTAATTGAAAATAGATGAACTTTGTGCTTTCCATGAAACATAGATCTCTTGAATGGTTAGTTTCTAATTTTAGATATTGTTCCTATTTTTAGACTTGTTTTCTATTTTTAGAATATTTCTAAATTAAAATTAGATTTCCTAGATTAGATAATTAATCCCATATTTAATATCTATTTCTATGATTATCGAAATTTCTTAAAATATACAATTCAGAGGTATGTTTTTCACGGATATATTTTTCTAAGTTCCGATGGGTTCGACCTCGCACTCAATCGCTACACTATCTAATGATTCGTGCGCTTGCTGTTGGGATATATGGCTCGAGTCCACCAAGAGGGAAAGCCCATGAGTTTTTGAGAGAAAATCTTGGGGCACTGGCTAGGTTCCATTGCAGGAAAGGATACCAACTATATGAAGCAAGAATCCTAATTATAGTGGGAAACTAAATTGGATTCCTGGCAGAGGAGAATAGCAATTGATATATAATAGGAGGTAATATAAAGAAGGTGGAGTTGTTTTCTTCTATAAATATGGGACTCTCCAACGTGGATGAGTGTGTGTGGGAATACACCCATTGAGCGTAGCATCCATTTGAGACACCATGAGAGGGCAGCACAGAGGACGGCCTTTGGCCGAGTGCCTTCCGAGGCCGCGATGGGGCCTCTTGCAGTAGAGGTGTAGTGAGGGAGATAGAGAGAGAGAAAAAAAATCAAAAGAGATCTTGGGATCCAATATTGTATCTATGTATTTTTCTCTATAATAAAATCTACACTCTCCCGTGGACGTAAGCCAGAGGTTGGTTGAACCACGTATATCATGTGTTCTCTATGTTTGTGCTTGGGGTGTGATTAAATCTGTGATTTTTGTATGTAGGTGTTGGGTCTAATCCCTAACAGTGGTATCATGAGCGAAGGTTCGATTCGGGCCAGATTAATCACATATGAAGAAAGAGAACAAACTGGAGAGGAGGCTGCAAAGCACAACCAGATCTGAGAGAAATTTGTGTTTTGGGCCATCCAATAGTCGCAGAGGCGCGACTGGACACCGCCAGTGCAGAGAGAAAGGAAGAACAGAGCAGCATCAAGCGCTGCACTGAGCACTGGCGGAACTACAGAAGGCTGAGCAACGGCAAAGGGCAACTAGATCTAAGGGTTTCCAGGCCCTTTGCTGCCGCAGGTACGGCGCACGCACAGGTGGCAGCACTAGGTACAGATCTTGACAGGAGAAGAAGGTGGAACAAAACTCTGCAAGATCTGTCCCTTCTCATGGTAGGCAGCACCAACCTGCCGCCAAACTGCAGCGATGTCAGTGCCTAAGAGCCAGAGGCAGAGCTGTGAGGAGTAGCTTCCCCATTCAGATCTGAATCAGATCTAAATGTGATAGGGACGCTGGGTCTGCACAGACGCAACCGACAGATCTAGGCTGGGTTTGTTAGCAGCAGAAAAAAAAAATTGTGCAAAGTGGAGAAGACGCAGGTCGGGGTCGTCCAGCAGATCAGCGAGCAGCAACAAAGAGGATTGCCGGAGGCGGTGAGCACCAAGAGGCAGTCAGATCTGAGAGTAGATCTCGGTTGTAGATCTGGGCTGCACCAGATCTGAGACAGCAGTCGGATGTCTGCAAGCGGCAGGTCGAGTAGCAGGATCGGCCAGGCAGCGGGCAGATCTGCAGCGGAGAGGAAGAAGTAGATAAACGGCAGTGGTGGAGCTATAGAGAGGCAATTGAAGGCAGCCAGCCGTAGGAGCAGTGAAAAATGGCAGTAAGAGTGCCGGTGGTACAGACAGCAACGGCAGAGCCAAGATCTAGTTGAAAGATCAAAGGTTTCACTCGGTTTAGGGTTAAAACCGAGTGGAAAACTTGTATTAAAAAAAAAATTGCAGTGGTCTGGAGGACCACGCTTTTTGGGTACAACCGCGGGACCACCAGTTCTGGTACACCTGTGAGACTACAGATTCGGGTAGTCTCACTGGACTACTGTATTGCAGGATCTGGTAGTCTACAGGACTACAGTTTCAGGTGAACTCGCAAGACCACGGATTCAGATACTAAAAATCAACGGTCATAATTGTTTTGCAATTTCTGGAGTCATTGGGACTCGGAATTGAGATCTGTCTTCGCCTATATGATTGTAGCGAAGAGATCTACGCGGTGACAGGTGTGGATTTGATAAAAAAAAATGGAAGAGTCAGGGAGTGGTTGACAGCGGTGCGTGGGATCACATCAATGAGACACGGCAAGAGGTAGCCGTGAGAGGGTTGTTGCACGGTGAAAGACCTTGGACTTTTGGCGGTACGAGTGGAGATACAACTTCGCCATATACGTAGAGAAGCCGAGGTAATTGCAGCTAACACATTAGTGTGTACGGGAATACACTATTAAGGAAACGCAGCCTGGCGTTCGTGAAGCACGTCAGGATGCGCTCGTGGAACGTAGGAAGTGGAGTTGTAGATGCAACACAGGGACTCGGGCGACAATGCTCTAGATGGAGCCCTATTGGGTTGAACAGTCTTGCTCAAGACTCGAGGATCATCCTAATGTATGGGATGCACACATCTCATATAAAGATGCAGAAGGATTGCAGCTGCAAGTGAAGCATGGCAGGGAGCGGCCACTGTGCATGGAGGGTTCATAATTGTAGGTGCAGTGGTGTCTCAGTTCGTCTCTAGAGGGTTGATGGAGTTCTCGCCAAGGTGGAGATTGTTGGGATATATGGCTCGACTCCAACAAGAGGGAAAGCCCATGATTTTCTGAGAGAAAATCTCGAGGCACTGGCGTGGGTTCCATTGCAGGAAAGGATACCAACTATATGAAGCAAAAATCCTAATTACAGTGGGAAACTAAATTGGATTCACGGCAGAGGAGAATAACAATTGTTATCTAATAGGAGGTATTATATAGAAGGTGGAGTTGTTTTCTTCTATAAATATGGGACTCTCCAACGTGGATGAGTGTGTGTAGGAACACACCCATTAAGCGTGGCATCCATTCGAGACACCGTGAGAGGGCAGCACAGAGGACGCCCTTCAACTGAGTGCCTTCCGAGGCCACGATGGGGCCTCTTGCAGCAGCGGTGTAGTGAGGGAGATAGAGAGAGAGAGGGAAGATACCAAAAGAGATCTTGGGATCCAAATATCGTATCTATGTATTTTTCTCTATAATAAAATCTACACTCTCCCGTGAACGTAGGCCACAGGTTGGTTGAACCACGTATATCCTGTGTTTTCTGTGTTTGTACTTGGGATGTGATTGAATCTGTGATTTGTGTATGTGGGTGTTGAGTCTAATCCCTAACACTTGCGAGTTATAAATTTAAAATTTGCACAACACTCTCTACCCAATGTTCATTGGATTCCAAAATTATTACAATACTTTCTCTCTACCCAACGTTCATTGGATTTCAAAATTATTACAATACTTTCTCTCTACCCAATGTTCATTGGATTCCAAAATTATTACAATACTTTACAATACTTTCTCTCTACCCAATGTTCATTGGATTCCAAAATTATTACAATACTTTCTCTGTACCCAATGTTCATTGGATTCCAAAATTATTACAATACTTTCTCTCTACCCAAAATTATTACAATACTTTCTCTCTGTCCAACAAGACAATACATATAGTGACATTGCACATTCAACTCTTTAGAAGTCTATAAATAGTGGAGTCTTTTACCATTGTTTCATCAAGACAACTTTAAGCGACTAGTCTATAAATAGTGGATTTTTTCTCTTCTTAAAACTACAATCTTCTTTATGAATTTAACTCTTTTCTCGAGAAAAATGCTTTCTAGTGCAAGTCGAGGTAATCATGGGAAAGCATTCTCAATTGAAGAAGACATAATCCTATGTAATGCATGGCTTGAGGTTTCTCAAGATCCCATAAATGGTACCGATAAAAAAATACATTGTGGGAGTGTATTCTTAAAATTTTCGAGGACGAAAAGCCAAACAGTGGTCGATCATGCAAGTCTCTTACTTGTCGTATGGGTATAATTACAAGGGCTATTAATAAATTTTGGGGATGCGTTCGTCAAAGTCGAAAGTCTTAATCAAAGCAGTGCTTCTGAAATGGATATTGTAAGTGTTTATCATTCAATTTATTCGAAGTGATTATTTTTTTAATTAAATTTTGACTTACTTTGCACTATTTGTAGATTAACAATGCCAAAGTCCTCTTTGCACAAGATCCGAACAAGAAAAATGGGTTCATATTTGATCACGTGTGGCCTATCCTTAAAGAAGTCGAGAAATGGGTTGATGCCATTCCCAAACAACGACAACGGGTGGAGTATTCCGAGGGGTCTCAAACAGAGACTGGTGTACCACATACTCAAGAAATGCAAGTCTTGACTTGAATGCAAATGACGAGCAAGTGTTGGGTGACATGCATACTGATTCTTCTAGTCGCCCTATGGGAAGGAAGAAAGAAAAGACGAGAAAGAGGTTGGATGGTGACAAGACTCAATTACTTGCCAAAATGTATGAGGGAAATAACGAAATCCTTGAGGTAATAAAAAAAGGAGAATTAAAAAGGGATGAATGGTTTGCTTGAATGGAGAAAGACTCCAAGATGCATTACCAAATCATGATGACGTAACAAATTACAGCTTGACCGTGAAAGACAAGATAAAGAATTTATGGAGAAAGATCTTGATTCTATAAGTGATTCAGCTGAACGTGATTATTTTGCTTCTAAAAAAAAGGAAATCATGGAGAAAAGAACTCGTGATTCCCAAATAGGTGGATCATCAAGTGGTTATAGTCACGGTAATTTCAGTTGCTTTAGCCAGTATTATGGTAGGTATGGAGGAAGTGACTTACTGGATTACTAGTGCTTGTAATTTTAATTTCTTAGGTCTTGGCTAATGTATCTTTTATTAGTTTATATACGTAGTTTTATTTTTTTTTAAATGTATTTCATTAGTTTGTAATAGGTTTTTATTTATTTTCTTAATGAATTTTAATATACAATTTCATGGGTATAGTATTTAGTTGATGTCATAATTACATTAAGAAAAAAATGGGAGCACAATATGTGATTTTTCATTTTTTTAAAATGAAAGAATAATGATTTGGAGAATGAATAGTGAATTTGGACAATGGTATGGTTGGAGTAGAAATGTGAGAAATTGGGACCATGAACCTCCAAATAGAGAAGATGCCAATTTGGAGTCAAATTTGGAGACTCTCCATTGGTGATGCTCTGTCACTCTCTAAGTGTCTCTCACACTTAAATCTTGAATTGGTGGAATAATGAAATGAAGAGAGGAGTAGAGTTTATATAGGCTTAGGAGGTGTGAAAAAACTAGGCCATAATGAGATACCTCCAATTTCCAATTAGATACCTCCAATTTCATGAGGCATCTCTTCCATTCCAAAAAGTCATTCCTCATTCCCCATGAGGCATCTCCTATTCCAATGAGGTATTTCTCATTTCAAGGAAGCTTTAACACTTTCAAGGTCCATGTACCTTGGGACGCCAAAGGTTTCCTCTACTAAGGAGTGAAACCCAACACTTTTACCAAATGGATGTGCTTTTTTTTGTTTCGAAAAAAAAAAAAAAAAAACTAAAACCACGTAATTATGAATAAAAATATTAATGGAATAAGTGCTATTAAAAATTTTAAAAAATATATACAAATAATTATGAATAAAACTATTGATGCGATATGCGTTAGAACTTTAAAACATAAAGATGACATTAAAACTTTGAAAATATGCATTTGGAGTAGGGGTAAAAAATGCATTGCATCGATACGGGTAGTCGATACGCCCGTATCGATGCAATGCAATGTATCGGTTGTTACACTACGTTCCGCATATGTCCGGACCTTGGATTGCAGCTGGTTTGTTGCAGCCTGGATTTTCCCACAACTTGCAATCAATACGCAACATATCAACCGTATTTTTTACCCATGAATTGTGGAGATGCAAATGTAACTTCAACTCAAGTAGAAAATTTGAGATGCATTTGTTAAGACTAAAAAAAGAAAGGAAAAGAAAACTCACAACTCAAAAATCAACGTAATCAAATTGATAATTCCACCAATATATTGGACCAATGAATAAATAAAGGATTACTATAAAGTCATAGATGGACATGAGAACCAATCATGCTCCCTCTGATTAAAAGGATGGGTATAAATCCTCACTTACATATTTCGGCTAAGAGAATTTTTTTGATTTCGACTGAACTTTTTTATTAATATTTAAAAATATGTGATATTCCGAAAGTATCAGTTTATGTTTTTTAAAAATAATCATTTTAATCTAACATTAGGTCAACATTTTGACTAACATCTTAGATTTCAGCCAAAATTTATAACTAAGAATTCATGTCTAAAATACTTTAAAAATAGTTTCCAATTTGAATTGAAGATATATAACATTCATGTTTTCTATTCTGTGTATTATTAAATTTGAGAAATGATTTGGCTTCACATAATATTATTTGTGACATGTGAGGTTAATGTTTTAAAAATCTAAATTGTTTATTAATTTCTAAATACAAAATACATACATAAAAAATTTATATTTTGTAAAATTTTTAAATTCACCGTTGATTAAATAAATCAATGAAGTATAATAAATTTTATAATTTTTTTAGTTGAGTACATTTAATAAACATATTTCACTCTTACTGTCACACCCCACCCCGCGCGTAATCGTGAACACTACCAGAATTTTTTTTTCTCAAGCAACACAATATAAGACACGTGGGCAAAAAGCTTCCAATTTTGTTCGATTAAATGACCCGAACAAGATCATTACACTCACACATTTATTATCCATTTTCACATTCTCAATAATTTTCATCCCACCATTGCCTGAAGATGCTAATCTAATCTGATAAAGTGATAAGTCTCGAGTCACGTGTTTTTTCCTAACTTAACTTAAAATAAATAATATTATAATAAATCAGGGACGTCCATCCTGAATAAAATTTATTAAGAGATATGGGATAGAGTGAAATTTCCATTTTATCCCTATGGTGTACCGCTCATCAAGTACCGATGAACCGATATGAGAACATATAAATGAAGAGTGGCGTGTTATCGGTTGACCGCTAATTGATGAGCGGTACACCCACATAGATAGAGATAAAATGGAAATTTCACTCCATCTCATGTCTTCTAACAAATTTTGTCCGTATTAAGATGGCTGGTCGTAAATTAGACTCTATTACCCTTACAAAATTAAATGAGTAATTGTTTAAGTGAAGATTGAAAATTTTAAATACAAATAAAAATTATTTTATTTAAACTAAATAAAATGTAATTAAATTAAAGTTTTTTATAACTATTAATTCTATTTTCTTAAATCAATTGAATAAAAATTCTAAATAAAAAATTGTTTTTATAATTAATATGTTCATAATATATATTAATAAAATTAATTATATCAAAAGAACTAAATTGAAACACTAGAGTTCGTGACTCAGAAAAGTCAGGTTAGAATCTTCAATCTCCACAAGTTTTCTAGGCAGTGACTGTTAACGAACAGTCTAACCACACCTCCATATGTCAAATCATCTACGTTCCAAACCCAAATGATTATGAAGTTTATTTCATGTGATGTTTATCTCCAAGCTCATATTAGTTCTTTAGTCTTATTTAAATTTCTTTTCATTAGCTTCAAATTTTAAATGTAACATATAAAAAATCAAAACAATTTATGTAAAGATATTAAGGTTTTACAAGTAGAAAAATAAGGAGACGAAAGAAAACTATATTGAAGTAACAAGGGATGTGTGAATTGCAAATTAAGATTAATGTAAATTCAAAATTATTTCAATATGTCAAAGTTGATCTTCAAAGATATACTCCCTCCATCTCAAAATTCTCGACCTCTTTGTATTTTAGAATTGTCCTATATTACTTATCCTATTATTTTATTTTTACATCAAATCAAAACTTTAATTTTTTCGATAAGCTCCAAATCACCATACTATAATTATTTCTACCTCTAAGTCTCATCATCTGGAATCATACATTCCTGCATAGTTAGAAAAATATTATTGAGCAGTAACTACACAACGAGACATCGCTTCAACCTCTCTTTTTTTAATAGGTTTGTATTGATTTACAGAATCTATTAATAGGATTTTGGCACATTTCTTACGAAAACAGCCTCTAAGAAATAAAAAAATTTGAAATAGGACAAGTATTTTAAGATGGATAAGTAGCTCACTTCGAAGTCTGTGTATATCTTAAGTTTTGATAAGTAGACTTACATATATATTTTACAACATTGATGGTTAGTTTGGAGATCATATTTTCCACATATTGCTACTCTAGAGTTTGCTTTTAACTCACGAAGAAAATAATCTCAAAGTGAAGTCTCGATTATGTATTTCTCGAAGTCTATTTTGGAGATGATCGAGTTCAATATAATTCAAGATTCGGTCTCGAAGGTTGTTTTGTTAGATCAGTTATTCCTATTTCTCGACACGCTATTCCTATTTTTCCTCTATGTTTTTTTCAAATCCAATATATTTTAATTTCCAATGCTTCATTCAAATTCTCATTTTCTTCATGAGGTTTACAAGAGATGATTAAGGTATTTCATTGCTTAGTGAGTGGTCAAAACAATTTGAATCTAAGATCTTTTAGATTTACTAAACAATTCGTAGAAACATTATTCAATCCAAGGAAAACATATATGAAATTCTATTTTAAAACCCATAAAGCTAATCCTCCCCGAGAAAAGTGAAGATTCCTCTACTTTTGTTATAAATAAAAAATAAAAAAACCTATATTACTATAATAAAACATTGATATATCGGCCATCATATTGCCGATGTCGTAAATATCAGTATTTTTTAAAAAAAATATATGTGTTTCGTACCACTGATATATTGCCAATATTTGGTCATATTGGTTAAATATCGGCCGATATTTTAATTTTTTTTAAGGATTTTTTTAAAAAAAGCGTGTTTTCTATTTTTTATTTTTTAATTCAAAGAAATTAAATAAAAATTTTAAAAAAAAAATTAAGTAGAGAAAATGATATCGGCCAATATCTAAGTATAACGATATTCAAACCCTGCAGTCATTTCACACTCTTTGGCAACTGTTTTATCTAGTTTCACATATAATCCCTTTCTTTATAAATAATTGCCAAAAAGCCCTACATATAACAGGGTCGTAAATCGTAATGACTAAAAAATAATAAAGAAGTAATTTTTTATTGGAGAATAGAAAAGTAAATCTGAAAAGTTTGAATTTGAATAAATTGAATTATTAACTACATTCATAATAAAATATAATATAGGTTTAGTTAATAGTTTAATTTATTAAAAACTCAGCAGTACTTGTAGGTCTACGTCGAATTGCTTAAATTAGAGATTATATATTATGTAAACTCATTTTATATTTAATCTTATAAATAACAAACAACCAATTTCATTTAAGAACAAATTGGGAGAGAATAGAATGTTATTTAAAAATTATTGCGAGGACTGAGGACGATTGACGAGGAAATGAGGAAATGTACAAAATGTCATGCGCATGGTGGCTACGTGGATGGTGACATGGGTTTTAATTATGGGCCATGTTCTCTGATGTGGGTAGGGGTTCTTATCATGTGGCTTATCATGTGGGTAGCCTTGCTTGCCCACCTCCCAAACATATGAATTCATGCAACTGGCCTACCACACCATTAGTCATAAAATTCGACATCAACCGTACACAATATTGCACATGTAGGTCTATGCAGTTGATCTAGGTGAGTTTCAAAAGATGTGATTGAGTTAGTTGATTTTTCTCATAAAAAAATAAATTTATTAGAATTTAAAAGTCATAATTTTCAAGGCCTCAAAAATCAAATGGTAAAAACAGAAGAAGTGTTGCATAAATTTCAATCTAACAATAAAATCTATTCAGAATAAATCCAACTTTTATAGAGATCCAATTTTAAAATAAAGGTTGCGTTTGGATGAGGGTAATTGAAGGTAACCTCTCTTATCCTTGTGTGGTAATAGAGAGGCATTGAAACATGGGACTTTTTAGGAAACTCTTTTCCCCTCTTACCCCTTTTTACTCTCTCTTTGCATCTATGGTTTAAAAATATTTTAAAATATTTTTTAATTGATAAATATTTTCATAAAATTTTATTTTTATTTTTGATATTATATAAATTAAATAAAAATTATTAATTCTCATAAAATTATTAATATGTCAAGTTATCTTTACTTACAGTTATCAAATAAGATTATTTTCTCTCAGATTAACTTTTAACTTTACTCTTATAATTATCTAAAAAGATAAAAATAATACCAGCATAAAAATAACCCCTATTCAACAGTAATCCTTGCAAAATTCACTCATCATCCAAATCAGCCAAAGTAAGATGTGATGGTGGTCACTAGGTGAGGGTGTTTGGAGGTGCACGAGGAGATTGAAATGAAGCGAGATGAACTCATCAAAGAAGTCAAAAAACTTGTCAGTGGTGGATGTGACGCCATGATCGAACCTCCGTAGTTTATTTGAGTCCACAAATCGGTTGGTGTGATCTGTTACTCTTAATAATGCGACAGTGATACATACATTATTTCTATTATTTATTTATATATTTTTTTATTATGTGGCAGACAAGTTGGATGTGCCATTTAAATATCTACCATTTGAGAGCCTTGATATCTTTAACTAGAAAATATTGGTCATGTAAATCAATAAGCCGACTCTAAGACACTCAAATTATTGAAATTCTAAATTTTTTATAATTATTATCATCATTATTATTATTACAATTTTTTGAAGTCAATTTATTAATTCAACCTGTAGTTCAAAATAACGAGTAATGGCATAGAATGCCTTCTATTGCACTAGAAAATTCCATCTTATGAAAATAAATTTTTTGGTATGTCCTTAATCGGTTTTCCATTTTTTTTCATCATATGACAACATATTATTATTGGGATGTTCATAGGCCAAGTTCGGGATAGGGTATCTATCCTCTATATGAATCTGTTTATATATACAGAAGTCCAAGCTTGCTCAAAATCTGACCGTGAAGCAGATATGATGAGCTACAAATGACTCAAATTTGAACTCAAAAATCAAATTTTGCCATTTGGTCTTACCGGTCAAAGTTACGCATCATTGTCGTGGTGATTTTTAAAGATGTCTAATGACTTTGATCACTAAGATTAAGTGTCTAAAATTTGATTTTTAAACTCAAATTTGGCCACCTGTAGTTTATCATTTCTATTTTCAATCTAAATAGTAAAGTTTCTACTTAATTTGAAAATATTTTTTTAAATGAAAAACGACCTACACATAACACATGTAATGACTAAATGGGCCAAAAAGCCCAACATGCTTTCATGAGCTTTTTTTTAAAAGCATCAGCCTGGCTATTAATATAAATGGGCTCAAGAATTTAGTTCGAGTCTAGCCAATGAGTTTGCATGTGTGTTCAAACTTATTTACTTATAACGAATTCCAACGAATTTCGAATCAAGTTCGGACAAAAAAAAAACAATCCTATTATTACATAGGTCTGTTCACATGTTAGATTGCAGTCAAGATTCGTTAAGCAAGCGTTTTCTTCTAGATTAGCCCACTAAAAGAAGGCGCCCCATATAGACACCCAATTTTTCTGCCTCTACATACCCGATTTCAAAAAATCGAGTGAAATTATCATTCTACCCTTCCATATTCTATTCATCCGAACAAACTGTCAGTTCATTTTCAATTCGTTCGGATGAATATACTCATCTGAACGAACAAATCAGTATAGTTTCAGTTCGTTCGGATGAATGTTCATTCGTTCGAATGAATAGTTTGGTCATTCGAATGAATAAGTAGAATTTTGTGAAGGATTGATTCGTTCGGATGAGTATATTCATTTGAACAAACTGAGAATGAACTGAAAATTCGTTCGAATGAATTTATACGCAGGGGTAGAATGGTAACTTTACCCAAAAATTGAAAACGGGTGTGTAAAGGCAGTTTTTCCGATTGTCTGTATGCCTCCCCTAAAAGAAATGTATCTTAAAATTTGGTCCTTCCAATTTAAAAGAGAAAAAAAGATTAAATCATGACAGTCTATATATTAAAATATCAATAGTGATTCATAAGTGGATTAAATTGATCAATTAGATCAATTAAAAACTCTCAATGAAATATGGTTTAGAATGTGTATGCGTATAGACTAAATTCTTCGTGTAATGTGAAACAGGGGTTCAAATATCGACTTGAAATTGATATAGTCAAATGTTGGTATATTAGTGATACTAATTGCATCGATAATATATTAGCAACATATAATTTTATTGACTCAAAAAAATTTTCAGTAAAAAATAAAAATATATTATATTAGCGATATGTCTCGTCTTGACAATATTTCAATTCAATATATGATACGTAGTTGAATATATCATATACGATATGTATGTATAATAAGATATCACATAGCTAATCAGGAATAGATGAGCATATTAACTGTTGTAATGTGAGGTTAAGTAATGACATGAAAGTAGATAACCAACAGAGTATTTTAATAAGTCATTAAAAATATATAAAAGATATTAAAGAACTCAAGCTTACCAATATTACTGCATACTTAAGGGTGGGCATTTAGATGCGGGATTTTTCTTTCTGGAGACATGGGTTTTCAAATTTTTTAAAGGAAATTACCATTTTGCCCTTCCCTATCAGCGTGGTACGGATGTGAGATAAGAAAATTTTTCCTTCGTTCATACTATAATATCATTTGGACCATAGTTCATGTGTAAATTATATCGTCTGGACTAAAGAATAAATATATATAAGATCGTCCGGACCATACACTAGCATGGTCTGGACGATCTGAACTAAAGCTACAACTGTAAAATTTCATTCCTCTCAGTAAATCATCCGGACCATGCTTATGCATTGTCCGGACGATTTTTATAACTTATATACACAGGCCGAACGAAACCTAAAACTAATTTTCCCCAATTCCACTTCTTCATCTTCATTCGAAGAACCTTCTCCCTTCCTCCAAATGGAAAACCAATCTCCCCCAAAGATTTGAACGACTTCTCTCCCTTCCCCCAATCGTTCGATCGATTTCTCCCTTCCCCCAATCGTTTGATAGATTTCGGACATGCAAAGGAAAAATCTTACTCAACTCCCTCACTTTCGACCTTCGAACTTCGACCTTCCACCTTCCACCGTCCACCTTCCACCGTCCACGTTCATCCTTCAACCTTCCACCTACACATGGCATCAAATCCAGGCTCATCGAAGAGAAGGGGGAAATCTACCTCTACAAACACGCAGAAGAAACAAAGGAAAAATCCTACCTTCGACGCCAATCATTTCATTTCTGAGGAAACTGCCACCCTCTACAAAGATGATTTGTCCACTCGACCCTATCTCTTTGGTAAAGTCATCAATCTTCCCCTTTTTCCACCCTTTGAACTGAAAACCAAAGAGTATTGTGAATTCCTTCGTTGGAAAAAATTCTTGGAAATAAAATCGGATATGTATCATACTTTAGTAAAGGAATTTTATGCAAACATAAAATCGAGCGATAAATACTCCATTGAATCCAATGTCCGAGGTTGTGAAATATTTTTTTCGTGTGATAGATTGGACACTATATTCAATCTCGCCAAGGCCACAATTGCTAAGTATGGAAGAAATACATCGCCCACCCATGTTGATAGCTTCACTGCTTTGGACGCCCTCAAGCAAATGTGTGGGCACACTGATATTACCGAAGATGATAAGCCCTATCTGACGGACCTAACAGTTGATGCCCAAATCATCCATCACATTATTGCAAAGAATTTTTTTCCTATAAAAGGGCATAGTAACCATGTGTCCTACTTCGATGTTTTTCTCATTTGGTGCATCATGAATGTCAAGAAAATTTCCCTCTCCTATATAATCATATGTCACATGCGAGCTTGCTTTAAGACAAAAAAATGTAGTCTTCCATATGATCTTATGCTTTCTTACTTCTTTGGAAAACGTGGAATCCCTCTTCCCCCTGAAGATAAAATAGCTATGAAGCCCACTAATACCTTTGGTCAGGTCACTTTGAAGAAAATGAGATTTAGACTCGACAATACATAGAACCAGTGGTTTCTCAAAGCAGAAAAGGAACCTGTACTTCAGGCACTTGAACTTGAGGTACTTGAAGTTTAGGCACCTCAACTTTAGCAGATTCTTGATAGCATTTCGGCTCTGAACGACAACATGAATAAGAAATTTGATGACATCTATGAACGTATGTAGAGTCAAGATACAAGAATTAATACTTTGTCTCTCCAAGTGCTAGATAATATAAGGTTGTCTGTTTTAATTGCTCAGAGACATAGAATAGCGCCACATGTAAGACCTGGTGAAAGTGGACTATGATGTTATGTAGCTTCACTACTGGCCTGACTGGATTTGCTCCATATGCATCAATTGTTGCCTTCACTACTGCACAAGCTTCTGGACCACCACCTGCTCCAACACTTGCATTTGTTTTTGGACCACAACCTACTACTACACCTGCATTTGTTTTTATCTCCACTGCTCCTAAGGATGTTGCTACTACACCTGCATTTGCTTTTGTCTCCACTGCTCCTAAGGATGTTGCTACTACACTTGCACCTACTTCTGACTCCATTCATCCCCCGACTATTCCTGATACATCTGCAGAGGCTTCTAGCTCCCCATAGTTCTTCCTTTTGATGATATGTAAAATGTGGGATAGATATTGTAATTTTCATATTTTGATATGGACATGTAAAGGAAATGATTTTGTAAGTTTCATATTTTCATATATGTGTTTTGAATGAACGTGTTCTACACGCATGATCTCAATGAAAGACTGGTTTCCTATTGATAAATCTTTATGGGCATTTGTGTTAGGGTGTACATTTGTGTAGGTGTGTGTGGGTGAGATTGTTTCCACTCTAATGCTTTGAACTTAGTTATGCTTTTGAGATATTGGTATGTAGGCACTTGGTTGTGGTGGACTTGTAAGCATTTGGTTGTGGTGGACTATTCAAAATTTTCTTGTCGTCCTACAAACAATTCATAGGCCTAGGGCTTCAAACTTAAGGGCTTGGTGTGTCTGTGTAAGGAGGCTTGTATATGCCCCGAGGATTAGTCGGGTGCTCTAAGAAGCCTGGACCTTGGTCATAAAAAAAAACATATATGGCTTATTCCATGCTCATTTTGACATGGTAACATGTGCTAGGTCCAAGGTATGTAAGGGGCCAGCATACAAGTTGAATAATATAATAGTAGATTCAAGTTCAAGACTTTGTGCAGTTTTGACATACACCAGATTGATCACCTTTCCTCCTCATCTACAAAGGGTTTAACAAAGTCATAAAAAGGAAGCAGGTTATATAATTGAATTTTAGTGATGATATGAGTAAAAAGGTGTGAAATTTCAGTTTTCAAAATGGCTCTCTCTCTCTAACAAGCAATGCAATCAAGAAAGCTAGCTCAAACATGAATTCTAAAACTTGTTGTACTAGAAGTCAGTGAGCATTCATGACAGAGGCTTTTTTAATTCCAATTCCAAAATGTTACCTTGCCATTACAAAGTTATTTGAGGATCTTTTCATATAATCATTCCCACTCTTTAACATCCTTATATCTTATGTGATTGGTATGCTCTAATTAATATCAGGCTCGTGAAGGTACCAGAAGTAGTATTATATTGTTGATCCTAAGAAATGTACATTTTTTTGTGTCTTTCTTTACTACATTGTCTTTCTGTACTGCACCAAGGATAAACCATCCCTGAGAGGGGAAAAAACACAGCACCCCTTGTTTCAAAAGGGAATTATGAAGAAAATGGAACTCCCTGAATAAATCTGCTATCATTTAGATTATTTGGTCCCCATCCTCCCATTCTCTATGTCAGCCCCACATAGAACTCACATAAAGGCTCCACAAGTTTGCAAGTGTATCAGTTGACGCATTTACTGACACATAACAATAAAAATATAACTGAGATAAGCTAAAAATAAAGAGCAGCAGTCCAATGTTCATAAACCAATTAACCTTAAGACAACAAAAGTTCCAAGACAACACAACAAAAGACTTTCTTTAAGAAAACAATGAATCTCAATGAATACTCTCTAAACCCTATAACCCTTCACTGATTCCACCAATGCTAGAAATCACCAATATCTCTAAGTTCACCAGACCACTGCATAACATTTTGAAAAATGTCGTCAGAACATTATATACCTGTAACAATGAAATATACAGAGAATTGAAAAATTGTCGATTCGTCATAGAAGTTGTAAGAACCACCAGGCTGTGGAAAAAGGAATAGATGTTAGTCTTTATCACTGTAATAATTATGTAGAAATATAATGACAATGCACCAAATTCTAACAATCACTTACTTGGGATATTTGAGACAAACTCACTATGGATGATTCACGAAAATCATCTACATTAGGCAAAACATTTAAATCGACACTCGCTGATGCTGATACTTGTGAAGTAAGACTATCTGGACAAGTTCTAGAATTATGACCAATATTCTTGCATATCCTACATCTTATTGCATTCATTTCATTATCTACAATCTCAAATGCAAAGGGATCTCGTCTTGTAAAACTTTTGGACTTTGAATTCTTGAAACCTGGATGACGTCCTCTAGAATGTTGAATGATAGGATGACTGATAGGCATACCTTCGCTAGCAAGATCTTTTAGATGATTTCGGAGCCCATCTTGATCAAATGAAGAAAATTTGTCATATTTCTTCTTAATGCCCTCAAATACAACATCTAATTGATTCCCATGCCGATTCATTTCATTGTTGATCGATTCGTTCAATGATATCAAATCGATCTTCTATTGTGGATGGATATGATGCAGCTATAACTTCTCTATCCACCTCATTTTGTGGGCACAAGGTAAACCCATTGATGCTGTAAATTCTTTAGTGCAGTAACTAGAAAATGAATTTGATTCCACCATAGAATATTGCTTATACAACTCATTCAAGACAAAATGAGACACATTGCCATTCAATTCATCGAAAAAAGGAATAGAAACAACATGAGCAATTATATAATACCCTGACCCGAATTAGGCGTGATCAGTATGATAAATCATACTTTAATCAATTAATTTTAAAGATTATGGTTAGGGCTTTACAAAAAGCCTAGGTTTGGCCCAGACAGAGCTTGAAAGCTAGATAATCCAACTCGTCTAGTTGGAAGGGCAAAATGGTAATTTACCACTTATTGATATTATTTTTACTATCTATGTAATTATTTGATTATTGTTGAGTAATGTTGATTTCCTTAATCAAGGATTTTAATTAATAAAATACAATATTATATTATTTTCAGAGAAAACGTTATTTAAAACTACTTGAAAAGATCCCGAAAGTGAAAAAATAATTTTTATAAGACGATTTTAGAAATGAGAAAATTTTAAGAAAAATGGGTGATTTTAGACCTTACTATAACTCACTGTTTTATTTCTTCAAATGTTGAAAATAAAGGATTTAAACCCTTTTTATAAATACAAGTTAAATTAAGTAAATAGTATAAAAATGTGAATTTTTTCTTAAATCTATGGTTTTCGATAAAATATAAATCCCCAAAAAATTATGACAAGTATAGTTTATAAAACCCAACATTTTTGTTAAGATGGATTGAATTAATTAAGTTAAATAAACCATATAATTAGTTAAAATTTAATTAAGGTGAAAAATGACTTATTTGCAAAATCCCTTGAAGGACTTATTTGCAAAAAATTTTTTACTGTTACCGCTTCTACGTAGCCAGAAGCTGGCATCGGACTCATGCAACGCCCGTGAGTTGCCGGTGAGGTGTCCTTCACCTGACCTTGCTGGAAGGTTATAAATTCTAGCTCATTTCCCAGTTGAATTCACCCTAGATAGAAATCAAAACCAGTAAAAAATCAAACTACTCTTCCTCTCTATTTCCAATTTTTTTACCATGAGCTGTGAAGTGGAAGAATTTTTTCAAGTTTCGGGATTTCGACCCAAGAGCTTAAGCGAAGGTAACCTTTGTCTTCCTTTTCGAATTCCAATCGGTTTAGAATCAAACAAAAGTAAAATTGATTAAGGTTTGAGTGTTAAAAATGGATTTAAAGTTTTAAGAAAATCTTAAATTTTCATGTGTCACATTGGTTTTCTTATTAAAATCAGGTGTTTTAAATTAGTGTTAATGTTTTAATTAATTTTCTTTGTCAAGAGGACTCACTAAGGAGTCCATCTGACCTGCTAAGTGTGAAAAACGAATATAGAAAATCCACTATTTCTGGATTCGTATTTCATACAATAGCTTCCCGTTGCTTTTTGTTGCTGGTGACAGAGGAAGAAGACGACTCTCGTAAGGTCCGAGAGTTGGGCTTTGAAAGTTCCGAAGCCAACACTTCGGAAGTTTCGAACTTCACTCTGGGGTTCCGAAGTGTCCAAAGGCCAAATGTTTTCTGCCTCTGCTAGCCGGGATGTTCCGAAACTGTTCGGAAGTTCCGAGCTTCCCTCGGCAGGTTCCAAGACACACTGAGACCCACTGGTTTTCCTGTTTTCTGTTCTTTTGTTCGGAAGCACCCTTAGAAGTTCCGAGACCTGAGCCTCGGAAGTTCCGAATCACAGAACCATGTTCCGAAGGTTCTGTAAACCAGTTGTAGACAGTGGCTCGGAAGGTCTGAAGCCACAGTACCTCGTTCCGAGACATGTTCTGAGGAACCCAATTCTAGTTTGTGAATCTTGATCTAAATTAGGATTCCATGTTTTAGATCATAGGTTTTAATATGATGTTTATACCCCTTTTTATAATTAAAAGTGATACTAACCCTTTTTCTTTGATATTATAGTGTGTATATATATATATAATATATATATATATATATATATATATATATATATATATATATATATATATATATATATTATTATTCACTTCCAAGTCGATACTTTCTATCTGTGGCTGACTCAGCCCGATAGCTATCTATAGTTAAGCGACTTCCTTCGCCGTTAGATAGAAAAGAAGGGTTCAGGTACTGAGTGACCTCTACACCTAACTCGCTATAAGAGAAGTAGCCTAAGCATCTTATACCTCTAGGCCTAACTTAATACGTCTAAATGGTCATTTCCAGAAAACAATATGAGAAATGGCATAAGCACCCTATTATACATTGTTGATTATTGTAACTTAAAATAGCTAGTAACCAAATAGGAGATTCAGATCCATTTCTCTTGGAGTTTTTCGGAAAACAGGATAGAAAGATTTGAAATACTATGAATATGTATTACATTGTATCTATATATATTGACTGATTAGTGATTGTATATCTGTTTACATGTTTGACAGATACTTCGATACCACACATTTTCGGTGAGGAGACTTAACAATTGCAGTACGAGTAAATCATGTTAAGAAGATTTAGTGCAATGAGTCGTTTAAAGAATCAGATTTGATGAACCCACTTATATGCCTATACTTGATGCACTATTCTGAAGAGTGCTTATTGTTTTTTATGATGTTTATCATATATTGTGATTATAATACTTATGAATTATGATGATGAAACTGCTTCCACGTACCCTTAAACTATTGAACTATTACCGGCTTCAAGTGTGCCCGATTGCGTCACTGGACCTGGTGTATCAATTACTGGCCTCGGGTGTGTCAGTACCAGCTCAGGTGTCGGAGATGTACTTACAAGGATTGTATTTTGACCGTGTCGGGACTTAATACTTATAATCTCAGTATAGTGTTTAGGTGTTACGGTGGATGTCAACAGTTATTGAATGATGTTGAGATTTTGGCAGGATAAAACTATTATGTTAATAATATTAATTTTAACTAACCTGATGTTCAATAAACTGCATTATTATGTTCTTTCACTGGACTAGTTAGCTCACAAATTCACATTTCAGAAGATGTATCCGAGGAGGAGGAACCTCCATATCAACCTTAAGATGGTTAAACTGTCGCAGCTTCTTGGGATTCCCACGGGACGGGAATTTCTTTCTTGTTGACCTTTCATTCATTGGAACCATATGTTTTGTAAAGTACCGTATGTGGTACTGATTGTGTTGAAATATGTATAAAACACTATGTGACCGCAGTTACTCTGATTTGAATAAGAAATATTTCGTTTATGAAAATATTTGATTGTATAATATGTGTTTTCATGTGGGTAGGTTTATGGTATATGTTTGAGTCCACATGTTAGAACATGTGTGGCTTTTATTTCTTGGCCAACTTTTGAATCAGCCCAGTTAGAAGTCTTTGATATTAGTTTAAAAAAAAAAATCAATAGCGTTCCAGGCCCACTTCCGGATCGGGGCGTTACAAATCCAAAGCTTTTCATCCTCAAGTTAAGCCCTGAATTCTTCAAACTGATTTTGAACGGTGTTGCATATTTTTCTTCGAACAGCGTGGAGGTCACTAATACTTGTATCTATATAATTTTTCAATACAGCATAGGCACCTTCAACCCTATAAGTAGCTCGATTTTGAAAATGTAAGCACCAACCAATTCATGCCTTGACGAATTGTTTTTTATGTGAAATCTAAGTACTTGTTATATAGTTTATTGTCTGTAAATCATCTCTAAAATGTTGTTTGAAGACTTCAAATGCTCCATTAAATGCTTCTTCACTTGGCGACTCAACCAATGCATTCCATTCAGATATAAACGCACTACATACTTCGACTTTCTGAAAGAGAGATTTACACCAAGCAAGAATATTTGTTGATGTGCCAAATACAGAATATATGCTTTGTATTAGGAAACTCCGAATCAATAGAATTCTTTAAAGCCAAATCTCTATCAGTCACTAAAACTGAAAATTCGTGATCAACTCCTAAAACCCTCTTGAACATCTGTAGAGCCCATACATAATTTACTAATTTCTCATTTCATGAGAAAAAATTAGTATTAAAACTTGTCACACCAACGATATTAACCAATAACATATGATATGCATTGGTTTTGTATGTGTAATTCATCAGAAAAATATTATGATAGATCTTAATAAGTATAACTGACAATGGATATGGAAAAAAAAATGAGACAAGTGATCGTTATTGTCATAGTTAAGCCAGTACTGGAAACCACCTTCTTAAATATCATCAATCAAAGCTTCAATTGAAGTACGACCTCTTAATTGTTCTTTCCGAATAGAATACAAAAAATTGTACAAATCAGTTTTTGTCACTCCAATGTCTAGATTTTCATTTCAAGGTGGTATATTGCTACTGTTCATTTCAATAATCATTGTTTTCTCTTCATCCGAAAAACATCGTGTCAGTGGATGGCCTAATAATACATTCGACAGATCATGATTGTGCTCTAAATTTTTAATGGTCAACTTCCATGATCCATCAACAATTTTTTTTCCTCTCACTTCAAATGGACAATTTACAAGGCAAGGGGATGCTTTCTTTTTCCTCTTGTCATCTTTCAAATTAACAGTGTTGCGATATGTACATCCTTTATCGCAACAAAGAAAAATGGTCTTCTCTTTAGTACTTGACCTCTTGATGGTAGCTACAAATCCGTGTACAATACAACCTCCTTAACATACTTGACCAGATTCTCTTGACTTGGATAACATCCATCAACAAACTCATTCTCATTATAAAACTCATTAACAACTATCTCATCATTTTCAACAAATGTGGATGTACCTCCCTCAATATAATCCATACTACTTATTTAAAAATATATATATATAGAGAGAGGAGTCTTGGGTTTGAGAGAGTTACCTTCGATTTGAGATAGGAGATTGAGGGAGTAGCTTTAGAGAGAGTTACCAGGGACCCAAGATAAGATATTGAGGGAGTAGCTTGATAGTGGTGTGGTACGTTTTGGAAAGGGGGTTTGAGGGAGAAGGGTTTGGAAAGGGGGTTTTCAGTTGAAACGGTTTGGAAAGAGGTTTGAGTAAGAAGAGTTTGGAAATGGAGTTTCAGTTCCAAGGGTTTCGAGAGGAGAAGATGGAACGAAAATGTAAAGAGGGAAAAAAGGGTAGAGATTCAAACTTAAACTCACTTTCTCAGTTTAGATTGTCAGGACGATTCTTAATAATTGTTCGGACGATCTTAATTGAGAGGATTGGAACTTTACAGTGGTTAGCTGGAGTTTAGATCGTCCAAACCATTCTACTGGATGGTCCGAACGATCTTATATATATTTATTCTTTAGTTTGGACGATAGAATTTACACATGAATAATGGTCCGGACGATCTTAACTGAGAGGAATGAAATTTTACAGTCGTTGCTTGAGTTTAGATCGTCTGGACCATGCTAGAGGATGGTCCGAACGATCTTATGTGCATTTATAGGATGGTCCGAACGGTAAAATTTACACATGAATAATAATCCAGGCGATCTTAACTGAGAGGAATAGAATTTTACAGTCGTTGCTTGAGTTTAGATCGTCCGGACCATGCTAGAGGATGGTCCGAACGATCTTATATACATTTATAGGATGGTCCGAACGGTAGAATTTACACATGAATAATAATCCGGACGATCTTAACTGAGAGGAATAGAATTTTACAGTCATTGCTTGAGTTCATATCGTCTGGACCATGCTAGAGGATGGTCCGAACGATCTTATATACGTTTATAGGATGGTCCCGATAGTAGAATTTACATATGAATAATAGTCCGGACGATTTTAACTGAGATGAATAGAATTTTACAGTTGTTGCTTGAGTTCAGATCGTCCGGACCATGCTACTGTATGGTCCGAACGATCTGATATATATTTATTCTTTAGTACGGACGATCTAATTTACGCATGAAGAATGGTCCGAACGAAGGAAAAATGTTCTTATCAATGGCACCATAATTAACAAAATAAAAATAGCACTCTACTAATATCTTAATTAAGAAAAGTAAAGAAGAAATATTATAATAATGATATGAACTAAGTAATTAGTGTCGGATACAGGCTCTGTCGTTTATGTATCTGATCATTTGAGATCGAATTGGAATAATACTTATTAGCCCTATAGTACTCATGAGCAGGGGTCCAAGAATGGGACCCTGATAGATACGCGTCAGGGTGATAAATCACTCATACTTATTTTCTTCTCTTTTTTAAAAAAAAAAAAAGATTATAGAAAAATAAGAGAAAAAGGAAAAAATAAAAAATAAGGGTGATATATATATATATATATATATATATATATATATATATATATATATATATATATATATATATATATATATATATATATATATATATATATTATTTTAAAAAAAAGTAACGTAATTTTTATGGAGTTTTAAACTCTTGAAAGTTAAAATTGTAATATGTTTTAAAATTTTGAAAAATGAGTTAGGTTAGTCCTAGCATGAGTAAGCACCTAGCATGAACTTTATGTTTTCAAATATCTCCTAGTGGCATGTATTTTCTATTACAATTCATAACTTCTTTATTATAAAAACTTTTGAGTTTCGTAAAAATGGCGGAATATTAAAAAAGTACACAAAGACCCTAAAAACTTTACCAATTATGTACAAAGCTTTTCATTTAATTGTAGAAATATTTGAATATCATTTCATTCATTTTTTTCAATAAGAAACTCAAAAATGGGAAGTATCTTCGAAATCTTGGCTTTTATCAAATTTTCTGAAAATCTTGGAAAATCATGTAGGCAACCTACCTACAAACTATGTGAATGATGTTAACACATCTCCGTTTGATTCTATAAGCACTATACATTATTTCATTACATTATTTTCACAAAAAGAACTCCAAAATTGAGATTATCGTAGAGCCAGAATTCGAAGAAATTAATGAAGATAACTCAAAACAGTAAAAATTGATAACTCAAACTAATTCTAAAATTGAATAATTTGTATTTAAACCTTTTTAAATTTAAAAATATTGGTGAAAATAACTCAAAAATCAGTCGAAACAAATTTGTTTAAAAATTAAAAAAAACTTGCATGAGCCGATACTATGCAGTATCAGTCAAAACATGCCGATCTGTATCGGACCACAATACGGGTTGTTTCAGCATTTCACACCTACGCGAAATGCAGCGATATGTATTGATAGCCTCTAGGACGAAACTTATCGGTCAATTCTTTGCCCCTTGCTCATAAGACAATGAAAAAAAATTGAATAATAATGATATTTGGGTCTTATTAATTTTATGTTGAGTTTTTAGTGTAATCGATTGTTTATATAACTTTTAATTAAATTACACATTTAGAATCAAAATTTCTAAATAAATTTAAACATTGAATGATATACATTGAAATCTTTGACTTTTGTCAATTTTCTACAATTACTTTAGATTTTCAGAAAAAAATATAAAGTTTCATTTTGGATTAGACTAAAAATAAAAATAAAAAATTAGATAAGTTTTAGATTTTAAGTTCAAGATTGTACTGAGGATTGAATCTTTGTTGAGACATCTTAAATTCTCTTACTTCATAGATCTTCTATTGATCAATTTCAATCTTCGTAAATTAATGTTAGTGAAGGAATTTGATGTAGAGACGATTATTCATCACTCTATTATATAAATATCTGAGCAGTAATTTAGAACCACACAAAACAAAGGGATTTTTTAAACCAAAAAACAACACAACACATGTTAGAATTTAGTAATGATATACCCTTTAGACCACATAAGTGCAGTCCACAATTCTTGAGTAACCACTCTTAATTGTTCCATCTATTCTATTCCACCTCTCTGTCCTTTCTTTTCTCACCACCTTTTCATTTTCAATGGAGGACCACCACCTTCATGCCACCACCATCACCGCCACCACTGAAACCATTGCCGAGCCCAACACCTTGTGCTCCGGCCCCTATCCGACAAGTGCTGGTATCATCACTCGTCTTCTTTCGGTTGCATTCATCGGCATCATCTCCATATGGGCTAATTATGAAGCATCCAAAGGCTTTGAAGTGATCATAGTCAATGAAGCCGTCGACACTCCAGCCGGCCGCCGCTTCGATCTCTTGTTCGCCTCCAACGACAAAGCCACACGCATAATCCTCAGCACAAGTGAATTCGCAGAACGAATTCTATACCCCGACGAACACCACCCCAAAAAGCCAATCCACCGGGTCACCCTCCGACTTGCCGGCCGGAATTTTACGGACACGGTTGCCGTGGAGCCAGCACTTGATGGGCCACTTAAATTCAACATTTATGTGAGTCCAGCAGTCATGGCCCAGACCGACGTAGAGAAGGCCATGGTGGCGACAGTACAGCGTGGCATGGCACGTGTGTGGCTCTGGGGTGGAGAAGAAGGTGCGCCGCCGTCCTTGCTCGCGGGCATGGTCGAATACATCAGCATGGCGGCAGGTTTTAGTCAGTTGCCGAATTCCGGCGCGATAGTACTGCCGGAATCTGACGGTTTGTGTGGGTTGGGAGGGGATCATGTGGCGGTGGCCCACTTTTTGGGATACTGTGAGGAGATGAGTGAGGGATTCATCGCACGCCTGAATCGTGCCATGCGGGGCCCCTGGCACGTGCGAATGGTGGACACGGCAGTCGGGCTCCCGTCTCAACGGTTGTGTCAATCCTATCTGTCAAAAGTTGTACTCCCAACCTCCACAGGTGCCACGTCAGCATCTAAATAAATAACTGATTGCTGATGAGTTGGCATGTGGGCCCACCGTGGTGTGTATACCTGTTCAAGTGGGACCACCAGCAATGTGTAGTTGCGGATGGAGAGGAGAGAGAATGCGACGCTCCTACCAATCAGAAATCAGGACAGGTATCGAAATTCGAAAACCAGACCAGAATACGAATAAATTAAAAAAAGTTTTTAAAAAAATCTCAATAGCTGGGAGCGGTTGGACTGTGGAGCTTAAAATTGCTAATTGTTTTTATCTTTTATCTTTTATTTTATATTATTATGTCATTTGTCTTGATAGTCAATTTTACTCTGTGCATTAGATTAGATAAATAGAGGGCACAAACAAAATAATTTGTCAAATCATAAAAACTTTAATGAAAAATTAAATATGATGATGATGCTCGATTTGAAATTGGGCATTGAACTTGTATCAAATTCAATGACCATTCTAAAGCCGCTGCTGCATCGGTGCTTTGATGAAATTAATCAGGATCAATTTCTTAAGCGTGTTACCTATGAGGCTAGGATGCGGGTCTCCATGATTAAACTCGCATCTGATTATTATTTAACCCCCCCCTAGTATAGTTTGACTGGTCATCTAAAATGAGAGGTGTTAGGTAGGAACCCTAAAGACTTACTTTGGTACCTCTCATGGAGTCAGATGCACTCTAGTGGAGATTTTAATAGAACTGTGTGAGAGATTTTTCACACATAAATTAAAAAAAAAAAAGAATTGACATCCAATTTAATTTAAAGAAATATTTATATATTACTTTAAAAAATATAAATGATTGAGAATGAGAGGATGTGAGCCGCTGGCAATTTGGCACATGTGAACTCTCAACTGAAGTTCAAAGAAACCAAGTCTCTAATCAACATTCTCACCGCACATCAATTTTATACATGTTCATTATCAGATATTTCTAATAACATGTAAAATTTGAGAAAATAACTTGATATTTTTATATAATTAACACTCATATATAAATATATTATAATTTTTTTTTTAAAAAAAAAGATAATAATCAAATTAATCTACAATCCCGTAATTAATGAAGCTGAATTACAAAGTTGTTGATGATGAATCAATTGAGTGCAAACTTTCTATTAATATGTTAAATTTTGGATTCAATTATTCGATGAATTAAATGGAGAGATTTAATTAGAGGTCTCATAAAGTTACTAAGTCATTTTTGTTTAAAGTAAACCATTCAAGTGAGCCCGTCAATTGGACAATATCTAATTGGTTCACTATTTACAAAATGATGAAATGGACTATATAGACTCTTAATTCTTTAAAAGAAAACCCACCATATTTAGATCATTTAGCACTCAAACATTTTAGAGTTTATAATATAATTTCTTATATATATAATATCAGATAATTGGCCAAACATGTCCAATTGCTGATAGTCAATTAAAAAAATCAAATTTGCTTACATACTGCTATTATGAAGGTTTCTTAATTTGTAGGGTTTGGACCCAAGGGTGCAAATCACGGTTGATATCTCGGGCGATACGAGATGTATCGGCCATACAGATGAGATCTCGGCCGATATGACCGAGATCTTGCCATCTCGACTGATACATCTCGGTCTCAGCCGAGATTTGGTCCAAAAAAAGAGTGAGAAAGAGTAATATCGGCCGATATTGTGGAACCAAGATATCGGCCGAGATGCCGAGATCTCGACCCCACCGAATTTTGGACCCCTGAATTGGACCTCAAGTGTGCAGGCTAATGGGACCTAACTCTCTTAAATTCAAATCATTACCGATCATGAACCCTATTTATAAATTAACAGTATTTTCAATTGGCCACGAGTATTCGTAGATCAAACTTCTGCAGTTTCAATTATGGGGCATGATTGTAGCTGAATGGAAATTGATAAAAACATTATGTTGTAGTTGCTAGGGTAAATGATTAATGAAAGAGCTGAGAAACTTTAGATTATGATAGGAGAGGTCATAAAGCCCTAAAATTAATTTTAATATGATAAATGATTTTTATAAACAGACTACTTTATCTGATATTCATAACAATTAACCTTATAAACTCCAAATTATAATTATAATGACCCGGCATGCGATTTTGGGTTTTGATTTGGGCTCATTCGAAAGTCTTTATCTGGATTTACGCTACAAAATAACTACCAACAGTATTGGAGATCCAAAGATCTTCTCGAAATCGCAGATCGAGTCATTAGAATAACAATGAGTCCTTTCTAGTAGTTGTTGCATGAAATTCAAATTCAAATTCAAATTCAAACATTTCTATTTTGGACAGGATATGGAGGTTTATTGTTTTAATAAAAATAAGAAATAAGCTATTTTATCACCATTTTTAAGGGCCAATAGAAAATAAAACTGTTTGCTAAAAATATAGGTGCCCAAAACGATGTACTTCTATTAATCACTTGATTTTTTAAGTGTGAATTGAAAGTGGAGTAAGCTGGGGCAGTGGTCTTCGAAGATTATAAAAGTTTTCATGATTTTGTTTTTAATCTTTTCCTTAGAAAAAAAAGAAAAAAAAGGAAGTTTAAACTTGGTTATCTCCCGTCTCAGTAAGTGAGAGGTTGTGGGTTCGAGCTCCCATGGTCTAACTTTGGTGTGTCCTAGAGGTAGTGGGCTCATCCGTGGAATTTTACGCTGGATATCTCACGGTTTCCCACACATAAATTCAAAAAAAAAAATTACTATATTTTATATAATGCCTTACAGATCTTTTTTATTATTTCCATAATTTAGTTACAACAAGGTTACTTTTGAGTTTTGACACTAGGGCATCATCTCCCATTGCTTTCTAAAACGCCTGATGGTCATTATACCATAGACTTGGCAATGTATCTAGTTAGATTTAGTCTTATTCAATTTGGGTCTAATTATATTTGAATCTTATTAAATGTGTCAAGTCTCATCAGATCTATTTTGAGTTGGATTGTGTTGTCTTATTTATTAGACTAAAAAGACTTTTCTAACAAGATATATATTAAGATTATCTCTCAAATAAACGTAGACCTCTTATCCTAGATATCGGATATAGATGTGGAAAAGTCAAATCAATTGGATCTACCCATTTATAATCAGATTTGAAATGAGTTAATCCATTTATAAATTACTTCGGTTTAGATTGATTCAAATTAATTATTAAAATGGGCTAATTCAATTAATTGATTCAAGTTACATTTTACCAAATCTACGTGAACATTGAAATCTAACCATAACTATGGGACTCTCAAATTGTAGCATTAATTGAAATAAAGCTAAAACAATTAAAATAGGCTGGTCATGTAGACACTACATTTTTTTACCAATAGGCACTGCTTTTCGTTTTTAATTGTCCGAGAAAACATCCCGTTCATTTTTTTCGTTCATTCAGACGATAAGACTATCTGAACGAAAATTTCAGTATAAAATGCGCTCGTTAGGACGATCTTCTCTCTATGAGTTGTAGAGACGGATTTTCAAAGTAGATTGTTTCTTGACCGATTTCTATAAACAATGTATCAAAATTCATCTACTCTGAATTTTATGAACTCCGTTATTGATTTTAAGTGAAAATGGTATAGTTTTGGACTTAAAAAATCGTACTCAAAGAATTAAGGAAAAATGGCCTTTTCTCTTATTTCTTTAGGTACGATTTTTTAAGTCTAAAACTATACCCTTTTCACTTAAAATAAGTTCCGGAGTTCATAAAATTCAAACTAGATGAATTTTGATATCTTATTTGTAGAAATTGGTTGAGAAATTGCCTCGTTTAAAAACTCAAACCAAACGCGCAAAGGTTACAATTGGCAGGGAGGCTTCATTATCAATATGGTGGTAAATTCCTAGTAAATTACCGATAAAATCACATTGAAAATGTGATAAATGATAATATCACAATAATATCCCGATAAATTCTCAGTAAATAATCGATAAATTCCTTATTAAGATTTTCATTTTATTAATATTTTATTTAATTAATTCTTATTACTTTTTAAATATTATATTTTTCACAATATTTTTCCCTTAATTTAAAAATAAAATTCTGAGAATTTGAAAATATATATTTGTGACAATAACGGTAAATAAGGTAGGTAAAAATGGCAATCAATGTCCCATCGCCCTTTCTACCATTCTGCCCGAGAAAGCTTTACTTTCTTTGCATGGGTTGCTATAATTGTAAGAATTCCCTGTTTATATTCGTTTATTTTATTTTGTTTTCTGAACATTCCAATAAACATAGACAATACTCATCTCATCAAAAACTCTTGTACAAAAGTAGAAAACAGTAAGGGACATGAAGCATTCATTAGCAGCACTCTAGGCCATATGCCATGAAGAAAATGACATAAACAAGGAAATAAAAACGTTACATCAATATGTATTATAATTAAAAAAGAGCTTAAAATGCTGAAAAGGGACCTTAATAGATGTAAAAAACTGAAATGTATAGTAAATTATAATGCATGAAGAAGTCTTCTAATAACTTTTTATTTGTTAATGTGAACATTTGGTGTTTTAATCTTAATCATCCACTGTGAGGCCAATGGAGCCAGTCCAGAGGGTGGTGACAGTTAGACAGCACCATCAGCCATCAAATTTGTTCTGTCAACGATCATATTTTCCACAATAATATTTCGCCAAGGTTGCCTGGAATGCTTAACCTCTTTCTGCTAGCAAATTGTGATACAACTCTCGACAATAATTTATTGTATTATATTTTTTAATATTTTATCAAGGGTTTGAATGGACACTCCATTTTCACACGAAGATATCTAGTACCTTTGTATTATTAAAAGATATAAAAATGTCATTTTGAAATGACAATTATTTCTTGCAAGCGTGTTGAGATAACAACTCAAAGGAGTTAAAGAGTGATGGCCTAAATTCAATCTTCACTCCGCCTCAAAGAGCCACTCCCAGTAGAGCGACTCATTATCTGAATTCAATCTTCACTCCGCCTCAAAGAGCCACTCCCCGTAGAACGACTCATTGTCTGTGAATATAGAGACTTGCACTTGCCACAAAGATAAGTCAAGTGTTCTAAAAGATCCGGATACCTTGATCATAAAAATAAAAGCTTCCCGAGATAATTTACTCATGTAGACTGCCCTAGTAAGTAGATTGAAAAATGTTGATATAAAGAAAGGTAGACTATTGAAAATGTGAAGATAAACTATTATGAAATATATAATAAGTAATAGAGTGATTAACGTAATAATTTATAAATAGATAAAATAAAAAAATATTCACAAATCATGATACGCTGATCACTATTAAAACTTCATTAAGGGCAATTTTGTCCTTTGGGTGTCTCTAAAAGTGTCCAAATTAATCCATCAAAAATTTTGAATGTCAACATATTTATATTTAATATTACTAAATTCCTTCCCAACAAACTTAAGTCATTTGCACAGTACAATTGCAGCCACACAGTCTTCCAAGTCCCAATCTAGCAATGTTGGCCTCTTGGCTACTTATAGTCTTTAGCAGTCAGTAGCGTTGGTCCCACACTGAAATCAGCATAACCATTTCATAAGCAGAATGGAGAAAATGAATGGGAGAATGAGGTCTGTATGGCAATGCAGTAAAATGATCATCTAACCAACATTTATTCTTTCAATAGTTGTCTTTCAGATTAACTAAGACTGTTTCTGAATTTACCACACGTAAATCCAAAAAAAAAAAATAGTTTGAATAATGAAAAAATAATACTTGCATATGACCACTCAAAATTAGCTCTACCAAACAACATTTCTAATGAGCATACAATAAAGTTTCCATGTCTATTTTTATGGCAATGCAATGTCGACAAATCTCATTCTTTAAATGGAATGTGCTAGCAAACAATGGCGATCCTTATGCTTTTCTTTAATCAGGGTAGACCCAAGCAACAAAATTAATCAAAGTCGTTACTACATAAGTATCTCGTAACCACTGAAGCAACAAATTTGGTCATTAGGACTCCAGGCAGCTTAGAAATAAAACAAAAGCTAGCAATTTAACGATAAGTGCATCATTTTAATAACTCAGAATGTATTTCAATTGTCGCACAGCAGCAACATCGAGTGAAGCATCGCATCATCTGCTTCCGGTTTAGAAACTTCGTTTCATCCAAGCTCCCTCCCATCAGAATATGTGCACAATGTCATATGCGAATCTAGCTATATCAAGGAAAGACATTTGAAGAGAACTGGCAGAATGGTCAGCAAGATACAATATAAGTTCAGAATGATCACATTGATTAGAGAGGTTCTCTATAATAGGAACACCACCAGCTGATTCTTACAAGCCTCCCTCTTGGAGATCACCCAATCAGGATTGAGCAGAAGCTCAGTTCAAGTGATTAGGCACTTCCCAATTAAGTAGTTCCAGCAATTGCTGCTTAATAAACACATGGAATAAAAAGGTGAGCATTTACTCAATAAATAATCAGATCCCAAAAGGCCCAGCACCAACAACCCAGGGTAGTTAGTATCTAGGCCTTCTATAAATTTTCTTGTTTTGTTTTCAATCAAATTTTTGAAACATCACTGGACAAAAACATTTGACTTGTTTTCTTAGAAATAAGGAAAAAAGGTGATGGGTACCTGTGAACTTCCTATATACAAAGCTTTCTTGGGCTATTTCACTCATAGTATCCTCCCAATTATCAATTGTATGTAAAGTTTGATGTTATTTGCAAAACATTTGAATTTTTTTCCTTAGAAATAAGGAGAAAAGGTGATGGGTACTTTGTGAACTTGCCATATACAAAGCTTGTTTGGGTTATTTCACTCATAGTATATCCTCCCAATTATCAAAAGTGCAATTATCAATTGTTTGTAAAGTTTGAAGTCATTTGATAGAGAAGATCTAGGAAACAGCCCAAGGTGGGGTCTACCAAAAGTCCATATTAGAGGGTGGGTCTAACTTTTTGACATGGCCACAGCGATGGGCAGTAATAGAATAAATGTAACTACAAGACTGTCATCCTAATCCTCTCTTTCAAAATTGAAAAACATTGGATATTTATTTGTACCTTGATGTACAGCAAATGTGATGTAGGCTAAGACAAATAAATTGTAGAAAACCCAATTGCGATGCGGAAGCTTAAATAAGATAACAAAACAGTCCTTCGTTTTGCACTTGAATCTTCACAAAACAGTCCTTCATTTTGCACTTCAATCTTCACAAAACAGTCATTTGTTTTGCTAAACAAAATAACAATTTTATTGATCAAAATCATCCCCCTCCAAACTGGCTATTACAACTTCTTAAATAAAAACACCTACTAAATAAGTGTCCTATCTAATTAGGAACTTCTAATAATAAACACCTACTAAATAAGAGTCCTATCTAATTAAAAACTCCTAATAATAAACACATACTAAATAAGAGTCCTATCTAATTAGGAACTCCTAATAATAAACACATACTAAATAAGAGTCCTATCTAATTAGGAACTCCTAATAATAAACACCTACTAAATAAGTCTTATGTCCGCATCATTTTCTCCGTCCTGGAAAGAACTCGTCTTTGAGTTTAGGAGGTGCAAAGATGAAGGGTGCGGTCGCATCATAATTTGTGTCTCGCGTCGCCACGAATGTTCATCTTGATATGTAGCCCAACTTTGTGAAATTGCCGCACTAGGAGGTATCGCCTCAGGACCTACCAACAAAGAAAGAATACTAGGTGGTGGAAACTGTGTCACATAACTCTCTCAAATAGGGTCGACATATGGTCGGATGGTGTAGTCTGAGTCCACAAGATGCCGATCATCTCCCACACCCAATGTTTGAACCCGTACCAATTGATCATTGTAATCGCTGTATGTAGAACCTTCATGTTGCTTTTCAATAGACTGTGACTCATGTTGGTGTTTGGGTGTATCAATCTCCAAAAGTGGTGATAGATTAGATGTTGCCAATTGGTTCACGTGCTCTTCCCACATGGGGTCCACATATGATCTAACATGGTTGTCCACCTGCTGCTGTATTACCATCTCAACTTATTCTATTGCCAAAAGTTGCACTTTCATAGAGTTTGTCTCCACGAACTTGTTGATCTCGTCCTTTGGAGTAACTATAGAGGGTTGGACCATGAGAAACTCTCCGGGCTCACCATAGTTTCTCTCTGCCTCACTGAAGGAATTTGAGTCAAGTGCTTAGAATTTTGCACCTGCAACTTCTGCTTCTGGGATTGACTTTGACTCTTCTGACTCGGTTTCTACAACTGGGTCCTCAACTTGAGCCAAATTCACAACTTGAGTAAGACACTCTGAAGCTATGTGCCCAAAACCACTGCACTTGAAACACTTTGGCTTGTTCTTTGCCTTGTACTCATATGTGCTTGGCTTTGTTGAAGGTTGCGCTACAGCCTTAAATGAAGTACCATTATCTGGAGTACTTGAACTGCTTCCTTCATGCTTGTTAGATGGAGCCTGATAGGATCTATTTTTCAGACGCTCAATTCTCTCAAAGTGTATTGCCTTTTTGAAAGCGTCAAAAAGAAAAAGAAGATCAAAGGCCATCACATCATCACCTATGAAAGGTTCAAGCCCTTCAATGTATCGCTGGACCAACTACTCATCTGACTCATAGAGATTGTTCCGAGATACTAGGAGATTAAATTCCTCTGTGTACTCTGCTACGGTCCTGCTACCTTATGTAAGGTTTTGCAACCTTGAAAACAATTCTTTTCTATAGTTGGTTGGTAGAAAGGTACTGAACAATAATTTCATCATCTTATTCCAGTCTCGGATTTTTGAATTACCTTGAATCTGTCTGTCAATCTTAATCCTCTGTCACCATGATAAAACTCTACCTTTCAATTTAGAAGAAACCAACTTAGCTTTCATGTCATCAGGAACTTCCCTGCAATTGCCTCGATCCATTCTACGAACTCATCATGCTCGGTACTACCTGAATAGTCTAGAATGTCAACTCGAATGCCATATGAATCAAGATTTGCTTTGTTGTCTCTTTCTGGACGTCTACCTACATATCTGTGTTGACGTCTAGGAGGAGGAGGAAAACAATGTGGTGTCTCGTCTGACGATGATGAATGACTGTTATGAAAGGAAGGAATACTAGGAGGACACTGATTGCGTGGCCTCTTCAAATCTGCTATATCCTGTGCCATATCAGCCATCATCTGAACTATCTAATTCATATTTAGATTATTATTTTGAGTCGAACTTGGGTGACCACTACTTGAAGAACTGCCCATCGGATGAGTAGAGCCACTTTCTGGAGCATTTCTGACCCGAAGAACGGAATTCGTAGGGATCCCGTCATCCGTCCGTGCTTGACAAGGGTGAAAATTATAACGTCGTGCCATAACTCAGTGGAAAGAACAAAAAGAGTCTTGCATCAAATAATAGTAGTGATAAAATAAGCCACTCACAGGTAAGATCGATGTCGGAGTCTCGATTAACTCAAAAGCTCTGAATACCACTCTAAAGTAGGCTAAGACAAATAAATTGTCGAAAACCCGATTGCGATGCGGAAGCTTAAATAAGATAACAAAACAGTCCTTCGTTTTGCACTTCAATCCTCACAAAAAAGTCCTTCGTTTTGCTAAACAAAATAACAATTTTATTGATCAAAATTATCCCCCTTCAAACTGGCTATTACAACTTCTTACATAAAAACACTTACTAAATAAGAGTCCTATCTAATTAGGAACTCCTAATAATAAACACTTGCTAAATAAGAGTCCTATCTAATTAGGAACTCCTAATAATAAACACCTATTAAATAAGAGTCCTATCTAATTAGGAACTCCTAATAATAAACACCTACTAAATAAGAGTCCTATCTAATTAGGAACTCCTAATAATAAGCACATACTAAATAAGAGTCCTATCTAATTAGGAACTCCTAATAATAAACACCTACTAAATAAGAGTCTTATGTCCACATCAAAATGACTTAAATGAAATTTGTTTCAAGCTAGATATGAGTATAAAAGGTAAAATAATACATAAAGTAACCTAGATAGGTCACTAGATACCTAGAAACCTACTTAAGGGTCATACACTTAGGCAAAATCCCCACCCAGAATTTTTAGATTCGCTCCCTTAACCAAACAATACTTCATTACAGAAAGGACTTGAACCTCGTGTGGCTGTGATGAAATCAGACAGCCAAACCAAAGGATTAATCATTTTAATTATGATAATGATGATAATGATGACGACGAGGATGATGATGGTTGTGATCCTTTATTAACAAATTAACCTACTTCAATGCGTAAGGGATAGATAAACAAAGTAAACGCATAGATAAATATTCATTTGAGAACCACAATGCTTGAAAATTAGCAAGGGGAAAAGGATACGTCCAGAATAGCACGAATGACTGCAAGATTGCAAATACACCAAGATCGTGTCAGTATGAAATCATTAAGCATATGATAAAACCAAACATACAAGATCAATTGACTCCAAAGATCCAAACATCATAAAAAAAAAAAAAAAGTCCAGTTTAAACGCCAAGACATTTTTTAGATCACAAACATAGTAGTCAAAATTGCACTTTAATTGTGCTTAAGCTCTCACTTGTGCTCCAAACCTATTTTGTGCCTTACCTAGCACTTTTTGCACCTAGGCCTTCACCTAGTTCTTTTAGAACTTTTTCTATAATAAGCCTAATAGCCTACTTTAAAGATTTCTAAAAGCTAGTAAATATTATAGTTAAGATGAAGCAATTGCTAATAATACTTAATAAAGACCATTTCAAAAAAAATAATACTTAATAAGAATTCTAATTTTTCGACAATATACTTGTGCATATATATGTGTGTGTGTGTGCTTGAAAGCTAATTTGCCATATATTTTTGCTTGTTCAATGATTATTGATGCAATAAAGGCCTAAATCTATGAATTTGGGTATAATTTGTAGTATCTAAATAACTGTGCCTAGCAAAATTAAGTTTGCACCAAAAAAATGTGCTTTGGGCTCCAGGATCCCTTGGCGCTTTAATTGCGTGTTGAGCTTTGACTACTTTGATCACAAATATGTATGCATCAATAACCTAGTGGAAAATATAGAAGTCACATGGACTTAATACATTAATGATGCGGAGCATGGAGCATGTTGATTTCATATATTTTTTGTTATTTCATTATATGGGTTTAGTTTTAGTTAATTTTATTTGAGAGTATTTTAGTCACTTTTTATTGTAATTTTATTTAGGAGCAATTTGTCAAGTTTTATTGTAAACACTATAAAAGAGCCTTTTTTTTAACAGTAACAAAAAGAAAATATATTAACGAGAAAAGAATTTACAAAGATGCCAACAAAAGGTCTAAGAGAAATAAACTCAAAGAGAGCCAAAAAGAAAAGAGCAAAGTACAAAGAGCAGAGTATAGAAGAACAAATAATGCCCTCAACATAATCAAAAGCCCAGTCTCCCCAAGATATCTCATATATAAAATACGCCTGTAGTGTTAGAATCCACCCCGTTTTTGGCGAAAAAAGTCAGCAACCCCAATTGCATATCTCCTGACTGTCACAAAAACGATCTCCGTTCCTGAACATAAAGCTCTAATTTCTCTTACCATTGTGATCATTTTCCATGGAGGTCTTTTTAAGCCTGTCGCCCATTTCATTGCATTTGTAGAGTCCCCTTCAATGATCAATTTATCCCTTCCTACTGAGGACCAAATGGTCAATGCTTTTCTAATACTGATAAGTTCTGCCTTGTTAGAATCTCATCGTCCTATGGATTCTGAAAAAACTACCGACGTCATCCCATTCCAATCACGCAACACACCTCCTATACCAGCCATACCTGGTTTTCCTTTGGCAGCTCCATCGACATTGAATTTAAAGGTATCTGCTTGAGGAGAGTGCCATGGAGTTTGGACTCTGTGTTTCTTTATCCCCCTGCTAAGGCAACCTTCCCAAGAAGTGAAGAAGTCTACCGCTCTGAACCCTTTGAATTCTACTCCCGACAGTAGCCATGTGTAAAGCCTCCACTTAGCCTTTTGAATAAGATCATTCTCCTCTGTTTCTTTTAATTCAAATATCCTAGCATTCCTTTCCTTCCACACCGTCCATAGCACAATTGATGGAATGGTATTCCAAACCACCTTAATCTTGGGACCAAAATGTCAAATGTTCCATGATCGGACGATTCCTGCACATGTTCGATCCAACACCCACGATACCCCCACCATGTCTATGAGGCTTGCCCCCACCATAGCCTCTTGCAAGCCATTCGAATACATTGAAATTTTCGAAGGCCTCTTCCTTTGCTCCATCCGAATGTTGCTTCTTGGTGAGAATCAAAGCATAGTGAGAAGCCCTTCCCTCTATCAAGGTATTCTTCTAATTTTCTTCTCTCTTTTCTTTCTTCTTCTTCTCTTTCTCCCTTCCTTCTCTTCCCTTGAAACCCTAGCATATTTGAATTTTTCCCTCTTCCCTTTGTTTTGATTGCGGCCCCTACCCTACCTCTTAATCCCTCCCCTAATTGTCGTGATCTCCATTTGTTCCCTTTTCAATTGTTGTAGCCCAACCAACACACCAAATCCTAGCCCTTGCCACCCCCCCTTTCCCATCTATTAGCCATATCTTCTAAACCCTAATCCTAGCCCACATCTATATCCTAATTCTAGCCATATCCTTTAAACCCTAGCCCTAATCACCATTCCCTAACCCTAAATCCTCCCTTTTCTTCTCAACCCTTGCTGCCGCCACCTTTCTGTACCCCTACTCTGCTGTCCCAACCCCAAAATAACCCAATAAACTGTTGTCCTAACCCATAACAGTCCCATATATGGATGTATACTACTGCTACATCCATTAAGATCCCCTACTTTACTGTCCCACACTGTTAAGAATACATATTGCTACTATCCCACAGTTTCTCATTGACAAACAGCAACTTAAGCCCTATTTCTAATGAAAGGCTTACATGTTTGTGGGATTTGACAAACCTCTTTGTTTTGAATGACCCTTTTTGCACACGTGACTTGGTCTGGATTATTTTATAATCGTTCATATTAGATTCCAAGAATTGCTTGATTATTTGTGATAGGGTTATATTCTCAAGTTGCAAATATTAATTTGGAGTTTCATTTCAGCCATAGCATGTATGATCATAGTTATTATTTTTCTCTTTTATTTGCATTAGTCTCCTAGGGTTACTGTTTATTTTGTGTTCTGCATCAATTTTGTCATTTAGGTTTATTCAATTTAGTGTCCTGCGTCAAATTTGGCATCAAGAGCAAGGTCCTAGATTGCATTTTATTTTGTGATAAAACAAAATTAGTGATCTATCTCATCATTACATCATAAGCCATTCATTGCATATAGAGTCTAGGACACAGCATATAGTCAAGGTCTTTCCTTACTTGTGAGTCTATAGGAACCCTAGTGTGTATGTCCGTGCATGACAACTAGGAGTGGGGTTACCTATCAAAAAGGATCAAAACCATCTAGAGATATGTCAGAAGAGCAACCCCCAGTTTGGTTTACTCAGATCCTTACCTAATTGACCGAACTTCAAAGAACTCAGGAGACCTTACGTACTGACTTGGCCGCCATGAGAACCAGGGTTGAAGTCCTAGAAGCCCCTACAAATGAGGATGGTGGATCGAATCATGGAGACAATAGGAACCTAGGACATAGGAATGGAGGCCGTGGAGGCCGAGGAGTTGGCCATGGTGGGTACCAGCCACATAGGTATCAAGAACCCACCGACAATGACGAACGTGTCTTGAAGACCATTCACGTGGAAGCCCCTAGTTATGACGGTTGTCTAGAGCCTAAAGTCTTCCTAGATTGGTTGTCAGACATGGATCGCTACTTTGAGTGGCATGATATATTGGAAGTTCGGCGGGTCCGTTTCGCCAAAATGAAATTGGTGGGACAAGCCAAGCTTTTTTGGACCACGGTGGAACAGAAAACCAGAAGATTGGGAGATGACCCCCTCGATTTGAACTGGGACGAAATGAAGGAGTTGTGAGAGGAGAAGTGTGCCTCTCAAATACAGGCAAAGAGTCATTGACAAGTGAACTCATTACGTCAAGGTAACCTGATCATTCGTGAGAACATCGCTAAATTGGATGAGTTCTTTATGCGATGTTAGTTAGATGAGGAGCCCAGCCAAACCCTCTCTATGTTTAGACTAGGTCTTCGTCCTGAGTTCCAACGTGAACTCATGTTGCATCGAATGGAAACTTTGGAGGAAACTTACCAATTTGTGCAAGAATTGGAACAGTATTTGAAACCAACCCCTCCAAACCCATTTGGTTCCCGTGGTACTAGTTCCAATGCCACCACGCAAGGAGCCCGACAAAGTACGTGGAGTCAACCACAAATCACCAGTGCTCCACCCAAGAATAAGGATGAATTTGCAAAAGGAGCCTCTGGCGCGAGATCTTCCACGAGTGGCCTACAATGTTATCATTGTCAGGACTATGAGCATTTCGCTCGTGAGTGTCGTACAAAGACCATGAACCAAGAAAGAGCTCTCTTGTTGGGAGAACAGTCCAATGAAAAGACTGACCATGGAAATGGGGACGAAGAGATCTTTGAAGGAGTAGATTCCCCAAGTGATGAGGATGTTGATGAGGAAGAAGCAAACACTCTTGCAGTGTGATTCAGATCCATCCCAGAACACTCCCAGATATATCCCAGAACAGTCCTTGTTTACCATCCAGAACTCATCCTAGACCATCCTGACTCGTCCCAAATCCGTCCATACCCGTCCTAAATCTGTCCTGACCCATCCTAGTCCCGTCCAAACTCGTTCTAAACCCATCCATTTCACTCCCTGCTACCACTACCCTTCCTTAATTTGGTTTAGTAAGTTATATAATTGTTTACATTAGATTTTCAAGAATCTCTTTAATTATTTGTGGTAAATCTTATATTTATTAATTGCAGATATTAATTTGAATTTAATTTCAGCCCATATTAGTTTTAGGTGCATTAATTTCATCCATCCTAATATTTAGGGAACCTAATTTAGGCATTTAGAGTTACCCTATTAGTTGTCCTACATCACAGTGGTTAGGTGTGCCTTTGGCCGATCCCAACCATCAAAAGATTAGAGGCGAACAATCATTTTCCACACCTACATCAAGTGCGGCGAGAAAACAAATTAATTGTGGATAGTGGGAGTTACACAAATGTCGTGTCTGCCAGCACGGTTACTCGATTAGGTTTGAATCCTGAGCCTCATCCTAATCCCCATCAAGTTTCGTGGATCAATGACTCGTCACTCTCCGCCACTCAGTGGTGTCTTGTGCACATTCAGATCATTTCCTATCAGGACACCGTGTGGTGTGATGATAACTATGGGCGTAGGGCACATCATCATCTTGGGCCGTCCTTGGTTGTTTGACCATGACGTGACATTGTTCGGTCGCTCGAACACGTGTAGTTTTAAGTACAAGCGTAAGAAGATTAAACCCACCCCTGTACAGCCTAAGGACAGTCCATCAAAGCAAGAGGTCATAAAGGGACAAACCGAAGGTTCAATCAAAGGCCCAACCCAAGTCTCTACATATCATCACCGCTAAGGAATTTGAGAAAGAGACCAATGACACCTTGATTGTGTATGCCCTCGTGTCTAGGGAGACCTCCCCTGAGGTTAGTACTGAGTTGCCAGAGGTTGTAGCTCCAATCCTTCAAGAATTTCGAGATGTTTTCCCATCAAAGTTGCCGGATGAACTACCTCCCATGAGGGACATTCAACACACCATTGAACTTGTCCCTGGGGCGACTTTATCAAACCTACCTCACTATCGGATGAATCCCAAGGAGCATGAAGAGTTGAAGCGTCAAAGTGGATGAGCTCCTCAGAAAGGGATTTATCAGGGAGAGTTTGAGTCTGTGCACTGTGCTCGCCCACTTAATACTAATAGGGTCCTTTCGGCCCTTTTCCGACCCCTTTTGTCTCCTGTCCTGAGTCCCCCACCTTCTATGAATTGTTTGCGCAGAAACCCCCAAAACAACCCCTATTTCGAGTGTTTTTGAGTTTAAATTCAAGTAGGGTTCCATTTTCCAACGTGAAACTATAATTTTTCACTTGAGGGGAATTTTGAACGTCTTGAATCTAATCTTCAAATATTTGGAGGCCCAATCTCGGTTTGCGATTACTTCTAAGGTTTAATATGCTTGCATGCCATGAATCTCTTTAGTTACCTTGATTTTGTGATGTTATTTGCCTTAGATCATGCTTTAATCATTGATTTCAAAATATTAACTTTTTAAAACAGTGCTCTAATTGCATATTGTGTGCATATTTCAATAAATACCATTCAGATCTCTTATTTTCCATCGTTGCACTCTTAGACTAGGGTTTTAAATGTCTTAACCTCATTTTAAGGCACACTGCATTTTCGTCTACCGTCACATTGTCAATAGAGAAGTGTCCACTACTTGGTGCAACTCTGTCAAATATAGAAATTATTTAGTTCAACCTAATCTCTAATGGCCCTCCCTTCTCCTAGTACCTTCTACTTTTATTTTTTGAAGACCAAGGTATCCGGGATCTAGTTCCTTCTACTTGTAATCCTTTCAAAAATTATTTAATTGAAATGATTACAAGTAGAAGGTACTAGAAAAACTGGAGACAATCAAAGACTTGGATTTTATTAACAAAAGAAATGATAGTTGTGGAGTGTAATGGGACAAAGTTTTCTGCAGGAAAGGCTCACTTATACAGATGTAGGAAATAGCTTTGATGATGAGGATTGACCAAATATAGAAATGATTTAGTTCCATTCCAAAACTCTAACATTCTCCCCCTTCTCCAGGTACCTTCTACTTGTAACTTATTAGATATTATAAAACCGAAAGGGTTACAAGTAGCATAAACCCATTGCATATAACATCAACAGAGAAGGTGTCAACTATTTAGAGTAACTTAAACCAAAAACAGAAATGGTTTCTTTCAGCCCAAATATCTAATGGCCTTCTCCTTCTAATGGCCTTATATTTCAAATCTTTTTAAAATTATTTAATAGAAAGGATTACACATAGAAGGTACCAGAAGAATTGGATGCTACTAAAGACTAGGATTATAGTAAGAAAAGACTTGATAGTTGTAGAGTGACAGAGGACAAGGGTTTTTATAGGGTAAAAGCTGACCCATATAAATGGGAATAGATGTCTTTAATAAAGATAATGAGGATCATCATCATCATCATCAAATTAAAATAATGAAAATAAACCTTCATTTCTATTAAAAATCCTCATCATCTATCCCTACTACTATCATTACTATCATTATCAACATCATTATTTGTACATTAACAAACAATTTCATTAGGGTTATGTTCCTCATTGCTAATATATATAACATCCCACTTCTGACCACCTCATTCCAAATATTTACTACTATAAGATATATACACCAATGAGCTTTATGTAAATTAGCAGAAGACATTTTTTGAGTGATAAAATCACCAGAAGACAACTGAACTATAAAAATAAGGAAAACTGGACCATTTAGTTGTATAAAATTCCAAATTGTGCATTCTAAATCCATGCATTTGAATATTTTTAACCATTTGCAAGAAGCACTAATAGATAACTTTTAACTGTTTCAGATTTGTTAAAAGATAATTTCGGCTATGACAAAAAGTAGAATGAAGGAGCCATGATAAATAAGAGATAATTAAACACACAACACCAAAAGCATATTGATTATTTTTTTAATAACAAGAAAGATAATGCATATGGTTTTCAAAATCTGTGTGTGAGTTAGTGAGTGACTACGTGGGTGGGGTGGGTGGGTGGCGGGTGGAAGAGAGAGAGAGAGATGCATTAGTATTTGCAATATTACCATGAGCCCGCTTAGAAATCCATCAAGTAGAATCCGATTCCAACCCGTCAAAGTAAACATGTATGGAGAACTTTGCCTTGGCTGCAAGTCCCAAAGAAGTAATTGCCATGATCAAGAAGTAAAAAACAAAGCCCATCAAGCCAGTAAGACCCAGAATTCCAGCAACCACTCCACCAATGATAGATAAAAAGGTACGACTGGAGAAACAAATCAAATGCCAAATAAGTTAAGTATAACATATCATTTTTAGACCAACATGAAAGCAATTAGTTACTTACAGCAACAAAATTCAGAAAAATAAAATTATTTATATATAGTGTGTAAAATGATTACAAGTTAAGGCAAAATGAGTAATGTAGACTGAGCTAATACCATCCTAAAGCACAGTGATACACCTATACATATACTTAAAGGCTAAAGGTGTTTGACTGTGACCATATAATGAGGTCAGAAGCAGCATTCAGATTTAAGCATCAATCCCAGTCACTTGGCAAGCTTGGAGCCAAGACAGCAACTAACAGGAGAGCACCAATGTGAATGAATAAGGGAAACCGCAAGCTCTTTTTATTTCTTCCATTTCAGTGGATTTATCATGACACAAACTAATGGCACCCTGCAGAGTCACATCAGGCAAGACTCATGCGGAAAGAAATCGCAGTTGTGTTAGCACTCAACACCAGGTTTTTCCTGCATTCTTTTCTTTCATCTTTCAGGCTCCAAATAGAGAGTTTTAAAGGCATGGATTATAATGAATAATTTTTTTCCCAGACAATCATAGGAAGAGTTTTCTTATCCCTTAGCTGGATTTCAACTTTTTCCATTAAAAATAAGATTAATTTATATAGGTATTTTTTTCAATTAATAGATGATTGAAGTCAAAGTAACTCTAGGAGTAGCAGGGGCCGATCTAGGAGCACAGGGGCCCCTATGGCCCCGTTAGAATTGTTGAAAATCCCTTTTGTATGTAGAACTTACCATATGATTTTTCAAAAAAAATCCACTAATGGCCACCACCCCAAATCAGCTCTAGAAAATTCTATAGATGGCCCCTGCTCAAAATGGTAAGTTTGGTTCAACCTATTCAATAACAATGAAGAAATGGATAATTAGCTCCTTTTTAGGGATTCAATGTCTAAAACTTTAGCAAGAAAACTGTGTTTAATTTGGGACTCTATCTCTCTCTAGACCACTTGAAAAGGAAATTCTTTATCATAAAAAGATGGAGTAAATTCTGGTATGCAAAATGCATATTGATGATTTCTCTTTTATGAAAGAACAATGTGATGATCAATGGATATCTTTCAACAATTATTACATGTTCTGTCAAACTTTATATTTTTGTCATTATGTTGAACTTAAGAACCACACTTCTTTTGAAGTGGAAATAGAGGTTTTTAAGAATGCATTTACACTAGCGCTAGCAATTAAGTTTAGGGGATAAGATTTTCTTTAATAGATGTCATCTTATAATAAATCATATATTTTCAAATTTTGAACTTCAAACCAAAATAGCACTACAATTTTGGCCCCTCAATTGAAATTTTCTGGTTTGCCCCTGAAGGGTAGTGACAAAAGCAATGTTTTGGAGTTCAGCTTTCCTTTTCAGTGCATTATTCAAGGATCACATGTTACATAACACCCCACAACCATACTGACATCAACAGCCACTGGTCAAAGCTTTCAATGAGGAAGTCTATGATTTAGTCATAAGCTAATACATTGCTCCAAAAGAAAGAGGAGCATCTTATTACATTTAGGAGCAGGCAGTTCAGGTCTCAAATAGATTTCTTTCCAATTAGCCATAGAGATGTGACTCATTGTAGAGATTGTAAAGTCATTTATGGAGAAAGACATACAATACAACATAAACTTTTAGTTTTAGACTTGCTTGTTAGGAATAAATCAAAAAACTAGTAACAAAGGATCCTCCTAAATTCTGTGGCGTAATTTGAGAAGAGAAAAGGCAGAAATGTTGAAAGACAAGGTGCTCAATAACAGGGAGTGGGATGATGATTCAAATCCTAATGAGAAATAAGGTAGGATGTCTAGGCTTATTAAAGAAATAGCCAAAAAGGTTATAGGTGAAACTAAGGAAACAAAAAATAGACTCGTGTAAGGACACATGGTGGTGGAATGCTGAGGAGGAAAGAGCTCTACATGAGAAGAAAAATCAATTTAAGATATGGCAAAAAACAAGGAAGATGGTAGATTGGAAGATCTACAAGATAGCGTGAAAAGACACCAACAAAGTTGTAAGTAAAGTCAAATATGAAGTCTTTGATGATTTGTACGCCAATTTGCAAACGAAAGAAGGTGAAAAAAATGAATTTATAAACTCACTAAAGTACGAAGTGGAGGAGTTGAGATATTGACCATATAAGATACATCAAGGACGACAAACAAAGGGTTTTAGTGAAGGACAAGAGAATAAGGGAAAGGTGGAAAACCTGTTTTAAAGATTTCTTGAAAACAAAATTTGAAAGCGGGGTAATATGGGAGGGGCCGCAAATGAGGGGATGGTGAACAAACTAACGGAAGAAAAAGTGAACCAAGCCTTGAAAAGATAAAGAAGAATAGAGTGCTAGAATTGGATGGTATCCCAATAAAAGTTTAGTCTATTTTAGGTGAAAGTGGAACGTGTTGATTGACCTATTTTTTTCAACAAAATTTTAGCCTCAAAAGAATGCTTGATGAGTGGCACAAGAGCACAGTAGTCCCTTTTTATAAAAACAATGGAGAGATTCTATTTGTGTCAATTATCGTGCAACTAAACTCATGAGTCACAATTAAAATTCGAGAAAGGATAATAAAGTCTCTTAAGATAAGAGTCGAATATATTTAAAAATCAATTTAGGCCTTTATACTAAGACAACTTATAAAGAAATTTAAGGAGAAGACGAGAAACTTTTATATGATTTTTATTGACCTAGAAAAGGCCTATGATAGAGTCCAAGGAAACTAATATGGAAGACCTTGAGAAATAAATATATCCCTATCCCCAATGAATACATTGAGATTATTCAAAGTATGTAAGATGGTGCGACCGTGCAACCACTAATATTAGAACCATTTGTGGAGAGACGGTGAAGTTCCCTATTAGAGTAGGACTCCATCAAGGATCTTCTTTAAGCCTATACATATTTACGCTAACAATGGACAACTTAACATCAAGAGTCCATGATGAAGTGCCAAGGTGTATGATTTTTGCAAATGATATAGTATGAATTAGTGAGATGAACAACTCAATACCAGTTTAGAATAGCGAAGGAGAATTTTGGAGTCAAATGGTTTGAAAATTAATACAACTAAAACAGAATACATAGAGAATGTAAGTTTAGTGGGTTAGACAATGGTGAAAGCAGCTCGAAAAATTTGGAAATGGCGTAATTGCACATTGTGATAAGTTTAGATAGTTTGGCTCTATGGTAGAATCTCAAAGAGGTTTCAACTTGGATATAACTAATAAAATAGGACCAGGGTAGAAAAAATGTAGAAAAGCCAATAGAGTTTTGTACAATAAAAGAATCCCTCTTCGCCCAAAAGAAGAATTCATAAAATAGTTATAGATTTGCAATGCTCTATGGAGTAGAGTGTTGAGCTATGAAGAAAAGCTATGAAGAAAAGACAAATAAAAAAAGTTAGAACTCCGGAGATATACATGCTACATTAAATGAGTGGACCAACCCCAAAGGATAGAGTTAGAAATTGAACACATTAGGGATAGTATAAAATAGCCTAGATAGAAAAGAATTTAAAGAAACTCGTTTAAAGTGATTTGGTCATGTTAATAGAAGACCAAACACGGCCCCAATGCATAGAATTGAAAGGCTACAGATCATAGGCACTAGGAGAGAGACCAATCACTAAAAGCATGGAGGGGAGGGATAAAGAATGATATGTTAGATTGTAGAGTGACAAACGACATGGTTTATGATAGGGTTAATTGGAGAAGAACTCGTAAAGCCAACTCTAGATAAATGGGATTCTAACCTATAATGATGATGATTATGAATCGATCAGGGAAGGTCAAATTCAGGTTGGGGTTCAAGTGCTAAATCTGTTTATCTTAAACCCTCTACCTGAACCCACCATATTCATTAAATAGATTCAAGTTCCAGTAAGCCAATTTATTAAATGAGGTCAAGATACTTAACCCAAATCTTGCCTTTGCTGTTCAGGCTTGTGTCAGCTACTCAAGTTACTAAGTTAGTTGCATAAAACTTAATTAAAAGGTAGCTGAGTCGGATTTTGTAAAAACCAAAACCTAAGCGTGACAGTTTATTAAATGGAATTCGATGTAGGTCAAGTCATTATTAAACAGGTCAAAATGCTCAACCCAAATCTTATTTTCTGGGTCAAGTACAGTTGAGTTGATGCTCCGAGTCAAAATTTTCAACCCCCTAAATACATATTATCATCTTTGTCAACCCGGCTAAACAAAAACATAGGTTTTCTTTTCATTTTTTTTTTTTTTTAAAATAGTGATAAACATCACTGAGACTCAACAAGATCACATACTCAAATGACTCTTATTCAAAAATGGGTGACCAAAAACTTGCAAGCTTAAGACACATTGTCAATTACAACCATAAAAAACTTTAGAACTCTTAATTTTTAAAGGCTTGCTCCCAATCAAAAGTTCATCAACACCATCATCATCATTGTCATCATCATATATATTTCTCACTTAAATGTGGTCACCTTATTGAGTTCAAGAATTTCCACTCAACCCATCATTTTCTCTCACTCCAAAATCAGTCATGTCCATCCTTACCCCGTCCTTCGAAGCCAAGGCCTTCCCCTTTCTCTTAGTACATTTTACCAGTAACCTTTCAATTTTACATATTTGGGTTGTTTTTGGTCTCCTACATAGTGTGTAAACACTATCTTCTATTGCTTTTTACTTGTAACATTTCAAATCTTCTCCTTTAATGTTATTCTACAATCCCCGATCCATCTTAGCATGTGCATCTTTATTACAATTATTTTAGCTATTTGTATTTTCTTCATCAATTGATATTCTCAACTCCATAACACATCACAAGCCCGATGTGGTTTTTTTTTTTTTTTTTGAAATAGCCGATTGTGGTTTTATACAATCAAGTCTAATGAATCCATCAACTACTTGCATCCCAAACTATCTTCCTTTGATTCAACTTGAAATCTTATCCAGTGTTTTAAAACCCACTCAACGGTTCAACCATGATTCAACCCTAACATTTACCAAATGTAGTTCAGTTTATCTTTAAAACCTTTTCAAAGTTCACAGCTATAAAAACCCTCAATGACCCATTGTTTGAAAGAGCTGGAGCGTGGCCCTCAATTACTTGGAAAAGGTTTGAAACTTATTAAGTTGGGAGTGTTGAACTATGTTGTTATTATGATTATAATTAGTGTGAGAAGGACAATATTTACGAAAATGAGATTTAAACTTTTTTATATATGTTTTGTAGTTGAAATTTTACATGTTATAGTTATTTACAATTTTACATAGTATTATATTTTTAATAAATTTATTATTAATTAATTAATTAATATTACCTACAACATCATGTTGATGTGATGATTTTGACAAAGTTTGATCATAGTAGAACCTCAACCCTATTTGACCCAACCTTCTAAGATGATTTGATCCATGAGTTGGTTGTCAAAACATTGATTTTATCCACTCCTCGAGTATTATTATTCAACACATCATTGACTGTCAAATTTATCAATCATGAAATCAAAACTTATATAATTCAAAAACTAAATAAAATAGGGTTTAGGGCACAGATTCAAAATTTGTACGTTTGAATCACATTAAAAAAAAAAAGTTAACTTTAGATTTACAAGGTAGACCTCCCATTGAATAAGAGACGCCTAGAAAGCGGATGACAGTATAAGTAACGGTAAACACCAAGTTACAGATAGCAGTATCTTTTTGCTGCTTCTTTTTTTCTGGAAAGATAACAATTTTATTCAAGTACGAGAAAAAGAATACAACACCACAAAGTTGGGCTTAACAAGAAAACAGACCAGCCCAAACAAAATACAGGAACAGCCAAGACTAAAACAGATCAGCCCACTCTAAATACAGTTACAGCCATAAGGGAAGATCCAAAGCCAAAAATTCAAAATAAAGTACGCATTGTAGGAAGTATACAGTGTATGGAATTAAAATGGCAGCAGATTATATTAACCATGCAAAACAAACCTGTAGTAGATAACCTTTATGTTATTTTGCAAATTCTCAGCATTGAAGATTGGTAAATCATTAGTAGCATCACTTGACTTCTTTTCATAAGCACCCAATTCATCATTTACCGCCATAAGTTCTCAATTAGAATATATCTCCAAAGGAAGTGCTCTGTATGCTAAATACTACCTGCAAGGAATCATACAATTATTTCACTACAAATGTAAGAGGGGAAAAAAATCTGGTGCCATGAATCTCTCTTGCTAGAATTATACTAATTCATTCAAAAGCTGATGTCCACAGTGAGAAATTTTAAAAGGATAACAAGATGGAGAAGAACTTTGAAAATGTGGATGGAAGATGTGAAGATGGATATGATGGATTGTAGCCAAAAAACTGAACCTAAATAGATGGGATGAGTGGCTTTGATGATGATGATGATTCAAAGACCGAAAGGAAACCATACAAAGCACCAAAGTTTCAAAAAGTAAATAAGAAACTGTACAAACTACCATGATTCATATTAATTAAAAAAAAAAGGGTAAATACAGATAAAGATAGTCTAGGAAAACATGAGAGGAGGAAGGGAGAGGGGGGTTGGAGAAAGAGAGAGAGAGTTTAAGGGCCTTAAGGCCAAATGGTAAATCAATAGGAATGTGGGTTTTGATGCTGGAAAGGGGTCAATTTGGTCAAGACAATGTTGAACAATAATTTAAATACAAGATACCTTTAGTGATAAAATTTAAATACAAGATTTATGGGCAAAGAATAAAAGAAGAGCATTGTCTTCCTTTAATTATAAGGAGAAGTGGACACTTTGCAAACTATGGAGCTACCAAGGATAAGAGTACCATGGGTTAAATAGGTTATCTCATAACAAAGATGGGATCAAATTAGTGAAGTCTCATGTAATCTTTAGGATCATTTGATAAAATTGGTCATCTTCATAAAATAGTATGTAGAATTGCATTAATACATGGTTGAATGTTGGGAGATGAAGAAACAACAGAAAGACATGATAAAAGTAGCTAAGACAAGAATATATGATGAATGATTTGGGTAACACAAATGAGTACATGTCATGACATCCATAGATGGCTTCCATAGAAAAAGATATATCAAACAATATCGTCTACAATGGTTTGTGCTTGTATATAGAATCGACAAACTAGAGGTGTAAGAAATTAGATGGGAAAAACAACAAGGACATGGAATGAAGCAATTAGAATTGACAGCCGCATGATAAAGAATATAAGCTTAAATAAGGAAGAGTACATATAATAATGATCAACTAAACCTTAATGAAAGAATAAAGTAAAGAAATGAGTGCGGCACCTAAATTGCCATAATTGGATATCCTTGTCAACTATGAAAAAGTTCAAGATCATTGACGGTATATCCAGATAAATGTCGACTTAGTGATCTACCATCATATGCTACATGCATGTACTTGTAGTCAATCCATGCATCTTTTCTGATAGAATAATATAACTCATATAGAGAAAGATACAAGTTGACAAGGATTGTACGTGCTTACTTGTACTCTGCCTATTCTCTGTATAATGGAATGAAATAGATTTCCTTGCTTATTCATATGCTATAAAAGCAATGTACATGTTAAATTTAGAGACAACGATGGTGAGGATGGTTGTCAGTATGTTTGCAGATGGAGATAATGGCCCGTGGATCGAGAGTCAATCAAGGGGTTGAGATTGATTGAGTTGGCTGCTTACCAAAAACATGTCTCAAATGAGAACATGGTCCTCTTTAGACTACCTGTAGACCAAAATGTCATCAAAATAGGCGACCAAAAACTTGACAATGAGATAGGCGATCAAAATAGGCCTTAGCACCTGAATCATAATGCTCATGAATGTGATAGACGCTAGACCAAATGGCATAACCAGCCACTCATACAAACCGTCCTTTGCCTTAAGGTGGTTTTCCACTCATCCCCAAGCTGGAAACGACTTTTGAGATCAATTTTTGCGAAGATAATTGATCCACCTATCATGTCAAGCATATCGTTTAAACATGGTATAGCTCGATTGTCTAAACACATGCGTCAAGTCCCTTCTTTCTAGGGTGTCAAAAGAGCAAAGACGGTTCAAGAACTCAAACTCTCACGAATACAACCCTTATGCAACAACTCACCCACTTGCCACTTCAATTCAGCATGTTCAGTGGGATTCACAAGGTAATGTGGAAGGTTAGGGAGGGAGGATCCCAGAATGAGATTAATGGCATGCTGAATGTCCCTTATCGGTGAGCTCCTCTGGTATAGTGTCCTTATACACCTCATGTAAAGGGACAACTTCACTAGGAAAGTCACAGAACCTACCTGAGATGACTCACTAACTTCCCAAACCACCAAGGCATAGACCAACTGCTGGTCCAAAAACTCCCTCTCAAACAGCCGACGGAATAACAAATGGAGAGTTTTCTTTTGCTCTGGTTTGGACACTGAACCCCTAACTTCTCCTTTTGGCTCCTTTGGTGGATGTGGGCTTTACTTTCTATTTACCATTTGTGTACGAGCACATAAGTATTAGATCTTCCAAAATTCGTAACAACAAGATCAAACAGCCATGGTCTTCTAAGAATGATATGAGCCACATCCATGGGAACCACATCACACCAAATATGGTCCTGATATGAAGAAAATTGTAGAGGTACCAAGCACCTTTGAGAGACTGAGATGGAGGACTAATCTACCCAAACCACTTTAAATGGAGTGGGATGTGGTTCAGGCTTCAAGCCCAACCGGGTAAATCTGGTCTCAACACAACATTTAGACAGCTTTCACTGTTATGATGACTTTACAATTTTTATCTCCACACTATAAGTGTAGAAGATATTGGATCTCCTCCAATCATCCTCAGTTCGTGGTTGATATATCAGACATTTCACCACAGCCATCTTCCTAAGTTTCCCTCCTAACTCACCCTCATCATCCTGAAGAACCCCTACTTTGTCACCCAAACCCAAGGGATGAGATGACATGCTCCCCAAGAGGGACAAACTGGGGAATCCTTTGATTCCTCTTCATCACTCGCACTCCCCTCAGGGATATGCTCTACTTCCTCCAAGTTGTCATTAAGCGCATGATCTTCATCTTCCCTTTCAACAATCAAATTTGGGTTGGACATTGGTAAGCATAGTGACCTGACCCACCACACCTATAACACTCACTGCTTTTGGATTTACCCGAGACAAACAAACAAACTCACATAGCTCATTCATATATGTACGATATTCCATAACATCCACTTGCATGTGATAACATAGTATATTCATATGCAGATATTCAGAAATGCAAATAAAATAAACACATATTGAAAACAAAGCAATAAAACAAGGAAGCATACAAATCTCCTCACCTAATGTGCTTTTCGAAATAACCTTTGAAGAAGATTAATCCGCTTGGGTTAAAGGAAGATCTGAATTGAATAATCAAATTTTATCTACTTATCAAATATTTGATATCATTCTATTTTATCTTTAAAATTATCAACTTGGGTGTTCTAATGAAATAAAAATAAATGCATGTATACGTTTATAAATTCAAGCCATTGAATGTTGTAATTAAATAAAAAGAAATAAAATGATTTCAGGAACACCAATGAAGCAAAAGGACTGCTTGCTTGAAATAAAATGGAACGAAGACATTACTTCTGAAATTTCACCACTATGGATAACTACTAAGCAATGTTATCAGAACCGGACCGTCAATTGAACTGTTTCCGAAGACGGTTGGATTAAATAAGGTTCAACCGTGATAAAACTCGGTCAAACCCGTGCCCGTCAATATAATATTATAAATAATAGTAAAGTATTAACTAAGGTTATATTTTCATAAAAAATATTCTTGTTAGAAATTTATACAGATAATTAGTAAAAATAGGAAAAGAGATTTTAGAGTTAGATTATGAGTTAGAGTGATCTCGTCCACCCTTATCATGTTATTATTTAAAAATTAGAGAGATATGCAAAAATGATTAAAAAAGAGATTTTTTTATTAAATATTTAAATTTAATGAGTTTAAAAATTTTGATCTACCCTTTTTATACTAGTATCTAAAAATAAGAAGAATTATAAAAAGTAGTCAATGTCACAATATTAAATTTTTTATAAGTTATTATTCAGGAAAGGTACTGAGATTTATCATTGATATGACAGACACAAGAGAATTAGGCCAGTGGACCCACTTAATTTAATGGATCTTTTACTAATTCAAAATAAATATTTTTTGAGTTTAAAATTTTTATCATCTTAGTTAAATTTGTTTTGATTTAAAAAACACACAGAAATAAATTTAAAAGGTTTAGATTTATATTTTCTAATTACTACATTTTCTCCAAGGATTTTACAATTTAAATTAAATAATAATGAATTCAATTGAGAATGGGTCGATTAGCTGCCATGCATGTGATGAAGCAAATCACAATACAGTGATACAGACCATTCTCGTTGTGGCTATTGAGAAATAATTAAAAGAGGTCCATCACTTCATCTATTTTAATAAATAATTTTTAAGTTTTAATTTTTTTACATCAATAAAAATTATTTTCTAATCTATTATAAATTCATAACATGAGAAAAGAAAAAGAAAATGACACTTAAACGGCCAAGTGGGTTGCCCATTGCCCAAGTTCCAATGCCCCAACCCTTGTAAGTTTCATACATTCATTACTCCATTGCTCTAGCAAGGATTCCACTTTCCGAGGTCCCACATCGACAAATTAGAATGGGATGACAGTGAGGAGAGGCTATAAAAGGGGCACATGTGTAAAAGGAAACACACTTTCCATGATCTTCAGGACTTGGATAAGGGCCAGCCTTTTGTGCTGGCCCAATGTGGTGTATGTTATTAAACTAAAAGTTCATTTTAAATCTTGTTGACCGCGGGTCACGGCTTGAGATTTAATTAAGTAAACCGAGTTGACCCGCGGCCCAACACGGTTTCATAAGGTTTTTCCTATCCTGAGGTTTTTTAACTGAACCGGGTCGGAAAGAAGGCGGTTGCGGTCCAACCGTCGGTTTGACTGAGGCCCGGTCCGGTTCTGATAACATTGCTACTAAGTTCAAGATACAACAATTTGTTACAAATTCTTCCTGGATCATCATCATCCTTGGGAGTGCTAGTCCTCATGGCTGTGAAATCCATATTGGAACAAAATGGTATTGGACTGGGATAGGGGCATTGGTACGATGGTAGGAAACAAAGTAGAAAACCATGGAAAGAGATCAATGAATTAAAGTATGCTCCAAGGAAAAGGATCTCCCATCGATTAACGGTAAGCCATCTATCTAGGTTGGGGCTGAAATGAAATTTGGAGAGGCATATAAATGACATGGTATGGACAGAGTCAGCTTGGCCGAGATCGAAGCTATAAGTAATACACATACAAAGGCATGCCACACGGATGGAAAAGGAAATATTAAAATAAATGAGAAGATGTAGTAAATCCATGAATTACATAGTGGCTAAATGAATGAATTAGCCATCCAAGCCTCAACAGACCCACTATACAATCCAAAACCCCCATGCCAAAAAAGGATAACAGTTTTTTTTCTTTTTTTAAGTCCAAGGTATCCAGGCCTCTTAAAGCCCCTGACTAAGTCCTTAGGGCATGTACAAATCTCCCTATCTACACACACCGAGTAAAACTAGGGCGAGTGACTCTTATATATTGAGAGTGGGACTTGAACCCAGAACCTCCCACAAGGGTTCTTAACCATCAAACCAACCCTCACGGGTTAAAAAAGGATAACAGTGATACCAAGACATTTAAAGCTAAAGAGAAACCAATGCCATGAGACCAATGCCATAAGACCAATGCCAAGCTGATGTGATGGCCCAAATATTACATTTACAAGCATCGGGACAAAACCAGGTTAGAGCCCATAAATTTAATGATACTCAACTACTTGGCTTATGATATTGATTTGGGCATGGGTATAATCCAACAGTGACATTGACCACGAGTTTGATCTGAAGGTTCAGGCGTCACTGGCAGGAACGGATCCAATGGATGCAAGAATTTGCTGTAAGAATAAACAGCAGCAGCGGACCCAATTTCAATCTGTACAAATAAATAATGCACCAGACCTAATTGGGTTTCCTGCGGTCAAGGAAGGCAGCAAAGAGAAAATGATCTCAGATACGATCGCCCAGAAAGGGGCAAGAGAATTCTTCAGTGTCCAGACGTTGGCTGATTTAATAAATTAAAGGAGGATAAAATAAGTTAAGCACAAAGTGAAAAGGGGAAAAGATAATAAAATAAAGAACTAAATAATCAATCACACAATATAATAGGATGTAAATAGAATAGTGCCTCTTAAGAGGTTCGGTGGAGAAGGCTTACTCTGGGTGATGGAGGGATTAGTACTAATTAAGAACATAAGAATTAAATGAGGGTCGCATATTAAGTGAAAACAAAAATAGGAAAATACCTTGGAAAGATTTGACCGTCAGGAAGGAAAGAAGGAAGGGCCTCTGATCAGGATTCAACAAAAGGAAGAACGTTTGAAAGTCAGTAAAATGGTTGGGCTATGGTTTTAGGGGCGGAAGTCCGGTTTGGGTTCTCCTGCAGAGGTCGATTTTAAGAAAGGGGAATATATTTAAATACAAAGAGCAAACAGAAAAAAATAAGAAAAGTACGGGTCGGCAGAAGACTCACCGCAGGAAGTCGGAGATCGAAGCTAGCTGCGGCAGAGAAACGGCTGAAAAGAGGAAAACTGAAGGGATTAATTAAGGAAACAATTTCGTCCGAGCATCAGGTATCGAGATTTCAACAACTCGTGATTAAATCTTATTTTTTATTTTCTGAAATAAACTATGCAACAAAATTTAAAGTTGTGGGTATAAATTTAAAATTTACAAAATAAAACTGAGCGTGAAATCGGGAGGGGTTTCAAATAAAATTGGGAGATTTTCAAAATTTTGTCTAAAAAGCATTATTTTCAAACCAGAACCGGACCGAACCGCAATCGGATCTCAGGTTCGACCGCGACCGTCATCTTATCGGTCCGATCTGATTAAAAAACCATCTGATAATTTAAGCCGCAAAAAACCGTTTCAAGCCGCGGTTTAAATCGGTTTTTTTAATCCAATCGTTAGCCGTGAGCCGCGGTTTGGAAAAAATGGAAAGTTAGAGAATTTTTTTTAAGAAAACGCCGGCCACTGAGACTCTACCCTCCCTACAAGATAATAAATGAAACGGCGGAGAGAAACAATGGAAAGAGAATAAAGAAAACATGGAGAAAGATTGAAGGAAAAAAAAAACGCTACACCTGCTTTCCTTTCTCTTCTCTTCTTCGTTTTTCTTCTTCGTTGATGGGATAAATACAGAGAGGGGCGGCGGCTAGGGTTTAATAGAGAGAGGAAAGAGAAAGTTATTAAAAGAAGGGCATCAGTGTTTGTAACTGAACACCCGTTCACATCAGCTCACTGTAATCTAATATTTTGTCAAAAAATTATTTTAAAGGGAGAGTAATAAAAATTTATTTTAAATATAATATTTATTTATGCTAAAAGTAAAAATTATAATATTTTCTTTTATTTATTTTATTGTAATAATTTAATATTATATTTACCATCTACTATTTTTACCATTATCATTATTATTAAAAAGTCTTCTTTATTTTTATTATATCAATGTAAAATAATTATCTATAACTCATAATTTTATCTAATTATTAATAAAAATAAAATTTCTTTTCTCAAATGAAAGAAAACATAATCATTATAATAAATTTCATTTTGGATTTAAAAACTTAGAATGTTATGATAAGTAGCTTTCCTGATTTGGTTTTAAAAAAATAATAATAACTTATTACATTGTTAATTAGAATGTTTGAAAGCTAAAATGAATTTATAAAATTCAATCTATGATAATGTATAATAGACCACTCATATATGTAGAAAATATTAGTCTATATGTATATATTGAAATACTTTATACTTTACAACGTAAAAACTAGTAATTATTAAAAATTGAAAATCATGTTGTTTTAAAAAGAATAGTCAATTTTCAACTTTTTACAACACATAATTGAGTGTCATTTGAAAAAAAAAAACTTTTTATAAAAGCTCTATTTATATAAAAAAATATTAATTAATAATCTAATAATATTTATAATATTATATTCAAGATTGGGTTTGACCATAGTTGAACCCGGTTGAACCGAACCTTCTTCTAAGACGGTTTGGTAGACGGTCCGCTTATGATAACATTGTTTCAAACCATTGGACAATTTTATTAAATTCTGAACAAAATTAAATAGATAAAAAACACATTGAAATTAAAACTTGGGAAATAACGTGTACGAATCTAGAGGAACCTATGGTAAAGTTTCTAGGTTTTACCTTGAAAAAGGAAAATTTAAAAGATAAAATTACCAAATTGCCCTTTCAAGTCAACAATACAGATCCTATAGAATGTTGAGTTTCTGTGTCTCAAAGGGTTTGACCGGCAACCTCTATCGGGCCTACTGTCCTCTGCCGGTTGGACCAACCTTGCCATTTTTCATTCTTTTCACATTATTTTATTAGTTTCTTTGCGTTTATTTCAATAGGGTACTTTCCATCATGTTTGGAGAGGCCTAAATTGGATAAAATTTGGGCCCACACACGCTCCAAGTGTAACTTCCGCCACAAATAATCTCTATAGAATTTTATATATAATTAGGGGCAGGGTCGTTAAAGCTTAGAAATCATCCAGAATGTGTAAGAAGAGTTTAGAATAAAGTAGAAGGTTCTGGAATGTTTAAGAAGACTTTAAGAGGTATTAGAGTGGTGTAGACTTTTTTAAAATAGTCTAAAATTCTCTAAAATAGTTTAGAAGATTCTAGAATAATGTAAGTTCTCTAGAATGTTCTGGAGTCCTCTAGAGAAGGAAAGATCTTGAATGCTTCCAGACAATTCTAGGAGAGTAAATATCTGTAGAAATATGCAAGAGTTTGTAGATTATTCTTGGACCATTAGATGATTGCCAAGTGGCACAATGTGAGCCACACATTTCCAAGTCTCTTAAGTATTAATAGGGTTGAGGTCTCATTTGCAAACTCACTCGTCAGAGTTTTAAATTTCTCAAGTGCAATATAAGTGCTTTCCAAGAATTTTTGTTTTGTGTTTTTGTGATTAGTTGAGCGGGAGTTTGAGTGAAGTAGATCTTGAATGTTCAAGTGAGAAAAGCTGACTTGTTTAACCATATGGGTGTTGTTCAAGTGAAGCATGGAAATTTCATGAGTGCAATCTCTAAATTTGTGATAATTGGTTCTTAGAGTCTAGTTTGATCAAATCTACTATGTAGAAAAACAAGTATAGAGGATTACCAGGTCTCTCCCTCTCAGATCTCTCTGTCTCTCTCTCTTTCTCTAATCCCTCTCTGTGTCTTACACAGGAAAAATACAATAATAGAATAAGAGGAGACAAATAAGATAGGGCTTAAGTCACCCTACTGGGCCTAAGCCCAATAGGCCCATAAGTGGGGCTGGCCCACAACAATCTCCCCCTCCAGCCCTAGGAGGAGGAGAACACTCTGACATGGATGTCATCTTCTGTAGAGGCCAGATGCCCTTACACAGAACTCAAACTTGTTCTTTGGAAGAACTTTGGTGAACATGTCTGCTGGATTGTGGTGGTCTGTATGGATCTTCTTTACACTGATCTGTTTCTCTTCAATAGCTGCTCTCAACCAATGATATCTCAAATCAATGTGCTTGGTTCTTGAGTGATACATGGCATTCTTACTCAAGTCGATGGCGCTCTGACTGTCACAATACACTGTGTAGTCCTCCTATTTGATGCCTATTTCCCGAAGAAATCCCTTTTGCCAAACCATCTCTTTCCCAGCTTCTGTAGCAGCAATGTACTCTGCCTCTGCCGTAGAAAGTGCTACACACTTCTGTAACTTGGATTGCCAACTGACGGCTCCTCTAGCAAACGTGAAAAGATAACCAGAAGTGGACTTGCGACCATCAAGGTCACCAGCCATAGCTGCATCTGTGTAGCCGGTAATAAAAGGGTCTCCACCAAACATGATGCCCATACTCGATGTACCTCGCAAGTATCTGAAGATCCATCTCACTGCCTCCCAATGATCATGTCCTGGGTCTGACATAAATCTGCTCACCAATCCAACTGCATGTGCGATATCAGGTCTTGTGCAAACCATAGCGTACATGAGACTACCAACTGCCGACTGATATGGAATCTGACTCATCTTGTCTTTCTCTGTCTCTGATGAAGGACAACATTCTTTACTCAGCTTGAAGTGAGCGGCGAGAGGAGTGCTAACGGAGTTGCAATCCCTCATGCCGAATCTCTCCAAGACCTTCTCAATGTATTTCTCTTGAGACAGGATAATCTTCTTTTTCTTTCTATCTCTGTCAATCTCCATATCCAAAATCTGTCTAACAGGGTCAAGATCTTTCATGTCAAACGCCTTTGACAGGTCTGCCTTCAACAACTTGATCAATTCGGAACTATTTTCAAATATCAACATGTCGTCCACATATAATAATAGGATGATGAACTGATCACCCTTGAACTCCTGATAATACACACATGAGTCACCTGAACTATGTTTGTATCCTTGTCCTGTCATGAAAGAGTGAAACTTCTTATACCATTGCCACGGTGCCTGTTTCAATCCGTACAAGCTCTTTTTGAGTCGGCAAACAAGATTCTCCTTGCCCTTCAACTCAAACCCCTCGGGTTGTTTCATGTAGATCTCTTCGTCTAGGTCACCGTGAAGAAATGCAGTCTTCACGTCCATCTGTTTAATCTCAAGATCTAGACTTGCGGCCAAGCCCAACATAACTCGTATGGAGCTCATCTTCACCACTGGTGAGAATATCTCGTCGAAGTCCACTCCCTTCTTCTGTCCAAAGCCCTTCACCACTAAGCGAGCTTTATATTTCAGAACTTTGTCTCCATCCTTTTTCACCCGAAAGACCCATTTGTTCTGTAGGGCCTTCCTGCCAACTGGTAGATCAACCAACTCATATGTGTTTTTCTTTTTAAGAGACATCATCTCTTCCACCATAGCTTTCCCCTAGTGAATTCTGTTTTTGTCGCCTATAGCCTCTGAGTAACTCTCAGGCTCCCCCTCACTGGTCATCAACACATAATCGGAACTCGGGTATCTCCTGGATGGGTTATGCTCTCTAACAGATCTCCTAAGAGGTATAACATCCTCCAATGTAGAAGTACTGGGGGGTGCTCCCCCTTGCTCAACTGTCTATCTCTGTCCTGATCATCCTCCACTGTGTCCTCAACTGTATCATGTACCGGCTCATTAACTGTCTCATTTGTAGACGTATCTGCTGGAAGGAACATCTGGCCCACTAACACTGTCACTATGAGTGACCCATTGTCGTCTGAATGACTAATTAGCGGTGCAGGTGAAGGAGAAGGTGTTGCTGTTGATTGAGATGTGTCAGGAGTGGAGATGGGACCTTGATCTGGGTCACTGGAATATGTGGGTTTATTGTTCTTATTGAAGAACTCATCTTCACGGAATGCCACGTCTCGACTCCTGAACATTTTCTGCTGAGCTGGATCCCACAGTTTGTATCCGAACTCTGGACCACCATAACCAATAAATGCACATAATGTCGACTTTACATCCAATTTCTTCCTCGACATATTAGGGATATGTGCATAGCAAACGCAGCCAAAAACTCTGAGATGCTTGTAGGAAAATTTTCTACCTGTCCACAAACATTCTGCCACTTCACCATTTAAGGGAGCTATGGTGAGTGGTTGATGAGGTATACTGCTGTCCTCGCTGCTTCGCTCCAAAATCTCTTAGGTAGATTTGCGCTGTTAACTATGCAACGCATTCGCTCAACAATGGTGCGGTTGTACCGCTCTGCTACACCGTTATGCTGAGGATTTCCTAGCACTGTCAACTCATGTCGAATGCTGTTGTTCTTTCAGAATTCTTTAAACTCTCCCGATGTGTACTCTCCACCATTATCGGTCCTCAGACATTTCAGTTTTCTACCCGTCTCTCTCTCCACAGAGGCAACAAACTCACGGAAGAATGAGAAAGTCTGATCTTTGGATCTCATGAAGTAAATCCAGCACTTTCTCGTAGAATCATCAATGAAAGTGACGAAGTACTTGTTCTTACCTAATGACTCCACCTCTATCGGTCCACAAACGTCTGAGTATACTAAGTCTAGCTTCTTGGCCTTTATATGACCCTTTAGATTGAAGGAAGCTCTTGTCTGCTTGCCCATGATGCAATGCTCACAACTGTCTAGCCGGGTGCAATCAGTCCGTGGAATAAGGGCTTTCCTCTGAAGAATCTGCAGCCCTTTCTCACTTAGATGTGCAAGTCTCCGGTGCCATAGAGAGAAAGCAGTCTCTTTCACTGTACTGCGTGGATCTGGCCGGTGCAAACTGTGCCGGTCAGAACATACAGATGATCTCTGATCACCCCTCGTGCCATGGTAAGCGACCCCTTGCTGATCTTACATCGGTCTCCGCCTAATGTACTGATGTATCCCTCTGTGCCGAGTACCCTCGCAGAAATGAGGTTCAATCTGATGTCTGGCACATGTCTCACATCCTTCAAACTAATCTCACAGCCATGACTAGTCTTCATAGTAATGTTCCCAACTCCAGTGATAGGGGAACATGCAGAGTTGCCATCCGAACTGTTCCAAAATCTCCGGATGCATATGTGGAGAAGAAACTTCTGTGAGGCGTATAATGATAAGTGGCACCAGTGTCAATGACCCACTCAGATGAGGAGGGGTTAATGGACAGACTCTCCCCCTCACTGGTGGTCACTATGACAAAGAGTACGCTGCTCCTGAGATATTGCAGCCGTGGTGTCGGAAGATGCTGGCTGTCGTTCTTGATACTGCACAGTCTGATTGTTTTCTCTCTTCCACACCTTGCACTGATTCTTAAAGTGCCCTGCTCTGCCACAATGAAAACACTTTTTGCTGTCTCTACCTCTACTCTGAGATCTATTACCTCCACCGGGTCTGCTCTTGCTTCTATGGTCCTGGCGACCATGAGTTTTATGTCTTCTGCCCCTATCTTATGACACATATGCTCCGGGAGAAGAAGATGTGATGCCCTTTTCTTTCCTTCGCATCTCTTCATTCATCAAGGACTCCTTAACTGTCTCTAAGGATAGCTCGCCACCGGGTGCAGAGTTACTCAAATAAATCACTAGAGTCTCAAAAGAATTTGGTAGTGTCGCCATGAGAAGAAGAGCCAAAATCTCATCTGCAAAGATGATCTTCGCACTAGCCAGCTGGTTCACCATACCCTGAAAGTTGTTGAGGTGTTCTGACATTGATATGTGCTCATTGTATATCAGTCTCACCAGTCTCTTGATAATAGAGGCTTTATTCACTGGCGCCTTACTCTCATACATTGTAGACAATTTGGTCCACAGTTCATTTGCTTTCTTTCTTCTGTGATATGGTGAAGAATGGTGTCGTCGACATACTCCCTGATTAGGCTCACAGCCTTCAAATGCTTGTACTCCCATTCTTTGGGCTTTTCCTTCATATCTTCAGGCATAGATACATCTCCTAAAATGGGATAATATAACTCATGCTTAATCAAGAGATCTTGCATTCGGGTCTTCCATAGGAGATAATTGCCCGGTACCAATTTTATGACTGTAGAACTGGAACTGGATGCCATTCTGTCACTGGCCTTTGTTTAATTTGGTGCGCAAATACGGAAGCAAATAACCAACAGTGTAAATTTGTAACCTGCACAAACCTAGGGATCTACTACTGGCATCCAACCAAATACCCCCGAACTCCTCACCACTTGGGTGGTTCAATCATACACATAGCAGAATAATGTGTAAAAAAGTAAATGACAGTTATGAAAGATAAGAGAAAAGAGAACTCAGCTGGTCTCCTTTCTACAAACTCCACTGCTTGACGCTCACTGCTAATTCTCCAGAAACCAAATCCAAACCGGTAACTGGGTAGATCTCACTGCCACGATCGTATAGGCGAAGACGGATCTCAATTCTGAGTCCTGGTGACTCCGGAAACTGCAAAACAAATCTGGACCGTTGATTTCCCACTGCAAGAGTACATGAATCTGTAGTCCCTCGGGTGCACTGAAATGGTGGTCCCGCGGGTGCTGCTGAACTGGTGGTCCTGAGGACCACTGAACTGAGATAATGGTTTTTTTTTTTTTTCAGAGATCTGAGATCAGATTTGATTTCCGGGCTGATCACGGTGCTCTGGCTCGCCACCGCTCGCCGCTGTTGGTGGCCGCCGCTTCTGACCGGCGATCTGTGTTTAGATCTGGCTGCTCGTAGAATTGGTTTGCTGCTGACTGCTCCTGCTCGATCGTCTTCTTCTCCGATCGCCTCTGCTCAGCGATTGGGTTTCTGACTTGCTGCCTCCTCTGATCAGATCTCTCGAGCCTCTTTTCCTCCGGCCGAGATCTGCAAATCTGCTGTCGATGTTTCCTCAGATCTGGGCTAGAAAAACCTGAAGTCTGGAATCAAAGGATCTGCCGGACTTGCTATCGGTTGTCAGTTCTCGCTTAGGTTTATGCCGTTTTGCAAAACCCAGATCTGGTTTGCAATTCCGTCCCTCTGCTGTGGCTGTGCCAGTCGCCGCTCGCTTCTGTCGATTTACAGATGGGTTCTGTAACTGGGTTTCAGATCTGTTCCGGATCTCTTTTCCTTTTCCGGCGCCGTGTCTGCGATGATCTGGTGCCTCTCAGATTAACGCAAATCTGCTGCTGCGATTCCACTTGATGAAAAAACCCTTTTCCGCCGACACCTTCTTGCTAACCACCTTCAGCCGACCTGCTCTAAGCAGATCGGTGTATTTTTTTTTTCTCAGTTGATGTAACGACCGATTGGAACAATATCCTCTTCAGCCGACGCGGCTGGTTTTCCGTCCGATGTTCTCTGACGGTCTGTGTGATTTTACCGACTCCGATTCGACGGAACCTTGTCTGAATCTGATAACCTTGCTCTGATACCACTTGTTGGGGATTAGGGATTAATTAATGCAAACACAATCACACAAATCACACGATACAAGATTTACGTGGTTCGGCTAGAACGCCTACGTCCACGGAGCGAGATCAAATTTACTATGTAGAAAAACAAGTACAGAGGATAACAAGGTCTCTCCCTCTCAGATCTCTCTATCTCTCTCTCTCTCTCTCTAATCCCTCTCTGTGTCTTACACAGGAAAATACAATAATAGAATAAGAGGAGACAAATAAGATAGGGCTTAAGTCACCCTACTGGGCCTAAGCCCACTAGGCCCATAAGTGGGGCTGGCCCACAACATAACTCTAGTGGTTAATCCTGCAAAGGAGAAGAAATGTGGAGTTGTTTTTAGCCCATGGAGAGAAGAGGTGGGACGAGTTGGAGAACTCTCAACAATCTTGTTTGATTACAGTTGAAGATATCGAGAATTGTAATGACTCGATCCGATATTTTAGAGTTTTAAGGAGATTTATGGATCTCCAAGATGATTTCAGGGATTTAGTACCAATGGGTAACGTGTGGGCTCCCTCTGAGCCCCGACTTACCAGGTCTTGAGCTCGTAGGCTTGATGAACATTTAGAAATTTTGTATTATTTGGTTAACTATCAAAAATAAAAATAAATATAATAATAATAAGAATTTGCTTTTAAATTTGAAGTGTAGTTATTTCCCTTCGTTTTGTGTAATTTTAAATTCTAGATTTCCTCTGTGTTTTTAATTTAAATAAAAATAAAAAAATTTATCTTAAGTTTGAAAATCTAGATTTCTGGGTATTTAAATTTAAAACCCCGCGATACCCGTCCCAAACCCCTTTTTTTGCTAACAGCTAGTCGACTCTCAACCAAAACCACTGCCACGTTCCACCAATTTTTCCCCAAATCCGGATAAACCTACCGACCCTCTCACCCACTCCCTCTTATTTTTTGTTGCAGCTATATGCTGTCCAACTCTTTCAACCTAAGCCCCAAAATTGTCTCATCTCTTCTCTCTATTCCTTCTCCTCTGGCGACAGCAACCCTAGAAGACATTGAGGAAGCCGAGCAGACTCAACATCTTTTCTCTCGCCACTTCTCTCAGTCTTCCATTCAGGTTTTTCATTTCTTTCCCCATTTTCTTATTTTAATTGCAAGAATTTATTTCATTAGAGATGCCCTCCTTCTTATCTCTGTAACTCAACCATTTAAAATTAAGGACCTTTGAAACATTGATAAAATGCAGTGATCAAAGTAGTTCCCAAGTGTTGGGCACAATTTAATACTTTAACCATTGCCTTGGAAAATCTTATAACAATGTGGATTTTGGAGATTGATTCTCCACCTTGTGCCGCCACCTTCTTTTGTGCAACCAAATCCAGTATTATTGGATCTTATTATTTTTTGTTTTGTGACTTAAACAATCTTACTCAGTTTTATCTTTGGTTTACATGTTGGCCTCTTTCTTATAAAAAAAAAAAAGAGCTTATTTAAATGATTTCCTTTATCCACTTGTCATTTTATATTAAAAAAAATTGTTTAACATTTTGAATTTACAACAACTTCCTCTCTTAATTATTTTCTTAATTTCGAGATGGTTTAAAGGTGTGATTTTAATGGATCATTATTTCAAATATCAAGTTAATCGTGTTCGAAACAAAGTAAGAATAATGGTTGGTGTTTAATAATTATTTCAGATGGTGTGAGCGAGAGCCTCCTTCAATCCAGTCAGGCCCAAGCTCACCAATACTTAGACTTCACCAACACATATACAATGTTGCACATTCTTCTTGTGTATTGGACTAAACTAGGAGTGCAAATGAGTGAGGTCCTTTTTGATTGTTTGGGTCACATGACAAGAGTTAAACTGTTGTGATAGAGTATGTGGCAGGGGATCCACTCAGATGTATTCATGTTATTCTGGTGGTCTTTTTATGTGTCATTAGGTGTATTGCCGTAATAACATGATGATCATAATGTAGAATGTTTTGATAGACTTGATTATTTAAATAATTTGTATGCTCGAGATGATAACTCAATGTTATGTCATAGACATACATGTTTTAAATAAATGAGATGTTGCTCCTCACTATGCTTAGATGCATGTCACATGCTTAGAATATTAACATGGGTAGAAGAACTGACATGCATGTAATTAATATTACAGAATGTTAGTCGGACATGAACATTAGCTTATATCACAATGTAGAGACTTCCTTGGTATGTGGTGGGTACTTATGGTGTGAAATGACTTTAAGATCGTGGTAGGACCACAAGTTCTATTGGATCAAGACACTCTAGTTGAATGGGTTGTTGATGTTTAAACTCCCTAGAATGAGTAAGGTTGTACTATAGAGAGGTAGTGTGACCGGTCATGTATCAATATGGTGTTGGGACTTAACCAATGGTTGTTTAAGAATACCTTAGACTTGTGTGTAGGGTTCTGTGACCATTATGTTGAGATCCCCTTGGGGGTCGGACTAGCGAACCTGAGGCTGCTTACGAGCTGACAGGGAGACTATTAGATGAACATCTCCTGGGGATTGGTCTAGCGAGTTTGGGACTGCTTACGAGCCGATAGAGAGGTTATGTCAGTATGTAATAAGCCTGATTCATGAACCTTTAAATTAGATGTAGTCACCTTTGGTAGAAGAGTTGTATTGGGTTGAGTGGATTCTTGTCGAAATTACTCTAGGATTGTTTTAGAGGAATTAAAGGAAATGCAAAAGGCACGATAAACTTGGGTGTGCGTGCTAGGTGTAAATTATGTTGCGAGATTGTGCTTAAAGATATCCTAGTCATGGCATTGTAGCCATATCTTTATATGCAGTGTATGATTCATTGTAATACTGTGTAAGTGTTATCTTCACTGGGCAAGTTGAGCTCATCCCTTACCATGCAGGTACTCCGACGGAGGCGGGGCCCAATGGGTCCCAGGAGTAGGCTTAGGAAGTTGGAACAGTTGCAAATAAAGTCGGGAGGAGGAATGTTTCGCTCTTCTTCTTTAAAAAAAAATGCCCAAGATTACATTTAGACCAATTTTTTTTAGAATATATCAGTGATTTTGTACCCGTAACGGGTAGGGGTGTTACAATTGGTATCAGAGAAAATAATGATGACGACGGACTAGGTTAATCCTCAAGACTAGAATGGATCGCGGGAGGTGATCAACGTCCTCAAGGCGAAGCTAACGACGATGAAGGGATTGCTCACCAAGGAGGTACATGATTTTGAATATCGCCAATGAAGAGCTTAGAACTAAGCTGGTGATCCTTGAAAAGACCGTTGCCAATGGTGTTGAGATGTCAGCACTTTGGGAAGTGTCAAGACTCAAGATCCTAGAGCCAAAACCATTCAACGGAACCAGGGATGCTAAGGTGTTGGAGAATTTTCTTTGGCAAATGGAGCACTACTTCAAGGTTACCAAGATGGAAAACGAGTCCGACAAGCTCAACAAGGGTGTCATGTTCCTCACAGACGATGCTATGTTATGGTGGCGCCGACGCTACGGAGATATGGAGAAGGGAGTCTGCAAGATCAAGACATGGGATAAGCTGAAACGGGAGTTGAAGCAATAGTTCCTGTTTGAGAATGTGGAGTACTTTGCATGAAAGAGCCTCAAGTGGCTGAGGCATACATGTTCGATTCGTGACTACGTGAAGCAATTCACTACCATTATGTCGGAGAAGAATATACTCTTCTTCTTCATGGGTGAACTCCAGAAGTGGGCAGAACATGAGCTCACAAGATAAAGGGGTCAAGAACTTGTCAACAACACTTGCAGCAACTGAGTGCCTTATAAAGTTTAGCAATAAGGCTGTTGACGACTCTTCCAGGGGCAAGCAGGCTAAGGAGTATGACAAAGGAAAAGGCAAAGGTGGGGGAGAGAAGAGGGATGCCCCAAAGGAGAGTAAGAAGCATGTTTACTAGAAGGTCAACGTGGCCAAGAAGGTGAGATGTTTCCTATGTGATGGAGATCACTGGGTTCGGAATTGTCATAGAAGAAATCCCACAATGTTGTCCAAGTTGAAGTACAGGAGGAGTCCCGAGTTGATACACTGAGGTTGCTGAATTCTCTTAAAGAATGTGACAAACGGGTGCCTGAGTCACAGAGGAGGGATCTAATGTTCATCAACATTGAGTTGAATGGACGACCCACGCGCTCACTAGTGGATATCGGGACAACACACAACTTTGTCTCGAGAGAGGATGCCAAGAGGTTGGGCCTGAAACTTAAGAAAGATGACAACGGGATGAAGGTGGTGAACTCCGAAGAGCAACCCATCTTCGAAGTGGATAAAGGCGTGAAGCTATGTTTGGGGACATGGAATGGCCAACCAAACTTCACCGCCGCTCCGCTGGATGACTTCAAAGTAATCCTTGGTATGGACTTCCTTGGATCAGTGGATGTTCATCTTACAACTTCCACTGGAGTAATGTGCATCTTCGAGTAAGGCATTTTCATGCATGATACCGGTGGTCAGGCAATGAAGCAGGGAGTGGAGGTAGTCTCAGCCTTTCAGCTAGCCAGGACCCACAAGAAATGTGAGACAACATAACTTGAAACCTTAGTTGAATACCAGAAGGGAGGACTAAAGGAAAGTCTTCCAAAGGAGATTGCTGGTGTCTTGGAGGAGTTGAAAGGCAGCATGCCTAGTGAGCTTCCAAAGCAGTTGCCTCCAAGGAGGGAGGTAGACCATTGCATCAAGTTGGTGCCAAGAACTAAATCACCGGCTATGACACCATACCGAATGTCGCCACACGAGTTGGAAGAGATGAGGAGACAGCTCAAGGAGACGCTGGATACGGGCTACATCCAACCATCCAAGGCGTCCTATGGTGCCCCACTGTTGTTCCAAAAGAAATACGATGGAAGCCTACAGTTGTGCACAAACTATCGAGCATTAAACAAGGTAGCCATCAAGAACAAGCATCACGTACCACTTGTGGCAGATTTGTTTGACCAACTTGGAGCAGCCAAGTTCGTCACGAAGCTACGCTTGAGGTTGGATCGCAAACGGAGGTGAACTAAAGAAAACATGTGTCATAAGGTACGATGCATATGAATTTCTGGTCATGCCATCCAGGTTAACAAATACACCAGTCACTTTTTGCACCCTGATGAACAAGATCTTCTACTCATACTTGGACAAATTTGTCGTGGTGTATTTGGATGATATCGTGGTCTATTGCAACTAGCTAGAAGATCACATTGATCATTTGAGGACGGTGTTTTGGGTCTTAAAGGAGAACACCCTATACATGAAGAAAGAAAAATGCAGTTTTGCCAAACCAGAGGTGTGCTTCCTTGGACACTAGATCGAGGGTGGGACGCTAAAAATGGATCATGAGAAGATACATGCAATCATTGAGTGGGAGGAGCCCACTAAGGTGGTCGAATTACAGTCATTCCTAGGATTTGTGAACTACTACCATTGGTTCATTGAGGGATTCTCTAGGCTGACGACACCACTCATGTACTTGTTGAAGAAGAATTGTGAAGAAGAATGGACAGAGAAGTGTCAGAAAGCATTTGACGACCTGAATAAGACTACCATGGAAGACCCGATACTAGCCTTGCCGAAACATACGAAGGCATTCGAAGTTCAGACTGATATATCTGACTTCGCCATTGGAGGAGTGCTCATGCAGGAAGGGCATCCGATAGCTTACGAGAGTCGTGAGATGAACGTGAAGGAGTGTTGCTATAACACCCATGAGAATGAGATGACTATAGTGGTTCATTGCCTATGAACGTGGTGACATAATCCGTCTCAAGGTTCGTGGTGAAGATTGATAATGTCGCTACCAACTACTTTCAAAACCAGAAGAAGTTGAACCCGGAGCAAGCACGTTAGCCCAAACCAAGCACCTGGTCGCACCAACTAGGTGGCCAACGCACTTAGCAGGAAAGCGGAGTCGGTAGCACAAGCTTGAGGGAGTAGCTGTCGTGAGACAACTGAAGTGTTCGATACCCAACCGCATTCGCATAGAATTGGAGAAAGATCCCATGGCCAACAAGCTGGTGGACTCAATGAAAGAAGGGAAGACACAAAGATTCTGAATCGACAATTGGCTTCTCATCGTTAAGGGTGGTTGATTGTATTTGCCGAGAAGGGATAACCTACTGCAAGAGTTGATGCTCGAGTGTCATAACACTCGATGGGCGGGTCACCCATGCCAACAAAGAACATTGGCCCTACTCGAAGCCGCTTACTATTAGCTAAGCATGAAGGAGGACGTGGATTAATATGTGCAACATGTCTTGTGTGCCAACAAGATAAGGTTGAGCGAAATAAATCAAAAGGATTGTTAGAATCATTGCTCGTTCCAAATCGACCTTGGGCGAGTGTTTCCATGGATTACATCAATGTTTTCCCCAAGGTTGGTGGTCTTGGATCAATAATTGTGGTAGTGGAGATGTTCTCCAAGTATACAACATTCATTGCGGCGCCTGTAGACTGCACAGAAGAAGAGACTGCCAAGTTGTTCGTCAAACACATGGTGAAGTATTGGGGGTTCCTAAACACATTGTGAGTGATATGGATCCAAGGTTCACTGGGAAGTTTTGGACAAAGGTGTTCAAGCTGCTTGAAATGGAATTACACTCTTCACAGGCTTTCATCCACAGACCAACTGTCAGATCGAGTGGGTAAATGCCTTATTGGAGGAACACTTAAGGCATTTCGCCAGTGTCAATAAGAAGGTTTGGGTGCAACTTTTGGATGTAGCATAGTTCTACTACAACTTGAGACGAAGTGAGGCATCGGGACAGAGCTCGTTCGAGCTTGCAATGGGGCAACCACCTTTGGTACCTCACTCGATCTCTCGGGGCTAAATGGGGAGTGGTCTGATCAACTACCGATTCTCTAAGGAATAGCAGAAGCAGACTGATATTGCCAAAGCTTATCTCGAAAAAACCACGAAGAGAATGAAGAAATGGGCAAACGAGAAGCGACGGCATGTGGAATTCAAGGTAGGCGAGAAAGTCATGGTCTGAGTGCTTCCTCTCCAGTTCAAGTTGCTTCAAAGGGTGCAAAATTGATTGGTTCGAAGGTATGAATGTCCATTTACCGTGAAAAAGAAAGTGAGCAAGTACCTATAAATTTCAACTTCCTGCTTGGTTGAAGATTCACCATGTCTTCCATGTGAGCATGCTTAAATCATACCATGAAGACATGGAAGATCCGGCTCAAAGCATTTCACAAAGACCTCCAGCGAAGATGCTCACATCATTTGACAAGAAGGTGAAATGCATTCTAGCCGAGCGATTGATGTGCAAGCGTGGAGTCCAAGCATACAAGGAGTACTTAGTACATTGGGAGGGACAACCTTGACAAGAAGCTTCATGGGAGCGAGCGGACGACTTGTGGCAGTTCAATGAGCAGTTCCAACGCTTCAACGGAGAAGAGACATGATTCAATGAGGACGTCGAAGGGTTAGGTGGGGGAGGATGTCACACCCAAAGGATAAACACAACCTAACCATCTTGTAATGTATGTAGATAAGAGGCTTTGTACATTGTAGAGTTTTCTGGAATGCACGAGAATAAGCCGGAATGTGAAAGAAGACTCTAGAATGTGCTAGAGTGTTGTGGGCTTTTCTAGAATAATTTTGAATTCTCTAGAACAATGTAGAAGATTCTAGAATAATGTAGAGTTCTCTAGAATGTTCTGGAGTCTTCCAAAGTCCTTTAGAGGGGGAAAGATCTATGAAGGTTCTAGACTATTCAAGGAGAGTATATATTTATAAAAATAGGTATGAGTTTCCAGAGTATTGTTGGACCATTAGATGGTTACCAAGTAGCACAATGTGAGCAACACATTTCCAAAGCTCCAAGTATAAATATGGGTGAGATCTCATTTGCATACTCACTCTTCAGAGTTGTAAATCTTTCAAGTGCAATACAAGTGTGTTCCAAGCAAGTGTGTTTTGTGTTCCAGAGTTGATCGAGCTTCCTTCATTTTCATGAAAGAAGATAGCACTTCCAACTCAAATGTAGCTTGGTAGTGATCTAAGGCGAAGGTCCGTTCCTTGAAGACCTCTACTAATCTCATCTCGATTGGTATCAATGGCAGGTTGTATTTATCTTCACGGAATTTGTAGAACCAGACCTGCTCTTCTTTCTATACTGACAACCGAATTCTCTTTTTTAGTTTCTTCAAGCGATATGTAGAGGCAGACCAAGTATAAAAAAATCCCATTTATGTTTCTACCTTATTGTCAGTATCGCTGCTTCAAAGGCTTCATCATCAGTCTACATTGATACATCTCAAATGACCAGATTAACCTCAACAGTAACTCGTGAAGTAATTAGAATAGGAAGGATAGTTGGAGGGATGGGCTCAGAAGTGATGGAAACGATATCCAAAAACTCCAACGAGGTTTTTGATTGCGGGGATGACACCTTAGCAGCTATGCTTGATTGCTTTAATAGCTTTAAAATACTACTACAAATTAAAACATCCTCCTTGCTTTGATTCTCAGGGACAACAATGCTGATACCGTGGATTAATTCAGGTCCATTACTCTTCCCTCAAATTTATAAAATTATTTCAAGAATTCTGGTGAATAGGTTCAAAGAGGGTTCTTCCTGACTTGGTTGCTGGTACACAATCAACATTTATTCCTGGCAGAGATCTCTCTACCAACATCCTAGTTAGTCATGACCTTACTCATGAAATCCATCTCAATAAGGGTAAGTAAAGAATGTGAATCAAATTTAACGTGAGGAAGCCCTTTGATGTTTACTTGTTGGAAAAATCATACTTTCAATATCTTTTAATCCAAGGAACAATCGATCTCTTAACCAAAACTATATTCTAAAAACCCTTGAGGGGGTTGGCCTGACGATCAAGAACCTCCCCTCATGAAGGGAGGTCTTGAGTTAGATTCACACTCAATACCCCTATGAGCCACTCCTGTAGTTGTAAATGTTGCATAAGGAGAAAGGGTTTGAATAGGGTTGTGATTCCTAATTCAATTAGGACTTTTCTTAGTTCTTTTATGAATACACCATTGCTGTATTTTTCATATGCAATTCAATAAAAAGTCTCTCCCTTTCTCCCGTGGTTTTTCCCTTCATTATTATCGTAATTACTTTCAAAATGGTATCAGCCTAATAAATGATCATACACCACGATTTGGCACGAGAGACATTGAGAGTTGCTCTGTCGTCCATATTTCTGCAACGCGTGTGACTATCTGCCATCCATGAGTTTTGGGGAGCACTCTCTGCCAAGTTTCGACCTTGCTTGGCAGAGACTTTTTTCTTTGCAGTTTTTTCTGGGAGTTCGAAGCTTAGACCTGAACTGTGCAAATCCTCATATTTCATCAGATCAATAGCAAGATACTTGGCATTCCTTGTTCCCAAATCTGAGAGATTCGACAACACAGATTTGCTGTGTTATTTCACTGATTTCTAGTCATAAGATCTGTTGACCCTGGCTGTTGTTTCCCCTTCCTGCCATAGATCCGATCTGCCTCATTGTTGTGATTGGGTTTGTTGAACCTAGATCTGCTGAGAAGAACAGGGCATCAAAGGTAATCTTAAAATCCCACAGCGTTTGAGATCTGCAGCAGTTCAGATCTTCTTCTTCTAGTTCCCTGCGACGGTAGAGTTTCTGGCGATTTTCTTGTGGCTTTCATTGTTGTACACGACTCACTCCGTCTGCCCAAATCAGCTCTGTCCGTGCGCCTCTTCCGTTGCTCCAACCAACCCATTGTAGTAGCCACCGGAGCCAGTTGCAACTCTCTTGTTGCTTGTGTTTGCAAATCCTGTGCAGACCTTTCCACCGCGCACCACCGGTGTTCATCCGTGCATCTACAACCGCCGCAAAACCCTGTAAGATTTTTTTTTTTTTTTTACAAATCTGTCTTTTAGATTTGGTTTCCCCATATGATTGGCTGGCCTCATCCCGTCTGCTCCTGCATCCAACAGACTCAGCCGCGTCCAAGCCTTGATGAAAGACTTATTGCTGTTTGTCTTCATCTTTCTCTACTCATGCTCCGGTGGTCTTCAGGACAACGATTTGGTGCACTCTCACACGAACACACTTTCGAGTGATGCGCTAGACCACTGTACTCTCTCCATCCACTACTTCGCAGGTACACAGTTTTTCAGTGATCTCTAGGGACTGCACTTTCAGGTAGTCCTTCAACAAAAAAAGAAGACAGAAGATTTTTTTTTTTCAATGGATGACTTCAATACAAATCCAAGTTTGAAATTATCCTCAGTTCTGTTGAATGAACATAATTATGTTCTGTGGTCGAGAGCTGTTACCTTATTTCTCGGTGGCAAGAAAAAAATGGGTTTCATTAATGGCAAGATAGTCTGCCCTCTACATGTATCTAAATCTAAAGCTCATACTACAACTACAGAGGGTGCTACAGTTACAACTACTGATTCCAATGATGATGACAGGCAATCCAATGATCAGCTTGACCGTTTTTGGCTTCTTAATTTTATGGAACCCCATAGTGTATGCATTTTTACCTTCTCTGACTCTTCAAAGTAGTTATGAGATTCTGTTGAAGGAATGTATATGAGTAAAAATAATATTGCTTGTGTGTTTGAGCTTAAAAACGAGATTACAGTTGCACTACAAGGTGACAAGAAATTTAGTGACTATCTTGGGCATATGAAATGATTGTGGGATGAATTAAATCTGTATCGACCACATACTGCCGATGCACAGACTCCACTACAACGAGCTAAGATTTTTTCATTACTCAATAATTTGAAGTCAGAATATAAACTTCCGAGGAGCAATATTCTTATGAATGATCTGTTTCCTTTCTTGACTAGCGTATGTGCTATTATTCAACGAGAAGAAACAAGAACAAAGAATTCTAATCTACAGTCTTCCTCTGAGAAAGTTGAATCAAGTGCACTAGTGGCTCATAAAAATGATCGAAGAAACACCTCTGAGTTTGAGAAAAAGAAAGTTATTGTTCGCACTAAAGGCCGAAGAGAACCTTTTTTTATTTTGTGATCATTGTGGCAAAAATGGGCACACCAAGGATTGATGTTGGACTTTATATACTCACCTCAAGTCCAATTTTGAAACCAAAAAGACAGATCATGTTGCTGTTGTAGACACTTCGACCACTATAAATAAGATGAGTCAGCTTCTGGATAATCTCCATAAGTCTATGCCATCGACCCCAAGTTAGTCTGCTTATTCTCATACTTTAGGTAACCTACACGCTTTTCTTACTTCGCATTCTAATCGTCATTCTTGGATTATTGATTCTGGAGCCACTGACCATATGGCTAATTTTCCCTCTTCGGTGTCTGATTTCTCTAAAAGGTCTTGTAAGCATATTATTTATCTGGCCAATGGAACTAAGGTTCCCATGGTAGGGAGTGGTAAAATTGATTTTTTTTTTTTTTTTCACATAGTATCCCCTCTACTTCTCTTGTTGTTCTTTCTTTTCCAAGTCAACTCTTGTCCATTGGAAAATAAGTAATTCTTTAAATTGTGATGTTATTTCTCTTCTAACTCTTATCATCTTTTAGGATCGGACGTCAAAGAAGAAGATTGGTGAAAGCACTTATTCCAATGAGCTATACTTGTTATATATCCCTAATAAGGCCTACCATACCAAGGAATTCATAGATGGTCACATTCTGCATCAACGGCTTGGACATCCTTACAAGTCGTATTTTGTCATGTCTTTTTCCATCTATTTCCATTCAATCTAGTGCCTGCGGTATTTGTCAATTTTCTAAACAAACTCGTTTACCATTTGTTTCTTCTATGCTCAAGTCTGTTGAGTGTTTTGAACTGATTCATTATGATTTATGGAGTGCTCCAATTGTTTCTTATGACATTCGTTTATTCTATGCTTGCACTCATGTTACTTGGTTATACTTACTCAAATCTAAAATTGAGGTGCTTTCAAAAAGTTCCATCGCATGGTCACTACCCAATTTAGTGCAAAGATTAAAAAAATCGAGCTGACAATGGTACTGAATATGTCAATGCACCTTTCACTAAATACATTCATTGCAAGACATCATTTATCAAACTAGATATGTGGGAATGCCACAACAGAATGGTGCGATAGAGCGGAAAAATCGTCATATCTTAGAAACAACTCAAGCACTTATGTTTTAGATGCATGTTCCAAAGAGGTATTGGTCTCACGGAGTCTTGACTGCAATCTATTTGATTAATTGTCTTTCAATTCGGATTATCAACTTTAAGTCATCATTGGAAGTGTTGAAGAATAGAAAACTTGATTTCTCTCATTTACGAGTGTTTGGGTGTGTGTGTTATGTGCATCAACAAGTTATTCATCCTGATAAGTTGGATGCTCGTGATGTACATTTTGTTGAATCTGGCTCCTTTTTCAAACCATAGAGTGAGTCTTGGAATTGGTCCAAAGGGGAGAATGTGTCTGATTTGGTACCGCTTCCTACTGCAATTGATAATGTCACTCTAGCATAACATATTGAGACTATATCATCTTCAGAAAATGAATCAATTTCTATAGAAAATGAGTCAAATTCTAGAGCTGAAATACTGGCACCTTCTCTACCTCTACGAAGATCGCAAAAAGAGATTCGTCCTCTAGAAAGAATGAAATATTTCTTCACTTACCAGGCTGTATCCTACCCTATATAGAATTATTTGACATATGCTAATGTTATTCAATCCCATTTTGCTTTCTTGAGTGTTGTATTCAGTGATCAAGAGCCAAAGTCTTTTAGTGAAACTAATTTCAATCATGTTTGGAAGAATGCTATGAAAGAAGAATTGCAAGCTCTTGATAAGAAGCAAATATGGGATATTGTTAGATAGCCGCCAGGAAAAAAAACAGTTGGGTGTCGATGGATATACAAAATTAAATATAAGAGTGATGGGACTGTGGAACGACATAAAGCGAGACTGGTTGCTAAATGATTTACTCAAACTTATGGAGAAGACTATAAAGAGACATTTTCACCAGTTGCAAAGATGAACGCATTCCAAGCTCTCATATCTTTAGCAGTAAATCGTGATTGGACATTATCTCAGATGGATGCTAAAAATACGTATCTTCATGGTGATCTAGAAGAAGAAATTTATGAGTATTTTCTCCTGGCCACCCGCAAGAATCAAAAGTCGACCCTGTGTGCAAACTAAAATAAACTATATATGGGCTTAAACAATCGCCACAAGCCTGGTATGTTAAGCCCAATTTTGTTCTTATGATTAATGGGTTTACAAGAATTGCGGCTGATTCTTCTCTATTATTAAAAGTGATAAACAATATACTTACAAAAACATAACCATATTCAATGTACTTACGATATATTTGTCATTTCTCAAATCCCCAAATCCTATTACCCATAGGCAAATTATTTATTTCTCACTGGAGTTAGTCACAGATTTTTATTAAAAGATGCACGCATGCTATTGACTATCCAAATTTAGAAGAAGGCGCGTTGCTTTAAAAACAATGTTTTCAAAGTTGGATTGGGCCACGGTCGAATCGGTTCAACCACAAATGTCTTCATTACGGGTCGATTTAATAGAAAATTGTTCATGTTAAAAACCTGCAAAAAATCGTACTAACCTGCGGTTCAACCCGGTTTTCGTTAAAACTATTTAAAAATTAATTTTTATTTTAAACTATTGTGAATCTATTGTCTGCGACTTTACAGGCCAAAGAAGTATGACTATCCCATCGGCGTGCTTCATAGGCTTATACTGCTGCCTAAATGGTCTAGATTTCCCTATTTTGGCTGAAATTTAATTAGTTAGAATTATTTGTAACATTTTCAAATAAATATAAAATACTGATATTTTATGTCAACCGGGTCGAAAATAAAAATGTCAATTGAAATTTTGTATCTCATAAAAAATGTTATAACTTTAGTTAATAATTTAATATTATTTATAATATTGTATTAATGATATGAGTTTGACTACGATTCAACTCGGTTGAACTTTATTTAACCCAACCTTTCTCTGAACGGTTCGATAGACGGGCCGATTTTTTAAACATTGCTCAGGAAATCTTAAGCAACCATTATGCAAACTTCCATCTTGAGTCCATCTCCTTGATGTTCATTCAGCGAGATCATTTACTTCTAAACTCGTACAATCAACTTAATGTCTATAGCTTTTTGAGTGGTTATCTTAAAGAAACCCTATAGCATTAATTTCTATTAAACTTTTCTTAAAGAAGGGTTATGGATCACACCCCTAAGAAGAGGCTAAAAGGAAAGCAAAGGGCGCCGGGAGTATGTCAGAATGAGAAGAAAAAAGAGACAAATAGAGAAAACAAAGGACATGAATGGACATACGCATTGGAGATGGCTAGATGGCAAATTTTGTCATTCAAATTATCTAGTGTCAAAATTTTATTAAGGAAAGCAACCCAACAAGCCGCCTTTAACCTAAAAAGGGGCAATAAATTTGCAAACTGCTTTGAAAGAAAAGGAGAAAAAATTGCGTTTAACAATGAAATATATAGTTTTTTTTTGAGAATATCCCATTAAATGTTCTCATTGAATTCTCCTATTGTTGTCAAGGATCTAATTAAAGATAATTAGTTGGACTTCTAGTGCATGATTTTCATAGTTCATGAGGTTTCTGACCTCTCCCCAAAACTCACACAGAATCTTTAATTATTCTTTCCCAAAATGAAATATAATTTGGCAAATGATTGTAAAATTCTACACAATAAAGATAAGATTGGCTACAATTGTTATTTCTCATTGAATAAGAAAATGGTTGCAACATGAATTGTAAAGGGTAAGTCATTGGTAAAGATCCACTAAATTTTCAAAAACACAATTAATCATTTCCCCAGTACCAACCCCAGACCAAGGTATCAATAAATATGATTTAAAGCACTTATCGGTTATATTTTGACAAATACATCAATACATGTCGCTCAAGATCTTCACCCATGCTGTCGATATGCATCGAGTTGGCAGCCAAATTGACCCATTTTGGAGAATTTAGGTATTTTCTTTTCAATCTTAGAATTAAGTATTCGAGGCTTTAAGGTTTTTAAAAGAGAGATCTAATTATTTTGCTAATTTTTCTAGTTTTAGTTTTTAGAATTCAATAGATGATGATAACACTAAATACATAATGAAATACTTTGCTCAAGTACGTTTTTTTTTTTTTTTTTTTTAATTTTTAATTTTTTTGACATACTTGCATATATCAAAATTTTCAGGTTGTAGCCACCAAAACACCTGAAATCCACAAGTCACCCATGTAAAACTTGGAGATATGGATTTCCAATTTAACATTTTTTAAATTTTTGAAAAATAAAATTAAAAGAATGGCCAATACAGGTACTGACCAATACCATATGTATCGAATAGGTTTATTGGCCCATATGCTGATATCTAAATCACCACCACCGACACTGTAGCCCATCCCACCCCATCTTAGCCAATATTTATCCAAACAGAACAAGGGCCAGGGGTACATTGAAAAAATACCAACTTGTGCAAGAAAACTCTCTGTTGGAAAAACACAACGTACCATCCAAACAAAGACAAGAGAGGGTAAATGGGTAGCAAACTTGCAGAAAGTATTGACACTATAATGTTTTAAGAAAAAACACCAAAAACCTGCAGTCCACTTTAGAGGTAGAGTGTGTGATTTCATTTCACAACAAGGTTAAATGTTTGATTAAAAGGACTGCATGCTATACCTAGTACAAGTATGTGTAAGGCTCTGAGAGAAACGAAAGATACAGCTCCTTCTGGATCTGCTAAACACAAATTACAACCACCGGGCTTCGGCCTGATGATACATTTGTTTTCAACTCGAACACCAAGAAAGCGCTCTTCCATGGACTTCTGTATTGGCCTGTTATAGAAAGAAACTGTCATTTCTTCACAGATTGATCCCCAACTAATTTAGTAAATCCTCCGATGTGCCATACTTGGCAGTACCAACCTTTCCATGAGCAGCAGTAGCTGCAGCTGCAGCATCGATCCCAAGAAACTGAGAATTTGATTGTAGCAGGTTTGCCTCCATGTTTTGACTACTGCCCAGCTCAAAGTTGGCTTCTCCTGAGACATAAATTGGGGAAGAGTTCATGTCCATAGCTCTATGCAGTGCCAATTTACGTAACATGCATTGTGGGGGTTTGTATTGCAACTGCAAGTCCCTCTCTGCTTCTGTAGTATCGTGTCTTTCTGGTTTTGCTGTACTCCTGTTGAAACAGTAGGGTGGTGGAATGCCCTGAGGTGGAAGAACATTGTTTCTGATCAACCTTCGATTGTAGGAATCTTTGATGCTTCCATTTACATAGGGTACAACTGGTCCCACAACTTATTCAGGTTTAGCTGACAGCAGATATTCCAACACACAATTACATTTGAGATGGTTCAAATATACAAATACATTAACAATAATAGAACAGTTTTTTTTTTTTGGAAATTCAAGCACTCGCTGTCCTCAAGCAGCCTGAGTCGTACAAAAAACGGAATGGACTAACTCAAAAGGTCATCCATAGTAGTATTGCAACCCCATTCCAAGACAGGATGGTAATTTAAAGACATGGGAGAAATGATGTGAACAATGAAACAGTTAACCAACTAATGTTACCGAGTGGGATCCTTGGTGCTGGCTGAGAAATCCTAGATGAATTTCCAACTGGGTCTCTGGAGTTGTTAAATGTCTGTTCCTTGAATGAAGTTGCTTGATCCTTTAGAGGTACTGAAGTTGAATGGACAACTGTAGATCTGAAAATTAAAATTAAAAAAGTGCATGGTAAAGATGTGAATTAAAAAAGGAAAAATAAGAAGCAAATTATTCTGTCTTTTTTACCCAATAATGTAAGGTGGTTCCCAAAAGATGTGAGAGGTCTCCATCCAACCATACATACATACAACTTTCATTTGATGCAACTTTCTACAAAATTCTATATGCATCTATGAGTATTGAATTCTGTTCTAACTTTAATCTGAGCACCTCTTCCCTCCAATTCCCCAAACACATGATGGTAAAAGAACTAAAGCTAAATCAGTAAATCCTTTTCAAGTCTCTTCAAGTAATAAAAATTTAGGCTCAAATATCACTGAAAAAGTTTGCAAACAAAACCAATTCCCAAGACACAGAAACACACATTCCACACAAGATAAAAAGGTCTAGAATGTATGATCAGATGTGTCCAGGCCAGTGTCATTTGGAATATACAGACAATATCACAGGTGTGGTATTAGCAGTCCAATTCATACATTGCGGGTGTAAGAGAACATGTTGACTAGGAAATTTAGAAAAAAGAAGAATAGATTCCAATCTAACAAAAAAGAATAATCTCTGCAACACTTTCAGCCTGCCGTAAACAAGAAGCAAATAGAAAAATAAGATTCACTTTGACACAGTTTCAACCATTAGCAAATCCTGCTTGGAATACCTATGCAAGAACACGAATATTACCACATAGTTGATTGTCGGTGCAAGTTAATAGGATCATTCAGGAAAAAACAGACAAAATAGGAGCATTTGGGAAAACAGGTACATTTTAGTAGACAGAAGAAATCAGAACTATCAAAGAGGAAAAAAAGCCTTTGTGCAATTTGAGATTTTCAATTCTAAATTTCCAATGTGTAGAATTCTCTAACATGCTTACCCACGTGCAAAGGGAAAATAAATTGCATTGTGTCTCCAATATTCACCTTTTCATGCATATACATGCAGGCTATCCATGTTCAATGAACCATTTGATGCAATTGGCCTATACAATTGCATGGTGGTAACGAGTGTCGGATATATCGACCCAAAAAAAATAAGACAGGGACGTAACACCATATTTAATAAGATTAAATCTGAGTTTATTTTAAATGAAAATCAGGTGTGAATAACACAAATAGAAAATAATATACTAGTTTTACTCTAAACATTTAGATGACAAATATATTGATATTTTAATTTTGTTTTAAAAGGGAAAGGGTGTCGTAATATTTTAGTTATCTAAGAAAACAATGTCAAAAGCGCCAAAATGATCCACGAAGAATGGTACATGTGTCTACTTATGTCTACAAGTGTCTGACATGGGGTACGTCACACATTTTGAAGTGTCCATGCAACATAGGAGGTGATTGAATCTTGCAATGTATTAATGGCAATGGCAAACTTTGCCCTCCATGTAGAAAGTAATAATAGGAAGGAGGAGAAAGAAAAATATTTGAGAAAAATTTCTCTGTATTATATTGTATCAATAATTAAAGGAGAGTACATATATAAATAGATTACAAATAGCCAATTACGATGGCTGAAAAGGAAAGAAATAAAAGAATAATCGATGATAATAAATTACATAGCTAGCAATATCTCCTAAGTCAACTTTCCAAACTGGGACGATTCTGGTCAACTATGTCCAAAAGTGGGTCCCCACCACTCCATTCACTGTAGGGTTTGCTTACATATGCATGTAAAACAAACAATTCGTGTTCATGATTCAGTAATGAAAGCAATTAAAGGTATTCATGGTTTATACAAATGGCCACAACAATTTTCCAAAAGTAATAGCTGTTGTAAAATAAAAATGGAAAACAAATGGAGAAATTGAGAATAATTGGAGAAACAATTGATTTTCTCCTTAATTGTATTGTTTGTTTTCAAAGATAACAAAGATGTCTTTAAATAGACACAATACTAATACAAAATAAGAAAGTCCACTACGCCTAGCTATAATGCTTTTGTGTCCTATGGTAAACAATACACCACGTTCTTTATTTACATCTGTATTTACAACATATTCTACAACAATAGCTGCATCCATTGCCTTATCAAATGCCAATTATCTCAGATTAAAAGCTTACATAAATCAAGAGAAGCCTATTTTTCAGCCTTCTTATGCCCATCATAGACAATTTTTTCATGCTCGTATTGCATAGTGACATATGAAGTGTCAATGTGTATAAATACAATTTTCAACATCTTATAAGAAGATATAACCAACATCGAACGTCATGTTAAATATAAAAAAAATGTATGTGGCACCGAAAGCAAATTTTAATTTAACCCATTTTCTGATTTTAGGTTGGAATTGTAAATCGCTTCTTCTTCCTCTTCTTTATTTGTTTATGCTTTGTTTTCCTCTCCTTCTTCATTTCTCCTCTTTCTTCCTTTCCTTCCATCTGCAGGTCCTCGCACAAGGACTTTGTTTTGTTTCCGTTTGCAGGTCCTCACACGAGGACTCTGTTTTTTGTTTTTGTCCGCAAGTCCTCGCACGAGAACTCTCTTTATTTTCTTTGTTTGATTTTCGTCTGCAGATGTCCATGAGTTGGGACATTGTTCCTTTTCTCCTTTCTTTTTATTTCTCTCTGTTTTTACCTTTTTTTCTATTTTTATTAAAAAATAATTCATATTTTTTTTTTTTTGTTTTCCTTCTTTCATTTCTATCTTTAAAAATGAAAACAATGAAAGCTCTATAAAAATGAGTTTTGTGAATCATTAAGCAAAAAGAATTGTTTGATGAATGCTATTAAGGTTTATTTAAATGCCTTTGATTTATTTATTGATTTCTTAGATTTACTAGTACTTAAAATTTATATTTTAATCTCATATTAATATATTTTTTACTATATTTATATTTAAATGCCTTTGATTTTTTTGTGCTTTATGATTATACAACTTAATACTCATGCAATTTGAAAATTAAAATGTGAAAACTTGAACTCTAATGTATTTTGATTTTATTTTGCATTGGTGCATTTTGTCATATATACTCATGTGCTTGTAATTGAAAATTCATCTTGTTATTTTTAGACATTCTATGTATGTTATATGTATCTATAGTTCTATACAATAATTTGGAGAAAATATTAAAAATGTTACGATTCTAAGATTTTCGATACACGATTCATGATTCATACCTTAGAACAATTTCACAATACAATTCAATTTTCACAACATTGATAATAACAACAAATACTATGAAAAGATAAAAAATGAACGACTAAAATCAAAGTTAGAGACTAAATTACCTTGGTAGAGAGACATGCTTCCTTTCCAATGGAATTACTGGCCCACTTCTACTAACATCACTTTCATCAAGCTGGACAAACTGCTTACGGAATTGATCAACAGCACTTCAAAGAACAGACACAGCTTAGTAATATGAAGAAATTCACTCTCAATATGCAGTTAAATCTCAATCTGTCAAAGCAGTTAGTACCTAGGATAGAGGAAATTCGTCTTATCAGTACCATTAACGTACTCTTTGAATATTTGAGGGTGATATTCCAAAATCTCTCGGAAAATAAGTTCCCGTATGTCCTCTTTGGTCACCCTCCTCCTCTCAAATTCAAATTCCATTCTTGAGATCGGTTGACAAGAGGGTTCTTTCTCCACTTTGGCTAGGCCTTTGAAATAAGGATCAGCCAGTGCCTGGTAAGTGACAGACATCCAAAGTATTAAACATTTAGCATCCACACTTTGATGATACAAAAGCAAAATAAAGAAAACTAAGGGAATCTATGAGGACCATAGCCATATGATGGTTGACAAATACTTGAGCAAGTTTTAGTCGAGAAACCAAATTAACTGTGCAAGATGAAGAGGCTGTCTAATTGTTGCCATCAGAAGTATGATGGACCCATTTCAAACCCATGTTGCATGGGTGGTCTATGGCTAGACTGATAATGTAACCATCCCAGAGGTGCAGTGTAAATGGCGTTCCTACTGTTTTAACTGAATTTGACTAAATGCTTTCCATTTAGTAGTCCATCATAGCAAGAACTTCCAACAAGTAGGGGTAACTAGATTCCATTTCCAAGAAAAACTAGAAATAAATTGTAATTTACTAATTTTATTTATGGTTTTTGGTCAGATTATAACATCACAACATTTTTCTTTAGGGGTTATTTAAATTGAGAGAGAGAGAGAGAGAGAGGTCATCAGGTACACAACACTGAAATCATTCATACAGTAAATGTTAGAGATTGATGACAGGTGAACAACAATGCAATCATTCAATAAATGTGAGTTGTGGGGAACAACTAGTACCGAAACCAATTCAAAGGGTTAGTGACGTAGCGGAAGCGGTGCAGGTTTAAAAGAGCCCAGTCAAACCCGATAGACTCGGATCAAATAGTCAAATATAAAGGTCAAATGGGTCCCACAATATAAGATGGAAAGAAAAGGAAAATGGGTGGCTTGGTAATTAAAGGGAGGGTTGAGGGCAAGAATGAAAGTTGGGAAAAAGTGCCTTTAATGTGATAATAGCATTGATGGAGTGGTGATGGGAAAGGTGACAAGTTGTCTTTTTGTTGTGAGATAAAGATGATGGGGACGGTGGAGTTCTGTGGAAATAAAAGGGTGGAAAACTTTGGAAAGGAAAAAAAAAAAAGATGAAACGAAAATAATGGAGGTTGGAGATGAGGGATACTTCGGCTATAGCAATGGAAGAAGGCTTGGAGATGGGTACCTAGGATTAAGAAGAATAGGTAAGTGATGGACTGAACAGATCAGGCTGCAGCGGCATTGGTTTTCAGCGATGATGCAGCAACCAAGTGAGCGGTAGAGCAGACCTGGGACAAAGCCCAGGTTTTGGAGTCGGTTGTCGGGAGGCAACAGACCACCTGTGAAGACGAAAGGGGGCTGGAACTTGGCCAGCAGTTGATGAGTCTGCAACTCAGGCAGAGGAGAAAATAGAGTTAGAGAAGAAGAAAATTTTCTAACCTTTTCTATCATTCAATAATGTCGATATATGAGAGTCTCCTCTCGTTTTTTTCTACAAACAATATATATAGAAAAAAGTAGAACCCTAAACTAAATTAACAGGGACTCAATGGTCGACTGGACTTAGAACCCAAATATGGAATGGATTCCAAAATAAACTAGGAAACTAAACTAAATAGGAATTTTAATCAAACTAGGAAATAAAATAAAAATATATAAATGAAAATGGAAATGGGGTCCATGTGTGTCTCCTTATTCTACATCAGTCTACCGGTTTTGAAAAGAACTCGTCCTTGAGTTGAATTCATCAAAACAACAACTTTTGTAACAAAGTACCAAACAAAGGTGGAGACCAATTTCGAGCCGAATGGCGTAGCTGATAGTGGCACAACTTTCAAGGCACGAATGACGAGAGTGATCCATCTGTGGGACGAAGAAAGCAGCAAATGCACATGTGCTCGATCTAGGGCGAAGCAATCCTATCAAGAACGGGTCTTCAAATTGTACTTTAGGGATGACATAGTCTTGAGGAATGTGAAGGTTAGAATGAGGCACCAAGGATAGGACAAGAAGCGGGCATGATAATGTACGAATAACCATAGATGAATTCTCGGTATTTGTATCATGATTTGGTTGGGGTATGGGAAAGGGTTGGATAATTGGCAGTGGTGGTGGTGTGGTATAACACTCGTCGGTTGCATAGATTGTGACGCCGGCAACACAATTGACTCTTTCTCCAGCACGGGCACCGTCTGTGGGGTCACAACTTCCGGAGGAGCAGGTATGAACTTTTAGTCTGACTCTATAGGAGTTGGCACGCATCTCGATGTCAACTCTTGTACGGCCACCATAGGGATCTCGTTTGCCTGTGGTGGTTTCGACTTAATGTTAGCAATCGTAGGAGCATTTATTATCTCGAGTCACTCTAACTGACGTTCTGCTCTTATGGCCATTCGTACCGCATCTCTCAAAATGAAGATAGGGTGGAATACGGTGCGGTCATAGATTGCAGTATAGAGTCCTTCAAGGAATCTGGAGACCTATTGAGACTCATTCTCACCCAAGTCGTTTCTCATGGAGAGGTAGGAGAACTCAGTTGTATACTCTCAAACAGTCCGATTTGCTTGCCAACAATTCTGGTATTGCTCGAACAAAAAATGCTCATAGTCGACAGAAAGGAAACACTCTCGTAGCAACCTTTTCATCCATATCCATGACTTAATTGGAGGTTGGTTGTATCTTCTACGGTTGAGTTGCAATTGTTCCCACCATGCAGACACTTTACCTTGGAGTCGATAGGCCACGAACTCCACTTTTTTCCTTACAGCGATCTTCGTGTAATAGAAGAAGCATTCGACTTCTGAGAGGCAAACGAGGAAGTATTCGCCGTGCCATTGACCATAAAAAGGTGGGACTTTGTAGATTTCTTCCTTGTTGTCTTTGCTTTAGTAGGCATAGTAGGAAGTCATGGTGATAATAGATCGTCTCTGTCATGCAGAGAGATGGCTCTGATACCCCTTGGCGCAGCGGAAGCGGTGAGGGTTTAAAGGTTCAAACCCAATAGACTCGGATCAAATAGTCAAATATAATGGTCAAATAGGTCCCACAATATAAGATGGAAAGAAAAGGAAAATGGGTGGCTTGGTAATTAAAAGGAAGTTTGAGGGCAAGAATGAAAGATGGGAAAATGTGCCTTTAATGTGATAATACCATTGATGGAGTGGTGATGGGAAAGGTGACAAGTTGTCTTTTTGTTGTGAGATAAAGATGATGAGGATGGTGGAGTTATGTGGAAATAAAAGGGTGGAAAACTTTGGAAAGGAAAAAAAAAAATGAAACGAAAATAATGGAGGTTGGATGAGAGATCTGTAGGTGGAAGATGCGGGATACTTCGGTATAGTGATGAAAGAAGGTTTGGAAATGGGTACCTAGGATTAGGAAGAGCAGGTAAGTGATGGGCTGAACAGATCAGGTTGCAGCGGCAATGGTTTTTGGCGACGACGCAGCAACCAAGTGAGCAGTGGAGTAGACCTGGGACAACGCCCAAGTTTTGGAGTCAGTCGTTGGGAGGCGACAAACCACTGGTGAAAACAAAAGGGGGCTGGAACTTGGCCAGCAGTTGATGGGTCTGCAACTCAGGCAGAAGAGAAAATAGAGATAGAGAAGAAGATAAATTTCTAATCTTTTCTTTCATTCAATAATTTCGATATATAAGAGTCTCCTCTCGTTTTTTTCTACCACCAAGATATATAGAAAAAAAATAAAACCCTAAACTAAATTAACAAGGACTCAAAGGTCGACTGGACTTAGAACCCAAATATGGAACGGATTCCAAAATAAACTAGGAAACTAAACTAAATAGGAATTTTAATCAAACTAGGAAAGAAAATAAGAATATATAAATGAAAATGGAAATGGGTCCACATGTGTCTCCTTGTTCTACATCAGTTAGGGGGCATTTTAAGATGTAATCATGGATATAGAATGAGTGAAATTCTATATTCAAATCAGGGGCACTACAGAGAAGAATTGGAAAAAAATTGTCCCGATTGATAACATTGCATGGTCTCGATTCAGTGGGTAATGTGAACTTTCATTCATCGATTCCATGCCATGAACTAGTGGTAGACCCTGGTGGCCCACAAGACTGCATTTTACTCAATATAAATGAAGTCTTGCTCACCTGATAACCTCTTCACACCCACACCCACACCCACCAACTCTCATCGACACACAAAATTGGTGGAACTCCCTATTTTTTGTTAGCAGAATACAAAATTAGAAGAGTACAACCTCTGCAGCAGTTGGGCGATCCTTTGGATCAAATGCTAACAGCCTTTCCAGCAGTTTAAGTGCGAAAGGATCTGCATTTGGAAATTTTTTTGAAAATGGGATAGGCTGCTTCTTTCTCATGCTGCTTAAGTATCTCCTTGCTTTTTCATTGCGGACCTGATTCAGAAAAAACAGAGCTAAAAGCTCAAAAGAAGATACCACAATGCAAAAGTAAGATCTGAATATTGTCACCTGATTATTTTCCATACCTGGGATCTGGTATCCATAGAAGGTGAGCCAAGAAGGTCGGTCATCAAATCCAATTGGTGGGCAACATTTTTACCAGGAAACAGTGGCTTCCCTGTTAATACCTCAGCAAAGATGCAACCTATGCTCCAAATATCAATAGCAGGAGTGTACTGTATATCCAAAAACAGTTACTAATTAAATCAAGTTAAAAATAAGTCAGAAGTGTGCAATATTAACAGTCTAGAGAAACTTGGCACCAGATCCAATACGTTTACCCAAATAGTAGGATATTTCAACTTGCAAAAGAGTTCAAGATCCCTTCCTGAACAAGCATTTTTTAATAATTACTATGCATAAAACTTAAAATCATTCATGCAACCAAAACTATCATTAATAACAACTGCGAGTTCTTCTATGCTAACATGGATACATCCATAATTGTCTTGAGGTGTATACCAGCATCAGACTCCCCAGTGGCATTAGATTCCTGTAGAACGATTTGTGAGGATAATCACCCCACCCTATCCCCACCCCCTTTACTAAAGGGTTCTGAACGATTACCAGAGAAAAAGAAGTCACAAGGCTCCTAATAATTATTATTATACTCAAAAAAGGAAATAAGACTCCGAGTGTCAAAACCTATTATCTGTGAGACTCTTAGTGTCAAAACCTACTTCAGAATTCTGACAGAATCATCTTCAAAAAAAAGAGGAGGAATTGTTGAACCAATTTAATGACAAACAGGCCCCTGCCCAATCCAACTAAAACTCGAATTACAGAAGGGCTCAGAACCACCAGAACATCATTATCTGTACTTTTTATTTTTTATTTTTTCCCTACTAAGCCTTTATCCCACTTCGGTTGGTCAGACTGAACCAGCCACCAAAATGGTTCAGCCTCTAAATTGACTCAAGAAACATTCTCTGCAAATTTATGTCATTGCTAGCACCCAAACCATACATCAGTTGACAGCCTAAACTTTGCCAATGCCCTCGCCGTTAATTAGCAGTGACAAGTGCTTCTTGAAAACCTTTATATGGCTATTAGGTCTAGGGACATGCAAATGCATGTAACTAGGAGGATCTTGAACAAACCTCATACTAAGAGATTTTCTAAAAGACTTCAGGGCTTTATTCCCCAGTGAAGCCTCACCCTTTTGCTGATCATGACCAAACAGACTCAGTCAAAATATCTGCTACTACAAGAAATAACATGAAATGCCATAAAACAATACCAAAAGAAGTGAGCAACTTTGCTTTGAACTAGCACTTCATATGATAACAGACAATCTACCATCTGTGTACATTTTCCAGCCTGGAGGTCTGGGGAATAATTTTCTATTATGTCTTTGAAATGGGAATGGGAGTGTACGCCTCCACTTAGATCAATGCTAACAAAATGATTCAATGTAGCTCAGCATGCTAGCTGGATTTCCTAACATTGTACGAGAATGAAGCAAGTGGATCATAAAAGAATCAGCAAGGGTCAAACAAATTTTCTTTTAAGAAAGGCCAAAGGTAGTTCACAAACAGATCAAACAACAAAAAAGAACCAGAAGAAAAATAAGAACAAAAATTGCCAAGTTGGAAACATCTCAAAGACACTGCCAAGTCCATGCCAAGCCTCGAACTTACAAAACAATTCAGTGATAACATGTAATCACACAAATATGGTATACATGCAAATGAGATACTGAGACTGAAAAAGCACAGGCAATTGTTAAAATGGTAATGGTATCATTAAGTCATAAATCACACTTTTAGTGTTCCAAGAAAAACAGTGATATATGCATATGCTAATGGATGCCATAACATTAGAATGCATGCAAACAATTTGGCAACAAATGAGAGAAGCAATAAAAGAAATGGATATCACTTCTTCTGAGATATTAGCAAAAGCATCTATCAATGTAAACTTTTTGGTTTCTCCCCTTGCAACTTCTCCTAGCTTTATTCCCACCATCATAACAAAATCCGTAGTCAGACAGTAGCATACACATCATAGGCTATACTGGCTCTGAAATCTCAGGAGCTCTAGGTGCAGTGCATTGGTGGGGGCCCTAGGCTCTGAGAGCTGTGCAAGTGAAGGCCCTACAGTCCATTGGTCACATTGGAGGGCCCTAGGCGGCAGCCTAGTTGGCCTAAAGCCAGGGCTGGCCCCGATCATAGGCATCAGCATCGAAACAAGAATGCCCACTCGTGTAAGCTATAGACCTTGCAATAATTTTATTCAAAACTACATCACTGCTTGGATCTGTATGTCAAAAGGAGTCCGCAGGCCCAATCTGGAGCTAGTTATAACTTACTTTCGAGAAGAATGATCCACAAAGCTCTGGAGCTCTATACCATCTTGTAGCAACATAGTCCTGCAATTTTTTGACATTCAGAAGCAGTGCAAAAAGAGTATAACAGAGTGACCTTTGATAGCAATTTTTCCTTTTGTTTAATTAAGCTTATGCCAAGAAAACCTAAAAAATAATAAGATGTATCCAAAACAGTTTCCAGAAAGGCTGAAAAGTTGAATATACAGCTTCCGGGTTTTGTTTGACATACCGTCCAAAAGATGGTTGTTGGAGTATCACTGAATTCAACTCTCGCTAATCCAAAATCACAAATTTTTAGCTTGCAGTTTGCATTGGCCAATATATTCTTTGGCTTTAAATCCCTATGATACACATTCGCTGCAGCCAAACAGCTCAGCAATCAGAACAAAACAAATGCATTCTTCAGACTGAACAAAGTCTACAACAAAACTCATCCAAGCAAGAGAAAATGAAGTATAGAAAGGTATTAAATGATACAGGGAACAAAAAAAGTCATAAGTACAGGAAAAAATGCAATTTCTAAAGGTAAGAAGAAAAGGGTAAATATGGAACAAATTCCAGTTCCAAGAGTCAAATAGTTTCTTCAATTAAAAAATGTGTGGAGTATTGTACTTTCAATGACACATGATGGGAAACTAAAAAGTAGACACTAGAAAGTTGGTGACATACAAGGTCTAGTTTGTTTGTTTCCTCAGAAAGAAAATACATGATCTTTCTAGAAAATCACTTCATTTGGAGAAATGGGCAGGCAGATGTATGTTCTTTTCGTGTCTCTTTACAAACAAGGTAACATCCATGGTTTTTATTTTTGGGGTTGTAAGACCATTGATTTTCCATGGTAGGATAACAATTGTTACACAGTGGGATCCGTCAAATCAACAGTTTGGATCATTGAAGAAAGCATTTGTAGTTTCATACTGTATAAGCTGACAAGCAAGGAGTGAGCACTGAGCACGCTAGGTCAATGGTCTAGATCATCAGACAAAGGCAAGCAAACAGGTTAAAATGCATAACATTTGTAGTTTCATACTGTATAAGCTGACAATCAAGGAGCGAACATTAAGTGTGCAAGGTCAACAGTCTAGATCATCAGATAAGGCAAGCAAAAAGGTAACAATGCATAACATGAGGCATAACAAATTGGACATCTCACCGATGCATGGAAGGCCCATTATATCAAAAGTTTAGATCATCACATGAGTCGAGATTCATTACCATTGTAGGGCACACAATGTAAACAATCTAAAAAGAAAAATAGCCCATCAATGAGTCACATATGTTAAAAGATGTTCATTTCTAGCAAGGTGATTTTTTTTTTTTTGAAATTATTTAGAAGTTTCAAATGATGCCATAACAGTTCACATATTTATGTAAGAAGATAATGACCTTCTTCTGTAACCTCCCTTTATTCTAATGGAATTTAGCAGTTAATGTTTCAAAAAAAAAATGTAAGAAGATAATGACGATGACAATTGTGATTACAATGATGATGATGATGGTGACAGATGAAATGATATGGCAATAACAACTACAATGATGATGGTGGTAAGTATGGTTATGACAAGCAGCCTGGTTCCAATACCAGTATGAATATATTTCAATGCACGCAGGAGCTGATAGAGAAAAAATTGATGGTGTTCCTTCGTCAAATCATCATTAGCCTTGATCACTTGGTGTAGATCTGACTCCATAAGTTCAAACACTACATAAATATCTTTGAAATCCCTTCGGGATGGTGGCAGCATGATGTGCTTGATCTCTACAATGTCAGGATGCCTTAGAAGCCTAAGCAACTTTATCTCACGAAGGATCCGAGCAGCATCAGAAATGTGTTCAAATATGTCATTTATTTTCTTTATTGCCACTTTCTCCCCAGTACGTGTATCAACGGCTGAACACACAACACCATAACTTCCTTTCCCTATAACCTCTTGAATTTTGAATCTACTGCCATCTCCATATCCAGTGAAGAAGTCCATCTCTGTTTGATTCTGTAGAGAGAATAAAATCCACTAATGTTCATATTTTGCAAACAATTGTGACAAAATTGAAATCCATAGAGAACAATGAATGAGATGAATTTCTCTTGATGGTAATGATAGAGAAGAGAAATTGTGCAATTTTCACAGCTAAATTCATCAATGTTTTTTCCTCTCCTTCCTGGTATACATAAAGAATATTGACAATAAAAACAACAATAAATACAATAGAGAATATAGAATAATAAGGATGAACTACATTCAAATTTATAAAATGATTGTCTATCCAAGAATCAGCAAAAGTAAATGCGTTTAGTGGCTTTTGTATCTCAGCCTTTTAGAAACTTAAAAGTGTTCATCAAACAAAAGAAGACAAAATACAGATCACAAAAGTTTGCACAAAGAAAACACAACTATGGGCTTATTTCATCATGAAAATATAGATAAATTGATGGTCAACTTCCACAGTCAGAGAAACTAAACTAGAAAGCATTCATACGAGTGACTTCTCTTGCAGACCAATCCTCAATTGCACATTAAAAGCATTGAAATCTTAGTGTTATAAATTAGAGATTTTAATGACTGACTCGTGTCTGATTAGCAAAGTCGAAATCTCTTTATTGTCCCTTCCAATGTTGGTTAATAAAAGGTATAGCAGCTGCAAGTGACTATCAATTTTTCACACCACGTTGCATAAATTTGGATTGCATGAGAATGACCCACTTTGCCAAGAGTAAAAACTACTAACTATTGCATGAAGCATGAGTGTATGTGTGCAACTTAACAGAAATAACCACTAAAAAGACAGCTTTCTGGAAAGACAGACCAATATTGGAAAAAAAAAATCCACAGAGCTCAAAAGAATGACGCTTCCAGATACCCCATCAAAAGAAAAACAGATTAAAGAATTAAAGACCAAATTGGAGCAACTGGGTAACAACTTTTCTAAGATAGAATTAGGTTCTACACTAATTAGCCGCAGGCATGGAATCATAGATGCTTGAATGAAGGAATAAAGGAAGTCATTTATCCCTTAAACAACAGCATCAAACAGAAAAGAATAATAACAATACCCAGATCAAAGGAATTTCCAAATAAGGAAAGAAAATGAGAAAAAAAAAAAGTTGGAATTGGAATTTCCATGATCTAACATGTCGAACCAATTAACAGGAACATAAAATCACATTTATGGAATAACACTAAAAGGAAAAATAAAGAAGCATGAGGATGGCAAAATTCCACGAAAAGGAGAAAAAGATTAGGAAATAAAACAAATAAGAAGACACTCAGTTCCAGCATCTCCAAAAGAACTTTTTTTTGTTTCACCAAAGCTATCCTATTTGATTGTTCCTATCTGTAAGGAAATAATCCAACGGTATCTTCTAATACTCAACACTCATTCCATCATCCATTTAGACGCAAGAAAGGGATTTCACTTTTCAACAAGGATTGTTAAATCCACATATTTTTAGTTAAAACGTGTTATTTTTCAAAAGAGTACTTTCCATGCATCCAAATGGTGCCTTAGCAAAAATGGTGTAGCCTGATATCATAATCGAACATTTAAATAAACAAATGAAAATATTACGAAACCAAACCTTCTTTCGCTGTTCTTGCTGCAGATTTCCCTTAGTTTCCAACCCAAACACTTCCAAGATCCCGTCTTTTCCACTCCAATTGATCGAAAACCCCTTTGAAGATCGCGTGTTTCCTACTCCAATCGACTTAACAGGACAAACTCACATAAACTCAGATACAAACCTTCCCAGAATCAACCACATTTGCCCCACCTACCCCTGCTCCGGATCAGAAATCCACAATCTCTCGTAACACTCTTTGAAATCTTCGCGGAACATAGAAACAAGAGCAAATCCCTCATGCACAGCTCCTCCTCCTCCTTCTTTAAAACCCTCTGATGAAGAACACCAACGGCAACGGCAATCATAGATGGAAAGGCAGCAGCCGCTGCACTTTTTTCATTGCCGGATCCAAGATCCGAGATCTACGAAAGAAAAGAGGGAATTGAAAATGAAATGGGTATGAAAAACGTATTGGAAGTTAAGATTTGCTAAAGATGGTTTTGAGTTTAGGAGGGCGAAATAGCAGAGGAAGAGAAGCCAAGAAGAGAGAAAATGAACACAGGTTGACTGGTGAGAGGTGTTTTTTTCTTTTTTTACTCAAATCTGACTGCCAGTGGAAGTAGGCAGTGGTCATATGGTAAATAGGTAGAAGTTTGAGGTTATTTGCAATGCTGTTAGAACCATATAACGAACCGTGTTCTGGGAATATCGGGTTCGACAGCTGCCTAACTATTAAAATAATATAAATATTATATATAATATCAAGTATAATATTAATATATCAAAACAGTAAAATATATGGGATAGAAATAGTAATAAATATTTATATTTTAAATATATATATTTTTTAAGGAGAAAATTAAAAAAAAATTAAATTTCTGAACCGAGGTTCACGATTCCCAATTTTTGTGTCAAAACCGCGGGTCTGACCGGTTTTATACGGTTTTGACCCAAGGCCGTTTTTTAACTTGGACCGAATCGCAGACCAAGCAGTCGCGACTGAACTACCGGTTCGACCGTGCTTCGGTCTAGTTCTGATAACACTGGTTAATTGTACAAGAAAGGAGAGGTTATTAGGCATCAATTCTGAATTTAATTCATGGTGTGATTTTTACTGCATATTAATTATACTAAATAAATTAATATTTTTAATTAGTTTAAAAGTGTTAATCTAAATATCATTCTTCTAATTTGAAATTTGAAATTCATAATAAACTCACAAAATTTCTAAAAAAATTAAAAACTAATAATAAATTTTATAATATAAAAATAAATAATTTGATAATAAAAGATAAATCACTAATTCAATAATAGAAATCCTCTTATAAAAAGACACTTGATTTTAAAGTAGAAATAATCACATTTTATTATGAACTATATAATTAATTTTAATTTTTCTAATTTTGAATAAAGATATTTTAAACATAAGATACCTCAATCAATACCTATTTTAAATTGTTAATTGCTCATATATAACTAATGTATAAAGAAAACTTATTTGATATAATTAATATGCCTAAAATAAGTTATATACCATATTTATTAAATAATATAAAAAATATCGCACTTCAAGCGTGAGCTTTAATTTTGTATTTTCATGACTTTCTATTGTATTTTTATGACTCTAGCAAACTAAATAATATAATTTATTATTTTAAATTGAATAATAAAATCATTTTTGACCTATAATATAATATTTTAGTGAGTTCTATTGTATTAATACAATATTGTAAGAAATTTTATTTTAAAATATAAGATCATTATTAAAAGGAAGCACTTACACACACCCGAATTTTCTTCCTCTACACACCCGAAATCAGATTTCGAGTGAAATTATGATTTTACCCTCGCGTTTCCATTCATTCGAATGAATGCCTAGTTCATTTTGGCATTCATTCGAATGAATCTTCAAGTGTATTTTCAATTCATTCGAATGAATGGGCTGAACAGTAACACGGAATACTGCTCAGCCCCATTCATTCGAATGAATGATCGTTTCATTCGAATGAATGGAAGGAATGGTGACATTTTTTTACTATTCATTCGAATGAATGGGGTTGAGCAGTATTCCGTATTACTGTTCAGCCCATTCTTTCGAATGAATTGAAAATACACTTGAGGATTCATTCAAATGAATGTCAAAATGAACTGGGCATTCATTCAAATGAATGGAAACGCGGAGGTAAAATCGTAATTTCACCCGAAAATCTGATTTCGGGTGTGTAGAGGCAGAAAATCCAAGTGTGTGTAAGTGCTCCCTTATTAAAATTATTAATTCTCAACTTTTTTAAATTGACTTTAATGTAAATAAATTTAATGATTAATAAGAACATTTAGTCTTAAATTTTTATTCTGTATTTATAATTTTACATCCAACATTATGAATCTATTGACCTACGTCACATTACATGTTAAAAAACACTTTTTTGTTATTTTAAATAAAATGATAAATTAGTTTTAACATTTTTCTATGCTAATGATCCACAAAGAAAAAATATTCACAAGACATTCACTCATGCTAGTCATTTTAAAATTAATTCCAGATTTTAATATAAATTATTCCACATTTTATTATGCTCTTTCTTGTCTTGTGATCTAACTTTATCATCATTAAATGCCTTTCACGTATTTCTCTTGTATCCTTTACAGTAAAGATTTTTTACTGGACAACCATTTTAACACAGATGAAATTTGTTATGTGATAGGAGATAGAGTGAATTCCCATTTTACCTATATAGGTTTAGAGTTCATCAAGTACAGATGTACCAATAATATGCCCTCTGCATGTATATCATGTGTTATAGTTACACTGGTACTTAATCAACGGTACACCGGTAGAAGTAAAATAGGAATTTCACTTTATTCTATGTCTTCTAACAGATTTTAGGATGGCTGCCCTTTTTATTTTATATATCAATCTATGCGTACACACAAACTCAAATGAAATTCTTGTATTTTCAGGTATCTAAAATGGGTTTTAATATTATTTTAATGAATATTTTTTAATTTTATCTTTAATACTATTAAAATATTTTTTATGTATTTTATTATTATTTTACTTTATTCATATATATATATATAGAATTTACGTGTGGAAAACTGTGGGATGCCGAAGGTAAATCCCCATACGTGAACCCACTACTCTTAGGACACACCAATATTAGACCATGAAGACTCGAACTCATAACCTCCCACTTTCTAAAATGGGTTCTTGCTGTTATCTTTCATCTAATTCAATAAAACATTATATTTCTATATATTTACCTATTTATGTACTCCTACATCATACAATAGTTTACTAGATTATATATACTTGGCCGAGCCCACATCTATCTTCCTAACTTAAAGGCCAGTGATTTTCCCACAGGCATTTTATTTTTAGTGACACGGGTTTTAGTGTATTCTCGATTTTATCCTTCGCATGAACAGTAAAATTTCAATGGACTGATTTTTACTTTTCATTTGAATTTCGGCGAGCCGATTTGAAATTTTGGATAGCCGAATTGCACTATTCATGAATTTTGGCGAGCCGATTTGAAATTTCGGAGAGCCAAATTTCACTGTTCATGAATTTTGATAAGCCGACTTGCAATTTCGGAGAGCTGAATTGCATTATTCATGAATTTTGGTAAGCCAACTTGCAATTTTGGAGAGCCAATTTGCACTGTTCATGAATTTTGGCGAGCCGACTTGCAATTTCAGAGAGCCTATTGCACTGTTCATGGATTTTGGCATTCTTTTTTTGGTACGATATGTGGAGGGCAAATTGAGCATCACGGTAAAATTCGTGTCTATGTACACAAAATGCTCGTGTGAGGATTGCTGACCTAACTTAAATCATGATAATTATTTATTTTTACAGTATATAAATTATAACTATGTGATACTATTCTATTTTAGCAGCACCATTTAATGTACTTGAGTTTAGATATGAAGAACACACAACCAGCAAGAGGTGGGTGAACAAACAACCTACAAAAGGTTAAGGTTGAGTCTTTGCATAAGAGGTGGGTGGACAAACAACCCATAAAAGGTTGAGTCTTTACATAAGAAAAGGTTGGCAAGTTATAAATTTATGCAATGCTTTAATATCGGTGTTCCCGCCACAGTTATATTAGCCAAATATCAGTGACAGTATAGGATGATATTTTTTTATTTTTTAGAATTTATTATTTTAATAAAAAAGACAATTTTCTCTTTTTTTAATTAAAAATAAAATAAAATAAAAATGACCGAGATTTTAGAAAACAAAAAAGAAAGAGAAATATATTGACTAAGATAAAGGCTGATATCTGCTCCGAGATTTTAACCCCTGGATTGAAGACTAAAGTAAGAGTTGATTTTCCTATCCCCTAAACGTTAAGGGAAGAAATGGCAAACATAATAAACTGTTATTTACTTAAATAATATAACAAAATGCCTAAACTTATCTCTATATTCTTTAATTCAATCATAAAACCATAGCCATGTGGTGACATTGATGCATTTCTAATGTCACAATTGATTAAGATGCTCCTCTAATAGAACCATAAAGACTTATTTATGGCCTTGATGTTGCCCATCATTGATTGGGAGCCACTTGAATTCTAGATATTAGTCATCATCAAGCAAAGAGCACAACTATGATAACCACACAAGAAATAAGACATGTCTACTCCATTGAGAAAATAATGATTTAAATCATATCAATCCCTTCTCGTGATAAATAATTTTATTTATTTAATTTAAGTAAATAAAATTGATAAATATTAAAAACTTCACTTTAACTATATATTTTATTTTATTTAGATCAACTGGCTTTAAATATTTTGAAAATTTTCGCACAAACTACCTAGCTATTTGATTTGATTAGAGTAATGGGACACAATTTATTATAAAAATTATTTATTTAAATTTGAGTCATAAAAAACTCATGACTCAACTATATCGATTAGCGTGATCCAAATTCATGTACCATAACCTTGTTATTTTGTCCCAACTCGGGTCTTCCCGTGTCGTTTCATCTCGAGTTGCATTAAAAATATCATACTTTAATTTTTAAAAAGTTTGAAAAGCTGAAAAAGGATATGAAAAAAGTTATTTAAATTTCAAATCTACTTTTGACAATCGATTACTCAAAAATATACTTATGCACATTAGTAGGCCAAATTTTGAATCTAATAAATTATACTCATGTCTTTCTCATTGGATGTCTCTATTAAGTGATTGGATTGTATGTATCAATCAAGTGCCAACAAAATAATAAACTAATATGTATGCTTAAGTGTTTGTACAACTGTCCAAATATTTAATTTTTTTTTAAGATAAGACCACACCCAAGATATTATTGGTATTACTTAAGTGTGATTTAACATTTAATATTTAGATAAAATATTATCTTTAGAAAGAGATTCATGAATATTATTCTAATAAAGAAATGATCGTACCAAGTTTTGCATGGGAGAGGCCAAATCCTTGTCCTTTTGCAGATTTCATAGAAACAATTATTATTATTTTAAAGTGATAGATGAGGTGTCAGTAGGACACAAGTGTTTAATCAAGTTTTAATATAATAAATTTTATTGGTAGACTATTAATGTGGAGTGACTGGACGTCCATGTTCAGCTAATTTGTGGAACATGTTTTTTGAAATGATAAGCATATTTTTTTGTTGCAGACTTATACATATCCAGAAAAATTACCTCTTACACACTCATTTTCAGGTTTTAAGATTGAAATTATTATTCTGTCTCTATATTTTCACTCATTCAAATGAATTATCAGTTTATATTGACATTCGTTTGAATAAATGACCCACGTATAAATTCAATTCATTCGAACGAATGGAGTGAACAATAACGCGAGTTAGTGTTCACCCATTCGTTCGAATGAACCGATTTTTCATTCGAACAACTATGCACAGTATTGATTATTTAAATAATAAATTTTTCTTTAAAACTTTAAGGTTATTTTTTAAGCACTTTGTATTTTCAAAATTTTTCAAATTAAATATCCGGACTAATTACGATAACCTGATAAAAATACTTTAAGACTTAAAGGTCTTTTAACATTCTCAAATGCTTAAAATACAGTGTTTTACAAATAAGGGTATCCCTACGCTGTGCCAAAAACACATTTGGGAATGTCAAAAGACCTTAAAGTCTAAAAGTATTTTTATCAGGTTATCGTAATTAGTCCGGATATTCAATTTGAGAAATTTTGAAAATACACAGTGTTTAAAAAATAATGGTCTATCTTCCATATGCTACAGTAATGCATAGTGTAATTCTCCTTTAAAACTTTAAAGTTATTTTTTAAGCACGGTGTATTTCTAAATTTTCTCAAATTGAATATTCGGACTAATTACGATAACCTGATAAAAATACTTTAAAACTTTAAGGTCTTTTGACACTCCCAAATGTGTTTTCGGCACAGTCTAGGGATACCCTTATTTGTAAAACATTGTATTTTAAGCATTTGGGAGTGTTAAAAGACCTTAAAGTCTTAAAGTATTTTTATCAGATTATCGTAATTAGTCCGGATATTTAATTTGAGAAATTTTGAAAATACACAGTGCTTAAAAAATAACTTTAAAGTTTTAAAAGAAAATTTATTATTTAAATGATCAATACTGTGAACAAATGAACCATCGGCTCATTCGAACGAATGGGTGAACAGTAATGCGCGTTACTGTTTGGCCCACGTATGAATTCAATTCATTCGAACGAATTGGTGAACAACAACGCGCATTACTGTTCACCCATTCGTTCGAATGAATTGAATTCATACGTGGGCTATTCATTCAAACGAATGAATCATTCGAACTAATGTTAAAATGAACTGATAATTCGTTCATATGAGTGAAAATATGGGGGCAGAATGGTAATTTCACTCTAAAATTTGAAAACGAGTGTGTAGAGGCAGTTTTTCCGAGTGTCTATAAGTCGTTTTTTCCATTCAAAATAAAGGAAATGCCTACAAGACTCCAATAAGAGTGATAGTTTCAAGTACATGAGAAAACATTAAACAATGATCTACATCATGATAGATAATTTTTTTTAATGGAATTGAATTTGGGCATGATAAATCCTTTATTATGTTCTTAGTTTTTCATCATAATACACCCAAATCATACATTAGATCAAGCCACTGTACATCAGTCCCAAGAACTATGAATCACTTGATATTTTATAACAATCATAACATTTATAAGACGAAAATAAACATCATAATCGTACATACCTGAATCCATCGCCAATCGAGTGTATCCTTTAGTTTCCCTTTGAATCTATCTTTGATGCGTTGCGTTGTCCCTTTGACATTCTCAAATCCAATGAGAGATCGTCTGCTTTTATCTTCCTGCAATAATGATTCAAGGAGACTGCGAGTTGCTAATGGATTTTTCTTCTTTTCTCTTCCTTAACGTCTCTCTTTCTTTCACACATGAGCTGATGGAATAGCAAGGGACAGAGACACATACAGAGCAAGAAGGAGGACCTAAAACCAGTTTCAAAACCATTAAACCCACACTCCATCAAAGTGGGTAACTGATTCACTAATTTCTCTTAACCATTACATGCAGTAACATGAATGTGAGTCCCTTGAGTTTTGAATTCAAAAATGTGTGTCGGCCATGTCATGGAGAGACCGTTAATCTTACACATTGAAGAAATAACATACAAGACAACAATGTTATGATTGCCATTACAATTGGAAGATGTAATCTTGTCACGCCCCGACCCGAAAGTGGGCCTGGAACATCACTGATTTTTTTTTTTTTTAAACTAAACTCAAGAATTCTAACTGAACCGGATCAACGGTTAGGCCCAAAGGTCACACATGATCTCAAAATGTGGAATCAAATATATACCATAAGTCTACCAAAAAAGAGATACAACCACAAACACATAATTCCAGCAACGAATTATTATTTCAACATAATCAGAGTAGTTACGGAACATATGGTAGTTCAGTACATCACATCAATACAAATTAAGTACCACACACGATACTTTACATAAATAAATGGTTCAAGGAACCAAAAAGCAAAGATAGCAGAATTCCCCTCAGTGGGAAGCCCAAGGCAACGCAACAGCTTATCCATCATAAGCTTCATACGGAGGGTTCTCCTCTTCGGGCACATCTCCTGAAATGTAAGTGGTGTGAGCTAACTAGCCCAGTGAAGGAAATATAACAATGCAGTTTAATGAAACATCAGGTTAATAAATAATCAACATTTGCAATATAATATCTCATGCTTGACAATAAATTCTCAATACCAAGTATAATGTCAACATCATTTTCCATTACTGCTGTCATCCAACGTAACATCTACATACTACGCTAAGATCATTATATTAAGTCTTGACACAGTCAAAATATATCCTTACAAGTACATCTTCGGCCCTCACATGACCGATACTAACACTCCTCAAGTCAAAACTGTCGACTCCGCTGGTCCAGCAGACATAAACCATCTCACACACATGACCGATATTGGTTCATTAGTCAAGGGCGCGTGGAAGCAGTATTACATATCTCATATGATCAACATCATAAATCATTATAATCAACATAAGCACTTCTTACAACAGTGCATCATGTCTGGGCACATGGGTGGGTTCATCAAAACCTGAAACTACTCATTGCTCAAGATTCATCTTATTTAACTTGATTACACCTACTGCAAAGTTAAGTCCCCTCAGTGAAATTGTGTGGTATCGCTTTCTCTGTTCAACATACAAACAAGTATACAATCAATAATAGGTCAACATACACAACATTCCAATAAATACATACAAGTAGTATTTCAAAGTCATACTGTTTTCCCAAAAATCTCTAAGGTAAATGGAATTGAGTCTTCTATTTGATTTTTAACCATTTTAAGTTACAATAATCCACAATATAGTAATAAGGTGCTCAGTCCAAATCTCATATTGTCTTCTGGGCATGATCAGATGGACGTATTGAGTTACCTAAATACTCAGGTCACTTCTCGTATTGTCTTCTCGATAGGATCAGATTGACATGTTGAGTAAGGCCTCGAGGTCACTTAGTGCCCGACAGATATAGCGTTGGCTTGGAAGTAAAGTCACTCAGTGCCCGGTTAATAGAGTTGGCCTGGAAGTGAATACAAATAGTATATACACTATAGTAATAATAGAAGAAGGGTTAGTACAATTTTTAATTTATTAAGGTGGTATAAACATCTCAATTAAAACTTAGGTCTAACACATGCATCACCAATCAATCAAGGTTTTAAATTCAAAAACTGGGTTCCTCCGAACATGCCTTTGAACCAGGTACTGTGGCTTCGGATCATCCGAATCACTCTCTAAAACTAGTCACAGACTTCGGAACTTGGGTCTGTCTTCGGATCGTCCGAAGGTCAGGTCTTGGATCGTCCGAACGTCCTTCCGAACTGAAAAATAGAGAAAACAAGCTTCGGTGGGTTTGTGTGTCTCGGATCATGCCGAGGGAAGCTCGGATCGTCCGAGAGGGTTCGGTCCTTCCGAACAGGACTCGAAACGTTCGGAGTAGAAGCGGGAGAGTGGCTAGTCTCGGACGCTTCGGGACTTCAAACTGAAGCTCGGAACGTCCGAAGGGTCACTCTCGGATAGTTCGAAACACAACTTTTGGACCGTCCGAGAGTCGTCTTCGTCCTCTGTCTGCAACAGCAGACAGTGACGCCGAACAAGGAGTGAAATACGAATTCAGAAATAGTGGATTTCCTGAATTCAGTTTTCACATCCAACCGGTTAGATGGACTCCTCAGTGAGTCCTCTTCCCATAGGGAGTGGTTTGAAGCGTTAACACTTAATAAGCCATCGGATTTTAACACGAAAACCACATTGACACAAGAAATCTCATGTTTTTCCTTAAACTTGAAATCGGTTTTACACACTCAAAACTTAGCCAAATTTACTCTTTCTTGATTCTAAACCGACTGAAATTTAAAGAGGAATATAAATGTTACCTTCACTTCAGTTCCTGGGTTGAAAATCCAAGCTTTTGAAAATTCTTCCTCTGAGCTACGGTTAAGAAAAATTTAGAAAAACAGAGGGAGAGGGAGAGGGATCGGCTGGTTTTTAAAGAGCTGAGAGGTGAGATTTCTCTGGGGTTTAAACCAGTTGAATTGAGAGGCGTTTCATAAAGATTTTGAGCAATCAGTGAAGGTCGTGTGGGTGTTGCATGCAGCGGTGCCGATGTCCCCAACAGTAATGGCATAAATTTTACTGTTGGTTGCAGATAAGTCCCTGCCATCTTCTGATTTTGTAAAAAGGCCCCTTTTTGATAAAATTTCGATTTTTAACTTAAAACATGATTTTAAAAGTTTAAAAATTTTAATCCAACTTGACAGATAAGTTGGGTTTTAAAAACTCTAATCACCATAAAAATTTGGAGATTTAAAACTCATTAAAAACCATAGACTTAAATAAAAATCGTATTTTAACACTATTTACTTAATTTAACTTGTTCTAAATAAAATAAATTAAAATCCTCATTTTTGGGGTTTGAAAGAATAAACTAGACCATACTAAAATGGTCTAACATAATATGCTTGTTTAAAAAAAAATTTCATTTCCAAAACCATTTAAAAATATTTATTTCTCCCTTTCGGGCGGTTTTAAATATCATTTTCTGAAACTAAAATTATTCTGAAATCAGAAATAGGAATCTTTGATTAAGGAAAATAATATCATCCAATAATAATCACATAATGACACAAATAATAAAATAATAACAATAAGTGGTAAAATACCATTTTGCCCATCGTACTGGACGAGCAGGATCACTGAGTTTTCGAGCTCAGATTGGGCCGCACGTGGGTTTTTCACAATGCCCTAATCGTAATCTTTGAGATTAACCGGTCTAAGAAGGATTTATTTAGCTAATTTCACCTAATTTGGGTCAGGGTATTACAAATCTTCTATTACTGGAGAGACTATTTTTCATTAACTGAATCACGTGTCTTTCATTTTCTATGGCTAGGATAAGATGTCATCTGTGATAATCTGAGAGACGGGATATGATGGCATTGATACGGTGCTTTCTGATCCAAATGGAGCAATCAGGCTTTTGAATTTCCTTTATCAAATTCTGGTCTTCAAGAGCAAGATGTAGATGCTCAATTCTTAAGTTCTCACTGGACCAAATAAGAGGTTTTTGTACAAACTGCAGAAATTGAGAGATTTCTTCAACTCTTGAAGTGGTTATCCCCAAGACAACTTCCATAGGTTGCTGCCAAATAACACCTACTTAACTGTTCTCAGCTATAACAATTAATCGCCAAAAGCCTACATCCCACATTTGAGAGTGGTTTTTCCTGACAGTTCTTTGGTTATTGTCCTTAGCAGTAGAGGGAACATCCCAGTTAACAGCAATCACATCACGAACATCAAGTAGATCCTTGGAAAAGGAAAGAAATATGACCCTACTCTGAATGTCTTTTGTTATCTCTCTGAGTAGTCATTCCTTGTTAATAGCTACACCATTAAAGATCTTATTATTCCTCACAATCCAGACATTCCAAGCTAAAGCTCAAAAGCAAAGATGTGCTATGAGATTTGATATTTTATCCTTTCTTGTATCATTTAGTATTCTTTGGACCTCCAATTCTCCTTGTAAAGTCTGGTTGTAGTGTAATCCCAGTTTCATCAAAAGAGATTTCCATATCCATTGAGTAAAAATGCAAATGGGAATAAGATTCCAAGGGATAATCACAAAATATACATGATTTGTCACATTTAACCCTTTTATAAGCAAGATAAGATCTTGTTTTTAATCTGTTATGAAATATTTTCCAGGCAATGATAGTATGCTTTGGAATATGAACCATATAGCATCAACCCATGATGGTGGGCTTTCAGTCTCTCTGTGCAGATAATAGCTGATTTTAGAGTAAATTCACCATATTTCTTAGCCTTCCATACCACCTGATCTTGAACATCACCATGTGGAAAAGTTATTGCTTTAACTTTTGCTATTATGTCCATGAGTGCATTTGACCCTAGTGTGGGAAGAGTCCATTCCCTGTCATTAATGAAATGAGCAACTTTGATATCAAGGTTAACACGAAGGTCAGATGCAGGTCTGGCACCAAATCTATCAATCAATCGGCCTGCAGACTACCAATTATCAATCCAGAAGTTGGTATTTTTACCATTTCCTATCAAGTGGAAAACAACAAATTTTGCTTCGCTTCTTACATTTAGAATTGAGCAAAAACTCCAAGATGCATTTGTAAGGCATTTCATAGACTTGAAGTCTTTCTGTTTTATATATTTTGCTCTAATCCAATCAGTCCAGACATTCTTTGCTCCTCTAGCAATCTCCCAGACTTGTTTGGTAAGTGCAGTAGCATTAGAAATCAGTATAGGAGTAAAACCCAAGCCTCCCTCTGTTGTTAGCATACATATTTTGTTGCAAGATATTGTACGCATTCTCATATTGGTTTTTGAATCATTCCACAGAAACTGTCTCATATTTTTTTCAATTTTGTCAATGCATCCTTTGGAGAGGAGAAAGGGATTGGACCAGAAAATGTGATAAGTAGTGAAGGTGGATTTGATCAACTCTAACCTTCCTGCAAGAGAGAGTTGCTTTGCTTTCCAACCTGACAGTTTCAATTGAATTTTCTCAATCAGGTCTGCACAATCAACTAATTTGAGCCTTGCTGAATAGAGATGAAGTCCAAGGTATCTTACAGGAAGCTGGCCCATAGAAATGCCCAAAATACTTGAGATATCATGTTTATTTTTGTAGGAACTTGAGAAGAATATGGAACTTTTGTTGTAATTCAGACAGCATTTTTAAATTGCATACTGAATTTAGGTCCGTTGAATAGAAAATCATCAGATTGCTAGCAAATAGTAAATGTGATATAGTTTGACTCCCATGGCGATAGGGAAATGAAATATAACCCTATTGAATGCAATTATTGAGTGAGTTAGAGAGCACCTCCATGTATATTGTGAACAAGAATAAAGAGAGAGGATCTCCTTGCCTTTATAGTCAGTTGGAGAACTATTGATTAAAATAGAGAATTTTGTTTTCTTAACACGTTCACTAATCCAATTGATCTAATTCGCTAGAAATCTCATAGTTGCCATAGTGGTTAATAGAAAGTCCCACCTTACACGGTCAAAGTTTTTTTAAATCCACTTTCAAGCATAGTCTTGGAGGCCCCAAGACCCTTTGTCTAAGTGAATGCCTCTTATTTTGTATTTATGTGTGGGAAACCGCAGGATACCCAGCGTAAAACCCCCACGGGTGAGTCCACTTGTCACGACTCGAACCCGTACGTGGGCCCGGGATGCGACTAATTTTTTTTTTTAAAAACCTTAACTCAATGAGTCACTAACTCCATAACATACTACCATGTGAGTCTAATACCTATGAGAGATATCCATGTGGTAAATATTCCTAAACATATTCAGTAAAATCATTCAAACAATTTTCACTCTAACATACAGAAGCAATACATATTGAGCACACCAACACACAAATATATTATGGAAATATCAAACTTATAGACAAAAGTTTTTATGTCAAAATAGACATATTTATTATCAAAATACATAGAGTAGTTCATAAATTCATTTTGTTTCCTTGAGCGGGAAACTACTGGAAGATCCGAGTTTGACTCTCAGCAAGGTACCATGGGTTCCTCCATTTCTTCATCTCGTTCATATCTTGTAATGTAAGGGACATGAGCAACAACCCCGTGGGGAGAGCTCACCATAAAATCCAACATACAATATTCATGGAATAAATAATAATGCATGTTCCATAAATGAAATGCAGTTAATCCACTTAACTCATTTTCACCATAACATCTAGCATAATACATAAAACAAGAATAATGTATGTTCTATGAATGCAATGCGGTTAATCTACTTAATCCATTTTCATCCTACGATCACTTTCTAAGGTGTTTAACCAATTTTTACTGGGGTCAGTCCCCATTTAGTAACTTGCAAGTGCATAAGGTCTCCACGACCCGGTCTACTAGTCCATCCAACACCAACGGTTGATGGCGGTTGACCACAACCTACTAACAAGTCCTACCCAACGATTCGCAAACGGCGTTCGACCTAACATCACAAGGTCTCCACGACCCGGTCTATTAGCCCATCCACACTAACGGTTGATGGCCAATATCATATTTTCCAAAGTTATTATCTTTCACAGATTTAACTTATAATCATAATTCTCACATGCAAATGTCAAATGCATGATTTCTATTGCCCTCCTTACACAGGGACTTATTCTGAGAGAACTAACATATTTCAGCCTTACCATTTGGTGTATCCAATACCAATACAAGAAATCAATAAAATAATCAATATCACACAAACATATAAAACTGGATTTAATAATACGAATGCCTTCACCCAGTTTTTATCCGACAATTCGCAGACACTCCATGGGTCCATACTGTGTTAGAGGCTATAAGTCATCGACTCCCCGACACCATTTTAATGCCTACGTTTTAAATAATTAGAACATTTATATCCCTTACATGTAAGTAGTGTTAGGTCTCTTATTTTGGACCTATATAGCCTTTTCCATCTTTAAATGACCATGTGTCCCATTTCTGTTTGGTGTTAGTGGGTTTAACAAGTAACACATACAAGTTTTGGTTCGAGTCTCCTCACCTCTATCCGCAGAGATTATCACACAATCTGTAAGATAAAATAATAATATAAATTTCAAGTCGATAAAGTATTTACGAACTACTTCTCATCTCCTGTGCATTTTTCAAGAAAACATGATAAATTTAGTGAGTCTCTTAATTCTTTCTACTCCATTAGATTAAGTCAGCAGTTAGTTGTCAGCCAACCGAAATATCACATTAAAATAAAAATATAAAGTACTCAGTGCCCGGTCTCGTATTTTTTTCCTGCCCTGGGAAAAGTATTGAGACGGAACCCAGATGGTACAATGCAGGAAATTAAATTAAAGTACTCAGTGCCCAAATTCTTTTATCATCGGGTGAACAAGGCCGTCTCAGATTGCCATAGAGAGGCGTTTTCGCTGCCCTACAGATGGAGATTTTTGGCCCAGAGATTACAATACGTAATATAAAAAGTACTCAGTGCCCCACTTCAAGACCATTGGGTGACTAAACGCCTCCTCAAATGGTATCACCGAGCGACTAAGTGCTATTACTGATGAACCACCGGGTGACTAAGAGCCACCTCAAATGGTATCACCGAGCAACTAAGCGCCACTACAGATGAACCACTGGGTGACTAAGCGCCACTACAGATGAACCACCGGGTGACTAAGTGCCACCTCAAATGGTATCACCGAGCAACTAGCGTCACTAAGGATGATAATGTGTTCCAGAGGTTACGATACTGAATTTAAGCACACGATGCTTAAAAATAAACACATAATTGTTAGATGGAGTTAATCTTTTCCCCTCTTTTAGTTAAAGGCTGAAAAACAAGTTTTGAACTTAAAATAAAATGATTTTAAATGTATAATTTAAAATTTGAGAGAGAAGTCTACCCTCCCTCCATTTTGAAAAAATTAATTTTAAAACCCAATACTAAACTAATGAAATTATTAAAATTAAAAATAAAACTATTTTGGTACCTCACACGCAAAAATCCATCGATATTTGACTAGGTTTTGAAAACCGACGTAGATACGAGAAGCTTTGAAGTTCGGCTGCTACTGCCTGCCTTTGTTGCTTGTGGGTGTACAGAACAGAAGAAAAGTAAAACAGAAAATGAAAGAAGAGAAAGAGACAGGAGAGAGTGACGACTTAACTAACGAAGGAAAGGAAGAGAATAAAGAGAGAGAGACAGAAAGTAAGGAGTTGCTGCTGTCTCTTTTGTTTGCTGTACTTGCGGACGTACAAAGGAAGAAGAAAAGGAAGAGGAGAAAGCGAAAGACAGTGAGATGCGTTGGAGGAGTTTGTGTTTTTTTTTTTTTTCTTCTTTACTTCCTCTGCTCTTTACCTCTTTAAATAGAGAATGCCTGTAGATAGTTAACGGATGGAATTCATACACCGCTGCCTACAGGCTACAATTGTAGCTTTCTCCTCTTAACAGATATTTAGATTATTTTATTATTATTTTCTTTTTAAGAATTACTTTTATATCCTTTGTTAAGTCTGAGTATTCCAGGGTCCCACTAATTTAATCTAAATAGTTCACTAGGTCAGATATTAAATTATTAACATAGTATTAAATTTTGGATAGAAAATTCAGTGAACAACTTAGTGTTTTAATAAAAAAAAAACACCGATTTGATAAAATTTCTTAATTTTAAAGAATTTCCTGGAGAAAATTTAATTTTATAATTAGATATATTAAATTAGTCTGATAAAAATATTCTAAAGTTTCAAAGTGTGTCGGAGTAAAAAACCACTTCATCTAAATGACAGAATATTTGACGGCTCACATTTCTCTACGTAAAATAACTCTTAAAAACTTGATATTTTGGAAATCTGAAGATACAAATGGCTCAATTATATTACAAATTGAATATTAACTTCCCTCGTATGTTTTTAGGATTCTGTCTTTCTTATCCAAGTGGGGTTTTGCCACCTATAAAATTTTAGGTAGTGAAAATAGGTAGAATTAGGTTGAGATTGGCATTCCGTTAAGTTCGGATTTTAAAAATAATGCAAGATTTAAAATTTAAGGTTGAAATGAAATTAAATGACTGAGTTTCCAAAGTAGCCTAGTTTTAACCCTAAAATAATATTATTAATAATCATAACTTGTTATTATACCTTTAAAATTTAATTTGAAAGAGTTTTCGGACTCGGATCGAGTTAAACTTAGATTTGTTGAGAAGCTCATTCAATATTTTTCATGATCGACATAACAAAACTTATAATTATTGGCTAAAAATATTTAATTAATTTAAATTTATCTAAATTAACCACTAATTTGGGCTGGGATATCACACCCCACCCTCTTAAAGAAATTTCATCCCGAAATTTTAATAAAATATTCGTACATTTAATCAGTGAAGAGACTGGGGTATAATTTGCGCATTGTTGACTCTTGCACCCACGTTATATGTTGGGTCTCGCGATGTTGCCACAGTACTTGTACAAGCGGTATAGTCTTTCGTCGTAGTACTTGAATTCGGGTGCCTTGAATCTCAATAGGAACTTCTTCAAAAGTCAAATTCTTGGAGATTTCAATATCTTCCACATTTATCACATGAGATGGGTCGGGTTCGTACTTCCGAAGCATAAACACATGAAATGTGTTGTGTACCTTTTCCAGACTTGGAGGTAATACTAGTTGGTACGCAACTTTTCTAATTCTGTTGAGGATCTCAAACTGTCCAATGTATTTAGATGATAATTTCCCTTTACGTCCAAACCTTTGTACTCCATGACATGGGGCTACACATAAGAATACAAAGTCTCTTACTTCAAATTCCAACGGTTTTCGTCTTTTGTCGGCGTAACTTTTCTATTGGCTCTGGGTAGTTTTAAGACGTTGCCTTTTGATTTCCACATGTTCTGCTGTCTCACGTACCATTTCTGGTCCTAACAGTACTTTATCTCCTACTTCTGTCCAATACAGGGGTGATCTGCAAGGTGTACCATATAAAGCCTCGTATAGTGCCATTTGTATACTTACTTGGTAACTATTGTTATATACAAATTCAATCAGGGCCAGATGATCTTCCTAACTTCCTTGCATGTCCATAACACATGCTCTCAATATGTCCTCCAGTGTTTGAATGGTCCTTTTAGACTGACCATCTGTCTGAGGGTGAAATGTTGTGCTGAAACATAACTTTGTACCCAATTGATTTTGCAATCCTTGCTAAAATCGAGAAACAAATCGAGTATCTCTATCTGACAAAATAGAGACTAGTATTCCGTGCAGTCAGACTATCTCTTTAATGTAGATCTTGCTCAGAGTATCCAATGAATATTTCTTCTTGATAGGTAAAAAGTGAGCTGACTTCGTAAGTCGGTTAACAATTACTCATATTGAATCATTCTTTTTGGTAGACTTAGGGAATCCTGTCACAAAATCCATTGTGATATGTTCCCACTTCCACTTGGCTACTGGGAGAGGTTGTGTCAATCCACCTGGTCGTTGGTGTTCAACTTTAACTTGTTGACAAGTTAAACATTTGGACACAAAATGTGCCACTTCCTTTTTCATTCTTCTCCACTAGAATTGTTGGCGTAGATCACGATACATCTTTGTGCTACCAGGATGGACCGCAAATTTAGAGTGATTGAGTACTTTTTCTCTACAGTCTTCAAATTCTGGTACGAATAGTCGTTCTTTGAATGTTAAGCCTCCATCGGGTCTAACCTTCCAATTTTTCAATTCCACTCCATCAAATAGTTGTGATATTATCTTCTGAGCTTCAGGATCACTGTGTTGTCTTTCCAACATTATTCCGACAATTTCAGGTTGTAACACTAGATTTTGAATTCATGCTGACTCTCTGCTTTCAATTAATTCTAGATCATAGTCGGACAAGACTTCTAGTAATTTCCATTGTAAAGATGCTACTTTGATAATATCACCACGTGACTTCCTGCTTAAGGCATCTGCCACCACATTAGCTTTCCCTGGATGGTAGGAGAGTTGAAAGTCATAATCTCCTAAATATTCCATCCATCTCCGTTGTCTCATATTTAAATCCTTTTGTGTAAACAGATTTTTGAAACTATGGTGGTCAAAATAGACATTATTAAACCGCTCACCATACAGGTAATGTCTCCACAGTTTTAGTGTGAACACCACAACTGCCAATTCCAGATCGTGCGTTGGGTAGTTTTGCTCATGTTCTTTCAACTGTCTCGATCCATACGCAACAACTTTCTCTTCTTGCATCAGAACACAACCCAATCAAGCTTTAGAGGCATCACAATAGACCTCGTAACCGCGTCACTGTTCTGGTATGGTTAGTACAGGAGAAGTGGTTAGCTTCTTTTTAAGGTCCTGAAATGCTTCCTCACATGCTTCTGTCCATTCAAATTTGACATCTTTCCGGGTCAAGCGAGTCATTGGCACCGCAATCTGAGAGAAATGTGGGATAAATTTTCGATAATATCCTTCCAAACCAAGAAAACTCCGAATTTCCGTGACATTTTTGGGTCTTTCCCAGTTTATAACTGTTTCCATTTTTGTTGGATCTACTGAAATTCCATTGGCCGACACCACGTGTCCGAGAAACTAAACTTGGGTTAGCCAAAATTCATACTTACTGAGTTTGACGTACAGTTGGTGATCCCATAAAATCTGTAAACTGGTGCGTACATGCTGCTCATGCCCCTCTTCAGACGAGGAGTATATCAAAATGTCATCAATGAAGACGATTACAAACTCCCCTACATAAGGTCGGAAGATTCGATTCATCAAATCCATGAAGGTAGCTGGGGCATTAGTCACTCCGAATGGCATGAGCAAAACCTCATACAGGCCATACTGAGTGCGAAACGCAGTCTTCGGAATATCCTCCTCCCTTACTCAAAGTTGGTGATATCCTGATATCAAGTCAATTTTTGAGAAACACCTTGCTCCTCTCAACAATAAATCGTCTACTCTAGGTAACGGATATTTATTTTTAATAGTGACCTGATTCAAGGGTCGATAGTCTATGCATATCCTTAAAGATCCGTCCTTCTTTTTTACAAAGAGAGCAGGTGCACCCTAAGGTGAATTGCTTAGACGGATAAAACCAAGTTGGAGAAGGTCATCTATCTGCTTCCCCAACTCTTTCTGTTCTGCTGGTGCCATCCTGTAGGGTGCCATGGATATAGGAGATGTTCCGGGCTGTAAATCAATTACAAAATCAATCTCTCGGAGTGGAGGCAAACCATTGAGTTTATCCGGGAAAACATCTGGAAACTCATAAACCACCCGAGGTAAAATAGATTCTATTCCTTCCACATCCTCCCATCCCATATTGGCCACTACTCTACCAGGGTAGGTCTTTAAACCAGAGAATTTCACTCTCACCATATCATATGGTATCAACTTCTCCACAAACGTACACTTGGTTTTAAATGTCTCATATATCTTTCTTTGCAGACAATCTATCATAATTTGATGTGCAATTAACCAATCCATACCTAAAATGACATCGAAATCCATCATCTCTATGACAAAGAAGTCATATATCAAATCTAAGTCGCCTATTTTTAGAATACAGGATCTGCATACCTTATCCACTCGTACCTCTTTTCCTAATGGTGACATTACCGTTAGAGGTCTCAAGGAAACTACTGAGGGTAAACCCAATTTATCCCTACATGACTTAGAGATAAATGAATGAGAAGCACCGGTATCAACTAATACTTCTGCCATGTAACTAAAGAGAGGTATGGTACCTTCCATCACAACGTTTTTAGCTGGTTCCTCCTCCCGAGTTCCCATGGTGTAGACTCTGCCTCGGGTCGTCGGAGAGCGACCCTGTCCTCTCGGTTGACCGGTCCTTTGTGGTACACTTCCTGATGCTGCTGAACCTCTGGAGGGTGGCGGAGTAGACTGCACCTGAGACTGTACTGGTCTAACATTCTGAGTAGATCCTGCCACATTGTTCTGATTGTCAGGATAAGGACAATCTTTAATATAGTATCCCATTTGCTTGCATCTGAAGCATGCTCGACTGTCCGTTGTTGGTGGATTGCTCTGTGGACACTGCCTCACTGCGTGACCTGGCTGGTTACACGTGTAACATATCACTTGTCTTTGGCCAGTGTTGTTAGTCTGTCTCACAAATGTTTGTCCTTTCTTGGAGAGTGGACCCTTGTTAAACCTCCTTCTTTTGTTAGGCAAAGGTGGTTTCTGACTATTCCCTAGACGAGATCAATCCAAATTCATGTTGGTTGTGTCAACAACTCCCATCATACAGGCTCAGTTGATTGCCTCTTCCAGAGTGGAAAATTGCGTTCCTGACATTTGTTGCTGAAAATAATGATGAAGCCTTTCAATGTAGTGTTGAATCTTTTCTTCTTTAGTATCAAAAAGTCGTCGTGCGTATTGACAAAGATTCAGGAATCTTGAAGAATACTAGGCCACTGTGTCGGAGCCCTGCTTCAATTCAAGAAATTGTTTCTTTTTGGTATCTCTTACTACTTTTGGATAGTAACGGGTAAGGAAAGCAACAGAAAATTCCTCCCAAGTCATCGATTCTCGGTTTCTTGCATTATGTCTGACTTCCCACCATTTGTATGCATCTCCTTCCATCTGCTTCGGCTCGATCCGCATTCCTAGTGAAAATCGGTACACTCAACTGCTTGAAATTTTTCAGAGCTGTGGTAGCTCTTCCTTCAGGGGTCCTCTCCAGAGGTCCGTGGAGATCATCTACTATCCTTTGGAAAGTTTCTACCGTGGTTTGTATGACATCTAAGGGGTTAGGTTGATTTTTCGGAGGTGGAACCACACTTTCCCCCTGACTCCCCGATTCTCCAGCTGACCCAGACATTTCCTGTAGTCATCATTGTATTAACGTAATTCATTCAAACCAGTGTTTTTAAACTCGGCCCGGCCCGTGGTTGAACCGCCGGTTGAACCATAACCAGCTCAATCACGGGCTTAGTTTTGATAAAACACGCATAACAATAAAACTCGTAAAAACCCAGTCAAACCCGTGGGTTTGACCGGGTTTTTATACAAACCCTCAACCAGTGACCCTTAAAAAAAAATAATCAATAATTTTTTTTTTTTTATATCTTGCGAGCCCTTAAGGGCCGACCCATAAACTTAGCCCCGAAAGATTGAGCAGGCTTGAACTTTAGTTTATAAATCATTCAAGCAGTGAAATGGTATGCTTTGTTTTTCACCTTCTTATAAGCCTCACCAGCGTCCCTCTTTTTCGATTTTTCGATGTGGGACAAAATGAGAGCATGCAGTACAGAAACAGTGGATATGTGGTTGAGTTCATGTGTGACTAGAATGGTGAAATATGAAACTCTCACAGGTAGTGATTTTATTAACTACTTTTGTACTATATTTTTTTAAATATTGATATGTTGCTACTTATATAAATATAGAGTTTTAGGTTGGTCAAAAAATTAAGTGTAGATAATTAGATATTTTTAATTAAAATTTATATAATTTTAAATATTACAAAAATTTAAAGATTAAATTATTTAAAGAGATTAAAATATGAAAGTTTAAGAAATGGTGTGTTTGATTTAATTAAAGTTTTTACAATTGTGTTTGTGAGAGCAAAAATATATTTTTATAAAATATAACCTTAGTTAATAATTTAATATTATTTATAATATTATATTAATAACACGGGTTTGACTGGGTTTGACTATGGGTCAACCCGGTTGAACCTTCTTTAACCCACCCTTCCTCCAAGATTGGTCGCTCCACGGGTCGGGTTTTAAAACATTGATTCAAACAAAAGTTTATCAAGTCACAAGATAAACAAACATACTTTATATATCACATATGAGAGGAGTTACTTAGTTTCCACACATTTCAATTACAAAAGAGTATATACATATATTCCTTTTTCACAAAAGTTTCTCCAAAAAGTTTTCTTTCTAAGATCTTTTCCCACATTTTTACATGTATACACATATGTATATTTTTATACCCATCCTTTCCTATCTGGCACTATTCCCATCCCTTTTTTTTCCTAGTCTCCCCCATCCGATTCAGAAGTGAGTCCTGACTGATAAGGGCAAGTCTCTTCTTGGTAGCCAAATACTCCACATAACTGACATGGCACAGGTACCGCAAGTCTCATGAAGGGACAATTCACATTTAGATGCCCGAGTATTCCACATATTGGGCAAAACTGGACAAACGTATAGGGACAATATTAAACAGCGTGCCCTGCTTGTTGACAGTTCTCATAGACATCCTTAGGTACCGACTCTACAATAGGAGGTTCTGGTTCCATAATTAGATGTGCAATTAAGGGTTCTACAACTGGGGAATTTGGCTCCTTGATTGGTGGTAAGGGTGTATGAGGAGGATACTCATATGATAGTGTATCAGGAAAATATTGGGGTGATGAGATATAGGCCTCACTATTCTCTTCTCCCTTTGGGTCAGATTCTAATATAGTCCATTGAGTCTCACTATTAGAAGATATTTCTATTACTTTTCTTTTTTTAGATTTTGAAGCCATCTGGGTTTCAGTCTCATTTGGGTCGGATTTCGATGTCCATGATATTGAGTCGGAGTCACTAGGTGAAGAAGGTATCACCAATGGACTGGAAGGGGTGCCTTTTCCTGTTACTAAAGCTGATATTTTATCGTCAGACATTGCTGTCCAAAAATAAAACAACAGTTAGCAATGGAGAAAATAAATAATAATAAATAATGCACTAAATAAAACTCACAACCACAAAACCCTACTAAGCATGTATAGTCCCATCACAGTCCGAGAGCTTGAACCTAAGCTCTGATACCACCTTTGTCACGACCCGATCTAGTACGTGGACACAAGACAAGACTATTTTTTTTTTTTAAAATCTTAACCCAATAAGCCACTAACTCCATAATATACTACCCATGTGAGCCTAATACCTATGAGAGATATCCATGTGTTAAATATTCCTAAACATATTCAGCAAAATCATCTGAACAATTTTCACTCAAACATACGGAAGCAATATATATTGAGCACACACACACAAATATTTTACATAGAAATATCAAACTTACACACATAAGTTTTTATGCCACAAGAGGCATATTTATTTTCAAAATACATAGAGTAGTTCATAGATTCATTTTGTTTCCTTGAGCGGGAAATTAGAGGAACATCCGAGTTTGACTCTCAGCGAGGTACCATGGGTTTCTCCATTCCTTCATTTAGTTCATATCCTGCAATGTAAGGGACATGAGCTACAACCTAGTGGGGAGAGCTAACCATAAAAGCAAACATACAATATTCATGAAATAAATAATAATGCATGTTCCATAAATGAAATGCAGTTAATCCATTTAACTTATTTTCACCATAACATCCAACATAATACATGAAACAATAAATAATGCATGTTCCATGAATGTAATGCGGTTAATCTACTTAATCCATTTTCATCCTATGATCACTTTCTAAGGTGTTTTACCAATTTTTACTGGGGTCAGCCCCCATTTAGCAACTTGCAAGTGCATAAGGTCTCCACGATACGTTCTACTAGCCCTTCCAACACCAACGGTTAATGGCGGTCGACCACAACCTACTAACACGTCCAACCCAACGGTTCACGAACGGCGTTTGACCTAACATCACAAGGTCTCCACGACCCGGTCTACTAGCCCATCCAACACCAACGGTTGATGGCGGTTGACCAAAGCCTACTAACACGTCTAACCCAACGGTTCGCAAACGGTATTCGACTAATTTCAGCAATTATAGCCCAATGGCCAATATCAGATTTTCCAAAGTTATTATCTTTCACAGATGTAACTTATAATCTTAATTCTCACATGCAAATGTCAAATGCATGATTTCTAGTGCCCTCCTTACACAAGGACTTATTCTGAGAAAACTAACATATTTCAGCCTTACCATGTGGTATATCCAATACCAATACAAGAAATCAATAAAATAATCAATATCACACAAACATATAAAACTAGATTTAATAATACGAATACCTTCACCCAGTTTTTACCCGACAATTCGCAGACACTCCATGGGTCCATACTGCATTAGAGGCTATAAGTTCTCGACTCCCCGACACCATTTTAATGCCTACGTTCTAAATAATTAGAACATTTATGTCCCTTGCATGTAAGCAGTGTTAGGTCTCGTATTTTTGACCTATATAGCCTTTTCCATCTTTAAATGACCATGTGTTCCATTTCTGTTTGGTGTTAGTGGGTTTAACAAGTAACACATACAAGTGTTGGTTCGAGTCTCCTCACCTCTATCCGCAAAGATTATCACACAATCTGTGATAAAATATTAATACAAATTTCTAATCCCCCGTGCATTTTTCAAGAAAACATGATAAATGTAGTGAGTCTCTTAATTCTTTTTACTCCATTAGATTAAGTCAGCAGTTAGTTGTCAGCCAACCAAAAGATCACATCAAAATAAAAATATAAAGTACTCAGTGCCCGGTCTCGTATTTTTTCCTGGCCTGGGAAAAGTATTGAGACGGAACCCAGTTGGTACAATGTAGGAAATTAAATAAAAGTACTCAGTGCCCAAATCCTTTTACCACCGGGCGACCAAGGCCGTCTCAGATGGCCACCGAGCGGCATTTCCACTGCGCCAAAAATGAAGGTTTTTGGCCCAGATATTACAATGCAAGTAATATAAAAAGTACTGAGTGCCCCATTTTAAGAGCTTCGGGTGACTAAGCGCATCCTCAAATGGTATCATCGAGCGACTAAGCTCTACTACTGATGAACCACCGGGTGACTAAGCGCCACCTCAAATGGTATCACCGAGCGACTAAGTGTCACTACTGATAAACCACTGGGTGACTAAGCGCCACCTCAAATGGTATCACCGAGCGACTAAGCGCCACTACTGATAAACCACAGGGTGACTAAGCGCCACCTCAAATGGTATTATCGAGCGACTAAGCGCCACTACTGATAAACCACCGGGTGACTAAGCTCGACCTCAAATGGTATCACCGAGCGACTAGCACCACTATGGATGATAATGTGTTCCAAAGGTTACGATACTGAATTTAAACACACGATGTGTAAAAATAAACACACAATTCTTAGATGGAGTTAATCTTTTCCCCTCTTTTAATTAAAGGTTGAGAAACAAGTTTTGAACTTAAAATAAAATGATTTTAAATGTATAATTTAAAATTTGAGAGAGAAGTCTACCCTCCCTCCATTTAAAAAAAATTAATTTTAAAATCCAATACTAAACTATTGAAATTATTAAAATTAAAAATAAAACTGTTTTGGTACTTCACACGTGAAAATCCATTGATATTTGACTAGGTTTTGAAAATTGACGTAGATACGAGAAGCTTTGAAGTTCGGCTGCTACTGTCTGCCTTTGTTGCTTGCGGGTGTACAAAATAGAAGAAAAGAAAAACAGAAAATGAAAGAAGAGAAAGAGACAGGAGAGAGTGACGGCTTGATTAGCGAAGGAGAGGAAGAGAAGACAGAGAGGGAGAGAGAACGACAGAAGGTAAGGAGTTACTGCTGTCTCTTTTGTTTGCTGCTGCTTGCGGACGTACAAAGGAAGAGGAGAAAGCGAAAGACAGTGAGATGTGTTGGAGGAGTTTGTGTTTTTTTTTTTTTTCCTTCTTTACTTTCTCTGCTCTTTACCTCTTTAAATAGAGAATGCCTGTAGGCAGTTAAGTTAACGGATGGAATTCATCCACCGTTGCCTACAAGCTACAATTGTAGCTTTCTCCTTATCTTAACAGATATTTAGATTATTTTATTATTATTTTCCTTTTAAGAATTCCTCTTATATCCTTTGTTAAGTCTGAGTATTCCAGGGTTCCACTAATTTAATCTAAATAGTTCATTAGGTTAGATATTAAATTATTAAAATAGTATTAAATTTTGGATAGAAAGTTGGGTCAACAACTCAGTGTTTTAATAAAAAAAAAACACAGATTTGATAAAATTTCTTAATTTTAAAGAATTTTTTAAAGAAAATTTAATTTTATAATTAGATAGATTAAATTAGTCTGATAAAAACATTCTAAAGTTTTAAAGTGTTTCGAAGTAAAAAGGCACTCCATCTAAATGACAGAATATTTGACCGCTCACATTTCTCGACATAAAAAAATATTAAAACTTGATATTTTGGAAATCCGAAGATACAAATGGCTCAATTATATTACAGATTGAATATTAACTTCCTTCATATATTTTTAGGATTCTATCTTCTTTATCCAAGTGTGGTTTTGTCACCTATAAAATTTTATGTAGTGAAAATAGGTAGAATTAGGTCGAGATTGACATTCCATTAAGTCCGGATTTTAAAAGTAATGCAAGATCTAAAATTTGAGGTTGAAATAAAATTAAATGGCTCAGTTTCCAAAGCAGACAAATTTTGACTCTAAAATAATATTATTAATAATCATAACTTGTTATTATACCTTTAAAATTTAATTTGAAAGAGTTTTCAGACTCGAATCGAGTCAAACTTAGACTCGTTGAGAAGCTCATTCAATATTCTTCATGATCAACATAACAAAACTTATAATTATTGGCTAAAAATATTTAATTATTTAAAATTTGTCTAGAGTAACCACTAATTTGGGCTAGGGTATGACACCACTAACCCTAGGGCACGCTAAGGTTAGGCCATGGTTTGATCATTATTAAGGAAGATAGCATTCTGAATACCACACCCAGGAACAAAGGTTGATTGAGCAAGATCAATAATGATGGGCACGACAGGTCTCATACGATTCACCAAAACTCGAGACATAATCTTGTAAATTTCATTTGTCAATGATATGGGTCTGAATTGATCTCTTTGTTTAATTTATGGCACATTGATGTGCTTTATTAACCTATCAATATATAAAAGAATTTTATAGAATAATATTGTAAAAATCCAATAAATATGTTGATTATTTTATTCACGATAATAAAATGAATAATAAAATAAAGACCAAGACTGCCTTTAAGTTAGATCAAGAGAAGGGTGAGTTTTTTAAACACTTGGCTCAAATAGTAAGAAATGAATGATATGATATCATATAATAGTGTGATTATTTGTTAGGAGAATGAAAATGTAAAATTTGAATCGATAGATGAAAAAGTTAATGATAATTATATTATCATAATATGATCTATGATATTTTTTTTTTATAGAACTTTAAACCAATGTTGTCAAACTCAGCTTGGCCCACAAGTTGACCTATGGTTCAACTGTGACCGGCTACTTAAAGGGTCGGGTCGATTTAAAACTCATCTCGGTCTAAAACCTTTAAAAACCCTCTTCAATCCGTGGTTCAACCTGGTTTTTGACATTAACTCGTGACCCATTTTTAACTAAAACCCGTTTCTTAAAAAAAATAATTAAACGTTGGTTGCTGGAATGGAACAGACTTTTAAGTGACAACTGGGAATGGGATGGGGCGGGACTTTGATGGAAGTCAAATCCTAGTGCAGAATGACAAGAAAGGAAGGGAGGGTTTCCATTTCCACAGTGCAGAACGACAAGAAGGGAAGGTTTCCAAAGGATTTTTTTACTACGATTTCCTCATTCTCTCAAGTCTGCAATCCTCCATTCCCAGTTTCTTATCACCTTCCTCGACCATCCCGCTGTGCTACTAATGATGTTCATCGCCATATCTCATCCGAAAATCATCCAGGAGTCCAAGGTAGCCTGCCGACCTTCCTCTTCTTCCTCGTGTTGTATGGTATGTGTAGAAAAATAATCTATCATAGATTCATCACACATGGAGACAAGGATTTATGTGGAAAAGCCCAAAACGGGAAAAACCACAGGAAAGAGAGAGAGTTTCTTATTATTTTTACACACATACAAATTACAACTGATGTGTATATATAATGGTAAAGAAGAGTCCTATTTGAACTAGGAGTCTCACTCCCACTCGACCTCTTTTTCCTTTCAACACTCCCCTTCAAGTTGGTGCGAAAATATCAATGGAGCCCAACTTGGACAATATCTCTTGGAATTTAGCACCAGAAAGACCTTTTGTGAATATATCGGCTAACTGTTAATCACGGCGAACAAACGGAGTAGAAATAACATTAGCTTGCAAATTCTCTCGAACAAAATGACAATCCACCTCAATGTGTTTGGTTCGCTCATGAAATATTGGATTTGACGCAATGTGTATCGCAGTCTGATTATCACAAAACATTTGTGTTGACTGGGTAGAACCAAAACCTAAATCCTACAACAACGACTGAAGCGAAATAACTCCACTGGTGGTTGAAGCCATCACACGATATTCTGCTTCTGCACTTATTCTTGCAACACCACTCTGTTTTTTATTCTTCCAAGTTACCAGGTTACCTCCTACAAAGGTACAATATCCTGTTGTAGATCGTCGATCAACTGGACAACCTGCCCAATCAGCATCAGTGTAAACAGTAATATAACTGTTTCCATTCTCACGCATCCATATACCCCTTCCCGGTGAACCCTTCAAGTATTGTAAAATTCTGTTGACGTCATTCATGTGAGTAACGGTAGGTGCATGCATAAATCTGCTGAAAAGACTGACCGCATAAGAAATATCTGGCCGACTAATGGTTAGATAAATCAATCAACCAACCAACCTTTACAACTGACCAATATCGGTTAACAATTCACCATCACTACCAAATTTACTGCTACTGTCGGTTGAAATATCTGATGGTTTAACTCCCAACTTTCCAGTATCTTGTAACAAATCTAACATATATTTCCTTTGATTGAGAAAGATGCCCTTCTTTGAGTACGCAATTTCTAATCATGGAAAATACTTTAACACTCCCAGGTATTTAATAGCAAATCTCTTGTGCAAAAGAGTCTTAAGCCTAGAAATTTCATGTGGATCATTGCTTGTAATCACTATATCATCAACATAAACTAAAACAATTACTGTACCAGAAATACCTTTCATGACAAATAGAAACAAGTCAGTTGTACTCCGTTTAAGACCATTACTTATGAGAACAAAACTGAGCTTAACATACCAAGCACGAGGAGACTGCTTAAGTCCGTATATGGCCTTTTTTAATTTGCACACAAACCCAGCTTTGGATTCTTATGGATGACTCGGTCGAAAGCTCACATAACCTGCTCTTCTAGGTCACCATGAAAGAAAGAATTTTTAACATCCATTTGGAATAATTCCCAACGTTGATTCGCTGCTAAAAAGAGAAGCACTAAAAAAATACTCATCTTTGCAACAGGTACGAAGGTTTCTATATAGTCCTCACCATATGGGGTAAAGCCTTTAGCAACAAGTCTAGTTTTGTGTCGTTCCACTGTTCTATCACTCTTATATTTTATTTTATATATCCAACGACACCCAACCATTTTCTTTCCTCGAGACAATTTAACAACATCCTAAGTTTTATTTTTATCCAGTGCCTGCAATTCTTCTTTCATGGCATCTTTCCAGACGTGAATAGAGTTGGCTTCTCGAAAAGTTTTTGGCTCTAGTTCACAAGACATTGCACTCAAGAAGGCCAAATGAGACTGAGTAACATTATCATAAGTCAAGCAAGCTTCCATTGGATAGGATACTGCATGGTACGTGAAAAATTCTTTCATTCCTTTCGGAGGACGAGTCTCTCTACTCGATCTTCGTAACGGAAGAGGAAGTGCCGGAGAGTCAGTTGTTGTAGATGTTGGACTCTCTAGAGAGATAGTGTCAGTAGAAGATGCCAGTATTTCAGTTGCAGCAGTTAGACTTTCTAGAACGATAATCTCAGGTTGTCAGCTGCCAGGGACAATGCTAGTCACCATAGGAAGAGGTACCAAGTCAGACAAGTTCTCCCCTTGGGACCGATTGCTAGAATCACCTTGTGCTTGGAAATAAGGGTCAGATTCAACAAAGCGGACATCACGGGATACAATAATCTTACGACCCGTTGGGTCATAACAGATATACCCTTTCTGTGTGGAGGAATATCCGAAGAAGACACTGTATAGATCTGGCATCCAACTTATCACGATGAAGTGCTTGCCGATGTACATAACAGACACAGCCAAACACACGTAGGTGAGAGAGGTCAAATTGTATGTTTTTCAATACTTCCAATGGTGATTTAAATTGGAGAATGTGACTAGGAAGTCGATTAATCAAATAGATGACAGTCAGGAAGCCATGCGACCAATATTTCTTAGGAATATTCATTTGAAACATAAGAGCTTGAGCAGTCTCTAATATGTGACGGTTTTTCCGTTCTGCCACGCCATTCTGTTGTGGGGTACCCACACAACTAATTTGATTAATGATGCCTTTGTCACGAGTATATGCAATGAAAGGGGCATTGACGTATTCAGTGCCATTGTCAGAGCGCAAAATTTTAATCTTGGCCTGAAATTGGTTAGTGGCCATGTGATGGAAATCTTTAAAAACAGATAACACATCAGATTCAGATTTGAGTAAGTAGAGCCAAGTAATTCGAGTGTAATTATCAATGAATAATACAAAATATTTAAAACCATCATACGAAGCAATGAGTGCACTTCAAAAATCAGAATGAATCAGTTCAAAACATTCAATGGACTTAGACATAAAAGAAATGAAAGATAAACAAGTTTAATTAGAACATTGACACACATCACACACACTAGACTGAACAGAAACAGAAGGAAAAAGACATGACAGAATGAGACTGGAAGAATGGCCAAACCGTTGGTGCAATATGTGTCCCTATACTAATTCTTTGGTATGATATGCTTTATTTGGGGAATGTAGCATGTATAGCCCATTGGTATAAGTGCCTTCACCAATCGTCACCTTTGACGTTTGATCCTGAGAGACAATAGAGTTAGGAGAGAAAATAATATCACAGTTCAAAGAATTAGTAATTTTTCCAATGGATAAGAGTTGAGTTGGAAAAGAAGGAACAGTCAAAGCAATGGATGGACACTATTTGAAAAAAAATCGATTTTACCATTTCCCACCACGGGAACCATAGTTCCATTGGCTAAGGAAAGATCATGATTACGTGACTGTTTGGAAAAAACAAACACCGAAAAAGGGGAATTAGCCATATGGTCAGTGGCTCCAGAATCAATAATCCAATAATGACCATCAGAGTGTGAAGCAAGAAAGCATGAAGAGTACCTGCAAATTGAAAGAAGCAGGAGGACTTGGAGGAGGCATAGACTTACGGAGGTCTTGCAAATCTGACTCAACTGATCCAGAGTGGTTGTCATGTCGGTGATAGCTGTCTGGTCTCTCTTTTTTGGACCAAATTTAGGCTTGAGGTGAGGATATAACGACCAACAACAATCCTTGGAGTGCCCAGTTTTTCCACAATGTTCACAACGAGAATTATCCCGTTGTCCTTTATTGCGAACAAGATCTTTTGTTTTCTCAAGCTCAGAGGTGTATTTGCGGTCATTATTGTGAGTCACTAGAGCACTTGATTCAAATATAGCGGGGGAAGGCGGAAGAGCAGATACATTGATCAAAGAGGGAGCGGATCAGTCATAAGTACAGTGCTCATCAGATGTTCATATTCTGGCCGTAAAGCACTAAGTAAGGAAAACTTGATCTTCTTTGACACGTTGCAAGAGAGTCTATGTATCAGTAGTATGCGGCCGATACATATTTAATTCATCCCAGAGCCTCTTCATATGTCCAATAAGGTCACAAAATTTCCTATCACCTTGTAGTGCCGTGGCAATCTCATTTTTAATCACATTCCTGTAACAGAGTCCCATAATACCTTCGCAGAGGTAGAGAAAGTAAAAATGCCACAATATGGGGTTCCATGGAACCATGGAATTAAGGAGCCAACGGCGGACAAGCTGATCACTGGAAAGCCAATCATCATAGGCGGTATCTGAAGAGCCAGCTGTAATTGTATCAGGAGGTTTAGATGCAGAAGCAGTTTGAGGGCAGACATTTATGCCATTAATAAAGCCCAATTTTTCTTGCTACGAAGCGATAAAGTAACCGCTTGTGACCAGAGACCATAGTTCTGTTCATTCAACAGAACTAATGATAGCATCAAACTTGGATTGCAATCGGACTCACCCATTGAATCTTCTCAATGATAAGAAAGAAACAGGTAGACTGCTGTCACAACAATTTTTCTGTGTGTGATCAACTAGAATCTGGTAGAGCAGCAGTGAAACTTGTCTCCCCCTGTCGAGGAAACGGAAAAGACACGGTCAGATGCCCTGTTCTGGCATAGGCTAAAAATTGATGTCGGTGGTGATGCAAGGCATTGAAGCGGAGATGCCCTGTTTGACACGGGCATATCTGCTGGCACGAATCAGAAAATGTACGCCGCTCCAGGCGACCGGAAGCACAACCAGATACACCGTCTGTTGTTAGCCGCAGACAAAGAGCCGGAAGTGACTACTTGGTTCCCTGTCGTTACGCGACGAACGAAGTGTATATTCCCAAGTTTAGTACCCGAGACAACAAAAAAAAAAAGATCCTAGGTCTTGAACCACTGGAAAAGGAGACACAAATGCCGAGAAGAAGGCTGCTCACAGTGCGCAGGGTAGAAGAGCAACTGTAGAGTGAAACACCCTTCCTGGTGAGCAGATTGGAAAAGAGGGCAGCAGTGGCAGGTCGAGAGCCACCCAGAACATGAGAGGCGACTTAGAAGATAGTCGGATCTGGGAGAGAAACAACAACAATAGATTGGAGAAAAGATGGAGAAAAGCCGTTTTTTTTTTTCGATTTTAAATCTGGGTTTCTCCCGGATGCACAACAGTAAGAGAGTGAAATCAAATCTCTCTGTAACCACCGATCTCAGGCGGTGGAGCAGATCTGGCAAATATTAGGAGCAGCAACAGCAAGTACCGAAGAAGAAAAGCCACACCCAGAGAGGGCTAAACAGAGCAGGCGCGGAAAATCCCACGATGCAACAACAAACGAGAAGACGGGGTAGAGATCTGGCTGCACCGCACACTGTGCAAAACCAAACGATGGCTCGACAGTGAAGGTGTACTCATAAGATCCAATTCGAAAACCTTAAGCGAATGATACCATGTAGAAAAACAATCTATCATAGATTCATCACACACGGAGACAACGATTTACGTGGAAAATCCAAAACGGGAAAAACCACGGGAAAGGGAGAGAGTTTTTTATTATTTTTACGCACTTACAAATTACAACTGATTTGTATATATAAAGATAAACAAAAGTCCTATTTGAACTAGGAGTCTCACTCCCACTAGACCTCTCTTTCCTTTCAACAGTATGTAATGTATGCCAATATGGAAATGATAAAATTCCATTCTTAAAACCCCTTTGGAAATGATTTTTTTTTTCTGCATTTTACTATAACTGCAGTCATTATGTTCTCCCTCTGCTCCCTCTTTAATCATCTACCGTCCATATTCATTGGACCAAACACCCACCCTCTCTTACTCTTAAAAAAACAAAGTGTCGCCCTCCATTTCTTTCTAAACTTTTTCTTCAATTGTCTCATAAAATGGCTTATATCATTGATCTACATAGCATAAGGCCAAACCAATTATTTATTGATTGTGGTGTCTTGAGTAAATGACATGATTTGGATTTTATGGGTTGTTGAGTAGAAAGGCCAAGAAGAGAAGCATAGATGGATTTTTTTTCCTTCTATGTCTTGGAGTTTCAAGTATTTACACCTAAATAATGGAGTTACTTTTCTAATCAATATTAATAGAAGGAATGGGACATTTCCAATTCATTTTCTCCTATATTCTTACTCCATTATACATTTACGAAGGAACAATCTTGCAAGAACATTGAAATTCTCTTACAATAGTTCTCCTATCACTTTCTCCCAATGTTTCAGAATTACGGTTCATAAGTTTCTTGATGGCAAGCACAATTTCCAGAATTTTTTTGAATAGAAAAGGTAAAAGCAAGAAGCCAAGATAGATAGACATAAGCAAAATATCATTAAGATTTGTTGAATAGTCTAGCTAATGAAACAACCGGGTTCACTCAAAAATCTCTTTTCCTATTTTTACTGATTATTTATACAAATTTCTAACAAGATTTTTTTTTATAAAATATAATTATTTATAGTAATATATTAATGGCATGGGTTTGAACAGGTTTGACTATGGGTCAACCTAGTTGAACCTTCCTTAACCCACCCTTCCTCTAAGACGGGTCGCTCTACGGGTCGGTTTTAAAACATTGGTTTAAACACATAGATTTTGTTATATATATATATATATATATATATATATATATATATATATATATATTTACAGCTTCATTCTTTACATGGAAGCTGACATCTTCATCTGATTCTCCACATCTTTGTTTAAATAAAATTCAAAAAACATAATATTACTTCGGTTGAAACTTGATTGTGAAAGCCCATTACGAGAGGCTGCTGTTGATACAACCAGGTTGGGCTTGGACTATTCCCATTAGACAACCTAACTTGCCGATTTGAACCTAGAATTAAAAATATTAAAAATTCAGAATGGGGAACGCTCGTTGCTCCCTTCTGAGGTCTGAGGCGACCAACTACAAGGCCCATTCCGGGTTATAAAGCTCAGCTAAAATTTGAAATAATGATAAAAAAAATTCGATTTAATTTTTTATTGAAATCAAAATTTTTCAAAAAATTTGACCAATACTTTTAAAAATATCACTGATATATTAAAATTTCAGAAAAAATATTGCCAATATTTTCAAGTATGAGCCGAATATTTTGGTCCAAGTAAATTTAAAATTTGAAACTGAGATTTGTATACAGTGAACGAGATTTTGAAATTTGAACAACAAACCATACAGATTCTTCAGGAGCCATTCAGTATCTTGGTTCTGAGGCGCTTTTGACAAACGGGCCCTCCATATTGCATGTTGGACTCTACTGGGTCCATATAGTTTCTTATTCAAACTCTTGAAAGCCCGTTTACAGATATCAGGCTAGGATTTTGATTTGCCCTCTTATAGGTCCATTCAGAACTTGATTTCTTAATTTCAGATTTTGAATCCAACTAAAGAGCAACATCCATACTCATATTCATATTTTAATGGTTCGAGTTGTCCTGTCCGGCATACCCGTATAGGCGCTTTTCGATCGGTCAGATCTACTGCACCATTCAAATTTAAATGGATTTGGATTCAGATCTACATGGATCCAACTCAGATATGGCTTCAAAACAGAACATTATGAAGAATCAAGCAAGACATGGAACTCATTAAAGGTCTTTTACATGTGGGATCACGATCAACCCAGTGGTCTTCTGTAATGCCCATTAATGACAGTTGGGCTTGGGCCAAATCTTTTATGATCATTAGGCCAGTTCAGGACTTCAGGTGAAGGGCTCATTCGAGCTTGGCATGATTTGATGATGATGTTGATAATATTTTGTGCTCTTTTTATTTATTTTATTTATTTATATTAGTTATTATTATTATTATTGTTGTTGTTGTGATTTTGATAGAAGGACATTTTCACAGTATCTATCGAAAGAATATTAATTATTCATTTATTCTACAATTAAGACAGTTTTACAAAGTCTAAAAAAAAGAGAAATTTTATGGAAAAAAGGCTAAAAATAAAAAAAAAATTGGAACTTTAGAATAATATTTCCTAATTGGAAAGATTTAATTATATTTTGTCATATCAACGAGAAATACGTAAAATTTATATTAAAAAAAATGGTCAAACACCCACTAGCAGGCTAATGGCATGTCGGGTTATTCAAAGTACTTACAGCCCTTCTGAAATTACGAAGCCCATATCAAAGCCAGCACCTTTCTATTCTGGAAAGAAATAATTTGAACATGGGTCATGGGCTAACTTGGATTTCTATTACATAAATCTTCATATTTTTTTTTTAATTCTCTTCATTTACAAATCGTTCTGATGTATCTATCTGTTGAGATTGGCTGGACTTTACTCCAAAAAAAAAAAAAAAAAGAAAATTTCAAGAAAAAAATTCTTACTGATTTGGTTGAAAAGATTGAAATTTTGGCTTTTTTGAATATCCAAATTCCTAATCTTTATTTATTATTTCTCTCTTTTGATATTATAAGTTCATTGAAAAAGTTCAATTTGCTCAATAAGTCACCTCTCCCCTTTTAAAATTTAAACAAAGAGGTTCTCATAGACCTGAAAAATGAAGAAAATAGTAAGACTGTAACGATACATTCTGGTAGCACAATATTGTCTGCTTTGGGCCCACACACAGGCCCGCACGGCTTTGCTTTGGCTAATCTACCCACTGTTGCTCCCAAAAGGCCTTGTGTTAGAAGGATGAAGGCTACCACTTATATATTAGGGAATTTCTAATGCAACTAGCAATGTGAGACTTTTTAGGGCAGGGTATTACAATCTATCCCCCTTAAAGCCAGAGCCGTCCTCGGCTCTGCACACACAACAACCAAGCCCACACCCTCAGGTAGAGAATTGAACTATGCCCTGATACCGTTTGTAACAACCCGTCATGATAGCACAATATTGTCCGCTTTTGTCCCACACACAGGCCTGCACGACTTTGCTTTTGGCGAGTCAACCCACTGTTGCTCCCAAAAGGCCTTTTGATAGAAGGAGGAAGGCTACCACTTATATAAAAGGGAATTTCCAATGTAACTAGTAATGTGAGACTTATTGAGGCAGGATATTACAAAGACAATTAATCTCTCCTAGAATCATTTGTCCATTCTTCTTTTATTTCATGCCCGCCTATTATCTACTAGAATTCGATTCTATTAGGTAAAAAAAAACTATCATGCATTACATGGCATTTCGAATTTGGAAATAAGAGATCCGATACATTTACACGACTCCAATTTGGATTGAAAAAAGTCAAGTAGTCTTCTATTCTTTGCAATATACATCTAATTACTAGAATACAAGCATTTCTTGACATCTTAAAAAACAACAGTGAAAACAACGAAAACAAAGTGCTATCTATCTTCTTCTTTTTGAATCTATTATAATTGCATTGATAAGTAATAATTTGACCTTTACATTTTGATAGTAATGACGATAATAAAATTATTCTAGTAAAAGATTTTGGTAGTTCATAGGTTCTATAGAAATCCCTTCCAATCTTTTTGATGTGTCCATTTTTCCACTTTCTTTATCGTTTTAATGTTTTTATGGAAGGTTGTAACATCTTAGAAATAATTAGCTAACGTTCTATTTCTTTAGTCTCAATTATAAAAGCTACTCTTAACATTTTTAAAGTTGAAAGTGAGTCCAATGCACCAAAGTAGAGTACAGTGCAGGATAGGTTTGGGTCCAATAGGTTTTTATACTATTTTCAACCTTGGCCATTTATGGATCTTAAAGCCCAAGCCCATAATTTAAGCCCCATTTGTCTAAATAAAAATTCATTTTTAATTTGATGAGTCGAATTTATTTATCACTCTTTTGTCATGTCAAAATTAAAATTATATGTAAATTTAATGGAATTGTCTAAAATTAGAAAAAGTATTTTAAGATTAGATTTGATAAATTGAAAATGTTCAGTTGGTGTTGATCTAAAAATAATTTTTTTTTTTTTTTGTCGTGATTGCTTTTATTAAATCTTGATCTTTTATTGATTCAATATGATATATATTTTACCTTAATATTAAAATTTTAATTAATTAAAATATAAGTGAGGTCATAATTAAATATTTTCATTGATTACTTACTTTAAATATTAAATAACTCAATAAATGCAAAACATGTACAACTACAGGTGTAGTTTGAACTTTGAAGGGCAAAATGGATAATCTGACTATTGCTATAAAGAAGATATTCAGGTCCTCGCACCCCTTACAATATCACACATGGTTTGCAGCTCTTGGATATAATAGTGATTGAACGTGCTATGTTTTTAAATTAATCACTGTAAACCAGTAGGAAAGATAACTCAAAGGGGTTTTGGACTCATCAAGAACGTGTCTAAAAAAGTGAGAGTTTTGAGTTTGATTTTCATTTCATACCAAAGAGCCACTCCCTGTAGAATAAACTCATATGTGTGGATTGGGAGACTTGCGCATACCTCAAAAATCAATAGAGTGCTCTAAAGATATGGAGATCTTGGTTATAAAAAAAATGCGCAGAAAAGATCTAGAATGTCCTAAAAAAAGACTCATTCATACTTAGAGAGAAAAAAAGAGAATATTTGAAAAATGTATTAAACATCTCTTTGTGGTTTGGTATATAAAAGGGTTCCCATTTTACATTACTTATGGATAAAAAAATTCAGTCATTGTAATATATTCTAGATGGGTATTGATTTTTATACCACCATTTTCTTTCATGGTGCACCACCTTTAAAGAAAAATTCAAATTCGTTTATACTTCCCTCCTTCCATCTCTTTTCATCTTTCCCAAAAACAAAGATAAAATTGAAATTTTCTTCCGCAGCATGAACAAAAAATGGTGGTACAAAAATCACTATCTTTCTAGATTTTGACTAATATTTTAAACGATCTAAAAAATTTGCACTATTTTTGTCCCTAAAGCAAATAGATAGAAAATTGTAAGATAAGGCTCATCCAACATTGGAGGTGCCCACAAGACAGACTGGATTGACAAACATTCATTTTCTTTGAATCCTTAATTCGTTGAATGTGTGCAATCACCACAAAACTACAAGACCCTCTTTCCTTGTTTTGATAAACCTCTTTGTGTAAGTAGTGGAATCCACTTCAATGCTATCATTATGTTAGTCTCTCTTTTGATTTTTAATAATTATAAGAGCAATATGAGACAAAACATGAAATTAAGATAAGAAACCAGCTAAGTTAGGAAGCATGAGATGTTTAAGTAATTGAGAGGGGCTGCTGCAAAACAGGGAGCATCTGACCCACACAACACATGATAACCACATACATAAGAGATTGGTCCTAAGCACATGGGAGTAAGAAGCTTTATCTCTTGGCTTTTGTATATTGCTATAATGGATTCTTGTTTTTTTTATTAAAGTTGTTTGGTTGGTCTCTGATTTTATTATTGGTCATGGCTCTACGATTCTATATCACTGCTTCTTTAGCAATAGACATGTTGTGGTCCTTGCAGGCAATTGTAGCTCATTTTCCAACTATTGGAAATGGTTTTAGGTCTTCGACGTTGATATCGGCATTTGTTATCTTGTAGGACTGGTTAGGTTAGGTTTAGGCCCTCCACTTGCTAAATAATTGATTGGGTTGGCCCACTATTTGATTGATCATTCTGAAGATTATATTAAGAATGTGATCAATGGATGAATGAGTGTAATTCAACTGGTAATCTTCTGCTTTAGGAAGTGAGAGATGTCAGATTCGAGCTCTCATGGTCTCACCTAGTGTGCCCTAAGGACAGTGGGTATCACCCGTGGGGGTTTTAAGCTGGATTTTCTGCGGTTTCTCACATTTAAATTATATATATATATATATATTAAAAATTTCAAAGTTAATGGAATGTAGAAAATTAGGTCTTTTATCTTAACTGATGCATTCATATCCAATGTTTAAATCTCCATGTATAAGTGACAAGTCATCAACAAATTATTCTGATGGAGAAATGATATGGAAAATAACCCAAATTACTGAATGACTTTTACTTGTCATGTAATAATTATGAAAGAAGCCAAATATGTTGGTCCAAGTAGAGTTCTATTAAATGAGGATGCTCAGGACATAATCAATGATAACATACCAGAAATATTACAAATATTACAGTACTGTTGTCATATTTTTTTCTCTATCATTTATTTTAAAGTTTCTTATATTTAAAACCTATAATATTCATTAAAATAGATAATAGAGTGCACAGTAACAGTATTATAGTCAAGTCTGCTTTATATCATCTTTATCTTGATAGAATAGTAGAAGAACAAGAGCTTTTATATTGTTTGGCTATGGGGATTGGACAAGATGGAGAAGGGTCAGAATATAAGGATTAGTTGTACAATTGACTATGCTTCATACTTAAAATCAGGCTTGAATCATCAAAAGTTCCAATTGCAAATCAGTCTATGAATGTGGAATCTCTTCATAGTTGTATGAACGTGAATCCGTATGTTAAAAAACCATGACAAGAGAGAGAGATGAGTTATGCCTAAGAATACACAAGCTTGAAAAAATGATATCAACTAAAATCTGAGCAAGGAAAATTATCAACAATGATAAGGATTCATCCTCTAAAAGTATGTAGGAGATCTTTGGTGCTAAAGACTATCATGTCACCTCTACGCCTACACCTTATGAAGAAGAGTTAGGCTAGTGAGACACACTAAAGTGACATGTTATTAGATAAAGCGTGGTCCTACAAATTTAGGTTCATTTGATAAGTGATTATATGGATATAGAGTAAAAAAAGTTTCATTATCAATTGTGATTCAAGAAATATAATTTCGGCCTTTAAATTTTGATAAGTATGGGCTATTAATTTTTAAAATTTTAAAATCAAGGATATGATCATCCGATGGAGGTGAAATGTCACGCCCTGACCCAAAATTGGCATGTGACGGGGACAAACTTTTTTTTTTCTCAAAAGTTTACAAAATGAGTTTTTCTCGCACGTGGGAAATACATGTACGAACACATACAACATCTTATACTATTAAGGGGATGTGGAACCCTACCGAAATTTCAGCAGAGTCTCTCCTAAAAGTGGACATATGGGCCAATCTTGACCTTCAAAAGTTAGACCTGTCCAAAGTATAAGTTATTTACACATTCATTTCTACTGAAATTAATACTATGATATCCCAAACTTCATCACCAATTGAATTGTCATATCCAAGGTCTCAACACCAAATCAAAGTATTAAACATGGATTACATGGTTCTCAAATATAGGACATCAATAATGAACAAGACCATGTCAATACAAAATATAAAATATCAAAATAATTGCGGTGGGCGTGGAAATCAGCATGAAATGTAATCTATGGTCGTCTCCTCGGACTCCGCCGGTGCAACATTACCTGAAATTGCAAGAAGGTCAGCATAAACAAACTCAATGACGGAATACATGCATGCTACACAGTTACACACTCACATGATGAAGTATGAAATGGAATAAAACAAAGCTATGCAATATGTCATGATATTTGGTCATGGAGAAGGAAATAAACCTTCATACGGATACCCCTACAAAATGGGCAATCAAGATATCACAATTACCATACGATCTCTAGTTAGACTTAGGGCCCACGATTTACTAAGCGGATGACTCACAACTAACATACCCCCTAGTCAACCACGCCCTGCATCTTTTCACCTTATAGTGATTCAGTCAAGGTCTAAGGTGGTCAAGTCACGTTTGACTAGGTTGGCACATCGCCCATATAGGGTGCAAGGTCCAACCCCGCTCATAAACCATCGCGTCTACCAGATTAATACCACCCTTATAGGGTATATACGTCTTAACCCTGCGCATCTATATACACAAGTGTATTGAATAGTCATGAGAGCGCCGTACATTGTGTACCGTGGGAGGGACTCTCTCTTCGACGGCAACCCTACGAGACTAAGTCTCCGTAGCTGATGCCACCATTCCAATAGGGTTCCATGACATTTTTTACATTATAACGTGACTCCAACTTTTGTAAGGAGGTTGGGTATCACACTAAAGGGAATCCAAATGGGGGAAAGGTAGATGTATAGGTCCTTTATACCCCCATAATACAACCCAATGATAGTGTTAACCATACACTCATGCTCATTTAACACACTTCCCAAACTCAGATCCTACTGACTCGTTCTAGGTTCACACAGTGAGTGACATTATGGGGAACCAACCAATGAGGTATGGGTATACAAAGCATATTATACAAGTTACTCATGCCCATTTAACACACTTCCCAAACTCAGATCCTAATGACTCATTCTAGGTTCACACAGTGAGTGACACTATGGGGAACCAACCAATGAGGTATGGGCATACAAAGTATAATATACATGTTAGTGCTTCGGTTTGACCGATTCTATGTATTGTCAATTTCGTGACCGAGTGTAACTGTGTGTGTTGGACCTTGCCTTGGACGATTTAAGAAGATGTCAAAGTCTGAAGACCGCATGAAGATCTACTATACATTGGAGGTTTTACAGTCTACATATGATTGGCACACAGGTAAGTAGACCCTAGTGGACGTTAGGTCAAGCCTAAACATCCTAGAAATCAATGGTTAATAAATTGGAAATCTGAAAAAATGTTTAGTTTTAGCCTCGAGGCCTCAAGCATTTTGTCGAGGCCTCAAAGACTGTCCATAACTGAGTAAAAATTATGACAGCTGGACTTAGTGTGTGATCTCAGGGCCATCTGTCCTTTCACCAATTATCTTACAAAATATCGTAAGGAAAATCTCAAAAAGGGGGAAAGACTCCTCATGATTTCGAAACATCTTATGTCTTCATCGTAATTGACAATAATGGTTATAATTGGAAACCTTGATAATCCTCAATCTAATAAGGGATAAAAGTCTCTCTGTGATTTGCAATCACATGCAAATCTGGAAATTCCAGAAGTCTATTCAAGTGATTAACAATCTTACAAATCTAGAAAATTTCAAGAGGCTTCTCTTGATTTAAAAAAAAAAATGTGGAAACCTTTTTGCCATCACATGATTAGTTAATTGAATAATCTGATTGGCAATCATGGACATGTGGCGAATGAGTGAGTTGGTCTCTGCCTAAATATCAATAAGATTAAAGTGAAAAAAAATAGGCATTCTCCAAAGACTTTTCCTTCCCTAATCTTCTCACCTTCATCATCCTTTAAAGGAACAGTTTTAGCATTCAATGCTTGTTTAACTGTGAAGATGAGGACAATCTTCTAGGACCCAAAACCAGTAAAACCCTTGTCTTAGAATCCATATTCCACTGTTCAATACTCATAAAAAGATGGACCTGATGTAAAGGAAGAAAGCGCAAATACATTTATAAGAAGAACACACATTTTGAAGAATTGTTAAGGCCCAAGGTAAGTGGTCTTTATTTACTTTGTTTATTGGATTAGATCAGTGTGATTGAACCACCTTAAAAAATAGGTGTCAAGAATTAGATCAGGGCGGTCGAACCTTTCAAAACTAATTGTAATGTTTGGGTGTGACTCTCATAAATAGTGGATTTGGGATAGCCCTAGAGAGGGTGAGTCCAACAGTAGATGTAGGTTCAGTTGAACCGAACCACTATATATTGTTGTGCATGTGTGGTTTGCTTTAATGGTTTGATTAATTGATTTATCACTTGCACACACGTTTATTCCACTATACATATTGTTAAATTGATAAATTATTAAAAAGGGAAATAAAATCGGATCAGACCTATTCACCCCCCTCTAAGTCTTGCATACTTCTATTAACGGAATTTCAATTGGCATCAAGAGCTCGGTTACTCTGAGTTGGACTTAATCGTCCGAGTTGATCCTGTACTAGAATCATGCATAGATGTGATAGTCACCCTGTTTTCAAACCTCCTTATTTTGACGACTCTAACTATGCCTCTAGGAAGGCAAAAATTAAAAGCTTCTTTATATCACTTGATGGAGTCGTCTGGGAATTAGTAATAAGTGGTTGGGAATATCCTGTTAAGGAAATCTCTGAAAAATCCGCCAAAGATGAAGCAGGAAAATCTGTTCAACAAATCTTTTGTACTAAGTCTAAGGATTAATTCACCTGTACTGACATTGGAAAACTCTATATATTGCAAATGGAAAGGCTTTAAATGCCATTAATTGTTCTGTCTCATCAGATGAGTTCAAACGTATAATGACATGTGTGACAACCAAAGATGCTTGAGACATCTTAGAAAGGACACATGAAGGAACCTCAGTTGTTAAGAGGTCTAAACTCCAAATCCTCCAATCACAATTTGATAACATATGCATGAAGGAAAATGAAATGTTTATGGAGTTCTATTAGAAAACTAAGTGACATTTTAAATTCCATGTGGGCCTTAGGTGAAATAATCCCTGAATCTAATATTTGTACCAAAATACTAAGAAATCTGCCCAAAAGTTTTAAGCCCAAAGTAGTCGCCATTGAAGAATACAAAGATGTGTCTCTAATGAGGGTTGATGACTTGGTAGGATCTCTTCAAACTTATGAGCTTCACTTTGATGATGAAAAATCCAAAAAGAAGTCTATTGCTCTAAGATCTTCTCAAAAAACTGAAAATAAAATAGATGAAAAAATTGATGACTCTGAAAGTGATTCAGATGAAAATGTTCCCATACTCACTAAGAATTTCTTAAAACACTTTAATGAGAGGAAAAACAAAAGAAGAGTTAAAAGAAAAGACTCTAGAGAAATCTCTAAAAAAACTACTCTTTTTAAAAGAAAAATCAAGAGATAAATTCAAAGAAAAATATAAGGACAAGCCCAAAGAAACTCAATGTCTTAATTGTGATGGATATGGACACTTTGCTACGTCTAAAAGGAGATCTAAAATGAAAGCCATGACCATTGTGGTGGAAGAAGACACATCATAATCTGAAAGTGAACTCGATGTGTCAACCCATGATGATGTTGTCAAGACGAAAAGTTTCATTGCTTCCATCTCTTATGATCTTCAAAATGCTAAAAATGTTGAAAGTAATAGTGAAGGATCAGACAATGAGGATGATGGCTTAGAAGAAGCTTATAATGCTTTGTTCTTAAAAAGCAAAGATTTGACAAAAAGACTCAGTAAATCTAATAATGAAATTATTAAATTGGAAAATCAAGTAATATTTGAGAACAAAAATTTGAAGACGATTCAAGAAGAACATATATATCTTCAACATAGACTAAAATTGGCTCAAGATGAAATTTATAAACTAAAAGAAGCCGAATCAAAATTTGCATATGAAAACTAAAGGTTGGTTGTTGAATTAAATAAATTAAAAAGACACAAAGATAAATTTGAAGAAAAATTTACTCATGGAGAAAAAAAGCTTGAAAAACTCTTAAACATTGGAAAACAATTTGGAAATAAAACTGGTGTAGGTTTTGATGAGAAAATGAATAAGAAATCCAGCTTAAAAATTGTTTTTGTGAAAGGTGAACATTCCTCCTCTAAATCTTCAAGTGTGACATGTTATTATTGTGGGAAAAAAGAGTCATAGGAGGTTTGAATACAACCTGAGAAAGAAGCACCTCAAAGTTAAAAAACTCTCAAACAAAGGTAAATTTTCGGGGCAATAATAAAAGTACTGTGTATGGAAGAAACCAACATGATCTCTTGGTTCAAAAGCTAAAAGAATTGGTGAACGAGCTCACCATGAATTGTGACAAAAGGAGAGCAGGTTTCGAAGATCTTAGGGGTGACAACAGGCCTTTACGTGTCAATGAAAATTGGGTTCAAAAGGTGAAAGGGTTGGTTTAGGCCCTAGTGATGTTTTCAGATCCTTGTTTTGCCTAATAGGAAAATATGTTTTTTTAAGGGTCTGAAAAATTTGGTTCGGTGGTGGTTCTTTCTTGGTTTCAATATTGGAAATTTTTTTTTTTTTAAAAAAAAACATCTTATGTTTTGTTGAATCTTAATCTCTATGATATTTTTTTTGTATCCTTTGTCAATTTATGACAAAAAGAGGGAGAAAATTGGTATTAAAGTTGAGGGGGAGAAATTTCAAAATCGCACTTAGTTGCCTATGTCTTTTGCAGGATTTTTTTTTCAGGCATCATTTCAATAGGAGAAAAAGAAAAAGGGGGAGAAAAGTGTTAGTATAAGAAATTCAAGTCTTGATATGGTCATTGTTTGAGTTATATTTTTTTCAAAGGCTTGTGTTTTATTGTAAAGGGGTTAAATGAGATGTATTTGTTAAAGTTTAGGTTTTGTCATGAAATTGACAAAGGGGGAGATTGTTAGTTCCTCGGTTTGATCGAGTATAAGTATTGTCAATTTCGTGACCGAGTATGACCGTGTGTGTTGGACCTTGCCTTAGAAGATTTAAAAAGATGTCAAAGTCTAAAGATCGCATGAAGATCTACTACACATTGAAGGTTCTACAGTCTACACATGATTCACATACAGGTAAGTAGACCCTAGTGGACCTTAGGTCAAGCCTATACATCATAGAAATCACTGGTTAATAAATTGAAAATCTGAAAAACGTTTAGTCTCAGGCTCGAGGCTTCAAGCATTTTATCGAGGCCTCAAAGAATGTCCATAACTGAGTGAAAATTATGACAGCTAGATTTCAACGTGTGGTCTCAGGGCCATCTGTCCTTTGACCAATTATCTCACAAAATATCGTAAGGAAAATCTGAAAAAGGGAGAAAGACTCCTCATGATTTCGAAACATCTTATGCTTTCATCGTAATTGGCAATCATGGTTATAATTGGAAATCTTGATAATGTTCCTCAATCTAATAAGGGATAAAAGTTCTCTGTGATTTGCAATCACATGCAAATTTGGAAATTCCAGAAGTCTACTCAAGTGATTGACAATCTTACAAATCTGGAAAATTTCAAGAGGTTCCTCTTGATTAAAAAAAATATTGTGGAAACCTTTTTGCCATCTCATCATTAGTTAATTGAATAATTTGATTAGCAATTATGGACATGCGGCGAATGAGTGAGCTGGTCTCTGCCTAAATATCAGTAAGATTAAAGTTTGAAATTTAAAATTGAAGTGTACTGTATTTTCATATACAGGCTCGAGGCCTCGAAGAAGTCCTGGAGGCCTCGAGATTGAACTGTTGGGCATAAACTCTATAAATACATGCTTAAGCCTTGGTTTAAGATACAACTGATAAATTGAAAAAACATAGGCATTCTCCAGAGACTTTCCTTCCCTAATCTTCTCACCTTCATCATCCTTTAAATGAAGAGTTTAAACATTCAATGCTTGTTTAATTGTGAAAATGAGGACATTCTTCTAGGACCCAAAAACAGTAAAACCCTTGTCCTAGAATCCATATTCCGCTGTGCCAATACTCATAAAAAGATGGACTTGATCTAAAGAAAGAAAGCGCAAAGACATCTACAAGAAGAACACACATTTTGAAGAATTGTTAAGGCCCAAAATCAGTGTGATTGAACCACGTCAAAAAATAGGTGTCAATGATTAGATTAGGGCGGTCGAACCTTTCAAAACTAGGTTGTAATGTTTGGGTGTGACTCTCATACATAGTGGATTTGGGATAGCCCTAGAGAGGGTGAGTCCAACAATAGATGTAGGTTTAGGTGAACCGAACCACTATATATCGTTGTGCATGTGTGGTTTGTTTTAATGGTTTGATTTATTTATTTATCACTTGCATACACGTTTATTCTACTATACATATTGTTAAATTGATAAATTATTAAAAAGGGAAATGAAATTGGATCAGACCTATTCACCCCCTCTCTAGATCTTGCATAATTCTAGTAACGGAATTTCAATACATACATCGCAAAAGTATAATTATTCATGATAGCAAGCATAGCATAATACATGTCATTCCATACATTATTATCTTCTCAAGATAGAGGTTGTCCTTGGGAGAGGGACCCATCATTGGAGTATCTAATAGGGTATAATTGGACATCTATCCTTACAATTAGCCCATCATACCTCCACTCCATGAAGGTTCACCATACTTAGCCCACGTTTTCCCACCATCAATGGTACAAACTCAACATCTCATCATAAAATAAGATAGCCCTCCATGAGGGTCTCCATTATCCATATCCATCGTCATATCAATCTCACAATCCAGTTGCATGTCACACATTAATAACTTCGCAATCACCCATCATAACAAGTCATTAATCAACTCATCATTTATCATAGGAAATCATACACTTACCCATAATGAACAATAATCTTCTCAACACCAACATTCATTCAATTATATGCTCAATATTTCATATAATAAACTCTAAAAGATCATACAAGCATCTCATTATTTAATTCTAGAGGTGTAGCATTCCTCACCTTTGAGATTTATGTGTTTCCGAGTTGATTCTCGACTTGCTCGGCTCGAGGGTTCGGATTAGAGGGCTCTAATCAACACAAGAACACAAATAGAACTCATTTAGTTCATGAATTAGGCCCAATTAGTGCTTAGAAGCAAAACCCCCAATTTAGCTCAAGGTTTTGACTCTAAACTTGGTCATTCAAGCTCAACCCTAGGAGAAACCCCAAGTTTCTCCAACATTGGTATTCAAATTCATCTACACATGAGATTCCCCAATCCTTTTACCTTCTTGTGGTGTCCAAAACCAATTTCCATCAAAACCCTTACCCATACAAAGCCCCAAATTCGAAAATCCCCATAATGCTCCATGGACTTCACTCCAAACAAGTCCTATTGGGGCCATTACAAACCCCATTCTCACTAAATCTCATGAAAACCCCATCAACAATAGGAAATGGAGTAAGAAATAATGAAAACCTTTCCTTGGGAATGAGAGAATCCGCTCAAATGGAAGCTCGGGGTGAGATTTCTTCAAATCCAACACATGCAAGGGTAAAAAATGGTGAAGAGAGGGAAGGGAAGGCACAAGAATCGACTGGTAGGGGTGAACTCGAATAGTTGGGAGGTGTGAAAGTGAAATCTGAGCTGAAAACATGAGAGTTGGGGTTTAAATACCCCAACTTAACTTATGTTATCGGTTGAATCGACAAAGTACAAGAAAATTGTTCAGCTCTCAGTTCCTGTGTCGGTTGATCCAACGATTATGTCGGTCAAACCGACACACACCTCTAAATTTCTATTTTTAATTTAATTTCTAACTCCTCTCTGACAGGGGTCTTTTCTAAAGGCTACGTGTGATCAAGTGGGATCCACATGGGACCCTCAAACACTACTCACACATGAAACCCCCATTATTACATCATAAATCCGTTAAATTAAGGGCCGAACCATTGCATGAAACTTCATACAAGAACTATTCATATAATCATCTTTACATCAGATCCAACAACATGGGCCCTAAAACCATTTGTAGGACATGTCTACCTATCCACTGAAACACAACATGTCTTAGTAGAGTTTTTGTACGAAAATGTAATAGTCAGAAATATTCATTCTCTAAAAAGATGTAGGAGGTCCTCAATGTAAATGACCTTTATCAAGTCAACTCTACTCTTACACCCTACTAATGGCATCAAAAGTTAGAAGGATTCATCCTCTAGAAGGGCGTAAGAGGTTATTGGTGCAAAAGACTTCCACCATGTTACTTGTAATACCCCAGCCCAACTTAGGAGTTAATTGTGATAAATTATAATTAATTAAATAATTTTTAGCCGTTGATTATAATTTTTGTTCCTTTAATCATAAAGATTGTTGAATGAGATTATCAATTGATCCACCTTTGACTCGATCCGAATCCGATAGCTCTTTTAATTAAGTTTCAAAGGTATATGAGCAAGTTATAAATATAATAATATTATTATTTTAGGCTTAAACCTTGGCTGTCATAGAAATCCAGTCATTTGACTTCGTTTGAACTTCAAATTTTAGATTAGTAAATATTTTTAAATTTTAGACCTAATGACATGTCAATCTCGTTATAATTTCGCTAATTTATTTTACCCCTAAGTTTTTAAGTGGTAAACCTACAATTTGATAGGGTTGGGAAGTCCTAAAAATATACGAAGAGAGTCAGTACTCAATCTTTAGTATAACTAAGCTGTTTATTTCTTTACACTCCAAAATAATGAGTTTTTTATATTTACTTTAAGCCATGAAATATAGGCCGTTGAATATTCTTTCACTTGGAAAAGGTGGTTTTTAACTTCGAAACACTTTAAAACTTTAGAATATTTTTATCAAAAAGATTTACTCTATCAACCTATAAGGTTGGATCTTTTCAAAGTGATTCTTCAAAATTAGGAGATCTTGTTAAACCGGTGATTTTTAACAAAAACACTGGGTTTTTGACATAGTTTTCACTCCAAATTTTAATACTATGTTTGGTTTTTAATGCCTGACATAGTGGACCAATTGTATCAGTTTAGTGGGATCCTGAACTACCCAAATGAGAAATAGGACGTAGAAGTAATTAGTAAAAAGAAGATAATATTATAAATATCTTAAGTAGATAAGTATTAAACCTACAGCTATGGTCGTAGACAACGTGGAATCAGACATTTCCACCTATAGCTTATAAAAGGTGATAGAGAGGAGAGGTAAGCAAAAGAAAAAAGGGTTTTTTTTACTACTTTCGTTTCTTCTCTCTTTTACTCGATCCTTCTTCTTATTTTTCTTTATGTTATTCACTTCAAACGATAGCGGACGCTCGGGTTTTTTCGCCTTCCTTCGAGGGTTCTCGAACTTAGCTAATCTTAGACGAAATTTTGCACTCGAAGTATCAAAACGATCTTAGTCTTATTTTTATTAACTCCAGAGCAAGTTAGGAGTAGAATGACTTAGTATTGGGGTTTAAAAATGTGATTTTCTAAATGGAGAGAAAAATAGGTTTTCTCTTAAACTTTAAAATCCACCCTCAAGATTTGTATTATTTTACTTTCAAAATATAGTTTTCGACCCTAAGTAAAATCAGGAAAAATATTAACCCCAGCTGACTATTGTGTATTTATTTTCCCGCCTTGTGTGTTTAAATTCCTGTACTATACCCTTTTGGCCGAATTCTCAATACATCTCCGTGGTCCTTCTATAAGGCAATACGAGGATAGCGCATTGAGTACTTTTATTTACTTTAATGTCTCTGTACCCTCTGGGCTTCTCACAATACGAGAAAAGGCACTAAATACTTTACATTTTTCATTTTATTGTAATATTTTGGATCACTGACAACTACCTTTCTGATATAATGTAAAGGAGTAGAAAGAGTCTAGGTGACTCATTACACATATCATGTTTTCTGTAAAATAGCACGGGGTTTGGGAAATTATTATGTGTATATACTGGTAAATAAAATTTTTATACATTTTACTCTATCTTACAGATTTTCTGTGAAAATTCAACCGGAGAAAGTGAGGAGACTCAAACCAATACTATACCGTATTGTATGTTAAATCCATTAACACCAGACTAAAATGGGACCCATGGACATTTAAGATGGAAAATGTTATATAGGTCTAAAATACGAGACCTAACACTGCCTATATGTAAGGAATGTAAAATGTTTTAACTGTGTAGAACGTAGTCGTTAATAATGGTGTCGGAGAGTCGAGGACTTATAGCCTCTAACGCAGTATGGACCCATGGAGTGTCTGGGAATTGTTGAATAAAAACTGGACGAAGGCACTCGTGTTATTAAATCCAGTTTTATATGTTTGTGTGAATAATGATTATTATTGATTGTAAGACTGTTGACATGAATATTTCATGTGGTAAGATCAAAACTCATTGGGTTATCTCGGGGTAAGTTCCTATGTAAGAAGGGCACTGAGAGTAATGCATGGTTTTGCATCATCATGCATTTGCAGACAATGAGTATGATATTAGGTTAAGTTTGTTAAAGATAATAACCTTAGAAAAATTGATATTAGCCACTGAGTCGTAACTACTGATGTTGGCTGAGTCACTGGGTTGGATGTGCTAGTAAGCCAGGTCGTGGAGACCTTATGTTCTTGCAAGTTGCTTCATTATTTCCGTGGAGGAATTAATGTTAGTTTTGTTTGGAACTTCAAATGGGGGCTGACCCCGGTGTTGTTGACACGACTGAGGACCAACCTCGGTGTTAGCAATACGCACAAACCTGATTAAATACCTTAGAAGATGGTCATAGGGTGAAAATGGTAACATGCATTTCTAATTCTGAGGTATGCATTGCTTATTCATTGCTGCATTATAACCACTGGATTTTAGATGAGTTCTCCCCACTGGATTATTGCTCACGTCCCTTACAATAGAGGATATGAACCAGATGATGGATTGGAGGGACCAATGGTATCTCATTGAAAGTCGAGACTTAGAACTTTCTAAGGTTTTACGCATGTGGAGACCATTTGCCTGCTTTGAATGTGTTTATGTGTTTGTCATAAATATGTCTTATATGGTATAAAATCCTATGCTTGTAAGTTCTGACTTATTAATGTATATTACAGTAGTATGTTGATATGTTTTTATATCATCTCTCACGTTGTTTAAATGTAAAGTCGGAGGGAAAGTCAATTGAGACAAACTGAACAGACAACACTTGTTGTTGCTAGAACGAAACATCGACACGGGCGATATATCTCCAGATGTGTTCGACGACATGAAGTAACCGACGATATATCGACAATGGTAGGTTAGTTGTGTCGGTCAAATTAAGGATATTTAAGTTAGGTTTAGTAGTGGTGACTAGAATGTTAAAATACGCGTGTGATTCACATGTGTAGGGGAGATCTTTTAAAATGATTAACGGGTTAGTGTTGTTTTAAAAAAAAAAAAATTAAGTCCCGTTTCGGGCCCACATCTGGGTTCGGGGCGTGACATTACTGTTACGAATAATATGTTAAATAAAATATATCAAACCAATCACAACACGATAATAAGTATTAACGAGAGTTCTAATCCAAGTTGAACTTTCTCTAGTTAGTCCTAGTCCAAGTTATAATTGTATCCTAATTGATTTGTTCCTCCTAAAAGTGAGGCTTGTAAATTCTATTTATATCTGTGTTAATTAGAAATCTATGAGTGACTATTCCCAAAATTCTATATGGTATCAGAGCCAGCACGTGGGTTCCTCAACTTTTCCCTAAAATCTGAATTTTTTTTTTTTTACCATTTGCTGCTTCCTTTTTTTAGCACTATTCCGCCTTTTACAGACCCACGTCGACCTCATCATGTTTGCAAGACTCCATAAAACTATCTATGGCTTGAAGCAAGTACCACGTGCCTGGTTTCAGCGATTCAGCTCCTTTTTTTTTTTCTTATGGTTTTCTTCAAAGCAGAACTGATAGTTGTATGTTTATTTTTCGTCAAGCCTCATAGGTTATGATTCTCTTACTTTAAGTGGATGATATTGTTCTCACTGGCAACACTCCTTCACGCGACGACTGAGTACTGAGTTTGAAATCAAGGATCATTGGAAACTCCGTTACTTTTTGGACATCGAAGTGACATCTCTATCAAGGGTTACATTTGTCTCAAAATAAATACACCCTTGACATTTTTCGACACCGTGACATGCTTGGTTGCAAACCTTATTCTACCCCAGTTGCCGCTAAGACACAATTGTTTTCTATTACTGGTGATTTTCTCTCTGATCCTTTTGAGTATCGATATCTCGTTGGTAAACTTCAATATCTCATACTCACTCGGCCTGACATTGCTTATACGATGCACATTGCTTCTCAGTTCATGAGTCAGCCTCGCACTCCTCATTTAGAAGTTGTTGAGTACATCCTGCTCTATCTCAAAGGCTCCTTTGGTTGTGGCCTGCACATCACGCATGTGACGCAACCCTTATGCTTAGTTGTTTACTCTGATGCAAATTGGGACGGTTGTCCTGATAGTTGTCTCTACATTACTAGTAACTGTATCTTTTTGGGTCCCAACTTAATTTATGGTGTGCAAAGAAACAATCTACGGTCTCTCACTCCAGTCCTGAAGTTGAGTATCGTACTCTTGCTTCTACTTGTGCTGACACTGTTTAGCTGCACCAAATTTTTCGTGACCTTGGCTTTACTCTCACTTCTCCGATTATACTCCTTTGTGATAATCTCAGTGCCACATATATGGCGGCTAATCCTATCTTCCATGCTAGAACAAAACATGTTGAGCTTGACTATCACTTCATATAGGAACGTGTCACTGTCGGCTCTCATCAGTTTCAGTTCGTATCTTCTTCAGACCAGCTCGCTGACATCTTCACTAAAGGGCTCTCGAACCAACGATTCTCCTTGCTTAGTTCCAAACTCATCTTTCTTCCATCGTCAAGTTTGCGGGGGATTATTAACGAGAGTTCTAATCCAAGTTGAACTCTCTCTAATTAGTCCTAATCCAAGTTATAATTGTATCCTAATTGATTTGTTCCACTTAAAAGAAAGGCTTGTAAATTCTATTTATATTTGTGCTAATGAGAAATGTTATGAGTGATTATTCCAAAATTCTATAATAAGCAGTCAAACACACCACAAACAGACAACTATATTTACGTGGTTTGGCAAAACCAAAATGAATTAGGTAGTATCCTCGATGCAGGCCTTCATCCAAATGCACCATACACGGCCAAAACCCATCATTTCGAAAAGGTATCCAACAAATGACCAGTCCTCGAAATCATACACCTTCTCCATATCAATTTTCAATAGGATGCCTGGATTTTTATCTTTTTTGTCTTAGGTGGACCATTTCATTTGCGATTAGAACCCCATCTAAAATTTGTCCGTCTTCCACAAATGTTCTCTGAGACTCTCCAATGATCTTCGATAAAATTGTTTTCAACCTTTCGGCCAATACCTTTGCTAATAGTTTATACACACTCCCCAGAAGCCCTCTCTTTTGGATGACAATTATGAAAGAGTTCTTCAAATTCTTATTAATGATACCATTACAGTGAAATTCTCTGAAGACCCTGTAAACATCTGGTCATACGACCTCCCAATAAGACTTGAAGAAAGAGAAATTGAACTCGTCTGGACCTGGGGCTTTGTCTCCCTTGAGACCATCCATAGCACCCTTGATCTCTTCTGCGGAAAACTCTCTTTCCAACTAATTCAATTTTATTGAATGTAATCAGAATTAAGATTTAGTTTGAGTTTATCTCTTATTAAAAGATATATATACATGTGTAATAAATCTTAATGGAATACAAATTATTCTTTTTTAATATGGTATCAACCAAACTACCGTCATTTTCCTGTGGTTTCGTTTAGAGAGAGAAACAAACTCGTGTTCCTCTTCTCTTCCTCTGCCAGAGAGACACGTCTAGCAGAGGGAGGGGACATCTTCGTTCCTTAGGAAACTCTTTTGTTTCGTTCACACCCATCTCTGTTGCAGCGGAAACACCTTTAAACCCAGGCCAGATCTGAAGCACAATCCCTCATGTCCACCGTCCTTCCACACATCACCTTGCAGCATCACCTTCTGTGTTCGGTCCTATTTGCGTTTTGCACGAACCTGACTACCTACAACCTGCCTTCTCTTGTTCATGTCCGATTTTTGACCTTTCTGTACATGTTCTTCCATCAGACCCCTTTTGGAGTTACAGTCAACGGTTCTGATTACAACTCGATTCGCACAAGCCCCTTTCCTGGTTACTACAGGACTGACACCTCCTATCGCCTTGCCGACACCCTTCTGCTCAACCACACGACATTGTTTAGCAGCAGCCCCTGAAGACATTGATTTGCAGTTCTCGCCTCTAACATCTCCACCCCTCAAGTCCCCCAAATTCGTTGAAACCCCAAATTGCAAGAACCATGTTTTCCTTTCTGAGAAAGACCCCTCTCGTTATGCACTGACGTCATATCTGAGAACTCGATTCGGCATTCTTCTTCTGCCCCCAACCAGATCGCCACACCATATCTTGTATCGCCCAATCGCCCAGTACTGACACCAGATTTGTTTTTAATTTTAGCCTTGGCATCTCTGCCAGAACTGTCGCTCCCTGCCTGCTGCTCTCTGCAACCCATCTTTGCCCTCTTCGTCGCCAGCAACACACCCCTCTGCATCCTTGTAGGTTCTATGATTTGTTTGCCCTGCACCCAAATCTGCGTAGAACCAGATCTCCTTGCTACCGACCATCTTGAGGCACCATTTTGAACCCCTCTTTGCACCCTTCAGATCTGCGCTCTGTAGAACTAGCAGTACCCATCTCCTTCACACCAGACCCTCTGTTTTGCCCCAAATCCTTCAGATCTTGTTCATTCAGCAGCCTGACGCCAGGCGTTCTCCTCCCTGCTTATTGCTCGTCTTCCACTGCTACCTCTTCTCCTATGCATCCCCACTATAGTTTCTATCTGCATCTAGTGTTCGATGTTTCTGCTCTCTCTCCAACTGGACCATTTCTACGGATGTCTCTGCCTCATCGAGGTCATTATCACAACATGGGGGTGATGGACGACCCACTCTTGCTTGGCTCCTCTTGGATGTCAGATATGTTATGTTCGCTCCTATTGCCACACATGGCTACCTGTATTTCACGTTTAATCCTTTCAGCGATTCCGATGTTGAAAAATTTGATTGTGAGATATGGAATGCTTCCTCTTAGAAAAAGCCATGCCTGAAGTCTATCGTTACCTGCCTGAGATTGCTATATTTCTTAAGATCCACAACATCATGTTCTTTCGATGCTGATCTAAAACCTATTGTTTGTTTGATGCTACCTTGTATTGCATGCTTTTGCCACTTTGTTTCTCCTGGTATCTGTTTGCTTCCGTCAGGAGAAAAAAAAAAAAAAAAAGAAGTAAGAATGCCCTTGGTTTTTCCCTTTGTTTCTCTTAGTCTTTGTCTTCTTCCTGGATCTTGATTTGCATCCTCTCATTTGATTGATTTGTATTTTTTCCCTCTTGTCTTCCTCGTGTCATTGGACTTTGACCCAATCCCTTTGTAGTCCAGTTTTGCATATGCCTTTCTCTCTTTTTCGACAGATTTGACTTTGCATTGGTACCATGTCTCTCTCTGACTTTGTCTCTCTTTTTCGTCAGATTTGATTTTGCATGGGTATCTTTTGTCTGTCCCGCTTGCAGCCACATTTTGGAGCTTTCTCACACTTTGTAGTCTCTATTTGCACCAAACAGACTTTATGTTCTTTGGAATTGAAATTGGTAGTGGCATTAGCATTAGTATTAGTATTGGTGGCTTGGCATTGGATATTGACAATCGCCTGTATCTTTTTGCAAGTGATTTGGGTATTTTCTTTAGATAGTTTGGGCAGCAAGTAGAAGGAGGGAGAGTTGGAGTAAGTTCAGCATCGATTTTATACCAATAAGAAAATTACACCTTATTATTCTAACATAAACATTAAAATAAATCCATTGGTGTTTTTAAAAAAATGAGTATTAGTATTGATTATTGATTGGAATACTGATATTTTGATAAACATTGAATAAAAAAGCAAGTGACTATCTTTCATTATCAATGTTTTGACTAAATAAATTATTAGCCTTTCTAATGTTAATTCGTAAATAGGAAAATTTCAACCCACGATGCCTTTGCAGACATCTTTTCAAATAGGGTCTCAAACAGGCATATCTAATGTCTATATAGAGTAGAATTTAAAAACCAAGGCATAAACAACAAATACCAGACAACAAGATAACACAACAAGGACATGGTCAAAGGAGGGTGATATTTTAATAAATAGAGGGACCAAGAGTAAAATGTTTAATTACTACACTAATAAAATGCACCTGATATAATTTTTAATTAGGGGCATACAGAAGATTTTCGTGGCTTGATTTTATATTTCAAGATCCTTCTTTATCACATTACTTGGACGCTGGTTAGGACTACAAAAGCCACATGATCCTTGACTTTTACTTTAGCCACTTCTCTTGGCAGTTGGTAGATGATGTGTGCCATACAGAAAGATGGGATTATGTAGGGCTGAAATAGGCAAAACCCAATTTGACCCGATTTATTAAAATATGGAATTCGATCCAACTCGACTCAAAATTCTGACCAGAACGTCTCAACCCGACTCGACCCAAATTATAACCCGACTCAACCCGAATTCTGACCCGACGCACATTTTAAACCAATTTTAGCCTAAATTTAACTAGGTCGGGTTGGGTTATCTTGAAAATCCCTCAGCCTGACCGAAATCGAATTTAATGTGAGTTTCTGTTTTCTCAACTCGATCTGATCCACTGACCCGACTTTCATGACCCAACCGAGTTGATTTCTCGGGTCTGGTCATGCGGGTCGAGTCAAAACTCGACCCGAGTTTCACCCCTAGGCTTATGTAGAAGATAATGGAAACGAATCATTTGGCAAACTAAACATTCATGTCATAGCATGTTTGGAAAAAATAAATATAATTGTACAACTCAGTCTGAATCGACTCAACTCAACATCATTTTGAATTGAGGAATTCGACAATTTTTTTTTTTTTTTTTGAGTTTTTTTTAACTTTTTCAAAAGCTTGACTAAGCTCTCAACTTGATGGAATTTTAATTCAAGTCCAAATTTCAAGTTCGCCAACACTGTTTCATAGATTAAAAGGTTAAAATAAAAGTGAAACTGTAATCAATATTCACTAACTTGGGCCGTTTGCCTAAATTCATCAAAATCTCTCAATTCAAAACCTTTTATGGGTTGAGGGAAACTAGAACTTAAAACTTCCTGCAAACAAATGCATATTAAATTAGATCTATATTAAATTGTGAATAATTTTCATCCATCCACATTTCCTCCCCAATTCCCTGCCAAAATCATATAGGATTCTTTGAAAGGTGCAAACAGTAATCACACAGACGATGCCATTTAAGCATTTTAAGTTGAACAGTTTTACTTATCCAATTGAAGGTGTGAAAAATGTATCATCACACTTCAACTTGTCAAAAGAAAAATTACATTTCATATTGATTTCTGACTCACATCTGGAAGGGTCTAGTAAGACTGGTCACCTGCGAATGATTGTCATCTTTATGCTTTTCTTTTTGAATTTATTAAAAGATAAGATTACCTCTTGTGGGCAATCATCAATATTTTTGTCATAATCATCATCGTGATTGTCATCATTATAAAAGCATCATTCCTTCATATAACCATAGAAAAATACAAACACAATCAGGTTACTGGTATACTGCCCAACAACGTTAAAACACCATCATAGATTCCACTAAATTCAATAAATTATTTAATGAATGATCAGGAGTTTACAAAAGATTTCTTTTAACACAATCGAACGTATCATCCTTATCATCATTATCATATTTCTATTAATTTAGTATTAAGTTTTTGAAATTTACACCTTTTTTAACTAAGGTGTTTAGGTATCTCACTTGATTAATCCTTAGAGCATATGTAAACTTTTCAATCTACACACACAGGATAAATTAAATGGAGACTCGTTTTTTGAAGTTGAGCGTGAATCAAATACAAAACTCCCACTTTCTAAAATGGGTTATTGACCATTGAAATTTACACTTCCACTCTACCTTATTGAAATTCACATTCTCATTGATTCCACAATTTATTATCTCCTTGTTTTCTCAATCTAAGTTCTTAAGAGTCTCCCCATTTTTCTTAGGGTGGTCATTTAGACACCCAATTTTTCTTTTACGAGACATTCGATTTCAAAATTTTTTGTGAAAAATTCTATTTTGCCCCTCAGTTTTTAAAAAGATGATTCCTCCACATAAAACTGAGGGGCAAAATGATAATTTCGAACAAAATTTTAAAATCGAGTGTCTCTTAAAAGAAAAGTCGAATGTGTAAATGACTATCCTTTTTCTTATACCTATAATTAATCATTGAATTCTTTGCACTGAAGTTGCTTATAATATTGTACAAATTTGAAACTTGGACATGTGTGCCTTGATGATTAACCTCTTATCCCTTGAGAGTTTATTCATAACAAGTCATTCGACCGACGATAATCCTCTATAATGAGGCCATGCGTGCACAATTGGTCAAGGTCACATCCATAATTCATTGCAAAGAAAGAAAAGATAAACTAAGCAGATGGCTTGGCATTTTCAAGATGGGGTCTTCAAGATTCTTTTCATTTCTCACTAAGAAAACGATTCTCTCTCTCTCCTTCTATCTTTCTCCCTTTCTTATAGAGTCATGGGGCTTTGGCATAACTAGCATTAGAATAAGGTAACTAAAGAGTAGGCCAATTGGCCAATGTGTTGTGAATCTGATCTGATGCTTTACTTGACCTAAAATAGCACTAATTCGATAGCCAAGTTGGATATAGGAACACCCATTAACAGAAAAAATGGATCCCACTAGTGACCAGTGTGGGCAATCAGCTGAACGAGGGTAGGCCTCACACTTCCAGCACCTAAAGTTGAAGAGTAAAGATCAAGACATGTTTCTTTATGATTTTAGAAAATAAGAGATCAGGACTAGGTGAAGAGAAAATGATTGGTAGTTTACATGAGAATGAATGAATGGACCATCCATCAATCTTTTGAGTAAGTCGGTTGTCTATTTATTCAAAGAAAGTAAATTTATAGAAAGAATATGTAAAGATTTTATGAAATCCGGCCTTATATCAGGTTGCGAAAGCTTGACGTTTTAGATTTTTTTGTCAAAATTTTTATTTTCATTTAAATGAACACAACATTGTCTTAGCAGGAGAAAAATATCTCTTTTTTTTCTAAAAAATGAGGAAAATATCACATTTTTTATTTTTCAGCTTTTTTTTAGTTGAATAATAACAAATCTGCCCTAGCCGTTATATGCTAGTCCCAAATGGGTAGTGAATAAATTCGTCCTTATAAAAATACCCTGAGAATGACATTTTCGTGGCTATTTACCAACTGTGATGAGACCGGACATGTACAAAATTTGATTTTGTTGGTATGAATGCCCCTGTCATATGATATTACACTTCTACAAATTTGATTTTGTTGCATGTGTGCTTCTTAACAAGGACTGGACAGCAAATGCAAGGATAAGAAACCAAGGTGAGAGCGCTCCAAAAAAATCAAATTGGCTCCACTTGGTTTAGCTTTCTGAATTGGTCCATGTGCTACTCAACCATAGTCACCTGAGAGGTATCATAGGAATCTCACTTCACTTGACTATCAAAATAAAGACGGCCCAAATTTCACCTTTAATAATTAATAGGGGTTCATCTGAGATGTGGGAGATCTTGAGTTTAGGTCAATTTCAACATAAAAGGGTTATTCTCTATAGTATTATATGGTGTGTGCAGATAGAGAGGTTTGTATATACCCTAAGGATTTGTCAGGTGCTCTGACAAGCTTGGACACTTTAGTCTTCAAAAAAAAAATAGGGGTGAAACTTGGGTCGGGTTTTAACATGACCCATATTACCTGACTCAAGAAATCAGGTAGTCGGGTTTTACATTTTGAAAGTTAGAGTCGAGTTGGGTTGAAGAAAAAAATCCAAATTAAATTTGAGTCGAGTTGAGTTAAGCTTTTTTAAAATTAACTCGACCTGAATTGACCCGACCCGACCCACTCAAAAAATTTATTACAACACTCGAGTTGAGCAGGTCAACAATTCCGGTCGAGTTGGGTTGAGCAATTAAGGTCGGGTCGGGTCGGATTCTATAATTTTTATATGAGTTGAATTAGATTTTGTGATATCCTGACCCATGAGCCAGAGGCCAGGCCCTAGATAGGCTGATCCAAGTGAAACTGGGCCCTGTCGGACGGGCCAGCAGAGTGGGCCGGTCGGATCCGACAGCCCAGCAGCGGGTGGGAGTTGTGGAAAGTCCCACATCGGAAGTTGAGGAGTTTGAGAGGGGGTTTATAAGTAACCTTGCTCCCTCAAACCACTAAGACGCGTTTTGGACCCGGACTTGGGCCGGGTCCGATCCAAAAACCGTGCGGGCTCGCGCGTGTGCAAGTGTGTGCGCGTGTAGGCCCAAAGCGGACAATATCTTGTTGGCCGATCCCAAAGCCCTTTTTATGGGCCGGGCTGTTACAAATGGTATCAGAGTTCCAGGTTCTACATTCGGACTGTGTGGGCTTACTGCCTTCCACTGGGTTCATTGGGTCGAGTCGAGGGCGGCTCTGGGCTTTAGGAGGGTGGATTGTGATATCCTAACCCATGAGCCAGAGGCCAGGCCCTAGATAGGCTGATCCAAGTGAAACTGGGCCCTGTCGGACGGGCCAGCAGAGTGGGCCGGTCGGATCCGACAGCCCAGCAGTGGGTGGGAGTTGTGTAAAGTCCCACATCGGAAGTTGAGGAGTTTGAGAGGGGGTTTATAAGTAACCTTGCTCCCTCAAACCACTAAGACGCGTTTTGGACCCGGACTTGGGCCGGGTCCGATCCAAAAACCGTGCGGGCTCGCGCGTGTGTAAGTGTGTGCGCGTGTAGGCCCAAAGCGGAAAATATCTTGTTGGCCGATCCCAAAGCCCTTTTTATGGGCCGGGCTGTTACAAATGGTATCAGAGTTCCAGGTTCTACATTCGGACTGTGTGGGCTTACTGCCTTCCACTGGGTTCATTGGGTCGAGTCGAGGGCGGCTCTGGGCTTTAGGAGGGTGGATTGTGATATCCTAACCCATGAGCCAGAGGCCAGGCCCTAGATAGGCTGATCCAAGTGAAACTGGGCCCTGTCGGACGGGCCAGCAGAGTGGGCCGGTCGGATCCGACAGCCCAGCAGTGGGTGGGAGTTGTGGAAAGTCCCACATCGGAAGTTGAGGAGTTTGAGAGGGGGTTTATAAGTAACCTTGCTCCCTCAAACCACTAAGACGCGTTTTGGACCCGGACTTGGGCCAGGTCCGATCCAAAAACCGTACGGGCTCGCGCGTGTGCACGTGTGTGAGTGTGTGAGCCCAAAGCAGACAATATCTTGTTGGCCGATCCCAAAGCCCTTTTTATGGGCCGGGCTATTACAAATGGTATCAGAGCTCCAGGTTCTACATTAGGACTGTGTGGGCTTACTGCCTTCCACTGGGTTCATTGGGTCGAGTCGAGGGCGGCTCTGGGCTTTAGGGGGGTGGATTGTGATATCCTGACCCATGAGCCAGAGGCCAGGCCCTAGATAGGCTGATCCAAGTGAAACTGGGCCCTGTCGGACGGGCCAGCAGAGTGGGCCGGTCGGATCCGACAGCCCAGCAGTGGGTGGGAGTTGTGTAAAGTCCCACATCGGAAGTTGAGGAGTTTGAGAGGGGGTTTATAAGTAACCTTGCTCCTTCAAACCACTAAGACGCGTTTTGGACCCGGACTTGGGCCGGGTCCGATCCAAAAAACGTACGGGCTCGCGCGTGTGCACGTGTGTGCGTGTGTGAGCCCAAAGCGGACAATATCTTATTGGCCGATCCCAAAGCCCTTTTTGTGGGCCGGGCTGTTACAGATTTATTAAAATTCGGCCCAACCTACCCTAATTTTAAACCCTAATGATTAAACAGGTGAAAAGACCCTAAACCCTAAGCCCATGTGAACTGGTGTATCGAGGCCACCACTATAATTAGGCACCAAAACATCAGAGAACTCCTCTCATTTGATGGGCCATTAAATGCACATTCTATTCATTCTTTAGCGGGAATTGTCTCCTCAGTCATTAGGTGGGCCAAGACACATATTGTGCCCTACCAAATAATGGACCCGATCAATCTTGTGTGTGTTCATGTCCAGAATAATTGTGCAAGTGACTAAGTATAGATATGCAAGTTTCTTATGTATTTAATTTCATAGCCATATTTTCGCATCTGTTTGATTTTTGGGTTTTATAGAAAGGTAAATCATAAACCATGAATTACCATAACCCAAGATCAACGCAGAAAATTCTTAAGACAAAAACCACGGGAGAAAGAGAGATTACTATTATTATGTTAGAAAGAGAGATTACTATTATTAGGTTTCAATTATAATAGTGGTAGTGTTTTTATATGAGGACATAGAAGACTCCTAATAAAATTAGGAGACACAATCTCACTAAAAACTCTCTTTCTTTATTCAATACTCTCCATCAAGTTCGTACGAAGATATCGATAGAGTCCAACTTGGATAATACCTCTTTAAACTTGGCAGCAGTAAGACTCTTAGTGAAAATGTCTGCTAATTATTGATCACTGCGAACAAATAGAATACAAATAACATTGGCTTGCACGTTTTTCTTATTTCGTATTCTAATGCACCTTCTTGGATTATTGATTCTGGAGCCACTCACCATATGACTAATTCTCGTTCTTTGTTGTTTGATTTTTCTGTCCGATCCCGTAGACATGATGTTTCTCTGGCCAATGGCACTATGGTTCCCATGGTAGGGAGTGGTAAAATAGATTTCTTACTACATAGTGTCCCCTCCACTGCTCTTGTTGTTCCTTCTTTTCCAACTCAACTTTTGTCTATTGAAAAAATCAGTAATACTTTAAATTGTGATGTTTTTTTCTCTCCTAGCTCTGTCGTCTTTCAGGATTGCATTTCAAAGCAGACGATTGGTGAAGGGACTTATTCCAATGGACTATGCTTCCTACATCTACCTAATAAGCCTACCATACCAAGGACTTCGTAGAGGGTCACCTTTGGCATCAATGGTTTGGACATCCTTCCAGTCATATTTTGTCTTGTCTTTTCTCTTTATTTCCTTCCAGTCTAGTGTTTGTGTTATTTGTCAATTTGCTACATAGACTCGATTACCTTTTGTTTCTTCTTTGTCTAAGTCTATTGAATATTTTGAGCTGACTCATTTCTGATTTATGGAGTGCTCCAATTACTTCTTGTGATGGATTTAAATATATTGTATTATTTATTGATGACTGCACTCGTGTTACTTGGTTATATTTATTAAAATTTAAAACTGAGGTGTTATTTGCTTTCAAAGAGTTCCACACCAAGATCACAAACCAATTTAGTACCAAGATTAATTTTTTTCGATCTAACAATGGCACAAAATATGTCAATGCACATTTCACTGACTATATTTATCGTCATGGCATCATCCATCAAACTAGTTTATGGGAACACCACAACAGAATGGTGTAGCAGAGAGGAAAAATCGTCAATCTTTCGAAAACGGCTCAAGCACTTATGTTCCAGATGAATGTTCCAAAGAGATATTGGCCTCATGGAGTCTTGACTGCGACTTATTTGATTAATCGTCTTCCTAGTCTGATTATCAGTTTTAAGTCACCACTAGAAGTGTTGAAAAATCGATCGCTTGATCTCTCTCATTTACAGGTGTTTCAGTGTGTCTGTTATGTGCATCAATAAGCTATTCATCATGATAAGTTGGATGCTAGTTCTACTGAATATGTCTTCATTGGATATTCTTCCACCAAGAAGGGATACATATGTTACAACCGACATCTGATAAAATCATCATCTCGCGAGGTGTACATTTTATTGAATCTGACTCCTTTTTCCACCCACATGAGAATCGGTCCCAGGGGGAGAATAGGTCTAATTTGGTATTGCTTCCTAATGCAACTGATGATGTTCCTACAACAAGACATATTGATACCATATCACCTCCAGAAAATGAGTCACAGAGTGATACCATATCACCTCCAGAAAATGAGTCCATCTCTACAGAACATGGGTCAATTTCAACAGTTGAACCTGACTCTGATACCAGGTAGAAACGTAAATCATAAACCATGAATCATCATAACACAAGATTTACGTGGAAAACTCCTAAAGAAAAAACCACGGGAGAAAGAGAGATTACTATTATTATGTTTCAATTAGAATAGTGGTGGTGTATTTATATGAGGACATAGAAGACTCCTAATAATATTAGGATACGCAATCTCACTAAAAACTCTTTCTTTATCCAACATATTTAGAATGGGGAGATGACAACAGTAAAATGTTGGAATAAAAGAGGAAGAAGAGCCAAAGTTGTACTTGACCTTAATTCTTACATTAATTTGCAACAGTTTGGATAAGGATAGAGTGGAAGGTGCCTTTCAAATTTAGAAGCAATTGCACACCCAACATCCGGTGTTGGACTTAGATCCAAAATCAGATCATGTACCCTAAAAATAATATTAGAGGCAAACATGTGGTGATCTGTCTCGAATCTGACCTGTTTACATGTTAATTAGGTGAATTGTCTATCCAACTTTGAAGGGTGGATTGTCCAATTGATATAAGAATTAGGTGGGGCGGCGGGCAAAGGTGCATTGTAATTGGAAATTGAGGTGTTATTGACTTGTTTGATGTTGTGACATCCAACAAAACTCTTCCCTTTTGGTGCTATAACTACAGATTCTCTCTTAATAAATAATAAACATTGCTACTCTTGCCTAAGATGTGACCCCATCAAACAAAAAAGAACAAGCAGCTGAAAATGCCCCATTTGAGATGGGGACTCTTGAACAATGCCATTATTTATTGATGATTTGACTATCAAAGTAGTTGAATTACATTGTATTTGCCATGACATTATGACTTGGTCCTTTGATCCAAAGGTTTGAAAAATTCATAGCCTAGACAATAATTTGGGTCAGATAAGGTCAATATAGATTGAATGGATTTGAGTGTTCAACTTAAACAATATTTACAGTGTTAAAAAGAATAAATATTAACATATATGAGTAGTTCAGTTGATTTAAGCTTTTAGGATTAAATTCGCATGGATAATTCAGTTGATCTAAATATTTTAGGATTGGACTGGAGGTCTTGGACTCGACTTCTCTCAGACTTATCTAATACACGAGGCTCGCAGATGATTTTGCTTATCCGTGTGATTAGTCTAACCCAGGGGTTCAAAAAACTCTTCAAGCGAGATATCGACCGATATTTCGGGCAAGATGATGTTTTGTCCTCTTTTTTTTTAAATGAAAATATTGACTAGTTTTTTTCTTTTTTTATAAAAAAGTTATCTGAATTAAAAAAAGAAAACATTTTTTTTCTGAAAAAAATACAAAATATCGGCCAATACTTTGGTGGGGCCTTACCCAAAAATTGATTTTTTTTTTTTTAAATTCGGCCGATATTTTGGGCCGATACAATACGGTGATATCACTGAAATCTTCTTTCCTAAACCGATACATATCCTATGGGCCAATATGTATCGGCCTTAAGAAAACTAGTACATATCGGCCCATACAATATGTATCAACCGATATTATCACTTTAGGTCCAAAAGAAAAAACATCTCAAATGTATTGTATTCTCGTTAGCAATCCATGGTTGTGATGTAATGGAATTAAGGAGGTCGAAAAACATATCTATACGAGGCCAAATCTACTGAAACTGGCTTGACCCTAGATCCGGGGAACATGATTTTAGGCCCTGTTGATGCATGGAAGAGGTTCATTGCCGCCGTAATGATCTGGGCCTAGGCCTGGGCCTGGGCCGACGTTTAGAATGAGACGAAAATGTCTCTCTCTGTCGCATGTTGACATTAAAATCATTACAAAAATGGAGCATAGATGATAACTGGGGACCAATGACTAAAAGACACGTATACATTGTGAGATGGCGTTGCACGTAATTGTCAATTTTATTGGGATAACATATGCCCAAGGAAAAATAGATCTAAATTAGAGAGCCATAAAAAAATAAAAAAATAAAAATTTAAAACTCACTAAAACCAATTTTGTTTAGAGTCCAATAGAGATAGGTAGGCCTTGGCATTGTCAAGGTCCCTGATAGTTGGCCCATCCATAGAAAATCCAATTCCATTGAGTGAATGCAAGAAAAAGATAAGTGGATTGAACAATAATGACAAAGACACTTAGTATGATAAAGACACTTATTTTAAGATGAAATATATGATGTAATAAGAAAAAGATAAAAAATAAAAGTGAGTTTATCAGAGAAGCCTAAAAGTTGGTATGACGAGATAGAAGACAAGCATTTAAAATAAAAATGATTAAGATGATTTCCACACATTTACAAAATTAAAAAAATAAAGGGAAAAAACAAAAGAAAAAAATCTCACAGGTGAGCCCACTACTCTTAAGGCACACCAAGATTAGATTGTGAGGGCTCGAACCCGCAACCTCCCACTTCATGAGGTAAGAGATAACTACAATCCCACAGATTTTCACATGTAAATTCAAAAAAAAAAAAAATTAGTAAAACGAATTCTACATAGAAGATGTTTATAATAAAGATTCTTAAAGTCAATTAAATGGTCAAACATAATAAAATTTAATATGGACTGATGGAGAAGATGTTTATAATCAAGATTGTTTGAAAAAGTAGAATAGTAAAAACCCACTCCAAAATGATAAAAAAAAGATAAGAGTGATGAATGAAATATCATTGGAAAATGCTGAGCTTATTATAAAAACATATCTTTTATGTCTTATGTTGATATAACAAGTTATTTAATTGGTCCTAGAGTAAATACAATATTTTATAAAACTTCTAAAAGTCAAAGCACTAAGCACAATCAAAACATCAAAGGGTCCTAGAGCATAAAGAGCTTACTAATCACAAGCTTAAATTTGCTAAGTATACTTATTTAGATACTTCAAATTTTTGTCCTTAATATCAGTGGTAAAAAAGTTAGATGATACGTACCAATTTTCAATATTGTCGAAATGTATAGGTTGATATGGCCAATAAGTCAGCCATATTGTCTATACGGTTGTCACGGGCAGTATCAGCCAATAATGCATAGTATCGTTCGTATTCAAATTTTTAAATTTTTCAATAAAATTATTTCGACCGCTTCTCGAGCTGAATCTTGCATATAATTTTAAAAAAGGTTTAAAAGAAACTTCTTCAAGTGTGGAACGTATTTGTCAATTCCAAACTTTTTCTCTTAAAATTTGACAATTTTGAGTTATTTTCATCAAATTTTTTGAATTTTTGCTCTAAAATAATCCTATTTTAGAGTTTTTTTAAATAATTTAATAAAATAATATTGAGTGCTTATGAAATTGAAAAGAGATATCTTACTGCGATTGATATAGTTTTTTAGGGTGTTTGTGTGATTTTCCAAGCTTTTTCTAAATTAATGAAAGCTGTGTTTTCTAAGAGAATTCTCATTTTTGAGTTCTCTATAGAAACAATTTGATGAAATGATATACAAATGTTTTAAAATTAAATAAAAAGCCTTAATGTGATTGATATAGTTTTTAGGATTTTTCTGTGATTTTTCTAGTATTCCAACATTTTTATGAAATTCAAATTTTTTTGCACAATATTTATGACTTGTCATGGAAAATATATGTTTGTGATATTTAGAGATCATGAATTTTATATTAGGTGTTACCTCATATCAATCTTTTATTTTCTTAAATTTTAAGACCATACTATACTCATATCAAAATTCTAACTCTCGAGAGTCTAATATTCCAAAAAAATGACCATTTTTAACAAAAATATGTTCAAATTAGGTTTTCATTTTTTTCTATTTTTCTCAAATTTTAGGAGGGAGAATGCATTACATATCGTTGGCCAATTTTTAAACCTCTACATATTACCTCAATATTAACAAAATACAACAATTATCATTCAAAAAACTTAAATATATTCCCAACTAAGCTTCGAAGCTTATTATGTAAGCACATATTATTTATATGTACAAATATTTTGTCAAAAAATTTGAGTTTATTTTAACTATAATCTTTACTAGCTTATAAAAAACTTAAAAATAGACTTATTATAAAAAAAAAGGTCTTAAAAAAACTAAGTGAAAGCTTAAATGCAAAAAACACTAGGCCAAGCACAAAAAAAATCTATAACTTAAACGAGAATTTACACATAATTAAAGTGCACTGTTGACTACTTTACTAATACTAATAATCATTACAGTAAACAATCTATCTTTTTTTATAAAATATTATATCATTACATATCCTATACAATGCCCAAGTATCCAACAATTGCAAAGCACTCATATCCTTTGATTCACTTAACAATTAATATAAAAATTGATTGCTTTTTAAAATATATAATATAAAAGAAAATACTAATGCTAGGAATTGTTGAGCTACTGTTGGTCTAACATCCAGGATGAAATATTTGACTACATTGACATGTGATTATTGTGGGTGCCATTCACTTTTTGATAAAAAGAAATTGATAAATTGGATTTTTGTTTTGAATTTCGTATGGAAAACTGTAGGATACTTAGCTTAAAGCTTCCATGGGTGACTGGTTATGGAAATATTGAATTTTTCAAAATTAGTCTATTGAATTATCTTAAACTTGAATTTTTAGAATTGAAAATTTTATTGATTAAATATTTTAATCAAAGATGTTCAATCAATAGTGAAAATATATCAAATAAATATCAATTAAGATTATTCTTATTGAAAATTAATATTTAAAGTCTTTAAGATCTATATAAAATGGGACCCAAATGGCGCCTTTTAGCCAAGACCCAATACAAGATAGCTATATAATTTGTAAATTTCTACAGTGGAAACTCTCGACCCCACTTTTTAGTATCTACAAGCACCATATATCAGATTAGACACCTAAAAGGTTTGAGAGCAAGACCTCCTAAACAATATGAGAATATTCAATCACTCCAACGTATATTTTTTTTGATAAATTATTTATAAAAATCTATTGTCTTCTTAAAAACTATAGTAACAAAAAAATATTACAAATTCAGCTTTTTGCAATTCCTTGAAGCATTCACGACCAGAATGAGCCAAAGAGCCCACCTACAAAGAATCAAAGAATAAAATATATATTTATATATTGCAAATGACAACAGAATAATCTTTTGGAAAAAATGATATTTATATATATGTATATATATCATTTAACTTTTTTTAATTAAAATATAAAACAAGCAACCCCAAATACACGTTACATATTTAAGAACCAGAAATTTCAATACAAACATTTGCCAAGTGCCACCTACCTATCAAACTTTCCGACCTAGCGATGGAAAATTATGGAAAAGGAAACCAAAAAGAAAAGGAGAAAACAAAAACAAGGAAAAGAAAGGGGTGGGGCCCATACGCGCACTCCCATAGTGGGTGGTGGCCCAGTGAGGTTTGTATTTAATGGGAATCATGTGATCCAATTTTTATTTTTCTCTTTTAACTCCACCACCCCACGTTGCGATCACCTTCTGTCTTCTTTTATTAATTAGAAAAACAAGACCATACACCTCGGTTGCACCTAAGAAATCTAGACCAATCTTTCCAATTTTGATGACCTATTTTATCAATTGGATGATTCTTCAGCCTAAAGGAAAGAAGTGAAAAATACATAATTAAATTATGTCGAAGAAAATATAATCACACATTTAACAATTCAACTTCTTAAAATATTTTTTTATCAAATAAATCTGAAAATCTTTATACATATGATAAATTTAATCTCAATTCAAATGTAATTATATGTAAAATTTAAAATAAATGAAATGAATACAATAAAAACAATTAAAAATCAAGAATGAGACATATAACAATGAATAATAAATGAAAGAATGCATTTCAAGAATGTGTACTTGTGTATGCATAAACGCATTGAATGTGTCTACCTTCAAAACTTGTATATTGTGTAAAAATGTGTATACTCGGTATGTCAAGTCGATCCTAACATAATAAGATAAAAAAATATGATTAGTATGGGGAGTCGAGTCATGACAGTATGAAATTAAATAAGTGAATAGTATGGGGAGTCGAGTCGTGACAGTATGAAATTAAATAAGTGAAATTGATGGACAAATGCTTAGGTGTTAGACTTTAAATTGTGAGGAGATGTGTATCGAAAGCTATGAATGACTTAGAAACATCGTATTTCTGAGGATGGGGTACCGCTGAGAAAAATATTGTCGTAGGGATTGGAGAGCAACGCATATTCCTCTGTAAAAAATACAATCATAAATTCATAATAGTTAAAGGGTAAATAAATTGAGAAGTAAAAATAAAGAAAGACATCGTCACAGTCACTTATGAAACTAGACTCGGAAGAGGAGATGCTGCTACCAATAGAGGGAGTGGAAAGTAAGCGACATATAAAGGCGAATACATGTATCAACGAGTTAAGACTTACACATGTTCAGTTCCTGCAAATGTAAGAGATTGAAGACATTAACTTTTAAAATAAAATAACATAATAATATCTTGAGGGAAGAGGTCATTAACAGATAAAATAATAAGTTCAAATTAAACAATATATGAAATTGAAACGCGTAATAAATATAATAATTGCCTTTCTACAATATGTTGCATCAATATCGAGGTTCACCGTAATCTCAAAACGGATGGTTTTAGCTTGACAATCGAGTAGGGTCAAGACCATCGTCCTAATGATATAGGTCCACTGTACCAAACACATGATGTTCCAACTGTTGCTCCATTGTCATTTGTGGTGCACCGACTTTGAACCCACTTGATCATTGACCTGCATATGGCATACAAGTGTTAATCGGCCACCCTGCTAAACACTTTCTTCATGGAGGCCCACCTAAACAACCGCCCTTTCCATCTCAAACTCTAGACGACTCTGTTTCAGTGCTCTGTGTAAGTCTCGTTCTTCTTCTATGTCTCGTAGCTCCTCCTCATCAAATCCACTAGTAGATGAGGGCACATATTCCTCCTCCCAATCGACCTTGTATATGTCCCCATTACATGTTTGACGAACTGTTTCAACACAAGTTGAGACCTAAGGTAAAAAATCTAAATGAAGCTTTCTTGATATTTAACATACTATTATAAGTAGTATTTAATTAAAATTTTAATTATATATAATAATTTCTTTTTTATCTAATTTTTTTTTTTGTTTTTTGAGATGTAAAATTACTGATTAAATTTTTGTATTTAAGTTTTGCTAAAATATCTTTTTCAATTGAATATATAGATAATTTACTTTAATAATTTGGGTTGAAAGCTTATAATTAAAAAAGGTGAAAGAAGCCTACCTTAAACCACATCAAATAAAAAAAAAAAAGAGAAAAAGTACCTACAGTGAGAGGAACAGGCAAGTGAAAGAGAGAATAGTGAGAGAGAGCAGAGGCCAGAGGGAGAACATTGAAGTGCTAGTTTAGGGTTTTTGGTTTCTATTTTAAAGAGAAATCGAAAGAGTAAGAAAGTTTCAAAAATTGGAAGGAAATAATGGATTTTGCAGTAGAGAGTTTTGAAAACTAGGGAGGAAATAAGGGGTTTTGCCCTAGAGAGTTTCAAAAATTGGAAAGAAATAATGGATTTTGCTCTAGAGATTTTCGAAAATTGAAGAAAAAATAATGGAGTTTGCGGTAATACAATTTTAAGTTAACCAAAATTTGGACCTTCTCTAAATGGGAGCTTAAAGCGATCTCTTGTGTTGCTATATACTCAAGCCGGCTCCGCACGCTACCTATCATGGCCCCGCACGCTACCTATCATGGCCCTGTAAGTTTTCCATGGCTACTAAATGATGCGGCAGTGGTTTCACTTGTGTGTGGCTTAGCAAGTAAGTTGATTATTTGAATGGTTTGATCATTCGAATTGCAAATTTTTAAAAAAATTAGCCCGTTATTTAAATTTAAATTTATACCAGCATGAAAAATTATAAATCCACGTGGTTACCACCAAATGAGGAGGGAGTATGGATATGGGTGCCACTTAGTCCACCTAAAACTTTTCCTTCATATAAATATACAAGCCCAACCGGTTATATGAATTTCGACCGCCCCTCTAAAACTCTAATCCCTTCAACGCCGCCGTTAAGTCCCTTGCCCAAACCAACAAACGCCCTCTCTTTCTTTTATCCTACGCACCTTCCGTTCCGTCCCGTTCCGTTCATTTCTGTTCTCCGTCCTCACCCAACGGAACGGGAAACGGATCCCGTTCCTTCCAACCATGTCCGTCGAGGCCGTTTCACAAAACCCGGCCCACAAAAAGCCCACCACCCAGACAAAAATCCCCGAGACCAGATGGCGTACCATCTCGCAGCAGAGAATCTACGGTCAGAAATTGCTCGACGCCATCAAATCCACGAACAACTCATCTCAGCCGTCCAAACTCATCTCCCCTTCCCGCGCCATCAAAGAAGCAGCAGATTCCGCCTTGGCTCTGACGGCCAAGGGTCAGAGCCGCTGGAGCCGAGCCCTCCTCACCCGGCGGTGGCGAAATCGTAAATTGTTGCTAAAGGCAGGGCCAAAGATGAGGCGGCGCACAGGGGCTCCGAGACCCCCGGCTCCCGGCCAGACGCCGAAGAAGGAGAATGATGTTCAGAATCGGCTACGTGTCCTGTCGCGATTGGTCCCTGGGGCTCGGAAGCTGTCCACGCCCACCCTTCTAGAGGAAGCCGCCGACTACGTCGCCGCGCTTGAGATGCAAGTAAAGGCTATGCGCGCTCTGGCCGATCTCCTCGCGACTACGTCTATATCTACTCCCTCCGATGAGAGCTGACGCTTCTAGTGTGTCCTTTCTTCTTGTTTTTCTCTTATTTACAGTTACAAATTTACATCCATGATGATCTGGGCCTATTGTAAATTCCTGCAATTGTAAATGTTTTTTTTTTTTTCCTTTTTTCTTTTTTCTTTTCTTCTTCTTTTTTATTTTGTTTTTGTTTTTCACTCCTATTTAACATAATTTCGCATTTGATTGGTGGATTGAGTGAGATTCATTTCATTTATTTATTATTTATTTATTTATTTCTTGTTGAAGTTTCCATTCTGTATGAGTGCTTTGAACTTGATAGAGGAATAAATTTGTGAGATGTGGATTTTGAAAATAAATCAGCTTTACTATGTATTTTTAGATTAATTCTTGAGCTTGATCTTCTGATAAATTTTTTTATTTATTAACTTTATTAAAAACCAATTTAGATAGATGAAAATAGAATTCTATTCCTTGACCTTGTTAGAGAGGCCAGTTAAGTCTTGTAAAATGCACCTGTTTTTCATGTGATTACACTGAGATACTTCAAGGACTATTTGGGATTTCAGTGCGAATTTGCACTATATAAAAATAACAATATAATTGTGAAATTTCTTCGTATGAATGAATTCAACAAAAGTTTCTTTAATTTATCAATTAAATTTTTTTCTGTAATATTTATTCATTAATTGTCAATCAATATGTCCAAAATACTTTGTTTTTTGGGATCAATCCAAAGCCATAAAGTAGTCAAGACTCAAAAGTTGGATGTGAGAATATAGAGGGTCAAGACACAAGAGCCCAAATCATGAAGAGCAGAAAAATATATTCATAAAATAGCCAATGTTAGATCGGCCCGGCCGATATGATTCCCTCTTTTATTTTTGTTTTTTTTAATATTGATATTATTTTATTTTTTTTATTTTTTTAAATAAAAATATATAAAAATAAAAAAAACTTTTTAAAAAAAAAAAAATTGAAAATGTAAATATGGGTAGATATTGGCAGATATTTTGACCTGAGTCTATCACTGTTTTGATATTTTTTTTTAAATACAAATATTAATCATATCAGTCGATATCAAACCGATATGATTCGACGAGATATCGGCCATTATAATTGTTGTACGGCTGATACAATACGTATCGGTCGTTTTTATTTAGCTTTAAAAATTGAATGATATCGGCTGATACGTTTTGTATCAGCCGATATCTGTATCCTGGTTAGATCTAAAAATAAAAATAAAAATAAAATAAAAAATCTATAAAAGATAAAAATAAAGAAGCCTAAAATTGAAAATAAAATATCGGTTAGGCAATGAGGATTCAATAATATTTTTATACAAATTTATATAAAATTATATTAAAATATTTTTTGATCCGAGTCTTATATTTTTTCTCATTTGACCTAACTTGATCCAGAGAAGACCTTGAGTTTTTGAAACTTGAAACCCATCAAATCTATAACCAGATGATCTTAGGTTGGGTCCATATGGATCGGATTTTTATCAATTCGATTTGTACCCTATTTTTAGATTATTAATAAGTATACTTAACTTCTAGAGTAAAGAATTAAAGACGACAATTCGAGACATTTTCTTTTTAATAAATTCTAAGGCGTTGGCTTTTCGGTTAAAAATTGGGGTTTTAAGTTTGATTCACGCTCAATTCCAATGGATCACTCTTTGTAGTTATGAATTCGGTGTATGTAGTATTGAGAGGACTGCACATGGCTCAGCCTTCAAGTATTACTCAGATTAAAAAAAGGTATGTTGTCCCAATGCAAGCAACGTAATCAGACTCGGACCGTGTATTGAACCGTCAAAATAAAAGATTGGGTTAAATAAGATTCAACCGAGTTCAACCACAGTCAAATCTGTGCAATTAATATAGATATTATAAATAATAATAAATTACTAATTAAGATTTAATTGAAGAGTTGAAATAAAATCTTAAATCAAAGATTATTTTTTAATATGAATAAACAAAAATACCTTAATCAAATCAAACACACCATTGATTAAATTTTCAAATTTTAATCTCTTTAAATAATTTTAGTCTCTAAATTTTTGTGTCATTAAAATTATATGAAATTTATAAAATTAATTTAACTAAAAATATTATACTAATTTTTGGACCAACTCAAAACTCTATATTAATAAAGTAACTAAATTTTTTGTCACTTTAAATTATTTATAAACTCCATACTCGTATAGCTAAATAGCATTGTGCAAATGTTGAAATATAGTATAATTTTTTTTTCAATCTTTAAAATTAGCTATGGAAGTTTTCTTAACATTTTTATTAATGGTTTTTTTGTGGTTTTTGATCTTAGATGGTTTCTTCATCGAACTAGGTCGGGAAGAGGATGGTCGGGGTCGAACCAGAGTCCGATTTTGATTACATTGAATACACGTAAGACGCTTGGACACCTTGATTGTATAAAAAGTGGGAAAGAATTGAATGAGTTTTAAAAACGTACTGAATATATGACATGATAAATTGACAATTAAAAATTGTCTTATAGCGGAGGATAGACTAATTTATTTATTTTGGAAGTTGAAATCTACAAAATAAAAGTTAAAAAAGAAAAAAGAAAAAGAAAAAAATGGACCCCATAAGTCAAGTCGTTGTGTAGATGATGACATTAAATTATCACATTCAAAAAACAACGTGTCATTGTGTGGGACTGCTGAAATCATGGAATCCATGTGAAGACATTGCAATATTTGGCTCCTCCGTCACCCAAAAGAATGAATCAGGCACCACAATCACATGAATGTTCCCATGTGTCTCAACATCTACACACACCATTCAATATTAATTGATGCCTTTGGTTTGTCGGGTCAAATCCAATTTTTCATTCGTCATAAAAAAATATATTTACATGTAAATTTAATATATTATTTTTATCAAAAGCCCTTTTTTTAAGTCTCATCTATGTTTTAGATTATTTTTACAAGCTGTTTCATCCAAGTGAATATGATTACACTTGCATCGTGTGGTATCTCTGATCCATGAGACACACGAAGGTAAATCAATCTGTAGGGTTTCGAATCTGTCACCTCTCACTTCGTGAGCTAGAAGATTACTCGTCAAATTAACCCACAGGTAGGGTTTGAACTATGATAAAATCCCTTATCAGTACAATTATTTAATTTTTTCATGTGTCTACATTGCTCATTCCCACTTATGCTAAAATTGAGAGGAAAGAAGAATTGGAATTAAATTTTAAATCTTGCCAAGACATTCATGCTAAATATCTAAATGGTTTTGCTGCCAAATCTGGTTTCTCTAAGAAGAAAGAGGATTTGGGTCATGTCTAAATAGAAAATGTTTTATGACTGGCTAAATGTCTAGCCATCTTTAGCCATAACAAGTAACAACAGTCCATGTTCCTGGATTCTAGCCACATTGATCTTTTTTTGAGTAAGCTTTAAAATTAAAATTTTGGGTTTTCAGCATTATATGGGTTATCGTATATTTGGTAAATATTAATTGATTTTTCAATCGATTTTGATATATTTTATAAAATTCTGTTCAATTTCTGTTGACATTTTCCAAAATTCTGAATTTCAGTCCATATTTGTCTAAAACTCCGATATGTACGACAAAAACAAGTTTCGGTACCAAATTGTGGCCATAAATTTAAATCGAAAGTTTTGTAGCCGGTGTGATTGGGTTTATTAGGCTTGGGCTTCTAATTGAGCTTAAATTGGGCTTTTTTATTCTGGCCCATCCAAAGTCTAGGTTTCTCCTGGTCCGGCCTTGAAGCTATGGCAGCCCTGCTAATGACTGGACTGGGCCTTAAACGTCAGGCTCCAGACAGAAAGACTGGAGTTGTGCGTCAAAGTCAAGTTCTTTATTGGGTGAACTCTCGTGTAAGTGGACCCATATCAAAATCAAGTTCTTCCACTCCATTATACTCTATTCTTAATATCTTTGAAACCAAATAGACCCCTATAATAATTAGAGCTGATTATATGCCCAATCCCATTGAAGCCCACCATGTTTTAAATGAGCTTGATCAAATGCCTTAAAAGTTTGGCCCAACATTTTTTAAATTTTTTAGAGAATCTGAAGATTAATAACATAGAAATAAATTGAAAACCCATTTCTCCAAATTCTAACACTATATCCAAGTGCTCTTCGTGACGTGTCGTAAAGTTGAAAATTTCAATATTAATAAAATATGCCAAAAATTATGAAAAGAATGTCCAAAAGGGACTCATGTATAGATAATAACTTCCGACCAACACAAAATTGCCTCTCGATTTCCAAAATCTTATCAAATTCTCGGTTCGATTTCACATTTTGTTATAATTAAAGGAGAAAAATCGAATCGCGCTCTTATCCCTAGTTTTATTTGGTATATGTGAATAGAGAAGTTTTCTCATGTCCCATGGACTTAATCAGATGCTCTAAGAAGTCTGGATACTTTGGATTTAAAAAAATTTGAATTGCGCTCAAATTTTATCTGGAATAGGCTTTTATTATTAAGCCTAACAGATTACCTATCAAATCTAAATATGTTTCGATCATACGTATCAAATTGAACAATATTTTTATTATATACTTTTCTTTTTCTTTCAAGATAATATAGGATTAACAAAATGGTAATCTTTTTTGAGAAAAAAAAATGGTAAGAATCAATTCCTCATTGATATTAACCTTTGGTTACCATTTGCATGAAGGGAATAATCCATTTCCAACATTGGAAGCAAATGTAGCTTTTATATATATATAAAAGCATTGAATTGGCAGAAGAAAACAAGCGGTGAGTCACAGGCTTGGAAGGGTGGCAATGGTGGCAAGTATTTGAATGCTCCAAACTTGGTGGACATTATTATTAATTAGTAGAAGTCTGCACGTGCAGTGGAGAAAGGGAGAGAGGTGGTGGGTCACTCTACAATTTTGTCCATATATATAATTTCACCAACCGACTTAATGTCAAGTTCAATTCCAATCAACATGACCTAGCTTGATTTTGGCAGAATTCGTCTTAGGAATTCGCCAGGTGAAAAATCTGATTCCTTTTGAAAAGTTTTACTCTTACTACACATTAAAAAGGGGTGAAATCGAGTCAATGGTATTATAGTTTCTCCAAGCCCAGTTACATTAGTAACTGACTCTTCAGATTAGGTCCAAATCTTGATACTGGGATGAATTTTCAGCATTATTCAACCACTTCAAAAATATCTAATGAAGGGTAGGATTGATTTTAATTCTATATTAAAGAGAGTAGAATCCTACAAGATTTGGCTGAAATTGTGAAGCGCTTGAGAGAACCTGAACTCAAAGAAAAGTGTAAGAGGATACTCGGATCTTGATTGACTAGAACAATCAATTGATCACTCACCATATTTGTACGAGCAAATAGAGTTTCAATTGGATGAACTAAAATCCCAAATTTCTCATCGGAAAAAATAAAATAAGGTGAAACACTCAAAGATGTTAAAGATAGAGTACTCATATATTTATAAACCCCAAGATCCAAAAGTTTACAGGCAATGTAGGACATGCTAACACTCCCCCTCGTGCCAAGGGTAGAGATACTCAGTTGTCTCCCTTCATGCAGAACTGGAGATACAAATCCAACCCATCATGTGGTACCTAACTCTGATAACATGATAAAACACATACGTAGAACTTATCCCTAAAAACCGGCTTAAAAGGAGAGAGTGCCTATGCATTTATAAACCCCATAATTCATAAACCCACATGAGATGTGAGACATGCTAACATTCCTCCTCAGTGCCAGGGCTGAGTGTATCTTGCTCTAATACCATGTAAAACACATGAGTAGAACTCATCTTTAAAAACCAGCTTTAAAGGAGAGAGTACCCATGCGCTTATAAACCCCAAGACCCAAAGGTTCACCGGCAATGATATATATATATATATATCTATAACGAGTTCCTTTCAATTTTTCCTATTTTAGAGCTATTTTAAAATTATCCCTAAGGCGGTCATTTTTAACTCTATCTTTTAGTATTATACCACTCATCTAACGTAACAGATGCATCTCCACCATCCTAACATTGGGTTCAACTATTTTTTTCTCTCCTTATTTTTTATATCATTATTTGATATATTTTAGAATTAACTTTTTAAAATGATTACGATTTCATAGTGAAGACTTGTTTTTATGAATGTATCTTTGCTTGAAGGATCACAATACAACGTATATAAGTGAAATTATTTATTTAATTATATGGGTTGACTTGTGACACGATTTAACCTGATTTGTTGGCCTGAATTAAAAATGAGTTGGGTTATAAGTAGGTTGGAAGAGGCCGAAACACTATTTGAATTGAAAAATAGTGACCCAAATTAAATATGGATGGATTAAGATTTGACTCTTTAAGCCAACCTGCTCACTTAGATTTCACCCTAGGCCCATCATGACTAACCATAGATCCTTATATGTTCATGTGTTATATATTATAAATGATAAGAGCCTCACACAATTGATAATCATTCATTAGGTTGTAAGTTTGAGTCCCATTACTGTCAGAAGGGGACTTGGTTATAGGAAAAATTGTCCAGTGCTAAGTGTCACCTCCATAGATACGTTTAATAAATAGCTCCAACGATAAAGACAAAGATAGGAAAGAAGAAGATGATGATAATGTCGGTTTTTTTCTGGCTGAATAATATTTCAACCTATCTTGGTTTGTTTGTACATTCAGCCATTGCATTCATATTGATGGGACATTATTTTTTTTGAATTTATGTGTGGAAAACTAAAAAAAAACAAAGTGTAAAATTTCTAAAGTGGATATTTATTGGCCTTAGAGTATACCAAATTATGTCATGGGAACTCAAATTTGGCATCTCCCACTTCGTAAAACAAGAGGTTAACCAGTTAAAATTTGAATTAATTTCATGGTCATAACACTGAGTCAAGAATAAATATTTGATTTGATGTGACTATGAAAGAAAAAATTAAGAGAGAGGAAAAAAGTGCTCATCAAGTCAAAATGTGACTATGAAAGAAAAAAATTGAAGGAGATGACAATGCAGTGATTTGACCTAATTTTGAACATTTTATGCAGACTGTCAATCTTACATGGCCAAGTGAGTGTCACAATCATTTCATTTGATGACCCTTATTAAGTTAAATCATATTTAAATAGACCAAATATTATGTAGATTGAATTATGCTGACTCAATTAAATTTTGAATTAAACAAAATCACAGAGTTTGTCAAATTTATTAAAAAAATTAGAAAGAATAAATTGATTTTTGAGCTGAGTTTTAAGTCTAGAGGCTTTAAAACCTTGACTTACTTAACAAGTGCTCCATTAATTTATCTGGAGAGGCTTGAAGTCAAGAATCCTCTTTAAGAAGTGGAGTTATTGTGTTTGATTCATATTCAACTTTAAAAGGTTACTCTGCATTGAATTTATCCAATATGTGTATTGAAATTTACAGATACCTCAAGAATTAATCGAGTGAAATACATGAACTCTTTAATTTAAAAGAAAAAATACTCGATTAATTGAGGTCCAATTTCAGCCTGACAGCACCTACTCTTTGGAAGCACAGATTGGAGCCACGGCCTCCATTTGAAGACCTAATTGTTGGGTTTTGAAGGATGTAACCAATTTCAGATTATTGTACACATCAATAAAGTGTTGCTTTCCATACTTTGTGACTTGCCAACATTTGTCTCTTTCTCTGTCCTTTCATCAAAACAAGAAAAATAAAAATCCAACTGCATTTGAATTGATAATTCGACATGAAAAAAATAAAATAAAATTATCATCCTTCATATTTTGCAATCACTACGAACCATATCAGAACAACAAATCATACTTACCTTTTTTTTAATGGAAGGAAACATGCAAACAAAACCCAATACATTAAAAATGTTGCTAAACAAAATCATTACTTACCAATCAATTTCTCTTCTCTTCTCATTCTTCCATGGATAATCTTAGAGAGAGAAAGAGAGGAGGGAATGGAATTGGGTTTACAATAAAAAAAATGGAAAAAGAAAAAGAAAATATTCATTACCCTCCTACCTTGGTTTTCTCCTTCTCCAAGGAATGGAAAAGAGTTGCAAGAACTTTCATGGCATTCACTTGCTCTTGCAAAGACAAAATGTAGTAAGCTGTTTCTTCAAACAACCGCTCAGGGTCGAGAGAATCCGCTCCGGGGACAAGCCTTTGCAATGCCTTGATCCTCTTCTGAACTCTCACATTCTCATCATCACTCTCACCATCCAAATTCTTCACAGTGTCCATCAAATCCTTCTTGCAGCAGCAGTTACCATTCTTTCTCTTTCTTTGGATTCTTGTAGTGGGGGCACTCATTCCTCTCACTTCCCTACCTCCTTGAAAAATTGTTGTAAAAGATGTAAGAGATGGGAAGAGAGTGAACAGCGAAGGAGATGTTGGTCTTGTGGGGATGGGTTTTCGTTTGTCTTCTTTAGTGTCCATGGGTGGTAAGAGAGAGGGGTATAACGAGGGAGGCAGGAAATGTGGGTTAAATTGTTGTTGAAAATTGGAAAAATATGAATGCCAACGAAGCTGGGATCCACTAGTTTCGGTCTACAAATCAGTGTTTTTTTTTTGGCTTTTCATGGCTTAGGCGTCGCTTGGCCCTCTCGCTCATGTCAAAAGACACATGATGCGTGCTGTAATTTAAATTAAACTCCAATAGATCTAAAAATTATAACTGAGATCAGATTATTATTTTATTTTACTAAAATTTTAGCACTCAGATTAATCTTTAGGATAAGTATAAGTTTCTCTATCTATCCACACTAGATAACTATAACCGAGTGACCCTTTGAGATAGAGTGTGAATTGAACTCAGGACTTCCACTTCCAGAAACGGGTATTACGGAATAAATCAAACAAATCACAGATCAATCACACAAACACAGAGATTTACGTGGTTCGGCAAAAACCTATTCTAGTCCACGGAGCGTCATTCACGATTCCATTGTGAAGAAAAACACAAGATAACTGATTATAAGAATTAGCCAACCGTTTTCCTATGTCTCTCTTCACAGTCTCTTATATTCTCTCTGTTTTGTTTTGTCACTCACACCGAGAGGAAAACAAAGAACTTAGAAAATCCAAGAGAGAAAAAAAAACCCTTATATACTGGACATTAAAATTTTAAAATACAGACTGAGCCCTTTAGGTCCCACCTAAACATAAACATACCTTGACCCAATAAAGACCTTTTGAGTCAAACTCAACCACAAATTCTTCTTCATCACTCCAACTCCTTTGAATTTGAGATCAGGTTATGTTGAGATTATACTTTTGGCTCTTACCATCTCAATTAAATTTTAAATTAAAGATAAAATAAAATTCTTGATGATGTTGCAAGAGCATTAAATTATATTATTTTATACAAATTTAGAGATCAAATGGGAGATCGTAACTAGTAGAAACAATTATCATACAACTAATTAGTGATTTATGAAAAAACTTGTGTTTTAGAAATCGTCAGCTTAATGACATTTGCTTTTCGATTCAAATCCTTTATTTTCTATATTTTTATATTCTCCACTGACAACATCTTGCGTACAATTTATATTCTAATTTTAAATAGTTTATATATTATCAATATTTTGATGAAAAATTTGTTGAACATTAAGACATTTACAACTCTTTTTTACCTTGCAAAGGTATTACCGCATGAATTTCATCTACCCACTAAAAAGTAAAAAAAAAAAACAAAAATTTAAAATTTAAAATGTAGATGAAAGTGAAAAATGAAGCCAAGCCAAAATCATTGCAGAAGAAGGCAAGCCAAAGACGAAAGAAAGAATAGTACTGAGTGGTAGTAGTCCAGTGTCATGCAATGGGCCACAGGGACCAACAGAAAGCACATGCACTCACATGATTTCTTCAACTTACTACCTCTGCATGTGCCTTTCTTCACCACTCACCACGTGTAGATTTTTAAGTGGTCCATCTAAGCAAGTGCACCTCGTGGCTTAAAGTTAGCCGTCCACCTGGCGATTTTGGAGCTATCCAGATTACAAAACCGGCCCGGAGGCAGACCGCGCCATGCTTATGGCGATGCTGTTGGCCGTTTCGGGCTTCTCTAGTCTGTACTCTACTCTCATTTTCTATCTTTCACATCACCCAAAAGATTGAAATGTACTTTTCTATTATTTAAATAATAAAAAATAGATAAAAAATAAGTGAAATATCTTTCGTTAAAAAACACAATGCATTTATCGGCTTCTTTATTTATTATTTTTTATATTTATTCAAACTTATAATCATGACTCATTTAGATATCTTGATTGGTCTAAGGGATTGCTTGATTCTTCTTTATGAAAGAAAAGTATTTATCTACACGATCTGGTATAGTATTATCGATGCTCTGTTTTAAGAGATTGAGATTACTTTCAATGGGCGCATTTACATTCATCAGGATGCTCTTTTTGTTCTTTTGTCTAAACTCGACTACTTCATGTCATGTATTGACCTTATGACTAACAATCTTCTCATCCTTACCCGGTCCCCTTATCAAATTGTAATCTTTATTTTGGTGGGCTTTTGGGTGAATAGTTCTCCCCTGAGGTGTGTTCTTTGTACTGTAGGACTCTATCTTTGAGCGCCTTTGCTTTCCTGACCTAGGAAGTGGGTTGCATACATTGTGTGGGCTTCTATTTTGCCTAGCCTAGGCTTATTTTTTGTGCCCCCTTTGTTTTGTTTTGTTTGATTTATACTTACCTATCATTAAAAAAAATATCAACTCTTTTTATTAATGTTACTGTTCATATTTAAGAATTTTAAATTTCATTAATAAATAGTGAAGATGAGAAACCTGACTTTATTATGATATTGACTCTTGCACTTTGGTAATAACTTATAATACAACAAGTAAAAAATCATTATTATAATCTAAAGATTATGTATTGAATCCCATAAACGTTAGATATGCAGTCAATCTATAAAAACGTTTGTCAAATTCAAATATTAAATATTGTTAGAAAATAAGAGGGACAATAAATTTTACTAAATATTTTCTCTTATCTTATTCCACTAAATGAATCACTAAATCAACCATAATTATATTTGAAGGTCCCTCTATTGATATAAATATTGTTGGAATTTTTTAACAGTTGTGCAATATAAAAATGTATATGTTTATTATACATTTATACTGGTTGGACCAGGAATATCCATCACGACAAGATCAAAAATCATTGTGACAATGAACTTGAAGTAAGCTCATTTTCTTCATTTACTTTATATTTTTTTCTTTCATTTTTTCTTGGTAATGCATTTATATGTTATAAAGAAGCAACATCATTTATTGTTTAATCCAATTAGTTTCTACATAGTTGTAACTTGTATATTTTTTTTTTTTCCAATACCTTGAATGGTTCTATTGCTTGCTCAACAACTACAACTCCTACTTCTAATGGGGAAAAGAGGAAGGGACATCTCACAAAAGCTTTTGTGTGGGATCATTTTGTAAATGATCGAAAGACAAGTGGGGATAATTTGAGAGCAATATGTAAATATTGTAAATGAAGCTTGTTGGCAGAATCCTCCAATGGCACAAGCAATCTCAAAAAGCATTTCAACTTTTGTATACCTTGTACAAGAAAGGACAATACAAAAACAGATTTTGACATTATTTGCGTTAAATCTGAGTTTTCAACTCAAAAAACCAGTTTATTAGGTGTTTTTCAGTCCTTTATAATTCTCTATTTCCTCTATTTTTCAATCGATGTGAAACTCATTTGCAGTCTCAACAATTTATTTTCACTCCTACTGGATGAAAATATTAGATTTTTTTCCCTTCTTCATTTTCTCATTATTTCTTAAGAAAAATAATTTTCTCATGTTTGGGTGTTGCTTGAGAAAATAAAGTAAGACATCAACTTATTTCATATCTATTTAATATTATCACCATGAATATAGTAAAAATAATTGAGAGAGGCAAATTTAGCCATGAGATATGGCCGTGAAAGAGGGAGATTTAGATCTGGCCGTGAGTGAGAGAACGAGCTTGTGTCTTCGATTTTTAGAGAAGGGGTGATTGGAGAGACCTTTCCACTTCCAAATTGCAATGACTTGAGAAATCCTTCCAACTGTGTGTGAGAAAAAGACTCGTGCAAAAGTCGTTTATATATGAAAAAACCTACCGAGTGTCTTCAGTTGTTAGCGAGAGAATGAGTACAAATAATTTTTTAGGACCCGTTTTATTGAATTTGATAAATAGATTTTTGTATGAAGTTTCACTTTCATCTAATTTATCTAATTCTTTTATTTTAAATTTTTAAAAATTATTGGGTCATACCCATCAAAATTTAAAGACCGAGATTATATGACTTGGATCATCAATTAATAGTGAAACTTTATATACTTTATATCCATACATCTGTCAAATGAACCTAAATTTGTAGGACATGCGGTTGATCTAATGCCATATCTCATTAGTGTGTTTGAGTAGTGTGTACCCACCACCAACCTCAAAAAGTCCCACATCGATTGTGAGGTGGATGGGGTGAGTGTTAATTTGAGGGAAGCCTCCCGTTTCCCATGTGTGAGGCCTTTTGAGACCTGGGTAGGGTCCAAAGCAAAACCGTGATGGCAGAGTGGGCCCAAAGCGAATAATATCATACTGAGAAGTTGAGGTAGGGTCGTTACAAGTAGTATCAGAGCACAGTTCAATACTTGGACTGTGTGGGACCTCTACCTCTGTGATGTTACAAGAGCCGACGACAACTTTGATCTTAACGGGGGTGGATTGTAATACCCACAACCCACCTCAAAAAGTCCCCCACCTCTCATGTGTGAGGCATTTTGTGTCTGGTCAGATGGGCCAAGGCCCAAAGCAAAACCGTAAGAGTAGAGCGGGCCCAAAGCGAACAATGTCACACTAAGAAGTTAGAGTAGGATTGTTATATAGTGTGTCTCGCTAACCTAAGTAATGGTTGGAGTTGTTCCATCGAAAATCCCACTCAAGCACACTCGTTCAAATCCATTTCTCCGAGGAAAATTTTGAGATGAGAAAATCTTTTCTAAGAAAATTTAAGTTAACAAATATAAGAAAAAATCACTTTATTAAAACAATCATATTTTTTAGGAAAATAAGTTTAAACAATTAGCCATTTTTCCAAAAATAAAATTCTGATGAGAAAATATTTCCTAAGAAAATTTAAATGAACAAACATAAGAAAAAATCATTTCATTAGAAAAATTATATTCTTTTTAGAAAAATAAGTTTGTCAAATGAATTAGAATATGTTCCATCTACAAGTTTAATGAATAAATCAAGTTAAAAATTTAGACTTTCTAAAGGAATTTTGTCACAAGAATTAACTTTTTTTCCAAAAAAAAAAAGTTCTGCAAATAGATAAGAGTTTTTTTTTTTTTTTAATTCAAACATTACTCTTGCAGAATTTGGCCTGAAAACTCAAAAGCCCAAAGAATCTGGCCTGGGAAAAGGTGAGCTTGAGCAAAACCTTTCAGCTTGATTTATAATAGGGCCGAGCTTGGATAAAAATTAAAGCCTATTAGTTTTTAGGCCGAGCTTAGGCTTGTGTTTGTGCTAGTGCTAGTATGAAACTCTGAGCTCGGTCTGATTATGTAGATCAATAAAAAAACTATATAAAATTACAAATTACACCTACTCCATTTTTCCTTTTTTATTTAACTTTCTTAACAATGATAAAAATCTAGCAGTTATCCACATGAGTAGAGTTCAACTAACTGCCTTCTGTCTGAGGAATTGGAAGGTTGCGGTTTCGAACCCCTATGGTCTAATCTTGGTGTGCAGGAGTAATGAGTTCACCTGTTTAGATTTTATACTGAGTATCCCACGATTTTCTACATATAAATTTAAAAAAAAAAAAAAAAATCTAGCGATTTTATTGGAAGCTCACCAAATTATATACATGTATAATAATTTTTTTCCAAAAATTTAAATAAAAGCTACTTGCTCCTAATAATCAAAATCAAAAGGCATCATGATTCTTAGATGCTGATTTGACAGCTAAAGTTATTTGAACAATTTAAGTTTTTAAATGAAATGTCTTCAATTGATCTAGTTAGATTTTTAGTATTTTACTTAAAAATATAAAAAAGTTAAAAAAAAAAAAAATCATATGTGATTTGAACTCCTCGACTAATATATATTTTTCTTGATAATTATTTTATAATTTAGTAATTAGATAATAGTTAAAACTCACAAAAAAACTTCATCGAAAATATAATTTAATTAATGTTGTTTACCATATGTGGTTTTAGTTTCGCATTTGAGCTGGGGCCTTTAATTGTTGTATCAAGCTGAGGTCGGGTTCAGTCATGTCACTTGATAATCGACGTTGGTATGAGCTTGGATTTTTCAGTTGCTAATTGGATTTGTACTTTTTTTTCCCTTTTCTTAACAGTAATTAAGATAAATATACAAAGGAAAGTAGAGTGAAAAATACAAAACGAAGGTCTAAGGATTAGACCCATATTAAAAAAAGGCGAAAAAAAAAAAGAACAAGATATACCGTGAGAATAAAATAAAAAACTCCTCTAAGCAGGAAATAGAAAACTCCAGAAAAAAGGTCAGTGACTCTAAATTTAGACATTTAAACATCCATATTTTCTATCATCAGACACCGCATTTCGAATTTTCAGTAGAAATTACATTTCTCTCCTTCTGCATGAAATCGTGCGATTGAAAAAATAGCCCATTTTCGATTCAATCGATTGATGTTTGATTCATGGGATCATGCGATTGATTCATGGGATCATGCCATTGATCCCTTTCTTCTCCCTGTGCAGCCGACACCGTCTCGTGTCGATGGTGGTGGCGGTTGGGGCTTGCCCTCACCAGCGGACCCAAGCAGAAGGCAAAACCCGAAATTGCAGTGGGATTGGCGGGATAAAGTAAGTGGCTCGTAACTGGCCTTCCAACAGTGGGAGGAGGACGGTGTAGATGGTGGGTGCCTCTTCTTCTGCATCACCACCAATGGCCTCAGTTCCGTCCTTGCTCTCAATAAGCATGAACTAGGTTTCCAAGGGAACCTCCTTTCCGCAAGTTCCCATCCTCTGCGTCACCCACCATAGCTTGAAGCGGAAGCAGCACATGAGGGTTCCCGTTGACGAAGAGGAGAAGGCACGGAGAGGCCAAGATCAGAAGCTAGTACGCCGTTGATGAAGTCGACTGCAAGATCTGAAGCGAGAAATAGACGGACACAAGGTTCCCAGGCAGAACAGAGATTGCAAGCGATTGAAAGGGATCAATCGCGCGGAGCAAAGATTGCAAGCGATTGAAAGGAATCAATCGCACGATACCATGGATCAAACATTCATCGAATGAAGTGAAAATGGGCAATTTTTTCAATCGTACGATTTCACGTGAAAGGGCAGAAACATAATTTCTACTGAAAATTCAAAATGCAGTGTCTGGTGACAGAAAATAGGGTGTCTAAATGCCGAGCCTTAACAATAGACACATGCATCTCTAAATCTAACATCTTAATCTTCCTAATCACAATGATCAATTTACAGGATGGTCTTCTTTCACTACTTAATTGTTCTTTTTGAATCTCCTTCAATAATGAGTTTTCTTTCGCCGTACGACTTTCAAATGTTCAAAGTTCTCCTAATGTTAAGAATTTCTGTCCATTTTCCTCTTCTTGCCCCATCTATATTGAATTTAAAAATATTCTACTATAGTAGTTTCCATTTATCTTTAGACTTCCATACATTTGTCTTGAGATGAAATGAGGTCCATAAGTCTTAAGCCGCTAAACTGCTCAAAAGAAGCAATACACAAAGCCTCTAATTTAGGGTAATTTAATAAGATATTAACATTTGATACTTTACTTTCAAAACTTTTAAATATCTTTCTTTTCGTTCCTGGGAGAGTATTCCCTAAAGTTTTAATTGAACTAGCACTTGGCGCAGCTTAAGTCTGGCATGAGTTCCAATCCCTTCCCCTCCCCATTCACTAAAGGGGTTTTAGCTATTTTTAAAATAATGACTTTTTTTTTAGAATTATCGACGTTTTTAACTTAATTTTTTTCAGGAATTTTCTCTTCTTAGGAAACATATAAAGGGCCTAAGTTTTAGTAAGTTGGAGCTTCGGCCTTTGGGGCCGTTGATGAGATGCTGTCATGCAGAAATTTCCTGCCTTTCTTCTGGTTTTTAAATTCTTATCAGCAAAGAATTCCCTTAATCCATATTCTTTGCTTTCAATTAATGGCAAGAAATCTCTCAGTTCCTTCACGGGGTCACAAAATAGTCTGAAGATGACTACTAGTTCTTCCTGGAATTCAGTCATCTCCGAACACATTAGAGATGAAGAACTAGATGAGGGTCGCCGTATTTTTTATAGAATCCCATCTCCAGATATCTACCAGTTTACTAAGATGATAACGGGTTACTGCAGAACTAACCGGATTGGTGAAGCCCTCCAGCTGTTTGATGCAATGCCCTTTCGAGACGTGGTTTCTTGGAACTCAATGATGAAAGGGTGTTTGCATTGTGGGAACTTAGGTCTCGCTTGGAAGTTATTTAATGAAATGCCTGAAAGAAATGTTATCTCTTGGACTACAATCATAGATGGGTTTGCACAGTTTGGAAAAATTGATATTGCAGAGGAATTGTTTTGTATGATGCCTTGGAGGGATACTGCTGCATGGAATTCGATGATTTTCGGATATTGTAGTAATGGTAGAATTGAAGATGCCTGTAGACTGTTTAAAATGATGCTGAAACCTAATGTGATTTCATGGACTGCAATGATCGGTGGGCTCGATCAGAATGGGGAGAGTGAAAAAGCTTTGGCACTCTTTCAACAAATGCGCATGTTGGGGGTTGAACCCTCTGCCAGCACTTTTGCTTGTGTACTAACAGCTTGTGCTAATCTATGTGCTTTAGAAGAAGGAGCTCAGCTTCATGCCCATCTTTTGAAGTCAGGTAATGTTTTTGATGCTTTTGTTTCTACTTCACTTCTTACTCTTTATGCAAACTGCAAGAAAGTTGAGTGTTCTCGCAAGTGTTTTGATGAAATGGTGCAGAGGAATGTTGTCATGTGGACAGCTCTTTTAACTGGTTATGGTTTGAACAACAAGCATGCAGATGCATTAGAAGTGTTCTTTAACATGACAAAGGTTGGGGTCAAGCCCAACCAGTCCACTTTCACCAGTGCTTTGAATTCTTGTTCTGGTCTAGAGACTGTTGATAGTGGAAAAGTGATCCACACAATAGCTATTAAGATGGGGTTGGAACTTGATGTGTTTGTGGGAAACTCTCTCATTGTCATGTATTCCAAATGCGGAAACATGAATGATGGAGTGACAGTTTTTAAGAATATGAACAACAGAAATCTTGTTTCATGGAACTCTGTCATTGTTGGGTGCGCACAACATGGGTATGGTCTGTGCACACTCAAGTTCTTTGAACAAATGATACGTGCTAAAGTACAACCAGATGAAATCACATACGTTGGGTTACTGACTGCTTGTAGCCATTCTAGGATGCTAGAAAAAGCTAGACATTTTTTTCAGTTATTGAATCAAGACCCATCTATTGAAGTGAAGCTTGAGCACTGCGTGTGTATGGTGGATGTTTTAGGTCGATCTGGAAACTTGGAGGAGGCAGAAGAGTTTATTAGAAAAATGTCTGTGAAGGCAAATTCTATGGTTTGGCTAGCTCTGCTTAGTGCTTGTAGGCTGCATTCTAACATAGAAGTAGCTGAAAGAGCTGCCAGATGGGTTTTTGATCTAGAACCACATGGTACTGCTGCATATATTTTGTTATCTAACATATATGCTTCAATTGGTAGATGGAATGATGTCACAAGAATAAGAAAGATGATGAAAGACCGAGGCATTGTAAAGATGCCCGGGTGCAGTTGGATTACATTGAAGGGATTGAGGCATGAGTTTGTCTGCGGAGATAAGTCCCACCCAATGACCAAAGAAATATATAAGAAGCTGGATTCATTGAGTGGTAAACTGAAGGAACTTGGCTATGTGTCTGATAAAACATATGCATTGCATGATGTGGAGGATGAACAAAAGGAACTAATGTTATCGTACCACAGTGAGAGACTTGCTATTGCATTTGGACTTCTTTGTACTGTAAAAGGAAGCACAATAACAGTAATCAAGAATCTCCGTGTGTGTGGCGACTGTCATTGTGCCATAAAGCTTATAACAAAGATTGTTAGGCGTGAGATCATTTTGAGAGATTCTAGCCGCTTCCATCACTTCAAGGATGGTTCCTGCTCTTGTGGAGATTACTGGTAGATGATCCTTACTGAATTATAGATGCTCTGAGTTCGTCTCATTGAAGTGAACATTTGGTGAGCTTTGTACATGATGCCGTGGACATACAGCAGTGAGTCAATTTGTTGATATTATGCATTTTAAACTGACGAAATCATAATCCAAAAATGTAGAAATCATTCTCAGATTAAGAAAGGTGTTAACAAGTGAGACTGCTCACCATGTCAAAACTGTTGATGGGACATCATGGGATGAAGGTGCTGTTAACCTGCAATTGAAGGAAGAAGATCTCAATGACTATGAAGGACATCTATTTGCAAGCCATGGATCGATGAGTTTCTCTTGAGCTTTAACGAGTTTCGCTAGGGATGAGAGAGGTAACTGGGATGACATTCCAAAATGTTAAAATGCAGATGAACGATATTATATGGATAGCATCATTGATCAGAATGATCTTTAACCTGTGGATGATCCAAGTTGAGACCCTCTAGATGGACACTCGTATTATGTTGATCTCATGATGATGCAGCAATCATACGCTTCTAGCATCTTTAAAATTATATTCTTACTTGAGAGTGGAAGGGAAAGGGTCCCATTTAATTTTGGAACTTGAGGATTAAGAGGGGTCAAGATTGTCCTTTCATCTTTCAGGCTTAAAGAAATTCAAAGGTCTGCATTTCCTTGTCCTAATCACCAGGCATATTGAACCCATCATAAGCTACCCATGCCATTGGATATGAACTGCTGCTTGTAGATCCCACTAATATATCTTGTGAATGGTGATTGTAAATGTTTGATTTAAATACTCTAATTCTTTGTTCAAAGAACCATAAAATTGGTCTTGAAATTGTGGGTTCTCATGAATTGGTCTTGGTCTTTGGTAAACCTAAATTTTGAAATGCATACAGATGTCCATGCAATTCAGGAACCTCGTCTAATGGACCAATTTTGACAGAAAAGTATTTCTAGTTTGCTAATTTGGATATATTTGAGGTTTTTCTACAGCTATATTGCCTTGACCTTTCAAAATGTGTGACACACTTATGTCAGGCACTTTTACATAACGTGTTGCTAATGTATTCTTAGGGCATGGTAAGTTGAAGAGTGCCTCGTGGTATAATTTACGATAGAGTTAATAAGAGAAGAACAACTCATAAAGTCGGCCTCAAATAGATGGACTGATGATGATGATTGTTAATGGATTCTTCATGAATCCAAAATGAACTGTTTAAAAACTCAATGTTGTCTTTTCAAGATGACAAAAATACTATTACACGTTCTTGCAATAAATTATTACACATTTCTCTCTTTTTATTCTAACTAAAATGTTGACATGTTTTCTTTCATTGTTTTAAGTAAAAGTAGTATATTATTTTCTATAGTTGTTATTTACACACCTTTTAAAAAAAAAAATTGGGTAAAGAATGAAAGAAATATGAATTCCACATCTTTGATTGAGATATGTAGAAAATAGAATGAACAATGTGAGGGTAAAATATGAATTCCACTAATTAATTTTAGTTTTGTGATTTTAGACTTTAAAAATTTAGTTGTTGTAGGTCATTTATTTGTCATGGTCAATCTCATAAAGTTATAATGATTGGATGGAATAGTTTTTTTAAATCCTCCCATTCATGTAGTTTTCTCTCTCTCCCCGCATGACAAATGATCAATCGCAAGAAGAAACCACCACCCTAGATTGTCCCACCTTAGCTTCATTTAAAATCACATATCAATATAGATTTATTTAGATATTATGTTGAGTCCTTAAATCCTATATTTTGCAATTGGTTTTTTGGTGTCAAAATTATGACACTTGTCCGTACCAATCCAGTATGAGTATATGACCCCAACTAATGTTATTCATCTTTCAAGCCCTTGAATTTGAAGATTTTGAGAAAAAGTCTTAATATTTCGATATTATTAACACCCTTATATATACACAATACAACATCCAAATAAGGAAAATAATCAATCAATGAATCAATAAAAACAATCTGTAATCCCTTGATTAGGGATCATGACAACTAAGAGAATCTACAGGAATGGCAAGTCGTTGATGAAGAATCTATCCGGTGAAGACAATTCTTTAATAATCTCCCTCAAACTCGACAGTGGAAAAGAGACGAGTTTGGAACTAAGATGTGAGAAGCATTGCTTTGGCTGTCATTTGGTAAAAATGTCAGCTACCTGATCAGCTAAAAACATAAACTAAATCCGATGAGTACCAGCAGCAACTCATTCGCAAACAAAGTGATAATCAAGTTCAACGTGTTTAGTGCGAGTATGAAACACTTGATTGGCTGTCATTTATGTGGCACTGAAATTATCACAATAGAGAAGTGCTAGAGAAGAAAGGAGGAAATCAAGTTTCCTTAAAAGATTTTGTATCCAGACAATGTTGGCACATGTATATGCAATTCTTAGTATTCGGCTTCAATGTTGGACCAAGTGACCGTCGATTTTTTTGCATGCCAAGAGATTAAAGTTGGAGATATGGCCATCTCTCGAGGCTAGGGGTGAAACTTGGGTTGGGTTTTGGCCCGACCCGACTGACCCGACCCGAAAATAGTGTGGGCTGGGTTATAGAAATTGTAAACTCGGGTCGGGTTGAGTTAGGAAAAAAAAAAAACCCGACTCGACCAAACCCGAAAAAGCCTGACCTAGAAAAACCCGACCCGAATTCATAACTTAAATAAAACCCTACGCCCTTTCCACTTCCATTTTCCCTCTTTTGAAAATTGATATCTACCTCTTCCGCTTCCTCTTCCTCTTCCCCTCTTCCCCTCTTTCAAAAATCGGGCTAACTCAGGCTAAATCGGGCTAACTTGGGCTAACTCGGGTCGGGTCGGGTCAACTCTCGGGTTGAGAGTATTAGCAATTCGGGTCGGGTTGGGTTGACATACTCGGGTCGGGTCGGGTCGGGTCGGGTTCAAAAATTTTTGACATGGGTTAGGGCTGGGTTTGTCAAAACCCGGCCCGCCCGACCCGAGTTTCAGCCCTACTCGAGGCAGAGAGAATTTTATTTTTGACCCAGGCAAGTGTGTGAGGAAATTAGCCGGTTTGGGCTCTGCATTGGAAGATTCGATGCATGTGGACTCACATGTGGGCCCAAGGCCTACTTGAGATAGTAGCGGACCTCACTCAGTGGAGGTTTACACATTCCAAGCCCTAGAGGAGAGAGGTGACTCGTGAAGGTTGTGGAGTCGACACTTGACACCAATCTAGTGAAACTAAATTAAAACCGTTTGGCAGAAATTTAGCCGTGACTCAGAGAGAAATTTTGAAATATCAAATGATACAGAATTTCGATAAAACTTGGACTATTGGAAAATTTATTCAAATACCTTTCCAACAAGCCCAAGTTTGGCAAATTAAGAATTACGTAGCTCGAGTTATAACCGTTTTCGTCAACTGGGTTGAGACGTGAAGACCCAATCCGTTTTAGTTTTGAATGAATCAACTCCGCAGCTGGTAGAATTTCATTGGGATAAGGACTGGAGGACGTGTGAGGCTTCTGAAGAGTGATGGGTTTCTTTTGAATTTTAAACTAAATATTATTACTTAGGACTCTTGGGATAGTTTGAATTTGATTTTTGAATATTGATTGATTCTTAGGATTAGTTAACTCAACCCGAGTTGGGCTTAGGTTTAGAAAGCATTATAAATACATGTAAGTTCTCCAGAAATTGGCAGCCGACAGAGGAAATAAAATTCAGATTTTTTGTTGAGTTCGACGTGTGAAGCTGAATCAAGTTTGGAGCTTGAGTTGCAGTGGTTTGAAGCCCATTCCATTATGTTATTCGGGTAAACCCAATTCTCATTTAATTTGTGATTAATTAAATCAATTTTATGTGTTAATTAATTTGGCTTTAAGCAAAGAATTTGCTGCCTTAATTAACTGAAATGAATCGGTTGAAGTTCAGCATAGTTTGAGGTCTGTTTTAAGCCGTGGGTTTCAACTGAATCAGCTTGAATATGGGCCTAAAATCAGTAGAGCAAGGCCTGCATACAGACCTGTTAAAGCCCAAAACTATTCTGAATTTGTAAGGCCTGCAGTACCCAAAACGTTGTAGTTTTTGGGCCTGCTAAGATAGCGTCTTAACGCTTGGAACTGAGCCAGAACCCAATCCGTTTTCTGCTGCAATTTGGGCCTGTATACACAAAACCCAACTGGTTTGGTCGGTCCATAACTCAATCTGATTACTATAGAAACATGCTAGAACACTTGGGTCTGCCGTCACTTTAAATACTGTACTGTGCAGTCTACTTAAAGGGCCAGACTCACAGCCCGGTTGCTGTTTAAACAGGTATGTTTATTCACATTAGGGGTCAAAATATCGGCCGATACTATGCGTATCGGCCTATATAATTCGGATTTTCGACCACCGAATTATATTGGTCGATACGTAGAGTACGGCCGTACAAAAAAAAAAATTCAGCCGATATGACCGAATTATCGGTCATGATATCGGCCGAATTTTAAAAATTCGGTTCTTTTTTTTTTAAAAGGCCCCTTTTTTAAAAAAAAATAGCGGACAAGAATGGAAAGAGAAAAAAGAAAATATGGAGAAAAGATTGAAGAAAAAAATCGCATACCTTTCACAGCTTCTTTTCTCTTCTTTCTCTTCTTCGTTGATGGGAAAAATACAGAGAGCGGCGGCCGCTGCTAGGGTTTAATAGAGAGAGTGAAAGAGAAGAAGGGTATTAAAACATGCGCATTAGGGTTTTTAAGTGAAAACCCATTTGACAAAAAGTAACTCTCGTGAGCTGCATAAAGAACTCACTTGAAAATTCTGTGTGTACTCTGATATTTTATCAAAGTTATTTTTCAAATTGTGTATTTGATAATATTTTCCTTTAAAATTTTAAAGTTATTTTTTAATCACTGTGTATTTCCAAAATTTCTCAAGTTGAATATCCAGACTAATTACGATAACCTGATAAAAATACTTTAACACTTAAAGGTCTTTTGACACTCCTAAATATTTAAAACACATTATTTTACAAATAAGGATATTCTTAGGGTATGCCGAAAATATATTTAAGAGTGTCAAAAGACCTTAAAGTTTAAAGTATATTTATCAGGTTATCGTAATTAGTTCGGATATTCAATTTGAGAAATTTTGAAAATACACAATGCTTAAAAAATAATGTGCATAATGTATTAAATAATAAAATCTCTTTTAAAACTTTAAAATTATTTTTTAAGTACTCTATATTTTCAAAATTTTTCAAATTGAATATCCGGACTAATTTCGATAACCTGATAAAAATACTTTAAGACTTCAAGGTCTTTTGACTTTCTTAAATGTGTTTTTGGCACACCCTAGGGATACCCTTATTTGTAAAATACTGTGTTTTCGGCACACTCTAGGGATACCCTAACTTAAAATAACACTCATTGACTAAGAAAATAAATTATGAAATTATTTCTACAAATTTTCCTCATTTATATCCTTTTCCTTATAATTTTCACAATTTTATTACTAATTATATAATTTCCCGTTATTGTAACTTCAAAAATATATTAGAAGATATAAATGTCCCATATTTTATGAAAAAATTACATATTCAATAAGCCCATAATTATCTCCTTTTAAAAAAAAACAGATAGGAGAGAGAAAAAAATCGGCCAATATATCGGCCGAACCGATATATCGGCTGATTTGAGATCTTGGCTCGGCCGATTTTTCTACCCCTGAATAACGTACAAGTGGTGTAATTTGGGAATGTAATTTCAACCCTGCAAACCGCGTAAACGGGCTTGCATCTTCAAAGTCTTAGGCCAGTGTAAATAGGCCAACAAACTCTTTGTGGAATGAGTAATCGGTCAGGTGGACCCGATTTGGGGACCCGAGTTGGTGTTAAAACTTTGTGAATTTAAATGATTGTTTGGATTTAATTCAATTGTGAGTTAATTTGTGTTTGCAACCATTCAATATTATTTAATTGAATTGATTCAATTCATCCTCTTTAATTGAGATTGTGATTACTTTTAGATCCAAGGATTGTTAGACATCCCTTGTGGTTCTTTTCCACGATCAGGGGGTATCCAAATCGTGTCAAATTCTTCCAATAGTGATTGAGGTTGGGTACCCTACCCTATCCAGTCTACATCAATTAGACCTAAGAAGATGTAAAAACCAGCGGTGGAGCAGCGTCTATCGAGACAACTTGTCCAATCAGCATCTGAGTAAACAATCAGGTGTAATGGTTTGGTCATATGCCTGGTAGGTAGGCCGCGACCAAGAGAGCCTTAAGGTAGAAAAGGATGCACTTAACAACCTCCAAATGAGAAACAATGTGAACGGCATAGACAATATTTGGTCTTGTAAGTGTAAGGTACTAGAAAGTTCCTATGAGATGTTGATACTCGATAAGATCGGTCAACAAATCTCCAGTATCAAGAGATAACTGAGTTTTAGCAGCGTTGGGTGTAGTATAAGGTTTGTTGTCAAGGAGTTAACTTCGGTGAAGGATATCCATAATATATTTGTTTTGATAAAGATGTAATCCTTGTGGAAGATGAGTAACTTTGAATACCAAGAAATAATGAAGGTTGCTAAGGTCATTGATTGCAAACTCTGTACCCAGATTGTGAGTGAAGGAATGAAGGAGAGAAGGGGTATTGTTTGTCAACACTATATCATCAACATATAGGAGAAGGTCCATAACAGTTGAAGTGCAGTGAAATATGAGCATAGAACTGTCTATTTTTCTTTGAACAAACCCATAAGAGATAATGAAAAAGCTGAACTATTGAAACCGCGCCCTAGGTGCATGCTTCAGGCCATAATGGCTTTGTGAACTTTGCAAATATGATGAGATCGATAAGAATCACTGGAACTTGGCGGTTGAGTCATTTACACATCTTTAGTGAGGGAGCCATGGAGGAAAACATTTTTGACGTCCAACTGATGAATGGACTATGTGCACAAGAGATGACGATACTGAGGACAATGCGAATAGTAGTAGGTTTGGCCACAGGGCTAAAAGTCTCATAATAGTTGAAACCAGCTTGCTGATGAAATCCTTTGGCAACTAGATGCGCTTTATAGCGCTCAATACTACCATTAGATCGACGTTTGATTTTAAAAATGCATTTACAACCATCGGTGTTTACATCTGGTTGCGGTGGAACAAGAGACCAAGTATGTTGCTTGAGGAGAGCATTAAACTCTTCGTGCATGGCCTATCGTCATTTCGATGATCGAACTACTTGAGTGTAGCAAGTGTACTCAATGTCCGAGTAGAGCATAAATGCAAATGCCTGTGGAAGTGGATGACGAGTAGCACAATTCGCATGTTGTTTGGGTTTAAGAATATCATCCTTGGCTCAGGTCCACATAGGATGAACATCAGCAGTGTAAGAAGGAGCCAATGGCGAAGAAGGCAGATCTGATCTATTAGGTTGAGCAACAGCAAGAGGAGATGAAACCGGTGGTGATGTGGGCGCAACTTATGGTGGTGTTGGGGTTGTCGGAGAATAAGTTGTTGCCAGTGGTGGTGGTAGAGCATGTGGTGAAGGGGTGGTAATAATCAGGATGAAGATCATATTAGAGGAAGGCGATCTATCAATGGTCAAGGTACTTGTTGCATATGAGGAGGAGGCTTTATTGAATAATACATGCCGAGAGATATATACTTTGCAGGTAGAAAGATGAAGACACGTGCATCTTTTATGGCAATTGCTGTAACCAATAAGAACACAACAGATCTTGGTTGTAGTTTGTTAGAAATATAATCACCAAAGAAGGGTAGTATGCATAATCGAAAGTGCGAAGATAGAGGTAATATGTGTTGGTGTCAAAGAGCATTTGAAATGGGGAAAAGCATTTTAGGAGTGGGGTCAGAAGTCTGTTTATCAAGTAAAGAGCGGTACAAATGGCTTTGACTCATAGGTTGTGAGGGAGATGAGACACAATATGCAAGGTGTGATCCATTTCCGATATATGTCGGTGTTTCCATTTTGCAAGTTCATTTTGTCGCAGAGTGTGAGGACAAGATAAATGGTACTGTACCCCTTTTTGCGCATGTGATACCCTGCACCAGTACTACCGATGTGGGAGTCCCACATCGGTAGTGAATGAAAGGGTCGTGGGTTTTATATGAGGTCAGCCCACCTTAAACTCGTAAGACCAGTTTTGGGCCAGGCCATGTGGGCCAGGGCCCAAGAGCAAAAACCGTGCGGGCTCGCGTGGGTGGGAGGCCTAAAGCAGACAATTTCTTACTAAGTTGGATCCTAAGCTTTGTGTTCGGGTCGGGTAGTTATAAATGGTATCAGAGCCTCAGTTCTACACTCGGACCGTGTGGGCCTTCCTCATTCCCTGATGTTGTTGAGCTGAGCCGGGTCGAGCTGCGGGTGGCTCGAGACTTTAGGGGGGGTGATTGTGATACCCTGCACCATACTTTAGGGGGGAGTCCTACATCGATAGTGAAGGAAAGGGTCTTGGGTTTTATATGAGGCCAGCCCACCTTAAACTCGTAAGACACGTTTTGGGCCTGGCCATGTGGACTTGGGCCCAAGAGCAAAAACCGTGCAAGCTCACGTGGGTGCAAAGCCCAAAGCGGACAATTTCTTATTGAGTTGGACCCTAAGCTTTGTGTTCGGGTCGGGTCGTTACAGTGCATACAAAAGATGAAATGAATGATTAGCATATTCTTTACCGCCATTGCTGAAAAATTTTAATAGATGTAGAAAAATGATTTTCAACAAAAACATGAAAGGTTGTAAAATGAGAGAAAACTTTCGATTTATATTGCATAGGAAATATCCTAGAATAGTGAATATAATCATCATCAGTGAAGAGGACATAATAGCGAAATCCAGAAACAAGAGACATCCATACATAAGAATGAACTAAATTAAATGTTGCATTGGTACATTGTTCATGAATTGAAAAAGGAAATCGCGTAGACTTTTCCAAAGCAGAATGACTACAAAAACTAGAACAAGAAAATTGAAAAGAAGATCCTAAACATTTATTTGATACAAGAACTTGAAGCACTTTAGTAGATGGATGTCCGAGGCATTAGTGTTAGAGTGATGACAAAGAGTAGGAAGCAATTCAAGCATGGGTGGAGAGATTGGGTTTGATAGGATAAAGACCTTTTTTACATCGGTTTTGAAATAAAGTAGCACATGTTCATAAGTCATGAATAACAAAACAATATGGGAAGAAAGTAAAGCTAATTAAGTTATCTTTAGTTAATTGAGTAACAAATAATAGGTTTTTAAGCATATTGGGAACATGAAATACACGAGACAGACAAAACAAAGAGGAACCGAAAAAAAGAAATAGACTACCAGTATGCACTATGGGGAGAGAATCACTGTTACCTAGAACTTGATTTGTACCCCATAGTTAGATTTGTGGCTCACGGAACGGCATCACCAATCATATGGTTAGTGGTAACTCTCTACATTGATTATGTTTTAGTGGTAAAGAGCAAAGACTTGTTTTATAGATGCCTCTTCACTTGAAGCACATTAGTCACGCTCCAAATCTCGCTCAAGACATGACTTGGGTAGTGGATTGAGTTGGGGAAAAATGACAAACTTTTTCTTTTCTATTGTCTAAATGTTTACCCAATTTGAGAAATTCTACTAAAACTTCAACAGAATTCCGTCTTTTGATAATTTACAACTTTACAACTTGTTTACAATCTACAAATAAACACTCTAAATAGTTTTCCATCCTTATGTCTCTTGTAGGATCTCCCCTCCCCCCAAAACCATCCACCAGAAACATTCTCATACACATCTACTAATCAAATTGGTGCCACTGACTCCCATTAATTTCTAATAAATATTATTTAGAAACACAAGGTACTTGAGTATTTGAAATTCAGAATACATATTGTCAAGACATTAAACTACCACTATAATACGTGCCAAATGTCAAAAATATCTTGTCTGAATACAACTCCTCATGACAGCTCAGGGAAATTACAGAGTCTATTCCCCAGGCTTTGGTCCTGAAATGGTAAAGAGGATGAGCTTCACAAACATCTTTTCTTATGACAAAATCCTAAATAAGCATGACATACAGGTACATAGGCCAGTAGAATGAGCTTTTCATTTTTAATTTCAAAACCTCTTGGTTTATTGAAACCGTTTTCCAAAACTTCTCAGTTTACCAAATCCTTTTCTTTTATCATCAAAACCGTCCGGTTTACCAAATCCTTTTCTTTTATCATCAAAACCACCCGATTTCTAAAGAAAAATTATGGTTAGGTCCCAACCGCCATATTTGTTGGAAACGGCTCTCAGATTATGGTACCGAGTATATCCGGCACAAGTGGCTCCTGATCAAGTTTGGGGTCTTTCATCAAAGGGAGACACAATCCTTAATTAAATCCCTGGACCTGACCAGATTTGAAAATCATTCAACAAGTTCAATATATTTTTTTTTTCTTTTCATTCAAATAATATGATAAAATTCCCTTATACAGATCCAAAATTTCCATTCAAATAACATCATAAACGTAAAACTAGCATATTCCAAATTCTTGTAAAATATTTTCTAAATTCATGCAACTGAAATAATATTTGAATAATGGAATATAAAATATATAAAGCGACGATTTCTAAGCTTTCTCATAAACCATAAAATTTAGGACTATTCTAAAATACTTCAAAATAATAATCAATATGCTAAACTAGAATTTAAATCATAACTAAAGATTTATCTCCCCTACCTTAAAACTGAGATTTTAAAACCCAAAAGACATAGTGGCTGAAACAGGTAATGGCAATGGCGGAAGTGAATGGCAACGAGTCAAGTAGCTATGAGTAAGACAGAGAAAGGGAAAGAGATCGGAAGAGATGAGAGATAAGAGAGAGAGAGAGAGAGAGAGAGAGAGAGGAGAGCGGGATAACCAGGAACCTAGGCAGCACTTTTGTAATATTAATGCGTTGATTGCGTACTAATTTATAGACAATTTTCTTCATCAGATTGAAGAAGAGGATCTTAATCTTAATCTTTCTGCCAATGATCATTACTATATTAATGCGTTGATTGCGTTCTAATTTACAGCAGGACAATCTTAATCTTTCAATATATTTTACTTTTTACTACAATAACAAGACTTAACAGTTCAAAAGATATTACTTCCAAGTTTTGGTCATTGCATCTTTTTTAAACTGTATACATATGAAATCATCTTTAGAGAGACTTTTCACTGCATCCATATGTAATCCAACTTAATTAATTAAGTAATGTTTAAGTTAAAAAGAAGTATTTTCTCGTGACTCAAGTTAAAATAAGTAAATTTTATAACAATTTAGAGTTTATTAACTTTACAAAATTAAATAATAATTGTTTATATGAGAACTAAAAATAAATTTACTAAACATATAAATAGCTACTTGATTTAAATTAAATTAAATAATAATAAAAGTGCTGTTTCCTAACATTATCAACTTTATTTGCTTAAATTAAATAAATAAAAATTATTTTTCACAATTAACATGGTACAATTTATATTTTAATATGCTAAAGTTAATATAATAAAAATATAATTGTATTAGATCCAGCCACATATCTAAATCACCATCGGCTTTTTGGCATGTCGGGTGGGAGGTCTACTCTGTTTGTGTTGGTTAAGTAATCGTGATTAACACAATAAAAAAAAATAGTTATAATAACTACCCATGCCACTAGCAAAGAAAGCAAGAGCTGTAGAACTGCAGACATCCACCCATGCGATTAGGGCAGCAACTCGGGTGGGGTTTTTACTTGACCCGAGAAATCATGTGAGTCGGATTGAAAATTTCAGATCAACGGGTCAAGTCGGGTTGAGAATTTTACAAGTTAACCCGACTTGATCCGACTCGACTAAAATTAAGAAAATGGGTTCAAAATGAAGGTTGGATCAGAATTCAAGTTGATTTATATTAGAATTCAGATTGAATCAAGTTGGGTTCTACGAATATCAACTCAGATCAAATTAAATTTTAAAGAATCTGACCCACCCGATCCAAATTGGAGCCCTATATGCGATGCATTTCTCAGAGAATTTAGACCTATTCCTACAAAATCGATAGTCTAGAAGCAGTGGCATCTCTCCACGTGAAACACTCATACGCAGTGAAAAAGAGGACCACATGTATTGCGCCTACGAAGTTGTTGACAAGAAACTATCAAAGGGAACTGTAATGACCCGACCCTTCCTTTTGATTGATTTCACATAGGCTTTTAATTAAATTCTTAATGTATTCAAATTTTAGTGCATTTAAATTAGAAATTAATTTAGAAAGTTAGTTTGATTAGTAAAAATTTAAATTTAACTAATTAATTAGCACTTAAACCCGAGGACTGATTTTTCCCCTTTTGTAGATTCAGATTTATATTAATTTGGACGTTATACCTAAGTACTCACGTATTACTCTGCATACCATTTTGTGGATGACCATCCCTGATTTGATTACTTTAAATTATTTGCACTCATAAATATTGCCCGTTGGCCGCCTAGTGAACCGCGAAATAGAGAAAGAAAGAGAGAGAGAGAGGCGAGAGAAGTGAGAAAGAAAGAAGAAAGATAAGAAGGAGAGTACCTCGGTTGCGATGGCAATCGGAGCGACGATGGAGATGGCGATGGGGGTCAGCCAGTAGGGAAGGGATTTGGGATTTTCGAGTGTGGAAACAGCTGCCCGTGAGAGAACTGAGAGGTTAGAGTGTGAGGGAAATGAGAGCAAGCAATGAAAGAGAGAGAGAAGAAACAGAGAGGCGTGAGGCGTGGAAGAGTGGAAACAGAGTGGGAGAATGGAATCGGGAAAGAAGGAGACGTGGGAACCAAGAGAGGAAGAGTGGAATCGACAGGAGGGAAACATGGGAAAATGGAGAGGGGGAGTGGGAGAGTGTCGAAAGCAATTTTTAAAATCCTGCGCGTGGAGTCGCATGTCTTCGACGAGGATAGAAGGAGGAAGTTTGGGTTAAATAAGATTTAATGGATTGATCTTAAATTCGATTAAATCTGTATTATTAATATAATATTATAAATAATATTAATTTATTAATTAAATTTATATTTCATAAAAATATTTTTTTCTTCCCACAAAACCAATTGTAAATATTAAAATTTTATAATTCAAAAATTATATTTTCAAAAGAACTAAAATCTTCATCTTCATTCAAAGAAACCAAGGGTTTTTAAGGGTTAAGAGTTACGAATTTATTAGAAAAATCGAGTTGACTTACGGGTCGCAGAGGATTTTTAAAGGTTTTTAATCCAGAAGGGTCTTAAAATGATCCGACTCGTGTTTCAGCCCGATCACAGTTGACCAGCGAGTTGGGTCAGGTTTGATAACATTAGTTGAAAGAGGGGATCGTGAGGGAGAGGTTGAGACTCAAGAGAGAGGTGAGTGAGGGAATGAGTCGAGAGAGAGAGTGAGGAAGAGAAGAGTCGAGTGGGTTGAGTGGGAAGAGATGTCTAGGCCCAGCCTAATTTATTTATTTTTTAAATGGGTTTTGTTTTAAATGTTCAGATCCAATCCCAATTAGTTTAAGAGCCATGCCCTATTTTTTTTTTCTCTTTGTTTTTTTCAAAAACACCAATTTATCCAAAAATGCTTATTTAAATCAGTTTAAATTCAATTAAAAACCTAGTCATGACAATATTAATACAAAATATATAAATCATATTATATAGTTAATTATATAGGTTGGCTCGTGACTTTATTTAATATGATCTGAATTGGTTGACTAAAATTAAAAATGGGTTGAGTTATGAGGGGCTGTAGAACGCTAAAATATAAATTGAGTTGAAAAATAACCACTTCAATTAAATGTGATGAATGAGCTAAGATTTGTCTCTCAATCCAATTGCCCCTACTCTTTCCACCATCCTTTCTCTTCTAGTTTACTTCTTTGTCCCTCTTCATGAATATCTTTATTATCATTTAAAATGAAATCACTAAATGTCTAAAAAAAATTACTGCATAAATGGTACACTACCTCATGCATATTTTAACTATATAAGAAAAAGAATAGTTTTCCAAACAAAGCTAAAAGTATTGTACAATTATCACGTCATAAGTTAAATGCGATTCTCGTTTGTTGAAGATAGAGGTAAAACTCGGGTCGAGTTTTAGCCCAAACCCGCACAACCCAACCAAAAAATCATGCGGGTCAGATCAGTGGGTCAGGTCAGGTTGAAAAGTCAAAAATCCGCATTGAATTCGGGTCTAGTTGGGTTGAGAGATTTTTAAGTTAACCCGACCCGGTAAAAACTAGGCTAAATTAGGTTCGAAATGCGGGCCGAGTCGGGTTAAATTCGAGTCAGGTCGGATCAAGACGTCCGGGTCAAAAGTTCAAGCCGAGTTGTATGTTGGATTGGATTTTAAAAAATCCGACTTGACCTGACCGATTTCAACTCTAATTGGAGAGTTCTTTTCATGTTAATAACAGGAGCATCCTCTCCCACATCGAATGAGACTAAGGCCTTGGTTTAAAGTCAAAGAGGAGCACTCTATGGGATCTATACCATGAGAATAGCTTTTTCCAAGTTTTTTTTGTTCAAATTATTATTCAGTGGGAAAGACTTGAACATCATGAATCAAACATCATCCAACATCCACTATAGCTATTCTCTTATTTATTTCAATTTTACCCAATATTAGTGGACGAATTTCTCTAGAAACAATGTCGGTACTGAGATTTTAGGAGCCCTGAACTCTTAAGATGAGTTTTTTATACACTTACAAAAAATAAAATTATATATTTTTTTTAACAAAGTGTGAAACACCTAAATAAAATATCATAATAAAACTTATAACAAAGTTTCGTTAATGTAATAATGTTTCAACCAATAAGAAGGGCGAGTGTGCCGGCGTAGTCGCTTAATTAACATCCCTCTTTTTTTTTACATACCAAATAGGTGAACGGTCGGTCGGTTAGGCTTATTATTTTGGACATATTTTATTAGGTTTAATTTCTAATTTTTTAGATCTATATAATAGAGGAGTTTATGGAGTTGGAAGGCCTATCTATTTAGAGATTTTAGACCACAGTCTACTCTGCCTATAGACATGGTCAGGCCAGTCCAGAAGGTATGTTGCCCTGATGGTTGTAGAGAGTGATCCCAGCCATAAACTTTTAGATGAATTATTATATTTTGAAGAATACTTATTTTTAAAGTTGTGATTTAGAGAGACACTACTGCCTATTTTCATGACAAAGACTTATAGAAAGTGAGATTAGAAAGATTATATAGTTTGGTGCACGATCTTCAATTCCACGCCACCATGGACGAGTTGGACGCTAAGTTGGATCGGTGAAACTCATGCCTCAATCAACGGAAAAACAAAAGAAGAAAAAAGATAAAAATCTGGGGTACGAAAACAGGACAGAGAAGAGAAGAGAGAGACATCTTACATTGCACCATACTGTATTGAATACTTGTAGACACTCTCACTTTAATATTATTTTTCAAAACGATAAAAATATTACCATTCCTTTAGATTTAAATTTATTTAAATGCGGTGCTATTTTCCCATATTCTATTTTTTCTGCATTATCGAATCAATCTGATATCTCACACTTGTGTTTGACTTCTATTCTCGCACTCATATCCATGCAACTTTTAAAAATGAATGCTCACTCTTTTCTTATGTTAATTTTTATTTTTAACAAACTCGTTTAGACAGATTCTTATTTAAGATCTTATGACAATTATATCTTTATTCGTGATCCATGCTAAAATATTAACATATAATTATTTCACATTCCAATCCTATTCTAACTAGATATCTATCTTATCAATGATCAAAGATTGATTTATATAAATTTTCTATTTTCAATATATCACATCGAACGTTAAAAACAAGAAAAAACCAAAACCAAAAGCAGAAATTTTTGTTGGTGAGGATGTGAGGCATTAATTTTAATTTTTTTTGCCAATATAAAGGGTGAAAGTAGCAATTTACCGAGGATGTTTGTGCACTCAAAAGTAAGGGCCTCATGTGGGTGCACTTAATATTTAATTTAAATCATTGTAATTATTATTTTCTCTTTTAAAGTTAGAATAATGATTGAATGTGCTTTGCATGTAGCCTGTGCCCTTGAATTAATTGTTGTAAATTCACAATACACCCTTGAATTAATAGTTGTAAATTTGCAAGAGAGATCCAAAATATTGTTAGAAAATACTAAAATAAAAATAGAAATATTATCTAAAATTTTATTTTGTCTTAAAAATTAAAGATTAAAATGATTGAATTAATCTCATTTTGGACAATTTGATATAATCTATCTCTACCTATGCATTTTTTTAATAATATGAGATTTGCCCTCTTAAAAAAAAAAAAACGTTACTTGTTAGACCATTATGTCTTTCAAATCCATATATAAGCTAAACCTCTCCTGCAGATTAAAAAGTTATTCAAATCACAATCTAGAAGGAGTAGTGAAAAATTTCTTGTGAAGATTTGAATGACTAAAAATGGCGATGAAATTACTTAATCCTTAAGTCTAGGGCCCTAAGTTACAATCCATAATTTAATTTTAGTGTCACCATTCATTCTAATGGAGACACTTGAAAGTGAAGATTTTATTTACCCTTTACACAAAAAAATTCAAGTCACATCAATCAATACAATAAATCAAATAAAATATTTTTTTTATAAGATCTAAGTTCACATCAAATTTATGGTCATCAAATGAAACGAATTCTTCTTATTAAAGATATACTAATTCTTGATTTTAAAAGCTCTCAAGTTTTAAAGATTAATATATTTTAAATTTTTATTCATTATGTCAAAAATATGATGTGGACCTGACCCAATTCATTGAAAAAGATGAAGTAGAGATTTGAGAATTTTAGGTTGACCAGAAGGTGGGCTCTCTAATAGCAGAGCAGATGTCAAGATTTAATTTCTAAGACTTATTTTATGATTATCCATTTAATTAACAACAGTTTTATATTAATTGTAGGTAAATGATTGAAATATGAAATATATATTTAAAAAAGTAGTTATAGAATAAATAATAAATAACACCCCTCTCTTTGTATCGGTCTCTGTCACTCTCTTTCTCTGTATCTGTATCTGTAATTCTGTATCTGAGGGGAACGAAGGAAGGAAGGAAGGAAAGAAAGAGAATACATGAGCAGTAGGACCTAACAACCCACAACCGCTCTCCTTCTGCCGAGAGAGCGACTTCTCTTCCTACACATTTCCATTTTCCCAAGCAATCTCTCTGTCTCTACGTTTGGTGGGTGTTTATTAATCTATTCCCTCAACAAATCCCCCGTCGTATTTATAAATGATTCACCTCAAGTTGGCGTAAATATCACCCAATAGAGGTTTCTTCCATTCAATCACTGCCTTTCTATTCCTTGCTTCTTCTACCCCCACACATTTTCTTTCATGGAATGCTTTGTATTTCGGAGATTTTGATTTCTTTGGTGGGTCTTCTCTGTTTCTAGTTTTCTGTTCATTGTTTCAGAGAAAGATGGTGGTTTCCGGGCCTCTCATGCCTGGCCAGGTATGCAGATTTCCACCTTTTCCATTTGACCCATTATTTCTTATTCTTTTCCTTTTTTTTTTTTCGGATGCAATGTTTGAGAATTTGCATGAAATTCCAGCTCAACTTCTAGATTACCCAATTCTGCTTTGGGGTTTTTTTCTGCATTTTTGTCATTTTGATTCTGTCGTTTTTTGTAGATTTTCTTGGTTGTCCATGTAAGTGGAAGACATTCTCCAATGCGTTATTTTTATTAGACAATATAAAAAAAATCCTTTTTTTTTTCGGTTAGAAGGAAGGTGGGGGTGTGTTCCCGATCAGACTATGATCTGATTGTTGTTTCCGATCTTGATGAATGCCAGCTGTAGCAGGGGGAAGTAAGATAAAATGCCAGTTGCAATACTGAAATCAGTTGTGTTTGATTTCTTGTGAAGGATTTTAGTGTTTTTTGTATCCATCCATTTCTAAGAGATCTGTATTTTTAATAACTTGTCTGAAGGTTTTCATTGTTTTTCTGTAACCATCCATTTCTAAGAGATCTGTTTTTTTTTTTCTATTATTATTGTGTCTATTGTGTAAGCTACATAGAAAATCAATGGCATACGCCATCAGAGTTTTTGTGTTTCTTGTCCTTTATCTTACTCTTGTAATGCAGATTTCCTATAATTGGTGTCTTTTGTCATCCCCAGTCATGCCTCTTTTTTACTGTTTCAGGTTTCGTTTATGTTTGGAATTGTTCCTGTCTTTATTGCATGGATATATTCTGAAATACTGGAGTATAAGAAATCGTCTTCTCATTCCAAAGTGTAAGTTGTTTACCACTAAATTGGCAAGTTATAATTGTTCTATGATAGTACTTTTTTTTTTTCAATACAGATCCGTTGAGGAATTATTTACATTAAAACCTTCACATCTCTCTCTCTCTCTCTCTCTCTCTCTCTCTCTCTCTCTCTCTCTTTCTTGCCACACAAACACAAACAGGTTTCCTCATGCTATTGCCAATGTCTAAGGCACTTCCTGTAACTCCAGAGAGGTGAATGAGAAGGTCTAAGCATGAATTAGGGGTGCCTCAAAAGTAAGCTTCATTGGATGGTCATCTCTAAGGATTTTAAGGCTTCAAATATCAATGCTGAGACAAATATGAAATACTGTTGTTTCTTATTCAATAGTTAGTGTTACTTTGAAGTAGAACAAAGATTGGATGTATTGACTCACTATATGGAGGGGGATGAGGAAAAGGGGGGCTCTAGTTGTGCCCAACACACAATCTTTATATAAAATTATATGCCATGTGCTTCTCTAAAAAAATGTGGTGTATATATGTGCATTAATGCTTTTTTGCTTGTGTGGAAGACCATCTCCATCATCATCATCATATTATCAAGTGCCAGAATCGTACCTGACCCATCGTGTAACATACTATCGTGTTTTTGAGTTCTGCTTCTCCATTTGATCCATCGTGTAATATACCATCAATCACTCCACTATTTAGCGTGTTTTTTCTTTATTCCTTCCCTCCACATTTTTAACGGTCTACCTCTACTCTTTGCTTGTGATCTGTAACCTCTCAATTCTATGCATTGGGGCTGTGTCTGATCTTTTACTTACATGTCGAAACCACCTCAAACAAGTTTCTCTCAATTTATTATTTTTTACTTACGTGTTCTTCTCCTCCAATTCACCCTAACATAAACTATACCCTCAATCATTCTACAATCGAACATGTTTTTTTTTATCCATTTCCTTCATGTTTTCAAAAGTTGCCCTCTTCTCTGTAGCCTCTCGACACTACGCACTATAGTAGTGTTTGGTCTTCTACTAGTATAACCAAACCATCTCAAAAGAGTTTCTCTCAATTTATCCTCTATCAGAGCTATCTTTAGATTATTTCTAATGTGTCCATTTCTACAAGAAATGAGGGCCTTACCTTGCTTGAAATGTTCAAAATTTTTGTGGTCTAAAAACATGCTAAGTTTAGAGGGTATTAGAGCGAAGGTTGTATTTCCAGTGGTCCAAGTCCATAAGTGATGGGTATGGTGCCTTGTTTTTGATGTTTTGGCCTCCAAAACCTCAATTACATGGTCCATATCCATAGAGAAGCAGTTACGGAAATGAGGAGAAAAACCAACCAAAAGCCGACCTTCTTCTTTCAATATTTCTTTTTGTGCTTTCTTTCTAGTTTAGATAGGATTTAGATAGTTAGATATGTGGCACTCGAAGATTGGCTGAAATAAGGTGTAACTTTGTAGACTGATATGAGGTATCCAACTATGTCGGATTTTCATGAAATTAGATTAATTGGAAAGCTTATTTAGAGATCTTTCCAACGATCTTAGATTTGACATACGTAGACAAAACTATGACTAGTTTTATAACAGGTTGTCTTAGAGTGACGATAATGACTATGCTTGTTAAATTTTGTAATTCCTATACTATAAGGGTCATGGACTCCCAATAGAATCCACCATGATTCTTTTCTTAATTGTATTCTCCCTTTGAGATGAGTTATCTATTTTTTTAATGTCTTCTTATTGAATTTAATTTTGCATTTAGTTAGTTTGCTTTCTTCCGAGAATTCATAATTTATTTTCCACTGGTATGAGAAATTCTGGTGTGAAATTTTCATATCAGTGTTGATTTTGACTTAGACCTATTTGCTTTTGTCAAATAATCAGATCCTAGGTTTGCCAATTAATTTTAGATTTTCTCTTTTGCTTTTTTTTTTCTTTTTCATTTTTTACCTTAGGAGACGAAATTTATTGGTGATTTTTGAGTTTTGGTAAAATTCAATGATTTTCCAAAATCTCCAGTAGGTAATGTGGTTGTGGCCTTTCTCTAAATTTTACCTTGGAGCCTTATTTAAATTCCCTCAAATCTACTAAGCGGTAGATCTCAAAATCTTTTTTTAATGGTAAATTTTTGTTTGGATTTCCTCTAAATTTTCTAGATTCCTTAAAGCCAAACTCTAGTTTTCCTTGGCCAAAATTTAGCGTAAAACCTTTAATTGGAAGATCATTAGTTTGTTTCTTACCAATTCACACCTTGGCCTTCATCACTAAGTTATATGTTGTTGATGTAATATCACTTAACATGAATTCAATGGTTTTTTCTTATTTGGACATGGCTTTTCCATTGAGATTCACAAACACTTGTATATGCTCAACATATCGTGTCGAAGACTCAAAGCCCCTTCTTTGCGTCAGATAATATGCTACAGGATGCTTCTTAGAACATGCTTTAAATAATCATTTCTTCCTGCATTTGTTATGCTTGAACTGATAATGATTTTAACCTACTTTGCCATAGCAATAAATCTATTTAGAAGAAATTTATATAAAGAAGTAACTATTAAAACCTTTTTAAAATAGACAATCATGGTGACTCTTAGCATGCTTGACAGCTAATTCATTTAATAAAAGCTCAGGGACACAAGAAAATTGGTAAAATGTTTCTATGACAAATTAAGAAACAGATGTAAAATTATTTAAAAAAACACTGTTAACTCTATCTGTTTCCTAGATTTTGAAACTGGGGTGTCATGTGCCTCTTCCTGATCCATGTGGATCATGTCCTTACCTGTATCCATTAATGTGCAACATAGGTTTTCCAGTTATATATAATATATGTTTATTTGTTTATTTCTTTTTCAAATGGTTACTCGCTACAGGCTCCTTTATATCCAATTTTATTAAAAAAAAGCTCTATGGTCCATGGAAATATTCTATATAGCTTTTTTTCCTGGATTGCAGCCATTCTGATATCAATCTGGGTGACTTGGAAAGTGAGACAATCAAGGAAGATGATCGAGCAGTTTTGCTTGATGGAAGCCTTGCAAAATCAGCATCTGCAAAATTTCAGAGTTCATCAATTAAGGCAAATCTAATCAGGTATTATCAGAAAGTTAGGTCGTATAGTATTATGATCTACTTTCTTAATGAGCCTTTTCAATGTAGCACTTCTTACTTCTGCCAGATTTTCTGTGGAATTCTAGGTTTTTAACAATGGATGAGTCTTTCTTACTTGAAAATCGAGCATCTTTAAGAACCATGTAAGTGACACTGCTTGTGTGGGCAGTAGTCTATTTTTGTAAGACTCATGATCCCTCCTTCATTTGGATACAGTTATATCTTAATTTTATGTGCAGGTCTGAAGTTGGGGCACTTTTGGTTTACTTTTACATATGCGATCGGACAAATCTCTTTCCAGATTCTAAAAAGGTGTCTTTCTTCAGTTAGTCTTTCTGGTGCTTTTTGCAGACTTTTCTTTATGACAACTGGGCTGAATATATATTTTTCTTGAAAGATGAAAGATTGTTGGACCTATTCATTTGAACGATCTACAACTAGACTGGATATACCACAATGGAGTATAACCATTACAACAAATGCCTATGTAAATAACAAAAAAAACTTTGAAATGCAAATAAGATGTGAAGAGAGCTGTCGAATTAGGAGGATATAATCAACATCATTATAGATTCTTTTGAACAGCTACCTTGCTGAGGATATACACATTCTACTTTAGACAATTTGCTTGTGATTGGTGTTTATTTGGGTGGGGATTAGAGTTTGGATCTTGATGGCTTTCTTTTAAGTGTTTTCCATTTCTTCTAGGAGGTTGTATGTGAAAATGAGGTGGTGTTTGTGGTTGAGTTTCAAACTGGTCCTATTAGTTGGATCCTTCATTCTTCTCATTAATTCCAAAGAAAGGAGCAAATAGCATGAATAATTTCTGCGACATAATTTCCTGCAGCTATAAGATCCTGTATACAGTTAGCGGGTAGAATTTGAGGAGTGGAGTTGTCATGTTTCTGTTGTTGAACTCTCATTGCAAAGGGAGGGCTGAGAGTATATTTGTAAACCCAAAGAACATTCAAATCCACCTTATAAATAGGCTTTCTAAATGCAAGTTGTGTGCTAGTGCTAGAATTTTTATTTTATACCTCAGACCACATATTCCTACATTCTTAAGCTACTAAAACCTCATCTGAAATTTTGAGGCAATTGAAGCAAGCACCTAGTGACCAACTATAAGGCTATAACATATTCCAGCCAAGTTTGTATCCAAAATAATCTTCCTATATAGTTGATCTTCTCATGCCATTTTCCGTTTCCCCTGTTTAAGAGAACCCCATCTATAATAGCCTGCCCCCCTCTCCCTAGAGAGTCAAACTTATAAATCCCCCCCTGGAAAAAAAATCTGGCTAGCATATCATATTAAGTTAGTGACAAATTACAAATTCCTAATTGACACATTAAGAAGGGCACAAAAAAGGAATAATGAATTACAGTACGAAATATAAAGCTTATTTATAACATAGTTTGCATATTTTTCTTTATTTATGTGCCATTTTTTTTTTTTACATCAGAGCCTCCTCTGAGTCCTATTATATATTAAGGCAGACAATCATGTTGTTTATTTTAAAGAGAATTTTTATAGAAATGATTTGGAAATAAAATAATCATTAGACAGACAATCAAGTTGTTTATTTTAGAGAGAATTTTTTATAGAAATGATTTGGAAATAAAATAATCATTGGATATACCTTTGAATAAATTACTAAACCTACTATGGTTGGTGGCAACTGCTTCCTGTGCTAATTGGCTTCTAGAGGACTTCATTTCACTTCTTTTGCCCAACATCACAGTGGTTTCTTTGACAATATACAGTCTCAATATGTATTTATTTAAGTATTTTTTTAGTGGTTGTAATTAACCTGAGGCTCATGCTTCTAGTATTTCCCCAACACATAGTTGTGAAGCATTTTCTTTGAACTCGAGGCTTGAACTTTTTGAACCATCCTTCTTACTGCTTTATTAGGTGAGCATAAAGCCCTAGAGTTATTTAAGATGCTATGTCTTGAGGATTGTTGCATAGTTGTTGTTATTGTTATTTTTGTCATTAGTTGAATGACTTTCCATGCTTGGTGGAAGTATGCTACTTTTCTGAAGTCACTTTTTTTGTCCACTTGCTTTAGAATGCCAAAGTTTCTTGGCACTCTTCAATTCATGCCTGACATTTTATCTTGAACATACTAATATAGGGGTGATTAGGTTGTATTGTGAGCTTTAGAGAGAAAAAGAAAAGAAAAGAAAAATAATATTGGGTTGTAAGCTTCTTTCTTTGGTAACTTTTTAAAATGGCCCATTTGATGTTCTATTTTAGTTGCACTTTATTTATTTAACTATTTATTTTTGTGATTTCCTTTGACAGAATTACAGCCGTGACCTATTTCTCTTTCTCTATATTTTGCTTGTTATTGTTTCGGCCATGACTTCTCTCAAGAAGCATCATGATAAATCAGCATTTTCTGGGAAATCATTACTTTATCTTAATCGCCATCAAACTGAGGAATGGAAAGGGTGGATGCAGGTCTTGTAGCTTTTGTCCAAACATACACTTCTCTTTGGATTTACTATTTGCTCTTAATGTCTGGATTATCTTATATATTCTTGTTAGCTCATATTTCTTTTTATTAGATGGTTCATTTTTTTTATTCTTTAATAGCATACCCTACTTGAATAAGATCCGTGAAGAATAACTTATTGATTTGTGGTAAGCCTTGTTATTTTAATAGAGTTAGCTCACTATGGAATATTTTTTTCTCATAGTAGGTTTTCTCTCATTAAACAGGAGCTTGTAGGCATAACTTTGAATTTTACTGTAGAAGTTCATTTTATTTATTTATTAATTATTATTATGTGATGGGGAATTATTTTTTTTTACCAGGATGAAGTTTGCTTCATTATGTACAATTAACCTATTAGTGGCTTGTCTCATGAATTCAAGAGTTATCCCCTTACTTTCAACAGCAGAGGTTTTTTTATTCCATTTGAAATGGTTGTGATTTTAATGATATTTGGAAAAAATAGATCCTAAAAAGTCAAGCTATCAGCAAAGAAATTACACACAGGCCCTTGGGCCAAAACAGCAAAGTAACACCAATAGCTCACACAATCATGGGCTATTCATAGTATGATTTGTAACATGCTCCCTCAGTAATCAGCTTTCTCAATTGTAGATCGAGGCACCCTGAGACCTTTTCTTTTGATCACCTATCTCACCTCCACCTTATCTAGATAATACCATGGGCTAGAAGCTCCTTTGGCCCACTGAATCACTATAGAGTCTCCCTCCACCTGGATTCCCCTTGAGCTAATTCTTTTCCATCTCCTTAATTTCAGACCAGAACACATGGAGCTGTGCCTCATTAGCATGGCATTCTCCCAACAGACCTGCATAAAAGATGATCGCAGCTAACTTGCTTTATGAATGAGACCTTCAAACCTCCTTTCCCAATCTCAGAATGCATCTTCCATCAAACTTAGCTTCTTATTCGCTACACCAGGAAGTTCCCACTGCATCTGCTGGTGACCCCTGGGGAATAAGTGATGAAGGCTAAGATAGTATTGAACCTTCAAACGTCTGAATGTCGAAGGTAGAGATGGTATCAACCCTCAACAAATGGCACCAATCAAGCTTCCGTTTGAAGTGGTGCCGAACAACAGACAAGCTTCAAACAAGTTTTATGGTAGCTAGTTTCTAGTTTAATTGAATTAAAATTGAAAGATGCAATTCCCAAGGATAATAACTTTAAAAGAGCTAAATCATAAAGAGGAAATGTGAACCACAACTTAATTCAAAATAAACTTTGGAACTAGAATTCAAAAGAGAACTTACAAGAACACTAAAATCCACACTTGGATCTTCTTGATTCAAATTACAATTCCAAGACTTGATTCTCCAAATTCAATGATCAAAATTCGATCATGTACAAGGCCAGCAATGACCTCTATGCATAGTGTTAGGAGTTGGAAAAAAAGGAAAAAAGATGTGCCACAACCAATGGGAATGAAAAGAGAAAATTTACATCCAATCAAATCATGACACTTAGGACTGGTGACATGTCTCCACCAATCATGTGCCTTCCCTCCGTGCCAATGCTTGGCTTGTGCTTCACATTTGGAGGTTCAAAGCTTGTTGTTAGAATCCTCACACGCCCATGCCCAATGAGAATTCACCAGATAGGAAGGTGATGTGGAGGAGAGATGGGAATTTTCCATGTTGGAGTGTGATGTGTTCCATCCAATAGAATGCTTCCAACCGTATCAGTCTAGAGGAGTGTCTCATGCATCTTGTGAGTCACATTCCATGAAAAGTGTTGCCTCAAGGAGACTCTATTGACCCATTTAAGTGCTTGCCCAAATTGGAGAGGCTTCAAGGAGATGCATTTGACCATCATTAATACCGTCTACTCCATGTATCATTTCCTAGCCCTTTGGATGTCCCCACCTCATGTGGCTTGTGCATGACACATCCAATGTTGGGCTTGGACGTTGGAACCTTTCTAAGCAGTCCATCTTCCACTTGAGTCTGCTTAGGCCCATATGTAAGGCCCACTTGAGTAGGCCAGGTCCATATGGAGCCCATATTAGATAGTTTAACCCTACATTTGCCACGGTAAAAAATGAAGTAGTCTTATCTTTCATTTCCTTCTGGTTTGACGTCCACATCAATAAGTAGTACTCCAGCGCACAGACTCTCAATGTCCCATGGCATCCTTGAAGATTTACATTTGTTGTGTTCCTAAACTAACATTTAATGACCATAATTCCTCTCTCCATAGCATCCACAAAATACTGAACATGGGTGTCAGAGTGAAGGACTAAAACTCTTACTTTGACTGGAAATCCAGGCATTAATTAGAATCAATGGCTGTCTTGGCATGCACCACTGTTCCCCCAACATGCAAAGGAAGTGGGACCACACCTCACTAGCATGTTGGCTATGAATGAAGAAATGGTTGAAATCTTTTTCATCCTTCAAGCACTGGCTGCAGCCTTTAACTAAATTCCATTTCCTACATCTCAGGTGGTCAATCCATTTTTTTTCACCTTTCGAAAAAAAAAAAAACTCAGGTGGTCAATCGTGAGTGTATTATTCACACCTGCCAATCAGTGAAAAGGCCTACCATTGGGGTAGTCTGCTCCTTCCAAATAGGTGGAAAAACTGTTCCGGTGCAGTTTTCATAATCCCATATCCTTGCGTTCCTTAATAATGAGGACATCCTGGAAGAGTGCGCTAGCAGGCCATCATCTCAGGCTTCCCCCAGTCTTCAAGATTCCTAGGGAACTGCAGAGCCTTAATGCCTGCTTGATTTCTCCATTTGATCCAGTCCTTTACATTCGTATTTTACTCCACTGAAATCTGAACTAGCCTGAAGATTCTAATCTTGAGGAGTTCACCGCTGAAACAGATGTCATGCCAAAAGAAGATGTGAGTGCCAGTATACACTCTTATCTTATATGAGTCTCCAAATTTTGGGCTAAACTGTAATAACCCGTCCCGCTAGCACAATATTGTCCGCTTTGGGCCTACACACGGACCCGCACGGCTTTGCTTTGGCGAGCCAACCCACTGCTGCTCCCAAAAGGCCTTGTGCTAGAATGAGGAAGGCTACTACTTATATACCAGGGAATTTCCAACGCCACTAGCAATGTGGGACTTTTTGGGGCAGGGTATTACAATCTACCTCCCTTAAAGCCAGAGCCGTCCCCGGCTTTGCACACACAACAACCAAGCCCACACCCTCAGGCAGAGAGTTGAACCATGCTCTGATACCATTTGTAATGACCCGTCCTGCTAGCACAATATTGTCCGCTTTGGGCCTACACACGGACTCGCACGGCTTTACTTTGGCGAGCCAACCCATAGTTGCTCCCAAAAGGCCTTGTGCTAGAAGGAGGAAGGCCACTACTTATATACCAGGGAACTTCCAATGTCACTAGCAATGTGGGACTTTTTGGAGCTGGGTATTACAATCTACCTCCCTTAAAGCCAGAGCCGTCCCCGGCTCTGCACACACAACAACCAAGCCCACACCCTCAGGCAGAGAGTTGAACCAGCTCTGATACCATTTGTAATGACCTGTCCCGCTAGCACAATATTGTCCGCTTTGGGCCTACACACGGACCCGCACGGCTTTGCTTTGGCGAGCCAACCCACTGTTGCTCCCAAAAAGGCCTTGTGCTAGAAGGAGAAAGGCCACTACTTATATACCAGAGAACTTCCAATGTCACTAGCAATGTGGGACTTTTTGGAGCTGGGTATTACAATCTACCTCCCTTAAAGCCAGAGCCGTCCTCGGCTCTGCACACACAACAACCAAGCCCACACCCTCAGGCAGAGAGTTGAATCAGCTCTGATACCATTTGTAATGACCTGTCCCGCTAGCACAATTTTGTCCGCTTTGGGCCTACATATGGACCCGCACGGCTTTGCTTTGGCGAGCCAACCTACTGTTGCTCCCAAAAAGGCCTTGTGCTAGAAGGAGAAAGGCCACTACTTATATACCAGGGAACTTCCAATGTCACTAGCAATGTGAGACTTTTTGGAGAAGGGTATTACAATCTACCTCCCTTAAAGCCAGAGCCGTCCCCGGCTCTGCACACACAACAACCAAGCCCACACCCTCAGGCAGAGAGTTGAACCATGCTCTGATACCATTTGTAATGACTCGTCCCGCTAGCACAATATTGTCAGCTTTGGGCCTACACACGGACCCGCATGGCTTTGCTTTGGCGAGCCAACCCACTGTTGCTCCCAAAAGGCCTTGTGCTAGAAGGAGAAGGCCACTACTTATATACCAGGGAACTTCCAATGTCACTAGCAATGTGGGACTTGGAGAAGGGTATTTAATCTACCTCCCTTAAAGCCAGAGCCGTCCCCGGCTCTGCACACACAACAACCAAGCCCACACCCTCAGGTAGAGAGTTGAACCAGCTCTGATACCATTTGTAATGACCCGTCCCGCTAGCACAATATTGTCCGCTTTGGGCCTACACACGGACCCGCATGGCTTTGCTTTGGCGAGCCAACCCACTGTTGCTCCCAAAAGGCCTTGTGCTAGAAGGAGGAAGGCCACTACTTATATACCAGGGAACTTCCAACGCCACTAGCAATGTGGGACTTTTTGGGGCAGGGTATTGCAATCTACCTCCCTTAAAGCCAGAGCCGTCCTCGATTTTGCACACACAACAACCAAGCCCACACCCTCAGGCAGAGAGCCGGGGACGGCTCTGGCTTTAAGGGAGGTAGATTGTAATCCCCTGCCCCAAAAAGTCCCACATTGCTAGTGGCGTTGGAAATTCCCTGGTATATAAGTAGTGGCCTTCCTCCTTCTAGCACAAGGCCTTTTGGGAGCAACAGTGGGTTGGCTCGCCAAAACAAAGCCGTGCGGGTCCGTGTGTAGGCCCAAAGCGGACAATATTGTGCTAGCGGGACAGGTCATTACAAATGGTATCAGAGCTGGTTCAACTCTCTACCTGAGGGTGTGGGCTTGGTTGTTGTGTGTGCAGAGCCGGGGACGGCTCTGGCTTTAAGGGAGGTAGATTGTAATACCCTGCTCCAAAAAGTCCCACATTGCTAGTGACATTGGAAGTTCCCTGGTATATAAGTAGTGGCCTTCTCCTTCTAGCACAAGGCCTTTTGGGAGCAACAGTGGGTTGGCTCGCCAAAACAAAGCCGTGCGGGTCCGTGTGTAGGCCCAAAGCGGACAATATTGTGCTAGCGGGACGGGTCATTACATAAACTGAAGACACCCTTCCCAAAGCCAGAGCATCTCTGGCTTGGCTGATGAATTTGCCACTTGGTCTCGTGAAGCATGCATTTCTGGATCACTAAATTCCTTCATAAGCTGTCCCTGTTTCCATAACCACTTTTCAAGCACCATTTTGTTAATCTCTCCCAGTGGGTGAACTCCCACACCTCCTTCATGCATAGGCTTGCAGATTTGGTCCAACAATGCCAAGTTGTACTTCTCTTCTCAGGCTTATCATTCCATAGAAAGTTGCATCAAATCCTTTCCAATTTCTTCAGCCCAGCCACTGGGCATTTATACGTAAACCTAAAATATAGAGGCATGCTGGAGAGTGCTTTGAGAAGTGTGAGCCTCCCCCAAGTAGAGAGAGAAAACATGTCTATCCTGAAAGTCTTCATTGGAATCTCTCCACCACTGGGTTCCAAAGTTCCTTAGAGGGCTTCCCAATCAGTGAAGTAGCCCCAGATAAGTTGTTGGAAAGATGGAATCTTTGTAGTTGAAGACTTTCCAATTTTTAGTCAGTTTTGAGTTTGGGGTATTTATGCCAGCAGCTCACCCTTCTGAAAGTTCATCTCCAAGCCCCAAGCAGATTTCAAACCAGAAGAGCCTAAGTTCTATTAAGTTCTATCCTATTTTGATTAAACTCTATCGCCATTTTATTCTTTATTTACATTTTCACATAAAGGATCTAGTTGACTCCCGGCATTTGATGAAGCATGGGAGTTCCATTGGAGAAGGTTTAAAGAAATTTTTTTTTCTCTCCATCTCTTCTAGCAGTCTTATATTGGAAGGAAATTCCTATTTTGCTCTATCTAGTACCTCAGAGAAGTATTCTGAGCTATGGATATTGCCTTTTTTTTTTTTCAGACTTGTTGAATTTTGGGCACCTTATGACTTTTCGAACATCTTGTTTGCGTATATAAGATGAGGCAAATGGAGTCGCAAAACACTGGAAGAGAGAAATGATAGTATGTGCATATACATAGAAATACTTTCCTGTCAGTGTGAGATTTTATACTGATTATTGTTTTTCACGTATAGTAAATTTCTTGTTACAAATAAACACTTTGATGAAGCTGAGTGAGATAGTAATCTTCTGCATTTCTAAAACACAGTTGTTTTGTATTCATACTGTAGCAAAAGATGTGGTTTGCCCTGCAAATTTTCATAACAGGAATTCTTTCAGGTTTTGTTTTTAATGTACCACTACTTTGCTGCAACGGAGATATATAATGCCATTCGGATCTTCATAGCTGCTTATGTCTGGATGACTGGATTTGGTAATTTTTCCTATTACTACATTCGGAAGGATTTTAGCCTTCCACGCTTTGCTCAGGTACCTTTTATGATTATTTCAGATTCTTGGACTATATAGCTGTTTCTAAACAGTGGTGTCCTCTTAAGCCCTCTTTTCATTTAAATGTCAATGTCTTCAATTGTAATTTTTCACACTCAACATATGTATCTCTTCTGTTGAAATGCAGATGATGTGGCGGCTAAATTTCTTGGTGGCATTTTGCTGCATTGTTCTTAATAATGAGTATATGCTGTACTATATTTGTCCCATGCACACACTTTTCACTCTTATGGTGTATGGGGCACTTGGGATTTTTAACAAATACAATGAGATTGGATCAGTGATGGCTATGAAGATTGTTACATGCTTTTTGGTGGTTATTTTGATCTGGGAGGTTCCTGGAGTTTTTGAGCTTCTGTGGAGTCCTATGACATTCTTACTAGGTTTGTGCTCTATTCTTTATTTATATACTATTAGTGTAGAGACATGCTTCATATGAGGCTCTATGAAAATAGCATCAAGAGATATTACACCTATTTCATTGAATTGAATGATATCTTAAAATCAAATTATACAACTTAAAATTTATATGCATAAAAATGTAAATTATAAAAAGCATGATACCAAAATATAGCTCTATTTAAATATATTATATTTAAATTATAGTTTGTATGCACATGCACATCTATAAATTAACATTGGATAAAAATGGATCTTATCCAAAGAAATAATATTGGCTACCTCATAACTACTAAAACAAAAGGAACAATTGTCTAAGAATATTAAACATTCAAAAAATATTTAAAGTCATTAAAATTGTGAGAGCGTAAAAAACTTGGTTTCTAAGATTGGATCGAGTGAACTTTATGGGGTTCCATATTTATGTTAATCTTTCAATGGATCATCAAATGGAGTGAAAGTGGCTCTCATGTAGGATGAAAATTGTTGGGATTTTAAAACATGACTTCTATGATTGGATTAATGTAATTTTTTGGGCATCTTGTTCGTGGATGAAAAGATCTACTTAAAGGACCCATCATATGGGACAAAGTTGGCCCCACATAGGATGCAAATTTTAGTGAAAAAAAAAAAAACAATTTGAAGTTATGAAATTACAAATAGCTTAAAAGGTGAGATTCTATAATTGAATCTAGATGATTTTGTTTAGGTCTCATACTCAATTATAGATCTTCACAATGAACCCATCAAACTGGTTAAAAGTGTGTTAGTCATTTAATAAATTAATGGTCAATATTCATTTGATAGTTTGGATCAGGTGCAACTGATCACATGGGTCACACTTTCCATTTTCTTCTTCTTTTTTAAATATATTTTTTGTCCATAAAATCTCAACCGTATGTATCAAAAGCATACTTTATGATCTACAATTGGACCAAATTTTTGCTCCAAATTCATTTTTTCGCTATTCGATCTTAATATTCGAGATCATCAGGGTGTCCTTGAATTTTTTATTTTTTTAAGAATGGTTGGTGATTTCTATCCTTAAGTTTAAGTGGCTAAAAATTGATTTTAGGGCTGAAATTCGGTCCACTTGTGGCTCACCAAGTCTATTTTCAAACCATATGGTTGATTTTCTATAAATTGTTTTTGGGGGGGTGGGGTGGGGAAGAAAAAGGACCAGGTACGACCTATGGACACGCCTAATATGATTAGTGTTGTTGAAGTCTGGTACTCCACTTATTCTTCTTTTATTGTTTTGTATGGTGGTAGGATTCACCATACTGATTAAAATGAATGAACACCATTCATTATGTTGTGCAGCTTATGATGCATAGACACGGAAACGTGTAGTCACATATAGGGAATGGGAATATGACAGTATTTTTCCAAAATTCAGGACATGGATATGTATGTGAATGTCCTATTCAAAATATATACTTTTTAATAGTAATGTCATGATATTTTTACTTGAAAACTATTTATTATCCATGTTATCATTTCTAAACTTTATTAAATGAATTGGTCTATCAAGCATGTTAAATGTCACGTGGGCGTATATTTTGTAAAGCTTTATAGTGAGATCTTTGGTGGCCTTTCTTTTGTATATTTCTTATAATGAGAGGTATAAAATCATTGAAGGATATACTGTACATAGCATCCTACAAGTATCAGGGTATCCAACATGGGTGTGGGTATGTGACAGATACATTGAGCACAAATCATGGACATCTTAGGGTACAACTATTGGCTTATCTCCAAGCACAAACATTCTCTTTGACTGCAGGATATAAAGATGCAGATCCTTCTAAGGCACAACTTCCTCTCTTGCATGAATGGCACTTCAGGTCGGGCCTTGATCGGTATATATGGATCATTGGAATGATATATGCATACTACCACCCTACTGTAAATTTCTTGAACCTCCTTTTTAAAAGTGGTGCATAGTAATTATATCCTTTATTCATTTATCATTGTCATTGTCATTGTCATCATCATCATCATTATTGTTGTTGTAGTGCATTCTTTCTGGTTGTGTTCATCACTGAATTTGAATGGCCTCTCCACAGGTAGAGAGGTGGATGGAGAAATTGGAAGAATCTGAAACGAGGCGGAGACTGTCGATTAAAACAAGCATTGTGGCACTCTCTGTAGTGGTGATTTCATATTCATCGTTGATTGACTAAAATCCAATTTTATTGACACCATTATAGTTTACCTCCTTTTTCAATCTCATTTACTGGAGTGATCTTTGCATTTACTTTTAGGTTGGTTATTTGTGGTATGAGCACATCTACAAGCTGGACAAGATAACATACAACAAATTCCACCCTTATACATCATGGATCCCCATCACGTGTGTACTATGGAATCACCTATGAGTTTTGATATTAAATTCTTCAGTGTCTTTCAGTGACCCCCTGTTTTTTTGTGCTTCAGTGTTTACATTTGCTTGAGAAATTTCACACAACAGCTCCGTAGTTATTCTTTGACTCTCTTTGCGTGAGTTTTGTTTTTAAATCATCATTCTTTCCCCTCAACTTCTGGACACTTCATAGCTTTATGCTTCTTTCTGACCTTTTATTTGTTTATTTATTATCTTTAGGTGGCTTGGGAAGATAACCTTGGAGACCTACATATCCCAGATTCACATCTGGTTGAGGTGTGTCTACCTCTGTTTTCTATATAATGTAACTTTTGATGACATTTATTTGAATTGGAAGACCAGTTCTTGTTTCTATGATACTTGGTCAATCCTTTTGTAGTTGCCCATGATTGGGATTGAGAAAAGAAGTATGTTGAGGTCTACTCAGGACAATGTTGTCGGCATTTTTCTCCTGGTCTTTTTTTTTTTTTGAAAGGTAACCATTTTATTGATGAAGAAAAAGAATAGAAACCCAAGAAGAACAAACACTAAAACAAGCCCATAGGCAAACAACAACCAACCCAAACAGTCTAAGAACAAAAAACAGATTCAGCAGAAAGAGAAGACCCCTGTTTAGCAAGCTCGTCTGCCTTGGTATTGGAAGATCTAGGGACATCAGAAATAAAAAAAACCATGAGTTCTAACAGACATCCTTGACATTTTTCTCCCTTGACATTGCACCATTTGTTTTTCCAAAGTTCCATGCACACAAGCTCATCAGACATGCATATCATCTATGCATCTGCATGGCAAAGGAGAAATGGAGTGTTGCATTTTCTCTGTTATTCTCTTGTATTTACTTCCAAAACATGTTCTTTAAATTTTCTTTATCATATTTATAGCTGCCAAACTTTGATACATCAGAAATCCCTGTTACTATATATCAGGTACTTAAAGAAGAGGAACCACTGCCGTTGGCATCACCACCTCCACAATAATAATAAATTCTAATGATAGTAAATAGTTAAATACTTGCATGGATATCAACTATTGAGAATTATAACTGATTTATGTATTCTGTCTATATGGTATTAGGTTGTGAAGCTTTAATTTTTTAATACTTGCACATGGCGTTTGGTGGTCTAAATTACAAAGATCTTGCCCGTGAATAAAAATGAATATCATCATCATTGTCATTATTACCATTGATTACTTTATTCTTTTACAAACGTGACTCTGCAGATCAAACATGCCCAATGGACAGCCCAAGCGGCTTCTTTCTCTTATTCCAGAATACCCGCTGCTTAATTTCCTGCTTACAACTGCTATTTATATCCTAGTGAGTTAACTCTCATCATGGCTCTTCAAGAATTATGATGAATGGGTTTCCTCTTTGCTAAATCTAAGTGAACATATTCAGGTATCATACCGGCTTTTTGAGCTGACAAATTCACTAAAGACAATCTTTCTACCCACCAAGGACAACAAACGTCTACTATACAACACTATCAGTGGAGCTGCTATTGCCTTTGCCTTGTATTTTATTTCCTTGATTCTTCTCCAGATCCCTCAAATTGCGGTAAGCTATTTGACTTATGCAAATTCTTAAGATTTGTACATACCATACATTCTATTCGCCTCATTATTAATAATATTCTTATGTTATGTCTCTCTCTCGAAAAAAAAAAAAAACACTAATTGATCCTATTGACAGACCTGACAGATTGAAGACTCAAGGTTCTCTGTGATGAAATTTCTTGTTGGGGGGGAATTCGGATTCCAGATGAATAACCATATTGAATCTGAATGTATACTTTGAGAATTTTGGCTTGAGAAGGCAGGCTTAATTTTTTTTTTCCCCTGAAGAAACTTAAGATGTCCTCATCATACCATTGTATTTGACTCGCATTCATGGAGATGGAGCTAAATCTGTTTAGGTGAGAAAAATGGATGGAGTGGACAGAAACTCTGGGAATCGGCCGGATCGAGTTTTGCTTATTGCATTCCTGGTATGATCATTTTTTTTTCCTAATACTTATCCTAATGATAAGCTGCGGGGAGGTCATTGTAAAACACAATATATAATAAAATTTTATGGTTCAGTGTATGTCTCCTTTGCAGTTCTCTTATGTTCAACCTTCACCTTTCTCCCCCTCTTGAGTTGCAGATCAAGGAAAGAAATTTGGCCTCCATTTTTTCAATTTATATTTATCTCGTTGATCTATTATTTAAGCTATAATAAAATTAGTTACGTGTATTCACTGGTAGATAGACAATGTATTTGGTGGGCCCGGTGATTTAGAATTTTAGATCTTAGTAGAAGTTCAGAATGTGGGCTGGATGGATGGTCCGGGAGTTTGATTGGCCTTGTGTTGGTGCAATTCCTCCATGGTTTTTACTCAACAGTGTTTGGTGTTTGTAAACCCTTACTAATATGGCCCATTACATTGATCATAATTTTTTTTTTTGTAATAATTAAAAGTTGGCATTTGGAATTCTAGAATAACAACTAATTATCAAAAATAAAATTTCAAATGAATGAAAATGGTTGTATTTCAGAACCCAGAATTGTGAATTTGCAATGCCACTAGCCCACTATTATATTTTCCTGCTAATTGAACGATTTTTTTTGCTGATTCTATTCCCAGGTAACTACTTCTGGGCAAGCCCTGAGGTGAATATTGTCATCATCAGGGCTTGATGTTTAGAGTTTTGTTTTGCCGTTTCATCAAGATAGTAAATCATACTGCTCGTCACTCTACTATCTAGTATGTCTTTTCCTTCTCTCCATATTTTTTAGAGGTTGACCTTGTTTGTGCCTGTAATTTGTATTTCTCAACTCTACAGTGAAGTTGTATTTGGTCTTCTATTAATATGAACAAATTACTTCAAATAAATTTCTCTCAATTTATCTTCTATTGGAGATATTTTTAATTAATACGGCTAACTTTGACCCCACACTTAGCTTTAGAGCGTTGCGGGTCTGATGATAGTTTTATAAAATGTTCTTTTTAGGTAATGTAGGATTCATTATCACATAGAATCCATTTAGCTTGCCTACATTTCATCCACCCTACTCCCGTCTATTAATTATATCTAGGTCAAAATCTTCTTGAGAGTAACTTTGAGCTTGAGTATTTAAACCTATCACATTATACTATTAACTCATTTTCAATTTTTCATCAAGTCTCTCATTGTTGCAATCCAACTAAACTCTCATTGACGCCAATCTCACTGATTTTTAAACAATTTGTTTCAAAAAGTGTTGTTTTTCGTCTTACAAATTAATATTATATCTTTTTAAAAAAGTATACACCACAAAACTTTATCTTAGATTTCTAATGCCAGGCGAATATCACTGTTGAATTTGAATCTTTTTAGAACTAATTTTTCTATCGATTGATCACATATAGTGATGCATATTGAAATGTGGAGGTGTTGGCATGGTGGTACAATAGTAAGCGAAGGCACATTTTAAAATGGATAGGTTTTGAAGGTTAGAGGTGAGACATGCTGGTCGGTCCAACTTTGGCTAATAGATTGGCTCAATGATGAACAAGTACAAGTTGTCCTTGTGCATCCTCATCTCTGAACATTTCTTAAAGAATGGTTTGGTTCTCTTTTGGTTTTTGATGTCACATCCCATTCCAAATGGTATGATGACCTATTAGATTAGCCAAGGGACAACACCTCAGCAATAAGGAGGATGTAGGAAGGGTTATGAAGCAGTCTTCAAGATAGTTCTCATTGCTAGTTGCTTTTCTAGGCGATCTTATTGATTTTACAAAGATGCTTAACCAAGGAAGAAATTGAAATTGTCCTTTGAGAAGACCACACTGGAGAATGTGGAAAGCACTAAGAGCGGTATAGATTATTACCAACACCTCTTAAGGGAAGGATGCTTCAAGTCTAGAATGGTCAAGGATTATCAGGGATATACAAGAAGTTGCCCCCCACAGTCATATCAACAGAAACTTGACCCATACACCCTCAAACCACATGGTTCTCCCATTCTCATCTGGCCGTTCTATTCGTGGGGATTGAATCTCATTCGCCTGATTCACCATCCATCTTCTAAACATCACATTTGGATACCTATAGTCATTGATTATTGTTAGGTTCCACAGAATTTGATCATCAGAGATGTACTCACAGGCAATTTTGTAATTTCACATTACGTCGTATGTAAACCCTAATTAGGGTAATATCTGTAACGAGAGTTACTTCTTTTTCGTTCTTCGCCTTTGAGTATAGTGGATGGTTTAAACCCCGTGGACGTGTCGAGAGGGAACCGCGTAAAATCTCTGTGTTGTGGTTTGCTCTTCTGTGATGATATTTCTTTTCTGTTTTTCCGATATTGTTGTTTGTGTGTGGACGAAAAGACATTTCCTCTCAACAATTATTTCTTTAAATAGTATGAGAAAATACCATTAAAGAGTGCCGACTGTAGTGTCGTGGCCGATTTCATTTATTCAAACATTATCTTAAGGTTCAGTATCCCTCACACCATTGTTCCATTGTTACCGATAATGGCAAGAAATTCATTGGCAAGCACATGCAAGAGCTTGTATCCAAGTATGGTATTCTACATGCACATTCATCTCCCTTCTAACCTTAGTCAGATGGCTAAGTTGTAGCAATGAACAAAATGCTTATAAAGATTCTGGCCAAATCAATTCAAGAAAAAAGGCTTTGGTATGAAAATCTTAGCGACGCCCTTGGGCCATATAGGGCCACCGCGACACTTTCTATGCAAGTAACTCCTTATTCTATTATTTATAGGATAAGAGGCAATTCTTTCCAAGTAAATACTTGTCCCCAACTTAAGTTTGGCACTTCGGAGCTAACATAATCCTTTAATTCAGGAGTATTTGGAAGCACAATTGGCCAAATTGGGTTCATTGGAAAAACAAATAGTCAATGCTTTGGAACCATTTGAGAGTTTTTTTAAGGCACCTAGGTTTTTTATAGAATCTGTGCTAGGTCTCTCGAATCATGGGTTATCTTAAGACTTACTCCAAAATTAAAACTTACATGGAATACTGTCTCAACAGCCATCCTATGGACCATTTGGAATGAAAGAAACTCTAAAGTCTTTAAGGACAAATCTGTAGATTTGAATGAAATCATCCAAAAAGCGAAGCGGAGACTTTGTGTGTGGATTCTTTCAAACAAGGAGTTTAGGAGATTTAGATTCACATATCTTTTATTATCTTGGGAGGAATGTATGCAGGGGTTTGAAAGGAAAGTGAATCTCAAAGAACAATGGAGACCTCCATTGTAGAACATCATGAAATTCAATGTAGATGGGGCAGCAAGAGAAAAATCGAGGCCTACTGAGATAAGTGGTGTGCTTAGGAATCATGAGGGGATCACTTCGATTGTCTTTAATGAGTCGGTGGGAACTAGATACTTCAATGAGGCGGAAATCCTTAGCATTAAGAGAGTTTTGATCATCTGGAATATGTAAGGGTAATGTAAACTCATTATCGAGGGGAATTCGGCAAATACAATTAAGTGGACGAAGGGCCAAAGATGTCTGCCATGGAAATTGATCACCGTGGTTAGGGAGATTAGGGAGTTAGCTTTGGGGAGAGACGTTTCCTTTGTCAAAATCAGTCGAAAAGTAAATGGAGTGACATATTATTTCGCCAAGTTTGGAGGCACCTACCCTTTCTCTGGTGTTTTCCTCCTTTGAGCTTGGAGGACTTCTTATTTTCTTGTTTCTTTTCCTTTCTGTCTTCTTGTTTGGGTCTAATAGGTCTCTTTTTGTATTTGTACTCTTTTTCTCTTAATATAATTTTCTTTGTTACCGGTAAAAAAAAAGGTTTTAACCCAAGCATATTTTCCCAAAGGATCATCATTAAGACTAATTGGTCTTGAGAAACACCATCAAAGTTAGAGTGGGGCTCCTCACCAAGTTTGGACCTAAATGGAAAGGACTATTCATGATCAGATAACTTGGAAAATGAATGTTTCAAATTGAAAACAGTTGATGCTGAGACAATCCCTAAACCCATGAATGGCTAGTTTCTCAAGCTACTTTTTGTAAAGAAATTTATGGTAATCAATTCTAGCATGTTCTCGTTTCTTCTCACCAGTGCCGGTCCCGAGAATCCTTAAAATTTGAGGGGCCTTAAGCAAAACTGATAAGGGAGGTCCTACTGCAAAGGCCCTAAAATCTCAGAGGGTCTTACCGTAAGATTATTTTTTAGACCTGTTATGAGGGCCTTTAGGCGGCAGCCTCCGCTGCCTAATGCCAGGGCCAGCCCTGCTTCTCACACAGATAGTGTATTTGGAAGGTGCATATATATGATGATCATTCATAAAATAAGTACAAGAAAAAATGCATAACCATTGTCTCAAATTGCAAAAAAGATGAGATTATGAGTAGAACATAGAGGAGAAAGAGGGTCGAAAGAGGTGATATCTTTTCCATTGTATTTTATCTTATAAAAACCCTACCTTTTGCCACATTACAATCTCTCAAATTAAAAAAAAAAAAAAACATTTATAAAAAATATGAAATTCAGGTGAATATGAAAGTGAAAATTGAACTTATAATTAAAAATAAAATAAAATGCTTTAACATAAAAATAGGAGAATAGATCAAAGGTTATATATATTATTTCCTAATTAGTAGTTACCAAAAGATATATTTTTCAAATTTAGGGCTTTCCATGTTCATTTGATTTGTTTTCTTTATTTGTATTTCTGTTTCTCTATAAATAAAATCAGAGTTTCTTAATTCACAAGAAAGACATCATAGAGAAAACCAGAGTCTCTCCTTAATTCACAAGAAAGACACCATATTTTTTGTTTCATTTTAGCAGTCAGTGTGTTGCAGCAAGTCGGTATGCTGTCAGTTAGCAGTCAATCAGTATCGCTGCTTCTTCAAGCGATACTTCTTCAACTCATCTTCTATAGGAGCCATTTTTATAGACTCGTATTTCTTTACAAACTTTGTGTTCCTTTCCATACATGTTTAAGCTTGTGGGTACGTGTTAAGACATAGTGAGATTTAGATGATATATATTATTTCTTACTTAGTAGTTACCAAAAGATATATTTTTCAAGTTTAGAGTTTTCCCTGTTTATTTGATTTGCTTCTTTATTTGTATTTCTATTTTTCTATAAATAAAATCAGGATCTCTTCTTAATTCACAAAAAAGACACCATATTATTTCACATAAATAACCAATTGGCTTTAAATTAAGTTTCATTTTTGTTTTGAGTTTTAAAACACTAAGCTATGAGAATGGGCGAAACTCTCTTGATCATGATTACGGTACACTGAGTAATCGAATTGGCCAGGTCAATTCTATAACAAGGTGAGCCTAAATAATGACGACTCCACCCATGTACAAAGAAATAAGTTGGGTCAAGCCAACTTGTTGGTGTCCTAGTAACGTTAATTGGATGGTGTGAAGCAGTCATCAATTGTATGAATTTTACAGATCCCTTTAAAGATCTATTCTTAACCGGTTTCTATTTTTTTTTTCTTTGAATTTACGTGTGAAAAATCACAGAATATCCAGCTTAAAACCCCCACAGGTGAGCTCACTACCTCTAAAAATGTTATGACTCGATTGGTGTTTCATTTCAGAAATGATGACAAAACTAGAAAAATGAAAAATGTTAATATGATGAAAATATTACAAACTTATAAGAATGTTGCAATTGATTATTTCACACTAATCTACATAAATCAAAATAAATAAATTATCATTATGTACCAATTTCGTGTTTAACATATCAAAGTATATAAGTGTAATTATCAACCACTAATTGAAAATAGTTTGAATTTTATACCAGTAGGGATAAAAAATCCATTTAGAAAAAACTCAAGAAATATTCAAGAAATTAATTTGAATTCTCATTTATTCAAATCAAAAGTCAAAACTCAACACATTGGTACAATAGGTCCATTTCAATTTTTTCTCCCTAATCTTTGTCACATCCATGTAATATAAATCATACGAATTGAAAATATACTTGATTAAGCCACGAGTGAAGTAAATTTCAGCTCAAAATACAATTTTCATCCACTTAATCTTAATAGTCAAAGTCATTAAGTGTTCTTAAATTATGGATGTTTGATCAATTTGTTCATTGCGATCAACTAGATACAAATTGAATTTTAAATTAAAATTTGATTTAATTGTAGTTATTCTAAGTCTGATATTATTTGTATGGTTGAATTCTAGATACATTTATAAAATTTTTAAAAATATATAAAAATAATATAGCAGAATAGAATGGCATTGACTATTAAGATACACACATGTCAATATAAAATGCATGCAATTCACGCATTGGGAAATCATTTGTTGGGGCTGGTAATATGGAATCATGGACTTGTCTTTGTGATTATAATTAATATGCAGGGCTTTGTGAATTGTATATTAAAATAAAATAAAAAGAACATATCATTTCACAGAAGTTAGTAAGTAAATATAAGATATATACATAAAAAGATTCAACTACTTTACCGTCTTATTTTTCTCATATAATTCATGAATCTTGTTTTGAAGTAAAGGTGTGAGGTGGGTTAGACCCCTTCGCTAGAGTTTGACCCATTACAATTGTAAGGTTATAATATATGACCCAATCTCAATCTTTTTTCCATTTAACCAGCCTATTTATCAAATTATTCGAGGAGACCGAGTTGGACTTAAAAGGTTTGTACCAACAGATCAGTCGCACCGAGGGGTCGGTCACTAGAAATGTTACCGTTACAAACCCGACCGTTGTGCATTAATTGTACTCCCAACGGTAATATTCTTTCTCGGTCGACATGTCGTTGTCGCCGATGGGTCGACACTTATGATACCGACGGGTCGGTCCATACGAGAGACTCGTTCTGATGCAAAACTGTAACACTTTGGAATTTCATGTTATTGAAATTTGTCATTTAATTGTGAATTATTGGATATGGATTTTGGATGGGTAAAGGGTTGGGTCAATTGCCCAATTAAGACCCAACAGATTGTGGATATGGTGGCAATTGGAATAATTGGGTAAGATGTATTCATTTGGGTCAAAGTTGTTAATTAAGTCAAAATGTCCAATTGGGACCCAATGGGTCGTGTTTGACTTGGTTGACCACCAAGTGAGTTGAGTTAAATTAAATGAGTTGAGTTGGACGGTTTGCATTTTAAATTTAAATTCAAACAATGGGAAGGATGGTTTGTATTTTAAATTTAAATTCAAATAATGGGTTGGACGGTTTTTATTTCAAATTCAAATGAGATGAAGGAGTTATTTTTATTTCAAATTCAAATGAGTTGGGTTGGATGGCTTTTACATTTGGAATTCAAATTCAAAGGTAATGATACACGTTGGAGAAGATGGAGGAGGTTGGTTCGTTTCAAAATTTAAACGTTGGAGAGATGAAGGTGGTTTAAAATTCAAATTCAAAATAAATGGGGTGGACGGTTTTAAAATTTGAAATTCAAGCAAATGGAGATGTTTATGGATTAATCTTCAAATTCAACAAATGGAGGAATATTGGATTATTTCAAATTCAAAGGCACACACTGGAGAAGATAATGGAGATGGTGATGGTTTAATTTTCAAATTCAAACTCTCCCTCTCCCTCTTGGCTATCTCTCCCTCACACTCTATCTTGGCCGGCCAACAACCTAAGAGAAAGAAGATCAAACTTTTGGAAAATTATATCTCATTTTCTTCCTCTCTTGGCCGTTCCTCTCAAGTCAAGTACTTGAAGTAATTTTTCCATCTCAAGTTTTTTTCTCTCTCTCAAATCTATACCTTAGCCGAACCACCTCAAGGACTGCAACAAGGTCAGTCTCGGCTAAAGGAGAAGGAAGGAAGGACTAAGAAAGGAACGGAAGAACAAGCCAGAATAAAGATCAAGAAGTAGTCAAAGAACCGAAGGACTCGCGGTATTGGTAAGTGCACTATAAACCCTTGTTAAATAAATTGGTTAAGGGAATATGATCCGGTCATTTTATGGCCGAATCTATCAAGGGTTTAGATCATGGATTATGCTGTTTAAAAAAAAAAGGTAAAACATGGATCATAGGGTTCGGCCACTTGAGATGGCCGAACCCCATGAAAGTACTTGATAATTTTATGGTTTGTGAGAGTTAAAAACCATACAATGTCATGGAGGTTTTTAGGTGTTTTAAATGGAGTTAAGTTTAATATTTTGGGTCGGCCATTGGATGGCTGAACCATATGGTTATTATGGCTAAAGTGTTGAGCCTAAATTATACATAAATGATGGAATGATTGAGTCAAGAGAACCATAGGGTTCGGCCATGTGTATGGCCGAACCCCATGGACTATTTTGATGGGATAATTGGATTAAGAATATGTTTGGAAATTATGAATTGTTATATGCTTTTGATTTAAGAATCACATATGGTTATTTATGGATTTAGTATTAAAGTGATCAACCATGATAGATGATGGAACAAGGGATAAAAATCCATAGGGTGAGGTTCGGCCGTGTAGTATGGCCGAACCCCACTAATGGTCATTTGGTGGACTTAATGGTTAACTTATAATGTAATTGGAGATGGATGTATGAAGGATTTAAAGGACCAAATTAAGTTGGTGAAGTTCGGCCATATTGTATGGCCGAACCCCACTAAGGTGGGTTTGTTATGGACATTGGTTATTAAGCAAAATTAAACAAGGGTTATGCAAGTGGCAAGATTGTAAATATGAATGTAATGTTCAAAGGAAAGAAGGGTCAAAATCAAAGTGGTAAGGTTCGGGCATGTTGTATGGCCGAACCCTATCAAGGTATGTTTGTAGTTGAGGTGTTTAATTAAGTTATTTGAATGGTGTGTTTGGGCTTAAGAATCCAAAGGAGGGATTAAAACAAAAATAAGTGAGGTTCGGCCATGGTGTATGGCCGAACCCCTCAAGGTTGCATTTGGTGGATTGGGGTTTGTATATAAGTTATTTGTATGGTTTTGGTTAAATAAAAAGAGAGACCAAAATTTAAGTGGGTGAGGTTCGGCCATGGGGTATGGCCAAACCCCATAAGGTGATTTTTGGGATTTAGACTTAATTAGAAATCAAAAGGATATGTGATTGACTTGCTGTTATATAAACAATGTAACGGGACTTGAATGGTGATCAAATCGTGAACGGGAGGCAGATAAGAAGAGTGGACCATTTAAGTGATCATTATGTAGGTTTCCTACCTCTTTGTAACCACACTTAAACTTGATGTTTTATATTTATTTTGATGAGATATATGTGTTAAACTATTATGTTTCATTGTGGATTTGAATGTTAAGATTTATTTACAAATGACATGTATTCATAGACATCTCATGCATGGCATGGGGTGATGGTTATGTAACCGAAGGCCACACTCCGTCAAGGCGTCCGAAAACTCACTGTGGGGTACTTTGGTGATGGCTATGTATACTTGTGATGAGTGAGACTCATTACATTTGCATAGATACATAGCATAGTTTTTGTAAGATTTTGATGATCATGTATTATTATGTTATATGCATGTTTTTATACTAACCTTTTGGTAGCCCTAATCGGAAGACCTACTGGGCGCGTTGTTCTAACCCCCTATTTCTATCCTTAGTGGATGATACAGAAAAGGGAAAGGTCGAGGATCACGAAGGAAACCATGCATAGGAGCTTGGGCTTTTGAATGGACTTATTTATGGATATTTGTTTAAGCTTACATGGATATATAATTTGTTAGCTAGATGTGGGCATATAATAATTTAGTATTATTTGCTATGGTTTGGAATGAATGTTTAAGTTTAAGGTAATTTTGGATAATCGACTATGTATTTTGCTATCTAATAAAATGGAGTAGATTTAGGTTCCATTATAATCCGTAGCTAGTTTAAGTAATATTCTGCAACGATTATACTTTACTATGTGAGAACCATTCTCATGGACTTAGTCCATGCTCACATAGGCTGGGCCAGTTAAGGGTCGGACTTTAAAAGCCCGGACTTAACTCGCTTCGTGACATCCCGCTCTTATCACTTGTTTATTTATTTATTTTTTAAAAAAATAGACTCTGATTTCGAGTGAAAAAGGGCGGGGTGTTACAAAAACATGCTTGACAGTAGTTTCATTTCTAGAAACCTGTTACCCAGAATAATCTACGGCCCTTTACCGAGGGGTCAGTTCTGGTGATCTCGATCAGTCTTTGATTGCTGATATGTCTGTTTCTTCGAGAGTCCACATGAATTCAAAGATTCCAGAACTCAAGATCTTGATCGAGGAGTCGTTGACCACGAGGGGTCGTTTCAGCCTTTCACCGATCAGAGGCTACCCAGAATGACAGATTAATGTTCTAGAATCTATGTCAATGTAGCCGACCAGTCCTTAACTACGATGGATCGATCCTGTCTCTATCGAGGGATCAGTGAAAACAACTGGTCGAGCTAACAGTGAACATAATTCATATTTCCAAGTTTGCTTCCATTTCATTGTCAAGCTTCCTCACTAGGTTTTTTATGATTTAACTATTTGTTTTTCTAAGCTTAGGGATAGTCCTCTCAAAGTGTGGGTACGACCTAAAGTCGTCTATGACCATAATACCTGTTTTGTGATTGCCATAACGATGAGCTTCAATTCGATGGAGCATAAATTTTACTCTTGATCATCTTGAGTCTTCAAGTTCCAGCAAGTGCTTCTTTTTAAGTCATGAAATTGACAAACATACATAGGGACTTGGCCAAATCGAGGCACTGACAAAGTTTTTCTTGACCGGTGATAATCTTATTGAAAAGTAGGGCTGAAACTCAGGTCAGGTCGGGTCAAGTTTCAATAAACCTAATTCAACTTATGTCAAAAGTTATTGAACCCTACTTGACCTGACTTGAGTTACTCAATCAGACCCAATTTGAATTTCTGACCCGACTCAACCGAAGTGTCGTTTTATAACTTGGTGCACTCAGGGCGGATCAGGTCAGATTGCTTTTAAATTTCTCAACTCGACACGACTTGAATTTCATGTGGATTTTTTTTTTCTCAACCCTACCCGACTCGAAATATAAAAAAATATAATCCAAACCCATTGGTTTCTTAGTCAGGTTATGTGGGTTGGGTTTGATTCACCCCTATTTAAATGTAATCTTAAAAATATTTACATAAAGAAATGTCATGGTAAATAGTGATTTACTAGTAGCGAATGGTGGCTGATGGGTAGTTACATATATTTTATAATTTTCACCAAAAATTTAAAATGTTTTAAAAATTGTTTTAATAATTTAAAAGATAAATTAGTGAATTAAATGTGGGTATTAGCTGAATTACTGATTTATTATAAAATTTGAAAGAGAGAGAGAGAGTTAAAAGGGTTTATTTTTCGTTTACTCTTTTAGAATTCGAATTCGAATTAGCAGAGACACGAGAAGATGGCGAGTGTGAGGAGAGCTGTGCTTCGTCTCAACCAAACCCTAGATTCTCGCGGTCGAAACCTATTCCATCAAAGGTATGAATAACTCGCTCTCTCTCTCCCTCCCTCTTTCTCTCGTTATCTCGCTATCTATACTATATACTCTTTATCTTTTGATTAATAAGAGACCTCGTATTTCTTTCTTATTACTTCAGATCCCTTCTCGCTTCCTTTTCTCGACTTTATTCGGATCAACCCTCAAACCATATCAATCTTTCGGACGAGGAGAGCAAAAGGCGTCTTACCAACAGGTAATTGAAGTTGAAACTGAAATGATAATCCAGGGTTTGTGGTTGTGGTTTTGGTGGAATTTCTAATTTGTAGATATTCGTGAGTCTTCTTATCATTGTGGATTTTGTTGTGTAGATTGCTGTATCGGAGCAAGCAACGCGGATTTCTTGAATTAGATTTGGTTTTGGGTAAATGGGTGGAGGATCATATCCGGACAATGGATAAGGCTGGAATTAAAGCGCTTGTGGAAGTTCTCGATCTGGTATTAACGCTCCTATGTCTTCTTCCTATCCTTCTTCTGCTAGTTTATTTGCTTTGGTTGATTGGGAGATTTTTCACATTTTTTATTTTATATATATCCTAATGCCATTTTTCTTTATGTTAATATAGAATGATTTTCCGTGCTTGGACAAACTGGGTATATGAGATGTGTAAAGCTTCCGTCTTGAATATTCATGGAATTCTTTCCATGTGCATGCATTTCTGTCTTAAGATCCCATTGTTGATATGTAAATGTTGCATTTACATTACCTTATAGCTAGCTGTATGTGTGCTGATAATTCTAGGGTTCAATTGTTGATTTGTAAATGCAACATTCACATTGGCTTATAGCTGATGGTCTTTGTGCATGTGCACAAACATGTGTGTGGTGGTAATCCTAGGATCTAATTGTTGGTATGTAAATGCAGCATTAAGATTAGCTTATAGCTGATGGTAGATCAATCAGAATGACTGAGGTTGTTCTGTGGAGGAGACTTTTAGTATTCTATCATTGACAGTGGGCCCACTAAATGGAAGTTTGCATTTCAGAAGATAGGAAATCCTAAACATCTTCTGTTAATAAAAGGAAATAGGGAATTGAAGAACAAAAAAGAACCTTAGAATGAGTCTTATAATGTGTTTAATTGCATGACACCTTGACATTCATTCTGCTTGATATGAATTATGATTTTGGTAAGAATTGTCTCCATATTCTCACAATGGAGAAGTACATGTAAGGATACTCCAATCTAGGAGATCGTACGCCCTAGACTTCACCCTTGCAACTGGTTTTGGCTACCTGGTTATGAATATGTGTATTAGATTTTGATATGTGTATGATGTGTTTGATTTAGGAAACCCAAAATGTAGGATTTGTGGATTAGTATAATATTTGAACAAGTTTAAATAAATATTTATCTTTAATAAAAATATAACTGTATAAATAGCACATTAAGAACTTAATGTATGAACATCATCATCATGACTTCCTATCTATTTGATGATGTAGAGCATCTCAAGAATTGGAAGCTTTGATGGACCCCGTTTTGAAATTTTCATGGATTTTATTTTATGTAAAATTAGATTGCTCAAAAATTGCTATGTTAGAGAGCATCGAATGAAGAACAAATTAAAAATAAGTGGCCTAGGTCCATATACTAAGCGTCCAACTCTATTTTGCAACATTTAAGATGATGGATCTTGTTTTTAGAGGCCAATAAAGTCCATGTGCAAGGGAATGACGAATTTCCATGTCTATTCAAGATCTACACAAAATGGGAAGGAGACTATAAGAAAGATTATGTTCACATTTGTCACACCTTGGATCTTAAAGTTTGGGACTCAAGAAAGAAATAAGGAGTTGTCACACCTAGAGATGATATTTTTTTTTAAAAAAAAATTCTTAATTTTCATGCCTATGTATCATAAAACCATTGGTGGAGAATTTTTTTGATAATATTGATGGATAGAATGAATTTTAACATGTAAAAATGCCTCATTTCTGGATGGATGCCCAAGACATGCTAGATTTAGTTTATATTATTTTTTTAATTTTTTTTCTCTTAATTTCATTATGAACAAGTTGGCCCATGGAATGTAGAAGTTATTGTTGAGTGAATTTTATTGACCTTTATGGTTGTTATTTCATTGAATTTCTTGTTTGAATTTGTAGTAAAATTCCAAGAATTCAGTTTATCTCAAATTGTTTGTTTGATTGCCAATGAGAAAAAGAGTATAAAATTCGTTGTAAGTGAGGTTTGTATTCTTTTCTCTGTGAGAGAAACCTATCGAGCTTCTGTTGAATTTCGGGGTTTTCTCTAATTTCCTAGAGCCCGATTTCTACAGTGTTAGATTTCTTAATTCTAACGCCATGCAAATTAGTGATCTTCAGGATTCTGCGTATTAGAACCTAGGATTGCATCATTTGGGGTTGGCATTTTGAGTTTAAAAGTCTTTAGCCCTACCTTATGGTAAGCCATATCCTTTGTCATTTGACAATTTATTCCTTCACTCTAGGTTTTTAATGCCATCCATTACCTCAACCTTTGACTTTTCATATAGTGGTTGTTTTTGGTGTTCTAAATATGTATCTAAACCAGTTAGAGGTGCAACATGGGCTGGGTTGACCTCAACCCTAACCCAATCCGACCTCTACTACCTCAACTTTGATCCAATCAAATCCAATCAATGCAATTTTGGGTTTGTTTGGGTTAGGTTCAAGCAAAATAACAATTTTATGTAGGGTTTTTAAAAGATGTAACATGTATACGTTGCTCCAATCTGCTGCATTGGACAATCTGATTTTTTATTGTAAATGTACTTAGTTTCAAATATCGTCTTAATAGCTTATTTGCACAAAGAAATGTAGAGACAACTTATAGTAACATATTAGAAGCCAACTTTTTGAAAGATAATTTCATGAAATAACATACATATTCATATATGTCATGAACCTGCAAGTATGAAATTTGGATTAGGTCTAGTTGGGTTGTGTTCAAACTAACTCCTCAACCTTAACTGAACCCAAATTTCAATTCAGATTGTTGTCAAACCCTACTCAACCCTAACCCATATTACACCAACCCAATCTGGAACCTGACTAAAATTGCACCTTTATATACCACTTTAAATGGCTTTCCCTCATTTTCTGTCTCATTGAGGTGGTTAAGATTGTTCCAATTTTATCTTTTAATAGTGTTACTAGACTAAAGGTTTCTAACACTGTTGGTAGCTACTCATTGTTTTAATCTCAAGGCTGCAGGTTCGACTCTTATGAGCAATTTTGGTCCATAGAAAAATTTGTCAAATCCAGTAGTGAACACTAACTCATATAGATGGGAGTTATTCAGTATGGTTGTGTCTTTTGGTAGCCATGGTGTTAGAGGAAGGGAAACCTCCTTTGGATTGCAGCCTCGAGAGGTAACGTTACTCCCCGGGTTCAAGTGCTTGGTTGGTATCCAATTTATTCTTGACTTGCTGCAACTTGATCCAATTGGTGTTGAGATGACTTATGTTTAATGTGGTGCATTGGAGGAACAAGTTGATCATTTTTGTGTGGATGCAATTTTGCATGAGTTATGGATTTGTTTTTTGTCAATGTCAGGACGTTAATGGGATTTAGGGTTCTATGTTGAAGAGGTGGGATCGTGGGCTGGTAAGAGGTAGGAGGGGATAGTTTGGTGAAGATCCCTTTAGTGATCCTTTGATCATTATGGAAAGAAATAGAAATAAAATTTTTAAGTGAAGGAGTCAAGCATTGTTTGAGTCGAGTTGACGAAGACGAAGTTGTGTAGGTGGTTGGCAATTTGCAATGACTTTGAGGGGTATTGGTTTAGTGGCTTGTTTTTAGCATGAAAGGGCACATGAAGGGTGGGAAGAGAAGAAAAGAAATGGAGAGGTGGAGACTTAACTCTAGATGGCTTCTACAAATGCTAATGGAGAAGTAAAAGGTAAGAGGAGGGGTCGGCAAGTTTTGTATAATGAGGAGGAGGAGAGCAAGTTCTTTTTAAAACCAGTGGGAGTAAGGGATTCAAACACGGCTAAATTGCTAGAAATCAAAATGGTAGTGGAATTGTGGAGGGACATGGATGGGTCTAGCTAATTATAGAAGGGGATTTAGCTAATGTGATTACATGGGTAAAAGGAAGAACGAAATTGCATTGGTGGATCATCTCGATCATTAGAAATGTCATAGGACTATGAAATGGCTCAGTGATTGTCTTCAAGCATGTCAAGTCAATATAAGTTGTGGCAAACTTTCTAGCCTAATTTATTGTGACTATTGATAATTTGCGTTTGCGGAAGATGATTATTGTGAATGCTTGTCCTTTGTATTTATCGGATGCTAAGTCGGTGAATCATTTATTGCTTGATTGTTGGTTCTCATCAGATTTGGGTGCACTTTTTCCAGCTGTTGGGTATTGTTTTTTGTCTGCCTTGAGCATGGTGTGAGTTGTTTAATGAAGAGGAGGTGGTCCATTTAGCTTGAAAGAAATATGAGGGTTTTTCATGGTAAGGCATGATAGGTTTTATCTCTTCTGGAAGTCATTAAGATTCAGGCTGCTTGGTGGATGGTTGGGTCAACGAAGCTCCAAAGTGTCTCAGTTTTATCATGTTTTTATATGATTCCTAAAAATATAATGAACAATTTCAAGTTTATCTCAAATCTTCAATTATAAAGAAAGAAAGAGAAATCTTTCCAAAAAAAACAAAGAAAGAAATCAAAATTTTGAATGAAAAAGGTCAAAGAAGTGGCCCCATATTATTATTATTAAAGTGGTGATCCACCTGTACCTCTAAAGCCCTATGATGCTCAATTGAATGAAGCAAATTTGAATTTTTTTAATCAGTTCAATATGTTTGACACATAAATAGATATAACCTAAGAAGTACTGATACGGGTACGCGTATCGGATACATGTCGTATCCAATAAAGGAAATTTTGAAAAACTAGGATACGGGTGCGGCGGGATACGCCGTATTAAAAAACTATTATATATATATATATATATATATATCAACAAAATAAAATCAGATATTTACAAAAAATATAATAAATTCTACTATGAGATAAAAATTATTAGAAAATTATATTTTTATATTTATAATGAATACAATATATATATATTATACAATACAAAAGATATATATTATAAAGATTAAACTATTAACAATTTAGTATTATGAAAAGATATATATAATATGTTTAAAAAATATTTACAATATTACAATATATAATATGTGAATGATTATTGAGGTTAAAAAAATAATACTGAAAAGATATATATATATATTTTTCTCCTTTTCTCCCATGTTGCCATTTCCCGTGCCGTGTCCCTCCGTGTCTGCTGCTGTATCCGTATTTAAAAAATATTTTATTTAATTGGATACGTATCCGAGCCGTATCCGTGTCGGAAATCTATCCGACACGGATACTCGAATGGTTTTGGAGTATCCGTGCTTCATAGGATATAACTTAAGTTTAAATATTATTATTTTTATTTCCCACCAATCCATATCAATTTGAGCAACGAGATATGGCATCTACTTATACCATTGTTTAAAACTCAAAAAAACTTAGCCGAGTTTTTTTCAAAATTTTCAATTTTCTCTAAAACTTAGCCAAATTTCTCGAGTCGATAATATTTTGAGTCAAGCCCAAATTTCAAATCTTCTAACATGACTTATATTAAGTATCCTTTATGAGTTTATTTATTATAGTTGAATTTGTCACTTGAGATAGGATTACAATAAGAATGGCCGACTTCATGAACAAGATCTAGGGCATATTTTTGTTGGGACAAGAAGTGTTTTTAAAGAGCAGGCAACTTTAATCCTAAGGAAATAGTGAAGCAATCCGAGATCCTTAAGGTCACAAGACTGTTGAAGATACTCATTTGTAGAAGAGGTATATTATTGCATGTTAAAACAATATCAACATAGACTACTAATAGCATGCTAGCATTATAATAGTTCTAGAATGATACATAGATAGAATGGTTTGGTTGAAATCTAGAGACCCCATAAGCCAATAAGGCACTATGGGTTTATCAGACCATGTTCTCAGGTACTATTTAAGACTATTTAGAGCTTTCTTGAGCTGACAGACCAGCCCTTGCTCCCTTTGACAAATGAATCTTGGGTTGCGTTTGGATGGGGGGTGATGGGGCCCCATTACCCTTGTTTGGTAACTGAGGGTACCCCTCCCCTCCCACTTTTGAAAACCCTTTTTAAGCAAGTATTCATAATACTCAGGGTAATCCCTGGTCAAGGGTAACCCTGTAAAATTTATCCCTCATAGTGGAGGTAACATATAAACCTCCTTTTTAGACTCCATGAAGGAAGGCATTCTTGATATCCAACTGGTGCAACAGCCTGTTATGAGTGGTGACAATGGAAATCACGATGCATACAGAGGTAAGCTTTAGCAACTGGAGAAAAAGTTTCTTGGTAATCAATGTTGTATATTTGAGTGAAGCCTTTAGCCACTAATTGGGCTTTATATTGAGCAATGGAGCCATCGGGATTGTGCTTAAGAGCACACCCATTTACACCCAACCGGAGTTTTGTCTTTTGGAAGAGGCACTATCTCCCAGGTTTGATTTCAAGTGCCCTTGATGTGGTCACCTAGTTGCTTGAAAATGTGGGCAACTCATTTATCAAGATCCTCATACAAGAGCATTGGGCACATGGAAGTGCAAAGGAGTGAGCACTTATAAAATGAGAACGCCTTTCTTTTTCTGTTTTTTTTTTTTTCCATTTTTTTGTTGGTGTGGGGTGTGGGGAGACATGCAAATATGGATTCCACTAAATTTTAAGACACTGATGCAGACCTTGTATCTCTTATATTCTCATTTTCATCATGATTGGGTTTCTTTATTTCTCATCAAAACCCCTACAAATGAATGGTGAAAGCCTGCCTTCATACTGAAGAATGGGGGAAGTCATCAGATTTTTCTTGGACAATACAGTGAACAAGGCATTTCTTAGAATTTGGGAAGATGGTTTGGTTAGCAATGTGGCTGAGAATCAATAATCTGAAGGGAGATGAACAAGGCATTGGTGATAAAAAAAGGTATGATGATTATGTTATTAGATAATAACAAGGCTAATGGACAGAAAAAATGCAAACAAGAATGTAATAGGTCCAATTGGATGGTCTCGAAGAAAAAAAGGAGAGTAGGGTATGGAGGTCTGTAAGCCATTATCCGAGAGATTGAAGAGGTAAATAAAAATGTCACTGTTATAAAACACATGCACACCCAAATAAACAAATTCTTATTAATGAAAATCTTGAACCCCTACACAACCTTTCCATCTAGTCTCTACTCATTAGGGGACTGATGTTTTTCCAGTCTGATTGCGACCTCCAACGTTAAGGAGCTAGCCCAACCAGTTGAACTTTGACATAGTCTTGGTCAACATTTTTCCATGTTTCAAATTTAATAAAAGAGAAATCATGTAACTCAGCAAATTGTTTCAACCAAGGTTGTCGAAATCGCACGATTCGCGAGTCGAATCGGGGGGGCATACGACTCGAGTCGCATCAGATATCGAATGCCCTTAAAAATCATACGATTTTCAATGAATCGTGAATCGCACGATTTGAATCGTGCAAATCTTAGACTCAGACGATACATACGGGAGAAGGAGAGGAGGAGCAAAAGACATTTTTTTTGGGAAAAAATAAAGAATTTTTGGAAAAATGAAGCCTAACTTTTTGCATAATACCTATTTAAGTACAACTCTTCTATCGAGTTTGCATAGAAAGCAAGTCACCTTTCTTATTTATGATATGCATGTTGAGAATATAAGCGCACAAAACACTGGACGGAAAAAACAAAACCAATAAATATCTGACAATCAGGCTCCACACTTCTAATGCATTTTGATTTAATTTTGAATTGGTACATTTTGATTTACTTATATATTATGAGGAATTGAACAAAACATTATGAATCTTGCGATTCTACGATTTATAATTCACGATTCACGGTTCATGTTTTACACCCCTAGCCGATTCACGATACGATTCGATTTTAACAACCTTGGTTTCAACATAGTCCAATCCATTTTGTAATGTTATTTTTGTTGCAGGTGGATGGACGACTAAGAAATGCTTTGTGTAGATTTATATGGCTCAGAAATCATCTTTATTTGATGATCTCATCATTTTTGTCCAACTGTTAATTTTTCTCATTCTTGATTTAAATGATTACATCTGTCAATCAAACTAAGATTCAAACCACATGCAACATGTACTCATGCTGCCTAAATCCCAACTGTGCTTCATCCATGTTTTTGGGCTGAAATGGTGCCAGAGCATTAGTTTTGACTTCAATTGTAGAAAAAAAATAGTTAAACATGATGAATCAACCATTTAGTTTGTTATTATTATTTTGTAGGATGAACTTATGCATGTCAATTATTTTCTTAACTTGGAAACAAACCCTACCAAACTACCAATGACATGGAAGGTGGAGAGATTTTCTGATGAAGAGAATATCAGGACTATAAATATGTATTTGGTCCTTTTCTGAAAGCAGAAAAAACCATGTTGCTGGTTTTTGTAGGAAATCACATTTCACATGTATGCATTTATTGCAACTCTTTGGGCATTTTGAACTTGGAGAAAATTAAAAAAAATATTGGAGAATTATAAAGTTTTCTCTCTTTCAAAGAGAATAAAAGGTTTTTGTTATAGGTTACTAGAATATATTACCTCATCTCTTATTGTTAATGGAGAGAATTACATTTTCTTTTTAGGAAGTGTCACTTGAATCATTAATTGAAAATGAAATTTTTTTTTGTTGGGTAATTTCTTGCACTAGAAATGCTTCATCAATTTTATATGTATATTAAATTATAATAACCTTCTATATGATTCAACAGGAAAACCCAGATTTGTGGAAGTGGCTCACTAGCCAGGAGCAACCACCAGAAGCTGTGAATTGCAACCCAGTAAGTTCAAATACTGGAGGACAACTTGCCTTCTTCTTCATCCTGCCATATAGGGTTTAGATTTTGGATGGATTTCAATTCAATGGTGAAATCAACCTCATGATGGGTTCAAACTAGATAGGATGGAATTCATGGGGAGTAGAAGTGTGTCCTTTTGGGGAGAGGGGGGGAGGGAAGGGGTGGGGGGTGGGGATTTAGTGGACAGCTCATGGAAAAATGTGTGTATTATACGCACTTGTTATGGGTCCATCAGACTTTATGCAGGTGTTTTCTGCTTTTTTTTCAAGGTTGGGGAGGCCGGAAAAGAGTGGTAGGGGGGCGGGGGAGGGGGAGGGGGAGGGGGAGGGGGTGGTTGTTCTGCTGTTTGTGTTAAGGTTGCGTGCATGCGTGTGCATTATACAAATATACTATGGTTCAATTGAACTTTATACAGGTTTTTTCTGCTGTTTATGCCAAATATGTGTCTGTATTATAACTTATGTAATGGTTCCATTGAACTTTATGCAGGTGTTTTCTGCTGTTCGTGCCAAGGTTATGGGCAATCTCAACAGCCATGCTGCTCCCGAGACTAGAGCAACACCTGGGCAGCCATGGGTAAGAGGATGGGATGATAAGAGAGGACTCAACGGGCCAAGATTTGGGAACCAGTGACAACTACTTGTGTAAAATACAAAGGTTAGAAAGGTGTGATTATGTTTAAATAATTCACATGCGAGGTAAAGGGGCTGAGTGGACTCAGTTAGATTGGCAAAGGTTGTGAGATCCATGAGTGGTAAATATGTTCCTATACTTGTCTTGACTGCCTATACTACCTGTCTACATGTGCGCAGCGCCCTTTTGCTATTTCCACTGGTAATTTACTGGGAGTAATATAAGGACGAATAAAATGGTGTTGTGCTTAAATTGGTATACTATGTTCTAGTGGAAATACAACCATATATATTTTTCCACATTCCTTTCTGAATAATTGTATTGAAACCACTCCCGAGTCTTGATTACAGACGAGTACTTTATGTTTCGATCAATTTATTAGTTGAACAAAAGAGTGTACTATTATTAGTAAGCTATTTTCTAGGCACTTGTTTTCATCGATAGCAGCAGAAGTAGGGTGGTAAAAACAGTAGATCTTCTTTTCATTCACTCAAAGTTTGTTGGTTTGTGGTGTGGTGCTTGGAGTGGAATCCAATTTATCTTGTAATACCGTCTTTCTTAATTCCAAATGCTACGGGAAGTAATCAGGGACCGATTTCAATAGATATCGTATGTTTTTTTTTTTTAATTCATTTCAGTGGTGGGCCCAAGCTGATATCTTGGACGAAGTCTTATCATCCTCTTTGATTGTGCCCCTCGCGTCCAAAAATGTTGTATCTAAAAGACAATGTCCCTATCTCCCAAAAGGAAAGTAGTACCCTTTGGCAATAGTAGAAATGGGCTTTATATTAATTTGAAGTTCTAGATCCATGGACACGTGGAGGAATGAGTGGCTGGATATGCAGACATTTAATCTTTTTTATGATTGGATAGTATATAGAATATTCTTGTCATTTTTCTCGGGAACACTTACACACACTCGGAAAAAAAATCGGATTTTTTGATGAAATTATGATTTTACTTTCGCATTTCCATTCATTCAAATTGAATATTTAGGAGTGTCAAAAGACCTTAAAGTTTTAAAGTATTTTAATCAGGTTATTTTAATTAGTTTAGATATTCAATTTGATTTTTTTTGAAATACACAGTGCTTAAAAAATAAGTTTAAAATTTTAAAAGGATTTAAATAAATGTATTGTATACTGTATATTGTAAGTCATGAATCATTCGAATGATTCATCTCATTCGTGATGAATCATTCGAATGAGAACGTCTTCTCATTCATTCGTGTTCATTCGAATGAACGAATGAGCTGATCGTTCTGAACATTCATTCCAATGAATGGTCGGTTCATTCGAATGAATGGATAGAACGAAGGTCATTTTATTAGTATTCATTCGAATGGATGAGACTGAGCAGTATTCTGTGTTACTGTTCAGCCCATTCATTCGAGTGAAAATACACTTGAGGATTCATTCGAATGAATGAAAACGCGGGGGTAAAATCGTAATTTCACTCAAAAATTCTATTTCGGGTGTGTAGAGGGAGGATTTTCGAGTGTGTGTAAGTGCTCCTTTTTAAGATTTTCCCTCGAAGCCATCTCTTTTGAGCAATACCCTCCAGAGTATTCTCCTCTAAAGCTCTTTCCTCTATTACATGAAAAATTAAGTTACAATAAGAAAAAAAAAAACTGTTTACAGCATAAAAAATTCAAATTGAGATCAAGACTTAAGGAACCATTCCTTCATTCACTAAAACAATCTCTCCTCTATTACATGAAAAATTACAAATGGACAAAATGTGAAATGTTGACAATTATTGATTTTGCTATTTAATAATATCTACAAGGATAGGTCAGTTGACATTGCTAATTTAAGATTATCTGATAATGACAGTTTTAAATAGGGTTGGGGGCACAGAGCAATGAGATCCACCTCTAACATATTTTTTTCTTTCACCTTTTTGTCTTGTCTTTGAGAAATGATAAAATCCTCATTACATTCGCATGATTGAAATGACTTTGGAAGTTAGAACTGTTCTAATGAACAATGGAATTAAACAATAGGATAAGCATTCTTAACTTACAAATTTAACAGTTTTGAATTAGAGAAAGGGAATTGATTTGGGACACTAATATTTTTATTAAAATAAAATATTGGAACTATTTTTCTCTATTATATCACAACATGTGGGAAAAATGGAAAAGTAAAATAAGAATATGGTATCATGTTTTCAAATGCCCTAAGTTTCAACGTACGTATGTACCTAATTTTCTTTCCTTTTGACATTGAAGAACTTCAAAAACCTCACATCTTTTCGAGTATGAATGCATTGAGTAAAACTTTGGATCCAGTCGCCTTTCACAAATCATGGACATCGAATTATTACGGGACTTAAATAGGTATGTACTATTATACCTGTCTCAATTAATGTTAATGCAATTATTAAAAAATACCATTGAAACCATAATAATTGATAATAATAAAAATTCTGTAAAAACTAAAATCTTGAAAAGTACAAAAAATTTAAAAAATATTATAGAAAACATATCAAAAATATTATGCTACAATTTTTTAATAGGCTATGAAAAAGGTGAGGCCTGCTCTCATCAAATAAGATAGAGATTGTGAAATCCTACAATGTATAGAATGGACAAAAGCGACCCTTCATGTCATTTATAACTTTTATTTTAGACTTTTAAAATTTTCAGTCTCAATATTCATACTTTTTATGTAGTATTCTTAGATGATTACTTGTCTAAAAGATAAAAAGAATTAGAGACCCGTATTCTTGATAATGAGGATAGATGACCTGTTCTTTTGTGAATTAGTTATTATCTAATTTTATTTTTTTTATTAACGTATGAAAAATTCAGACACAGATGTGAAAATTTTAAAAATAATTTATTTACCTCAAATGATTGGAATTTTGGATTAATGAGGATAAATGGTTTAATCCATCTTAATTGTTTACAAAATCGATTTGTACTGACTTTAAATTTCTATAACTATAAATTTTATAGCATTTAATATGAGTAAAACACACCTTTTCTATAACCATAATTGGGTAGCATTTAATATGAAAAACATTCACAGCTAGGGACAGATGCAATGCATTTTCAATCAAAGAAATACTAGATGTCTCAACAGTCAAAATTCATTTCAAAGATTCCATCCTAAATAGATAAAAAGGTCAGTAAGACCACAATTTTGTTTAGACCACTGTGGGATTATGGCTTAACCCATGACACTCTTAGGGTTTAATGGGGACAGATTTGAAAGAACCCGCATAAGAAAGTGAAGATCTTATGTTTTATTTACTTTTACCTTTAAGGAGCCACTCTTCGTTGAATTTATTTACTTTTTGTGTATTGAAAAATTTACATTTGTTTTGATGATTAGTTGGGTGAGACGTTTGAATACCTTGATTAAAAAAAATACAATAATGGTTTTCTTATAATAATTTTACACATTTTATAATTTATTAATTTTTTTCTTAAATCGACTTAATTATATTGAAAATAGTTTTGAATTCAATATAAAGTTTCAAAGCTTTTATCGTAATTTAACATATTATTACTAGATTCAATGAAATATTTTATAGTTTAATGACAAATAAAAATTTATTTTAGAATTTATTTTAATATTAATATTGATATTAAAATAAAATAAAATAAAAATTTATTTGTTATGACTAATTATCTCTAAAATATATTCTATTTTAAATTATTAAAGAAAATTTGTATTTGTATACTAGTATCTTGAACTTGTCTGTCTTAGGGTAATTTCGGATTTTTCACTACTTCAATACAAAATATTTTTACTAATATATTATACAAAATTTTAAGATATAAAAGTAGTTCTAATATAACTGTGAGTATTTCTGTTTATAACGTGAATGATTAGGGTTTAAATTTCAACAACAATGAATTATTCTATTATTTTTTTATATTTTTTGACAAATTTGAATTGCTAATCTATTTTTATGCTTTTTTATAATATTTATTTATTTATAATCATTTTTATATAAATAATAATAATAATAATATGTCAATTCGTTGACACTTAGTAAATAAAGTTGATTATTCTTTTTATAACTTTAGCAATTTCTTGGATAAGTTTATTTTATTATTTTGAATATAAAAATAAATCACAATGGTTTAATAAATATAACATTATATGTTTAGGAAATGTCGAATTGCAAGCATTTCCAGTTAATAAACTTCAAGCATTTCTAATGTCCAAAATTTAATTTCAATAAACTTCACGATTAATTTCTCTTAAACTAAAAAATAGATTTTAATTAAACAAAGATTACACTTAAATATCACTTAAAATTTTAAAAAACTACAGTTACATGAAAAATAATTTCTACACTACAGTAACTCGTAAAACAACACATTAGACATAATCAATTTCTAAAAATGTTAATAATGGTGCATGAAAATTCGATTTAAAGAAATATAATTATAAGTACATCAAATATATTTAAAAGGTTAATACATTGAGATTAGAAAGTTTTATTAAAAATTCAGAAAAAAAAAACTTACAATAGTAATACAACTAACAATGGGTTGGCCCAGGAGTTTAAAATTGGGTATCAGTCGATAATTTTTCTCTCCCCTCTTTTTTTTTTTACAAAAATGACTATATCGGCCTATATGACATGGCCGAGATATCGGCATATCGGCCGATATGATACGATTTCAAAACTATATCATATCGGCTGATACGATTCGTATCGGCCGATATTTGGACCTCTGGTTGGTCATTTAGACACTGCCATTTTCTACCAGGAAATACCTATATTTCCAGTGTGAAACAACCATTTTGCCCTTCCGCTCATTCCGTCCGAACGAACATTTTAGTGTAAAATGAGTTTGTTCGGAAGTTGAGACCGTCCCAATGAAAATTTCACTTAAAAAATCGTAACCAAAGAATTAAAGAGGGAAGACCATTTTTTCTTAATTCTTTAGATATGATTTTTGAAGTCCAAAATTATACATTTTTCATTTAAAATCAGTCACAGAATTCATAAAATTTAGACTAGATGAATTTTTATACCTTGTTTGTAGAAATCAGTCGAGAATAAGGCTACAACTCGGGTCGGGAGGGTTGGGTTCCTTAAAATCCAACCTGACCCGAGTTGATATATATGGAACCTGACCTGACTAGACCCGAATACTCAACCCGACCCGACTCGAATTCTAACCCAAATCAACCCGAATTCCAACTTGACCCTCATTATGAACCCATTTTAGACTAATTTTAGCCGGGTCGGATCAAGTTGTGTCGGGTCGGATCGAGTTAACTTATAAAATCTTCAACCTGACCCGACCCGAATTTCATGCGGGTTTTTATCTTCTCAGCCCAACCCGACCCGCTGACCCGTAATTCTTGACCTAACCCGCATGATTTCTCGAGTCGCGTCATGTGGGTCGGGCCAAAACCCGACCCGAGTTGAAACCTTAATAAATCCCTCTTCACATCCCACAAACTCCCTGCTGAATTGTCCGAATGAACACATTTTACACTAAAATGAAAAATGAAAAAATAAATGAAAGAGTAAAATGATAATTTCACACAATTTAAATGATGCCATTTCTCTACCGATTTCTAAAAAAAAAAAAGGTATCAAAATTCTTCCACTTTGAATTTTATGAACTCCAGAACTGATTTTAAATGAAAAGGATATAGTTTTGGGCTTAAAAAATTGTACCCAAAGAATTAAGAGGGAAGTTCCTTAAGTTTTTGGATACGATTTTTTAAGCTAAAAATTATACCCTTTTCACTTAAAATGAGTCCTGGAGTATCGAACGAAGAGTTTTTAGGTGGAAGGGCAAAAGGGTATTTTTCATCCAGTTTTGGAAAACGGTTGTATAGAGAAAGATTTTTCGAGTGTATGTATGGGCTCCCTAATTATAATTATAAAATCTTAATTCCAATAATATAAGAAAGACTAACGATGAGTGTAAATCAGGGAAACAAATATTCGTTACATATAATATCGAGTATTTTTAAAAAAGGACAATTCAGTGGTGTGTCCGGGTTGATATATCGGCCGATATTCAAAATCTCAGCATATATTGGCATTTAAATTTTTTTTTTTTAAAAAAATCAGCTTTTTTTTATTTTTTTAATTCAAAAAAATTAAAATATATAAAAATATTGATATTTGAAAAAAAATAGAGAAAAATTTATTTGCCGATATATGTCCCCATCGAATTTTATACCATTGGTAGGGGTCAAAATCTCGGCTGATACTGTACGTATCGGCCAGAAACAGAAAAAAGTTCGGTCGAGATCTCGATCGAATATCGGTTGATTTTTATTTTTTATTACAAAAAACAAATATTGATGTGGGCCCGATCGATATCTCGGTCGATATTCGTCTGATACGGGTGAATATCGATATTTATATTTTAATTTTTTTTTTTTTTAAAAGTACTTTTTTTTTAAATGATTTTTTTTTTAAAAAAAACTGCTGACTTTTTTTTTGAAAAAACAAGGGAGAGAAAAAATAAAATCATCTAAACTATAAAAATATAAAGACGACATTCGGTGAGATACTGAAAGTCTCCTGACTCTGCAGGTACCTCTGCCTTTCTCTCCCAACATCTTTTACTCCTTCTCACACTCAACCTCTGCTGCGTTTGGATGGGGGGTAAGAGGGGGTAACCCCCGTTATTGGGTAACAAGGGGGTAAGGGTAAAAATTTAAATTTTTACCCCTCTTACAACCATTTTGAATACCCCCATGGGGCTTGGGGTATTCAAGAATGAATACTCCTCCTTACCCTCCCTTTTGCTTTTTTATGAGATTTTTTTTTATATTTTATTTATTTATTTATTTTGGTGAGTATTTGGCTTTTATTTTATTTTTAAAAGCACTCCATTATTTCTATTTGATAAATTTCATGTCACCAAATAACAAATTATATTTTTTTATGAAGAGATATGTATAATTTTTTTATTCATTTATTGAAATTTAAAATAACAACAGTGGTTATTTATTTATTTTTTATTTTTTAAGGAAACATTTCCTCTATTTATCCCGTGCCTTCCTTTATTTTTCAATTATATATTATATAATTGAAAATTTAATAGATTTCAAATAATTTTTTTTATTATATAGATTTTCAACATAATGCATTTGGACGAGGAGTAGTTTTTTACAGGGGTTACTCCAGGTTACCCTTGAGTAGGGGTAATTGTAAGTAGGGGTAACCTGACATATTAACAATTTTAGAATAATTAATAATTTTATTTAATCCATATAATATAAAAATAAAAATAAAATTTTCTTAAATGTATTTGTCAAAATGTTCTATTTTTAAGGGGTGATTTTGTCGAAATTTCGATAGGGTCTCAAAATCTGAAAAAGTTTGAGTTTCATGATAATCTCTTTCAGGGTAATTAACAATTTATTCTATTAGAAGATTATTTTAAAAATATGTCAGCATTTTCAACGTGATGCATTTGGGTGAAGGGTAAATTTTTATAGGGGTTACTCTTGAGTAGGGGTAATTGTAAGTAGGGGTAAACTGACATATAAACAATTTTATGACAATTAATAATTTTATTAAATCTATATAATATAAAAATAAATTTTCTACAACATTTTCAACGTGATGCATTTGGGTAAGGGGTAAATTTTTACAGGGGTTACCCTTGACTAGGGGTAATTGTAAGTAAGGGTAAACTGATATATTAACAATTTTACGAGAATTAATAATTTTATTAAATCTATATAATATAAAAATAAAATTTCTACAACATTTTCAACGTGATGCATTTGGGTGAGGGGTAAACTTTTACAGGGGTTACCCTTGAATAGGGGTAATTGTAAGTAGGGGTAAAGTGACATATTAACAATTTTATGAGAATTAATAATTTTATTAAATCTGTATAATATAAAAATAAAATTTCTACAACATTTTCAACGTGATTCATTTGGGTGAGGGGTAAATTTTTACAGGGGTTACCCTTGAGTAGGGGTAAACACACATATTAACAATTTTATGAGAATTAACAATTTTATTAAATCTATATAATATAAAAATAAAATTTCCACAACATTTTCAATATGATGCATTTGGGTGAGGGGTAAATTTTTAAAGGCGTTATCCTTGAGTAGGGGTAAACACGCATCTTAACAATTTTACGAGAATTAATAGTTTTATTAAATCTGTATAATATATAAAAAAAAATTCTGCAATATTTTCAACGTGATGCATTTAGGTGAGGGGTAAATCTTTACAGGGGTTACCCTTGAGTAGGGGTAATTGTACGTAGGGGTAAAATCATATATTAACAATTTTATGAAAAATAATAATTTTATTAAATCTATAGAATATAAAAATAAAATTTTTGCAACATTTTCAACGTGATGCATTTGAGTGAGGTGTAAATTTTTACAGGGGTTACCCTTGAGTAGGGGTAAATTGACATATTAACAATTTTATGAGAATTAATATTTTTATTAAATTCATATAATATAAAAAATAATAATTATAATTTTTATGAAGAGATATGTTGATATTTTTTATTTATTTATTAGGATTTAAAATAGTAATATAAAAAAATTGTTTATTTATTTTTTTAATGTTAGAATGCAAGTGTTCATTTTAAATTATAATTATGAAAAATAATTTATAAAAATTAGATAATATTATTATAAGTTATATTATTAGAATTTACTTCATGAATATTATTTAATAATTATGTTTTATAAAAAAATAAAAAATATTAATATATTAGATTACCCTTGCTTATAGTTATCAAATAAGATTTTTTACCCTTAGGGTAAAGTTTTACTTTACCACTGCAATTACCAAACAATGTAAGGGTAATCTCACTTCAAGGGTCACTCCTACTCAAGGGTGACCCCCTACTTGGGTAACCCCTATAAAAATTACCCCCATCCAAACGCAGCCCTTGTGAAGGGCAGTAGGCCCTCTTCCCCACGCCATCCTCCTCCTCTCCTCCCACGGGTCTCCTTTCACACGGTAGCCCTCGCCATTTCCAACCCTCTTCTTTCGATTTTCTCCCTCATTCGTTTTCTCTTCCTCTCACTCAGTTGATCTTTTTTTTTTTCCTTCGTTTTTGTCTCCCTCTTGTTTTCTCTAGATCTCTAACTCTTTTCTCCCTGTTTTTCATTTCATCTCTGTCAGTCACTGCCGTTCTCTTCCCATTGTCGCCGCTGCCATTCGACGCTCAGCCGTCCGAGAGCTCATGTTCTCTCTCGCTCTTCCCTCTCCGCAAGTATACCTCTCTCCTTGTTCATTGATTTATTTATTTAATTTTAATTATGTTGTTTCAAGTAAATAAATAAATAAGGAGGAATGAAAAAGGGACTGATTCTTAGAAAAAAAAAGAGCTTGGTTTATTTTCAAAAAGGAGAAAGACAATCAGAAAGGAAATATTAAGAATGTGGTTTCTGTCATTTTATTCTTAAGAGATTCAAGTTTGGACTGTCTTTGTAGTGAGACAGAGGACTAATTTCTTAAAAAATAATAAATATGCGATCATAATACATTATATATGAGAAGTATATGTTAGTAGTTCTTTCAAGTAGACTATGTTGGAATGAGGTCTCTCTCTTATTTTCGATCTGTGGGTTAGGGACTATGCAATTCCTAATTCCTTTAATGTTATTGATAGTAATTTTTTTTATTTCAAGATCATGGTTGGTTAATGAAGGGAGGACTTCAGAAATGGCATATCTGTGATGGACCAGGAAATTAGAAAAACTTGTAAACATGGCTTGAGCAGTCTCGGAAATCTTCAGCTGGTAAGGATATTGTTGTCCTGTTTATTTGGCCGCCCATTTAGACACCAGGGAAATTTGTCACCAGACACCACTTTGGATTTTGAGGAGAAATTACCATTTTGCCCTCCCGCTAAAAATCGTTTGAATGATTCTGTAGATCATTTTCGAGATCCTTCGAAGGATTAATACGTCCGAAGGAAGATTTCAGTGAAAACTGGGTTCCTTCGGACGATCGCTTCACACAACGACTGAATCATTCGAAGGATCACATAGGTCCTTCGAACGATTCAGTCATTCGAAGGAACAAGTCAGTGGAAAATGGGTTCGTTCGGACGACTGCTTCCTACTGGTCTAAATCATCCGAAGGATCCTGGCCTCCTTCGGACGATTTCTTTCTAGACAGCAGAATCGTTCGAAGGATCACTTAGGATCATTCGAACGATTCGAATTCTCAGCACGACTATTTTTTTTTCATTCGTCTCAGTTAAAATCCTTCGAAGGATCCAATGTGATCCTTCGAACGATTCGACTGTGCAGAGAATCATTCGAAGGATCACAACAATAAAAAATGGGATCCTTCGTATGATCTAACCCTACACAGTCGAATCGTTCGAAGGATCACATTGGATCCTTCGAAGGATTTTAACTGAGACGAATGGAAAAACACAGACGTGTTGAGAGTTAGAATCGTTCGAAGGATCCAATGTGATCCTTCGAACGATTTGACTGTGCAGAGAATCATTCGAAGGATCACAACAGTAAAAAATGGGATCCTTTGAATGATCTAACCCTACACAGTCGAATCTGGAATAAGTCACGGGTTTGGTTATTTTCCCCATTTCATTCGAAGCCCTCTTCCTTCCTTGCCGCAACCCTCGTTTCCCAAACCCTTCGAAGCTCTCCTTCCTTTCGAATCCCTCTTCTCTTCCTTCGAAAAAATCCCTTCACCATTCCATTCCTTCAAAGGATTTCCTTCACCTCCGACTCCTCCTAGCCTATTTCCTCTGAACGATTCGGATTTGCCCCTTTCCAATCATTCGAAGGTTTCCATTTCTTCTTCCTTCGGCCGAGCCACCAACTCCCTTTCTCTCTATTTCTGCCAAACATCACTTTTATTTGAAATGACATCAAAGGAAGCATCCACATCACAAAAAAAGAAGAAGATAGCCGCCTCCAAAAAAGGGAAGAAACAAAGGACCGAGCTGGAATTTGACTGCAACAACTTCGTATCGTTGGAGGTCGCTACGGTGTATCAAGAAGACTTCTCCAAACGAACCTACATTTTTGGTAAAATTGTTGACCTTGATTTTTTCACACCTTTTGGATTAAAATCAAAGATTATTTTGATAAACTTGCTTGGGGCTCTTTTTTGGAGTTGAAACATGATATGTATCCCACGTTAGTGAGGGAATTTTACTCCAATGCAAGTATTGATAGTAGATCCGTGAAAACGTCCGTCTGAGGCAACGAAATTTGCCTTACATATGAGAGATTGGATAGTGATTTTGGCTTCCCCACTGCCACAATTTTTAAGTATGAAACAAACACATTTCCTACCGATGTCGAAGGGTTTAGAGTTTTGGAAGCCATAAACCAAATTTGTGGGCAGACTGATATTACGGAAAGAAAGACTCCCCCTATGAAGAATCTTACCTTGGAAGTACGAATCATTCATCACATTATTGTATATTGTATTACCCCTAAAAAATGGCATACAAGTGTGAATTGGTTCGATGTGTTTCTTATTTGGTGCATATTGAACGGCAAACAAATCTCCCTCTCTTATATCATCATAAGTCACATGTGTGCTTGCCGTAGAACGAAAAAATGTGGTCTGCCCTATGGTCTTTTTCTTTGTCACTTATTTGAAGTACGCGGAATAAGTCTTCCCCTTGAAGATAAAATAACAATCGACCGCTATGATTACTTTACGGCATCTTCTTTGAAGAAAATAGGATTCCACCTCAACACAGATAACAACCAATGGCTTCCCAAAGTTGCTGAGGTATCTGAAGTTCAGGTTGAAAGTTCACCTGAGTCAGATGAGGAACGTCAGGCACCAACTCCTGCAATTGAGGCACCGACTCCTCAAGAATTATCTAGTGGAATAAGCAATTAGCAAATTCTTGATCGGATGTCAGCTCTTGAAGAAAAAATGGATAAAAAATTTACTGAATTTACTCAAACGATGGAACATATGCAGTTTCAATTGATAGATATTTTGAGGTTGTCTGTGCTTATAGCACAAAAACAGGGAATAGTGATAAAATTAGCATTTGAAGAAGATGGTCTACTACGATCAAGGGTAGCACAAGAATTTGCAGCTCAAGTGTTTTCCCTTACTTTCCCTCGTCCGACTGGATTTGCAGTAGCAGCTGGCTCCCCTTCTCGTCCGACTGTATTTGTTCATCAGGTGCCAGCTGGTTCTATTTCATGTGCGACTGGACTTGTTCCATTGGAGCCACCTCAGCCTGTTAATGCACCTACTGATGCACCTTCTGATGCACCTGCTGAGGCACCTGCTGAGGCACCTTCTGAGGCACATTCTGAGGCACCTGCTGAGGCACCTGCTGATTCACCAGCTGAGGCACCTTTTGAGGCACCTGCTGATGCACCTGCTGATACACCTGTTCATGCACCTGCTGAGGCACCTGCTGCTACACATGCACCTGCTGCTACACATGCACCTGCTACATCCTCTACTTGATGATATGAAGAATGGGGAGAAATTTTGTCATTTTCAATTTTTGATATTGACGTGTAAGGGAGATGCTTTTGTAAAGTTGATATTTTGAATGAATATGTTATATGAAATCTGATTTCGTATTTGAAAGTGTACAACATTTGAAATCTGATTGTTTTTTTCTTTTAAATGTTAATCATATATATTAAAAAAGGAAAGCACCAACATAACATGTGAATCAGACATATGACTGATATTCATTCAAAATTCCACAAACGGACTGATATTCATTAAAAATTCCACAACTTTCTTGAAATGAATCAATTTCTTCTACAAGAATACATTTTCTTCCACTCAACATGACATGCTGCAGAATATCTTCACTGATTCCACCAATGATGGAAATCGCCAGTAGATGTAGGATCACCAGATCACTGCATAATATTTTGAAAAATCACATTAGTCTAATTTAAAAAAGGATCCAGAAAGGGCTTTTAAAAAAGCTAATTTTGGATACAAGACAAGAACGTACTTCAGTCATCACAGATAAGTTATATGTTGATTCGTTAATTGTGTTGTAAGTACCACCAAGCTGTGGGAAAAAAAAATAGATGTTAGTCCTTTTTACGTTATTATAACTGTAGTAAATATTTGAATATACACTTACTTGAGACAAACTCGCTGTTTGTGATTCATGGAAATCTGGTACATAATGCACATAATTTAAATCCACACTAGAAGATGCCTGTACAATACTTCTATTCTGACATGTTCTCTTCGTATGGCCAATATTTTTGCATAACCCACATCTTCTTCCATTCAATTGATTCCTTACAATATCAAATGCAGAAGGTTCTCGACGTGTAAATGTTTGGCCCTATAATGAATTCAGTGAACCTGGATGACGTTGTCTAGAATATTGTATAATAGAGTGACTGATTGGCTTATCATGGATGACAAGATTTTGAAGATGATTCAAGAGCACATCTTGATCATACAAAGACAAATGTCCATATTTGTTCTTAATGCCTTCAAAGTGTACATCTAATACATCCCCATGCCTCTTCCTTTCAATATTCAAGTCGTCCAATGGGATCAAGTCGATTCTCCATTGTGGGTGTATATCATCCAGATGTAACTTGTCCATCCATTGCATTTTATGCACACACGGTAGGCCCATTGAAGCTGTAAACTCTTCCGTACAAATGGGTGAAAATGAACTGGTCATAAGCATAGCATATTGGTTGTAAACCTCATTCATTGTGAAATGGGAAACTTTGCTGTTCAATTCATCAAAGAAAGTAATAGACACAGTATGAGCAAACCTAATCTTTTGATCCTCAAGATCAATCTTGAACTCTTGAAATTGATTTTCAATGACATGGACTATCTTTTTTCAGACCAAATCTAGGTCAGAAGTAGATGTAGCTATATAACTTTTCAAAACAGAATGTGCACCTTCAACTCTTGAACTAGCTCGATTCTTAAAATATAAACACCAGCCGATCCATGCCTTGACGAATTGTTTCTTATGTGGGATCCACGTCCTTGTTAAATAGTTGACCGCCTGTGAATCCTCTCTGAAATTTTGTTTGAATGCTTCAAACGCTGTATTGAATGCTTCTTCGGTTGGAGACTCAATCAGGTCATTCCATTCAGTTAAAAAAGCAGTCCAGACTTCGTGTTTCTTAAGCAAAGGTTTACAATGAGCAACAATATTCTTGTTGATGTACCAAGAACACAATATATGTACAGTATTAGGGAACTCCAAATCAATGACATTCTTTAACGCCAATTCCCTATCAGTCAAAATAACTTGTCGATCATGATGCACTCCTAACACCTTTTTAAATATCTGTAATGCCCATACATAATCTTCAAATTTTTTATTTCTTAGAAATGCAAAGCATGAGCAGAAATTTTTATTGAAACTTGTCACACCAACTATATGAAGCAAAGACATATAATATCGGTTGGTTTTATACGTGCAATCCATGAGAAAGACATTATGATAGTGCTTGGTAAGTAAAACTGATGTTGGATGTGCAAAAAATAGATGGGACAGATGACCATCACTGTCGTGGTCAAGAAAATATTGGTAACCACCTTCTTAAGGACTCCTTAGTTGCTCTTTCCGAAGCGAAGCACAATAATTGTACAAATCAGTCGCTGATACTCCAACATCTAGATTTTCATTTCTAAAGGTCGTCAAAATTTGTCGGGGTGGTATATTAGTACCCCTCATTTCAGTGATCCTTTTTTTCTCAACATATGAAAAACATCTTGTACTTGGATGAGCTAATAAACACCCAAGATCATGATTGTGCTCCAAAATTTTAATCGTCAACATCCATGACCCATCAACAATTCGTTTCCCTCGTACTTCAAATGGACAATTGCATAGGCGTGTGCATGCTTTCTTCTTCCTCTCATCATCTGCCAAACGAACAGTGCTGCGATAATTACCTCCTCTATCGCAACCAAGTACTATTCTATTGTCTTTATTACATGACCTCTTGATGGTAGATGCAAAACCTTTTGCACGAACAATATCTTTAACACATTTTATAATATCCTCACGACTTGAAAAACATCTCTCAACAAACTCCATACCACTTGAGGATTCAAAACTACCTCCATCACCACAATCCATAATGATTTCTAGAAAAATTAGATTAGAGAGAGTTACATGAGATTCGAGATAAGAGATTCAGATAGTAGCTTCAGAGAGACACCTTCAAACCCAGATACGAGATTGAGAGAGGGTGTTTTAAGGAGAAGGGATTGAAAAGGGGTTTAAAAGGAAAAGGGGTTTAAAGGAGAAGGGATTGAAAAGGGGTTTATAAGGGAGAAGGAGTTTAAAGGAGAAGAGATTGAAAAGTGGGTTTAAAGGGTATTGAAAAGGGGTCTAAAGGGAGAAAGAGTAGGGAGTTGGAAAAAATGGATAGGGTTTGAAACGGAATGAAATGGGGAAAATAACCAAACCCATGACTTATTCCAGTCAAACCCTTCGAAGGATCCTTCGAACGATTCGACTGTGTAGGGTTAGATCATTCGAAGGATCCCATTTTTTACTGCTGTGATCCTTCGAATGATTCTCTGCACAGTCGAATCGTTCAAAGGATCACATTGGATCCTTCGAACGATTCTAACTCTCAGCACGTCTGTGTTTTTCCATTCGTCTCAGTTAAAATCCTTCGAAGGATCCAATGTGATCCTTCGAACGATTCGACTATGTAGGGTTAGATCATTCAAAGGATCCCATTTTTTACTGCTGTGATCCTTCGAATGATTCTCTGCACAATCGAATCATTCGAAGGATCACATTGGATCCTTCGAAGGATTTTAATTGAGACGAATGAAAAAAAACAGTCGTGCTGAGAGTTCGAATCGTTCGAAGGGTCCTAAGTGATCCTTCGAATGATTCTACTGTGTAGAAAGAAATCGTCCGAAGGAGACCAGGATCCTTTGGATGCTTTAGACCAGTAGGAAGCAGTCGTCCGAAGGAACCCATTTTCCATTGACTTGTTCCTTCGGACGACTGAATCGTTCGAAGGACCTATGTGATCCTTCGAATGATTCAGTAGTTGTGTGAAGCGATCGCCCGAAGGAACCCAGTTTTCACTGAAATCTTCCTTCGGACGTATGAATTCTTCGAAGGATCTCGAAAATGATCTATAGAATCCTTCGAACGATTTTTAGCGGGAGGGCAAAATGGTAATTTCTCCTCAAAATCCGGAAACTGGTGTCTGGTGACAAATTTCCCTGGTGTATTAATGGGTGGCCGTTTATTTTCTTGATGTTAATTTGTTAATCTTTTAACATATACAGATTCTTCCAATGTTGTTTTTGATACACACATTTGATTTCCACTGTGACACATCATGTTGAACACAGAATCGAACATCGCCAAATTCATAGTGATGGTGAAATTGCATTAAGTCATGATTTAATATCAAACAAGAAATTGTTTCTCTATTTCTTCGAGAACCAATTCCTTAGAGGAAGGTTATATTAGAATTTTATTAATGTTACCCAACAGATATTATAAAATCCGATAGTGTAAGGTTGGAGAAACTGGATGTTTTGGTTTTCGCTTATAATATTTATTTTCGTTGAATATTAACGGAGCTTTATCTCGATGAGAGACGAAAGCCTCTTTATTTTTATTAATAATTTTTTTTTACCTCTGGATAATAAGATCCTTGAATGGAGAGGGAAATATCATTTTTCTTAAATATCTTGAAAAAGAACTCACATTCATAAAAGAAAGGAAAAATGAAGTCTCATTTTTCATATTTTTTATTTTCTGTAATTAAAAAATAAAGTGTAGTCCACCAACTCTTTTTAGTGGAGTCTTGAAAATCAATTCTTTATGGATTTTATATTTTATTATAAATGATTGAATATATGGCATGAGAAAGGAACTGAAACCCAATAAAATAATCGAAAGCCTTATATTTGTTTATCTACCCTTTTCTAGTGCTTCTTTGAGTTGATTTGTAGTTTGGTACTCGTTACAAAAGACTGGATATGGTATCATTATTGTCTAATCAGCTATTGTTACGTTTATTTGAAGTTGGCTTAAAACTTATCATCATATACAAGCAATTGAATCTATTCTATTGAAGAAAAGTTGAAATCACAATAAAAAAGAATTATTAATAAGAAAAGCTCATTATTGCCTTAAAACAAATAGTATCAACAAAATCATAAAGAAAGAAGTATACACAAGATTTCAAAGTTTAATAAAAAGGGAATGCACTTCTTACTGAAGGTGATGGGGTCCTTTTGATAGACGGGTGGCCTCCCTCGTTGGGAGAACAACAATTGCCCACGCTTCAAGAGGTCATCAACAAAATGAAAGAGATAATTCTAGGAAAGTTCTCCTTTCAAAAATTTCTTCTTTCAATCTTTTGGCAATCACTGAAACATGGTTACAATTACAGGGAATAACCTGAGTTGGCAGATTAGGTGTGGGATTTCATTGGGGATTGCAGGTGGGTGAACATCGACATGACAAAAGTATGTATGGTGGATAATATAACAACCTCATTGAGAGCACTGCCACTCTTCAAAGCATTGTGTTGAGTTAGAAGACTCGTTGATAGAGGATAAAATTCATTTAGATGAGGAAGATCATATATATAATTGGTATTGAAAAGTCACCCTCATTGTGAGAACGGTAAGCATTCACATTTCAAGAGGTTGTTTTAATGTATCTATATGTATATATAATGTATCTATAAATTTGAATTTATATGCTATTTGACCATTATTTTTTGCCTTGGCAGATGCAATCGGTAAAGTTGGATATTCAAAGGTGAGTTAAATTATTAGTTTCAAGGAGAAGTGAAGTCAACCTGTTTGTTTGAAAAGGGGCGAAAAATATCTTTGATATTATAATTTTATTAAGGGTTTCTTGTTCAACAGGACTTTGCTCAGATTTGTCCATATTTTAGAAGTTTTACCAGACTCCTTACTGTCACTATCTTTGCTTGTGTTAGTCCCTACACGATTTAAGCATGTGTGTTTATAAGTTAAATCATTTTGCTCTAATTGTATCTATTTTGTAATTTAATTATTTTCGTAGGGGAATGATTGTCCCACGGGCGTTTTGTGTTTACAAACACGGATTTTTACCTTTCTCGATTTTACCCTTTACTGTCTGTACCGTCACAAAGAGAAAATGTCGAAATCGGATCACCCAATCAGATCCCTTAATCTCCTTCGGCGAGCCAAATTCACCAAATACTGAAATGTCTAAAAAAGGATCACCAACTGGATCCCTTAATGGCTTTTGGCGAGCCGAATTAACTGAATGTCAAAAATCGGATCACCAACCGGATCCCTTAATGGCCTTCCGCGAGTCGAATAGAGGAATGTCTAAAATCGGATCACCAACCGGATCTCTTAATGGAACTCGGCAAGCCGAATACAGGAATGTCTAACATCGGATCACCAACCGGATTCCTTAATAGCCCTTTGGTGAGCCGAATTCGGCGGTTAAGATAGAAATGTCGAAAATCGGATCACCAACCGGATCACTTAGATACATGTCGGCGAGCCGATTTTCTGTACACCACTTAAGATCGAGCACTTGACATCTTAAAACTGTAGTGGGTCTTGTCTGGTACATTTCAATCACACCATTTCAAATTACTTTTAATTCAAATATAGATCTTTTCAAAACATTTATAGCCTTCAAATATAAATTATGACATGTCAAAGCACATTGTCTCAATCAGTTGGGCAATTTTTAGTGCTGTGATTGATATATTTTGATGTGTATTATATTCTAGAAAGAGAGACTCAATCACTAGTTGTCATTCATTTAGCTAAAAATGAAATGGAGCAATTTTTGAATAATACACATCAAAATATCATAAGAAAAAAAGTACTTTATATACAGATGAATGTTTGTAAATTTACAAAACAATAAAAAGAAACTCTGGAGGGCATCAGACGCCGATAAATCTTGTTTTGACAGGAGCATCAGGTGTTGTACGAGTTTCAGAGACGGCTGTAGCAGCAGGTATCGCAGGAACTCCAGAGACAGCAACATGTGTGGCAAGAGGTGCAGATAATCCTAGAGCAGGTGTGGCAGATAGCAACAGGAGTGGGAGTAGGTCTAGATGATTCTGCAGCGGAGTCTAAACCAGCAGCTAGAGATGCAGCAGAGTTTGGAGCAGCAACTGAAGATGCAACTGGAGATGCAGAGAAGTCTGGAGCAGCAGGTGTGATAGGATGTGCAGATGATGTTGGATGTAATAGAGATGCAAAGGAGCTTGGAGCAGCCTGTGTGGCTAGATGTGCAGGTGATCCAGGAGCTGTTGGAATTATGAGACCCATATGACTTGCTACAACTTCCAATGATCTATCTATCTTGTCCAAACGACTGATGATATAGTCTTGGAATTCTCTAAATTCAACTTTAAATGCTGAAATATACGCTGGTTCAATTTCATTGGTGGCACTAGAAGTTGCAGAAGTAGAGGCCACATGTGTCGAACGACGGGCATTGGTAGGTGGAAGGGGTTGAACATGTCCGGGTTGAACTTGTTGGTATTCAATATGTTGGACTTCAACTACTTCCAATTGTCTTTTGGTGCCCTTTACTTTTTGAACCCAAACACGGTCAACGAGTTTATAGCCAATAAATTTTATGGTGGTGGTGTTATTGAGATTGTCAGAATATTTCAGATCAATTCTATCTTCAGTGGGGGGAAAAAATTTGAATTTCTTAAAAATTGAGGTGAGAATGATCGCATAAAGAAGAAGGGCTTTATGTTTTTTGTTTATAACTTGGATGTGTTTCAAAACAAGATATCAAAGGCTCAATTCCTTTTATTAAAGAGACACCACATCACAAACAAATGTAAATAAGATATTTCGTCGACATGTCCACCTCTTGGAAAATGTTAATAATGATCAGGTGAACAAGGCACCATTGTAGAGTGATCTGACTGGTAGAGAATATAAAGATACAAGTAATATCAGTCTTATTACAGATCTCATTTAAAATGTCCACTGTGCTCTAATCCTCTAGAACAATCCAATTGTTTCATATATGCGGACTCCTCCTTTGGGTATCTGAAACATCTCTTCCAATTAATCAACAGTAAGTTCAATTTTGATGCCACGGACTCTAGATTCAAGAGCATTACCGGTAGTTTTGGTAATGCTTGCGTAAAATTCCCTTACAAGAGTGGGATAGTAGAAATTGTTTTCCTGTTGAAGAAATTTTACCCACTCAACACTCTGAAAGAATTCTTTCAAATGAAATGGATATGAATCATACACACTGAGGTTGGTAATCTTACTAGGAATAACTTTCCTCTGGAATAATCCACTTTTGAAACGTTTGAAAGTTTCGTCGGACACGAACAGATGTGCCATATTGCGAAATTTCGTCCTTTGTACAACGGCTTTGCTTCTCTGCTCAGTAGTCTCCTCTGATCTCTTTTCAACTCTCTTCAGGCTCAGTTCTCTCTTCTGTTCTCTCCTCACCTCTCTCTTCATCAGTCGCCTCAGTTCTCTGGTTTTTTGCTCTGGAGACGAGTGCGATCTTCCTCCTTCTGCGAGTCTTCGGTGCCATCGAGGGTAATAGGAACGGACGAATTAGGGAAAGAGGAGATTAAAATTCCGATAAGATTCACCGGAGAGATGAGAGAAAATGGATTCGATTTGAGGGAGAATCGGATTGCCAAGGGTTCTCGGATTGGTAAGGGTTCCGGAGTTCGGGAAGAAAAAAAAACAAAATAAACTTAAACCCTTTGAGTTGGGGTTTTAATAAATTCCGAATCGACATTTTGACGATCCAAATTTGATATTCTTGGCGATCTGTATGGACTGAGAGAGGTACATGTTTAAGGTTTGGATCGTCAAGCAATTCTTGGCGATCCGAATAGGAGAGAATCAGATAGACAAGAAATTCTTGGCGAGCCGAATAGAGGAAAGCATTGGATCACTAAGAATTCTTAATGATCCGAATTAGACGCGAGCAGTCTTCTACAGAGCAAAGAGAATCGGATCGCTAAGAATTTCTTGGTGAACCGAATACAGGAAAACATTGGATTGCAAAGAATTGTTGGCGGTCCGAATTAGACGAGAGCAATCTGTATACAGAGGAAAGAGAATCAGATCGCCAAGCAATTCTTGGCGATCCCAATTGGAGAAGCGGATCGCCAAGAATTTCTTGGCGAGTCGAATACAGGAATGCATCGGATCGCAAAGTATTCTTGGCGATTTGAATTGGACCTTTCTTGTTTATTATCAGTAGTAGTATTCCTTTCGTAGTTTAAACATTCATTAATTTTTTATTTTGAATTTTTTATTTTATTGATAGTAAGCTGGTAAAAGTTGATTGGTTATGTCTTGAGTGAATAAACATTCATGTGAGACAGTAGCTAATTAGCAAGTTTTGAAATTTTTAAAGCCCGATCTCAATATGAAATCCCTGAATGTTACTCTATTTAACAAAATTCATATTGAGCATAAACATTAGATAGAATACACATACTAAATCAAACCATATCATTTCATTGATAAACGAATTAGTACATATGGTTTCCAAAATATAAAAACAGAAGTAATGAAAAACTATTGTAATCAAAGTCATCTAGATGAGGAGATACTAGAGAAGGGTCGGTACGTCGGGAAAGGTTGACAATCGATTTTCTTAATGTAGAGATTTCTTAGTAGGTACTCTGAGTGAATTTTTACACGAATTCATTTAGCCCATCCAGATGTGTCTCAATTTGAGAGACACGTTCTTCGATTTTACAAATAAATTCAATTAGGCATTCTGGCAGAGGGATATCTGCATTTTCGACATTCACTTCAATCAGGTGTTCTGGCTCAAGGGTATCTGCATTTTTGACATTCACTTCTTCTTATTCATCAGAGTTTTCCAGAAAGGAGATTAATTCTTGGACTTCTGCTTCGCCTCACGTTTTGTGCAGATTGAGACTTGCGAAAATACCGACGAGTATTTAGGGCAGGGGTTTTTCTGCTAGGTGTTCTCTCCGTAGCAGAGCGACTAGATTCAGGAACATCAATGATTTTTTTGCTGGTCGAAGAATTCTTAACGGTTTGATTATATTCAATTCGGCTCGCTAAGAATTCTTGGTGACCCGATATTACTCCTCCTGCTCTCGTCCAATTTGGATCGCTAAGAATTCTTAGGGATCTGATGCTTTCTTAAATTCGGCTCGCCAAACATTCTTCGCGATCAGATATCGGTTGCACGTATAACGAGAGGTCTGAATTTATTAAAACCCAGTTTATCTCCATTTCGTCCTCATTTTTCTCAGAGTAAATCTTTCTCTTCCCGACATTTAACGATTTTCTCTTCTCATCCTGTGCCCTAGATACGTCAAGCAACCATGTCGAAAAGGGAGACTGCTAAATCTTGGTCTTCGACCAACAAAAAAAAATCACTTATGTTCTTGAATCTAGCCACTCTGCTCTTCAGAGAACCCTAGCAGAAAAACCCCTGCCCTAAATACTCGTCGGTATTTTCTCAGGTCTCAATCTGCACAAAACGTGAGAGACGAAGCAGAAGTCCAAGAATTAATCTTCTTGCTGGAAAACTCTGATGAAAAAGGAGAAGTGAATGTCGAAAATGCAGATACCTCAGAGCCAGAATGCCTGATTGAAGTGAATGTCGAAAATGCAGATACCCCTCTGCCAGAACGCCTAATTGAATTTATTTGCAAAATCGAAGAACGTGTCTCTCAAATTGAGACACATCTGGATGGACAAGATGAATTCGTGGAAAAATCCACTCAAAGTACCCACGAAGAAATCTCTGCATTACGAAAATCAATCGTCAACTTTTCTCGATGTGTCGACCCTTCTCCTGCATCTCATTGTTTGGATGATTCTGATTATGATAGTTTTTCATGGCTTCTGTTTTTATATTTTGGAAACCATATGTACTAATTTGTTTATTAATGAAATGATATGGTTTGATTTAGTATGTGCCTTTTATCTAATGTCTATGCTCGATATGAATTTTGTTAAATAGAGTAACATGCATGGATTTTATATTAGGATCGGGCTGTGAAAATTTTGCAGACCTTGCTAATTAGATACTGTCTCACATGAACGTTTATTCACCTAAGGCATAAGCAATCAACTTTTACCAAATTACTATCAATAAAATAAAAAATAAAAAATTCATGAATGTTTAATCCCCAAAAGAATACTACTAGTGATAATAAACAGGAAATGTCCAATTCGGATGGCTAAGAATACTTGGCTATCCGATGTTTTCCTCTATTCGGCTCGCCAAGAAATTCTTGGCGATCCGCTTCTCTCCTATTTGGATCGCGAAGAATTGCTTGGCGATCCGATTATCTTTCCTCTGTATACAAACTGCTCTCGTCCAATTCAGACCGCTAAGAATTCTCGGCGATCCGTTGCTTTCCTATATTTGGCTCACCAAGAATTTCTTGGTGCTCCGATTCTCTCCTATTCAGATCGCTAAGAATTGCTTGGCGATCCGTATAGACTGAGAGGGGGCACAGGTGTAATGTCGGATGGCCAAGAATATCCAATTCTGATTGCCGAAATGTCGATTCGGCTGGTCAAAATGTCGATTCAGAATTTATTAAAACCCCAACTCAGAGGGTTTAAGTTTATTTCATTTTTTTTTCTTCTCGAACTCCGGAACCCTTGGCGATCCGATTTTCTCTCAAATTGAGTCCATTTTTTCTCAATCTCTCTAGCGAATCTTATCGGAATTTCAGTTTTTCCCTATCCCTAAGTTGTCCACTCCTATTAGCCTCGATGGCACTGAAGACTCGGGGAAGGGGGAAAATCGCAATCGTCTCTAGAGCAAAGAGGCAGAGAACTGAGGCGACTGATGAAGAGAGGTGAGGAGAGAACAAATGAGAGAACTGAGACTGAAGAGAGAGCTGAGGAGGCTACTGAGCAGATAAACAAAGTTGTTGTACAACGGAAGGAATTTCGCAAAATGACACATCTGTTCGTCTCCGACGAAGCTTTCAAACGCTTCAAAAGTGGATTATTCCAGAGGAAAGTTATTCCTGATAAGAATATCAACCTCAGTGTGTATGATTTATATCAATTTTGTTTGAAAGAGTTCTTTGAGAGTGTTGGGTGGGTAAAATTTCTTAAACAAGAAAACAATTTCTACTATCGCACTCTTTTAAAGGAATTTTACTCAAACATTACCAAAGTTACCGGTAATGTTCTTGTATCCACAGTCCGTGGCGTCAAAATTGAACTTACTGTGGATTCATTGGAAAAGATGTTTTAGATATCAAAGGGAGGAGTCCGCAAATATGAAAGTAATAGTTGGGTGTTCTAGAGGATTACAGAACAGTGGACATTTTAAATGAGATCTGTAATATGACTGATATTACTTTTATCGTTAAGGTCTGCCAGTCCAATCACTCTAGAATGGTGCCTTGTTCACCTGATCATTGTTAACAACATTCTTCCAAGAAGTGGACACGCCGACGAAATATCTTATTTGGATTTGTTTGTGATTTAGTATCTCCTTAATAAAAGGAATGTGAGCCTTGAATATTTTGTTCTGAAACACATCCAAGTTACAAACAAAAAGGATAAAGCCCTTCTTTCTTATGCGTTCCTTCTCACTTCAATTTTTTAGAAATTCAAAGTTTTTCTCCCCACTGAGGATAAAATTGATTTGAAATATTTTGACAGTCTCGATGACACCACCATAAAATTTATTGGCTATAAACTCGTTAACCGTGTTTGGGTTCGAAAAGTAAAGGGCACCAAAAGACAATTGGAAGCAGTTGAAGTCCAACAGATTGAATGCCAACAGGTTCAACCCGGACATGTTCAACCCCTTCTACCTACCAATGCCCGTCGTTCGACACATGTGGCCTCTACTTCTGCAACTTCTAATGCTACCAACGAAACTGAACCAGCGTATTTTTCAGCGTTTAAAGTTGAATTCAGAGAATTCCATGACTATGTCATCAGTCGTTTGGACAAGATGGATAGATCATTGCAAGCTGCAGCAAGTCATATGGGCCTCATAATTCCAACTGCTCCTGGATCACCTGCACATCCAACCACACAGGCTGCTCCAAGCTCCTTTGCATCTCCATCACATCCAACATCATCTGCACATCCTATCACACTTGCTACTCCAGACTCCTCTGCATCTCCAGCTGCTGCTCCAGACTCTGCTGCAGAATCATCTAGACCTGCTCCCACTCCCGCTGCTATCTCTGCCACACCTGCTCTAGGATTATTTGTACCTCTTGCCACCCCTACTGCTGTCTCTGGAACTCTTTCCATACCTGTTGCTACACCCGTATCTGAAACTCTTGCAACACTTGATGCTCCTGTCAAAACAAGATTCATCGGTGTCTGATGCCATCCAGAGTTTCTTTTTATTGTTTTGTAAATTTACAAGCATTCATTTGTATATAGAGTACTTTTTTTCCTATGATATTTTGATGTGTATTGTTAAAAAATTGCTCCCTTTCATTTTCAACTAAATGAATACCAACTAGTGATTAACTGCCTATCTTTCTAGAATGGACAAAATATGACTGAAAAAACCTCTTTGATACCAGACAAAAAAAAGCAGCAGCAATATATCAATCACAGCACTAAAAATTGCCCAACTGATTGAGGCCATTTGCTTTGACATGTCATAATCTATATTTGAAGGCTATGAATGTTTTGAAAAGATATATATTTGAATTTAAAGTAATTTGAAATGGTGTGATTGAAATGTACCAGGCAAGACCCACTATAGTTTTAAGATGTCAAGTGCTCGATCTTAAGTGGTGTACATAAAATTGGCTCGCCGACATGTTTCTAAGTGATCCGATTGGTGATCCGATTTTGAACATGTAATACCCCGACCAAAATTAGCGTATAATTACTTGATTAATTATAGTTGATTGTATTTAGTGATAGTTAATCTGAGAGATTAACAAATGAGCTTTCTATAGAGTCATAGTTGACTCGACCCGAGTTCAGAGTCTTTGGATCCAACTCGTTAGCGTAGTGGGAAAATTGAAATTTTCTAAACTTTCTCTGGTTGAGACCCTTAAAATAATCTGCGTTTGGAAAATAAATTATTTGATGTGTAGAAGTGTGGATTTCTGTTTTAAAATGTTAATTTTTAATATTTGAAAGTGTCAAAATAGTTTTATAAAAAAAAAGAGGGTTATTTTATTTAATCAAATTATGGTGTTATGTAGTTTTAGCTTATTATTATAAACCATATAATATATAGTTTAATTTATTTTTTTAGAAGATAAGAATGAAGTTAAGAGGTTAGTAGCTAGGCTAGGTTAGAAAAGAAAAAAAAAATAATAATAATAAAACCCACCGACATAGTGGGTTTTGAGCTAAAAAGAAGTGAAACAATTGAAGTTGCAGATAGGAAGAAAAAAGAAGAAGAAAAAAAAATCAACAGCAGAGGGCTTCTCACCCTCCACCGATCCTCCTTTTTCCCCTTTTCACTTTCATCTTCTTCTTTTTTCCTCTTCAACCGATCCTTTCTTTTCTTTTTTTACTTCCTTTATTCCTCTTCTCTTCTTCTTCTTCCAACTGTTCCTGCAGCAATCGTGCTCTGGTTCGGGGGTTTTTTGTCGGGCTTTCAAACTTCATCATTTCTCGGTGGATTTCGATGATCAAGGTATACAAATTTATCTATTCAAAATTTTAGCAGCTCCAGGACTCTTTGTTTTGTGAAATAGGTTGATTTTGGGTTCGTCTTTGGATTTTTAGCATTTAAGGAAGATGCCCTTTTCTTTTAAATTTTAAGTAACCCCTTTAGAAATGATTTTTTTTTGCTAAGACCTTTATATTGCAATTTTAAACTATGATTTAGTTTATAAAGGGTCTCAAGATTTGGTTTAAGTAAAATGAAGTTTAAGTAGGGGGATTAATTAATGATTTAATATTCTAATTTTAGTGTGTATTTTGATTATTTAAAAACATAGCTAAATTAATTAGCTTTCAGAGCATTGTTTTAGTTTTAATAATATTTGAATTGTAAGTTGCCAATTAATTTATAATGTTAATTTAGCACATATGGTTTGTTTGAACCATTTTAAAAGCATATTTCATAATTTTAATAATTATGTACAATTTGGTTGATTCATTTTCGTATGGGTGGTGATTTCATCTTTTCATGGTAAAGAGATAATACCATCTATCATGTTTTTATTTTATAATTTAGAGAGCATGGATAACTTATTTATGAGCAAACTTTTGAAAGTATTTTTTTTTATGTGTTTATTATGTCATTTGATGATTATTTGTATGGATTTCAAAGGTGAATTCAGTCCATGAGAAAATTTATGGCATTGTTATCAAATGGGTGGTCTTAAATGTAAAAGTCCTCCATCAAGGATGTAAATTCTTTTTAGTTTCAAATTTTAGTAGGGTTTTATCATTAAATATGAAATAAGACCAACTTGGAATATTTAAATTAAACCTCCACTATTTTTTTTCTCAATTTCGTAGGTGGGGTCGTCTTAGGTTAATATATATATATAGTGTCTAACTCCGTCAATTATCCAATTGGAACAGTGGCCGACTTTCTCTCCCTTCTTCACGCAAATCGAGAAACCCACTTAACGTCATCGATCAAAGTGAGGAGACTCAACCATGACTTATTTGCATGTGAATGTGTGTATGTTTTATGTAATGTTTATATATACATGATATGTGTTATGATTGGAATATGTGGAATATGCAGGTGATTATCTGTATATATCTATGAATGTCCCTATGCTAATGTGGTTATGCAGGTGTTGAGAATATGACTACTCTGGGTTGATAAGCCTGGACTTTATGCCAGTGAATGGTAATTGTGTATTTTTCCATTTATATGAAATTTTGTTATTGGGGTATGTTAAACATATATACTCACACACTTTTTAAATGGGTCGAGCTCTTGCAAGATGCTGCATTCTGTCTGCCTTGACTTAATGCATTCGAGGATGAGTGCAATTCCTCGACAGGGTTGAGTGGGATACCCTAGGCCTATACAGTTGGGGTTGAGTGGGATACTCTAGTGAGTCAAAGAAACAACGATACACATTAGGAATTGAAATAAAAGAATAATTGCCACATGTTCTGTTATTTATTTCAACTGCATTGTAGACTTTAATTCTCTATTGCATGCTATGTCTATGATAGTTCGAGTTCTCTTCATTGGGCTAGACGCTTACGTGTATCTCAATGTAGGACAAGGTCTGGAGGCAGCAGAGGACCCCCTATAATGACCTAAGCTGTAGAACCTTTGAATTGCACTAAGCTGTTTTGGGAGTAGAATTTACTTAGATGACTTAATATGTAATTATGGTCTAAGTTTACAAGTTGAGTATCTAGACTTGCATGTGTATAAGTATGGCGTGAACTGTTATGTATATATAAGTACCTTATGTGATAGTTAATCTTTTATGTACACTAATGGTCTCTCCATGGGCTAGGCAGACCCGAGGCTATGGACATTCGGAGTTTCGGGATTAGTTTTTTAAAAAAAAATTAGTCTCGTTCAGGGCCCACATATCGGGTCCGAGCGTGACAGTTTGGTATTAGAGCTTTAGGTTCAGCTTTCGGACTGTGAGGGGTCATACATGCTTAGAGTGTAGTATGGGTGTGAATTTGAGTGTTACCCCTATATTTGATTACCTTGTTCCCTTACTAACTACTGTTTTATTCTTGGACAGAGATGTCTGATAATAAGATTCCAGCTCAAGTAATGAGAAAGGGTACACCCGGGAGTCCGCTGACGTTGTACTGCTCAACCAACTAGCGATTCTTGTATGATGGTTTGGACTCCAAGATCACCTCCATTAGATATAGAGTCCCAACTGAAGGAAGTCATATAAATCTCTTCAACTACTTCCTATGAACTAGATACCCCATCTCACTATCGGTCATCTACCTCATCTTGAATGACTAACATTGAACAAAGTGTCGAACCTGAACTTGAGCATGAATCTCCAGTAAACCAGCAGCGAGTAACAAACCCTCAACCAGTGGTTCCGCCAGTGAATCCTCCAGTACCAGTTGAAGCACCAGCTTTTGCCCCAGAACCTCTGATCAATCTAGAACCAATGCCTGCTGCAGTAGAGGAACCAACGCATTTTGATCTGAATATACCTTTACAAACATATGAAATATACGTTCAGCAAGGGCCAATCCCCATGTGCACTACATGTTTCCATTTGGGGCATGTTGCTTCCTTTTGCCCACTATCGCTCAACCATAATTGTCAAATCTGTGGTGTTTTTGGACCTTATAAGGATATGTGTTACTGTGTGAGGTTTAATGTTCTAGTTCGATGCAGCTTTTGCGGAGAACACAACCATCTTCTTGGAGCATGTCCATTCTATAACCCAACATCCTCTTCAGATGAAGACTCATGGTAGAAGTAGTCAGGGAGTGTTTGAGAGGAAAAAGACTTGACAAGAGAAACTTTTTGGAACTTGCACAAAAGACTTGTGTATAGGGGGGGAGATGTTTTGGGTAGTAAGAAAAAGAAACCTGTGTATATAAACTTTTGTGGTTGGATTGTAAGGTCATAGAATCAATGAATGTGTATGTGTATATAATCTTTTGTAACTCTGGAGGCTATGTATAAGTTTCAGTATTATGAAAGAATATATATACAAGTATGTTGGTTTATTATTTTGTGTTGTGATGTGTGATACCCCAGCCCAAATTAGTGACTAATTTAGACAGATTTTAATTAACTAAATATTTTTTTAGGCATTAATTATAAGTTTTGTTATGTTGATCATGAAGAATTTTGAATGAGCTTTTCAACGAGTCTGAGTTTGACTCAATCCGAGTCCGAAAACCCTTTCAAATTAAATTTTAAATGTATAATAATAAGTTATGATTATTAATAATATTATTTTAGGGTCAAAACTTGGCTGCTTTGGAAACTCAGTCATTTCATTTCATTTCAACCTCAAGTTGTAAATCTTTCACTATTTTTAAAATCCAGACTAAACGGAATGCCAATCTCGAACTAATTCTACCTATTTTCACTACCTAAAATTTAATAGGTAGCAAAACCCCACTTGGATAGGGAAGATAAAATCCTAAAAATATACGAAGGAAGTTAATGTCAATCTGTAAAATAAGTGAGCCATTTCTATCTTCAGATTTCCAAAATATAGAGTTTTTAATAATTATTTTACGTCGAAAAATGTGAGCCGTCGAATACTCTATCACTTAGATGGAGTGGTTTGTTACTTCAAAACACTTTAAAACTTTAGAATGTTTTTATCAGATCAATTTAATCTACCTATTTATAAAATTAAATTTTCTCTAGGAGATTCTTTAAAATTAAGAAATTTTATCAAATCAGTGTTTTTTTATAAAACACTGAGTTATTGACCGAAATTTTTATCCAAAATTTAATACTATGTTAATAATTTAATGTTTGACTTAGTGAAATATTTAGATTAAATTAGAGGGACCTTGAAATACTCAGATTTAACAAAAGATATGAAAGGAATTGTAAAAAAAGAAAATAATAATAAAATAATAAAACTTTTGAAGATAAGAATGAAGCTGCTGCCTGTAGGCAGCGCTGGATGAATCTTATTCGTTAGCTACCTACATGCAGTCTTTATTTAAGAGAATCAGACGAAGTGAAGAAGGGAAAAGAAAGAAAAAAAAAAACTCCACCGCCTTTCTCTTCTTCCAGCATCATCAACGAAGAAGAAAAAAAAAAAAAAAGGAGAAAGAAAGACAACATCGTTACAGTCCGTCTCTCTTTGTCTCCTTGTCATTCCTTCGCCGGTCAGCTTCTTTCCAGTCCCTTTCTCTTCTTTCATTTTCATCTTTCAATTTTCTTCGGTCGGTGCAACAAGCGACAGTAACAACCGAACTCTAAGGGTTCTTGTATCAACGTCGGGTTTTCAAAACTTGATAAAAAATTGACGGATTTCCGCGTGTGAGGTACCAAAATAATTTTATTTTTTTAATTTTAATAATTTCAATAGTTTAGTATTGTATTTTAAAATTAAAATTTTCAAAATGAAGGGAGGATAGATTTTTCTTTCAAATTTTAAATTATACCCTTAAAATCATTTTTAAGTTCAAAACTTATTTTTCAGCCTTTAATTAAAAGAGGGGAAAAGATTAACCCCATTTAACAATTTTGTGTTTATTTTTACGCATTGTATGTTTAAATTCAGTATCATAACCTCTAGGCCACACTATCCTCTGTAGTGACGCTAGTCGCTCGGTGATACCATTTGAGGTGACGCTTAGTCGCTCGGTGATACCATTTGAGGTGACACTTAGTCACCCGATCATTCATTAGTAGTGGCGCTTAGTCGCTGGGCGATTCCATTTGAGATGATACTTCGCCACCCGATGGTTCATCAGTAGTGACGCTTAAGTCGCTCGATGATACCATCTGAGGGGGCGTTTAGTCACCCAATGGTCTTGAAGTGGGGCACTGAGTACTTTTTATATTACTTGCATTGTACTCTCTGGGCCAAAAATCTCCACATGTTGCGCAGCGGAAACGCCGCTCGGTGGCCATCTAAGACGATCTTGGTCGCCCGGTGGTAAAAAGATTTGGGCACTGAATACTTTACATTTTTATTTTGATGTGATGTTTTGGTTGGCTGACAACTAACTGCTGACTTAATCTAGGAGTAGAAAGAATTAGGAGACTCACTACACTTATCATATTTTTGTTGGAAAATGCATGGGATCGGGTAGATAATCAATGAATATCCTAAAATTTATATTATTATTTTATTCTTACAGATTTATGTGATAATCTCTACGGATAGAGGTGAGGAGACTCGAACCAACCCTTGTATTGTGTTATATGTTAAACCCACTAACACCAGACTGAAATGGGACCGTTGGTCATTTAAAGATGGAAATGGTTATATAGATCCAGAATACGAGACCTGATACTGCCTACATGTAAGGGATGTAAATGTTCTAACTGTTTAAAACGTAGGCGTTAAATGGTGTCGGGTATTCGAGGACTTGTAGCCTATAACGCAGTATGAACCCATGGAATGTCTGGGAATTGTCGGATAAAAACTGGGTGAAGGCATTCGTGTTATTAAATCCAGTTTTATATGTTTGTGTGACATTGATTATTTTATTAATTTCTTATATTGGTAGTGGATATACCGAAGGGTAAGGTTGGAATTTGGTGATTTTCTCAGAATAAGTCCTTGTGTAAGGAGGGAAATGGAAATCATGCATTATCATACATTTGACATTTGCATGAAAGAATTATATTTATAAGTTAAATCTGTGAAAGATAATAAATTTGAAAATCTGATATTGGCCGTTGGGCTATAATTGCTGAGATTAGTCGAAGACTGTTTACGAACCGTTGGGTTGGACGTGTTAGTAGGCTGAGGTCGAGCGCCATCAACCGCTGGTGTTGGATGGGCTAGTAGACCGGGTCGTGGAGACCTTTTGATGTTAGGTTGAACACCGTTTGCGAACCTTTGGGTTGGACGTGTTAGTAAGCCGTGGTCGACCACCATCAACCGCTGGTGTTGGATGGGCAAGTCGACCGAGTCGCTGAAACCGTATGCACTTGTAAGTTGCTGAATGGGGGCTGACCCCGGTAAAAAATTTATAAAACACCTTAGAAAGTAATCTTAGGGTGAAAATGGGTTAAGTGGATTACCCGCATTACATTCATGAAACATGCATTATTTATGGTTTTATGTTGGACGTTTTGGTAAATATGAGTCAAGTACATTGACTGCATTTCATTCATGGAACCTGCATTGTTATTAATTTCACGAATATTGTATGTTGATTTTTATGGTGAGCTCTCCCCACTGGGCTATTGCTCATGTCACTTACATTGCAAGATATGAACTAGAGGGAGGAATGGAGGAACCTATGGTACCTCGCTGAAAATCAATCTCGGATGTTTCCCGTAGTTTCCTGCTCAAGGAAACAAATTGAATCTATGAACTTTTTACGTATTTCGATAATAAATATGCCTCTTGTGGCATAAAAACCTATGTCTGTAAGTTTGGCGTTTCCATGCAATATATTTGTGTGTTGGTGTGCTCAATATATTGCTTCCATGTATTTGAGTGAAAATTGTTTGGATTATTTTGCTAAATATGTTTGGAATACTTAGGACACGGATATTTCATGTGGTTATTAGACTTACATGGGTAGTATGTTAAGGAGTTAGTGACTCATTGGGTTAAGGTAAAAAAAAAAATTAGTCGCGTCCCGGGCCCACGTACAGGATCGGGTCGTGACATGATGAGTTATATTATGAATAATACGGATGTTCATAGTATATCTCTTTATGATTTATATTGCAAATAGTATGTTAATAGTAGGTGTGTTTGTCAGGGGATGTCAGAAGCATCCCGACATTCTGTAAGTTTAGGAGAAAGCATGACTGGAAGACCAAGGTGAACATGTCAACCAGAATGAATCTGTTGACGCAGTGCGTATCGCGATGGAGGCATTTCAGCGAGTAGAAAATGATCTCTGACGACCGCAGAATCGAAACCTCAAAGAAAGAGTTGCAATTGCTGCTAAGGATTTTAGGCGGACGAATCCACCGACTTTCTCAGGAAGTACGGATCCAGTGGTGGCAGAGACGTGGCTCAACAAGATTAGTCATATATTTGACAATCTAGCCATCGCTGACGATCTCAAAATGACCTTAGCAACCTACCAACTGGAAGACAATGCTTACAAGTACTGGGAAGTTAAGCATTTGGCTAGAAACCGTGAACCGATGAGTTGGACAGCATTTTCAATGGCTTTTCTTGCCCACTACTACCCTAAAGTGGCAAAGGTCGCCAAGAAGAAGCAGTTTATGGATTTAAAGCAAGGATCTGACACTGTGGCCCAATATGGCTCAAAGTTCTTCGATCTTCTTCAGTATGCTCCACATATAGCAGCTAATGAGAATGAAAAGATTCAACACTTTTAGAATGGACTTCGCCCATTTCTGCAGCGTCAAGTGGTTGGGTTGGATTTGCCTACTGTGGAGGCAGTACTGGACCGTGCTTCAATGGTGGAAGCTGTGGATACTATCAATCAGAATATGGAAAAGCTTCCTCAAGGCGGTGCTCAAAGGCCACCCCAACCTAATAAAAAGAGAAAGTTTAAAGGATCATTTTCTATGAAAGGTCAATCCTCTGTGGGTCAAGCAAGCAAGGCGGGACGCAAGATGCTGATTTGTTGTTCATGTAACCAGTCTGGTCACACGGTTAAACAGTGCCTGCAGTACAAAGCACCACAATCTAGTGAATGAGTATGCTTTTATTGCAAACAAGCTGGACATTTTATCAAAGATTGTCCTTATAATGGTAGTGGTAGTAATGTAGTGGAACCTGCTCAGAACATGAGACCAACACAGTCTACACCACAACCTTCCAGAGGCTCAGTAGCGCCTGGGAATATGTCACAGAGGACTGGACCAAAAAGGGGACCAGGACGTCCACAGACCACTCAAGGAAGAGTCTACACCATAGGGACTCAAATGGTGGAGCCAGTGGATAATGCTGTAATGGAAGGTACATTATCTCTCTTCAGCCTCATGGCACGAGTATTGTTTGATACCAGTGCATCTCATTCTTTTATCTCTAGAACTTGCTGTGATAAGTTAGAATTGCATCTAGTAAATGCAAGAAAACCTCTAACAATTGTTTCCCCGTTGGGTAGAAAAGTAAGAGTAACTCAGGAATGCAAGTCATGCATTCTAAGATTAGGCGGCTTAGACCTATCATACAAACTTTTGGTGATAGATATGACAGATTTTGATGTTATTTTAGGCATGAATTGGTTATCTATGCATCAGGCTTTGATAGACTGTTCCGAGCAGAAGATCCATGGGACTTCACTGCTTGGGATAAGATTTGTGGAGAAGTTAATACCTTATGATAACTTGAGAGTTAAGCTCTCTGGTCTGACGGCGTATCCGGTAGTATAGTGGCTAGCATGGGTTGGGAAGATGTAAAAAGTGTGGAGACAAAGTTTCCTCGGGTGGTGTGTGAATTCATGGATGTTTTTCCAGATCAGCTTAGCGGGCTGCCTCCACGCCGAGAAATTGATTTTGTAATCGATCTACAGCCTGGAACATCTCCTATATCCATGGCACCCTATAGGATGGCACCGGCAGAACAGAGGAAACTAGCTAAGCAGATTGATGAATTAAGCTTGGTTTTATTCGCAAGAGTGGTTCACCCTGGGGAGCGCCGCCACTTTTTGTAAAGAAGAAGGATGGGTCTTTGAGGATGTGTATTGATTATCGACCATTGAATCAAGTCATTATCAAGAATAAGTACCCGTTACCAAGAATAGATGATCTTTTTGATTTGTTGAGAGGTTCGAAGTGTTTTTCAAAAATCGATTTGAGATCTGGATATCATCAGTTAAGAGTCAGAGAGAAAGACATTTCAAAAACTGCCTTTTGGATGCAGTATGGACTCTATGAGTTTGTAGTTATGCCGTTCGGTTTAACGAACGCGCCGGCCATTTCATGAATCTGATAAATAGGATTTTTCGGCCGTATTTAAGGCAGTTTGTAATAGTATTTATCGATGATATTTTAATATATTCATCGTCAGAGGAAGAGCATGAGTGTCATTTGCGCTCGGTACTGCAGACTTTGAGGGACCACCAACTGTATGCCAAGCTGAGCAAGTGTAAGTTTTGGATGACTCAAGTCCAATTCCTCGGACATGTAATATCAGCCGAAGGAATTTCGGTAATCCAGCAAAGGTTGAGACAGTGATGAACTCGGAAAAACCTAAAAGTGTCACTGAAATTCGAAGTTTCCTTGGATTAGCGGGATATTATCGAAAATTTATCCCCAATTTCTCCCAAATTGCTGTGCCTATGACTCGTTTGACGCGAAAAGATGTCAAATTTGAGTGGAATGAGGCCTGTGAAATAACATTTCAAGACCTAAAGGAGAAGCTAACTACCCCTCTGGCGATAACTATACCAGAGCAAGGACGAGTAGGGCTGAAACTCGGGTCGGGTAGGCTGGGTTTTGACAAACCCAGCCCTAACCCATGTCAAAATTTTTTGAACCCGACCCGACCCGACCCGAATTGCAAACCCGAGTATGTCAACCCAACTCGACCCGAATTGCTAATACTCTCAACCCGAGAGTTGACCCGACCCGACCCGAGTTAGCCAAGTTAGCCCGATTTAGCCTGAGTTAGCCCGATTTTTGAAAGAGGGGAAGAGGGGAAGAGGAAGAGGAAGCGGAAGAAGTAAATATCGATTTTCAAAAGAGGGGAAATGGAAGTGGAAGGGGCGTAGGGTTTTATTTAAGTTATGAATTCGGTCGGGTTTTTCCAGGTGGGGCTTTTTCGGGTCGGGTTGGGTCGGGTTGAAATTTAAATTCTTCAGCCCAACCCGACCTGAATTTCAGTCGGTTTTTTTTTTCCTAACCCAACCTGACCCAAGTTTACAATTTCTATAACCCAGCCCACACTATTTTCGGGTCGGGTCAGTCGGGTCGGGCCAAAACCCAACCCAAGTTTCACCCCTAAGGACGAGGTATGAGGTATATTGTGATGCCTCTAAGCTCGGACTAGGGTGTGTGTTGATGCAAGAAGGAAAAGTTGTAGCTTACGGATCAAGACAACTGAAAGGACATGAGAAAAATTATCCCACTTATGATTTAGAGTTAGCAGCCGTGGTATTTGCATTGAAGTTGTGGAGACATTATTTATTTGGTGAGCGATTTACTGTCTTCTCTGATCACCATAGCCTCAAGTATCTTTTCACTCAGAAAGATTTAAACATGAGGCAACGAAGATGGATGGAGTACCTTGGAGACTATGACTTCGGACTTACTTATCATCCTGGAAAAGCTAATGTAGTGGCAGATACCTTAAGCAGAAAATCTCGCAGTGATATTGCAAAAATGGCGTCACTACATTGGAAAATATTGGAATCTATGTCTGATTATGATTGGGAATTTATTGAAATGGAAGAACCAGCTCGTATTCTGAGTTTAGTGTTACAACCAGAAATAGTTGGAATAGTATTAGAACGGCAACAAAGCGACTCTGAAGCAAAGGAATTGAAAGTTCAGCTGTCGAACGGAATAGAATTAGATGGTTGGAAGATCAGAACTGATGAAGGTTTAACGTTTCAAGATAGATTATTTGTATCTGAATCAGAGGGATGCAGAGAGAAGGTACTAGACCATTTTCATCGTTCCAAGTTTGCAGTGCATCCTAGAAGCATAAAGATGTATCGGGACTTGCGTCGACAATTTTGGTGGAAAGGAATGAAGCGTGAAGTGGCAAACTTTGTATCCAAATGTTTGACTTGTCAACAAGTTAAAGCTGAACATCAGAGACCTGGTGGTAAGATGAAGCCTCTTCCTGTGGCTAGATGGAAGTGGGAGCACATCACTATGGACTTTGTGCCAGGATTTCCAAAATCCACCAAAGGACATGATTCTATATGGGTAATTGTGGATAGACTGACCAAATCAGCTCAATTTCTGCCGGTAAAAATGAAAGATACTTTAACTACATTGAGTAAGTTATACGTTAAAGAGATAATCCGACTGAACGGAGTACTAGTTTCTATAGTATCAGATAGAGATACACGGTTCGTATCTAGATTCTGGCAGGGATTACAGAAGGAATTGGGTACAAAACTATGTTTCAGTACAGCATTTCACCCTCAGACAGACGGTCAGTATGAAAGAACCATTCAGATTTTGGAAGACATGTTGCGTGCATGTGTGATGGATATGCAAGGAAGTTGGGAAGACCACCTAGCGCTCATTGAATTTGTATATAACAACAGTTATCAGTCAAGTATACAAATGGCGTCGTACGAAGCTTTATATGGAAGACCTTGTAGATCACCATTGTGTTGGGCTGAGGTAGGAGATAAACCTCTTCTGGGACCAGAAATGGTTCGCGAAACGTCAGAACAAGTTGAGATGATTAGGCAACGATTCAAAGCTGCACAAAGTCGACAAAAGAGTTATGCTGATAAGAGGCGGAGACCTCTAGAGTTTGAAGTTGGAGATTTTGTGTTCTTGCGTGTCGCTCCATGACATGGTATACAGAGATTTGGTCGCAAAGGGAAGTTGCCACCTCGCTACGTGGGACCGTTCGAGATCGTGAAGAGAGTTGGAGAAGTTGCTTACCAATTGGCACTACCTTCTCTGGAGAAAGTGCATAGCACATTCCATGTGTCAATGCTTCGGAAGTACGACCCAGATCCTTCACATGTATTAAATATAGAAGAGATAGAAGTTTCTGAAGACTTGACTTTTGAAGAGGTACTATAGAGCTTCAAGGTACGCGAACTCAAGTGCTTCGAAGGAAGTGCATTCCTCTAGTGCGAGTCTTATGGCAACATCATGGTGTACAACACGTGACGTGGGAGCCAGAAGCGACGATGCGAAAGTTGTACCCCAGCTTGTTTGCTGATTAAGGTATGAGTCTTTTTTTTTAAAATTTCGGGCCGAAATTTCTTCAAGGGGGATCGGATGTAATACTCCGACCAAAATTAGCGTATAATTACTTGATTAATTATAGTTGATTGTATTTAGTGATAGTTAATCTGAGAGATTAACAAATGAGTTTTCTATAGAGTCATAGTTGACTCGACCCGAGTTCAGAGTCTTTGGATCCAACTCGTTAGCATAGTGGGAAAGTTGAAATTTTCTAAACTTTCTCTGGTTGAGACCCTTAAAATAATCTGTGTTTGGAAAATAAATTATTTGATGTGTAGAAGTGTGGATTTCGGTTTTAAAATGTTAATTTTTAATATTTGAAAGTGTCAAAATAGTTTTATAAAAAAAAAGAGGGTTATTTTATTTAATCAAATTATGGTGTTATATAGTTTTAGCTTATTATTATAAACCATATAATATATAGTTTAATTTATTTTTTTAGAAGATAAGAATGAAGTTAAGAGGTTAGTAGCTAGGCTAGGTTAGAAAAAAAAAATATAATAATAATAAAACCCACCGACATAGTGGGTTTTGAGCTAAAAAGAAGTGAAACAATTGAAGTTGCAGATAGGAAGAAAAAAGAAGAAAAAAAAAAATCAACAGCAGAGGGCTTCTCACCCTCCACCGATCCTCCTTTTTCCCCCTTTCACTTTCATCTTCTTCTTTTTTCCTCTTCAATTGATCCTTTCTTTTCTTTTTTTACTTCCTTTATTCCTCTTCTCTTCTTCTTCTTCTTCCAACTGTTCCTGCAGCAACCGTGCTCTGGTTTGGAGGTTTTTTGCCGGGCTTTCAAACTTCATCATTTCTCGGTGGATTTCGATGATCAAGGTATACAAATTTATCTATTCAAAATTTTAGCAGCTCCAGGACTCTTTGTTTTGTGAAATAGGTTGATTTTGGGTTCGTCTTTGGATTTTTAGCATTTAGGGAAGATGCCCTTTTCTTTTAAATTTTAAGTAACCCCTTTAGAAATGATTTTTTTTTGCTAAGACCTTTATATTGCAATTTTAAACTATGATTTAGTTTATAAAGGGTCTCAAGATTTGGTTTAAGTAAAATGAAGTTTAAGTAGGGGGATTTAATTAATGATTTAATATTCTAATTTTAGTGTGTATTTTGATTATTTAAAAACATAGCTAAATTAATTAGCTTTCAGAGCATTGTTTTAGTTTTAATAATATTTGAATTGTAAGTTGCCGATTAAGTTATAATGTTAATTTATCACATATGGCTAGTTTGAACCATTTTAAAAGTACATTTTATAATTTTAATAATTATGTACAATTTGGTTGATTCATTTTTGTATGGGTGGTGATTTCATCTTTTCATGGTAAAGAGATAATACCATCTATCATGTTTTTATTTTATCATTTAGAGAGCATAGATAGCTTATTTATGAGCAAACTTTTGAAAGTATTTTTTTTGTGTTTATTATGTCATTTGATGATTATTTGAATGGATTTCAAAGGTGAATTGAGTCCATGAGAAAATTTATGGCATTGTTATCAAATGTGTGGTCGTAAATGTAAAAGTCCTACATCAAGGATGTAAATTCTTTTTAGTTTCAAATTTTAGTAGGGTTTTATCATTAAATATGAAATAAGACCAACTTGGAATATTTAAATTAAACCTCCACTATTTTTTTCTCAATTTCGTAGGACGGGTCTTCTTAGGTTAATATATATATAGTGTCTAACTCCGTCAATTATCCAATTGGAACAGTGGACCGACTTTCTCTCCCTTCTTCACGCAAATCGAGAAACCCACTTAACGTCATCGATCAAAGTGAGGAGACTCAAACATGACTTATTTACATGTGAATGTGTGTATGTTTTATGTAATGTTTATATATACATGATATGTGTTATGATTGGAATATATGGAATATGCAGGTGATTATCTGTATATATCTATGAATGTCCCTATGCTAATGTGGTTATGCAGGTGTTGAGAATATGACTACTCTGGGTTGATAAGCCTGGATTTTATGCCAGTGAATGGTAATTGTATATTTTTCCATTTATATGAAATTTTGTTATTGGGGTATGTTAAATATATATACTCACACACTTTTTAAATGGGTCGAGCTCTTGCAAGATGCTGCATTCTGTCTGCCTTGACTTAATGCATTCGAGGATGAGTGCAATTCCTCGACAGGGTTGAGTGGGATACCCTAGGCCTATACAGTTGGGGTTGAGTGGGATACTCTAGTGAGTCAAAGAAACAACGATACACATTAGGAATTGAAATAAAAGAATAATTGCCACATGTTCTGTTATTTATTTCAACTGCATTGTAGACTTTAATTCTCTATTGCATGCTATGTCTATGATAGTTCGAGTTCTCTTCATTGGGCTAGACGCTTACGTGTATCTCAATGTAGGACAAGGTCTGGAGGCAGCAGAGGACCCCCTATAATGACCTAAGCTGTAGAACCTTTGAATTGCACTAAGCTGTTTTGGGAGTAGAATTTACTTAGATGACTTAATATGTAATTATGGTCTAAGTTTACAAGTTGAGTATCTAGACTTGCATGTGTATAAGTATGGCATAAACTGTTATGTATATATAAGTACCTATGTGATAGTTTAGCTTTTATGTACACTTATGGTCTCTTCATGGGCTAGGCAAACCCGAGGCCATGACATTCGAAGTTTCGGGATTAGTTTAAAAAAAAAAAAAATTAGTCTCGTCCGGGCCCACATATCAGTCGGGGCGTGACAGGACATTCCTATATTCGTCTCGCCAAAGGCCATTAAGGGATCTGGTTGGAGATCCGATTTCTGACATTCGGTGAATTCGGCTCGTCGAAGGCCATTAAGGGATCCGGTTGGTGATCCGTTTTTGGACATTTCAGTATTCAATGAATTCGGCTCGCTGAGGGGATAAAGGGATCCGGTTGGGTGATCCGATTTCGACATTTTCTCTTCGTGACTGTAACGACCCGACCCGAACGTAGGGGTCTTAGGGCTTGACTCAGTGTGATATTGTCCGTTTTGGGCCTCACATACAAGCTCGAACACGCACGGTTTTGTTCTTGGGCCCGAGCCCACCTGGCCCGACCTAAAAGGTCTCACACTAAGTTACACATGGGTGGCTTAATATAAACCCACCCTCCCTTTTGTTTCCCACCGATGTGGGACTCTAGGGGAGGGAGGGGTATCACAGTGACGGTATGGACGGTAAAGGGTTAAATCGAGAAAGGTAAAAACCGGTGTTTGTAAAGACAAAACGCCTATGGGACGATCGCTTTCCTAAAGATAAAGCTGTTGGTAGTTGGTAGGTGGTGTTGATTCAAAATCATTAAGGGATTGGATTTGTGATGAGATGCGTATTAAAAAACAGTGATGGGATGCGTATTCAGCTCGCCAAAGGGCCATTAAGGGATCCGGTTGGTGATCCGATTTTGGACATTCATGTATTCGGCTCGTCGAGTTCCATTAAGGGATCCGGTTGGTGATTCGATTTTGGACATTCCTGTATTCGGCTCACCGAGTTCCATTAAGGGATCCTGTTGGTGATCTAATTTTGGACATTGCTGTATTTGGCTTGCCGAAGGCCATTAAGTGATTCCGTTGGTGATCCAATTTTTGACATTCGGTGAATTCGGCTCACCGAAAACCATTAAGGGATCTGGTTGGTGATTCGTTTTTAGACATTTCAGTATTCAATGAATTCGACTCGCCGATGGAGATTAAGGGATCTGGTTGGGTAATTTGATTTTGACATTTTCTTTTCTTGACGGTACGGACAGTAAAGGGTTAAATCGAGAAAGGTAAAAACCCGTGTTTGTAAAGACAACGCCTGTGGGACGATTGCTCTCCTAAAGATAAAGCTGTTGGTTGTTGGTAGGTGGTGTTAATTTAAAATCATTAAGGGATAGGATTTGTGATGAGATGCGTATTAAAAAATAGTTATGGGATGCGTATTCGGCTCGCCAAAGGGCCATTAAGGGATCCGGTTGGTGATCCAATTTTGGACATTCATGTATTCTGCTCTCTGAGTTTCATTAAGGGATTCAGTTGGTGATCCGATTTTGGACATTCCTATATTCGGCTCGCCGAGTTCCATTAAGGGATCCATTTGGTGATCTGATTTTGGACATTTCTGTATTCGGCTCGCCGAAGCCATTAAGTGATTCGGTTGGTGATCCAATTTTTGACATTCGGTAAATTCGGCTCACCGAAAACCATTAAGGGATCCGGTTGGTGATCCGTTTTTGGACATTTCAGTATTCGGTGAATTCGGCTCGCCGAGGGAGATTAAGGGGTCCGATTTCGACATTTTCTCTTCGTTATGGTACGGACAGTAAATGGTAAAACCGAGAAAGGTAAAAATCTGTATTTGTAAGCACAAAGTGCCCGTGGGATGATCACTCCCATTTTCGTGGTAGTTGTATCTTATGACTATCCTAAACAGAATAAAGAGAGGATTGCTCTTATCGGGGAAATCGAGAATAGAATAAGACAATATCAAAACTGTTTGGATGAGCGCTCGGTAAAGTGGTTCTTTAGTTCATTTATGATATGTATTCCATTGCATTTGTTTGCTATCAAAAGAGTGTTTACAATCAACTTGAAGTAAGTTGGAGCTTGCTTTCTTTTATGTCTGATGAACTATCTTGTAGACATGTAGCTTGCTTTTATTTCTGATGAATAATCGAAAAATAGACATTATTTGATGACAATGCACTTGTGACTAGGGGCAACAGTGAGACTTGTATTCATGTGATGACACTTGACGTAGACATTTTCTATTGACAATTAAGACTTTTGTGTAACTGATTTTTTCATATATGAATGATAGATATTTATGAAATTTAAAAATAAAATTTTATATTACATAAGTTAAAATTTGATTTTTCTACTCCGACACGATAATTTCCAATTTAACATGCGTTTGACGTGATAGTATTGGAAATAAGAAATTGTTGAATTTAGAGTCAATAATCTTGTCGTTTCCATATATAACAATAGAAAAAATTATGCAACTATTGATTAATCAGATAACTTCATGAACGCAATTGATATATTTACTTTTAGAAAATCAGTATCTCTGATTTAGGTATTTTACTCTACTTTTACTACGAAATGTTAATTTTGGATAAAAATACACATATGCAAATGCATGAAAATAATAATTTTAAACAGAAATATATTATTAATCACAACTAGCACCATAACTTTAAAAAAAAATTCATGAGTATTTTTTACTTTAAGCATATTTAAGCTATTAAAATCGTTAAAAACATTAATGGCATGGCACATAACTACATGATACATTCACTATCGTAGACAACTAGATAGAGACACGTGTGTGGCTCATATTCCGGATTGATTAATAAAATTAAACAAGTGCTAAGAACATGTCATATATCATCAGTACTATAATTAATATCAGGTAGTGAAAGGCATAATGGTTTATTATATCATATCAATAGTTACTGGGTTTAGTTCAATTGGTTAACCTCGAGCCTCAGGTAATGGGAGGTGCTAAGTTCGAGCCCCCATGGCTTAACGTAGTGTATTCTAAAAGCAGTAGGTATCACCTGTGGGATTTTCCCGCGGTTTTTTACAAGCAAATTTTTTTTTTAAAAAAAATAGTTGGGTATTTTTTATATATTTTGAATATTTGTTAATATTGTAATCTAGACCTTGTGCTCAACAAGGATTGAAATCAATGGAACCACCTGAGTTATTCATCAACTTGAAACCTAGATGTTGGCTGTAGGGCTGAGTAGGGCCCTGACTCCGGTCTGGACTATGGTTCAGTGAATCTTCACTAGTCAACAGATAAAAATTAATGGGCTGGACTGTACAAGCCTAGGTCTGCCCCATTGACAAAAAATTGAAGATCTAGATTAGGCCATCCTTGATTTTGTATTGACCCGTTCCGAGTTTGTTCGATTCTTTTTGAGATTTTCAGATCTCTGAGTCGTTTTCGGGACTGTGGTAGCAGTGAGGACGGTGTGGGCTCCGTGGTGGGCCCTATTTTGCCTGATTTCGAGTTCGGGAACTTGAAGGGTATTTCAGTAATTTTGAATTATTATATTTTCTGTCGTAAAAAATGCTTGAAAAATCACACGTCTTTCTCTCTCGATGTTCGACATTTGATTTTCTCGGGTTTTGAAATCATTTTCTTTTAAAATAGTGTGAGTTTTGAAACTCTATTTTCACGCGATTCGAGATTTTTCTTAAAAATTCAAAAGAAAATAATAAATAAATAAAATAAACACTCAAAACCCTCAACCCCCCCAAAACCCTACTTTTTCTTAAACCATTCTTTCCCTAGACACTGTAGCAATTTGCGCTACAGTGTCGCCGCCCACCCAAACCCTAGTAGCCCTTGCTGGTGGCGCCTCCCTTAATCCCTCCCTCTCGGGTAACTCTCTCTCCCCCTCTCTCTCTCGGCTTCTCCTCCTCCTCCTCCTTCTCCTTCATCTTTCCCTTCTCCTTCCTCTCTCCCTCGGTCGGCTCGGACAGTCATAGCCGTCTCGATCCACCTTTGCAATCAGCCCTCGCGTCAGAGCCCGCCCTGCTACAACTCTGACTTTGCTGTGCTCGACATCTCCCGTCGTCCCTTCTCCTCCTTCGCCGCCGTCCGGATCCTACCGAAAACCAGGTACTCGTGTTTCCCCTCTTTCTTTTCCCTCTCACTCAGATTTTTACTTAACCTTCCTTGATTTCATGCGATTTCCACGGTTTTCTTCGCCTTTCCCTGTTTTCCTTCCTCTTTTTCATCGAATTTCTCTAGTTATTGAGATTTCTCTTTTCTTTCCTCAGTTTTCCTAATTTTTTTTTTCTAGTTTTCCCCTTTCTTCTTTCCCCTTTTTCGACTAGGTTGAGTGACCGAGTCGATTCAGTCGAGTTCCTTGTTGACTCGGTTGAATTTCTGGGTTAACCCAGCCCCATAGGATCGGGACAGACCTATCTACCTAGCCCACTGGCCAAAACCCGACCCAGTGGACTTGTTCAGATTTGGCCCAGTTAGGCCAGGCCCAGACTCGGTCCAGTGCTGGATCTGGCCCACTTGTTCGGCCCAACTAAGCCTAGACTTGATCCGGCCCTGTTCTAACAAGCCCAGTTCTTCAGCCCGGCCCATTTTCAGGCCCAAATCTTAGACCCAACCCGTTTTGGGCCCAACCCAGTTTTAGGCCTGTTTTCAGTCCGAATTCTTTTTAGCCGTCTTACCTTATTCACTTATTCGTTATTCCTTGTTTTAACAGTTTGAGCACCCTTCAACCCATCAAGCCGCTTGTTCGCCTCGGATTCTCGACTCCACACTTCGCTGAGGGGACTTATCACTGTTTTAGCATACATTCGCATCCTTTAAACTTTGACTTTGGACTTGGAGTGACTTGAATGGGGTCCTTCGTTTATTGGGTCACTCGGTAAGGGAACCATTGGATGAATCTGTGGCAAGGGATCTGTTCGAGTGCACTCAGGTCAACTTTATGCAGAAAAGAAAATAATATAATAATAATATTTTTGATCAGACGAATGAATATTGAACATGATGCTTGAAATTGAGTGAAAGCACGTGGTGTATTTAACTATTTCACATGAATGAGTTTATGATGGAGGATAAGATATGCGTTGGGTGTCGAATATGATGTATGAGATTTAATGATAACATGTAGTATGTTTGTATATAACTTGAATGAGATCATGAGTATGGGGAATTGTGACCTGTCATAAGTTTAAGCTGTTGTATATGATCATGACATCATGTGTATGCATTGGAGGGATTGTTCATATGTGTATATGTTTATGATTATGTGATGAGTTTTATTATTGGGAGGACTTCCCCGTTACGCTCCGGCGGTCGAGACCCCCATAGGAGATGCAGGTTTCCCTATTGTGTTCCGGCGGTCGAGGTGCATGCCCCTTGAGATTGGCTTCCCCGTTATGCTCCGGCGGTTGAGAACCCCATATGGGATGCTGGTTTCCCTGTTGCATTCCGGCTGTTGTGTATGGTATGGTCTCTCGGTTGGATTGGTTGGGAGACTGGAGTTGTTGGAGGACCATGTGAGTTATGGAGGCGATGCCCCAGACTGGTCAGAGGGACCAATTGGCTAGTGATACAGTTGAACACTCATGTATGGAGACATTCATTCTATGATGATGTTGTTGCATTCATGTATAAGATACATATGTTGCTGACAGGTGATATGCATTATCTCTTCACTAGGCTGGTTGTATTGTGCAGTCTCCCGACGACATTAGTAGGGAGACCGGAGTTTGCTAGAGGACCCGGTGTGGGTTACCGAGATGATGTCTTGGATTTGACCGGTGGATTAATAATTGATGATGTTGAGTTTTACGTGCTCTTGAGTACCGTTGTTATCAAAATGTTCTCGCATTCATGCATATGTTATATTTATTGTTGACATGTGATATGCTTTCTCCTTTCACTGGGCTGGTTAGCTCACCCCTTACCTTTCAGTTACCCAAATTGCGGAGGGACCAGATGGGCCCCTTGAGCAGACACCCGAGGAGTAGTACTAGAAGTTGGATATTTTATATTTATGTCCATGCCTTAGTTTGAGAGGCTTTTGTTCCATATGGACATACTACCGTATGTTGTGGTCTATATGATTGTATAATTGCATTCGAATAGTCTTTGGTTGTTCGTTATGTTTAATGGTATAATGGGTTTTGTTCATCCGGGTTGTTGAGCGGGGGGACAATGGCCCCTTTTTAAAAAAAAAAATGCCCAGTATCTTATTTTTCAGTAGTGTTTTGAAATGTTTCGGAGATAACACACCCGTAACGGGATGGGGTGTTACAGATTTAGATTCGGTTGATTCTTGGGCCTTGAAGTTGGGCCATAGCTTGAAATTTTGGGCCTTACAGTAGATGGAGCCAGTCCAGCAGTCCCCTTCCATCACGCTTGATGAGAATAGATTTGGGCCCATTCTCAAGAGTGAATTAGAATATTTACCTGTCATAGTTTGTGGCACTTAGCCCATCTCATCAAGAGGTGACCCAAATAGTAAAATTCTAGTCAATGGTCAATGTTCAAAGCATTGATAGAAAAATTCTTCGAAAAATCTTGTTTATTTTGGATACTCCAATGTTATCAGAACCGGACTGTCTAACGAACCATCTTCGAGGAGGTTAGGGTTCAACCGGGGTTCAACTGCAGTCAAAGCCGGTCAAGTATTAAAATAATATAAATATTATATATAATATTAAGTAAGACATATTTTACCAATAACATTAATATAAATATTAAAAATAGCATTCAAACTCTGAGTAATATACCAAAACGGTGAAATATATGGGATAGAAATCGTAATAAACATTTATATTTCGAATATACACATTTTTTAAGGGGAAAATTAAAAAAAAAAGATTCAAATTTCTGAACCGAGGTTCGCGGTTTTTGTGTCAAAACCGCATAAACCGCGGGTCTAACCGGTTTTATGCAGTTTTGACCCAAAGCCGGTTTTTGAGATGGACCGAACCGTAGATCCCGCGGTTGCGGCTGAATCGTCGGTTCGACCACGGTTCAGTCCGGTTCTGATAACACTGGGATACTCAGCTCTTTAGGTATTCAGAGTTATGAAACTGATGCCTAATTGTGGTCTTAAACAGTTCATGTGGTTTAGTGGCTGAACTATTGCTATTGTTTGGTTTTACACTCAGTCTGAATAATTAATGACACTATTGCTATTGTTTGGTCTTACACAGTCTAAATAATTAATGGTTAGACTGATGCAAAATGTGTTTGGTCTTACACTCAATCTTTGTTATATGTAATGTTAAGACTGATGGCAATCAAATTAACATTGGTCTTACACTCAGTTCAAAATATTCTAATGAATCTTCTAATGAATTAATTTCATTTGCGTTATCCAATTTTAATTAGTTAACAGAGGAATGTAATAATTGAAATTTAAATTCAAAGTGCAATTAAAGTAATTTTAACAAAAAACAAATTTAGATTCAAATGGAAATCCTGAACGATTCAAAAAGATCTAAGTTTGATTTATTTCAAAATGAAGTCTGATGTACAAACTTCTGACCAGGGATACATATCATTCGTATCGGCCGTATAGCCTTCATATCGGCCGATATGATTAATATCGGTATTTTTTTTTTAAAAAAAAAAAAAATCAAAACTGTGATGGGCTCGGGTCAAAAATATCAGCCGATATCAGCCGATATTTACATTTTCAATTTTTTTTTTTAAAAAAACAGTTTCTTTTTTCGGGTTTTTTTTATATTTTTTAATTCAAAAAAATAAAATAATAAAATAATACCGATATTTAAAAGAAAAAAACAAAAACAGGAGAGAGAATCATATCAACCAATATTTGCATATCGGCCGAGGCGTTTTTTGCAACCTTACTTCTGACCAAATACTAAAATTTATAATACCTTATTTTTAATTATAGAAAAGGAAGTAAAATAGCAAAGGATTAAAATACGAAATCGGGTGTACTTAAAGTCATTAATAACATTGAGCAACACACCTCATGGAAATCAATGCTTTCCCACCTTTGGGATTTTTCCAAATTAAAACCTCAGGCCCATGACGTCCATTACCTAAGACTTCCCAATTTGGTTTGGATTCTCCTTCACTGTTGGCGTCCATGTGGCATCCGGGTGTCCTCTATGTCAGCAGCCCATGTGTCTTTTGTGGGTCCACTGAAATGACAACATTTGGATTTAGTTCCATGGGCTTTTGAGGCCCAGCTCGCATCCAAATGGGCCAGGCCCATAACTTTTAAAATGGACTTTAATTATGGTGTGAGTAGTGTCCAATAAATAATGTTTGAGATCCCTTCTTTCATCCATTAATTGAAGCATAAATCTGGAAAGCAAACTCATCACTTTCATCTAATTGAGCCGACTCGTCCTTGACCGGGCTCACGTTGGATTCATCGGACAATTGAATTGAGCTTTAGCACCTCAATAACCATCAAAATCATATTATGAAGATATTTTGTCATATTCAAATTTGTTGTCGTCTCAACAAATTAATGGTAATTGTCCCAAGGTTGTTATAAATAAGGAATTTAACTGTAAGTCTATTATCTTTAGACGTCCACCCATCACTGACCACATTGACTCATGTCTCATCCTAGGAGGGTTTAAATGTCCATGTAACAACTCGTTCCGCTAGCACAATATTGTCCGTTGTGGGTCTACACACGAACCCGCATGGCTTTGCTTTGGCGAGCCAACCCACTGTTGCTCCCAAAAGGCCTTTTGTTAGAAGGAGGAAGGCTACTACTTATATACCAAGGAATTTCCAATGCCACTAGCAATGTGGGACTTTTTGGAGCAGGGTATTACAATCTACCCTCCTTAAAGCCAGAGCCGTCCTCGGCTCTGTATACACAACCACCAAGCCCACCTCCTCAGGTAGAGAGTTGAACCATGCTCTGATACCATTTGTAACAACTCGTCCCGCTAGCACAATATTGTCCGCTTTGGGCCTACACACGAACCGGCAAGTTTTACTTTGGCGAGCCAACCCACTGTTGCTCCTAAAAGGCCTTGTGCTAGAAGGAGGAAGTCTACTACTTATATACCAGGGAATTTCCAATACCACTAGCAATGTGGGACTTTTTGGGGTAGGGTATTACAATCTACCTCCTTAAAGTCAGAACTGTCCCCGGCTCTGCACACACAACAACCAAGCCCACTCCCTCATGCGGAGAGTTGAACCATGCTCTGATACCTTGTAACGACCTGTCCCGCTAGCAATGTGGGACTTTTTGGGGCAGGGTATGACAATCTACCCCTCTTAAAGCCAGAGCCGTCTCCGGCTCTGCACACACAACAACCAAGCCCACACCCTCAGGTAGAGAGTTGAACCATGTTCTTTGTAATACCCTGCCCCAAAAAGTCCCACATTGCTAGTGGCATTGGAAATTCCCTAATATATAAGTAATAGCCTTGCTCCTTCTAGTATAAGGCCTTTTGGGAGCAACAGTGGGTTGGCTCGCCAAAGCAAAGCCTGCAGGTCCATGTGTAGGCTCAAAGTGGAAAATATTGTGCTAGCAGGATGGGTTGTTATAAATGGTATCAAAGCATAGTTCAACTCTCTGCCTGAGGGGGTGGGCTTGGTTGTTGTATGTTTAGAGCCGGAGATGGCTTTGGCTTTAAGGAGGATAGATTGTAATACCCTGTCCCAAAAAGTCCCATATTGCTAGTGGCATTGGAAATTCCTTGGTATTTCCTCCTTCTAGAACAAGGCTTTTTGGGAGTAACAGTGGGTTGGCTCGCCAAAGCAAAGCCGTGCTGGTCTGTGTGTAGGCCCAAAGCGGACAATAGTGTGCTAGCGGGACGGATCGTTACAAATGGTATCAGAGCATGGTTCAACTCTCTGCCTGAGGGTGTGGGCTTGGTTGTTGTGTGTGCAGAGCCGGGGACGGCTCTGGCTTTAAAGGGGGTAGATTGTAATACCTGCCCCAAAAAGTCCCACATTGCTAGCGGTCTACACACCCTCAGGCAGAGAGTTGAACCCCCGTTAAAGCCAGAGCAATGTGAGATGTTTTGGGGCAGGGTATTACAATCTACCCCCTTTAAAGCCAGAGCTGTCCCCGGCTCTGCACACACAACAACCAAGCCCACACCCTCAGGCAGAGAGTTGAACCATGCTCTGATACCATTTGTAACGATCCGTCCCGCTAGCACACTATTGTCCGCTTTGGGCCTGCACACAGACCCACACAGCTTTGCTTTGGCGAGCCAACCCACTGTTGCTCCCAAAAAGCCTTGTGCTAGAACAAAGAATGCTACTACTTATATACCAAGGAATTTCCAATGCCACTAACAATGTGGGACTTTTTGGAGCAGAGTATTACAATCAACTCCCTTTAAAGCCAGAGCCGTCCCCGGCTCCGCGTAACAACAACCAAGCCAACACCCTCAGGCAGAGAGTTGAACCATGCTCTGATACCATTTATAATGACCCGTCCCGCTATCATATTATTGTCCGCTTTGGGCCTACACACTGACCCGCACGACTTTGCTTTGGCGAGCCAACCCACTGTTGCTTCCAAAAGGCTTTGTGCTAAAAGGAGAAGGCTACTATTTATATACCAAGGAATTTCCAATGCCGCTAGTAATGTGGGACTTTTTGGAGCAGGGTATTACTGTCCACACTCATTGTCCATCTTCTGAACATCTCGTGGGATGTAAACTTGTGTAATCTCGTATGGGGTTGGTGTTAGTGCCAAAATCGCGTTCAAACAAACACAATGAAAGCAATCAAACATTCACGAGAAGACAATACAATTTTTATGTGGTTCAGCTGAGGCCTACGTCCACGAGCAGCAATCGGGTAAGCTCCACTAATTCATGATTCTAAATATAAGCACTAGATGAATACAAACAATTTACATCAATATTTGTAGAAGCATTATTGCACAATAGACTGCATTCTTCTTTTTAACATTTTTCTGAAAACATGTGTTGTTTGGCATGTTAGTTCCCCGGCTCGTCCGAGTCACCCATATTGTCAATTACGTGACTAAGTTGGACCTTGCCTTGGAAGAATGTGAAGATCTACTATGATTGGAAGAATCTATACCGAATATGTTATTGGCACACGAGTAAGTGAACCTTAAGAGACTTTAGGTTAAGTCAAACACTGTAGAAGTCAATTGTTTATAAACTGGAAAATTATAATATAATTGACTTTCAGTCTCCTGCAGTTTGTCGAGACCTTGCAAACAGTCTTTTACTGAATAATATCTGGACAGCTATAACTCAGCTGATCTTGTGTCTTGCTGACCGAGTCTCTTACAGATTTAGGAAATTAAATATGTATTCCTTAATTGGGAGTTTATTATGGAAATAAGGTATATCCACATGTTGAAACTCCAAGTACCACCTCACACAAATTTGAATTGAACCGTTGGGGTGACTCAACTTGGATAGCTGTCATATACAAATTTGGTAAGGCTCCTCAATATGTATGATTGACAATCATCAATCTCTCTCTATGTAAATCCTTGATTGATGACTGAAATAAATTGATGGTCAATCATGCACAAGTGGCATTCTAATTGGCTGCTCATTAACTGTTTGATAAATAGAATAATTTATACAGAGTCAGTGTTGTCTTACCATATACTGCCACGAGGCCTCATTGGAATCCTCGAGGCCTCGTGGACGTGACTGGCCACAAAAAACAGACACTGTCTTATTTATATCTTAGAACTGAATGAAATAAGTTACACAAAGAACCTCTTGGAAAAATAACAGTGTGACCAGAGAGATTAACCACCTTTTCACAGCTTCTTCATCATCCTCTAACAAGGATATGTTTGGGTAATCAATACCTTAAGTTTGATGAAGTTAAGGGTGTTTTATCTAGGACAAAAAATTAGTTATACCTTTGTCCTAATACCCTTGTCCCGCTGTGCCAATACTCAACTATGGTGAACCTAATCTAAAGGAAGAGGCGCAGAAACATCGAGCACAAGAAGAACACATTTTGAAGAACTGTTAAGGCCCAAGACAAGTGTTCTTTGTTTACTTTATTTTTATCATTGTACTGTGGATTAGATTAGTGTAATTAAACCACTTTAAAAAATAGGTGTTAAGGATTAGACCATGCGGTCGAACCTTTCAAAACTAGGTTGTGATGTTTGGGTGTGACTCCCATACATAGTGGATTTGGGATAGCCCTAGAAAGGGTGAGTCCAACAGTGGATGTAGGTTCAGGTGAACCGAACCACTATATATCGTTGTGCACGTGTGGTTTGCTTTAATGGTTTGATTCATTTGTTTATCACTTGCACGCACGTTTATTCCGCTGCATATATTGTTAAATTGATAAATTATTAAAAAGGAAAATAAAATCGGATCAGACCTATTCAACCCCCCCTCTAGGTCGTGCATTACTCTAGTAAAGGAATTTCAATTGGTATCAAAGCCAGGTTACTCCTTGTTTGACTTAATCGTCTGGAGTTGATCCTTTTTGCTAGAACTATGCATTTGGGTGAAAGTTTAGATATAAATAGACCTCCTTACTTTGATGGCTCCAATTACAATTATTGGAAAATAAAAATGAAAATATTTTTAATTTCCTTAGACCCAATTGCTTGGGAAGCCATCATAAAATGTTGGTCACATCCTATAGAAGAAGTGACCATATATTAACATAAAATGATAAGGCAAAAAATCTTGAACCTTTGGGATGATATTGAGAGAAGCATGTATGATGGTAATTTCAAAGCTCTCAATGCCATCATATGTGCTGTTTCCGCTGATGATTTAAATGTGATCAAGACTTTTGAAACAGCTAAGGAGGCGTAGGAATATCTGGAAAGAATTTATGAAGGTATAACTATTGATGAGAATTCTAGAATCCTCACAATCTCCAAAGCTTACCATGAGGTAAACATAGACCAAGATCCTACACATAATGCCCTTGCAGTACACACTACACTGAAAAATGATCTTGATGTAAAATCTGAGGTTTTTAAGAATACCATTCTAAACGGTGCTAAAGATTCTAGAAACAAGATTGGTTTTGGTCACAAATTGGAGAATGTTGTTTTGCCCATCTTGATCCAAAAGAGTAAAAAACATGTAACTTTCTTCTATTGTAACAAAACTGGCCATTTCAGACATGAATGCAAGTTAAGGACGTTGCACTTTGAAAATAAAAGTATTGAAAATCATTCCAAAGGTGCAAAGAAAAAGAAAAAGAAAAAGAAAAATAATTTTAGAGGAAAATCACACATTGAAAAGAGAAAGAAGGAAAAGTATTTTGTCACTGTGAATTTCTCTAAGAAAAACAATGCTCCACACCATAGATATCAGTCCTACGTTGGCAAATCTTATGGGAATGTGACAAGACCTCAAAATATTATGAATTGGAATAATATAATGAGGTTCTTATCTCAAATTAGCGGATATGAGCTAAATATTCTAAGATGTGTAATCAAAACACTCAACATCCGTAAATTTAAGAAGAAAGGACCGGATCAAAATTTTAAGTGGGTTCAAAAGGTGAGAGGGTTGTTTTAGGTCCCTTGATGTACTTAGTTCCTCTTTGTACCTAATAAGAAATTGTGTTTTTGAGGATCTAACAGATTGGTTGGGTGATGGATCTTTCATAGTTTCAAATATTGGAATAAGTGCTTATTTAAAACTGATGTTTTGTTAAATCTGTTTCTCCATGATATTATTATGTAGTACTCATGGGAGTATTTGAGTGGTTGCTACCTTCAATACCAAATCTTTTAACAAGATCTTTAGTATACTTAAATTGCGAAATAAAGAACCCATCATTAAGTTGTTTTATTTGTAACCAAGAAAATAATTAGGCTCTCCAATCATGCTCATTTCAAATTCTAATTTCATAAGATTAGAGAAACTAATAGTGGTTTGGTCATCAGTGGATCCAAACACAATATCATCCACATATATTTGAGCTATTAATATAGTTTCATTGGATTTTCTCACAAATAGTATTTCGTCTACACTTCCCCTTTGAAAATCATTATCCAATAAAAACTGTGTAAGTCTTTCATACCATGCCCGTGGGGCTTGTTTAAGGCCATAAAGTGTCTTCTTTAATTTGTAGACAAGATTAGAGTGTTTTGGATCTATGAACCCTTTAGGCAACTATACATAAACCTCTTCATTTAATAAACCATTCAAGAAAGCACTATTTACTTCCATTTGAAAAAGCTTAAATTTCAAATAACACGCAATAGACAAAAGGATACGTATAGATTCAAGATGTTCTATAGGAGTAAAAGTCTCATGAAAATCAATTCCCTCAATTTGTGTATGGCCTTGAGCAACAATGTGAGCCTTATTCCGAACTATTGTCCCATTTTCATCCATTTTATTTTTGTAAATCCACTTGGTACCTATTACATTTGTATTTTTTGGTCTTGGTACCAAATCCCATACGTCATTTCTTGTAAATTGAATTAGCTCTTCTTGCCTTACGTTTACCCAATCTTCATCTAGCTGCTCTTCATCAATATTCTTGGGTTCTAATTGAGAGGTGAAGCAAAAACAGCTAGAGATGTTTTCTAGTTGCTTCCTGGTTTTTACTCCCGTCATGGGATCCCCAATGATGCTCGACATATGATGTTTTTTATTTGGTTTAAGTTCAATGGATGTCGAAGACGACGAAGGAGGATTATCAATTTGATTTGAAGATTGATCCACCTTATCTACGGTTTCATGTACAAAAGAGGGCTGGTCATCAATGGCTACATTTGTGACACCATGCCCCTTTGTGAACACACCACTGATGTGGGGAGTCCCACATCGGTAGTGGAGGTTTAAGAGTGAGGGTTTATTTGAGGCCACCCCCTTAACTTTTGTGTGACGCGTTCCAGCCCAGTGGATGGGTAGTGGAAACAAATCCTTGAGAGGTGGACCTAAAGAGAACAATATCTCGTTGCGTACTCTGATACCAGGTGACACGTTTTGTTTTGGGCCGGGCCTTGTGGGCCTGGGCCCAAGAGCAAATCCGTGCGGGCTCGCTTGTGTGCGAGGCCTAGAGCGGACAATATCACACTGAATTGGACCCTAAGCCCTGTATTCGAGTCGGGTCGTTACAATTTGGTATCAGAGCCGAGGTTCTACGCTCTGACTGTGTGGGCTTTCCTCCTTCCCTGGTATTATTGAGCTGGGCCGAGTCGAGCCGAGGGCGGCTCGAGGCTTTAGGGGGGTGATTGTGATACCCTGCCCCTTTGTGAACACACCACTGATGTGGGGAGTCCCACATCGGTAGTGGAGGTTTAGGAGTGAGGGTTTATTTGAGGCCACCCCTTAACTCTTGTGTGACGTGTTCCAGGCCAGTGGATGGGTAGTGGAAACAAATTCTTGAGAGGTGGACCCAAAGAGGACAATATCTCGCTGCATAATCTGATACTAGGTGACGTGTTTTGGGCCGGGCCTTGTGGGCTTGGGCCCAAGAGAAAATCTGTGAGGGTTCGCTTGTGTTCGAGGCTTAGAGCGGATAATATCATACTGAGTTGGACCCTAAGCCCTGTATTTGAGTCAGGTCGTTACAACATTAATGGATTCCATTATAGCACCGGTTCTAAGATTTTTAACTCTATAGGCTCAGCTGGTGTTAGAGTATCCTAGGAAAATTCCTTTATTACTTTTCGCATCGAATTTTCCTAAGCTTTCACGATCTCTAAGAATGTGACATTTACTACCGAAAACCTTGAGAAACTTACAATTTGGTTTCCTACCAGTCCACAATTCAAATGCTGTTTTATTTAGGCCCGCCCTTAGATAAACTTTATTTATGATGTAACATGCGGCATTGACAGCCTCGGCCCACAAATTTTTTGGTAACTTCTTGCTATCTAGCATGACTGTGGCCATGTCTTGAAGAACCCAATTTTTCCTTTCGGCCATCCCATTTTGTTGGAGTGTCTTAGGAGCAGAGAACTCATGACGTATACCATGTTTTTCACAATATTTTTTAAAACAGTGATTTTCAAATTCACCCCCATGATCACTTCTGATTCTATTTATGGGTGTTTGTTTTTCAATCACAATGCGTTTTGCAATAATTTTAAATTCATGATATGCATCTGATTTCTCCCTAAGGTAACCTACTCATGTGTATCTGGTATAGTCATAACAACAACCATGAAATACACTTTACCTCCTATACTTATATTTTGGGTTGGTCCAACTAAGTCCATATGTAGGAGCTCAAGTGGTCTGGTAGTAGTCACAACATTTACTTTCTTATGGGCTGCTCTCACTTGTTTACCCTTTTGCTACTCACACAAAACACTTGAGCTGATCTACTTATATTGGGTAGTCCTTGATATGTTTGCTCAATTTTGACAAATCTTTAAAATTTACGTGTCCTAGTCTCTTGTTTCACAACTCAGCTTCATTAAGTTTAGATATATTACAATAATTTATGCTAGGAGTTGTACAGTTTTTAAGGGCATAACATTAATCAGAAGTTTTCAATCCCTTAAGGACAACTTCACCTTCATTGTTATAGATTTGACAATCATTCTTACGAAAGGTAACATAATGATCTTTCTCACATATTTGAGATATACTCAAAAGATTGTGTTTAAGACCATCAACTAGCAACACATCATATAAGGTAAAGGAGTCATTTAATTCTAAGGTTCATTTCCCTACAATTTTAGCAAGATTTTCATCCCCAAAGATAACCGAACCACCATTGAAATCTATAAGGTTTGACATAAAAGTTTTATCTCCAGTCATATGCCTTGAATAACCGCTATCAAGGTACCACTTTGACTGATTTTCAACCTTTAATGCTGTATAAACAATCAAGCTTTTGTACTTAGGAACCCATTTTAAAATGATTGTGGTTTTTAAATTTCAAGGGACAGATTTTTGAAGGTTATATCCGAATTTTCTGTTCATTTTTTCATTTAAAATTTTGTTCAGCTTTTGAGCCAAATTTTCACTATGATAATATTCTCTCTTTTCTTTTTCATAAGTTTGCACTTCAAAACTTTTCTGATTTGTTTTTTCCCATAAGTTTCTTATTCTAAATTTGCACTCAAATCTGAAATGTCCCTTTTTAGCATAGTAAAAACAAGTAATATTTGAAGGTCTAGAGGATTGACCCTTAACAAACACAGTTTGGCTCACTGTTTTACATTGTCTTGGTTGTACCCAAGACCAGTTTTGTCTTCATGATTTTTACCCGAGTTTAGCAATCTTTCTAATTTGTATTGTCATTGGGTAAAATTTATTTTCAAAGTTGAGTTTATGATTTTTAAAACTGTTTATTTTAGAATAAGCATTAATGATTTCTTCTGATAAGATACTTTGAATATCTTCTAATTTTTTAATATCATTCTCATAATTTCCACTAATTCATGATTCTAAATATAAGCACTAAATGAATACAAACAATTTACATCAATATTTGTAGAAGCATTATTGCACAATAGACTGCATTCTTCTTTCTAACATTTTTCTGAAAACATATGTTGTTTGGCACATAGAAAGCAATGAAGAACAATGATTCTGTAATCTCTGTTTTTTTGAGTAATCTATGCTTCTAGCTTAGTGCAAGGCCCCTGTTCCTTGTGATCATTATTTTCATGGATGAGAAGCTTCATTCTTTAAACTTTGTGAAGATTGACTTGAGCTCTATGTTGTGGTTGTGTGGTAAAAATAACATTTATAGGAGCATGAACATATGAATGAGAGAGCTCAAATGAGAAGTGTTACAGAATCATGATCAGAGCTATCTTTGCTTCTATGAATGCAAAATTTTGGCCAATGCAAGTCCTTGGCCCTGCACCGAAGGGAAAGAACGCCATTTGATGCTTTGATGCATGTGATAGGCCCAGGGCCGTCTTTAGCCTTTGGCAAGAAAGGCGACCGCCTTAGGCCCCCAGACTAAGAAAGCCCTTCTTGCCTTGGTTGGACTCCCATCAAGTCTCTCGCCATGGGGGCTGAAGCTTGATGCAGCTATAAAAAATGGTTCTTGTTTCTCTCTTTCAAAATCTCAATCTCTCTTCAACCCTTCTCTTTTTACTGATTATTGGAGCCCAACAATTACATATTCACTCTGTTTCTCTGACTTCTGCAAGTTTTTGTAAGGCACTTTTCTTTCCCATTTCATTTCTTTATTATTTCTTAATTTAAAATTTCGGTTATAATTGATAAACAGTTTGGATTAATGAATTTATGACATAAGGTAGTTTTGGAAAATTCCTTTTAAAATCGAAATGAAAATTCGTTCTGAAATCTAGATCGGTCGAAACCCCTCTTCTTCCTCTTTCAGCTTTTTGTAAATGATTCTCATATTAATCCTTTTATCTCTTACTTCTTGATTTAATGCTAATATTAGTTTTAATTATGACCAGTTTTAATCTCAAAACTTGTTAACATTATTTTCAAAAGAGGTTTAAAACATGAAAGTAGGTCCAGGAAACCCTTCTCTCTGTTATTCCTCTATCCCCATTTAGTTTCTCAGGTAGGTTTTCCTTAAATGTTTTGTTAAATTTGATATTGTAAATGGGATTGAAAAAAAAAAGGAAATGATTTGGGTTTATTTTTCCACTGTCATTTTTCAGCTAATTGTTTGTAAATTATTCAGATTATATAAAAAAGAAGAAGAAAAAAAGAGCAGTAGAGAGAACTCATCTCTCACTCTTTGTTAGCACTTCAGCCCACTCAGTATACTGATCATGTAAAGTGTTCTTATTCTATTTTAATTGTTGAATATGCTAATTTCACTCGGATGGGTAAATTTTTCAATGGTCTGTATTGTTGGCCTCCTGATCTTTTTAAGTTAAAAAAATTATTATCTAGAATAATTTATTTTATTATATATAATTAAAATTTTAATTAAATATTACTTATAATAATATGTTAAATACCAAGAAGGCCCCATTTAAATTTTTGCCTTAGGCCTCAATTTGGGTCTAGATGGCCCTGTACACACTCAAGACAACCATGGTCCATGTCAGTAACACTGATGTGGTTTCATGTCCAGCAAAGTAAAATAACTTGCATTCCTCTATTATTTCTTCATTTGTTAATCTAATGGCTGCTTTCTTTCCATGTTCTTGTGTGTCATTATTGGCCTCTAGTAATAAACCCAGTAAGTCGTCGTTAGAAGAAGCTCCCATTTTGATGGCCTTTCTCTCTTCTTGATAATGTTCTTCAGAAGAGCAGTGATCTCTCTCTCCACTTCCTTTCTTCTAATGTTGTCTTTTGTGGGGAGAAACCTGCACAAAAATAATATAGAGAGAACTTAGTGTAAAAATTACACAATATTAATTCCACATGATTGCTCTTCTTCTTCATCATCATCAACTTCTTCTTCACTTAATCAAACTAATGCAAATGTAGGATTTGAAACATGATATTGGATATTTGAACTGATCTTTAAGAAAAAAGAAGAAGAAATTTAGTGGAATTGCAGAAGTTTCATTTGAGGGCAATGCACATTAGAACTTGTTCATGATTTTCCAATAGGAAATTCTTATTGGACTATACAATATATTTTTCCTTTCCTTTCATCTAGTTCTTGCAGTTAGGAGTCTCACAAAGAAAGAAGTTAGAATTGTTAGTGAACAAAAAAAAAAACTCCAAGTAGCATCAAGAGAATTGCACCTGTAGCCTGGTATGTATAAATTTTGTAAAGCTCTGCCAATGAGTAGAGCTAATTCTGACTGTAGTTGGAATATCCGCTTCCCTTCACTGTAACTACTGCCAAATGCTGCTCTGGAGATCACATCTGCTGTAAGACTCTTCTAAGTTCTGGCCACATCCAATTCATAGGACTCATTCGATCCAATTAATATTTCCCATCTCTCCACCATCTCACTACAGCTTGTAGAAAATGCAGGGAGCATCCTCTGTAATGAACAGCAATGCAAAATTAGAGGCTTACCTCCTTGAAATTAGATATTACTTTAAAATGTTTCTAAATACAAATTTGGCCCCAAAAATAAATCACACTGATGAAACAGAGGTCAATGTACTATACTTCTTTCCAATTTCAAATATGCATTCGGCTTTGAATATTTTAGGGGAATGTGGATTCTTCTTTTCCATTGCAAAGGTAGCAGGACTAAGATAAGAAACCAAATTAGATACAAAGGTTTTCTTTTGATTCTCTTCACAACAGAATTGTTTTTCTCTAATAATAATTTTAGGTGAAAAGGCAAAGAAATGGTACCCTATTTGATACATATCTCTCATTCTGCCAAAATATTCAAGCTACTGTAATTTTTGGCAGGCCAAATTCACCCTTGTATATGAAATTTCAACAGAGATGAGAACAGAGGGAATTTACCTTCAGCTTCTCCACATGAAAGGCAGGAGAAACAAGCCTCCTGCGTTTGGCCCACTTCTCCCCTCCAATGGTAGCAAAGCCTTTTGATAAAGATTTAGCTAGAGGGTTCTGTTTAGGCTTCTCAAAGTGACCAAACTTGTTAGACAGGATTTCCTTCACCAGCTCAGGATCCATGATATTCACTCTAGGAATTGGTACATACCAGGTCATTGACTTCTTTCTTGCATTTTAATCTTATTTTAGTATCCACATGGGTGTAGTTCAACTGGTCGCTTCCTACCTCACGAAGTGGGAGGTTGAGGGTTCGAACCCCCATGGCCTATCCTTGGTGTGCCCTAAGGGTAGTGGACTCACCCATGAGGGTTTTACGCTGAGTATCCAGTGATTTCCCATATGTAAATTTAAAAAATAGCTTGGAAGATGCCCATCACTTTCTGAAGAATCTAACTTTAGTGAAATAAGATACACTTTTAACCATCATCATCATCACGACACTCATTATAGAATTGGCACTAACAATTATTTTGTATGAGCCAATTGCCATATAAACCTCATAAGAATCAAATGTACAACCATTTGCTTCCAATAATGAAACATTTGGCAACTGCTAGCTGCCCTTGTCTTAATACGGTTCATCAGATAACCCGTTGCAAAGGATCACAAAGAAAGGAAAAACTTATCAATAAAATGAAGTTCATTAAAAGATGTTGCTTCAAGTTAAAAGGGGCGTTTACAAAATTAAGGAAGAGAATCTAAAAACCAAAACATAACAAAAAATCTCAGCAAATAAACCTATTATATCAATCATATTGGGTAATTATAACTATAACTAAGAACTTGGCAAACAAGAAAACTAATCTATATAGATGAAATTCCAGAAAAAGAAAACTTCCTCATTTTTCTTGAGAAATATGCATGAGGTATCTATCTATCTATAGATGAAATTGTATTTACCATAGATTTTTACAGTCTTTTCAAGTAGCGGATAAACGCGGGGGACTATCCGATGGTTTAGATCCATGGGCTTGGACAATGCTTCTTCCACCAGTTTCTTATTCTCCTTGAAGCTTCCATATAGTAGTCTATATGGAGGGCCTCTGAAACCTTCCTTCCTCAGTTCCTCCTCCAGCTTCTTGGGTTTCCACCATATCCAATTCACCAACTTCACAATCCATACCGACAGCAAAAGAGAAGAAACTGTCAGCAATGCAACGAGAATATCTTCCATATTTCTTCAAACTTTATATGCTAGTGAACTGAGTGAAAGAAAAGGTTCTTCTTCAAAGAATGATTTGACAATCATATGCAAGTGGGTATTCCCCACTTGTTTCTCCCAAGCTTGGTCCCAGTACTTATAAATATATGAAAATCATGAGGGGTGGTCTGTCTTACTCCCTACAACTTATAAAATGAATGAAACAAGAAGTTTGTGAGTTCTGATTTGAAAGGAGTAGCTGTGAACAGTTTGCAAACTTCAATAGTGTTGGATTATATTAGTTAAATATGTAAGGGTAGTTTAATCCTTCTTCCATTAGGTTTACAATAATATATACAAAGAAAACCTAGTGAAAGAAGGGTTAAACTATTCTTACATATTTAACTTATTAGGTGAGGAGAACAGATCGCACACTCATTTATGGCTTGTTTCATTTCACATATTGCATTTATATTCCTTGATAAAACACTATGCCTATGATTGAATGTGATATTGGGTCTGTGTTGGAATAAGTTGGAAAGACGTGCGTTAGCCTACATCGAAAAGGGCATCACTTACAAATGTAAGGGAAATTGTGTTTTTGTACGATATGTAAATAGTAGGGTTGCAACTCGGGTCGGGTTTTGACCTAATCCGCATGACCCGACTCGAGAAATCATACGAGTCGGATCGAGAATTTCGGGTCAGTGGATCAGGTCGGGTTGAGAAGATAAAAACCAGCATGGAATTCAGGTCGGGTTAGGTTGAGAAGATAAAAGCCGCATGAAATTCGGATCGAGTTGAGTTGAGCATTTTATAAGTTAACCCGACCCAACCCGACTCAACCTGACCCGACCCGGTTAAAATTAGGTTAAAATTGGTTCATAATGCGGGTCGGGTTAGATTTCAGATTGATTCAGGTTAGAATTCGGGTCGAATTGGATCAGGTTCCATAAATATCAACTTGGGTCGAGTTGATTTTAAGAAACCCGACCGACCCGATTAGAGTTGCAGCCCTAGTAAATGGCTCAAGTGCCCGAGAGAGAGGCTTAGCCGTCAACCTTATTGAAAGACCCTCCGTGTGCATTCGCGAATGTATGAACTTGAGATATGACTATGTGTCGCCGTTATTCATGAAAGCATGTGACTTATTGTGGATGATAACATGATTGGATGAGAATATTGATGCATGTATGTCCAATATGTTGATGAATGAAGTGTGTAGGTGTGAGAGTGTGTGATGATGGGTATGTGTGTAGATGCCACTATTGGGCAGAGCACGGTGGGGACTACGTGGGCCACGTGGAGAGCGCAATGCATTGAAGGAAACGTGATGATAATCGTGACACACAATGCGAGTGTGTTGATGCCACTGAGTGGGGCCGCATCCGGAGGGGACTACATTGGACGTGTGGCTAGCACAACGTGTTGAAGGGCACGTGTTGAGAATCGTGACACGCATTGCGAGTGCGTGGATGCCACTGTGTGGGCTGCATCCGGTGGAGACTGTGTGCCGCATGGTAAACGCAATGGTTTGAAAGGCAGGTGACGAGAACCGTGACATGCATTGCGAGCGTTTGGGTGAGTGCCAATGCGAGGGTCCCGTCCGATAGGATTGCGTGGGCCGCTTGGTGAGCGTAATGCATTGAAGGGCATGTGATGAGGATCGTGACATGCATTGCGAGTGTGCGTGAGTTGTGGGTGTGGTTGTCTGATAATCCCTGCTTATGCGTGACGTATGTCGAGATGGTATTGATTATGCACATGTTGTGATGTATAACTTGTATTAGTTTATCCATGTGTATAATATGTGTAACATGTGGTTTAATGTGACATGTGGTTTAGGTGTTTGTTGTTTTTTACATGTATAGCTCACCCTTTACATTACATAGACTTCAGTAGATATGGGTTTGGCTGAGACCCAAGAGTAGCATAAGAGGTGGAGCCCGTGGGCCTGTACTGACGAGCTTAGTTCATGTTTTGAGAAGCATGTTTATGTTGAGAATCATGCTACATTTGATTTAGTATACAATCTATAATTTTGTCTTGTTCAGATTTTGTTTGTAATGATTTTTGAGACACTTATGTTCTCAGAACTCCGGATGTGTTTGGCAGAGTGATTTATGTACTGATATGATTGTCTATGTGATGTGATGTTGATCATGGGCTGGGCCATGCATTGATCATCTAGTTGAGTATCTGTATACAATGTTTGTTTGATACATTCTCTCTATTGGATCGATCAAGATAGATGAAGAATTTCTTTAATAGTTTCATTCCAATACTAGAAAATCAAAGGCTATGATAACTCAATAGGCTCTAATTTATAATGCTATATAATTCTTTTTATCACTTCACCCTCTAAAATGTGAGGTCACAGCAGTCATATATGTTAAATTCTTTAAATATATATTTGATAGATGTAAAAATTGCATCTAACATCTACTAACATGTATGTTTAGATATTATTCAATAAATGGACAAATTTAAGGAATACTAAGTTTGGAAGTTTTATTGAAAAGAAATTCTTATATATTTTAAGATGTATTAAGTTGTATATGGATGTACATGATAAATTGCCAATTCTAATAATAGAGAAAGTTATAGGTCCCAAAAATTGAAATTTCCTGTTAAAATACAACCAGTTTTTCTGCTAAAAAAAAAAAGCAGTTTTTCTATTAAAATATAAATACACCAGAGTCCAGACTATGTGTGAATGGGTCTAGACTAGTTAGTGGAAAGAGAGAATGGTATTCCCTTGTAAAATAAACTGACCTAAAAGTACCAAATATGAATACGATGAGTAGAATTTTAGAATATTAACCATTTTGAATATTTTGATTAAATAATAAAACAGAAATTTAAATAAAATTTATTAGAGATGTGAGGCTTGAAGATTCATATAGAGTTATAGACTAAGTGAATTAATTCTTTGCATTTCAAATTATTGATTCCTTACATTTGGAATACTCACACTTTATAGATTTTCTTATTATGTTTCACCTGTGATTTTATTTTAGCAACGTTACATAATAATATGATACTACCACACACGTAATCCGAATTTAGCCAATATTGTTCTAATAAATGACTCCACTTGATCTGATCTAAACTCATTTATAAATTTATAATAGATTTGAACTAAGTTAATCAATTTAACTAAACTCATTGGCAATTTGGCAGGTGTACAACATACATACATACATTAGAGGCTTACAATCTTCCCAAATTGATTTGTGTACGGTATTTTCTCTTTCCTGTAGAATCAATGACATCATCTTGAGATTTTTTTATTTTATCATTTATTTATTTTTAAATAAAAAGACAAAACAGGAACGTAAGCAGTGACGCACTTCTCTATTATTTTTCCTTGTTAAAAATATTAGTGCCCTAATTCAATTTCCTCTCTCTTATTCAAAACTGTTCAATTTATGAGTTAAGCATGCTTATCCTACCCAGGGGTAAAAAAAGGTATCGGCTGATGATATCTCGGCCAATAAGTTTCTCTTTTTTTTTTTTATACAAAAAACGGTCAATATTGTGCTATCGGTCGATATGATGCGGCCGAATATCGGCCGATATTCAGACCCCTGATACCGTTTAATTCCAATGTTTATTAGAACAGTCCTAAAGTGTTATTTTAATCATGTGAATGTAATGATGATTTTATCATTTCTCAAAGACAAGATAAAAAGATGACAGAAAAAAAAAATGTTGAGGTGGCTCTCATTGTTGCCTGCCCCAATCCTATTTAAAACGATCATTATCAGTTAATTTTAGATTAGTAATGTCAACTGATCTGTCGTTGTTGATATTATTAAATGACAAAACCTATAATTGTCAACACGTCACATATTGTCCATTTGTAAGTTTTTATGTAAAAGAGGAAAGATTGTTTTAGTGAACGAGTTAATGGTTCTTTAAATCTGTCTTTGATCTAGATTTGAATTTTTAATGATGTCTTCTAATTTAACTTGGCCAATTATGTCATATGCTTATATTGTACGAAGACAAAATGAAGATGGAGAGAATACACATGTGATGGATTGTGAGCAGGATCTGCTATGCGATTTCAGAGGCCCTAGGTGAAGTTTTGAGATGGGGCATTTTGCCCTTTGCCCTTTTTTCATGTAAAAGAGGAAAGATTGTTTTAGTGAACGAGTTAATGGTTCTTTAAATCTGTCTTTGATTTAGATTTGAATTTGTAATGATGTCTTTTAATTTAACTTGGCCAATTATGTTATATGCTTATATTGTACGAAGACAAAATGAAGATGGAGAGAATATACATGTGATGGATTGTGAGCAGAGTCTGCTCTGAAATTTCAGGGGACCTAGGCGAAGTTTTGAGATGGGGCCTTTTGCCCTTTTATATATACACTTAAAAAAAATTATACATTTTTTTAAAAAAAGAATGAAATATCTAAATAAAATATTATAATCAAATTTATAACAAAATATTATTTAAAATTTATTCTTTTCATATTTTGAGAAATAAAATTATTAATTAAATTACTATATTTAATTTTTTTTGTTTACATTTCTTTTTCAATAGATAATATATTTAACTCTGGACACGAGACTTTTTTGAGCGTATGTACATGGAAGATTGATAAAATCTTATTAACTTGAGTCAAATGGTCAAAACTTTGGTCAAATGACAATAGGATCAAAAGATAGAAAATAGAATTGAGTAAGGGCTAAATAGGCAGAAGAGAAAGGATAATTAGGGAATGAAAAAATAAGTATTTAATGCACTAAAAGACATTGAATAAAAAGGTTATGGTCACTTTCTTTTGGATTTTCGTTTCAACACGCGGAGTTCAAATGTTGAATGAAGGGAAAACCAAGTGGCCTTCGGATTCTAGGGTTTAGCAAGAGTGGCTGTTCAGAAAAAAAATTAAAGAAAGGATAAGGCAAATGGGGGACAATACAGGGACTGGTGTTGGAGTTGTTGGTAAGGAAAAAGAGATGGCAATAACAGGGAAATGGGTGGAAAGAGAGGAAGAGTTGGGCAGGCGAAGGTTGCCTATTTGGAGACTTTGGACGATTGAAGAAGATAGAAAAGGAGATGGCTATGACGGTTTTAGCCAAAGAAGGAGATGCAAGAGGGTGTGTTAGAGGCAGATTTGATTTTTGTTTTTTTTTTTTAATTTCTCCTATTTGAAATGACTTTTTCTTTTCTTTTTCTAATTTCTCACATTTTGTAGGGCTTATGTTTTCGTTATATTTATTATTTTTTAATTTTCATTTTTAACAAAAGACAGATTCTCCCATCTATTTTCCACTTTTCAGGAGTCATCATGCAAACTTGCAATAAGTGAGTGTTATTTTTCTCCATGAGTTCTTATTTTTTCCCTAACTTTCTTACATTTTACCTAATTTTCTTGCTATTTTTACTATGTTTTTGTTTTTCTATCTACTGAAAAAGAAGCTAATAAAATGAATAAGATATTAAATTATTTACTATCAAAATCAGAACAACCTAATATCTACACTTCAAACACCACATAAACATCAGGATCGATGGAAAAAGTACCTGCAACAAGTCGAACGAGAGAGAACCATGAGAGAGAGGAGCGCCGAGAGAGGTTAGAGGAGAGCGAGAGAAAGTGCCAGAGAGAGCAATGAGAGAAGAGGAGAAAATGGGCAAGATTTTTTTTCCCCTTATGCGCAAGGTTCGGAACATGGGCCTTTTATTTGCGGAAGATGTAGAAGACTTAGGGTTTCGAAAACGGAAGCGCGTCCTGTGTTCCGCATTCCGCGTGCGGAACGCGTTGAACGCTGCGGAAAGCTAACGTGTACGTTCGCACACGCTTCTGAAATTCGGGTTGGACCTTTTTGAAACAGGATTTAATAGACATGTTTATGGACCTGGGGACCCTGCCTATCTCGGAGCCCTAGGTGACCGCCTAGTTCGTCTATAGGTAGGGTCGGGTCTGAGTGTGAGGAAGGGATATTAAGGAAGGTAATGTTGAAGAAACTCAAGTCTTATGAGGAGAAAATCTTAGAGAAATAATTGTTTTCCTTGTGGCTCTTTAGAAATTGCTCCAAAGGGATGACTTCGAGAAAAAATTCTGCTCCTCAGTCAGGAAAAGAGTTTCTGTTGAGGGAACCTTCAAAAATAGAAGAATATGGAAAGGAGACGTGTGGTGTATGGAAGATTTGGTTGTCAGAATTTATTAATAGATATTTTTGGAAGAAATGGACAAGAATATTGTATATTTTTTTTGAGCGGTAAAGAAGAAATTTCATCAATAAAAGGAAAAATAGATACAAAGCAAAGCAACAGTAGACAAAAAGGCCTAAGAGGGTTAGGCCCAAGAAAAAACAAAAAAGCAAAGCAATTATAAAATAACAAAACCACTGCAACACAATTATCTTTGGGGTAAATGAAATATGCCCAAAAGCAGCCCTTCAACATCATTTTTGGCAAAGAAGTCTACAATGTCATTCGCCGATTGACTAATATGGTTAGTCCCTTAATCTCCTAACAAGTGTGATTAGCCTCCAAGGAGGTCGCCTCAAACCCCTAGCTCATTTGATAGCATTGGAAGAGTTACTTTTGATTACTAATTTAACTCCCCCTAAGCTAAAATTTAAGGTCAAGGCTCTTCTAATACTAAGAACTTCCGCCTCATTTGATTCATTGATCCCCACAGCTTCCGAGAAAATGATACAAATATAATTAACGTGGTCCCTGAGGATGCCTCTAATACCTTAAACTTAAAGGTACCCCGAGGAGGGGGGACTACTCAACGTGCTTATTCCTTTTTACCAAAGGAGTGGACTTGATACAACCCTCCCAAGACTGCCATAGATCCCCAACCCTAAGATCTTTGAATTCCTTGTTGGTGCACAACCACGTACACAACCTCCATTTTGCTTTTTGAATGATGAACACTGTAAAACTACCATTTTACCTTTTAAATATTAGATTAATTAGTTTTTACTTTGTAAATATTAGATATGTTTAATATGTTTTTGAGTTTTGCAGAATATTCTGAAAAATAAAAGAAATTGGTATAAAAATTGGAGAAAGTGGGTCACAATGTCAAATTTGAAAAGTTGGTAATTTTACCACCTACTTTTGGGATTCATTATAAATTATTTTAATTCAAAACCATTATGAGAATTTGAATTAAAATAATACCTTTTTTATTTTTTTTATAATGGTGGTAATTTTACAAAATCTTCAATGGGTCCACTGTTCCATCCAAAGTCCAATAGAAGAAAGGAATGGAAAGAAAATAGATGAAAGCCAGGAAAGAAAGAAAGAAAAGGTTGTGTTGACCGATCCTTCTACCCACTATCCCACAAAAGGAAAAAGAAGAAGATTTGCTTGAACCGTATAAAGGAGATGAAAAATAAAGGAAGATGGCTACACTTGACCAATCCTTGGTTTTGCAGTCCTAGAATATTGAGAGATAAGAATAGAAAAGAGAAAAATAAGGGAGTTGCTGTCCAGATTCGGCTGAAATTTTGTGGGCAAGTCATTGAAGGTGCTGAAGTTGAAGAAACAGAGAGAAAAAATATCGACTCATGTAAGTTTTGTATTTTTTATTTTATTTTCTTTCTTTGATAAATTCCAAAGCAATGTAATTTCATATTCCAATTTTTGAATGAAATTCATGGTAGATTCTTTAGATTTTTTGTGTTCCCAATTGTTGAATATTCTATGATGATGGTTTTTAATTTTATTTTAATTCTTTTTGTGAATGTTATGGAACAAATTATTTTTGAAATTTTTAAAGGAAAAGTAGAACCCCTGTTAGAAATGGTGGGACTTCACCTTTTCAGTCTAAGGTTTTTTTTAAGAACAATTTGTTTTAGATTTGGAAAATGAAACTGTAAATCCTACTCAAGCGTAAGACTTGAATTGAAAAATTCTAATGGATGTTTAATTTTTCTAATTGAATTTTTTGATGAGCTTGAATTTATATTTTTTAATTCTATAGATTCATAGTCTATGTCATAATTTTATTTTTAAATGGGATAACTTGTCACCTTAGATACTTGTCTCGATTCCATTATAAAATATAAATTCATTATTGTTTTTTATATTATTCTTTTATTTATTCATAAAAATCCTTGATGAACTAGGTTAATTATTTTATTTGTTTCTTAACTTTTCATTTTTTATATTGAGGTTATTTAAATTATCCACCATTTTAATCAATTTTATAATCAATGATAATTTATATAATATTTATTTTTAAATTAATTATATTTTTTTATTGGTTTTCTAATCTAGAATTTTGCTAAATATTTAAGTCCAAGTTTTATTTTATCTTTAAAAAGTTTTATTTTCCAAAATCACGTTAATTTAATGGTACCATTTTTATTTACATACATATATTTTGTTGATTTTCCTTGGATACGACCTCACACTCATTTACTATACTAGAAATTGGTTCATACGCTTACGAGTTAAATTTAAAACACAACAAGTTTTTGGCGCCGTTGCCGGAGAAATCTCGAAATAAATTGTGTGCCACTAGAGTTATGTGTTTTTCGAAAGATTGTTATTCTTAGAAATTTCTAAATTACGTACATTTTAAAATTAGAAATTTCTATTTTAGAAGTTCTAATTTTAGAAAGTTTACTTAAATTAGAAGTTTTTAAAAATATCAATGGTTTTGGGATTAATTTAATTTCAGAAAACTGCTAAACTTTGAAAATATGTAATTAGGACTTTCTATTCTTAGAAATTCTCTAATCTATTAGTTTCCTCTTTTAGCAAGTTTTTCTAATCTTGGAGATATATCTTAATTTAGAATTAATTTATTTCTAGAAAGTGATTTAATTTTAGAAAATTTCTATTTTTGGAAAATTGTCTAATATTGGAACTCTTTAATTTAGGCAATTTCCAAACTTAAAAAGTTTCGAATTTTAGAATCTTATATAATTTTGGAAAGTTTCTAATTATGATTTCTAAAAATTTCATGAAGATTATATATTTTGATTAAATTCAAATTCTAAGTCTTGCATTAATTTGGTGGAATTCTTTTGACATTTTTATAGCCTTGAATTAATTTTAAAATTTTAAATAGGTTTCAAATATTATTTTCTTCCACTAGTTGTAACTTTAGGACAATTGCAGTTAGATTAGGATCATGCATTTTTTTGAATTAGAATCTTCACCAAATCTTGTTTTATTCTATTTTATAGGAGTTTTAATTGCGCGCTTAAAAATCGCTGGAAATACTCATAATAGGCTAAGGTGAGTGCCTAATCATTTCCTTTTGATTTGGTTTTTCTCATGCATTCATATAGATTTAGTTAAGGTGTTATTTATTTATTTATTGTTTGCATTTAATTTGTCCATGCATCTACATTGTTAGTATTCATGCATTAGTTTAAATTGCTTTATTATTATTTGCATATTTGTTTAAATGTTGTGTGGTAATTTAGGACTGCATTTTCACAATATCTAGAAAAATAAAATTAGTAAAATTGGTTCATACATCTCCTTAATAAAATCAATTAAGGAACCATTAGGTTAGATTTTAGGGTTTCATGTTCATTAGAAACCTTTTCGATCTAAATTAATTTTTGTAACCGGTGAATAAACATATCTTCAAGAATGGTGTCTAAAGCTAGTTCTTTTACCATGACATAAGGTCGAGTATGATCTAAGGATAAGCTAGTAAGAGATGCCGTGTGCTCCCCACTTACCTGGCCATCTTGTGGTTAAACTCTCATCAGAGACTTACATTATTTGGAGAGAAAAGTAGGAGGAAGTTTAGAAACAATCTTTAGGGTCCTATTAGTTAAATAAAAATTTGATTGCATTAGTGGAATTCAAATTTAGATTTAGGCATTTTCTTGTGTGAATTTGGTTGAGTGTGAATAATCATGTCTGTGTATGAATTATTGGTGTCGCGAGTCTAGTGTTTAATTAAATAAGTTAATTAATTTAATACACTTAGGCCGATGAGGTGTCGAGTAGGCCCCATCAAGTGGTGACATGGCCATATGAGTTAGCAAGCCACCTTGACAAGTGGGGTCACACTTGAATGAAGCCCATGTGTAACCCTACTTACCAGCCGACCCTCCCTTCTATTATCCTTGCGTGAACCCACCGACAACACCAACCAAATCCCCTTCTTGTGTTGATGTGTCGTGGAAACCCATCCTTGAGCAGACCCATCTCTGCACAGGAAAAGAGGGAAAACCCATCTTGCTTGAAAATAACAGGAAGCCCATACTCCATGAGTTGTAAATCATTAGAAGGAAAGCACACGCAACCGATGCCCCCATCTTATTCTCTTTTCTTTTCAGCTAATACCTCTCCTCTCTCTCTAACCAATTCTCCTTTCCCTAACCCTCAACCAGCAAGAAAGAAATTCGAATCATACAAAAGGAAGACAACAACAGATCAAGTTTAGAGACAACGACAATCCTTCTTCTTCTTCTTCCTCTTTGATTCGTTTTGGAAAGCTTGGTGGAGAATTTCTGTTTGAAAAAGCTCTATAAAAGGTTAGTTTCCCCTTCCATCTTAGCATTAGGACCGAATCTGAAGCTTAGAAATGGTTTAGAAACAATTTGGACTAGATTTAGTTAAGGAAAGTGAAAGCTGATTTTCTTTTTTTTTTAGAGATTTTAGGTTTCCAAACACTTGAACTTTGTGAGACAGTTTTGCAACTCTTTAATGTAAAATTTATATCTTGGTCTCTGATTAATCGATCTCAGTGAATTTTTTTATGGAGGTAGTTCATACTATATGAGACTCCAATAAAAATTTGACAGGAATTGGATCATTTTCGATACCTCTATTTATGGCCATTTTTTACATTAAAATCCAGATTCAGATCTTACACTGCATATGTTATAAAATTCATAACTCGGTGAATACTTATCGGATTAATGTAAAATTTATGTCTATGTTCATCTATACAAATATATATATCTTCTATAAAAATTTGAGGGTCAAACAATACCATCTGATGCGTCAAACCGTGGTTGAAAGGTGGACTGTACGTACAGTCCAGAACTGTGAATTTATTTTACAACATTTTAATGAGGAATTTTTAACTTAATCTGTAGGTCTCGGATTTCTGCGAAATTTTAACTGGGATTAGCTAACCTAAAGTTGAACCTCTAGTAAAAAAATTTAGGGCCACTGTATTTGTATTGATAGGTCAATAAATTACTGTATTTTTCTGATTTCTTAAAATTTATGGATGCTGAAATGATGGGCATAAGTGGATGTCGTGGGGACTGATTTTTCAGTCCATGATAGACTGAAATTAGGACTCTTTACTGGCTGATTTTAGACCCATTTGCTAGCTGTAAATAGGACTGTTTTCATATCTTAAAACCTTTGAAAATGGGACTGATTTTCATGTCTTAAAACCTTTGAAAATGGGACTGTTTTACAACCATTGATTTGAGTACTATTTTGCAAGATTCAAAACCATTGATTTTATGATTGTTTTTCATGTCTCAAAACCATTGGATTATGATTCAAAACCCTGTACTACAGATGCTCACTTCATGGGCAAAGTTTTCATTGTGTTATTAAGGCCAAGTTAGTGTGAGGACTCAATCTTCATCCATCGCCCTTAGATTATCCACCCTTTTTGACATGAGTTTCAATCCAACCAAACACATAACATCCTTCCCTCTTCAACCTCAATTTTAAACAAGTCAAAGACCTAATTAATGAAAAGTAACTAAATGAGATTTGGAAATTAAGGACAATTATTTGGGTTAAGTGTAATGAATTGATTATGATGTTTTGATATACATGAAAATGAACGAAGGATTCAAGAGTGACCCCACATTGTATGTGTCGATTTGTAATCCTCTCCTTCAGTGAATACCATCAAACAAGTAGGTAATCCTACTTTGTTGAAGCACTAAGAGTGATATTATGTGTATTATTTCCTATCGTTATGTATAATAATTAGACTTGCTTATAATCTATGATTTGTAATAAAAATATGTGTAGTTATGCAAGTGGAATATTCTATACTATTGAAGCTTTACAATTTGTGATTTAAATGATGTGTATACTTCTGAAATGATGATATATTAAACATGCGAATGTGATGATTTACCTTGAAAGAACCTGATTATGATGTGAGGAATGGTGATTCAATATAATACTTGGGAAAGTAGACTATTCTATGTTATTGATGCATTAAGAAATGAGATTATGCAAATGAAATGTGGCATGATAAATGATGAACTAATTTATTTCAAATACATGTGGTATTGATTAGATTACCTTTGAACATATGAATGACATGTTTGGAAAGAATTGAGGAGATACAAATGAAATGGACTTGATATCTTACATACGCATACCTCATGCATGTGGCATGGTATGGGACTTGCATTAGCTAGATCCAAACCTTGAGTTTGCATATGAAATGATGATTGGACTGATTGAATAAACTGTTTGAATTGGCCACGTCTATTGATTACAAAGAAAATGCATTAAATTGGGCCATAAGAGCTCTAGGGTCAAGTAGCAGCCCCGAAACTTGCCCAGGAGTATGGGAGATTGACACTCCCCCAGTTAGTCCCGGTTAAATGTCAGTATAGGGTACAACACCCTGTTGGTTGCCCCCGGAAATACTGCGGAGACATATGATTGGCCATTATATGAACCATTGAATGAAAGGATGGTGATTGAGAGTGGAATCTGAAGGGGAATGCATGGATCATAACACACATGGCATAGCATTCATATTCTTAATGATTTGATGTATAAGATCATAATTTTTGAGATAACTATGATTATGAGTCTTCTTTATTAATACATGACTAGTGAAATGTATGTTTGTTTATCTCATGGAATTTTAATCATGGAGAAATATGTGTATATACTTTTATGTAAGTATATGATATAATTGTTATAACACTTATGTGCACCCCCTTCCCTTATGATTGGATTTACCTACTGGGTGCGTTCACTAAGCCCATAATTTCCCCTCTAGATGATAATGCAACACAAGGAAACGGAGCCGAACCAAGTGGTAGTAGAGTGTGAGCAGTTGGATAAGAAGAGATGATATTTTGATCTAGCTTATTTTGATCACGGATGAGATATATTTGTAAGAGTAATATTTTGGGAATGTAATAATTATAACTCTTAGACTCATTTACTTTGTTGTTGGTTTGACATGTTGACTCATGAGAGACTCCATACTTTACTATTTATATAGATCTTGGATAAATATGATGTAATTTCCAGTGATTGTTCTAAATAAGTGTGTAAAGATTATCATAGACAAAAGTTTATGCACACACTGTGTTGGGCCAGTTGAGGTCCGAGTCTTTGAATTCGGAATCGACTCACGTCGTGGCAATCCTGTCCCCTTTTCTTTATGTTCAATATTTTAAAATATATATATATACTCTGATTTTAAGCGTTGGGACAAGGGTGGGGTGCCACACCAACTCTCTCTCTTTCCACTTGTTGCCCAAACTATCTAAAGAAAAGGCCCAAATCACTTGCAAAAAGATATATACGAGTGTCAAGATCCAATGCCAAGCCACCAATACTAATGCCACTACCAATTTGAACTCCAAAGAACATAAAGTCTGTTCGGTACAAATAGACATGGCAAAGTGTGAGAAAGCTGTAAAGTGCGAAGAGAACAAGAAACCAAATCCTCCAAAATGTGGCTGCAAGCGGAGGAGACAAAAGACACCCATGCAAAATCAAATCTGACGAAAAAGAGAGACAAAGTCAGAGACAGACATGGTACCAATGCAAAATCAAATTAGCCGAAAGAGAGAGACAAAGGCAGATGCAAAACTTGACTACAAAGGGGTTGGGTCAAAGTCTAATGACAAGAGGAAGACAAGAGAGAAACAAGTGCAAATCAATCGAATGAGAGGATGCAAATCAAGATCGATTGAGATCCAAGAAGAATACAGAGACCAATAGAATCAAAGGGAAGAACCAAGGGCATTCTTACAAATTGAACTTAGATGCAGGGAGAACGCCGGGACAGAGTACGTCAGCGGTTGCAAACAGACGAGGGTCGTAGTTGCAAATCTAGTTGCTGTAGAATGGCGAGAGATACTTCAATCAAAAGGGGCGGCTACAATGACGACGAACGACAGAGAAACTGCAAAATCAGCGAAAGAGAAACAATCCGACAATAAGGTGCGAGAGGCAGCAACAAATCAGATTTTTTTTTTTAATATCTGGCATGAAGTGGCGAGTAGGGATCAAGCAAAACAACAGAGATTATCAAGGTTCTTGAATTTGTTGTGTCTGCAATTCTGCATAAACGGCCAAAGCAGGTACGACAGGTGCAGATCCAATGAGATCTTGTGCAGATGGAGTGGTGAATTGAGAGGATGCAGTCAATCAAGGTGAGATCTGAGAGTAGAGCAGCAAAGTGCTTAGAAAATTGGTCGGGTTTACAAAAGGGTTCTAAGATACAAAACACTGGAAAACTGAGTTTGATTCAAAAGCAAAAATGGAGAGGAGAATTACTATTGTTCACTTTCTAGATCCCTTCCCTCTGCGAGATGCGTCTGTCGTGGTAAAGGGAGAGAACAGAAATGATAGCTTTTTTTTCACAGGCTCAGGACCATGTTAGGCTGATACTATGTTAGAAATCAAGAAACTTTATTCCATTAAGACCTATTACACATGTATATATAGCCCTAGCCCACCCTACTACTACTTTAGTTAATTCTAAATCTAAACCAAATAAACCCAAACTAATAATCCTTACATAAATACTAATCCTAATTCAATCATATACTCCTAAGTATATTCTAACAGTATATACTATCCAATCATAAGAAGACTAGATGTTTGCACATCGATCCACTCATTACTCCACGTATCAATAGATCTAGAACCTCACATAAATATAAAGCTCATTTATAGTGAGAAGGGGAACATTTTTTTTTTTTAAAAAGAACATTGTAATTTTGGGACTCGAGGACATTTTCTTTTAGATACAACATTTTTGGACCTAGAGGGGCACAATAAAAAAGGAGGATAACATTTCTTCCAGGAGAGTGGGAGAGCTTCAGTGCTTTGTATCCTTAAATAGTGTAATAGGTTAAGGGATTTTCATGTGCCTAGTCAGTGTAATCTTTCATAATTTTGACGAATGAAACTAGGTTGAGGCATCTTTTACTTGTATATTCATCTTTATCTTCATTTTCTTGTATACAATAGCCCATGCATTTCCTAAAACATTGATTATTGTAGGAGCATGTACAGTGACCAGTTTAGCAATGAGAGCAAAGGTATCATGATCATCCAACCCTTCAACCTGAGTGAGTCCCTTGCAACCAGGCAAGTCGTATAGCACCCAATAGAACCATTTGATCAGTATTTAATCTTTGTACACCTATTTACATGGATTTCTTGTTGACGAAGAGAGGGGTGAGGCTCGAAGTGTTATTATTCTCAAGAGCTTCAATTTCTTTCTCCATGATGTCCATCCATGTGGAGATTTCACAACTTGGGAGAAGGTATGTGACTTATTTGTGGAACAAATAGTGGAAAGGAAAGCCTTGTGTGCAATGGAGATGTTAGAAGCGGAAAGATAGTGATAGAGGGGGTAGAGTGTACTTGTTGACTTGAAATCATATGGATAGAGTAGACGCTCATGAATGGCTATGGAGTAGTGACAATCAACTAGTTGAGGAGGTGGATGCCAAATGCGACTAGGTCGGGCGGCTAGTGTCGAATCTGCAGAAGAAATGATGGAAGGCGGTGCAACGCTAGGCTAGTCAGAGTCATTAGAAATATCAGGAGTAACTGGGAGTGATAAAGGTGGGGGAGAAGACGCAACATTCATATCAAGAGGAAAATTAAAGCTGCGGTCATCAGGTATTAGACAAAGTAGTGACAGGGTAGGAGATGGTGTGAAAGGAGGTAAATCACAGTAAGGAAATATCCTTTCATAAAAAAAAAATCACGAGATATGTAAATGGTTTTAGAGGCTGTGTCAAAGATGCAAAAACCTTTTTGAGCATATGGGTAACCAAGAAAAATACTGAGTTTGGCCCATTACTCAAATTTATGTTTGATGGTATTATTGTGACCAAAACATAAGCTGCCAAATCGGAGATACTACGGCGATTGGAAGAGAGAGAGAGATGAAATGCCCAAATAGAAGGTAAGCAACATCGACGAAGAAGAGGACGATGGCAAACATTGAAGAGGACGATGTCAGAAAACAGGAACGGGACCGTTGATCTCAAGAACAATACACGATGATGCAGACTGGGTAGGATGAGACACCCTATTCAATCGTTTAGGGGAAGCTCCAACACAACCGAATGTGCGGGTTGTGTAAATTAAGAACCAATTCTGGTTTAACACAACATGTGGAGTTTAAATAGCAAAACTCAACTCAAATAAGTATTATAATTAATTGAATCAGATTGATCAATATCAACGCAGAGGGTTTTCAAAATTGACCCAATTAATTTTAACAAAACCTTCACAAAAATCAACCCAATTTGAATTTCCAAATTTTGAAATCAAAATTAATTAGGTTTAGAAAAATTGATTGTTTTATTACAACAGAGATCCCAAATATCCCAAGGCTGGTTGGGAATGGACGGTAGTGTTATAAGAACCGGACCGAACCGCGGCTGAACCGGTGGTTCAGCCGTGACCACAGGATCTGTGGTTCGGTCCACCCCAAAAACCGCATTTGGGTCAAAACTGCATAAAACTGGTCAGACCCGCAGTTTTATGCGATTTTTACCCAAAGACTGTGAACCGTGAACCTCGGTTCAGATATTTAAATTTTTTTTTTGTTTTTTTTAATTTTCCCCTCAAAAAATGTGTATATTTGAAATATAAATATTTATTACTATTACTATCCCATATATTTCACCGTTTTAGTATATTACTCAAAGTTTGAATGTTATTTTTAATATTTATATTAATATTATTGGTAAAATATGTCTTACTTAATATTATATATAATATTTATATTATTTTAATACTTAACCGGTTTTGACCGTGGTCGAACCCGGTTGAACCCTGACCTTCTCGAAGACGGTTCGTTACACGGTCCGGTTTTGATAACATTGATGGACGGTCCTGCTTGGAATCACCTAATTGGAATCTGTCAAGGTTCAAACAAAACAGTCTCAAAACAGACTTTTAAATCTTCAAATAAAATCATTCCCAAAACATTAAAACAATTGGAATTGGAACTGTGGTTGGTGATTCAAACATTAAAAAACATGCAGGTTGGCTGCATCCGTTGGTTTGCAAACAGACCTACGAATGGTATTTAACAAAATAAATCAATCACAAATTGGCGTTAAATCTGGATTTTAAATCCTCAATTAAAACTGTTCCCAACAGGATTTTGAATACTACTTTCAACCCCTCTAATCAACTGAAAGGCTTGTGTCAAATGTGGGTAAATTTTAATGAAATAAGTCTCAACAAAAAACCAAACTTACCCACTGTTTAACTTCTTAAATCAGGCAAGAAAACGTTCTTTCAACACCTCTACACACGTTCAAATGCAACGTTTTATTGGGTTTCACACTCGCAAGTGGATGTGACTTAGGTTAATTAAACCATCAGCGTCAGCGGGTTTAATTAACAATTAAAATATTGATTCAATTAACTACAAACACTTAAGAAAATTTAGAATTACCTAGTTTATAGAGACGAGAGTTTACTCGATCCTCAATTTACCTTAGTCGGTCAGGACTCAACAAGCACGACTGCTTGATTCGGCTTCCACGAGTGCATGCCTTTAAACGAATTTTCCTTGGAAAATTGGAAACTTTATTTCATAATCTAGCCTCCTCCATTACATTGAAAAATAAATAAAACACTCAACCCTAAAACTTCCCTTGGTGAGCCGACCCTCAGTCTTTACAAATCCTATTCCAACAAGTATTCTCAAACTCAAGACAACAACTACTATAGTTTGAAATTAAAAAAAAAATCCTAATATGCTAATTAGTGCTGCTGCATGAGTCCCACGTTGCTGCATGTAGCCTATTCCAACTCTACCTCTCTTCCCATGCAAATTCATACATGCCTCTACGTTCTGAGCTTTCACATTAATGCCAATATATTTAGAACTTTAGGAATCCCACTTTGGCTGGCATTACATGATTCAAATTGGCCGTCCATGGTGGGTCACGCCTCATGCACTGTACACGTGTGCGCCTTTTGGATCTTGGACAACTCACTGGGCTTTGTCTTCAGTCTATTTGATCTCCATTACGCTTGGCTCGTTTATGCTTGTAATGATCCAACTGCTCACGCATTATTTTGGATCAAAAATAAAATTTTCATCTTACAACTCGAGGCCTGCCTGAACTTGCTAAATTGCTAACGCACCTACCTGGATCAAAATTAAAAGTTTGATCATATCCACAGATGCCCACATCACACAATGTTAGAGGAGAAAGCTGGTGGAGAAGATGAGAAGACACCGGTGGAAAGAGGAGGGGGAATCTGTTACGTGTCGAAAACAAAGTTGAGGACAAAAAGAGGATTGAGTCTTAGGTTGATACCATGTAAGTTTATGACATGAGATTTGTTGTGTCTTCCTCAATCGAGGAGAGAGACTTGTTGTATTTATATCTATAGATGCAAAATATAGGATGAAAAAAGTATTAAAATACAAAAAAAAATGAAATAATGATAAAGGAAAACAAATAAAATGACAAACTAATATTGACAATTCCGAGAAACATCCAACTATGCTAGAAGTCTCTCTTTTTGCATTTTTCAAATACTACTTACTTCAATATTTGCGCAAACATTATTCACTGCACAGTAGATTGCACTTTTTTTATTTATTTTTATTCCTACTTATAAACATACTAGACATTATTGTACTTGAGCACCCTTTTTATTTTTATTTTTTTTTGTTTAGGGGAGGGTTGATCTCTACTCTCTAGCTCAGTGGAAGGTTACTGTACTTGATACACAAAAATATAAAGAAACCTCTCCAATCGTGACCTCTTTGCCAGTATGATTTACTTTAAACTCTTTGAAGAATGAGTTGAGCTCCATATTGTGGTTGTATGGTAATAATTTTTCTTGGAGCATGAATGTATGAAGGAGAAAGCTCAAATGAGAAGTGTTGCAGAATCATGGTGAGTGCCAACTTAGCTTCTATCATTGCAAAATTTTGGCCAATACAAGTCCTTGGCCCTCCACCGAAAGGAAAAAATGCCATTTGATGCTTTGATGCATTGGATAAGCCTTCAGAAAATCTATCTGGGTTGAATTCATCTGCATCATTGCCCCATAGTTCAGGGTCACGATGAATGAGAAGCATTGGGAGACCAAGCTGGACTCCTACTGGAATTGAGAATTTCTCCAACTTCATTCTCTTGTGCGCTTGTCGAATCATAACTCCACCGGAGTAAAGTCTAAGAACCTCATATAAAACCATTGGGACCTGTGGCACGATAGATATTAGAAGAATATTCACCAACTTCATAGATTGCAAGCATAGTTTCAAAACTCAAAAAAATTTAGATGAGTCAGTCTAATTAGACTTGAGTTTGTCAAGAAGTTTTCTAGAATTTTTCTGAGTCAAATAAAAAATTCGCCCAAATTACTCGGGACTCGATAAAATTTCAAGTTTAGGCCAATTTCAAGTTTTTAAACTATGATTATAAGAGTATATCCAACAAGAAAATAGTGAAAAGTAGCATCACTTTTGCACAATGAATAGAATCCCAACACTATTGGGTAATATTAAGTTCAAATAAGAGATAGGAAGTGAAACTTACAATCTTTAAGCGGCTTAAGCCATCAAAGTCTGGTGAATTTTTTCCAAACACCTGCAAAACCTCTTCCCTCGCACGAATTTGCCAACTTGGATGCATACTCAATGTAACCATGGTCCATGTTAATAACATTGTAGTGGTATCCTGTCCAGCAAAGTAAAATAACTGGCATTCCTCTATTATTTCATCATTTGTCAATCTAATGCTTCTTTTCTTTCCATCTTCTTGTCTCTCATTATTGGATTCTAGTAACAGACCCAACAAGTCATCATTTGAAGAAGCTCCCATTCTGATGGATTTCTCTCTCTTCTTAATCATGTCCTTTAAAAGAGTTGTGATCTCTCTCTCCACTTCCCATCTCCTAATGTTATCTTTTGTAGGAAGAAACCTGCATAAAAATGATGTTGTAAAAGAGTTGAAAATATGAACTTCCCATATGGTTATTTCTTTTTCCTTTTTTATTTATCAAACTATTGCAAGTGAATGTGGGATTTTATGTAAGATTGCTTGTATGAAATCCACGGGGTTAATCCAAATAATGAAAGAAAAAATAGTGAATAGAGAAGACAAACTTACATAAATGATTTGATTGTAGGGATATGTTCACATGGTGCAGAGGGAAAATACAAGGGTCAAACTTACATCTCACACAATCTTTTTCCAATACAAGACTTCTAAAAAATTACTTTAGAATTAAAGTGGCTGCTAAAAAATTCCAACACTTTTATAATGCTCATGGACTAGGGTTAGTAAACCCTAAAAGCATACACATACTTTCCATGACATGCATGGATCATTATTGCTTGGTTAGCAATTACAGACTTGATGCATATAATTGGAGTTTCCAACAAGGATAGGATTCCTAGTTCAAATAAACAATGCTTCATGGAGCCTTCTACTTGATACAAGTTAGAAACACCCAAACACTTAGTTTTCCTGCTAAGGCAGAAATAATGTCATCAATTATCAGTAACCTACACGGATAGTTCAGTTAGTCTATGGGTTCGACTCTATGGCAGCGTCCAGCGACGTCTACACTGATCTACGCCTACATGTGTTGCTTCAGCCACTTCCGGTGACACTGTCGCCCGCTATCAGATCTGCAGTTATTTCCTGCTCTGAAAACCCCTTTTTGTTGGACGGTGATATGCTCTCAAATCTTTCCCTATTTGATGTGCACTACAGATGGAACTCCAACAGGCTCATCGCTACTTCAGCTCCACATGCAGTTCCGCCTCTCTGCTACTTGGCTCGGCTGGCCTTATTGAGCACAAATGTGCGCACGGGTGAGGAGCTTGCAGGCAGTTGGGACTGCCTGGCTTCCCTTGCTTGGGACGATAGTTGTTATGCACTGCCTGTTAGGTGTGTGGCTCGGATTACATCTAATAATCTTAGGAGATAAAAGTTTAGAAGGATTCCTAATAAGGAGAGAACTATGACAAATACGCCGCAACTTCTTCTCATAGTTGGGTTTATCTCTGGCGAGAGAAACACACGGCAATTGGGTTTCTATTTCAAAGCAAGGCAACTTCTAAGTAGGACACTGCATGACCGACTGCAAGAATCTATAAATAAAAGACGGATTGCTTGTTTGGCAGACACACTCGAACAACAAGAGGAAGAGAGGGTAGAAAGAGAGTTTACAACAGGAGATTGGAGCCAATCTGTTAGCAGTAGCAAACCAGCAGGGACTCGTAGGAGAAGAAAGAAGGGGCTTGGGATGTCTCGTTGTCAGAGAGGTGCTGACCCAGCCAGATAGGTGGCAGCCTCTTGAATTCTCAACAAGGTCTAGAGCAGAGCAGCAGATCGAAAGATCTTTGTAGAAGAGGAGCAAGAAAAAAGGCTGAACAGACAGTGAAAGAGCTCTATCTTCTCAGTCGGGACTGGTTGTGCTGTTATTTGGGTTCTTTAATCAATCTCTTTTGTGTGGGTGTATTTATCTTCTCTTAATAAATATTCTCTCTCTGTGTGGACCTAGGCCAGTTGGGGTCGAACCATGTAAATTCTCTTGTGTTTGATTGTGCTTGATTTTCCCGTTCGATATTGGTTGGGTGTGTTTACTTTTGCTAATAAACACTAACAAGTGGTATCAGTAGCTTTGGTCGGAGACCAGAGATTCGTGGGTGAACGGATCACAACACAGAGGGTCAGGTTGTTGGAGGTGATGGAAATCAACACCGCCCGAATGATTAACCTCAATGGAGCAAATTACTTATTGTGGAAGGCAAAGATGGAAGATCTTTTATATTGTAGAGACAGGGAGACCAAATGTGCCAGCGGCGGAGTCTTTCGATGACAAGGGGAAACAAAATTGAAGGTTGAGATGTCTGATAATGAATGGAACGATCTTGATCGGAAGTGCCTCGGTTTTATTCGACAGTGGATGGATGACAGTGTGTTTCATCTGGTGTTCACTGAGACGAAGGTGCAATCTCTCGAGCAGAAATTGGAGGGATTATATACGAGAAAGACTATGGGCAATAAGGCGTTTCTAATCAGAAAGCTGGTGAATTTGAAGTACAATGAAAGCACTTCAATTGCAAAGCATCTAAATGAGATGCAGAGTATAGTCAATCAACTCTCATCCAATGAATATGGTACTTGATGGTGAGTTGCAGGCCCTATTACTTCTCAGTTCCCTACCTGACAGTTGGGAGACCTTGGTGGTATCACTCAGCAATTCACCGCTAGAGGGTATTGTCACTATGACGTCTGTGACAAGAAGTTTGCTGAACGAGAAGACAAGAAGAAAGTCTTTGGTGGGTTCTTCTCAGACACGGTCTCATACGCATGTTCTCTTTACAGAGAACAGAGGGAGAAACAACAGCAGAAAACCTCAAGATCATGACAAGCTCAGAGGGTCAAGGTCAAAATCCAGAGGGAAAGGTGGAGAAAAGCTTAGATGTTTCTACTGTGAGAAATAGGGACATAGGATGATGGATTGCAACCAGAAGAAGCGTGATATAGGGACCAGATCGCAAAGTTCAGATCAATCAAACGCTGTACAAAGTGACACAGACAATGATGTAGGTGTTGTCGTGTGCACAGTCACCACAGGTATGAATAATCCAACTGATCAGTGGATTTTAGATTTTGGGTGTTCTTACCACATGTGTCCATGCAGAGAGTCGTTTGACACATACAAATTCTATGATGAGGGACTTGTCTATGTGGGCAATGGTGAGAGTTGCAAAACCATTGACGTTGGGACAATCAAAATGATGATGTTCGATGGAATGGTGAGAAAGTTGGAGAACATGCTGCATGTTCTTGAGTTAAAGAAAAAATTGATTTCTTTGGGGACACTTGACACTGATAGGTTTACCTTTAAGGCGAAGGATGGGGCTCTGAGAGTTACTAAAGGAGCCATGATCGTAATGAAGGGGAAGAAAGAAAATAATCTATACACACTTGTGGGAAGTGCAGTAATCGACCGGCAGAGGGATCCTACTAATCGGGCCGCAGGAAGGAGGAGAATAAACAAAAAGTCAGGTGACATGTATGACTTTAAAAATAAAGTTTCTTTTGCAGATTGTGATGGTCCGTCCGAGTTCCATGGCGTTAGCGGAGATGAAAAAGAGAAGGGGACGAGAAATCATAGAGAAAAAGGCGACGGGTTCGACATCTTCGGTGGTGGGTCTAACAAAGCCGATAACGGTCGTCAAGTTCAAGCAAGGCTTGGGCTTAGGCAATTCTTCCAATTGAAGAAGACAGGTGGAGCATCCCTGAGCGTTGGGATGTGCGCATCTCACACAGAGATGCAGATGATTGTAGTTGTAGGTGAAGCTCAGCCGGGAGAGGCCAGCGGCCCAGAGGTGCAAAGTTGCAAGTGCAGTGGAGGTCAGTTTGTCCTGAGGGTTGATGGAATCCTGACCAAGGTGGAGATTGTTAGGTGTGTGGCTCCGATTACATCTAATAATCTTAGGAGATAAAAGTTTAGAAGGACTCCTAATAAGGAGAGAATTGTGACAAATACACCGCAATTTCTTCTCGTAGTTGGGTTTATCTCTGGCGAGAGAAACACACGGCAATTGGGTTTCTATTTCAAAGCAAGGTAACTTCTAAGTAGGACACTGCATGACCGACTGCAAGAATCTATAAATAAAAGACGGATTGCTCGTTTGGCAGACACACTCGAACGACGAGAGGAAGAGAGGGTAGAAAGAGAGTTTAAAGCAAGAGATTGGAGCCAATCTGTCAGCAGTAGCAAACCAGCAGGGACTCGTAGGAGAAGAAAGAAGGGGCTTGGGCTGTCTCATTGTCAGAGAGGTGCTGACCCAGCCAAATAGGTGGTAGCCTCTTGAATTCTCAACAAGGTCTAGAGCAGAGCAGCAGATCGAAAGATATGTGTGGAAGAGGAGCAAGAAGAAAGGCTGAACAGACAGTGAAGGAGCTCTATCTTCTCAGTTGAGACTGATTGTGCTCTTATTTGGGTTCTTTAATCAATCTCTCTTGTATGGGTGTATTTATCTTCTCTTAATAAATATTATCTCTCTCCGTGGACGTAGGCTAGTTGGGACCGAACCACGTAAATTCTCTTGTATTTGATTGTACTTGATTTTCCCATTCGATATTGGTTGAGTGTATTTATTTTCAATAATAAACGCTAACACTGCCAACCCTTCTCATTCTCCTTTAATCCTGGATTTGAACCGAGAGATCCTCTCAATCGCTGTTCTCTCTGCGATCTGTTTGGGTTTTTAGAGATTGCTTGCCGCCTCTATCTGTTGCTCAACCGATCCAAGAAATCAGATCTGAGCTTCTTGTATATGCCTGCCTCGGTGCTTGGATCTGCACATTTCTATCGTGCTTGCCTTTCTTCGATTCGTGATTTTCTCGGCCCGAATCCGAACTGAAACCTTTTTGGAGCGACATCGATTTGGCATTTTTAGATGCCGAACCCCCTTGGCAACAATTTTATGTCGACATTCCCAGAGAACTTGCCACCTCAGATAGATCGAAAGGACATCTTCCGTTGAGGACGACGAAAAACTACGGAGGACGACCCACTATCTGCTTCCCCTTGGAATACACAAAAATTTTGGGCCACCTGGTTTCCTCTATTTCCCTGGGTTGTACGCAATCTGTGCTGGCTGCCCTCTGCAAAAAAATACCATTTTCTCTTCATTGGTTGTAAGAGGAAAAAACCAGGAACGACATTGTTACTTTTTGTGCAAAACAGTAAGGATGGTTCTGGTTTTGTATCTGGTTTTCTCTTTGAAAACCCACCTTGAACTGAATTGTGATTTCCCCCGGATTCGACGATCCTGGCTCTGTTACCATTTGTTGGAGTAAAATGAGGCAAATTACACACAGTCAATTACACAAGAGATCGAACACACAGAGATACGTGGTTCTCTGATACCATTTGTTGGAGTAAAATGAGATGCAAATCACACAATCAATCACATAGAGATACGTGGCTCGGCACAGCTCATCACGCAAACTAACCCTAAAACAAAGAAAGAGATAAATATATAATAGGACTTAAGTTACAGGCCTCGGCCGAGCCCAACAGACAATCCAGACCCAATAGTGGAGCTGGACCTCACAACACACCCAGCCCTTCTTGGCGTCCCTGATCTCCAGATCCTTCTTCATGGGTCCATCGCCCCTTCCCCTGCTTCATGTTTGTACATGACTCGCCCAGACACCCATCCACGTTTCCAGTTCATGTTTTATCGCAGTTACAATCAACACACCAACGTTGACTATTCAACCATTTAATTAATCCCACCAACTTCATCTACTTACCTATTTATCCATTGACCCTCTTATAATATTCTATTCAATTCTTTCAATCCCCATCTCCATTGGACGACCGTTTGACCAACCCAATTCTCTTAACCCAAAACCCGTTAGATCCATCTAAGAATCCCATTTAATACCTCTTTAACCATTTATCACCCCTTTAATCCGAGTCACCCATCCATTCTCAAATTCGATCCTACCCGCACTGCGTCAGCAAACGTTTTGTCGCGAGAATAATGCGTGTTAGAACTAATGCATTAATCTCCAATTCGACATTCTTAATTTGACTTCTTTTACTGTTCGATCATTTATTTATTACCTTAGAACAAAATAGATTAAATCCTCAGTGAACAAAGATAGCTTATCTGAGTGGCATTAAGAGAAATGTACCTGAAACCTGGGATGTATAAACCCTGTAAGGCTTTGCTAATGAGTAGAGCCTGTTGTGACTGGAGTTGGAATATCCGCTTCCCTTCTTTATAGCTACTGCCGAACGCTGTTCGAGAGATTACATCTGCGGTAAGACTCTGAAGTTCTGGCCAGACATCCAATTCATGGCACTCTCTCGAACCAATTAACATTTTCCATCTCTTCACCATTTCACTACAACTTGTAGAAAATGCCGGCAACATCCTCTGTAAACAGCGGTAATACAATATCAGTGCCTACTGTTTTAAAAATTCTAAAATATAAAAGGTTCCTTATAAATTTGAGTAATAAACATAAAAATTAGTAATGATCAAATGGTGATCAATATACAATACGCACCTATTATAATTGAATGTGAGGAATGCTTTTGTATATTTTTTAGGAGTGGAAATCATTAGTTCCAGTATAGAGGAGGTAGTGTTATAACTGGGTATTCAGGTCAAAAGATTAGTTTTATAGGTGAAGTGACCCTCTTCTTGTATAAATCCCCAGATTTCTTCTTTATAACTATTGGGGGACTCATTCGACTGCCCAATAATTACTCTCTGGCCGATAATTGATTATCCAGCCCAAAAGATTGATCTAAGAGTGACCCAAATCCTATATAAGTTCCTAGATTTCTCCATTCACAACCAATGTTAGACACGTTCAACTGTCCAACCGGCAGCACTAAAGTAAAAAACCACATTAGGCAGAATTCTTTTGCATTGATTTTCGGGGATGAGAGGAAAAATATCTTTCCATAAATATTGAATAATGAGATTGATGTGATTTCACTCTGCCAAAATATTCAAACTACTTCAGTTTTTTTAATGCAAATTCAGTAGAGATGAGTATGTAAGGAATTTACCTTTAGCTTCTCTAGATGGAAGGCGGGAGAAAGAAGCCTCCTATGTTTGACCCACATCTCTCCTTCAATGGTAGCAAGTCCTTTCACTAAATATTTAGCTAGAGGATGCGGTTTTGGCTTCGTAAAGTGTCCAAACTTGTTTGATAGGATTTCCTTTACCAGCTCAGGATCCATGATATGCACTCTAGGAATTGTTCCCAACCAGATCATTGACATCTTCCCTGCATTTTAATAATTCTTACACAGTTTCAGTATATATATAGCGCTAAATATTATTAATGAAACCAAGAAAATCAGAAATGTTGACTTTCCCATATTTATCTTAGTAGAAAACCATAACCTCTTAAGAATCTAACCATAGTAAATTAGGATGCACTTAGCCAGTACTAATATAGTTAATTTAACCACCCATTTCAATGCAAGTTTAATTTCTCTCTCTCTTCACTCCCTGTTTCTTGAGTGAATGAATTACAATTAAACATATCCATCCTCTGTAGAAAGAGATGAAGAAAAGCAAACTTAACAGTTCTTTAGCTATTATTTAACCATCTTTGCATTGTAAAAAGACTCACTAACAGATTAGAAGAGAATCCTATTAAAAATCAAAATAGGCAATATAAATGAACATCATATTAGAAGTTTTCCAGTGCTGCAGACATACAAGACCCTGATAATGAAGAACATGAAGTCAGAGAATCGAGTCATCTATGTTGGGAATGGAAGCGCACAAATAATAAACGGAAAAACAAACTACGGATCAAATACACACTAAGACAGAGATTTTATGTGGTTCTCTTTCGGTATGTCTACAGGTTCAAACCAAATCCACTATGTTCAAAGGGAAGAAAATGAAGAAGAAATACTCGACCCATGACCAGACCGTATATATGTGATAATCAGACTCCAAAGAACTTAACAATCTATGTAAATACAAAGAAAAACTTCCCCAAGTCTCCCTAGAAAGGAAACATGAATGAGATTTCTTCAGATGTCTGGAATATTTACCATATGTTTTTACAGTCTTGTCAAGAAGTGGATTCACACGGGCCACAATCTGATGGTTCAGATCCATGGGCTTGGACCATGCTTCCTCTACCAGTCTCTCATTCTCCTTGAAGCTTCCATACAACAATCTGTAAGGAGGACCTCTGAAGCCCTGCTTTCTTAGTTCCTCCTCCAGCTTCTTGGGCTTCCACCATATCCAATTCACCAACTTCACAATCCACAGAGAGAACAAAAGACATGAGATTGTCAGCAAAACAAAGAGAATACCTTCCATGTCTCTTCAAGTTTTATGTTGCTTCACAACTACGATAAAGCAGAGCTACTTCTCCAAATGTTGGACTAGAACTTATATATGAAATAAGAAAGTGGGTTTTCCCTAATTTATTCACCTAAGTTTGGTTAAGTGGTCCTTCCCATGACCTTCAAGATGAAATAAACACTGCCTCTGTTAAATTCTTATTTGGAGTAGCTGTGAATAGTTCACAAGCTTTCGGGAGGAGAAAAAGAACACGGCAACAGCCCAATGATCAAAGGTGACAGTAGTAGCATGAGACTCACTTCAGAATTTAGATTTCTACTGGTAGGCCATGGCTCTCAAGATTATATTAAATATTTTTAAATTTGATTTCTTTTAAATTTGTTTAATATATAAAATTTGTAAGTGATTCCATTTATATAAGACTACTCTCACCTATTGTCACAAATTCAGTTCTCGGTATATTAACGGTAGATTGACGATATCGGAATACTTTTAAATTCTAGGATTTTTACCTTGAAATTAACGGGAAAATCTTGCAGAAAATATAAATTTTAAAAAATAATAAATGAAAATATTAATAAAATAAAATAGTAATAACGAATTTACCAATAATTTATCCTAAATTTATGGAGATATTATCGCGATATTGTCATTTATTGCATTTTTAAAGTGATTTTATAAAGAATTTATCAAAAATTAACTGTAGTGCCAATAAATTTTGAAATATTAACGGTAATTGATATTTTGACGATAAAAATATCAACGATATTTATGACATTGATCTTACCTCACCTTAATAGAGTATTTTTATACTCGTGTTATAAAAAAACAAACTAAATAAAGGCTCTTTCTCATTCCAAAGAAGTAATATCTGGTGTGTATTATTTTGAAAGTTATCGTGTAAATTGAAACGAATTTCTCTTCTAAAATTAAAATATGGCAATGTTATTAACATTTTTTATTTATTTAAAGTCAGTCTTTTATTTTAAAGTTTTACAATATCGATTTGATGACAATCAGATACAAATTTAGGGTCAAAAAGTAAATAGCTACATTTACATAATCTCATATATACTTTTAATTTAACAATCAATGTTAGGTCTCATAATTTATAATAAGAATTTTTTCAATTATATATATATATATTTCTCTCTTATGAATAACAAACAGTAACAGTTTCCATTAAGTACATTTGTCTGATAATTAATTGAGACGTAGATCAGTGCCTCATATGAATGTTATGGGGAAGCCGAGTTAGGTTCATGTAGAGCTCAAGACTCAAAAACAAAACATGGGTTGCTGATTGGGTTCTTTATATTAATAAAGTCATTATACATTTAGATTTAAATAATATTTGCACATATGCATGTAAAATATAATTAAATAATATGATGGTTTGAAATAAAAATGAGTTACAAATATAAAAACTCACTTCTGTTCGTATAGGTGTAGTTCAACCAGTAATCTTCCATCTTAATAAGCTGGAGGTGTCTAATTTGAACTTCCATTACTTAACCTACTGTTTTATAAGAGCAGTCGACATAAGTCTAAAAAAGTTTTGCTAAATTTCTAAAAATTTCTCACACATTAATTTAAAAAGCTCAGCTCTATTAATATTTTCTACATAGCCTCTTATTTATGAGTTACGTGTCCCTTTTATTTTATTTTATTTTATTTACACTGATCTATTGGTAAGAGAAAAAGCTAGAGTAACTTAACAAAGAAATTATAATTATTGTTAGAAATATCTTCTAATTTCTAGTAGACAAGTGCATGATAGAAATATTAATGCTCAGATCCATCAGTCAATAGACAATTAAAGAAATGTTTTTAATAATTTAGTTTTGATTTTGAATCATGAGAATTCTAGTCGATTTGACCCATCTGATGAAGTGCATTAAATGTGCATGTGCATGTTACCCCTTTCAGGCTCTTAAGTCCCTTAAAAATACCAAGTTGACACTTGCTAAAATCATGTTATCAATTCACTGTGCATATCGTAAGCAGTGACGCATTAACACGACAGACAAGAGTTCAGTGAATAAAGCATTGTAATTTTTAATAAATTATTAAATTCTAACGTAAAATGGATATATTTCAAGTGATTAATTTTCCATCTCAAGAATTAAAATATATTAAGTTCGAGTCTCTATAATTTAATCTTATGTACTTTAAAGGCAATGAATATAACTGGTGAGAGTTTTATGTTAGGATTTTTATCATTTCCTACACATAATTTTTTTTTTAATTAAATTCTAACTAGAGTTTCTATTTACATTATTTCATATAAATTATGATTCTATACATTTGAATATTTTCCATTATTCTATACATAGAAATGCTATTAATTTGACTTTATTAGATTGAATTAAGCTTTTGATGGCTGAATGTAATATAATTCTAAAAGATTATTGAACTTTAAAATGTATTTTCAAGTATACAAGTTCATATACCACATAAGTCTAGACTTTATTTTCATATCTAAGCTTTGAAATACTTAATCAAATCCAAGTCTAATCTTTAAACTTTAGACTACATCATTAAATTAAATTCATCATTAGTTAAAAATGGCTCTCATGTAATGTAATTTGGAAGATAAGTATGCATTTGTTCACGTTAAGTAGCATCCAAATGTGACACAAATTTTTGGTAGAAATAGACAATATTTTGATAAATATGATGATTTTATTATTATAAAAATATCACAGAGATACTTATCAATGCTTAAATAAGAATAGCATGACATCATATCAATTATCATTTTAAGCTTTCTACATTTTTCACGTGAATGTAAAGCCTTACAATATGACTAATATTTAACTTCCTACTTTGTATAATTTGCTCTTTTTTACTTACGATAACAAAATATAACATGTCATGTTAAAGTTTATACGATTCGTATATTATTCATATGATAATTACTTATTGGTGACATTATAAATTGTCTAATACTACATTGCTAGATAATTGAAATTAAACATAACATAATCTATCAAGAAAGTTAAATAAAAAATTAGACTTCTTACAACTTAAACTTTTAAACTTATATTTTTTTACCATTTTAGTTTTTGAATATTTTTTAGCAATATTTGTCGATATTATCCGGTTAAGATTCTAAAATTATGAATACATCCTGATATTTCATTAGTGAGATAATTTTAAAAAATAACTATTAACTGAGACAATGAGCATTATATTCTAGAGAATTAATAAAGACACTGATATTTTTATATTAAAGGGCAATGAATTTATCTTTATCTAAGTGGTAGAAAACTAAATTAATGTTCCTTATTATAAAAAATATCATCCCTATCTCTATCACTTCTCTATATAATGTTAGATAGAGAGTGATCACCAATCTTTTGTATCAAAAGAAAAAAAGAGAAGCTATAATTATTAATTTCATTTTTATTATTATAAATAAATCCACAAAATGGGCTTTTACTAATTCATTTGTTAAGTTTGAGAGTTAATCATGCTTATTTGACTGTTTAATAGAAGCATCCTGAAGTTGTAATTCCAATTAGTCATATGCTACTGTTTCATTTCTTAAATCCAATCAATAAGAAAGGGCGCCTATCTTAACACGGGCAAAATCTTTTAGGAGGTACGAGATGTAGTAAAATTCTCATTTTATCCCTACTGGTATTTGTTATCGATTTATCGGTACTTGATGAGCGATACACAGATAAAGGTAAAATAAAAATTCTACTCTATTCCATATCTCCTAAAAGATTTTGACTGTGTTAGGATGGCAGGCGGTAAGAGAATATAACGGAGGATTTCATCTATATTAACTATGAGTAATAGTTTGATTGTCAAAATTATAATTTTATATAAAACCAAGACAAAATAGGATGATTAGATGACTATTGTTGTTGCGTGCATATGATCATCATCAAATAATTTTAGATTAGAAAAGTCAACTGGCCTGTCACAGTGAATACTAAATTATAAAATTCAATAACTGTCAACTTGTCACATTTAAAATTTATATAATTGAATAGATATATGACTCTAAGTCAGTCTCTGACCACCACATGAGAAATCACTGTATTGTAGTTGATTATTTTTTACTTAATTCAACTCGTGATGGTCGCCTTTAGCTAAGTATGTCACATTGAAACTTGCATACATTGATATTTGGTAATAGAAAAATGTAATAAGGGGTTATTCTAATTATTTTGGGAGCAAGATTTCCAGAGAGAGGTCTTGGGTTCAAACTATGGGCGCTCCAATGAAGAGCCACTTCCCGTAGAAATATGAGTAAAGTCCCATCGATTTACCTGGTGTGTGTGGATAGGAAGAGTTTTCACACGTTCCAGAGGACTAGTCGACTACGACACGTGAACACCTCCGATGATAAAAAAAAAAAAAAATGTAATAATTCTTTCCAGAACTTTCATAGTCGGTGCAAGATCCAAGATTCAAATACCCACTGATATATCTGATTTTATATACTAGGCTAGTTGCTAATATAAAATAGAAAGTCAAAATGTCGGTCTCTTATTCATAAAATATAATAATAAAATATATTGGATTGGTCAATAAAAATCAACTAAATATAAAATAAAATTTTAATAATTGTGATGATGATGATGAGACGGACAAGAGATGTATTAGAGTAAAACATGAGAAAAGAAGAACACAGGTGGAGACCGACAATTGAAGAGAATTTCACTGCAAATCTTTCAACAAATCACATGGCATTTTCACGCTCATCTTTGCTTTAATATACTCTATCTGATTAGGATAAGAGTGATTTGCTTAATTAAATTCATTACAATTTGTTTGATAGATATATTTTATTCGACAATTAGTTTGATTTCTGCTTAAGTATTTTGTTATATATGCTTCATGAAGCATAATGATAAAAATAAATTAGACTTTTAAAATGTTAATGCTATAATGTTAGTGAGCTAATGAGTTCTGTAAATCTTTTTCAAGTAAAGTAAAAAAGAAAAATTATTTGTATGGGTATTCCACAATTTTTCATACATAAATTCAAAAAAAAAAAAAAGATTTAGAGTTGAATCCAAATTTCAAGTTTTATGAACATGTGATCACTTTTCTAAGATTAAACTGCTCTTGCAAAAACAAAATGCGAGTTCTTTAAAGCGATGATTCCTCTTAAGTTTCAAATTTAATTTGATGTCATTATTCAATTTTAATTTTTATGGCTTATACTCCATCCGTCTCATTTTAGTTGTCTCATTTGAAATATTTGTATTTTTTAAGGAACTCTCTATATAAGGCTAGCACTCATGTGATCTTATCCATTTTTAACACATTTTATATTCCTCAAATATAAATGAGACAACTATTTTGGGATAATTTCAAAATCCATATAGGACAACTAATTTGGGACAGAGGGAGTATAATATTATGGGACAAACCGGGCTTGAAAAATTAAAGATTGTTTATATGTTGATTATAAAAAATAAGTTTAATTTAACTCTTTTATCTATTTGATTTAAGCAAATAAAATAGACAATTGATGGATTGCTCCTCTTCTATCATCTATTATATTTAATCTAAATAAGGTGGCTACTCATATTTAATTAATGATACTAATTTGTTTGAATTCTCACAACAACAATAACTTCTTTGATTTTATATCATTATTGAACTGGAATTTATTATTAATTTTAATGTGGGACTTGTCTGCCATAAGATCCAGTTCAATGGCTTATGAGACTCAAAGTGTTGCTTGGAGACAGAGGAACAAAATTGACTATACTATTATTCCATTTCCTTGTAACAATCAGAGTACAATCCAGCTCACAAACAATCCAATTGAAGTTGATCATCATTTTATCAAAGAGAAGGTTCATATAGAGGAGATTGATATTTCAGTGAGGGGTATAAACTTCGGCCTCGCCGATAAATCGGTCCATGTGCAAAGGCCAATAAATTTCTCTCTCTATTTTTTTTTTTGAAAATATCAGTATTTTTATATATTTTATTTATTATTTATTAAATTATTAAAAAATAAATAAATAACCCAAAAGGAAGCTGACTTTTAAAGGAAAAAAATTGAAAACATAAATATCGGCTGATATTTTGAATATCATGCGATATCTGGGCCGATATTGGACCGATATCGGCCTGGCCCACCACTGAATTGAATTTTTTTTTTTTAAAAAAAACAACCGATATTATTCATGTACGACCAATATTTTATTGGTTTCATCAGTTTTTCAACAAAACCCTATCAACATATATCTGGGTTAGCCCATATGGATGTAGCTCCCGTTTCAAGAAGTTAGATGTTCCAAGTTCGAGCTCCTATGGCCTCACCTGATGTGCCCTAATGGCAGTGAATATCACCCGTGGGGGTTTTACGTTGAGTTTTCTGCGGTTTCCCACATAAATTCAAAAGAAAAAAATATCTGAGTTAATATTTCAGCCTTTGTTAGTTTTATGATTTTTTCAACAAAACCCAATGGTTATTGATATTTACAAATTGCTAATTTTGTAGAGAAAACTGAAGCACTCAAAACTATTTTTTCATATTTTAAGACAACCCAAATCCCTGTTGTCAATTCCAGTTAATTCCAAGTCTGAATTTGCTATCTACCACCAGTGGAATTAGGTTTTCGTGGCAAAATTGGTGGCCACATTTAGATTTTGTTTTATTTTCAATTTCTTATCCAGCAAAGAGCAATAAATCCTATAGAACTACACTTGTTCCATCTAATTCCAATTGTTGGTGGAAAACAAGGGGCTTAAAACGCTGCTAGAATTTCAATGTCCAAGAAAGACATTGAACTCACCATATCTCCTCTCATCCCTCGTGGTATGGCTAATATTTTGGTGATCATTTCATTTTGATGACAATATATATAGACCAGGGACTTCTCATCAGAAAAACCTCCTATGGCTAATCTTTATCTACTAAAATTTAAATATAAGATAACAAAAAGAAATTCAAAATGCAATTTAAGATAGTAATTTTGGGTTTTACGATTTTTACACAAACGGGATTTGAAAGCACTAAAAGTAGAATTGATAAAAAAAAAAATTCTTTTAAAGAGTCTTAACCCGACATAGTTGGGTCTATGTAAAAAGAAACATATAAATAAGTGTATTGAGATTCACCACCATCCAATCATACTATCCTTTCATTTTGAACTTTTAAAAACCAATGACTTCAATTTATTTAAACTTAAGAGGTTAAGATTACATGGTTAGGAAGATCAATTTGTGGTTAAACTTTACACACTTAATATTGAGATAGTCATCAATCTAATGCACCAAATATGTAAGACCCATTATCCACATTTTTTTGAGCAGTAACCAAGAACTTTCATTAAAAAGAGAAAGATTACAAGAGAAAATACAAGGAAAGAAAAACACAAAAGCCTAAGAGAATTAGGCCCCCCAAGAGAAAATAAACAATAAAAATTCCACAATATAAAACATCGAGACCACAAGCTTCCCAACAACAAAACAATTATCCTCCTGGTAAATGGAAAGTGCCACGGGTCAACCATTCCATGCCATTCTTTGCAAAGAAATCCACCAGACCATTGGCTGATCGACTGATGTATAAAAAGGACACGTCCAAGCCTGCAGCCAATTCCCTTATCTCGCTCACCAAAGTGATTAACTTCCAAGGGGGACACTTCACACCCCTGGCCCATTTGATGACATTGGATGAGTGACTTTAAATTACTAATTTATCTCCCCATAATCCACTTACTAAATAAGTCTAGTGAAAAGATTGATCTAATGTAACTTAGTTGGATAGATGGACTAAATATGGTCGCTATAGCAGAGAAAAAGTTGCAAATGGATTGGCAAGAACCTCTCTTTGCTGGCCGTTTGGAATGGCTGAGATCCACTATAAATCACTTTCATATCTTCTGGGCCAATCTTCTGGGCCAATGCTTTCTTACTAAAGAAATGAACTAGTGAAATTGAGAAAATTATGTGCTGTTTTCTCTTGGGATCAGATGCTGGTAGTAAAATTTAAATTGTTTCCTGGCATAAAATCTGCCTTCCAAGTGCCAATGGTGGCTTGGAGTTGAGATCTATCAGGATTGTTAATGAAGCATGCCTCTTAAAACAAATTTGGGCCATATTAAATGGCAAAGAAAGCCTCTTGGTAAGATGGATCCAAGCCAAGTTTATCAAAATAAAAGCTTTTGAGAAAGTAGGCTAAAAAATAATTCCACTTAAGCTTGAAGATCTATTTTGAGTGTGTATGTGCAAGCCAAGAAATGGATAATCCATGTAATTGGTAATGGTGCAATTACTTTCTTCTGCTTCCATTGGGTGAAACCAGGAGTCATTCTTGCTGAACAGATTGGAAACAGAGCCATTTATGGTCTGGGTTATGATGGATATGCAAAGGTCAATAATTTCATTGTTAATGGAAAATGGCATCTTGCTCCTGCAGCTTCTAACCAGTTACTTGAAATCTGGGGGATGGTTAATGAGATCCAGACAATGTTCTTTTAACAGCGAGGATCAAATAATTTGGTCTTTTGGTCTGCTGAAGACACAGGAAGATTCTCAATCTCTTCAGCGATCATCTCCTACAGGCCTGTCTCCCCTCAACCCGAGTGGGTGGATCTGGTCTGGTTTCCTAGCTTTATTAATCGCCATTCTGTTTATGTTTGGTTGTACATAAATGCCGGATTACAAAGAAACTTCTCCTCAGCTTGGGTATCCTTTGTGATGAAACATGTATTGTCAATCGGAGAAGGAAACCGGCAGTCATCTTTTCCACTGCAGCTTTGTTAAGAGTGTAAAATAATATGACCCACATCATTATGACCCATTTAACTTGAGTCAAACATAGGACCCATAATCAAATGAAAGGACGTGTCGGTTATAAAGAGGTGGATTCGGTTGTCACTATGATGAGTTTTGACTTTACTTTTAATAACCGCCTGAGGGTCCTCTCTCTCCCATAACTATTTTCTCTCTGCAATTATTGGATCCCATCACCAGAAGGAATAACAGAGCATTGAGACTAAAGGAAGGGCAGGAGAGAGAAATCCAAAGGCATCTCCATTTCTCTATCTTTTGGAAAGAAAGCACGCAGAAATAAAGCAGTAGGAAACAAAAGCAGTGCAGTGAAATGTTTTGTTACACTAATAGTAGCGATAGATTCATCGGGTATGATTTTACATTATTATGATGTCATTTCCGCATTATGTTAATATTATGATTATGATAATTTTGTAAAGCATTGATGATTCAAGATTTTGTGATTTTATTATAGAGGATTGATTTATGTTAATAAATGGGTATGAATTAAATAATGAACTAAATTAATTAATTATTAAATTCATACCCAAATTGTCAATCCATTAAAGAAAAATTATAACAATTGGTATCAGGGCAAGGTTCTATGAATCAATGATGCTTTCATTAAAGATAAATGATGAAGAATTATATTTTCATTAATTAATTATAAAATAATGATCTTGAGAATTTTATTTTCATTATTTAATTAATTATGAAATAATGACCTTTAGAATTTTATTTTCATCAATCCATCACTGATACAAAGACACAAATTGTTCAAAATGGTACGAAAAACCTCACAAATCTCTTACTGGTTTTGATTTTCCAGAGAGAAATTACTGGTTTTGATTTTCTAGAGAGAAATTACTGGCTTTAACCATCACATTAAGAGCATGTATTTTTTGACACGTGTCGAGCATATGTTGATAATAAGGAAGCAGAAGACTTTCAAATATTTAAAATTCAGAGGGAAGAGATATACTTTATGATGAAGTATGATAATAGAAATTCATTATCAAGTATCACATAATGAAATGAATTTTTGAAAGTACATAACAGTCTCAAGTTTGAATAGTATATTATGTTAAGATTATTTGATTTGTCAAAATATTTATTTGAAGTTTCTTATGAGAGAAACAAATACAATCATGATGAAATTAAAAAAAAAAAATTAATATTATTATAAGAACACCTAATGATATACTATGTGTTCGATGAATTGAATATAAATAAAATTCGATTCGATTATGATGTGAGGTCATTATTCTTGACTTAAATTCACATAAATACACGATTCGGTAGTCACCAAAGTGGCCCAATCGGAATGAGTCGAATTTCGAGTCTTATAAACAAGATTCAGTACTCCTCCTAAGTATTGGATAATAATGACCTTGCAAAATGCAATCCCTATCCATAAAGATATTAGGTTGGCCCAAAGGTGCACCGTTCCAAATGGTTAACAGATTGGGATAGGATAATTGATGGGTATTTGTGGTTGATATTTATCCGGACACCCAAAGGTGACGGTGATATTTAATCACCTGTATTTTATTAGTTAGTCCTATCGGTGACTGGGAATCACCGTAATGTCTATAAATAGTGTACTATTAGATTACCCAAAGGTATATCGCCAGTAACACTATTTGCTAAAGTTATAATTTATGTGTTTCAATTTAAAGACAACTCATAGCATTAAGTAGTGATCATGATATTATGTGTATCTTTCAGCATCTTCATCTGTCACACTGTATACGCAAGTTAACTCTGTCCCCATATTGAATGGGTTAAACTTCTCTGAGTGAAAAGAACAGATTGAGTTTAACTTAGGTGTACTTGATCTAGACAAAGCACTAATAGATGACATGCCTACTATTACTCAAACTAGTATGGCTGCAGAGAAGTCAGCCCATGAGTTACGGGTTAAGTCAAACAGGCTTAGCCTTAAGTTCATGCGTATGACAATAGTCAGCAACATCAGGTCTTCTCTACCCACCTCCGAGAATGCAAATGATTTTCTTAAGAATGTAGAAGATAAGTTCAAATCTGCTGACAAGTCTCTAGCCGGGACTTTTATGGCCAGACTCACCACCATAAAGTTCGATGGGAGTCGTGGTATGTCTGAGCATGTAATTGAAATGACTAATATTCCTGCTCAATTGAATAACTTAGGTATGACTGTAGATGAGTCATTTCTGGTATAGTTCATCCTGAACTCGTTACCTTCTCAGTATGGGCCATTCCAAATTAATTATAATACCATGAAAGATAAATGGCAAATCAATGAGTTATCTAGCATGTTAATCCAAGAGGAGGCCAGATTTAAGCAAATGGGTCATCACTCAGTTCATTTAACAACTCAAGGGCCCAGTAAGAAAGGAAAGAAGCCCAAGAAATTCAAGAAATTCATATCAAAGCCACATGAGTCTAGTACGAGCTCTAAGACTCATGACAAGGGAAAGGGTGGTGTAAGATGCCATTTCTGTCGAAAGCAAGGGCACTTCCAGAAGGACTGCCATAAGAGGAAGACTTGGCTTGAAAAGAAAGGTATTAATTACATTTCAGTATGTTTCGAATCTAATTTAACTGAAGTATCGTCTAACACTTGCTGGCTTGATTTTGGGGCAACAACTCATGTTTCTAATACAATGTAGGGATACCTTACAATCCAGACCATCGACCCAACTGAAGTCTCCCCTTACGTAGGCAACCGGGAAAAAGTACCTGTTGAAGCCTTTGGAACCTATCGCCTTTTCCTTGATACCGGTTGTCATTTGAATTTATTTAACTGTCTTTATGTACCTACAGTAACTAGAAACCTTATTTCTGTTTCTAAGTTGGACCTCAATGGCTATCATTGTAAATTTGGTAGTAATGCTTTCAGTTTGTTTAAATCTTCTTCTTTTATTGGGTCTGATTTATTATTTGATGACCTTTATCGTATTAAGTTTGATAATGATTTTGCAAACACTGTCCTAACCCTGCATCATAATGTTGGTATTAAACGTGGGTTGATAAATGAAAACTCTTCAAATTTGTGTTATAAACGTTTGGGACACATTTCCTGAGAAAGAATTGAAAGACTGGTTAAAGACGAGATTCTTCCGAATCTCGACTTTACCGACTTAGGAGTGTGTGTGGAATGTATTAAGGGTAAACAGACCAAACACACTAAGAAAAGGGGCCACAAGAAGTAAAGAGCTACTTGAACTGATCCATACCGATATATGTGGCCCATTTGATGTTCTATCTTTTGATGGAGAATCCTACTTCATCACCTTTATAGATGATTTTCACGTTATGGTTATGTATATCTGTTGCACGATAAATCTCAAGCGGTTAACTCCATAGAGATTTTTATCAATGAAGTAGAAAGGCAATTAGATAGGAAAGTGAAAATCGTTAGATCCGATAGATGTGGTGAATACTATTGTAGGTATGATGAGACGGGTCAACACCCGGGGCCATTTACTAGATTACTAGAAAGTCGCTGTATAGTGGCACAATATAGGATGCCAGGTACGCCTCAGCAGAATGGTGTTGCTGAAAGGTGCAACCGTACACTTATGGATATGGTTAGGAGTATGTTATGCAATACTACCGTACCCATTATGTTGTGGATGTATGCCTTAAGAACTGCAGTGTATATTCTTAAAAGGGTTCCTAGTAAGTCAGTTCCTAAAACTCCTTATGAACTGTGGATAGGAAGGAAACCCAGTTTGAGACACCTACATGTGTGGCGTTGTCCTGCAGAAGGTAGAATCTATAATCCACATGAAAGAAAACTTGATGAGAGGACGATCAGTGGTTACTTTATCGATTACCCTGAAAAATCCAAAGGGTATAGGTTTTATTGTCCAAACCATAAAATGAGGATAGTTGAAACCGGAAATGCAAGATTCATAGAGAATAGTGAGGTTAGTGGGAGTGATATTATGAGAAGTGTATCTATACAAGAAGTGAGGGTACAAGTCCCTATACCTATAACTTCAAGAAGTGTTGTAGTTGTTCCTAATGTCATTGAACGACCTAACGATACAACACAACACTTGGATGATCAATCACTCCGACAGGAAGAGACTGTCACCACTGATGAACAGATAATAGAACAACCATAAGAAGTAGCCTTAAGAAGGTCTCAGAGACAAAAGAGACCTGCTATTTCGAATGATTATGTGGTATATCTAGAAGAGTCGGAATATGATCTAGGGGCTATTAAAGATCCGGTCACTTATGAAGAAGCCATAAAATGTATAAATTCTGATGAATGGATGGATGCCATGAAAGATGAATTGAAATCCATGGACCAGAATGAAGTTTGGGACTTAGTAGAATTGCCCGATGGATACAAGAAAGTTGGATGTAAATGGTCTTCAAGACTAAACGAGACTCAAAGGGCAATATCGAACGGTATAAAGCCAGACTTGTAGCCAAAGGATTCACTCAAAAGGATGGCATTGATTATAAAGAGACTTTCTCCCCCGTATCCAAGAAAGACTCTTTAAGAATTATTATGGCTTTGGTGGCTCATTATGACTTAAAATTACACCAAATGGATGTGAAAACCGCCTTTTTAAATGGTGATCTAGATGAGGATGTATATATGGATCAACCTAAAGGTTTCTCCATAAAGGGCAGGGAACATTTGGCTTGTAAACTTAAGAAGTCAATTTATGGTCTTAAGCAAGCTTCTTGACAATGGTACCTTAAGTTCAATGATACCATTACTTCCTTCGGATTTAAAGAAAACACTGTTGATAGGTGTATATATCTGAAGGTCAGTGGGAGCAAATATATCTTTTTGATATTGTACGTTGATGACATTTTGCTTGCCACTAATGATCTTGGTCTTATACATGAAACCAAGAAGTTTCTTTCTGCGCAATTTGAAATGAAAGATATGGGAGAGGCATCCTACGTTATTGGAATAGAAATATTCCGTGATAGAACGCGTGGACTATTAGGTCTGTCTCAGAAAGCTTATATAGAAAGAATTTTGGAGAGATTCAGAATGCAAAATTGTTCCCCTTAAGATGCCCCTATTTAGAAAGGAAACAAATTCAATCTTAAGCAATGTACGCAAAATGAATTAGAAAGAAAACAAATGGAGGAAATGCCTTATGCTTCAGCAGTGGGTAGTCTCATGTATGCACAGACCTGTACTAGACCAGACATCAGCTTCGTTGTCGGTATGCTGGACAGATATCAAAGTAACTCTGGAATGGATCACTGGAAAGCTGCAAAGAAAGTTATGAGATATTTACAGGGCACTAAGGACTTCATGCTCACATTTAGGAGGTTCGAGAATCTCGAAGTCATTGGCTATTCGGATTCGGACTTTGGTGGATGCGTTGATAGCAGAAAGTCAACGTTTGGCTATTTGTTCCTTATGGCTAATGGGGCAATCTCATAGAAAAGTGTCAAACAGACTATTATTGCAACATCTACCATGGAAGCGGAATTTGTGGCGTGTTATGAGGCCACTATTCAAGGAATGTGGCTGCGGAACTTTATCTCAGGACTTGGAATTGTTGATAGTATTGCCAGGCCGCTGAGAATTCATTGTGATAATTCCGCAGCAGTTTTCTTCTCCAAGAACGACAAGTACTCTAGAGGATCGAAACACATGGAATTAAAGTACTTTGTCGTAAAAGAAGAGGTTCAGAAACGAACAGTGTCAATTGAGCATATTAGCACACAGCTTATGATTGTAGATCCATTAACGAAAGGGTTGCCTATAAAGACTTTCAAGGAACATGCCAATAGAATGGGTCTTGAATGTAACCCATCATGATGTATTGTTTTGGACTGATTTATATATCTATCTGTGATTTTGACACTTGAGTACTCATGATAGCGTTTCTGACATTTTATTCCTGTTTATTATGTTTATATGTATACATTATGTATGATTATTTATCACTAACATGAATAGTCTTTGTATTAAGATATTTATGTGGACAATTATGTAAAATTCCTCACTTAAGAGCTGTATTGAGTGGGTCACTTGTGTTGTGGTTGATGGAAGGGACCATATCGGATAAGATGATGTGCAACCGTCATTACTCGCACTTGTGAGTCATTTAGTATTAGCATTATGATGATAACCGTATTATGTTTATTTGAATATGGATTATGTGCGCACCTTACGTTATCCTTATTTTGACTCTATGATGAAGTTAATGTGGGCCAAGTGGGAGAATGTAAAATAATATGACCCACATTATTATGACCCATTTAACTTGAGTCAAACATAGGACTCATAATCAAATGAAAGGACATGTCGGTTATGAAGAGGTGGATTCGGTTGTCACTATGATGGGTTGTGACGTTAGTTTTAATAACCTCCTGAGGGTCCTCTCTCTCCCATAACTATTTTCTCTCTGCAATTATTGGATCCCATCACCAGAAGGAACAACAGAGCATTGAGACTAAAGGAAGGGCAGGAGAGAGAAATCCAAAGGCATCTCCATTTCTCTATCTTTGCTTTGTTACAGTAATAGTAGCAATGGATTCATCGGGTATGATTTTACATTATTATGATGTCATTTCCGCATTATGTTAATATTATGATTATGATAATTTTGTAAAGCATTGATGATTCAAGATCTTGTGATTTTATTATAGAGGATTGATTTATGTTAATAAATGGGTATGAATTAAATAATGAACTAAATTAATTAATTATTAAATTCATACCCAAATTGTCAATCCATTAAAGAAAAATTATAACAAAGAGAACTAGGCTTCTTACTGTTAAAAAAGTCAGTGCAGTCCCTCCAACTTATCAAATTGTGGATGGCTCAATTGATCTTATCAGCTCTTGATCCTATGCCATTCAAAAGTTAGCTTCCCAAGTCCCAACTTATCATTCTAGCAGTATCGTGGCACTCTTGGAGAGATTATTGCCACCTCAAGAATACCTACATGGCTCTAAACAGGCTAGCACTGGACATTATCACTAATATTAGAGAGAGGATCTACTTCCTCCTATCTAATGAGAACTTGAAAAAGATTCAGTGGTCCTTCTCTACTTCGTGGTTTACTGTTAGGACTAGGTTTTCAGTCTAAAAGACTAGCCTGATAGGTGGAGTGACCCAATCCCTTAAAAGTTCTTAGATTTCCTCCTTCACAACCGATGTGAGACTCTCGTTCGCACCTCAATAATCCCCTCCTCCTCGAATGAGGCTCTCCGGTGGATAGAATTTCAAAATCTCGCTTATTTTCATTTCTTTCTCTGATCTATTCCCCCAGTAGAAAATTTCTTCTTTCTTAAATCCCATATAAGATTTCTTAGCCCTTTATTTCTATCCTTGTGCTCTGCTTTTGTCTCTTTTTTCCTATCCTTTCACAATTACTTCCAACCATTCTTTTTCTGCTAACTTCTCCCCGTCCATGCTAACCCATATGATTAACATGAAACTTTGATTCCTCCAACTTTGTCCTTCGGAAAAGTCAAGTACTTCCATTTTTTTACGGTCAAATGATGATGAGCCACATTGATGGAAGTGAACCGGATCCACCAAAATATGTTGAAGAAGAAGCTACTGATAAAGATGGGAAAATGACAACCAAGCGAACTCTTAATCCAGCATATCATATATGGTTCATTGTTGATCAATCTCTAATTGGATGGTTGAAGGCTAAACTCACTCCTGAACTCCTTGTATTTGTGGTAGAAGCTCATTGAGCAAAAGATTTTTGGGATACCCTTCATACCAATTTCTCTTAAGTGTCGCAATCTAGGATTATGCAACTCTAGTGTGACCCTTTTAAGGGTAAGCATGGACCCTTGACTGGTGATAAATACTTCACACAAATAAAGAGTATTTCTGATCAATTTGCAACCATTGGTGAAATTGTCTCTAATTCCTACAAAGTGGGTCCTCTATTTTGTCAACTGTGGACAAAGGAATCATATGGGTGCACAATGTTATCGATTTATTTTCACACCAAATCCAAATTTCAAGTCTCCACAGAAATATTTACAGAAATATTTACAACTCTTTTGCAGCAATGAGTATTTTGCATCCATTGGAGCTCATCACCAAGTTGGGTAGTTCTTTCAGAAATCCTTCAGATGCTTCCTGAACTGTGAACACTGGTGCAACAAATCATGCCATCTCTAATGCAAATAAGTTCCATAGTGTAGCTCGTAAAGAAAAGAAAATTACTGGCGATGGCATTGTACACTCCATCACACATATTGGGAATGTAGTTGTCTCGTCCTTAACAGGTTCAATTACCTTACCAATACTTTTCTTGTCCCTCAAATTAAGAAAGATCTAATTTCAATGTCCCAATTTGTTGATGATTTAAATTACTACTCTGTGTTTACACCAACATATGTAATTTTGAAGGATCTTCACATGAAGAAAAAAACTTGTTGCAAGCAAGAGGAGAGGAAATTTATATTACATTCCTGAGCCGAACCTAGCATCTCATTGAGTTCTCTATTCCTGTAGGAATTATTTCATTTCTGTCATCCAACAAGGCAGAAGATTTTCTTCATTAGCTTCGACATCTTGCACACTTTAGACAGAAACCTTTTGAACTTTTCTAAAGGGATAATCTAATCTTGCGTTTCACTAGTTATGATTGAAGATTTTGTTGTTCTGAATGTCAAGTTGGGAACATGTTGAACTTCCTTTTGAATTCAATTTGGAATTGTCCACTTCTACTTAAATCTTATATATTCTGATATATGGGACCTTCCCTTGTTGAGTCTATGTCTCGTTCTAAATACCATGTGATATTTGTAGATGATTTTACTCATTTCACTTGAATTTTCTTCAAGCGAGATAAATCAAATGTCTTTCAATATTCATTATATTCATATCATTCGTTGAGAATCATTTTCGTAGGTCAATTAGTCGATTTAGAAGTGATGGAGTTGGTGAGTACTCATCCAAGATGTTTAAAGAATTCCTATTGCACCATGGCATAAATCAAGATTTTTCACATCCCAATATGCTGCAATAAAATGGTGTATTAAAAAGGAAACATAGACATATTTGAGGAGCAGAATTAACCACGATGTATGCTAGTGGTTTACCCAAGAGTTTGCGCAAAGTTTATGTTAATAGCCCACAAAGAATGAATATTATGATATCATGTCGTGTTACTTTCGCTGAAGGAAAAGTATAAAAACCTCTAATATTGATCAACAATGATGGAGAATCTTTACAGGAATCAGAAATTGTGCAAGAATTTGCTCCTAAGGCCATAGCAAAGCCTCATTCTGATCATTCTTATCAATCTACTGACAATTCTAACAACATTAATGATAACAATGTGTTTGATAGGTTGGATTTACTCATAAGAAGAGATCAACATGAGCCCATACCTTCAAGTCAGGAGACTCATAAATCCAAGCCATTGCAAGTGTATGAAAGAAAAATAAAAAAGAATTCAAGAAGGCCACACCATCATTGATCCAATCTCACATATTCATCAATATCACTTGAACCATCTAGAAAGGAATCAGCCAGAACGATTAATGACAGTGACGTTCGAGTTCAAGAAGCAGATGAAAAGATGGCTAAAGGTGAGATAAATGAAAATGGTGAATTAATCAAGATCCAGCAACAAGTCAGTTGGGAAGAATACTTAAAAGAGCACAGACCCTCAAACAGATACTCACCTTCAAATTACATCCTACTCAGTAATAGTACAACAAGAAAAACATGCCATCCAATTCATAGGTGGATAGATTATGAAGATGCTTGGGCTTTGCATCAAGCTTTCTTAACAGAAATTTTAAAAGGAGAAGAACCATACACATATGAAGAAGCGAAAAAAAGAGTAGGTAGAAGCAATGAATGAAGAAACGAATGCCCTCCATCATTGCCATAAATGGACAGCTGTACCTCAACCAACCATCAGAATAGTGGTTGGTTGTAAATAGGTCTACAAAGTGAAGATTAAATAAGATAGGAGTATTAATTGATTCAAGGCAAGATGCCAAAGGTTTTAATCAAGAGCATGATCTAGACTATGATGAGACTTTTAACCTAGTTATGAAGATGGGAACAATTCGAATTGTATTATCATTGGCCCTAGCATATGGCTATCAAATCGCCGTTCTTGCATAAGGATCTCAAGGAAGAAGTGTAAATGGAGTGGCCCCTTGGATTTGAGGTCAGAAATCCCAAAATTAATGGTATGCAAGGTGAACAAAGCAATTTATGGCTTAAAACAAGCCTTGCGAGCCTGGTCTAACAACTTTTGCACAGTAATGAAGTCTCATGGATTCATGCATGGTGTCATTGATCATTCCCACTTTGTCAAACGAGATGGGATGCATATTATTATTATGCTAATTTATATTAATGGCATTGTGTTGATGGGAAGTTCTTCAGAGAGCTGTGGCATTCATCATATTAAGAAGGTCCTCTCATATATCTTTCAGATGAGAGACCTGAGAAAGTTTTAGTATAGAAGTTGAAAGAGGCAAGGCTTATTCATTTTTTGGACAAGAAAAATATTCAATGGACGTTTTAAAGAAATAAAAAATGATTGATTCCAAACCAATAGCAACTCTAGCTATTCTGCACTGAAGACTAGGTGATAGTGAAGACTTCGGAGAATTACTTCATGATGAATCAGAATATTCTGGTATCGTGGGTGCATTATAATACTTGACACTCACTAGGCCCTTGAAATTTCATTTTCCCTGAATTGAGTTAGTTTATGCATAAGCTGTGGAGACAGAACATTAAAGTAGTCAAAAGGATTCTTCCCTACATCAAAGAAACTTCTTGTGGAAACAAATTGAAAATGGTCAAAACTCTAACTCTAGTTGCTTATTCAAATGCTGATTGGGCAAGAGATTCAATTACAAGAGGGTCAACTACTGGTTATTACGTATTCCTTGACAACAACTTAATCTCCTCGAGCAGCAAGAAGGTCTAGTCTAAAAGCTAACTACAGAGCAAGGGCAGCGGTAAATGTTGAGATCACTTGGATAAGTGTAGCCACAACGCTGAGACAACAATTATGTCCTAGTACCTTGTATTGTGAGAACCAAAGGACCCTGGCTATATCCATGAATGTTTCTTCATAGTAGAACCAAGCACATCGATGTTGATTATCACTTTGAGGAAAAAATCAAAGATGTAAAAATTGTTGTACATTACATTGGAACGAAAGAATAAGTAGCAGATATCTTCACAAAAGCTCTCACAAAAAAAAAAGACATTGGTATTTGAAATGCAAGCTATCCATGCGTCAATCGAATGTATAGCTTCATGGGGAGTGTAAAGAAACAACCTGGTTTATATGTATATATATGGATATGGAAAATCCTGGCATTATGTATTTCTTTAAGGGGAAAGTCTGTCATTGTATTCTTTTAATGCTTTTCAATAAAACACCGCAAAGAGGGCTGTGATGGGTTGAGCTGTGCATTTCCCCAATCAGAAATCTCCTTTCCCCAGCAGGGGTCTTGTGTTCGATTCACACTCAAACCCATTGAGCCACTCCTCATTGAACTTATCTAGTGTGTGTGGAGTGGGAGGTTTTACACATGCCCCAAGGCTTAGTCGGATGAGACGCCTGGACACCTCGGTTACAAAAAGAAAAAAAAGAAATCTCCTTTCCCTTTTCTTACACAACGTGCTTTTACACTTGCAGGATTAGTTTCCACATCTATATTTGTGGAATGTAGGTATTCTGTGACTCATTCCTACTGCATTTTTAACATGGAAGATTCAAGAATACATGGATACGGATTCATGAATTGGCATGACAACACGATGCCTTGAATCCCAAGTGTCCCTGAGCATAACAATTTTGATGTACCATTACCAATATGTTACTTTCTAAGAAAAACAAACGAAAATAAAAAAGACTGAGGATTTCAAAGTTTGCTTAAGATGATCTGAGCACCATATTGGGGTTGAAGAGTTATAATACTGTAGGGAGCATGAGCATAGGATGGTGAAAGCCGAAATGAGAAGTCTTGTAAGATCATACTCAAGGCTATCTTGGCTTCTAACATGGCGAAGTTCTGCCCAAGACATATACGTGGACCCCACCCAAATGGAAAGAATGCAAATTGATTCTTTGATGCCTTTGAAACACCCTCTGAAAATCTCTCTGGATTGAATTCATCTGCGTCTTCACCCCATAACTTTGGATCATGATGAATGAGAAGAGTCGGAAGAGAGACTTGTGTACCAGGTGGAATGGTAAGCTTCCCTACTGTCATTGTTCTGCAAGTGCGCCGAGCAAGAATTACCACAGGTGGGTATAATCGAAGAACTTCATGCAGAATCATGGTTACCTGGGTATAGAATCAAAGTTTCAGTAGTAGGGTATTAGTATTAGATGACAAATCTGTAGGTAAATTTGAAATACAGCTAAATCATATTCAAAATGACTTTGAAGACCCGATTTTTACTTGATGGCCTGTAAAATGACTTCAAATCAATATGAAAGCTCAGCTTCAGTAGTCGTCAATCCAATACTAGTTAAAATTCTCAAACTTATCAAACCTAGAGCATTCATTAGTTAACAAATCAATAAAAGCAGAGGTGAGAAAGGAAAAGAAGTAAATTTAGCATTGTAAAACAGAGAAATGAACATAAGTAGCTAGGTGCAAAGTATTCTTTTCAATTTTCATGATTGCATAAAAATCTGCTGTTGGATCCATTGCTTTTATCAATCTAGAAGGTCTGATGAGAATCCTTCTAGACTCTGTCTGGCTTCAAATGACTTAAAACTACTCAGATATTATTGATTACAATGACATCATTTTTGTCACCCTAAGGACTGAGGTAATGTGAAATCATATGTGAAGAAGATCCTTCCACTTATTAAACTACATCATCTAATTAAAACCACCCACTCACTTTCTTAGATCAGTGACACCAACTTTCCTTCAAGGTGACAACTCCAAAACTCATGTGAGTGGACTCACCAGATCTTTGAATCTCTCTTGAAATATAACATCTGAGGGAAGATTTCCACCCAATGGTATGATGTTTCACTCGCTCTAAAATTCAAACGATGAATCAAATGACTCTCGATGAATGTGATGCAGAAATGTTCACTAGTACCATAGGATCTATTGGAAAGAGCTAACTGTTTGTGTGAAGTATAAATACTCACAATCTTAAGGTGGATTAGTCCATCAAATGCAGGTTTATTTTTCCCAAAGACTTGCAGAACTTCTTCCCTCGCTTGTGTTTGCCAGTTTGGATGCATACTCAACAGAATCACTGTCCATGTCAATAAAACGGCTGTGGTCTCCTGTCCAGCGAAGTATAAAAGCTTGCACTCATCTATCACATCTTCAATTGTCATTCCAGCATTTTTCTTTTTACCTTCTTGGGAGTCTCTGGAGTTGGATTCCATTAGCAAGCCTAACAAGTCATTTTTAGTAGCAATGCCTGCTTTCATCTCCTTCTCTCTTTTCTCGATCATTTCCCTTAGTAGACCACGCACTTCCCTTTCAATTTGCCTTCTTCTTTTATTCCTTTTTGTGGGCAAAAACCTATACGAATTGTCCATGTTAGGAAAGGTACAAAAGCATAGAACATGAAAATTGTGATACTTAGTTGAGGTGCTTGTACAAATCCTCTAATTTGGTTATTTTTCTCATGTCATAAATGAAAGTTATCTATTCAATCATCTAAATTCATGTTAGAGAAGTCATGAACTTATTCAAATATCAGCATAATAATAAGAAATCACTGACAACCTGTGCAGATTTACAAAGTTCACTTACAGAGAGAAAAATATCATTCCCATATATGCCCCAATCGGAGATGGCCTTCTTTTTTCTTTAGGTAAGTAGATACCTTTATTCCATGACCCGGCAAGTGTGCCCGAGATGCTATGTAAGTGTTCACACTGCATCTGTTAAGGTTGTGTGCTCGATTTATGTTACCATTTAGATGGAGTCTAATCTGGTTAAAATTAATAGTTAAATAATCTAGACTTGCTATGGTACTAATGCTATTGCATGCTCCTACTGATGTTATAAATGATAATTATAAAGATAATGTAGGAAGTGGCGGTTGATTAGAAGTCCAGCAAACTCAATAGAATCATGTCAATATCAGTTCCTGATTGCAAATAGTGTAATAGTATTCACCTCTTATCTTCCATGCATGACAACAGGAACTAGAGAGAGAGAGAGAGAGGAAAGTTTCACCTGAAGCCAGGTATGTAAGCTTTCTCAGCGTCGTCAATAAGAAGCTGGGACTGTTCTGTTTGGAGTTGGAATATCCTCATTCCTTCTTCATAGCTGCTACCAAATGCTGTCCTAGAGATGACATCTCCAGTCATATTCTGGAATTCAGGCCACACATCCAATTCGCAGGGGCCGTTGGGACCAACCAACTCAGTCCATCTTATGATCAGATCACTGCAGCTAGTAGAAAATGCTGGCAGCATTCCCTGCAAATACCAAACAGAAAACTAGTTGTGATCAGGCATGTGTTGTTTTATCACAGAGAACAACTTCACAATGTAGCATTAGGTGACTCAAGATAGATCATGTTACTTTGTAAAATAAAAGGTGCCTTGTAATGAAATAGAATTAATACAACCTTTAACTTCTCAAGATGGAAGGCAGGGTTGATAATTCTTCTATGTTGGGCCCACTTTTCGCCTTCGTGGGTCACTAGCCCTGACACTAAATACTTCACCAATGGGCTTATTTTAATCTGTTCATACTGACCAGGCTTGCTCGACAAAATTTCCCTTATCAGCTCTGAATCGAGAATGTTCACCCTTGGAATAGTCCCATGCCAAGTCAATGATAATTTACCTGTTGTCAATCTCTAAACTCTCAGTATTTAGATAATGCCAGAAGTCATCATTCATAAGAACAGATCAGTCTTATAAGACATACAGATACAATGATTTTGAAATCTTTAAAATGTGGGATTTTAAGTGTATTACTGCCAGCGCATAGTCGTCATCATCACGGATGCATCAACCTATCCGGTTGGGCTTTGCGCATACCCCTCAACCTTAGCTAAAGCCTTGTTCTCTAGTACTCGACACTGAAACAATTCATAATCGACGACTTTATTTGAAATCATATCATATGCATCAGGAAAAATTACTTGGGATATTATGGGAGGTGTCAAGTTCGAACCCCACAGACGTCTTAAGGGGTAGAGGTACCACCGTGGGGGTTTTAGTAGAAATTTGTCTGAGATTTCCCACAGGTAAATCCAAAAAAAAATTACTTTGAGATATCTTGAGAAAATTAGGAATTGCAGTTTTCTGGAATAGAATGGGAATTAATCACTGCTTTCATGTGCCCAATCCAACTAATCTGATTGTGTTAGATGCTGGCTTCACCTCACTGGTGGCAAGCTTGCAATGGCCAAAGTCTCACGGTGATCATTCGGCCGGCAAAATTTAGTTTCTTTGTTGCTAGGTACATGTGATTATTTTTGCATACATGTTTCTATCGATGTAGGTACAGACATAGACGAGCCAGTTATACAATTAGGGATGCAACTTGGATTGGGTTTTGAACCGACCCGTATGACCCGGCCTGAATTTTTTTGTGGGCTAGGTTATATACTTTTCAAATTTGGGTTGATTCGGGTTAAAGAAAAGAACCTAAAAAAAATCAGGTCGGATTGGGTTGGAAAATTTAAACTTCAACCCGACTTTTATAACTTAAATATAAAATCTAAAAAATCCTAAATCCATGCCTCAGTCGTTCTCCCTTATTTGTGTCGTTGGTGATTTTGCCTTCTCTCTCTCCCTCTCTTTCCTCCCTTGGGAAACATGGACCTCACCTGAGCAGTGAATCCAACCACTGATCTCTTCACCCAGCCTGATCCGTGGACGTTGCCGTGCGCCCCTTGCCTGAACAACGTCACATTCACCCTACCGTCGTTTGCAACGTCACACCCAAGAGACGTTCAATCATATCCAACAAGTTCTCTCTCTCTTTCCCCTCTCTCTCTCACTCTCAAAAAAGTCGGGTTCATTATCGGGCTTGAGGTCGGGTCAGGTTGATTATCGGACTCGAGATCGGGTCGGGTTGGGTTCTCAAATTCGGGTCAGGTCGGGTTCAACTACTTTTGACATGGGTTAGAGTTGAGTTTATCAAAAACTCGACCTGACCCGCCCGAGTTTCAATCCTATATACAATAATGCTTGATTTCCATGATAAATAATCCATTGTGACCAGGGGACCTAGCATTTTGGGGCCACTTGACCACAGACCCAACTGTGATGTAAAGATCTATGCATTGTCACATAGATTCATATAGTAGAAAAAGAATATACCTAGGGTTTACTATATTAGCTTTTATTAATGGAAATCCTACGTTTGATTGATTTTTCCAAAATTGTATTCCTTTAGTTGTCAGTTTCCTCAATCACGGAATGGTACATTGATTTATTGATTGGTTATTTTCTTATTTGTGAGGCCTATATTTTCTATATATACTAATTTCAATAAGAAAGACTCAAAGTCATTTTTCCAAATGCTTCATGGTTCAAAACGAGACAGTATAACCTCAAATCAATCAAAAATTCCCAAATCCTTCCATCCCTTTTCTCGGTAGTACTTCTCAATCTCCAATCCCAAATTATAGGCAGTCTTTCAAAATGTCAATGACAGAGTGTCACGTAACCTAATTACGTCTTGTGTGTGGGGGGTGGGGGGTGTGTGGTTTAATAGGACGATTATCCTATTTATCGCAAAAGCTCAAATTTAATTCATTTCTCCAACTTATCTAATACAAAAAACTAATTAATTCCTTTAACACGTAAGGTTGATTACAATGCACGGAAATAATTTATCACTTATAAATCAGAGTTTAACACAACAATAATCAATGTCAGAAATAATGATATATTCGCACAAATACTAAAACTCTTGTGCAAATAAGATATAAAACAATATATATACAGTGATATTGATTTATATAGTTGATCTCTTGATAAATCCAGAAGATTTATGATTATAATCCTTTGCACGAACATTTCTGGATATCAAGATGAATATCTAGTCTCAGACTTATGAGTATTCAAATCAACGTTGGTTCGGAAGTCTGAACAAGTATGTTCTGTAACGACCCTGACCCGAGTCTGACCCAACTCATACCCACACAATACTGTCCGCTCAGGGCCCACACTGGCCAGCACGGCTTTGCATTGGGCTTGGTCCAAATCACATGCCCAAAACGCTTTGTGTTGGGTTAGGGGTGTACTCCCTCTTATATATCCTCTTCATATTTTGCTCCTGGGTGATGTGGAAATTTTTCCACACCCACTCACCTTGGCCACTGTATGCTGTTAGTCGGACCGACAGTGGCCCATTTTTACTCAAATTTCGGTCCATTGGGCTTAGCCTTCTAGGCTAGGGCCCTACAATCCACTCCACTTAAGCCCAGAGCCGACCTCGGCTCGATTCGGCCAGTTGAGCTTTTGGGCCGGGGCCTCATTCCACCCCACTTAGGCCCAGAGCCATCCTTGGCTTAGCTCGATTACACAACTCAGTCGGATTCCTGGGCTTTTGGACCGTCCTGGGCTTAACTCGACTACAACACAAGGGAGGGGCGAGGGACCCATACAGGAAGAGGGTTTGAACCTTGGGCTCTTATACCATTTGTAACGACCCTGATTGACTCCGGCCCAACTCATACCTGTACAATATTGTCCGCTTTGGGTCCACACTGGTCCGTACAGCTTCGCATTGGGCTTGGTCCAACTCACATGCCTAAAACGAGTTGTACTGGGTTGGGGGTGTGCTCCCTCTTATATACCCCTTTCATATTTTACTACTGGGCAATGTGAGACTTTTTCCACACCCACTCGTCATGGCCACTGTCTGCTGTCAGTCGGACCGATTGCACCTGTGGTCGGACCTACAATGGCCCATTTTTATTTGATTTTCGGCCCATTGGGCTCGGCCTTCTGGACTGGGACCCTACATGTTTGAAACTCTAAATAGATCTTGAATATTGACACCTCTTTATGTTCGGAAGTCTGAACCAAATCTGTTCAGAACTCTGAACCAATCTAAAATCTGATCTTTATCAGATGATCAACTTTTGCATGCACAATGTATTCGCAAGTTATATTTCAAGCATGTAATATATTATTTAGTGGTGATGATAAAATAAACAAGCATGCAAACCACACAATCATAATCATCATAACACAAGATTTATAGTGGTTTTGTCCCACGACCTACATCCACTTCCAGACTCTCCAAACCTTGGGATATCTGACTAACCCACTAATAATAAGACAACCCACTTGGTTCTACAGACTTGACTCACAACAAGTCCTCAACAACCAACTCATCGAGTTTCTCATTCACCTTGATTCTACTCGAGTCTTACAAACACAGACTCTACCTAAGTCAATACAAACACAAGACTCTACCCGAGTCTTACCTCAACAAAACTTTACCCAAGTCTTACCTCAACAAACTCCACCTGAGTCTTTGCCAAAAGTACTCGCCGACTTAGCCGATGCCAAATCCAATTTGCCAGTCACAACCTCACCAATCAGTGAACCAGTCCAACGCTTCCTCCACAGCACCACATCCTTGTTGCAAATGATATATCGATCATAGCACTCAACCAAGGATATGAATAAGGGTTTATCTAGATCTAGCACTATCACAAGTGTCCCTAGATCACATACTCACTGATTTTTCCAATCACTTATCAAATTAGAGCCCCCACACGCTCTTTCTGATCTGTCAGGGTCGAAGTTATGGATACTACTATGACTATCAAAAGAATCGCAAGTTTTGGTTCAATAGTCAAACAAAATTCACAATTCAAATATTCTTAGTAATCTTTCACGAAGCAAAGTCATTTTTCACCAACTACATTGCTAGTATTTATAGCTGCTCAACTCATCAATTCAGAATTCTAAACTGACCCCTGAAATCTGAACCAACGGCTACAACACATAGTCAACTTTGTACCAACCCAGCAAATCTATCTTCATTCCTTATTCACATTTCACACACGTGTATTCCACCATGTCAAACAGCTTGCCACACGCTCCAATGGCTACATTGTCAAACTTTTTCGAACTCATCAAGATTTGAAATCTTGTTTAGCTTTTCAAGCATTTCAGCAATAATTCAGAAGTCCAAATCTCACCAACTCAGAGTTCAGAATCCACTAGAGACTTAGTCCACAGGTTTGTTCACACTGCGTCCCATTCAGATGTTCGAATCACACCATTCATAACTTTGAACGCAGACTTTCCACATTTTTCACAAACCTTACTTATGGACTTTACATCTTAGAACTATCTACTTCATATAATCCACCTATATGAGTCCAATTCTAAGTCCATTCCTAATATGGGATTAGTCAAGGGTCACCTAAGTCTATTAGGTCCTTTAACCAGCCTTGCTTGGCCTTTCAACTGATTCAACGCTAATGCTGCTACTCTGCCATCAAAAACTTCACCGCTTCTGGTCTTCACACTTCTAGAGGCACACAAGGACACTCAATATAGAATTTTGGACACCGAAATTGACAACTGATAACACATTTTCAAGTGTGGCTCTAAGAATCTTCTCCTTAATTTTTCTTTTGCAATTCCATCCCCCACTTCGATTGTCTCTCCTCTCGATTGTGAACGATCCACACACAACTTTCCCTCTCATCCAAGCCTTCACCGTCTTGACCCACCGAACATGTCTTCCTCCACTTTCATTATAAGCCATTCTCGCCCTCCTACCATTCACTTGACCCCTCTGATTTCAGATCTAGTCGTAGTCCTTAATACTTTTAAATTTCTAGTTTTTTTATTCCCTCGACCAGATCAAACCGGTTCTACTATTTAGTGGAGGCCTAACCCTCACCATCTTCGAAGATTTGCTCTAATGCATTGCCGTCCCCAAGATCTCTCTCTAGCTATCGTTTTCACGCCGAATGACCATTTTTTCCAGGCTCTTCTCTTCGCCTGATCCATCCTTGCCTTGCCTTTGCTTCCTCCTTTTAATGTGTCCTTGGCTCAATGATTGATGCTGAGACCTTTTCCTCCACTTCATTTGCTCAATTCAATTTGTTCGATCCTTCCAGCACCCCAATCTTCTTCTCTTATCTCTCCAACTTCCCTCTCCATTCTTTCTACCCACGTGCCAACACCCCTCTCACACCTGAATCCTCGTCCCATCTTGTTTCTCTTCTTACCCCTCTGATCTCACCATAGCCACGGTGACACTGTGTTATCGATCCTGTAGCCCTAGCGATTAACAAAAACAAAAACCCACAATGTTTTCCCCCATCTCGTCAAGGATTCTCCCCCACAGCGGGCTCCAGCAATAGTGACCACCTATCTCCTTCTATGGCCTCCTCCTCTTCTAGGACCTCCCTCCTGATCTTCAATTTTTTCAACCTTATCTCCATCATGTTAACGGAGACCAATTACCTTCTTTGGCAAACCCAAATCAAACCACCACCTAGGTTCAAATGGATTAAACACATGTTGGCATTATCAATGCTACACTCTCTAAACCAATTATTGCCCAAGTTGTTGGATTCTCCACTTCTCGTTAGATTTGGGACTGCTTACAGGGCAACTTCTCACAATAATCACATGCCAATACGACTCACTTGTGCTTTTAGTTGCTCTCCATCTCCACATACCAAAAGACTATCTCTGAATACATGCAACATGCTAAGTCACTTGCGAATGCACTCGCTGCCATCAATGCACCAGTCACCAACAATGATTTGGTCACGTCCATTCTTCGGGATCTAGGACCTGATTACTCCATTCTTGTCACGGCTATCATCGACTTCCCTCCGCTACCAGTTTTCTTGGGCTTTCAAACTCAACTCCTCTCCTTTTAGTACCAGATTACACATTCGATTCAAAGTAACACTTTGGCTGATGGGGGTATTAGGCCCAATGATTCACATTCGGTGGACTCTTCAATGCACATTGATCATGTGGAGGAAATTTCATTGGCTTTCATGTCCCAGTTTCACCGAGGTAACCACCATTAGACTTCGTCTAATAATTCAGATTGTTTTCATAGCCCAAACCCAATGACCCAATAGGCCCTGAATGAACCAATTAACCCTGCTAAGCCCGAGTCCAATGTTCACAGGCCTAACCCAACTCCAATTTCTCCACCAAATCCCACAATCGCCCAAGCCCATGTCCTTTCTCTCTTCCCGCCAAATGGACGGCCTGGAACATCTCTCCCAAACAAGGAATGTTGTTTCATCAGTGGAAGAGGATAGATAAACAGTGTTGGCACAAATCCCAAGGATTTGCTTGGGATCTCCTTAGAGTTGGTGTCAGTTTCATTGCAACCTAAGGATAGGGTTTCATGTCAGCAAAAGCTACTTCTTAGGGATGGGATTTGCATTCCATCTTTATTTATGTTCGTTAGAAATAAATCCCAACCATTGATCTTGATGTGTTGAAAATTTAGAGTGCTCCTATTGACTGTTTTGTAAATGCAAGGATGATCCAATGTAGATTACAATCTTTGAAAATTTCCTGATTTATTAGAAATAGGATTTTTAGAGGAAACATTCCTCCTTGCTGTGGTCAACCAAGGCAGGGATAATCCCGTCTTTTTATTTCATTTATCTATGAATACCAATATAATTTTCGATTTTAATATACACTTTAATATTTTTGGAGAATTCGAATTCTAGTTGGAGTTTGTGTTTTGTGAGGCTTCACAAACCATGACCCCGGGCTATGGCCCAAAACAAGTGAGTACCATGGCTTTTTAACTCAATTAATGTCTTATTCATTTTTGTATTAACCATTCAGTTTCAATTTTCTTTATCTCTTTTAATTCGATTCTGCATCTTCAATTCAACTAATCAAAAGAGACCTTAATCTAAATTCAAAATAAGCGTAATTGAATTCCTAGGTACTTGTCAGTACGAGATTCGTTCGTCAACTCATAGCAAGGCAGAATCCTTTCATAAATTTTGTGATTGACTGCACAGGCTCCATAGATGGGAATATCTTTGGATCCATTATCCTTGTGCATTTGGATGGGTTTCTGAAATTCGACCCAAGCCTGTACCATTGTCTAGCACTGCCACCCCTCAACCTGCAACACTTCTCTCTTCTCTTGGGTGTGGGTCCTCCTCTCGTGGCGGTCACGCTCGTCGCTATGGCTATGCTGATCACTCTAATTCATCTTCCTAGTATCCTTTTGGTCAAGGTGGTTCTATTTATTGCGGCTGCCATAGGGGACACTCTCAATCCTCTACAAGCATTCTTGGACATCATCCATCCTCCACCATCCATTGTCAAATTTGCTCCAATTATGGACACAATGCTGTTAATTGCTACCAGCGCTACGGCCAAGATACTTAGTTATAGGATGATGTTACTTCTACCATCGCCAGCATGAAGATTGCTCGTCCAATTGATCCCAACTAGTATTCAGATACTGTCGCAACCAACCACATGACTTGTGATGTTCATTCCTTGAGCTCTAAATTTGACTATATAGGTATGGATCGGGTTGTATTGGGTAATGATGATTCTCTTCCTATTGCACACACTGGTCATCTCTCTCTTTCTTCTGGTTCGTCTTAGTTTCAACTTTCTCGTGTTCTTTATATTCCCCACATGCATAAGAATCTATTATCTATTTCACTACTGGTTATTGTGTGTTTTTGGGTTCCATTTTAATTTCGTGGAGTTCGAAGAAACAACCCAGGTTTCGCAATCCAGTGCCAAGGCTGAGTAAAGGACCCTTGAATATACCTGTGCAGATACTGTCTAGATACAAAACCTTTTACGTGAGCTTGGTTTTTCTTTCCCTTCTCTAGCACTACTTCTTCGTGATAATCTCAGTGCAACATACATGGTGCCAATCCTGTGTTCCATTCTCGGACCAAACACATTGAGATTGATTATCATTATATACACAAATGTCACTGCCGGCTCTCATCGGATTCAGTTCGTGTCTTCTCAGGATCAGCTCACTAATATCTTCACCAAAGGTCTACCGAAGTAACGCTTCTCAACACTTAGTTCCAAACTTGTCGTTGTTCTACTACCAAGTTTGCAGGGGAATATTAAAGGAAATTATTCACATGATTGACTTTCGCTAAATGTATATTCCTTTAGCTGTCAGCTTCCCAAATCACGGGATTGTACATTGATTTATTGATTGATTCTTTCCTCATTGTGATGCCTGTATTTTCTATATATACTGATTTCAATTAGAAAGGCTCAAAACCATTTTCCCAAATTCTACAGCTTTATTGATTTGTAAATGTGCAAGTTAATTCACTTAGGGTTTCAAGGGTTTCCTACTTTTATTGAGAATGCCTACATTCTTACTCCGGGAAATAATTTCCAATACTGCATTTGCTTGCTTTTCAAAAATCATAACCATTTAGCTCCTAGTCTCTTTCAGTTGGTTAGATTGCATTGCTTATTTCACTTTAATTATGTGCCATGAGTAAAATCATTAATTTAGAACCGAAATGATTACTAGAAATTAACCCAAATTGTATATTTTTCTGGCTTGATCTTATCCAACCCTTCCTTATATAAAGATATAAAACAAACATCATTTAGTGTGGCCAGCAATGATCGTACTTCTTTTGAGACCTTATCTTTTTTTAAATTTTGGAGTACAAATTGTAATGGCACAAAAAATAAGGTTAAAAGTAGTTTATTGCCAATACAAAGTAGATTACTTGAAATTATAGCTCTTATTGAATGACTATCATCACTTTCCACTTTTGATATTTGTAACATCAAGCCACATGCCAAAGAGAGAGAGATCAAATTTTAATACCCAAGAAGGGGGGAAAGGGGAAAAAAGGGGGAAAACTCTAAAGACTTAAGAACCCCAATGCATGATACTGATTACCATACCTAGTTGGTTTTGAAAAATTAATCAAGGCAGCATACACTGGTAAAAAATTCTAGTTTCATTTCCATTCGTTTGCATTGGTGAATTTTGAGAAATTAAGATCAAAACCTCAATTCGAACAAATGGAGGTTGCAGTAGATTCCCCATCATTATGTGTGACTTGGATGACGTTGAAGTCCTCTGTCACATCACTCCCCTTCTCCTCCTGCGACCTTTGAGTACACATTGGTGTCACTTGGAGAGTAACCTATGCTAGAGTTGCTGTTTTCTACATGCTCATAATGCATGCGAGTTTTTGGAACACTAGATGTTCCATCTGCTTAGGAACCTTCACCAAAGATGATGGACCACATCTTTTAGATTGGTTCAAGATTGTTTCCTTCTCTGGGTCAGGTTGTGGATAGCTTGGATAGTAGGAAACTTTCATCTTATTGGAGGCATATGAAGTTTTCGTCTTCTTGATGTTAGAGAGATCAAATTTTAAAACACATTAGAAGATTACATTTTTGCAATATAGGATGAATTCAGTTGAGAATACTTGAACTTTTGTCAAGTCCATAGCACCACCAATATCCAGGAAAGAGAAGGGGGGGGGGGGGGGGGGGGGGGGGGGGGAGGGGGGGGATGGTGTTGGTGTTGTTGTGGAAAGCGGAAAAATGGACAAAAGGGGGAAAACTCTAAAGACTTAAGAACCCCAATGCATGATATTGATTACCATACCTAGTTGGTTTTGAAAATTTATTCAAGCATACAGTGGTAAACAATTCTAGTTTAATTTTCACTCATTTGCATTGATGAATATTGAGAAATTAAGATCAAAACCTCAATTTGAACAAATGGAGGTTGCAGTAGGTTCCCATCATCATGAGTGACTTGGATGACCATTGAATCCTCAATCGCATTATTCCTTTTTTTGCTCCTGCAATCTCGAGTACACACTGATGTCATTTGAAGAGCTACCTATGCTAGAGTTGTTGCTTTCACATGCTCATAATGCATGCAAGTTTTTAGAACAGTTGATGATCCTTTTGCTTAGGAACCTTCATCAAAGATGATGGACTACATCGTTTAGATTTGTTCGAGGTTGTTTCCTTCTCTGGGTCAGGTTGCGGATAGCTTGGAAAGTAGGAAGCTTTGATCTTATTGGAAACATATGAACTTTTTGCCTTTTTAATGCTAAAGAGATTAAATTTTAAAACACATTAAAGAATTACATTTTTTCAACATAGAATGAATTCAGTTGAGAATACATAGAAACATGGTCAAGTCCATAGCACCATCAATACCAAAAAAAAGGGGAATGGGGGGAAAGGGGAACAAGGGGTGAAAACTCTGAAAGACTTAATAACCCCCCAATGCATGATACTGATTACAATAACTAGTTGGTTTTGAATCATGCCAGCATACAATGGTAAAAAATTCTAGTTTCATTTCCATTCATCTGCATTGGTGAATAATGAAAAGTTAAAATCAAAACCTCAATTCGAACAAATGGAGGTTGCAATAGGTTCCCCATCATCAGGAGTGACTTGGATGACCATTGAATCCTCTGTCGTATCACTCCTTTTTTGCTCCTGCGATCTCGAGTACACACTGATGTCATTTGGAGAGCTACCTATGCTAGAGTTGTTGCTGTCTACATGCTCATAATGCATGTAAGTTTTTACAACACTTGATGTTCCTTCTGCTCAGGAACCTTCATCAAAGATGATGGATCACATCGTTTAGATTTGTTCGAGGTTGTTTCCTCCTCTGGGTCAGGTTGGGATAGCTTGGATAGTAGAAAGCTTTGATCTTATTGGAAAGATATGAACTTTTCACCTTTTTTAATGCTAAAGAGATCAAATTTTAAAACACATTAGATAATTACATTTTTGCAATATATGATGAATTTAGTTGAGAATACATAGAACTTTGGTCAAGTCCAAAGCACCATCAATACCCAAGAAGGGGGGAAGGGGGGAAAAGGGAGAAGAAAGCGGTGAAAACTTTGAAAGACTTAAGAACCCCAATGCATGATACTAATTACCATACCTAGTTGGTTTTGAATCATGGCAACATACAATGGTAAACAATTCTAGTTTCATTTCCATTCATTTGCATTGGTGAATAATGAGAAAATAAGATTAAAACCTCAATTCGAACAAATGGATGCAATAGGTTCCCCATCATCATGAGTGACTTGGATGACCATTGAATCCTCTGTCGCATCCCTTCCTTTGTCCTTATGCCGTTTTGAGTACACACTGATGTCATTTGAAGAGCTACCTATGCTAGAGTTGTTGTTTTCTACATGCTCATAATGCATGCAAGTTTTTAGAACACTTGATGTTCTTTTTGCTCAGGAACCTTCATCAAAGATGGTGGACCACGTCGTTTAGATTTGTTTGAGGTTGTTTCCTTCTCTGGGTCAGGTTGCGGATGGCTTGGAAAGTAGGAAGCTTTGATCTTATTGGAAACATATGAACTTTTCGCCTTTTTAATGCTAAAGAGATCAAATTTTAAAACACATTAGAGAATTACATTTTTGCAACATAGGATGAATTCAATTGAGAATACATAGAACTTTGGTCAAATCCATAGCACCATCAATACCCAAGAAGGGGGGGAAAGGGGGACAAAATGGGTGAATACTCTGAAAGACTTAAGAACCCCAGTGCATGATACTGATTACCATACCTAGTTGGTTTTGAATCGTGGCAGCATACAATGGTAAAAAATTCTAGTTTCATTTCCATTCATCTCCATTGGTGAATAATGAGAAATTAAGATCAAGACCTAAATTCGAACAAATGGAGGTTGCAATAGGTTCCCCATCATCATGAGTGACTTGATTAACCATTGAATCCTTTGTCGCATCACTCCGATTTTGTTCATGCGATCTTGAGTACACACTGATTTCATTTGGAGAGCTATGAATGCTAGAGTTGTTGCTTTCTAGATGCTCATAATGCATGCAAGTTTTTAGAACACTTGATGTTCCTTCTGCTCAGGAACCTTCATCAAAGATGATGGATCACATCATTTAGATTTGTTCGAGGTTGTTTCCTTCTCTAGGTCAGGTTGCGGATAGCTTGGATTGTAGGAAGCTTTGATCTTATTGGAAAGATATGAACTTTTCCGCTTTTTTAATGCTAAAGAGATCAAATTTTAAAATACATTATAGAATTACATTTTTGCAACATATGATGAGTTTAGTTGAGTATACATAGAACTTTGATCAAGTCCATAGCACCATTAATACCCAAGAAGGGGGGAAGGGGGCGAAAGGGAGAAGAAAGGGGTGAAAACTATAAAAGACTTAAGAACCCCGTTGCATGATAGTGATTTCCATACCTAGTTGATTTTGAATCATGGCAGCATACAATGGTAAACAATTCTAGTTTCATTTCCATTCATTTGCATTGGTGAATAATGAGAAATTAAAATCAAAACCTCAATTCGAACAAATGGAGGTTGCCATAGGTTCCCCATCATCATGAGTGACTTGGATGACCATTGAATCCTCTGTCGCATCACTCCCTTTTTCCTTATGCCGCCTTGAGTACACACTGATGTCATTTGAAGAGCTACCTATGCTAGAGTTGTTGTTTTCTACATGCTCATAATGCATGCAAGTTTTTAGAACACTTGATGTTCCTTCGGCTCAGGAACCTTCATCAAAGATGATGGAACACATCGTTTAGATTTGTTCGAGGTTGTTTTCTTCTCTGGGTTAGGTTGCGGATAGCTGGTATAGTAGGAAGCTTTGATCTTATTGGTAACATATGAGCTTTTCTCCCTTTTTAATGCTAAAGAAGCACATTAGAGAATTACATTTTTGCAACTTAGGATGAATTCAGTTGAGAATACATTAGTACTTTGTTGAAGTCCATAGCGCCATCAATACCCAAGAAGGGGGGAAGGGGGAAAAAGGGGTGAAAACTCTGAAAGACTTAAGAACCCCAATCCGTGATACTGATTACCATACCTAGTTGGTTTTGAAAATTTATTCATGGCAGCATACAATGGTAAACAATTCTTGTTTCATTTCCATACATCTGCATTGGTGAATAATGAGAAATTAAGATCAAAACCTCAATTCGAATAAATGGAGGTTGCAATAGGTTCCCCATCATCATGAGTGACTTGGATGACCATTGAATCCTCTGTCGTATCACTCCATTTTTCCTTATGTGGTCTTTAGTACACACTGATGTCATTTGAAGAGCTACCTATGCTATAGTTGTTCCTTTCTACATGCTCATAATGCATGCATGTTTTTAGAACACTTGATGTTCTTCTGCTCAGGAACCTTCATCAAAGATGATGGACCACATCGTTTATATTTGTTCAAGGTTGTTTCCTTCTCTGGGTCAGGTTGCGGATAGCTGGGATAGTAGGAAGCTTTGCTCTTATTGGAAACATATGAACTTTTTGCCTTTTTAATGCTAAAGAGATCAAATTTTAAAACACGTTAGAGAATTACATTTTTGCAACATAGGATGAATTCAGTTAAGAATACATAGAACTTTGGTCAAGTCCATAGCACCATCAATACCCAAGAAGGGGGGAAGGGAGAAAAATGGGGAAAAAAGGGGAAAAAGGGGTGAAAACTCTGAAAGAGTTAAGAACCCCAATGCATGATACTGATTACCATACCTAGTTGGTTTTGAAAATTTATTCATGGCAGCATACAATGGTTAACAATTCTAGTTTCAGTTTCATTCATCTTCATTGGTGAATAATGAAAAATTAAGATCAAAATCTCAATTCGTACAAATGGAGGTTGCAGTAGGTTCCCCATCATGATGAGTCACTTCGATGACCATTGAAGTCGTCTGTCACATCACTCGCTTTTTCCTCATGCGACCTCGAGTACACATTGATATCACTTGGAGAGCTAGCTATGCTAGAGTTGTTGTTTTCTACATGCTCATAATGCATGCAAGTTTTTGGAAAACTTGATGTTCCATCTGCTCGGGAACCTTCATGAAAGATGATGGACTACATCTTTTTTTGTTCGTTCAAGGTTGTTTCCTTCTCTGTGTCAGGTTGTGGATACTTTGATAGTATGAAGCTTTGATCTTATTGGAAACATATGAAATTTTCGCCTTATTGATGCTAGAAGATCCCGAAGTGACTTTGTCTCCCCTCTTGCTCTTTTGGCCTTGTGTTTTCTTTTGATCACCTACATTTGTGTTAACCTTTCCGAAAACAATGGATTCTTTATTCTCCATTGAGAGATTGAGAGGCAAAGGCAAAAGGAGATACTGCAAAATGCTTTCACTGTTATTGGAGAAGAAAATGCTGAAAGAGGAAAGTTTGATAATGTTGAGGGTTGGAAAGGTAGAGGGAGAGCAGTCGTTCACCGCCACTGGAGAAGAAGAGGCTGAAGAAGTAAAGTTGTATGGTGTTTAGGGTTGGAATTTAGGGGTTATATAGTGGATTTTAAGCTCATTGTTTTTTAGTGAGATTTAGAAAGCTTTTCAAATGTCATTGACGAACTTTAGGTACTCTCTAAACAAACTAAGTTATGGAAGAAATAAATGTTTGAAGATTGGTAAGATTGGTAACAGGTTGAACTAGGGAAAGAAATGACCAACTTTACATTCTAATGATTTTTCTAATATGAAATATTCAAATACTAGATGACATGTTCACTCTCTTTTTCTTGAAAAATTTCATTATAATTTTTGTCTAGAGTGAGTGGGAAGTAAGAATAGAATTAAAATTATCACTTCTTCTTGTTTCTCTCTGTGTATAAATGAACTCCATTGCCTTAGAAGTCACAACGTATCGACAACATCAAGTACAAGTTTATAAAAATACCTTTCTACCCAAAAAAATTAATCCCCAATGCACTCATTGTCCCCATTTAACCCCCTCTTCTCCCCCCCTCGCACCATCGTCCTCACTCCTTACCCTCCCCTATATTGCCTAGCTAATATAGGGAATGGGTGAGTTAGAAAAGTATTCTTAAATTGATGCTTCTTCTAAAAAGTGAAATCCACAAGTTGGAAAAACCATGATTTTTAAGAGCTCAAAGATTAGCTATCAAAATGAGATTAGTTATGAACGAACTTTTAATCCAATAGTGATATCAACTAGAATTTTTTAACATCGGATAAGGATACAAATGAGTGTGAGAAGGAGAGGATGTCAATTTGGACCCACCCAATAAGTCCCACGTGAGGTTATACATTAATTGTCACTTATAACGATAGATCGTCCAAAAAATGTTTTTTCACCATTCACATTCTCATTGTAATCAATTCACTGAATAGTTTTCTAATCGGACGATACTACTATGTTTAAGCAAATCTCCCCGTTAACACAAATATTACAAGGGTGACTAGAAGTATTTAAAAAGATCCACATTAAATGGATGTGGTTTCTGTATTTGGCTTGTCAGATATGCAACACTTTTAATTTAGTTTGATGCATTTTGGTTTAAGATGCAATCAATATTCAATAGTATCAATCTAGTTACAGATGTTAGTGAAGGGGGAAATAAGAGCAATTATGGCACATTTCGCTTGTACCCACTCAGTGTGTGGAATAAATGTTCCACAAGTGATCCATTTATACAATTATAATCGCAAGTATTAAACTTTCATAGTGAACCATCACTATCACCATTGCTGCACTCCACTGCTAAATGTGTGAAGACAACGATGTTCTCGTAGAAGGAAATTATGAGGACAACATAGACAAATTGGAAGCGAAATTGTTCATTAAAATTTGAAGGTGGGAAAAGAGTCTATGAAGAAATCAATTGGGCCCAAAAAATACTAAAATAAGTGGCAAATAAAATAGTCATTTGGGTCAGGGTCCGATTTCATGAATTTGGGTTTGAAAAGATCCAATTAACTGGCCTACTTTAAAAGTCAACTTTGCTAAATAAAAAAGGAGAGACAATTTTTAGCAAATACTTCGGTTTGAAGTTAAATACCCAATGGGTTTCGATCTTTTTGTTAATTCTTCTTTATGAGAATCATCTTAGGCATCCTCATTAAAATTTTGGGTTTCCCTTGAACCAAAATTTGTTGGATTATTTTGATTTAGGTGAAATTTGATAATTTTATCATAAATTTATAGCTAACTTAGTCAGACATGCACTGCATCCAATTGCAAGAGGAAGTAATCGATGTTTAAATATGTCCGCAATAAGCCATGAAATAGATTGACTTTTGAGGAGATAAACGAACTTGTGTACCCACTGCAACCAAAGGTTGAGAGGAAGAAATCAATGGAGGTACCCGAGGCAGAGTTCCGAGGTCATGAGATCATGTGACGACTCGACCCGACCTCCATCATGATATTGTTCGCTTTGGGACCATGGGCCCGCACGGTTTTGCTTTGGCCCTGGCCTAATAAGCCAGACCCAAAAGGCCTCATGATGGGACGAGGGGTTGCTCCCTCATATATCCACTTAACACCCACGCTGCTGGCCGATGTGGGACTCTTCCCCACACGCCAGCAACAACGCTATTTGGGTGTTACAATCCACCCCTCCCACCCCCCTAAGACCAGAGTTGTTCCCGACTCTGTCATGTTACATTGACAGGAGTCCACACACATAGGTAGGCAAGTCACACACAAGTAAAGGGCCCCCACAGTCCGAGTGTTAAATCGTGCTCTTATACGACTTGTGATGACCCGACCTGACCTTCATCATGATATTGTCCGCTTTGGGTCTACGAACCCGCACGGTTTTGGTTTGGCCCGGCCCAAAAGGCCTCATGATGGGAGGAAGGGTTGCCCCCTCATATATCCACTTAACACCCAGCGCTGCTGGCCTATGTGGGACTCTTCCCACACGCTAGCAAGCAACGCTGCTTGGGTGTTACAAATCATAATTTGTTCTTTGCTCCCATCAACTTGGATCACATCTTCGCCTATGATGATCAATTGTCCAAATGAATAGAAGAGCGATAGGAGCCAGTTCTTCATGATCTTGACATGGAACTACTCTAACATTATATAGAGTTGGCAGCAATTGATGAGGGTAGCAATGATCAGAAACCAGCGGAGTCCGAATGTCGCCATTCAGTTAGTGGATATAAACACATGGCTGAGGGTGGGTGAGGTGACAGCTCGAGGAGGATTAGCCAGATGTTTGGACATCGACATTCAATTAGTGAATGACCAACTGCTTCGAACAGAGGAGAGGAGGCAACGCAAAGGAGAATGAAGGAAAAAGAGAAGCAGCCAACCATCCTGTCGTCGTAGATATATCGATGTTGAATCTGATTCTTTGACGAGCGACAACGATAGTGGCAGTGGTGTAGCTACTGGTGAAAGTGGTGGTTTCCACGATTGGGGTTTGATGGGAGATGAAGTGTCGGAGGATGACAATACTCCTGTTCCACCTGGGTATGTATCAGGGGAGACACATTTGCAGGACAGTCAGGTAACACCAATATATACACCTTTGTTGGAGGTGCAGATATGCGTACAAATGGTGCTACATTGGCAATATATGAACCATTTTACTATTGGGACGCTTTGTCGTATCGACTGGTAGACATGGATTCTCCATCTGACAATCTAAAATCAATATTCATTAGTGACGACTCATCTCATAGAGGTTCCTTCACTCATGTGTCACATAGAGGATTTTCATAGAAAAATGAACTTGGTTAATTGAAAAGTTTTGTGTTTAGGTCATAACCATTTAGCTCTTAGTCCTTTTCAGTTGCTTAGATTGCATTGCTTCTTTCACTTATTTATGTGCCATGAGTAAAATCACCAATTTAGAACTAACAAGATTACCATAAATTAACCCAAATTGTATGTTTTTCTCGCTTGATCATACCCAGCACTTCCTTATATAAAGATATAAAACAAACATCATTTAGTGTGGCCAACAATTCTCTTACTTCTTCTGAGACCCTTTCTTTTCTTAATTTTGGAGTAGAAATTTTAATGGCACAAAAAATAAGGTTAAAAGTAGCTTGTTGCCAATACAAAGCAAATTACTTAAAATTATAGCTCTTCTTGAACGACTATCATCAATTTCCACTTTTAATCTTTGTAACATCAAGCTAAATGCCCGAGAGAGAGAGAGATCAAATTTTAAAACACATTAAAGGATTTCTTTTTTGCAACATAGGATGAATTCAGTTGAGAATACATTGAACTTTGGTCAAGTCCATAACACCATCAATACCCAAGAAGGGGGGAATGGGGAAAAGGGGGAAAAACTCTAAGACTTAAGAAGCCCAACGCATGATACTGATTACCGTACCTAGTTGGTTTTCAATTTTTTTTCAAGGCCAGCATACAATGATAAACAATTTTAGTTTCATTTCCATTCATATGAATTGGCGAATATTGAGAAATTAAGATCAAAACCTTTATTCGAACAAATGGAGGTTGCAGTAGGTTCCCCATCATCACTGACTTGGATGACATTGAAGTCCTTTGTCACATGACTCCCTTTTTGCTCCTACGATCTTGAGTATACATTGATGTCACTGGGAGAGCTACCTATGCTAGAGTTGTTACTTTGTACATGCTCATAATGCATGCCAGTTTTTGGAACACTTGATGTTCTTTCTGCTCAGGAACCTTCATCAAATATGAAGGACCACTGCTTTATATGTTCGAGTGGTTGGGCAATTTATGTGGGAGGTCTCGTCATTGATCCCTTGGGGCGCCTTACTCGATCCGTGGTGCTTGAGGGTGGTGTCATGGATCCAATGTTTTCCCAATGATCACCACAAAGTGGGGTCCGAGGGTTTCCACGGTTACGAAAAAAAAAAAAGATGATGGAACAAATTTTGTATATTGGTTCAAGGATGTTTCCTTCTCTGTGTCAGGTTGCAAATAGCTTGGATAGTAGGAAGCTTTGATCTTAATGGAAACATATGAACTTTTCACCTTCTTGATGCTAAAAGATCCCAAAGTGGCTTTGTCTCCCCTCTTTCTCTTTTGGCCTTGTGTTTTCTTTGGATCACCTCCATTTGTGTTAACATTTCTAGTTTCAAGGGATTCTTTATTCTCCATTGAGAGATTGAGAGGGAAAGACAGAGGGAGAGAGACTGCCAAAGGCTTTCACGATTACCTGAGAAGAAAATGATGAAAAAAGGAAAGTTGGATAGTGTTTAGGGTTGGAAAGGCAGAGGGAGAGCAATTTTTCACCGCCACAGGAGAAGAAGAGGCTGAAGAAGGAAAGTTGGATGGTGTTTAGGGTTAGAATTTAGGAGTTATATAGTGGATTTTAATGTCATTGACTTTTAGTGAGAGTTAGAAAGCTTTTCAAATGTCATTGACCAACTTTAGATACTCTCTAAACAAACTAAGTTATGGAAGAGATAAATGTTTGAAAAATGGTAGAAGGTTGAGCTAAGGAAAGAAATGACCAATTTTACATTCTAGTGATTTTTCTAATATGAAATATTAAAATACAAGATTACATGTTCATTTTCTCTTTTCTTGAAAAATTTCATTATAATTTTGGTCTAGAGTCAGCGGGGAGTAAGAATAGAGTTAAAATTATCACTAGCTCATAACTCTCTCTTTATATAAATGAACTCTATTGCCTTGGAAGTCCCAACATAGTATAAGTTTATAAAAATACCTTTATACCCTAAAAAATTAATCCCCAATGCGGTCGTTGTCCCCCTTTAACCCCCTCCTTGCACCATGCTCCTCTCCCCCTGTCATCCCCTATATTTCCTAGCTAATATAGGGATGCGTGAATTTGAAAAGTATTCTTAAATTAATGCGTCTTCTAAAAACCAAATCCACTGAAGTTGAAAAACCACAATTTTTAAGAGCCCAAAGATTAGCTGGAAAACGAGATCAGTTCTGAGCTAATTTTTAAATCAATAGTGATATCAACTCAAAATTATTTAAAATTGGATAAGGATACAACTGAGTGGATAAATGGGTGTGAGACGGAGAGGATGTCAATTTTGACCCGCCTAGTAAACCTCACGAGGCTTTGCATTAATTGTGACTTATAGATGACGGTCGTCCAAATAATTTTTTTTTACCATTCACATTCTCATTATACTCAATTCATTGAATAGTTTTCAAATGGAACGATACCACTATGTCTAAGCAAATCTCCCGTTAACACAAATATTGCAAGGGTGATTAGAGGTATTTTAAAAATATCCACATTAAATGGATGTGTTTTCTTTATTCGGCTTGTCAGATATGCATCAACTTTCATTTAATTTGATGCATTTTGGTTTAAGATGCAATCGATATTCAATAGTATCAATCTGGTTACACATGTTAGTGAAAGGGGAAATAAGAGAAAATAAGGCACATTTCGTTTGTACCCACCCACTGTGTGGGATAATGGGTCCTCAAGTGATCCATTTATGTAATTATAATTGCAAGTATTACATAGTGAACCATCACTCACCAATTTCACCATTGCTGAACTCCACAGCTAAATGTGTGAACATGATGATGTTCTCGTAGAAGGCAATTTTGAAGACAACATCTTAGTGCTTCGGTTTGGTCAAATTCCTATATTGTCAATTTCGTGAACTGAGTCGAACCTTGCCTTGGATACATGAAGATGTTGCAAGAAATCTGTTAAGTAAAATTGAAGATCAAATGTTGTTGAGGGCATCTCTCCACGTGTTTGGCAACCATAGGTAAAATGGTGAAAGTGGACCTAGGTTGAACCCAAACACACCTAGGATAGAGGACTAATGCAAATGTACAAAGATACATAATATTCCAAATGTAACATTTTTTTTTCTGTCTGTTAGGCTTGAGCCCTCGAGTTTCGGCTCGAGCCCTCGAAGCTCCAGTATTCTTAGAGCAATATATGTCTTCTGTAAAATTCCTTTGCTCTTAGGTTAGAGCCCTCGAGCTATGCTCGAAGCCTCCCAAGCCCTCGCAAATCTTAAAAAGTTTTGACTGTAAAATTTGTTTGTTCTTAGATTCGAGCCCTCGAGGTATCCTAGGTTCTTTTTTTTTAATTGTTATTAAGGAACTTAATGAGGTTTTTAACCCTAAGCATCCCTGGATTCTGAAGAGACATTCTTGTCTTCTTCAATCATCTTCAAACCTCCTCAAATCTTCTTTAATCACCACAACCGTTATCCATGATGATTTTAATTTTATTCATTGTGATTAAGAGAGGATGATTTTCTAGGGTAATATTATAGAACCAAATCCAAACCCTAAACCTAGCATCTTTCTCTGTTGCATGCACTAGAGATCAAGATCAAGCATTGGAGACCGAAGCAAGGGACAACATTGAAGAACACACTTTCAAGAATTATCAAAGTCCAAGGCTAGTGTTCTTTATTTCTTCATGTTATTCATGTACGGTGGATTAGAACTTTGTGATCGAACCATCTAAAAGAAAGAGCGTCGAGGATTAGACCTTGGTGGTCAAACGTCTTTCAAAATTACAATGTATTGTCTGGGTGTAAAACCCTTTCATAGTGTGTTCTGGATAGCCTAAGGTCAGGTGATTCCAAGAGTGGATATAGGTTTATTTAAACCAAACCACTATAAATTTCATGCATTTATGGTTTGAGTGTTGTTTGTCTATTTGGTTTTGATTTATTTGATTCATTGCTTGCTTGTTTTATTCTCTACACATTAGTTGAATAAATAATCTAAAAAGGGTAATCAAAATCAACCCCCCCCCCCCCCCCCCCCACAATGTAGGACTGGCATTGTTCGAGCCCGGATTTACACAACTAGACACATTGGAAGTGAAATTGTTAATTAAAATTTGAAGGTGGGAAAAGAGTCTATTAAGAAGTCAATTGGGCCAAAAAATACTAAAATAAGAGGCCAATAAAACAGTCATATGTGTCAGGGCCTGCTTTCATGAATTTGGGTCTGAGAAGATCCAATTAAATGGCCTATTTGCAAACAAAGAAAAGTGACATGATTTTTTTACTAAAAGTCAACTTTGCTAAATAAAAAAAGGAGAGACAATTTTTAGCAAATTCTTCAGTTTGAAGTTAAATACTCAATGGTTGTCGAGCTTTTTGTTAATTCTTCTTTATGAGAGTCATCATAGGCATCGTCATTAAAATTTTGGTTTGCCCCTTGAGCCAAAATTTATTGGATTATTTTGATTTATGTAAAATTTGATAATTTTTTCATAAATTCATAGGTGACACAATAGGAACTAGTCTATATTTAAATATGTCCACAATAACCACGAAATAGATTGACTTATGAGAAGATAAACGAACTTATGTACCCACTACAACCAACGCTTGAGGGGAAGAAATGAATGGAGGTACCCAGAGGCAGAGTTCTGAGATCATGATTTATTCTTTGTTCCCATCAACTTGGATCACATCTTCGCCGATGATCAATTGTCCAAATGGATCGAAGAATCATATGAGCTAGTTCTTCATGATCTTGACATGGAACTACTCTAACATTATATAGAGTTGGCATAAACAGATCAGGGCAGCGATAATCAGAAACCTAAATGTCGCCATTCAGTTAGTGGATATAAACCCATGGTTGAGGGTGGGGGATGTAACAGCCTGGGGAGGAGTAACCAGATGGCTGAAAATTGACATTCAGTTAGTGAACCACCAACTACTTCGGACATAAGAGAGGAGGCGGCGCAAAGGAGAATGAAGAAAAGGGGAGCAGTCAACCACCATCCTGTCATCATAGATATGTTGATGTTGAATCCAATTCTTCGACGAGCGACAATGATAGTGCAGGCTAGTAGACATGGACTCTCTATCAGTCAATCTACAATCAATATTCATCAATGATGAGTCATCAATGACGAGTCATCACATAGAGGTTCCTTCACTCATGTGTCACGTAGACGATTATCTTAGAAAAATGAATATAGTTGGTTGAAAAGTTCTGTGTTTAGATTAAAATCTATAAAAAAATAGTTTCAATGAAATATTTTAATTATGATATTGAAGGCCACAAAAATTTTAAAATGGCGTAAACTTATATTTATTCCTTTGAAAGTGTAATTTAAGAGAAGACAAATTATATAACGATTCACTTCCAAGTGGATAAATAAAGGAAAAAAGGTGTAAATATGGACCACAAAAAGTGATAGATAAGACGTTATGAAAACCTCAACAAATAAATCTTCCAATGTCCTTGTGATTGATAATACTGGAACAGATTATGGCATTTGTTTTCCGTTTTACTTCATTTTAAAATTTATATAATAAACATTAGATCAAAATTGAATAGTTGTCCAAATTATTACCTTTTAAATATTTTTTATTCTATTTTATATATCAAATATTTTTGTAGAAAAACCTTTATAAATCTTATAATTTTATTATTTGCAATTCACACGATATAAAATACAAACAATTTTACAGTCACGAAATTAATTTTAACTGAAAGCTTTTTAGCTCTTTCTCTCTTTGATAATAAAAAAAAAGGGGTATGGAGAAATACCATAGCTCTTCACCGAGTGATGGAGGAAAGGAAGGACACGTTGCACGATGTGGTGAGAAAGATCCATGGGCTTTGAATAGGCCTGCTTTATCAGCCTAACCTCCTCCATGATATTTCCCGTCAACATTTTGTACGAAGGGCCGTCCATCCCTTGATCCTTGAAATACTTGCCAACCTTATTGGGCTTCCACCAAATCCAATAAAACAATCTGCAAATCAATGGCAGAAGACAAACGACAATTGAATTGATAAGAAAACTTCCCATCTTTCTTCTTTCCAAGTTTCCCAGTTTCGTTTAAGAGAAGAAGAGTCACTTGCTGGCTTATAGTGATGAGAGTTGAGAAAGTTACATTTGTTCATGTTAAATGATTAAACTACAGACTTGTCTGAAAAATAATATTAGATTCTAACAATGTCGCGATAGAGAAGTCCAGAAAATGCCATAAGAGTGGACGGAGATACTGAGACAGACATGAAAAATGGGCCAACACTGGGTACATTTAGAGAGAACCCGATTTGATTTCCATTGATAGGATTTTAATTATAATAGTGATGATGATGATGACATTGATAATGACTATTATAACTGAAACTCGGAGTAAATTGTATTTTGCTAAATCCGACCCCACTGTACAACCCGAGGATCATGGACCCAGTCTGGCCTGGTTTAGACCAAAAACCCATCTCCATCCAACTCTAACCCAAATTCCTAACATAGCACAAAAAGTTGGTTATAAGTATCGTGATTGATGACTATAGTTCTTTTTTAAGCATTCTGACTAGTCTTATTTCTAAAGAGAATAACACTTCTCATATTTAATATTTTGAATAATTGACATAAAATATATAAATAAGATTTTATTAATGAAAAAGAAGATTATAAGATTAAATTGTAAGAACTTAAAAAGTATTAAAAAATTAATATACATATGAATGAGTGAGAAAGTGGCAACTTATGATTTAATAAGTTGGGTCAGGTTAGAATAAGCTTTAAAAATTATTTCAATTTTTCGTTAGAATAAGCTTTAAAAATTATTTCAATTTTTCATTTGAACTCTGAAGAATTAATTTGATGGTTAATTCTCACTCTTGTTTGTGAGAGATCTCGAGATCAAACCTCTCTCAACATAAAAAATGGGTCACTCTCCATAGTTTGTGAGCAACATGTACGGATAGAGAACTTTTCACCTCCTCTAAGTATTAATCACGTGAGACAATGTGACACCAAGCTTTAAAAGATGAAGTAACTTATTCTAAATTCAAGTTGATTTTTCCTTTCCAAACTCATTCCATCTCTAAAATAAAAAATGTCTAATCCAATCGTACTATTTTTCTTCGTCAGGGCATACATGAAAGTTAAAAGTCAACCTAAATTTGACCCCTAAGAATGGCTTTCTAAAACAACAGTGTTACCCTTGAGATGATGCAGCATGAAGAGGGATTCTTGGAACTTGAAAGTATTTTAGAAAATATTAATTTCATTTTAAAGTATTTGTATTATACATAGAGTCTAATTTAGGTCCAATACAAAAATATATCATCTTTCATACTCCATTTGTCCCAATTTAGTTGTCTGATATCGATTTTGAAGTTGTCTCAAAATAGCTGTCATATTCATATTGGAGTATCATAAAATGTATTGAAAATGGATGAGATCATATGGAGTGGTAGCCTTATATAGAGAGTTTTTTAAAAAATACAAATTTTTCAAAAAAAATGAGATGGATAGAGTATTTCTTAAGTAATAAAAAATTAGTTATTTTAAATTTTTATTTTTATTTTTATATTTATGCACAACACGTTATGCCCTATCTGATGAGTTTGTTGCAATGTTCTATGCATGAATAAAAACTCTAATCAATAAAGTGATACATTTTAAGCTCTCCAATTTGATGAATTCAAACAAAGATTTTGATCTCCAAACTATTTCACTCTTTGTGAGGTCAGCATCGACCATATAAAATGGTCTATTGTAAAGGTATGTACATAAAATTTGGAGGTTTTAGAAACATGAGCTGTTGACAAAATTGATGCCATTCTTTTAAATCTTGTATTCATGGTTAGAATTTGTTAGTCGACTCATCAAATTAGGTTAAAATAGATTCAACGTTAAGTATAAAAGTTTATCTACGTGATGTAATGATATCAAAATATAATTTTATTGAACCAATCAAACCATATTTTGAAGTCAAAATTTATCGATTTTATAAACTTTTACTCTATACTTAGAATGACTTCATAACAAAGTAGTTGATCTTTTAGAAAAGCCAATACATAATTGTAAGACTTGAAAGCATTACCATGATTGGATTAATGTAATTTTCTTTTTAATTCCCTCTATTTCACTAGTCAATAGTTATTTTTTAGTTAATAAAGTTACTAAAGACAGGGAAGGGCCCACTATACTGCAGAACATTTTAGCTTTGACGCAATGACTTGTGATGTTAGGCTTGCTCGCAAGTTGAGCTTGGGCCAAGCTTTTCTCTACCTCAATCTGGCCTCTCTACATATGTGAAAATTCAAGTATGCTCATTTGAGCTCATTAAAAATTAATTTTTTTAATTAATAATAGACATGATAAATTATAAATGAGACAAATTTTAGTTTAAAGATCAATTCTTTGAGATTTGATGTTGGTGATCAAAATAATTAGACATCCTTCAAAGTCACCATATTGCATATGTCTAGTAATTTCAACCAATACGATAAAATGACTAGATATCAAGGTTTAGCTAAAATTTTGTTTAGTCATAGTTTATCAAATTTACTTTCAATCAATATTATTAGAACCGAACCGTCTCTAAGGAAGGTTAGGTTAAATAAAGCTCAATCGGGTTCAGTCGTAGTCAAACCCGTACCATTAATATAAATATTATAAATAATTTTGAATTCTTAATTAATATTTAATTAATAAGTTGAATAAAAAATTGAAACAAAAAAATTATTATTTAGATATGAAATTATTACATTCATTTAAATTATAAAATATCAGCATATAATAATCTTTAATTAATTATAAGTTACAGATTAATCTCAATTGTAAATATTATTGAAAAGATAATATTTAATATTCACATTATTAATAACATAAGATTGGGGTTGGGTTGGGGGGGTTAAGCAAATAAACAATAAATAAATACAAATAAAGTAAAAGAGATGAGAAGAGATAGATAAATTGTAACCCGAGATTTTTATAAGGTTCGGCGTTCTTGCCTACGTCATCTCCTCAAGTACACCACTTGAGGATTGAATGCACTATACTTCTCCTTCAAGGGTGAAGAAGAAATCTATTACAAAGCTTGTAGAGAACATCTCTCTGATTTGAAGATGAAGACACCATTCTTCTTCACTAGGGTTACATTAACCCTTTACAAATTTGGTCTCTCAAAGAAATGTAGAAGATTACAATATAAACTCAGGGATAACTCTCAAAAGTCTACAAATTCTGCTCACTAAGAGTTACTCAAATAGTTGAACAAGAACGACTCAAGATAAAATTGCAAGTAGATGGATTTTGAGCTAGAGTATGCTTAGGATAGATTTCAATTGATTCCAAGTAGTTAAGATGTTTTCAATGCCCATTAATGCTTGGATTTATAACTCACTATAGACCTATAAGTCTAGTAGGGTGCGTGCATAAGTTGTTGGCCAAGGTCTTAACTGCGAAACTTAATTCGGTCCTTGGAGAGTTAATCGGAGAGACACAAGGGGCTTTTATTGGGGGAGACAGATTCTGGATGGAGTATTGATAGCAAACGAGGTAATCCACGTAAGGCGCAAAGATGGTCTATGGGGCATGCTCTTAAAGTTGGATATGAAGAAGGCCTATGATTATGTCAGATGGGAGTTTGTTGACCATCTTTTTTGGAGAATAGGCTTTGGCATCAAATGGCGGAGTTGGTTGAGGGCTTGTGTACAAGACTCTTCATATCAATTTTGGTGAATGGCTCCCTCACAGAACCAATTAGGGCTACTAGGGGTTTACGTCAAGGGACCCACTATCCCCATTCCTTTTCACAATGATAGCTGAAGCTCTCAATGGTCTCATGAATTATGCCAAGAAATCAAACCTCATTAAAGGATTGGAGATCTCTCCATGCAGTAGGTCAATCGGTCACCTACAGTTTGCGGATGATACACTATTGTTCTGTGAAGCATCTACTGAAAAACATTTTGGGGTTAGAGCAATTCTAAAGTGTTTTGAACTGGTATCAAGTCTGAAAATAAATCTAGGGAAAAACAATATCATTGGAGGTGGAGGACCTTGAAGGGTTGGCTAGGGAGATTGGTTGTGGTGTCTGTAAAATCTCATTTACTTATCTTGGTTTGCCAGTAAGTGAGAACCCGAGATCTAAAGTGTTTTGGGAACCTGTTTTGAAGATGATATCAAAAAAGTTTAATGCTTAGAGAAAATCCAATCTCTCATTGCATTGTAGATTGACTCTTATTAAATTGTGTCTAGTGAATCTCCCCACCTACTACCTCTCATTGTTCGAAATTCCGAAGGGGGTGGAAAAAAGGTTAGAAAAAATTCAAAGAGATTTCTTATGGGAAGGGAGAGAGAATACGAAGAAAATCCACCTAGTAAAATGGGATGAAACTAGAGACATGAGGGAAAGGGTGGGCTGGAAATTACAATATTAGGGATACAAATCATGTCCTTCTGTGTAAATGGTTATGGAGATTCGCCTCGAAAAGGGAGGCCTTGTGGAGGAATGTTTTAATAGCGAGGTATGGCGTGGGTGACCCTGGTGGTTGGAGGTTAGGTGATAGAGCTACTAGGGATGGGTCGTCGGTAGTGAAAGCCTTAATGAAGATTGGGAGCGGGGAAGAAAAGGTTGGGGAAGCGTTTCAAAAGGGGATTAGGTTGCTGGTTGGCAACGGTAGAAGGGTGTTGTTTTGGAAAGATACTTGGGTCGGGGAGAGGCCTTTAATGGAAGTTTTTTCCAGTCTTTTTAGAGTGGTTCAAAACCAGGAAACTTTGATCAGCGATTACTATAGTGAGGTCACTGATACTCTACAATGGCTTATCTTTTTCAGGAGGATTTTGCGCGATTTTGAGGAAAGTATCCACCAAGCTTTGATTAGAATCGTAAGTGATACCAAATTGTGGATCGTGGAAGAGGATAAGTGAATACGGTCCATAGAGCCGTCAAGGTCTCTTTCGGTTAAATCAATCCATCATTTGGCTTATGCATCACATCCGTACTCATCTCCCATTTGCAATCCGGCTTCCAATTTGGTCCCTTCTAGAATTCAATTCTTTTTGTGGACGGCTTTGAAAAAGAGGATCCTTTTCAGACACAATCTTATGAGAAGGCGCGTTATTCCAGTTGAGGCTCTAGTTGTGTGTCCTTTATGTGAGGTCAAGGAGGAAACAGTTGACCACTTGTTATGTAAATGTCATTTCACATGGGTGGTTTGGTACTCGTTCTTGAGGTTGGTTGGGTGTTCATAGGTTCTAAGTAGTGGTGTGGAGGAGTTAGTTGAGTCTTGGATGAGGGGTCCCTTTAAAGGGAGACTTAGTGTGGCTTGAAAAATGATTTTGTTTACTGCATCGTAGGCTATTTGGGAGGATCTTTGAGGGAAATAGAGGTGACCCTAGAGATGTGTTTGAGAAGGCAAAATGGCAAGTGATTGGATGGTTGTCTGTATGTAAGGAGTTTCGGGGTCTAGCACTTGAGGATTTTTACTTGTCTTGGGAGGGGTGTATGAAAGGTATTGTAATAACCCGACCCGATTTTTCGGGATTTTAGGGTTTTGGTGGCAGTGGGAGGAGTGTAGGCCCCGCAGTGGGCCTTGGTTTGCTCGATCCCGAGTTCGGAGACTCGGGGCATTTTGGTAATTTCAAATTATTGTGTACTTTGTCAAAGAAAAATATTTTAAAATCACACGTTTTCTCTCCGATGTTTGTCACTTGATTTATATCAGGTTTTAAATTGTTTTCAAAAGGTTGAGATTTTATTTTTTTTGGAAAATAATAATAATAATAAAAAAAACATTTAAATAGTTAAACCTAAACCCTAGAACCCCTAAACCCTAGCCTATGTATTTTCCCCCTTTCTCGCAGCACTGTAGCACATTTGCTACAGTGCCGCCGCCCCAAAATCCCTCCCGTCTCTCTCTCTTTCCATTCCTTTCTCTCATCTCCTTCCCTTAGTCTCACCCTAACCCTAAACTCCCTCTCCCCTTTGGGTGCCGCCGCCGCCGCCACTCCCTTCCCTCCCCTCTCTCGTTCTTTTCTCTTCCTTCCCTTCCTCTGTCTGCCGTTTAGATCTGCAATTTCAAGCCGGAGTCACCGACGCCAGTTTGCGGCGACTATCCCTACCTTCAGTCGCCGGATTTCGACGCTGCCCGAAGCCGGATCCCCCAATCGAGGCCATCTCAGGTACCCTCCGATCTTCTCTCCTTTTCTTCTCCCTTTCCCTTCACTTCCCCTCTCTTTCCCCTTCATCTCTTTGGCTTTCCTCTTTTCCTTCTCTTTCTCTCCTTTTCCCTGTTTTCTGGCGGGTTACTGGACCAACTCGGTTGAGTCACCGAGTTGACTCAGCTGGGTTCAGTTATGGGCCCAGCAAACCAGGCCCAGTTCCCAGTGTTGGGCCCGAGTTCCAGTAGTCCAAGCCCAGCAGCTCGTGGCCCAGTTTGTCTCTCAGCCCAACTTTCAGCCTGGCCCATTTCAAGCCCAGCTCGTTTCGGGCCCGGCCCAGTTCGGCCCGGCCCGTTTCGACGCAGTTTCGAGCCCGATCCAATTTCAAACCTAGTTTCCAGTTTTGGACTCGGTTTCGAGCCCGGACCAATTCTGGACTCAGATTTCAGTTTCGGGCCCACTTCAGTTCAGTTTGGACTCGACTCGTTTTCGGGCCCGTTTGTAGTCCAGACTTAGTTTGACTCGTTTTGCCCGGTTGCTTATCCTTGTGCTCTCGTTTCAACAGATCGAACTTTCTTCAACCCAACAGACTCGTTTTCTCGCATTGAATTTCAAAGATACACTCAGGTGAGGGAACTCATCATCGCTTTTAGCATGCATCTATGCATCTTACTTCTCTATCAAAGGTGCGGGTACGGAATACGGCGAATGGGGGTCATCGGTGTTATGAGCCACTTGGCAAGGGAACTGTTGATACCATATTGTGGCGGGCCCCCATCCGGGTGTATTCGTATCCGATACCCGCAGAGGCATATATGAATTGATTAATTGATGTCATAATTGATTGATTGTATGGCAACATGATCAGAGTTTATTTTGGTTGATAATATGTTAAGATGTCAGCATGTGAATATGTGATATGTGGTGGTATATGTTTGATTATGGTGTGATGTAATCTGGTGATAAAATGCCATATGACTATATGATGATTAGTTTGGACTGCTAGACATCGTAACATGCTTGGATGTTAACATGCCAACTCGTGATAGATAATGATATATATGCATCTGATTATTACACAATGAACTATGTTAATAGTATGTGTAGCGGTATTTGTGCATGCATATAGCTAATGTATGTGGGATGCCGGTGGGGCATGGGTACTAGGCCACATCAGGATCTAGAGACTCCCCCTAGCTTGTCGTAGTTAGGGTACGGATGTTATGTGGGACCTCACAGTGGACGCGTGGTTGGGATTCAGACTCCCTTGTGATTAGAAATGGGTAGTCGTAACCCCTTGCATGGATCAAATGGTCAGTCCGTCTTATATTTCCCGGACGTACCTATGAGAGAGGTGTAATCTGATTTAGAAAACAAGGTGCCTTGGAGTCCCAGATAAGGATTAATTGGGAAGTAATTATGTTAACCCTAGATAGGCCATCAGGCTGAATGTTGGTTCACCCAAGGTAACCTTAGAAGTCCGTTACGGTTCCGATACCTGAATGTGTGACGGGTGAGGTGATCCCTAGATAACCGAGTAGGCTGAGGAGGTGCTCGCCTAGGTTGAGGGACGGAGCGGTGAGGGACAGCTCCCGCTGGCATAGTGGGGATCCCTAGATGACCGAGTAGGCTGAGGAGGTGCTCGCCTAGGTCGAGGGACGATGCGGTGAGGGACAGCTCCCGCTGGTATGGTTTGTGATTCCCTGGATGACCGAGTAGGCTGAGGAGGTGCTCGCCTAGGTCGAGGGACGATGCGGTGAGGGACAGCTCCTGCTGGTATGGTTTGTGATTCCCTGGATGACCGAGTAGGCGAGGAGGTGCTCGCCTAGGTCGAGGGACGATACGGTGAGGGACAACTCCCGCTTGTATGGTTTGTGATTCCCTGGATGACCGAGTAGGCTGAGGAGGTGCTCGCCTAGGTTGAGGGAGGATACGGTGAGGGACAGCTCCCGCTGGTATGGTTTGTGATTCCCTGGATGACCGAGTAGGCTGAGGAGGTGCTCGCCTAGGTCGAGGGACGATGTGGTGAGGGACAGCTCCCTCTGGTATGGTTTGTGATTCCCCGGATGACCGAGTAGGCTGAGGATGTGCTCGCCCGCTCATTGATCGAGGGTTGGTGTGATGTGATGTGATGAGATTTTCCAGGCTAGGACACCTGTATGGTGGGGACAGCCTGCGGTGCAAGGTTATAGAGTGTTTACCCGCGGTTATGGTGTTGGGGTTCATTATTGAGACTTGTGTTGTGGGTGTTGACTCACCAGGAATTTATGGGCACCTAACGAGTGAGTTCGGCCGGCTCACTCGGTAGAAGACCTACAGAATTCTGTGAGAGGTGGATACACCAGTCGTGTGGAGACCAGTATATGGGGTCCAAGGTTATGAGTTTGACTATCGAGACTCTAGTGCTTGGTTGATGAGACCATAGATGAATTTGGTTGGCAGTTCGTTGAGGATTGGTGAGGTGGTTACTCCCACGTGGTAGTCAGTTTGGGGCTCTAGTGAGTCCGATTCTTGAGTTGGTCGTGGTATGTGTGCGGGTTATCATGAGAGGGTCATAGGTCTAGTTGAGGACTAGAGACCCCGATTTGACTGAGGATCAATCTGCATAACCATGGATAGGTGGACTGTTGCGGTTGGGCACATAAGGGAGTTGCATTCGGTTGGTTAAAGGATGTCCTAGAGGCCCGGCTGACGTGGGCCTATGTGCTAGGGGTAGGGCACACATTTGTATGGCTATGCATGTAGACATCGTAGACATTGATATGTCCATATGATTATGATTATGTGCAGTGTATGCTTGATGACTTATGATGCATGTGTTACCCTCACTGAGCATGTAGAGCTCACCCCCTTGCCTCACAGGTGCTTCATAGAGGGAAAGTTGGCGGGACCCTCAGTTGGACGTTGGGCATAGAGTTGCGGTTTTCTAATTTGTAAGGGTCCCATCTTGTAATTGAGGACTTTCTGATGTATTTGAATTATGTGTACATTTCATTAAGTGGGATGAATGTAGTAATGGGATGATGCTATAATTTGTAATCATGATTGATGCTTACGGTTTTTGATTTACTGGTGGATTGCTATGGTTAGTATCCGAAATTGTATTGGATTGTTTTTAGGAGTTTGGAACAGTTTTAACGTGCCCGTAGCGGGACGGGTCGTTACAGGTATTGATAAGGCCAAAAAGAGATTGGTCAATTGGGTTCCGCCTCGCCTAGGTTCTTGCCAATTCAATGTCGATGGGGCGGCAAGGGGTAAACTAGGGCTGGTAGGAATAGGAGGGGTGTTACATGACAATAAGGGTAGAATATTGGCAGCCTTTTTCTGAATCAGTAGGGTCCTTGGAGTTGTGGAACTGAGGGCAATTAGGAGAGCACTTCAGGTTTTGTTTGGGTTTAGGAGTGGTAATCTCATTATTAAAGGTGATTCTTCTAGTGTCATCGCTTGGGCTCAGGGCCGGGTGAAGCCCTAAGCAAAAAAGGCCCAAAATTTAGAAATTTTTTAAATAATTTTTTATATGAATTAAAATTTTAATTAAATATTACTTATACTAATATATTAAATACCAGAAGGCCCCATTTAGATTTTTAGCTTTAGGCCTCAATTTATGTCGAGACTGCCCTGCTTGTGCTAGTAATAGAAAATCCATCCCCCCCCCCCCCCCCCCTGGAGGTTGTGCAGACGTTGAGGTGTTTCTTTCACTCATACTCCTCGATCAGTAAATTGTGTTGTAGACTTTTTGACAAAAGCTGGTGTTGAATTACAAAGCCCATCTTTAGAATTTTTCTCTTCTCACTAGCCTTGTATTTAGGGGGTTTGGGGGCTTCATTTGGATTTTATATTGGGTGGCTTATTTGTTGTATTTTTTTTATTTTTATTTTTCTCTTATTGTTTTTGTTTCTTTTTCTGTTCTTTGGCTCTGAGTATATATCTCCTATACTCGAATCCCTCTTTGTACCTCCTTGTTTTAATTATATTTAGTATTAATGTTTCAAAAAAAATTCTTGGATTTATAATTTGGTCAAGTTTAGGACAGTTGCCAAGCATTGTGGAGAGCATTTAATGCACCCACAATATGACCGTTCGCGATTTAGTTGACTGAAAACTTCCAAAACTTTACAGAGTTTATCAGTCGAGAATTCAGTCGACTAAATTCTCATATTCAGTCAACTGAATTCACATCCTCTGTGAATTCAATAATTGAATAAAATTCGGTCGGCTGAATTAAAAAATTCAGTCGACTGAAAAGTTCATGTAGCTGTGTTCTTCAAGTTTGGATCCTTGGTTGGTCTTTTCATATATTGCATAGCCTTTGAGGACTCAACCATTTTACAGGAACTTTATTTTGGGAATCCTAGGGTCTCCATGGTGTTCAAATGTTAAGTAACTTCACAATACAATTTCCTAAACACTCATTATTGGACCTTATACATAGCTTTGATTTTCAATTCTTGAGTCTTTTAATTTTATAGGCCATTCGATTTCCAAAATTTGACTTGATATCACAGGCTTGACATTATCAACTTGATCTTCATCTTCAAGGACATGATATCCAATACATGTCTTTTTTGAAAACAAATGTGATATATGTCTCATAGTATAATACCATTCCAATATTAAATATCACAAATCAATGGTTTGTTGTCATAAAAAATACCTATACATCATTGGGTTGAAACTTTGGGACTAACAGAATGACTATAAATAATCATATTATTAACACATTCATTTTAACAATATTATAACGTTATATATCCTTTAAGATAATTGTCAAAAATGATCAACATCATTATTTTTGTTTATTATTAGTTAATTAATATTTATTAGGGAGATAATATTATCATAATAATTAATATCATAATTTGATAACGTATTGCTACAAGTCCCAAATGGCCAAATCTTGTAAATATCACTAGCTAATGTGGTAAAAATTAGAAAAAAAATAATAAATAATGAATAAATAATAATTTTTAAACATAGTGAACATCGGTTCACAATCAACAAGAAAAACCGTGGGTTCACCACGTTTATTTTATTTCCAGTTTGATTGCCTAGAAGCTTTTTTACCAAACCGAATTGTAAAGAGGCCGGTCCAAGGTCAATCCACGATTCGACATCAGTCCAGTCCGATTACGAGACATTGCTTTCAATCTAAACAGTTATTTTATAATTTAATTTAAAAAATAAATGAAAATGAACATGTACAATGGCACATACATAATAAGCATGTTCATTTGGCTAAATGAAAAAAACAGTTAAGAAAATAAAAATAAAAAATTTAAACTTTAAAATATATAATCTAATTTACAGTCAATAAAAATTATTATAATTAAAAAAAAAACTAAAGTATAAAACAACTTTATGGCAAATAAAAATCATTTAGAAACAAATTGAAATTCTATTAGAATTTAGAAGAAAATAAAATATGAAACTATAAAAATAAGAAAAATAAAAAATCTGAAATTTGAAATATAAACTTTTAGAATTTTGTTTTTGAAAAAAGACATTTGGAAACATTGAATTTTTTACCCAATATTCTAACACTATTAGAGAAATGACGAGAGACATTAGTGTAACTTTCCACTACCAAAAGAATTACAAGTGGACAACTTTCCAACCACTTATAGTCCAGTACACTGAGGATCGACTGAAATTTATCCAAAGGTACATAATTGGTTTGAGTCCCCATACTATAGAAATTGAGAAAAATAGATGAATTTCTTGCCCCACTCACCAGTCGCTACATAATGACAGCCACAAGGCAAAGCTCTGAACTAGAAGTTAAAAGGTACTGTGAAAGAAAAGGAAATTTTAAATATAAATGCTACAACATATTCTCTATCCCGTAGTCGATATGGAACAATTTATTCACACAAGAAAACGTTACCAACACCTGAGAGTACAAGATTACAAAATACAAATTAGACCTTATCAGATATGTCTGTCCACTCCAACAATGCAGTAGAATTTTAGGTAGAACTGCTTTACTAACAGGCCACAATTTATTCATCATGATGACAATGAGGATGGGAATCATGGTGATCATAGATATGATCTTAGAGTTTCTGTAAGATGATCTGAGCACCGAATTGTGGTTGAAGTGTTAAGATGGTGCAAGGCGCATGTGTATAGGATGGTGAAAGCTCAAATGAAAAATGCTGCAGAATCATGGTCAAGGCTAACTTAGCTTCAATCAAGGCGAAATTCTGCCCAACACATATTCGCGGGCCCCACCCAAATGGAAAGAACACAACTTGATTCTTCGATGCCTTTGAAACTCCTTCCGAGAACCTCTCCGGTTTGAACTCGTCTACATCTTCACCCCATATTTCAGGATCATGATGAATCAGCAGTATAGGAACAGAAACTTGCACACCAGGCAGAAGAGTAACGTCTCCTACTTTTAAAGTCTTGCAAATAGACCGACTTAGGGCAACTGCAGGCGGGTATAACCGGAGAACCTCATAGAGAATCATGGTAACCTGGAAAAGGATTTCAAAGAATTCCAAACTCATGATTACAACCATTTCAATCAATGTGATAAACCTAGCAAAAAAAGGATATGAAGCAGGACATTATTGATCTATTAAATTACACATATAGCAAATACTCACAATCTTAAGGTGGTTTATGCCATCAAAATCCGGCTTATTTTTTCCAAAGACTTGCATAACCTCTTCCCTTGCTTTCACTTGCCAGTTAGGGTGCATACTTAATGCTACCAATGTCCATGTTAGCAAAATTGATGTGGTTTCCTGGCCAGCAAAGTAGAATAGCTTGCATTCCTCTATCACATCCTCAATTGTCAATGTAGCAGCCTTGGAGCTTCCTTGTTCTTGAGAGTCCTTAAAATTAGATTCCATTAGCAAACCTAGTAAGTCATCAATTTTAGCATTTCCCATTTTAATTTCCTTCTCTCTGCGCCCAATCATTCCTCGCAATAGAGTCGAAATTTCTTTGTCAACTTCATTTCTCCTAATGTTCGTTTTTGTGGGCAAGAACCTGCATACATTAAAATGTAAGTGGCCCATCATGAGAACTTTCTTATAGTTTAAATCAAGGCCACCCTCCCTTCACTTTTCATTTCTTATCTTTTTCACAATATGGAGATGAAGCAATTACCATTAGCATCTTAGATATATTTCACTTTTCATTTTTTATCTTTTTCATGATTTAGAGATGTACAATTACCATAAACATCCTAGACATATGTAACAATGGTACTCAATTTGCTAACCATCTGCCTTGTACACTAGGTATTGGACACACCTTGAATCCTTAATATTTCACGAAGGAACTAGATTGATCTTTCAGTTATACTTTTAACCAGAAAATCACTCTTGGTGTCAGTATGAAAGCACAGCAGCTGTGATGCCTATTCATTCATAAGGATAATTTTTAGGTCCAACTCTCCAGCCATGATTGCTCATTGCCCAAATGACACTATGACTGGATCGATGCTCATGTTGGAATTAATCAGTTAATATGGTCTACTTCTAGTTTGACAAATTCAACAGTGGATATCATATAGTCAACACCAAAGTCGGAGGATATCATGTATTCTTGGTCAAGTGGAAGGATCGACCAGTTTCAAATTGTACGTAGATTAATATGAGGAGCTTCAGCGACTCAACCTTCATTCAGTCGAGAGCTGCAGAAGGTTTACTACACCGGAGGTCAATGCTTCTAAGCCAGGGATGATCGACAAGTACGTCAAAGATGGTTGTCGGGTTTATCATAAATCCTGGAAGCGACATCATACAGCCCTTGGATCATTATGGTTGGAGGGCGACCATCAGATCTTGTTGCACCTAATCATTTTAATCAGTGCATTGGATCTACGCATAGATCTGCGTTAATTCTACTTAGAAGGCGTAATCTGACTGTTCACTTTTATCTGATCGGGTTTTGTAGCTACATTGTTCCTAGGATCGAGGTTCACTTGATCCGAGTTGTTTAATTGGGTCTAGTTGATCGTAGTCATTCATCATTGTTGCTTGTGACGCAGACCTAGGGTTGAATTTGTGAAATTCGTCAGTTGGCTAGCCATTTTCAGAGTATGGTCTCTGAAAGACCCAACGCAGCCGATTCCGGTTAGTAAAAAGATTCTGCCTGGCAAGGAATTGCTCAAACAATTCTAACCGATTGCACAAGTTTCCCAGGAATTCAAATTAGTCTATGGATTTCATGAGATTAGGCCTCTTCTAATTGAATTGAAATATAAAATAGCGGAAGGAAATTAAAAAAGACTGATGAATTCGATTGCATTACCTAATCTATGAAAACCATGAAACTAATTGAATCCAAAATTAAATTGGTACTAACTTGCTATAGGCGAAAATTGGAGTCCACCAATCTTCAAACAACTCCACAGAGTCAAAAGAGAAATCCTCTCTCAGAAAATAAACTTCAATCTTATTCCAATGCTAGTGAAATTCGAATGGGGTACATGGGTATTTATAGGGAAAAAACAATCAAAAGACACTATTGCCCTTGCCTTGGTCGACCACACCGTAGGAGGCAATTTCTCTCTAAACAACTCTAAAAATAATCTAAAACCAAGGATAGAATGTAGTCTTATTTAGACCATTCAATCCTAACCCTACACATGTAATCTAAAAATAACAGAAGCTAAGATTAAAAGATAAAAACACTAAGTAGGTGAGAAGGAAAGTGGGAGAGAGAGTGGCCATGTGGAGGAATCCACATGGGATTTTCGCCCACCTCCTTTCTAAAATGGAACTTTCGCCACCTCCTTTCCTTCTAAGCAATTTCCACTTCCTTTCCCAAGTTGCTTTACACGCCACTTGCATGGGAGGATTATCTCTGGTGTTGACAAGTGTCCTTTGATGCAATTGGATGGGGCTTGGACGAATTTGGGTTGGAAAATTGGTCTTTGGCCTGTTTAAGCTTGGATTGGGCCTTAACAGGCTGGCCTGGCCTGGCCCACTCTGCTTAATTGGATCACGTCTAACTAAATGAATGGACTTATTAAACGGAGACCAACTAGGGTGTCCACGATCAAAATGCTCCATATAAGCCATAGCAATCGGCTCTGCTAGATCAAGGCTCACTAAAGAAGAGTCTGAGTGGATTGGATAGGTTGGATGCCCTCATCAACTCGGGTCTAGTGAATGATTAAGGAAGTTCATTTTTATTTTATTTTGAGTATCAGACTTTGTTTGGATATAATAAGTTGTTTTGTTTGGTTTTTCATTACACGCACAAGTGGTGCACATGTGTGGGGCCTTTAGGGTTTCTGATATACTCGTATGAACATATTATTTGATATTGAATGAAATTGAGAGAGTTGCTAAATTTCCTCTCTTGAAGATGATGATGTGACTTCATCGACCATTGGTGCAACTCCAAGGAAGCCCTAGATGATCTTTATCCTCTTATCTCCTCCTTTTTTTCCTTCTTTTTTTCCTCCTTGCATTTTCTTGGATTTTCAACCAAAACAACCTAGAAACCCCAATACGAACCAAAATCAGGGCCCACCATGGCCAGAACTATACGCAGCAAGCTGCCAGCAGCCAAAACCCAGCTACATGTACAATAATAAAGACAACCGTAAAGATGGGGTCCACCTGATTTGTTTTTTATGTCCCTTATGGCCTTTATCCAGCCCCCCACCCTGTTCTAAACTGTTTTGTGCAGAAATACCAATCACCTCCATTTGGGGATCTATTTCAGGTGTTTTCACGTGTGGTTCCAGTGCATACTGATTCTCTCTATGGAACTGTACTATTTCTCTTGTGAGGAGATCTTCTAGATGTAATGATTCTAATCTTAGAAGATTTGGAGGGCTTGAACTTTACTTGTAATGATCTCTAGGGATTAATGTGCTCTAATGCTGTAAAACTCTTTAAATCTCGTGTTTATGATGCTATTTGCTTATATTTTGTGATAGTCATTGAATGTTGACTTTTAAGCTTATGAAATCAGCATTTAAATTATGTTTTGCATGCATATAACAGTAGATATCATTCTGGTTCCTGATTTTCTATCATTGCAAGCTTAGATCCAAGGTGTTAGGGTGTCTTAATCATATTTTAGGGCATACTACATTTCTGTCCTGCGCCAATATTGTAGCTCTTGTGTTTATTGAAACTCCTATTTGAAATTCCTATCATTCTGGTTCCTGATGCCAGTGATAATCAACTTCAAGGGTTTTCTGAGCCTTTGGATGTTTTAAAGTCACAGCAAGGCTAAAGGTGAGCGTAGCAAAGAGTACAATTTCTAACAATCAGAACAAAAGGGCTCTCAGTAAATTGAATCCCAAATCAAGTGCAGTAAAATGTGTTTCATAAACAATTGCCTCTGTTGCCCTTTAGTAGCTAACTGCGATCACCAGTATTGTGATCTAGTCATTGAAAGGTTAAAACAAAACCATATATCATGGAAAAGTCTTTTGTCTTTCAATACCAAATCAAAACTCATAAAGAAACCCAACTTAAATGTCTGTTGTTTAGTTTTGTCCTTTTCCAAATTAAAGTTGCTAATTTGCATCCCTTTTTCCCTACATGGGTAGCTCAATTGGACTAAGCTTCTAGCGTTAGACTAGAGGTCTTGGGTTCTTCTCCTCCCTGGCTTACCTGATACACGAGGCTTGCCGGTGGTTTTGTGTATCCATGGGATTAGTCTCACCTCTAATGTGGGGTGGGGATACCCATGTTATCAAAAAAAAAACTTGAAAAGATTCACAAGGGCTTTACATGGATAGGGGTGTAATAAAAGAAAAACCCATCTAGTGAAATGGAAAACTGTTAATCACCTCATAAAAATGGAATCCTAAGGATTGGATATATAATATGATGCGGGATCGATGGACACTGGAAGATTCGACCGAGCAAAGTAGGGTCCCTTGTCTTCACCGAAGAGATGTCGAGATCACCGTCTCTGGCTGGGAAGAAAAAGAAGAAGAATAGAGTTAGGAAAGGAAAAGATAACTTTTATTTCTTATTATGAATATCGAGAGTTGTTTTCCCCCAAGAGTACATCACCCTTATATATAATAAAAAAAGAAATAAATAGGGAAACCCAAATCGAAAAGGAAAGCTGGGTTTTTAGGAAACTAACATGACAAATGAAATTAAATTAAAATTCAAATGGAATTGCTAAATAAAACAAAAATGTAAATAGAAAGTGAAGTGAGGTCCACACGTGATAGACGCATCCGTGTCCTACATCAGTCTCTCGGTCTTGTAAAGAACGCGTCCTTAAGTTTGAATTAGGCAAAATGATTGCATCATCGCCATAGGAAGGAAACTGTCTCGAGGAACCAGACTGAGGTGGAGGCCAATCTCAAAGAGTCGAGTGACAATTTCGGTAACTGCACAACTTGCAATGCACGTACGACGAAAGCTATCCATATTTGCCACGACGAATAGAGTAGGGACTGCACAAGGGCCCAAGCGAGGGCAAATCCAGTCGTTCGTGAAGGAGTCTTCAAATTGATATTCCTGAGGACTTAAGCAATAGTTTGGAAGGTTGGGAAGGTTAGCACCAGGCACTAATGATAGGATAGGAGGCGTGAAGAATATGGGACGAACAACCATAGAGAGGCTCACGCTATCCATATCGCTAGATGGACTGTGAATGGGGGAGGGTTGGGGAATGGATGGTGGAGATAGCAGTGCCATTGGTGGTGGTGGTGGGAATGGGCTTGCAATATTTCTTGTACGGACTCAAGTATGTACACTCGAAAGTCGAGACTCAGCAAGCATTTTTGTCAACTCAGATCTGGTAACAAACTCATCACCATTGTTGGATGCCATTGAGTCCACTTGACACAGCTGGTCAGGGAAGTGGGTTGAAAGGAAAATAGATGCAATCGGTCAAAAGTTGGTCAACATGTGAAGGGAAGAGGCAATGGAGAAAGAAGGATAATGGGAACGGTTCCCAATAGGGGCCTATAGTCAAATGTACCAACGCTAGTGGGTTTTGGGTGTATGGTCAAAGGACTTGACTAACAAAAGAAAAGGAGAACTGGCACACGACAGGGAAGGGATTTGTTGGACTTGGTTCGTTCCCAGCAAACCTAGGGACAGAGTGAGGGACGTTGGGGTTGCTTGGTGACTGCGACCAATGCTTGCAGCGATGGGCGCTGCACAAGGATTCAAGCAGAAGTAGGCAGGGGCGTCAGAGGAATGCATGGCCGTCGAACACCGTTAAGGGCTGAATTGTGGCTCTCAACAGGGGTTTAAATAGGTCTGGGAGTTTTGTTGTTTTTGTTTTTTCTCAAAGGGAGGAGGATGAAGGGAGTGGGCAAAGGACGGGAGGGGAAATCGCAAGCAAGAAGGGGTTGTTGGCGAGGATCAAACATAGATGGCTCAGTGCGCTGGTTGGAAGAGGGCAGGGTTCAAGACAAGGCTTGGTTGTTCCTCTGATCTCCGTCTGGGACAGAGCTCTATTTGTACAGGGGAAGGCGAGCAGCGCTGCAGCGGTGTGGCCAGAGACGCAGATCCAACGATCGAGAGGTCTTCCAAAAAAGGTCAATGATTGTTGTCGCCATACTCAGCAAGGTCGATCAAACGGGGCTGGCAAAGAGGAACCCAACTTTTGTTTCTCTTTTTTTTTTTTCTCCACAGAAGACGCGAGAGAATCGGTCTCAACAGACTCTGAATACCACTTGATGCGGGATTGATGCACACCGGCAGATTCGATAGAGAAAAGTAGGGTCCCTTGTTTTCACTGAGACTGAGAAAAGGAAGAAAAGAGAAGCTGAGATCACCCTCTCCGGCAGGGAAGAAGAACAGAGATAGGAAAAGGAAAAGATAAGTTTTATTTCTTATTATGAATATCGAGAGTTGTTTTCACCCGAGAGTACAACACCGTTATATATAATAAAAAATAAATAAATAAATAAGGAAACCCAAATCGAAAAGGAAAGCCGGGTTTTTTGGAAACTAACTAAATGGACAAATAAAATTCAATTAAAAGTCCAATGGAATTTCTAAATAAAATAAAAATATAAATAGAAGGAGAAGTGGGGTTCACGCATGATAGACGCATCCATGTCCTACATCATAATCCAAAAAAATAATTTCCCTTTATAGAAAAATTGTTGGAAATTTGGTCAAGAAAGAAGGGATGCATGGAGGTAAGCTATAAAATCATAGTATAGAAAAGTGGATAATGGTTCGTACCTGAAGCTAGGAAATGATAAAAAAGGATACAAGAGTTGAGAAGATATATCAAATTCAAAAACTTGGGAAATGAAGTGAGGGGCTTATCGAGAGAAATAGGTTCTTGCTAGGGTATGGAGCCAAAGTTGAATTCTACTGGTTGTTTTGGTTAGGATAACGGTTATATACAAGTGAAGCTTCATATTCTATTTCAAGTGCAAATAAAAATTGAATCCTGTGGGCATTAAATTCCAAAAGAATTTGATAGGTCACGAAGCTACACAATTGCAATCCCATCTGAGAATAAAAGATTTTATTCCAACACTAAATGGGTTGATAGACAAGCATGGGGTAAAATAATCCAATGAAATCCTTTCAAGGAAATCGATTGGTTGTTGATTAACACAAATCATCCTCAAACTTTCTTTAAATCTCTCTAGAAGTCCACAATGCCATTGCACAATGTTGTGAAAATCGAATTGTATCGTAAAATCGTTATACATCTTGAACCGCAAATCGTGTATCGTGAACCGTAGAATCATAAGATTTATAAATGTTTTTCCTCAAAAATATATAATATATGAAGTAATGTAAAATATATCTAAAAGATAATAACATGAATAATTTTTCAACTTTCTTTCAATATCAAGTGTTATCTATTTGGCTCATTAGAGCTCAAACTTCAATGTCCCAACTCTAAAAAGTATAAGACCAATATATAATCCATGTATACTATGAAAAGTCAATAATGAACTAAAAAGCCCTTAAAAATCCAAAGGTCTTCAATGCTCAATGACTCAAGCCTTAAAAACTACCAAAACAAAAGGTTTTATGCTTTCACAGTCCAAATAACCCCATAATTCTATTATTTATAGAAATCGTAAGATTTGTTAATAGAAACGAATCGTTCTTCTTATCATATCATATGAATCGTAAGATATGAATCGTGTATCGTAAGATTTTAACAACAATGTCATTGCATATAAACATGTTTTTTTTCTTTTTTTGTTAGATAGCTATTACCAACAAAATTCTAACATTGGATCATCTCAAATCCAGAACCATGCACTTTCAAACAGATGCTTTGTGTGTTGGGCCAATACGGAACCCATAGATGAGCTCAGCTTGTTTCCATACCATTTGGAACACTATTCTCAACTTGTTCTCCATATCTTTGGGTACCCACCCTAATCCTTAGACTGCTTTCAACTGGAAAGGCCTGACGTATGGAAGCCAATGTTGTGTCATAGCCCAGGTGATTTGGAAGGAAAAGAACCAAGAAAATATTCCATGACAAAGCAGAAACTGGAATATTGGTATTTGCATTGATTATATTATTGATAATACAATGGAGTGTTTTATCAAAGGAATCTGATGGATTAAGCAATTTGATAATTGTTTATGCTTCTCCATCCATTCTCTCTACAAGCAGTGATGGATTGCTTGTATGATTTATTTATCTAATTTCTTCAATATGTTCAGTTATCTTTAAAAAAAAAAAAATCAAATTGAGCCAACATATAAAAGAAATGAATGTACCTATAGCCAGGGATGAATGAACTTTTTGCAGACTGGATAATAATCTGGCCCAGTTCTCTTTGTAATTGGAATATCCGCATCCCTTCTTTGTAGCTGCTACCAAATGCAGTACGGGAGATGACGTCTCCAGTTAAATTCTGGAATTCTAGCCACACATCCAATTCACAAGACTCACTAGAACCAACTGATTCCTCCCATCTGGTGATCAACTCGGAACAACTAGTATGGAATGCTGGGAGCATTTGCTGTAGCCAACTCCAAGTACAAACATTACATTTATCAGACATGTATTAGGACCAGAGGGGCACCACAGAATATTATATTAGGATGAAAATAGGCGACACCGTGAACAGGCTAGGCTCAGCCAAACTCAGGCTACTTATATTTTGAAACTGAATTTAGGAGGGGCCAATGACTAGAGAAAAAAATAAAGCAGCCCCCACTATCGCTCCTCCTTTTTTATACCATGGGTATCCCCACACCATATTGGTTTTCTCACCAACATCAACAGAAGCAAGTAGCATGATGGCCAAAAATAGGCCCAAACCAAGTGATAACACTAAGCCCTGAAATACTACCTTCTTGACCAGCCCAGCTGACTGACACCTCATCATAAATTGATGCTTTAAATCATGTTACTTTATTGAGTTAGTTTTTTGACTACTTTCATCTGTAGGTCCTAAATTCATTGTAAAATGAAAATGGATGCAGTTTGGCTACTATTATGAAGTAAATAAAATTTAATCAAAATAAGAAACCTTCAGCTTCTCTTGATGGAAGGCTGGATTAACGATTCTCCTGCGTTTTGCCCATTCCTCTCCATCATAGATCAGAAGCCCAGTGGCTATCACCTTTGCAACTGAGCTGGGTTTTACCTTTCCAATCTGACCAGTTTTGTTAGTCAGTATCTCTCTTATCATCTCCGGGTCCATGATGATCACCCTAGGATGAATCCCAAACCAAGTCATTGACATTTTACCTGTACTTTTCCAACCCCTCGTAAGTACCAGAAAAAGAAAAGAAACTTATACCAATGAAATATGGAGCCAGAAATGTGGTTATTTCTTTTAATGATACAAATCACTGAGAGTGTCCATGATGGAGTGGGAATGCTCAAATATCCGTTAGGTCAACTGTTTCCTTTCTATTAAATGTGGACCACAGATAAATTGTTTTCCCCCCAACTCAAAGGAAAATCTTGAGGCAAGCAACAGCCTCCGTGAGGGATAAGTTCCACATGTAAGGAATGACGCACCCCATCCATTTGGGCACTTGTTGCAGACAGTGACACAATGATCTCTTTTAATGGTAACTGTTCAAATTGAAAAACCATGTGTCTAAACCAATATAAAACTTTCCCACAGAATTCAGAAAGTCTTCACAAACAATTAATAATCAGTTAATGGAAAAAAAGAAATTTATGATCCTCAAAGTATAAGTATGCACTCATGTGAGGGCCATGGCAAGGTAGTGAGACCAATGATTTGGTAAGCCAAATGATGAATAAGTTACTCCTAAATGTCTCTCTCTAAAAACTCCAACACTTAATCAACAGCGTCAAATTGACGGTGGAAAAAAGAACATGGAAAATAAAATATAAAACATCAAATATCAATGGCAGTAATTTCCAACTTGGGTAAATCTTGTGATGTCACTTATTCTATGAATGACAGAATAGTCATTGACCTGGATTATCAAGTGTGCACCTTAGATTTGTGAACTCAAGGTTTAAGCTTATTGTGAAAAACCATAGTTAGGATCATGTAATTCCATCATTTTATCCATCAACCTTACCTGTGAGGAGTTACAAGGTTCCCAAACAATAGATGTGTATAGTAGTACCATTTGAGTCTCAACATATAGAGAGCCGATAATTTAATGAAACAGATTCAGACCATTAATCTGATGAGACTCACAATGGCTACATTATGTTCTAAAAACCTTACAGATTAGATGGTTGTACCCTTCATTCAATATTAACAGAGGAGAGTTAAGTAAGAAACATAGCATCAATCCACAACTAAGAAATTCATTGTAAATAAAAACAAATGCTTTGAAATTTAAGCAATCACCTCAAATGGAAGAAGATCTATGAGAAAAGGAAAGGACAAACTTTCAAGACTTGTGTTAATCATCAGTGTAGGCTGATTGGGGTATGTATCCAAACCAAACGGATGGAAAATTAGTTTGTACACTTGACTATCCCAAGTCAGAATTTTCCAAAAGGAGCAAGGTTCAAAATGAACAGGGAATCATTAACTGCCATTTTGGAGTAATGTGCACTTCTCGCTGTAGTAGAAAATCGAGCTTCACGATGGTTAGTCGAGATGAATCCAGACACACCTCCATTGCATCATCCTATGAATAAGTAAAGTTGGCTCTTACGCTGGCTTGGCTTAGAGGCCCTGATTCAATTGGGCTCAAGCTCTAGCTAGGCGGGAAAATAAGCAAATCAAGCTCAAGACAGGTCCTTAGATTGCTTGGCCTGTAACTAGCTTGGCTTAGCATGTAATGTGTGTGTATATATAATATATATATTCTTTTTTTATGACGTAGAATCCTAAGACCCCGACCTCTCCCCAAGTATAAGGGCATTGGATAAAACTCTGGATGCACGCAGCCCCCCACAAGCCACGTGCATCGGTTGACCATGGGCCTTGAGCCAGATAGAATTTTCCCAAACGAGCAAGGTTCAAAATGAACAGAGAATCATTACCTGCCATTTTGGAATAATGTGCACCAATGTTATCAAACCCGACCCGACCCAACCCGTAGTTGAACCGGAGGTTCAACCGTGACCGCCTACATGACGGGTCGGGTCGCTTTTAAACCCGTCTGGGTTAAGAACCCAGAGAAACCCTCTTTCACCCGCGGGTCAACCCGGTTAATGGAATAAACCCGTGACCTGTTGGATTGAAAAACCCGTTTTAAAAATATAAAAATAATAATTATGGGACTTAACGTGTTTTGAGAAAATTTCAAAGAAAAAAAAATCTTAAAAATAATAGATTTAATTTCATGTGCCCAATTGGGCCAAACCCAAAGGGCCAGCCCATAAAACCCAGCCAAGAACAGAGAAAGGGCATTGTCTAAAATCTAAACTTCCTCATCCCATTTTATAGCTCATCCATGTGGGATTTTTTTTTAAACTTACCGATGTGGGACTTGAGTAAAATGGTTGTAAGTGTTGTAATTGTAAAGAATCCTCAGAAAGAGTTGGCCGTGTGCGTGAGTTGGCTTTAATAAAAATTATTTAGATTTTTAATAAGTAAAGATTTTTTTTAAAAAGGTTAGATATTAAAATTTATAAAAGAAAAATAAAAGCAACATAAAACTAAAAAATTAATAAAAATCAACAATATTTATAATAAACGATTTTTTTAATATATTGATAAAAGAAATGAATATTGTGGTCACATTGCAATTTTTTGAGAAGAGATTGAACTTAAATAAAAATTAAATTTGGATTTAAATATTAGATGTTTGAGATCATAGATTATGAAATATTTTTGTTTAGGATGATATTGGAACATAGACGTTGGATTATTAATTTTTGGTATTTATAATTGTTTTTGTGGAAACAAAAATATTTTTTATGAAAATATAATCTTGTCTTTTATTATGTGTATTGTATCTTTTATAGTTATTTATATTTTATTCTTATTTAATAGTTAATAGTTTAATATTATTTATCATATTATTTAAAACATTGCTCTCAACCACTAAAATATATATTGATAAAATAGTTTTTTACATAAAATTTTATTTCAACTCATTAATTTAATCTTAGTTAATAATTTAATATTATTTATAATATTATATTAATGATACGGGTTTGACCGAGTTTGACTATGGGTCAACCCGGTTGAACCTTATTTAACTCACCCTTCCTCTAAAACGGGTCGCTCTACGAACCGGGTTTTAAAACATTGATGTGCACTTCTCATTGTGGTAAAAACTTAAGCTTCATTATGGTTAATCGAGATGAATCCACATGTGCACCTCCATTAAATCATATGAATAAGCAAAGTTGGCTCTTAAGTTGGCTTGTCTTAGAGGCTTTGGTTCAATTGGGCTCGAGATCTAGCTAGGCTGGAAAATAAGCAAATAAAGCTAGACAAGTCCTTAGCTTGCTCGGCCTGTAACTCCAAGACCCTACCTCTCCCCAAGTACGAAGGCATTGGGTAAAACTCCAGATGCATCGGTTGACTACGGGACTCGAGCCAGATAGAATTTTCCAAAAGGAGCAAGGTTCAAAATGAACAAAGAACCATTAACTCCCATTTTGGAGTAATGTGCACTTCTAACTGGCAGAAAATCAAGCTTCATGATGATTACTAGAGATGAACCCACAGCACACCTCCATTGCATCCAATGAATAAACAAAGTTGGTTCTCAAGCTGGCTTGGCTTAGAGGCCTGATTCAATTGGGCTCAAGCTCTAGCTAGGCTGGAAAATAAGCAAATCAAGCTCAACACAAGACCTCCTTAGCTTGCGTGGCCTATAACTAGCTTGGCTTCATTTGTATGTATACATAGGGTAGCCTTTGCACACCTCATAAAGTGCTCTCACAGTGAGATCTCCATGTCTACATTCACTTAATCAAGTTGACGTTCATAAGCACTATATACAAGCATGGATCTTTCTAACCCACCCAACCCATGATCATAAGTGAGCTTCAAGAAGCATAGATCTTTCTAACTTCACTATAAGAAAACTAGCACAAGAAAGGAACAGAAAGAGAGAAGACACAAGAGTTGCAAGATCGAAGAACATCTACCTAGAAAACACCAAATAAAGATACACCACCACCAAAAAGGAAAAAGAACAAAAAAAAGGGCTAGGTCTCAATCCAATATGCCACCATAGATGGCATATCCATGCATATGCTAGAGAGGCTTGCACATGCTCCGAGGATTAATCAAGTGCTCTAAGAGGCCTAGACACCTTGGTCATCAAAAAAAATTGTGCATAAAGAGAGTATACATTGCTCAAATTGGGCTTGAGGTCAAGCTCCAAACTAAATATGCATTATCAAGCTAAAGCTCAACTTGTACTTTGACTTATTGGTGGGTTCTCGAGAGAACCAGCCTATAAAATGGGCATTGCAATGGTATTTTAGTAATTTTGTACCATGTACTAACTATTAATGTATCTTCAAAAGACTTTATCTATCTATAATGACAGCGGTGGGGGAGAGAGGTATTGCAGAGGCTACAAAGGACTTGGTGATGAAACTGAGAAACTTTCCTTATCGAATTACTATTAGATCGTCCACAGTTGTGAGCGACGATAGGGGTTGGAGATCAGCGATAGACTGCTTGGTTGACCTAGTCGTTGCTCGTCCATCAACTGCTGGAGTCACACGGGCACACATGACTTGCACGTGGGCTTCTAGATTGAGTGGCGAGAAGGAACAAAAATTTGAAAATCAAAATTTGAATTTTCATACTGTTGGGAGTAATGGCAATGGTTGCAGTAAGCTTTACATGAGGCAAAGAGGCCGTGAGGATTCCCTCTTTCCGTTGGAAGGTGCTTCTCCAAAGGCATGCATGTAGAATAACACAGAGAGTTTGGTGTGTCGTACTTAATCAATGAGAGACCCTACGATTTATATTTATAGAGAACATAGTACAAATAAAGAAAGTAAAATAAATACAAATAAGGAAGGTAAAATCAAATAAAAAGGGAAAGCCTTAAACTTAGTAAAGACAATAATCTAAATATATCTCAACACCCCCACGCCCACCCCTCCCCACAAACTCAAGTGGGTCCCACTTGAGTTTGCACATATTCAATTTGACGATCCAATGGTGACGCCAACTGATGGAACGAAAGCAAATCAACAAGAATTTCCAACAACCGAGCTCGATCGAAGCAGAAAAGCCATAACTGGAACCAGCAGCTGATGTCTTATAGCAGCATGTACCGAAACAATACTAGAAAAGGAACAGTGGAAACTCAGTTCTAGAAACAGCAAAGTTGCAAGTACACCGAACAGATATACAGGTCTCCAAAAAATGGACAAGAAAAGAGAGGGACTCCAACGGCTGAAAATGTTCCAGTGGCAGGATCTAATGCTGGAAAGTGTTAGCTGCAAAAGAAGAAACACTGATAGGCATAAAAATCTGAAAAAAAAAAAAAAAAAAATTCAGATCTGAGGAAATATGCTTCAAAAGATACGGGCAGAAATGAGAATCCGCTACAGAAGTTCTTCGAAAAGAGAAACTGATCCCAAGAAGATGCAGTAGTCCGGTGAGGAACAATAACGTGGGCAAGAACAGTAAATTTGATAAAAACGTAAACCTCCATTTAACGAGACCAAAAATAGGTCTCAAAGGGTTCCACTGGCATTCAAACTCAAAATCAAGACATACAACTGTGATATAGGGCCAAAAATAACTGGAGAGTTGTGGGATTATAGGTTCAAATTTGAAGAAAGACTCCAGATCTAAGGGAACAAACAGAGGTTGCCCAATGAACCACCCACAAAATGTAGGGAAAAAGTCTCTAGAATGAGAGGTCAAAGGGCTGGAGAATCAGATCTAGGAGGCAAATGGTGAATCGTTTGGCAAACAAAAGGAAGGGAGAGATGATTTTATTTATTCAGACGAGGATCGGAGAGGAAAAAAAAATTGTAACAGTGGGTCCCACAAAGCACATACTGGAGCAGAGGCCTTGTAGATGCAAACTAGAGGGAGAGGCGAAACAGGTGGTCCAAAATACAAGGGCCAGGATGCTGGTTCCTTGCAGATCCAATGAAAAACACCCAAAACTGGGTGTAAAGGCGTCCGAGACAGCTAATGGAAAACAACACAGAAGTGGGTCCCACCATTGATGGAAAGTGGAGCACCCAGGTACAATGGAAAGCAGAGGCTGGGGTGACAAATCTGGCAAAAAAAAATCCCAAAAAATGGGTTTCTGGGAGAAAGAGAAGCAGTGTAGAAAACCCAATGAAATGGGCCCCACTGTTGACCAAAACCCTAGATCAACCTTAGGCGTAGGTAGGTGAGCCAGGGACGATGATGGAGCCATGGTGCAGGAGACTGTAGCCTCGTGGATCTTGAGGAAGAACCGAGAAACTGGGTTTTTCTAGCAGGATCAGTGCTAGGAAGAGGAGCCCAAAAACTGTAGGCCAAAGGCCTCATAAGCCGATGGATGAGTAGTCTTGCCAAAAACGGCAGGGGTAAGGTAGGGTCCCACCGGCGATAGCCTTACTGGAAAAGCAAATGAAGGCTGAAGAGGAGCTTCGAGCATTGCCCATATCTGGCGACAGCAGAAAATAGAGAGGAGAGGCAGCAGAAGTTGTAGATGAAGGGAAAACAGATCGAAAAGAGGAAGAGGTCTCGTGAAGGTCATGGTCCTCCCTCTGCCGGTGAAGAATCTCCTCCGACAAAGGGAGAGAAGAAAAAGTTGCTTCAAGCATGGTGGGCCCATAACTCACATGTCCAAGGATCGAAACCGGGCTCTGATGCCATGTAGAATAACACACAGAGAGTTTGGTGTGTCTCCCTTAATCAAGGAGAGACTATGATTTATATTTATAGAGAAAACAAAATACAAATAAGGAAAGTAAAATCAATACAAATAAGGAAAAAAAAAAAAGGGAAAGCCTTAAACTTAGTAAAGGCAATAATCTAAATATATCTCAACAATGCAGAGATGTCGAGGCTAGGGTTGGAGATGAAGAAGATCTCAAGGCTAGGGTAGAAGATATAGGAGATTTGGTGGTCGAAGATACATCCGCCTTGCACATGCATGATTCTCAAGAGATGCATCGCATCTCTTTGAGAAACGATGGTTCCCAAAATCAGAAACCTGCAGCGATACTCACTAAAGAGCAAGAGAGAGGTGGCGACAAAGATTGCACAGGATTGGACACGAGGCATCAAGGGAGTAGGGCTTCGATGTCAACACCGTAGGGTGTTTCATCATATGCAAAGGGAGACCTCAAGGATAGATTTGATAAAAAGGAGAATTAGCGAAAGATGGAGCGTGTTGGGCTTCCGCATCTGCTTTGGAAGAAGGGAGAGACCTCCCTGCTTTTAATTAGAAAGAAGGGGGGCCCAAACGTGTGGAGCATTGATGGGCATGAGAGAGACTTGACTTTCTCTTCTTCGAGTGGGTCTGAGTCGAGTGGCTTTCTTGGTTCAGATGGAACTAAAACCCATGGGTTTTGGGTCCTTGGAGTCATCTCGTAATTTGGGCTAGAAAGAGATGGAGTCATCTCAATGAGGGTTAGGTTTAGTTAAGGGCTCAATTAAGTTTCAAGGTGTCAAAAAACGCTAGGAAAATTCAAGAGATTTCGAAAGGGTAACATCTATAGTAGGTGTATTTAATTTGGTCAGGATATTAAAAGGGATCATGCAAAGGTTGTCATCCAGTGGCTTACCAAAGGGGGTGGGACTAAACAGAAAAAGAAAAAGGGAGGAAGGAGTAGGAGTTAGTTTTTGTAGGATTGTTTGAGGTTTGAATTTGCAAGGAAAATGTTATCCAATAGGGGGTGATTGTATAGTATCGTCCTTTTTTCTGTATTTTTGTTTTAATTTTATTTTTATAAAATTTCGTAACCGTTTAAAAAATAAAAAACTTTAGTCTGAAATATAGTGAAATTGCTCCCATCTCATCTTGGACGTATACAGATTGTTGAACCACATAAATCTTGTTGTGGTTCCATGTGTTTGCTTCTGTTTTCACTGCAACAAGATTTCTTTCCACAAAAAGGGGTGGCATCTAAAGCACAAAGTATTTGGGTACACAATGGCCATGAAAGGTTCAACCGTAAAGTACAAGATTAAGAAGTTGAACAAAAGATCTCTTGATTCATAAATTATTGATCAAGGCTCTATATGGGAAATTTAAGAAACCTACAAAGCATGATGATGATGTAAAGGAGGTGATTGGGGAGATGTGTGAAGTGGCAAGAGAATCCCACATCGCCTAATTTGAGAAACCATTGACTCTATATAACAATTGGTGTAGCCTCCTCTCAATGGCTAGCTTTTAAGAGTGAATTCTACCTCAAGAATGTTATCATCTCATGATTTGGCATTAGAGCAAGTACCATGTGCAGCAACTACAGGTAAAGGAGGGTGAGCAGCTGCACGTGAGGGAGGGTGTGAAGTGGCAAAAGAGTCCCGCATTGCCTAATTTGAGAAACCAATGACTCTATATGACACTTGAGGTACCCTCCTCTCAATGGTTTGCTTTTGAGAATGACTTCTACCTCAAGAATGTTACCATGCATGGTTTTCTAACAATATAGAGGTGAGTATGATCCACCTCAACTTGTTAGATTAAGCCTTTTCAACATCATGGAAGGATATTTACTTCGAAGATATAAGTAGAACTTAAAAGTATATCATCATCGTCAGCAAGTATAAACTTAAAACTATATGCACGATGAAATCTTTGACAAACAAGTTATTTCTTACAAAAGAAGTTATATTTGTCTTTAGATAACAAAAGGAACAAAGATGTTTAATCATCTCAAAAAAAAAAAAAAAATCAATAAGATCATCAACTAACTGTTGAGTCTTGTAATGAAAATAAAGCTCTACTCCTTTAGGCATCGCTGCCCCCATCATACAACAACTTGGACACATCTTGTAGTATGGACAACAGAATTCTAATATAGATGAAATAAAAACACAATTCTTTGTTTAACAAGACAATAAGGAAATTTAATGGTGACTGTCTCAAAAAGCATCTTCACAGTCTAAAAAGTGGGTAGCTCCAATTAGAGAGGGTCAAGATATTGGAAGTAGAGGTATCCCAAATCTAGAGGAAAAGGAAGTTTCCTTGTTATTACCATAATAAGAAAAGTCATCCAAAAAGGGATTCTAAGAAGTGAAAAGGGAGTTAGCCAAGAAAGGAAATAAATTATCATTTGATCAAGCATTGTAGATAATTTAGATGGAGATGGAGATCTTCTCTTGGTGTCATGTATGAACTAGTTTACATATTCATGGATTTTAGATTCTAGGTGCACTTAAAACACATGCACTGTTGGAGGATATGGTGTATCACATTTTACAAGTGTGTTAACTTTTAAATATCGTTGATTGTAAAATGATTGTAAATGATATTTCTTACCTTTTTCCTCGCCTTGATTAGCTTCATGTACTGTATATATAAATTTATCCACTTTTGTTAGAAATACAACAAATACAATACAAAAGAGAATTATTTTCTCAATCTTTCTTCTTCCTTTTTTTGAAACATTGACGACTTCATTCATTAAAAACAAAGAGAGTACATGAGGGGATCCAGGAATAGGAGAGTTATACCCGGATCCAAGATAAAGGAGAAGGAAAAGAGAGAAAAAAGCATAAAGCAAAAGAAGAGATACAACAACACACCCCTCCCAACAAAAGATACACTAAGGAATCCCCTACTCCCCAAGCTCCCAGGTCTGGTATGATGAAAACAGTTCCATGCCGGTCTTTGTTTGTGAACACCCACTTTCCTAAGAAGTCCGTCACACTGTTCGCTGATCGAAGTGTATGAATGATAGAGATGCCTCCCGACCTGCACAGCCTCCAAATGTCTCTAGTAATGCTTACCAACCTCCACGGAGGGGATTTCCTATTACTAGTCCAAGAGATGGTATTAGTCAAGTCACCTTCGATAATAAGGTTACCGATCCTAAGCCTAGACCAAACCTGAAGTGCTCTCATGATTGCTCTCAGTTGTGCCTCATTTGACTCCATTGTCCCTAATGGCTTGGAAAATGCTAATAGCATCATACCCCTATCATAATGCAACATCCTTCATATTCCTGCCGATCCAGGTTTACCTTTCGTTGCCCCCATCCACATTGAATTTACATGATCTTCCTTCTTCCTTCATTGCTTTTTTTGCTTTTCTCCTTATTTTCATTCTAACATGGTTCAATTTTTAATTTTTCCGCTTTCTGCAGACGCCTTTTTGGGTATTTCTACACTTCTTGCGGCCTCTGGTGTGCCTCTCTCCCCTATAATCATCTCCATTCATGGTCAAAACGTCTCCTTGACATATTCAAGCTTTTTAAGACTAACGAAAGCCCAAAAACAACAATTTCAGGAACAGTTTTACTATTCACCTTCGATCTATGCGAATAGTGTTCATCAGCCTTCGAAACCACCACAAACCTAATCGTTTTTGGGCCCTCCTTCCATCCATAAGGTGGGTCCTGGGATTTGGTGCCTTGTTGGGCCCCTTATCTACATTCTCGTTTTTGTGTTAGGGATGCCTAGGAACAGTACTTTTTGGCCTTTGAGCTTCGGATCTGCTACAAAGGGCTTTCTTTCTCCTTGAAACCAACACTGTTGGGGCCCACTTTTTGTTGTTTTTTGTGTACAACTACTATTGAAAATCTGTTTTTTTTTTTCTGCATATTATATTTAATTGCCTCCTCTGAACTTCAAACATGTTTGGCAACACATCTTCTAATTCTACTTATATTGGAAACATCACCACCACCCTTTTAAATGAAACAAATTACTTTCAATAGTCTCATTCGGCCAAAATGTTCCTTGATGCTAAACAAAAGACTGATTATATTGAAGATACTGCCACAAAACTACAAGGAATGGAAAGTTAATAACTCCTTGGTTCAAACCTGGCTCTTACATTCTATGGAGGAGCATGTTAAGGGTTGGTAAATACACTACTCTCTGCAAAGGACGTGTGGGATACAGTCTAGGCCCTATATTTTGATGATGATAATTATGCTCACGTCTATGAGCTATATCAGGATGCTGTCAATCTTCGACTAGGGGAGTTATCTCTAATTCAATATTACTCAAAAATGAAGATTTATTGGTTGGAGCTTGATCAAATGAGAATCTTTAATTTGAGAAACCAGCAAAAACTTTTCTCCACCAGAAATATGCTGAAAAAAGGCGCACCTTTGACTTATTGGTTGGCATTAATCCTAACTTTGAGCCCATTCACACCCAAATTCTAAGCAAGCAACTTCTTCCACCTCTAAATGTATATTGCTTCGTCATGAAATGTATAGCGTAGTTATGTCCCCTGTCATTGTGCATGTTGATTGATCGGCTCTTGTCTCTAAAGAACTCTCCTCTTTCAAAGGGAAGGACACGGTGAATGATGATCGGAGGGATACCAAAGGGACTAAGAAGAAAGGTAACCAGTTTTGCGCGTACTGCAAGATGACCAATCACTATGTTGATTCCTATTATAAACTTCATAGCCAGCCCCCCTCTAAGTAGGCCCGTCACAGTAAAATCCCTTCCTTTGCTCAAGATGACATCATTCGAGTGTCTAAACATGAATATGCCTCCCTACAGCAAGACAAATTACACATGAAGAATCTTCAATCCTCTGAGGTATCCCATGTTGCTTCAAATCAATTAGGTATTGAACCATTTCCCTCCATACTTCATCCAATAATTCTTGGATTATCGATTCCAGAGCTAGTGATCATATGGCTGGTATGTCCTATATTTTTTCTATGCTTTCTCCTCTGTCTCCTTGGTACAGCGAAATTAGACAATGGTTCTTTCACTGATTGTGGGTAAAGGGACTAGCCCATAATCTTCTACTCATGGTCTATTACTTGTCTTACATGTTCCTCATTTTTCTAAAAATCTCTTGTATGTTAGTGCCCTTACTAAGTCATTGAATTGTTCATAAACCTCTTATCCTACTCATTGTGTCTTCCAGGACTTGGCCATGAAGTAGACAATTGGTGGTAGTTGTGAAGCCAACGACATATTTCATCAATCCTCGGGCTGACAATCATACTGAAGCTTGTTCTACCTCGTCTTCTCAGGATGTGTGGCTTTGGCACTGCCGTTTAGAGAACCCATTGAATAAAGTTTTGAAGTAATTACTTCTTTTCATGTCTTTTGATACATTTGAGTGAAAGTTGCCAATATGGCAAACATAATAAACATTTTCCACTATCACTTAATAAAAGTACTTCTACATTTTGTTCCCTTATTCACTCTCGTATAACTTGTGTATACATGATGGAAGAAAATTTTGAGGTTTTTATCACTTTCGCACGTTTTATCTATGGATCAAAATCCAATTTGATTGCCATATCAAAATTTTACAAAGTGATAATAGGGTTAAGTATATGTCACATTCATTGTTACAATGTGTGCAAGACCACAACATTGAATCTCAAAACTCTTTCCCTCACAACACCTCAACAAAACGATATTGCCGAAAGGAAAAATCCTCACCTTCTTGAGGAAGCCCGTTCCCTATTATTTAAAATGCACATACCTAAGTTGTATTGACCAGAAGTTGTTTTAACTTCATGCTATCTCATAAATCGCATTCCCTCACGTCTATTACATAAAAAAGTTTTGATTGATAATGTGTCAATGCACAAACATGTTTCCACCATTCCTTTACATGTCTTTGGATGTGTTTGCTTTGTCCATTTGTTTTTTGGTGAAAAACTCTCCTAGTGTTCTATCAAATGCTTGTTTTTGGGATACTCTTCCGTTCCATAAAGGGTATAAATGTCTTGATCCTATCACTGATAAGATGTATGTCTCCATGGATGTTACATTTTTTAACATGTTCCATGGATGTTTATCACTTTCAATATTTTACATGGTAGATAATAGTGTGTTTAAGATGGTCATCTCTTGACTTTTAAGGAGGATATTGAATTTTTTATAAAAACTTAAGAAAAAATTCAATATTTGAGTCTGAATGTATGCTTCATTGCTTTCCTAGAAAAGCATTTCTCATAGGTCATGATGGGAAATCATGGAGCTGTTTTCTTAGAAAAAATTGACCATAAAAATTCAAACTCTTAGAAAAATCTGTGCAGACAAACATAAAAGAAAATCTCATCTTTCTACGAAAATTAAATTTCCTTAGAAAAATATTTGTGAACAAACATGCCCTTAATTTGGACCAGTCCATTCCCATCATATCAACTGATTTTCAAAATATTGCCGAACATGAATCTCATATTCTCTGCTATCAAAATGAAATTCCACAGGATTGACGGACGAATAGATTGAACAGGCCTTCCTCCGACCATTTTCCACTATAGTTAAAGTGAGGAATGAAGTTTGAGAAATAGTTACCGTAGCTTTTCACCGTCCGATGGATGAATGGACTAACACGTGGCACGATATTGTGAGATAGATTCATCGGTTTCAACCGGACTTGTTTGGCCAAAGAGATATCCTCCAACATGTTGCCAACCAGCAATCTGTAGGGAGGGCCTTCAAAGCCTTGGCCCTTGAGATATCTGCCCAACTTCATGGGTTTCCACCATATTCTATACACCATCTTCCCTATCCATGAAACAATCAATAGACCACATACAACAAGGATATTCTGAAGAATACCCCCCATTACCATTTTCTTCTTCTTCTTCTTCTATTACTACTACTGTTATTACTACCCTCTGTACACAGACAGAGAGAAATATAAAAAGATAGAGGCAATCGAAAGTCGCCGCTCTCTGGACGTCATGGGCCGATGGCTTTCCTCAGCAGTGACGTCTCACTCTCTCTGTTACTTCTCATGTGGAAATCGAAATTAACTTGAGAGGGTTTCGAATCTTGGATAACGACAAATTCGTCCGAACATATTGCTGCATCCGGATATCCCGGGAATTCGGGTGGTCGGGTACATTTCGTTTTCAATTTTTAGTGTAATAAGTTGATAATATTTTAATTATCAAATGTTACAAACATATAATTAATTATTGAAATAATTTTATAGAAAGTAATTTTTTTAAGATAAAATGATAATCAAATTTTGTAATATCCTGATCTGAATTAGGCTTATTAAATCGTAATTTAACATGTTGATTGCATAGATTACAGTAAGGGATTACTGAGAAATTCAATTTTGGCCCAATTAGAGCTCGATAACTCATTAATCCAACTTATTAAAATTAGAGGAGCAAAATGATAATTTACCATTAATAGTATATTTATTATTCAATAATTGTTTGTTTATTATTATTTGAGTGTTATTGATCTTTCTATTAGGGATTTAAATTTTTGAAATTTATAAGTATCTTTATTTTATTATTTCAGAAAATTATTATTAAAAGTTACCCGAAAAGGATCTCAAAAACTAAGAAATGCTTATTTTAATAATTTTAGAAGCTTGAAAATTTAGAGAAAGATATGTATAGTTAGGTTGTATTTTAATTCATTGTTTTATTTTTCAAGATTTTGAAGATTGAGGTTTTAAACTCTTAAAATAAATACAAAATAAGTTAAGTAAATAGTGTCAAAAACATGAATTTTGTCTAAATCAAGTGATTATAATCAAATGTAAATCCCCAAATTTTTATGGTACCTTTAGATTTTAAAATCCAACATTTTGGGTGCGATGGATTAAATTAAATAAACAATTTAATAGCTAAATATTAAAATAAAAGAAATTGGATTAATATGCAAATAAATTTTAGAGGGCTAAAATGCAAATACCAAACTTCTGCAAACACCTGCGTAGCAGGTGATGCGATGAAGCAGCTACATGAGTGTCGACTCATACAAGCTATGATCGTAAGTTGCAGAAATGATGTATTCATCTCCTAACCTTGTATGGTACCTATACCCCTCCATTGCCTATAAATTCAGGTCATTTCCAGTTGATTTCTCCACTGAATTCTCACTTAAAAATGATTGTTCTTCTCTGTCAGTTTTTAACGTTAGCTTAAGTGGACGATTTTTTCAGTTGGTGATTTTCAACCCAGGATCAAAAGTGAAAGTAGTCATTGTCTTTGTTTTGAAATTATAGTTAGTTTAGAATCAAATAGAAGTCATTTTGGTTAAGTTTTGAATCCGAAAATCGAATTTGAAATTTAGTGAAAACATGGTTTTTCTTGTGTCTTAATGGTTTTCCGTTAGTCTAATGTTTTAATCAGTTTAAGTACTCCAATTGATTTCTGAAGTAAAGAGAACTCACTGTAGAGTCCATTCGACCCAGAGGATGTGAAAAACGAATCTAGGAAACCCACCATTTCTGGATTCGTATTTCATACTGTCCCACCCGTTACTGCTCTATTGCAGGTAACTGTTGTAGGAGACGACTCTCGGAAGATCAGATAATCGGTTTTCGGAAGTTCCGAACCCCCAACTTGAAGTTCCGAAGGAACAGAGAGTAACTGTTGAGCTCTCCATTTCTGTTTTGTCGTTCCGAGACCCTCTCGGATGATCCGAATTGTTCGGAAGTTCCGAATAGTACTCAGCATGTTCCTAGACTAGCAGACCAACAATTTTTCCTGTTTTTATTCGGTAGTAGGCTTAGAAGTTCAGAGACCTAAACTTCGGAAGTTCCGAAGGTTCAGTAAAGACTAAGTTTAGGCAGTGGCTCGGAAGGTCCGAAGCCACAGTACCTGGTTCCGAGGCATGTTCCGAAGAACCCATATCAGATTTTGAAACTTAGTTTAAATTAGGATTTTATGATTTGAATCATGGATTTTAATGTGATGTTTATACTCACTTAATTAAAAGTGATACTAACCTCTTTTCATTTGTATTATCAGGTAAACCTATATTATGTATTCACTTTCAGACCAATACTCTCTATCTGTGGCTGACTCAGCCTGATAGCTATTAGTAGCTGAGCGATTAACTTCGCCGCTGGGTAGAAAAGAAGGGTTCGGAAACTGAGTGTACCTCTAGGCCTAACTCAATACATGAGTAGTGGCCTGAGCATCATATATTTGTATCTCTAGGCCTAACTTGCTATACAAGTAGTAGCCTGAGCACCCTATATTTATATCTCTAGTCCTAACTCGCTATACGAGTAATGACTTAAGCACTCTATTAAATTGTTGATTATTGTAATTTAAAATGGATAGTAACTCATTTAGGAGACTCATATTCATTACCATTGGAGTTTTCCGGAAAATAGGATAAAAGGATTTGAAACACTGTGATTATGTGAATTATGTTTGATTGATGATTATATAATTCGTTGTATTCTTGTTTTTGTGTTTTGACAGATATCTCAATACCCCACACTTTTGGTGAGGTGACTTGACATTGCAATAGGTGTAAATCAGGTGAAGAGGATCTAGTGCAATGAGTGGTTTCAAGGATCAGACTTAATTAACCCACTTATATTCCTAGACGTGATGCACTATTGTGAAAAGTGTTTATTGATACTAACGATATTTATCGTATATTGTGATTCTGATGATGAAATATTTATGAGCTATGATGATATTGATACTGCTTCCATGTACCCTTAACTACTGAACTATTATCGGCCCACGTATGTCGATTACTGGCCCAAGTGTGTCGATTTGCGTCTACTGGCCTGGGTGTGTCAGTTACTGGCCCAGGTGTGTCAATACTGGCCCAAGTGTGTTGGAGATGTACTTGCAAGATTCTGCATTTTGACCGTGTCTGGAGTTAATGCTTATAATCAGTGTAGTGTCTAGATGTTGCGTTGGATATCAGCAGTAATATGAGAATGATTTGATATTTTGTCATGACAACCATATGATGAAGAAAATGTTGATTTTGGCTAACCTAATAATCATTACACTGCATTGTTATGTTCTTTTCACTAGGTTGGTTAGCTCACCTCATTCATATTTCAGGAGATGTACCCGAGGAGGAGGAACCTCCATTTCAAGCTTAAAGATGGATAAGCTGACGCGGTTACTTAGAATCCCATGGATGAGAATTACATTTATTTTGTTTATTGGTTCTTGGAACCATGTTTTGTAAAGTACCTCTTGTGGTACTTGTTTTATAATCATGTATAAACTACTATGTTACTGCTAGTAACTCTGTTATGAATGAGATTACCCCTTTTATAATATTTGTTTGTATGATGTATGCTAGAAAAAGGATGGACATATGGTATATACTTGAGCACACATGTAAAGAGTATGTGTGACATTTATTTCTACGCCTAACGTTTGTTCAAACCCATTTAGAAGTTATTAAGATAAAAAAAAAAAGTATTCGGGCCCACATCCGGGTTGGGCGTTACAAATTTAGAATTCCCAATTTTTAAAATAAGTTGTGATCATCACTCTAATCTTTTTTTATATTTTAAGTGATCGTTATATTCTTATTAATACTCAAATTAATTTATGTTCTGCATTTATAGCCGGCACTTTTAATATTTGGTCTATTATATAACTTGCAAACATACCTTCATTATTTTAATAGGTTACAACAATGTATCTGAATCGAACCATCAATTGAACTGTCTTCGAGGAAAGTAAGGTTAAATAAGGTTCAACCAGGTTCGACAGTGGTCAAACTCATATCCATCAATATAATATTATAAATAATATTAAATTATTAATTAAAATTTAATTGATTAGTTGAAATAAAAAATATTTAAAAAATATTTTTGCCACATCTAAGTATAATAGGTAATTTTATAAAAAAATAAAATTAGCTCCAAGTCTCTATCAGTTGCTTAGATTGCATTCTTCTTTCATTTTAATTATGTGTCTTAGAGTAAAATCACTAAGTTAGAACCGATAAGATTACCAAAAATTAACCCAAATTGTATGCTTTTCTTGCTTGATCTTATCCAACCCTTCGTTGTATAAAGATATAAAGCAAACATCATTTAGTGTAGCCAACAATTATCATCTTATTTATGAGACCCTTTCTTTTCTTAATTTTGAAGTAGAAATTTTATTGGCACAAAAAATAAGGTAAATAGTAGCTTGTTTCCAACACAAAGCATATTACTTAAAATCATAGCTCTGCTTGAATGACTACCATCAATTTCCACTTTTGCTCTTTGTAACATCAAGCTAAATGCCCAAGAGAGAGGGAGAGATCAAATTTTAAAACACATTAAAGGATTACATTTTTGCAACATAAGATGAATTCATTTGAGAATAGATTGAACTTTGGTCGAGTCCATAGCACCATTAATACCCAAGAAGGGGGAAAGGGAAAAAAAGGGGAAAAACTCTAAAAGACTTAAGAACCCCAATGCATGATACTGATTACCATACCTAGTTGGTTTTGAAAATTTATTCAAGGCCAGCATACAAGGATAAAGAATTCTAGTTTCATTTCCATTCATCTGCATTGGTGATAATTGAGAAATTAAGATCAAAACCTCAATTCGAACAAATGGAGGTTGCAGTAGGTTCCACGTCATCATCAGTGACTTGGATGACAATGAAGTCCCCTGTCACATCAATCCCCCTTTGCTCCTGCGATCTCGAGTGCACATTGATGTCACTTGGAGAGTTACCTATGCTAGAGTTTTTAATTTCTACATGCTCATAATGCATACAAGTTTTTGGAAAACTTGATGTTCCTTTTGCTCAGGAACCTTCATCAAAGATGATGGACCAAAGCTTTTAGATTGGTTCAATGTTGTTTCTTTCTCTAGGTCAGGTTGCGGATAGGTTGGAGAGTAGGAAGCTTTGATCTTATTGGAAACATATGAACTTTTCACCTTCTTGATGCTAGAAAATCCCGAAGTGTCTTTGTCCCCCCTCTTGCTCTTTTGGCCTTGTGTTTCATTTAAATCACCTAAATTTGTGTTAACCTTTCCAAAAACAAGAGATTCCTTATTCTCCATTGAGAGATTAAGAGGGAAAGGCAGAGGGAAAGAGACTACCAAAGGCTTTAACTGTTACCGGAAAAGAAAATGCTGAAAAAAGAAAGTTGGATAGTGTTTATGGTTGGAAAGGCAGAGGGAGAGACGTCTTTCACCGTCATTGGACAAGAGGAGGCTGGAGAATGAAGGTTGGATGATGTTTAGGGGATTTTAATGTCATTGTTTCTTAGTAAGACTTAGAGAGCTTTTCAAATGTCATTGACTAACTTTAGGTACTCTCTAAACAAACTAAGTTATGGAAGAAATAAATGTTTGAAGATTGGTAAAAGGTTGAACTAGGGAAAGAAATGACCAATTTTACATTCTAATGATTTCTCTAATATGAAATATTCAAATACTAGATGACATGTTCACTTTCTCTTTTTCATGAAAATTTTCATTATAATTTTGGTCTAGAGTGAGCGGGAAGTAAGAATAGAATTAAAATTATCACTTCTTCTTGACTGTCTCTTTGTATAAATGAACTCCATTGCCTTAGAAGTCACAACGTATCGACAACATTGAGTATAAGTTTATAAAAATACCTTTATAGCCTAAAAAACTATTCCCCAATGGCTTGTTGTCCCCCTTTAGCCCCATTCTTCCCCCCCCCCCCCCCCCTCCCTGCAACATCCTTCTCACCCCATGCCCTCCCCTATATTGCCTAGCTAATATAGGGAATGAGTGAGTTTGAAAAGTATTCTTAAATTGATGCTTCTTCTAAAAAAAAAAATCAAATCCACTAAAGTTGAAAAACCATGATTTTCAAGAACCCAAAGATTAGCTATCAAAATGAAATCAGTTCTGAACGAATTTTTAATCCAACACTGATATCAACTTGAAATGATTTAAAATTGGATAAGGATATAATGACCAGATAAATGGGTGCCAGAAGGAGAGGATGACAATTTGGACCCACCCAGTAAACTTCACGTAAGGCTATGCATTAATTGTGACTTATAGATGACGGTCATCCAAATAAAGTTTTTTCACCATTCACATTCTCATTATACTCAATTCATTGAATAGTTTTCTAATGGAACGATATCACTATGTTTAAGCAAATCTCCCTGCTAACACAAATATTGCAAGGATTAGAAGTATTTTAATGGAAACATACGAACTTTTCGCCTTCTTGATGTTAGAAGATCCCGAAGCGGCTTTGTCCCCCCTCTTGCTCTTTTGGCCTTGTGTTTTATTTGGATCACCTCCATTTCTGTTAACCTTTCAGGAAACAAGAGATTATTTATTCTCCATTGAGAGATTGAGAGGGAAAGGCAGAGGGAGAGAGATTGCCAATGGCTTTCAATGTTACTGGAGAAGAAAAGGCTGAAAAAGTTAAGTTGGATAGTGTTTAGGATTAGAAAGGCAGAGAGAGAGCAATTTTTCACCACTTGTGGAGAAGAAGAGGCTGAAAAAGGAAAGTTGGATGGTATTTAGGGTTGGAATTTAGGGGTTTTATAATGGATTTTAATGTCATTGTTTTTTAGTAAGAGATAGAAAGCTTTTTAAATGTCAATGACTAACTTTAGGTACTCTTTAAACAATCTAAGTTATGGAAGAAATAAGTGTTTGAAGAATGGTAAAAGGTAAACCTTGGGAAATAAATGATCAATTTTATATTCTAATGATTTTTTCTAATATGAAATATTGAAATACTAGATGACATGTTCACTTTATCTTTTTTTTTTAAAAAAAAAAATTCATTATAATTTTGGTCTAGAGTGAGTGGGGAGTAAGAGTCGAGTTAAAATTATCACTTCCTCATGGCTCCTCTCTCTATATAAATGAAATCCATTACCTTAGAAGTCACAACATATAGACAACATCGAGTATAAGTTTATAAAAGTATCTTTATACCCTAAAAAATTAATCCACAATGGCTCGTTGTCCCCCTTTAACCCCTTCTTTGCACCATCCTCCTCACCCCCTGCTCTCACCTATCTCTCTCTATAAAAATGAAATCCATTGCCATAGAAGTCACAACATATAGATACATCGAGTATAAATATATAAAAGTATCTTTATACCCTAAAAAATTAATCCACAATGGCTCATTGTCCCCCTTTAATCCCTTCTTTGCACCATCCTCCTCACCCCCCTGCTCTCACCTATATTGCCTAGCTAATATTGGGAATGGGTGAGTTTGAAAAGTATTCTTAAATTGTCTCTTCAAATCTTCTCTAATCACCTCAATAGTTATCCATAGTGATTTTAATCTTATTCATTGTGATAAAGAGAGGATGATTTTCTAGGGTAATATTATAGAACTAGATCCAAACCCTAAACCTAGCATCTTCCTCGGTTGCATGCACTAGAGATCAAAATCAAGCGTCGGAGACCGAAGCAAGGGACAATATTGAAGAACACATTTTCAAGAATTATGAAAGCCCAAGGGAAGTATTATTTATTTCTTTTTATTAATCATGTACGGTGGATTAGAACTTTGTGATCGAACCACCTAAAAAGAAAGACGTCGAGGATTAGACCTTGGTGATCAAAGCTCTTTCAAAATTAGGGTGTACTGTCTAGATGTGAAACTCTTTCATAGTGTATTCCGGATAGCTCAAGGTTGGGTGATTCTAAGAATGGACGTATGTTTATTTTAAACCAAACCACTATAAATTCCGTGCATTGATGGTTTGAGTGTGGTTTGTTCTATTTGGTTTTGATTACTTTGATTCATTGCTTGTTTATTTTGTTCTCTGCATATTTGTTGAATAAATAATTTAAAAAGGGTATTAAAAACTGAAAGAGATCCTATTCAACCTCCTGCCCCTGTAGGATTGGTATCGTTCTAGCCTAGACTTACACAAAATAGACACATTGGAAGTGAATTGTTCATTAAAATTTAAAGGTGGAAAAATATTCTATTAAGAAGTCAATTGGGCCCAAAAATACTAAAATAAGTGGCCAATAAAATAGTCATATGGGTCAGGGCTCGATGTCATGAATTTGGGTATGAAAAGATCCAATTAACTAGCGTATTTGCAAAGAAAGAAAATTGACATGATTTTTTTACTAAAAGTCAACTCTGCTAAATAAAAAAGGAGAGACAATTTTTAGCAAATTCTTTAGTTTGAAGTTAAATACCCAACGGGTTTCGAGTTTTTTGTTAATTCTTCTTTATGAGAGTCACCATAGGCATCGTCATTAAAATTTTGGGTTGCCCCTTGTGCCAAAATTTGTTGGATTATTTTTGATTTAGGTGAAAATATGTCCACAATAAGCCACGAAATGGATTGACTTCTGAGAAGATAAACGAACTTCTGAACGATTGAAAAGAAGAAATCATTGGAGGTAGCCAGAAGTCAGAGTTTCGAGATCATGATTTGTTCTTTGTTCCCATCAACTTGGATCACATCTTCGCCTATGATGATCAATTGTCCAAATGGATCGAAGAGTACGGACATCGCCATTCTGTTCGTGGATAAAAACCCATGAATGAGGGTGGGCGATGTGACAGCTCGAGGAGGAGTAACCAAATAGCCAAACACCGGGATTCAGTTAGTGGATGACCAATGTTGATGTTTGCAAATTTTAAATTTATAAATCTCGCAAGTGCACGAACCATTTAATAGTATAGTGTTATGAATGCGAGGTCGAACCCAAGGAAATCACAAAATATATGCTTAAAATTAAATTGGTACCTTTAAAAATGTGTAATCTTAAGAAATCTAATACATGGAATTGCAATTTTAATTTAGATCTTAGAAAGTCAAAGGTAAACCACTATTATCTAACTTATGAATTTAATAAGTTGATAATCAAATCCAACTTTTTTTTTATTAAAGTGGTGAAACAAGAATATGTAGTCTCATCTTAATTTAATTCACATGTTTTAAGATCAAAATATCATAACTCCAACCCTAGATAAAGAATCTTGAGAGAGAGAGAGAGAGTTTGAATATAAAGAATTAAAGAATTAAAAATTAAATATACATGAATCATACATAAATTGAACAATTTTTATACAACAAACATACAAAGTGAAAAATGTAACTAAAGACATGAAATAAATTGACAACTAATGTAAATGAAGAATAAATAAATGCATAATTTAAAGGTGGTCATGGAATTCTTCTCTCATCGCCCAAAATAAATAAACAAATAAGAAACTTCGATCTGAAATTCAACGCTTAGAATTCAAAAATCAATTTATGCCATTTAATTAAAAATTCATAAACTTTTATCTAATTAATGTTTAGATTTCAGATTCAACACTTACAACTAAAGTTCTAACCATTAATTAAACAAAGTATACATATTTAAAATTAAATAAAAAGGGCATTGAAAAGAAATCTGAATAATCAGACTTTCCAGGATTCTAAAAGAAAATGTCTCTTATTTATTTAATGAAAAAATTCAAGTACAGGCATACATAAAATTAAGTACAAGAAAAAGAAAATAAATGAAAAATTACAACTCTCACTTGTAAAATTTGAGTGGTGTCTATGTCTTCTTGCCTTTTTTCTTCAACCTTTGGCCCTCTTGAGCTCCAGGTCAAATTCGAATTCTATGGTGTGCCTCAATGCTCTATGTGTAGGCCCTGGGTTGAAATGGACAATTGTGATTAAATCTGGATTAAGTTGTGAATTGATGGCTTGGATTGGATCTCATTTAGAAGTGGATATAGAAGATTTTAAATTGAAAAAGGCTAGGGTTACAAGGCATACACGAATTTTGAGGTGGCTTGGCTTGGTGGCTAAGCAGTGAATGAGAGAAGATAGGAATTTGGAGAAAAAAATTAGGATTTAGGAGAGAAGATAGGGCATGGGCGAATTTTTGCATGTGTTTTAGGGTTTTAATGCAATGCAGTGCAATGAATGGATAGGATTGAAAGTTAGAATGAATAGATGGATGGATGATTGGGAGATGGCATGGCTAGGGTGTTGACTCAATGATATGAGAATGAGGTGGTGGAGATTGTACAAAATCGTGTGGAGTTGTGTGGATTGAGTGGTGATGTGTACATGACAATGCATGGGTGCATGGATAGGATGGAGTTGCTTGGGTTCCAAGTTATTATTGATCTAGGGTTTTATGGATGAATGGCTAGGATTAAATGTGATCTAGATCTAAGGGCTCTAAGGTAATTTGGTCAAAATAAATTCTATAAAAGGTAAGTATCCTAATGGGGGTTTAAGATTAAAACGTTGATCATGATGATGGATTAATTAGATGGCCTAGATCTAAGATGATGAATATATGCAATGGATATGGAAAGGGGGCTCTAGGGTTTTACCTTATTTTTATGCATGAGATGAATGATTAAGATTGAGATGGAGAATGAATGGTAGAGATGAAATTCGAATGGACAAGGCTTTAGGCGTGTGAATGGGTTATGGGCTTAGGGTTTTGGAGCTATAAATGAGCACATGGGCCTCCAGTGGATCTTGGATTTGAGCTTGAGGACTTGGGCCTTTGTCAGACTTTGAAGTGCACATTGGCCTGGCTCAACTGCAATATGTGCATGGACTGCTTGTGGCCTAGCCCAATGTTGGCCTGTGCAGCTTAGCTTGGCCCAATTGAAGTGGATCTTTGGTCTATTGATCTTAAACTTTAGCCATTTGGCCTTTGAATTGCAGGTTCTCTCTTTCAGAATTTAATAATTAACTTCACCACTTTAAAATCTAAAATATTAATTTAATCTAGACTCTCATAGATGGATCTAGACTAACCAATTTACATTAAAAATCCTAAAAGTGGTCTGAATTAAATTATTAAATCCTGGGTCTTCTCTTTTAAGCTCAAAACTTGCAATTATCCACTAACTTAGCTTGATTTCCTGTATTCTCCATTTTCAATCTACAAAATAAGAAATTATATTAAATGCACCAATATACATAAAATTGAAAGCTAACTGGCTTAATAATTAGGGGTAAAAATGTAATATTTCAGTGTTCAACAACTAATTGCTACAAATAGAGGAGAGAAAGCAATGCAAAGGAGAATGAAGGAAAATGGGAGCAATCAACCACCAGCTTGTCGTTGTAGATATGTTGATTTTGAATCTGATTCTTCGACGAGCGACAACAACGGTGGCAATGGTGCAACTACTGGTGAAAGTGGTGGTTTCCATGATTGGGGTTTTGATTGGAGATGATAAGGCAGAGGATGAGAGTGCTCTTGTTCCACTTATCTATGTATTAGGGGGGACAATTTGCAATACACCTCTTGCTGGAAGTGCAGATATGCCCACACATGGTGCTACATGGGTAATATACGAACCATTTCACTACTGGGACAGTTTGTCGTATCGACAGGTAGACATGGACTCTCTATCAAACAATCTAAAATCAATATTCATCAATGACAAGTCGTCACATAGAGGTTCCTTCACTCATGTGTCGCATAAAAGATTATTGTAGATTAAGAAAAGTTTTGTCTTCAGATTAAGATCTATAAAAATTTAGTTTCAATGAAATATTTTAATTATGATATTAAAGGCCACAAAAATTTAATAATGTCATAAAAAATATGTTTATTCCTTTGAAAGTGTAATTTAAGATACAAATAATGTAAGAATTCAATTCCAAGTGAATAAATAAAGGAAACAAAGGTGTCAATATGGACCACAAAAAGTAACACATAAGACATTATGAAAACCGCAACAAAATAAATCTTCCAATGTTCTTGTGATTGATAATACTCGAATAGATTATGGCATTTGTTTTATATTTTACTTTATTTTAGAATTTATAAAATCAACATTAGATCAAAATTGAATAGTTGTCCAAATTATTACCTTTTAAAGAAAAAAATATTCTATTTATATATCAAATATTTTTGTAGAAAAACCTTTATAAATCTTATAATTTTATGATTTACAATTCACAATTTATGATCTAAAATACAAATGCCATAAGAGTGGACGGAGATACTAAGACAAAGAGAGTTGAGATAATCCGCTTGACAAAATCAAAGCCGCTGGTGTACATGAAAATGGCCAACAGTAAGAAACCATGCGTTTAGATTCACGTGGGTACATTTGGAGAGAACCCGATTTGATTTCCATTGATCAAAATATACAAGATTTTGACTATAATAATGATGATGACGACGATGACGACCATGTCTGAAACTTGGGATAGATTGTGGAAGGTTTTGCTAAAGGGTGGTGATATATACACCCCCAAAGTCTTTTTATATACACCCTTTTCTTGTGCTTTCTTATTTTACCTTTGTACATGTCCCAATTTTTCAAAAACTTCTCTTCATTTCCCAGTTTATCTATTCTTTCAGCCAACTTGTATCCACTCTTCTCTTCTCTGCTTTCTTCTTTTCTCTTATTCAAGTTTTGATCTTCTCTACTTCTCTCTATTTTCCATCTATTTTCTACCTCCCTCTTTCGCTCTACATTGTCGTGCCTGCACCCTGTCTCCTACTGATAAATGAAAAGGCCAGTTTAGAGAACATCCATTGTATGCCTCCTACTGACAACCGACCCTATATACACTTAAAAACTTTTCGATAAAATAGAGAGAGTTTGAGTGAGATTGTGCCTCCTAATATTATTAGGAGTCCTCTATGTTTTCTTATAAATACACCACCACTACTGTAATTGAATCACAATAATAATAATGTCCCTTTCTCTCGTGGCTTTTTCCCTTAGGGGTTTTCCACGTAAATCTTGTATTATGGTGTTTCATGACTTGTGATATACGATTCTACATGGTATCAGCCTAATCGTCGATCCTGTTAATGATCGACCGACATTGTATCGCTCCGACAACTTTATTGTGGGATTCACACCTCTGCTGTCGCTGCCACGCATCCGATCTGTTGGCTACTGCGTTTAGTTTTTTACAGATCTGGTTCACCCAAACCAGTCGAACGCCAATCTCAGATCCCCTTCTTCCGATCCTCAAATATACTCCCAGATCTGCTCCGATTCGTCTTTCTGCTCACCTGGTGGTTAGATTTGTTAGTGAGATCCGTCGGACCGCTCTGTGTTGCTTGGCTCTCCTCGTTGCCTCCGATCTGCACCAGATCTTTGCTTCCTCAACCTTCCACCTTTCACAAGACAACGACCTAAGTTGTTGCTTTTGTTCGATTTCCTCTGCACTGAGCCAAATTTTTTTTTTCTGGAGTCGTCAAATCTCCAGTACCTATTTATCTTTGGTCCAAGCATAATATTTCTTTTCTCCTTTTTTGGGTCGGTGGTCTGCAGGACCCATTGGGTGTTTCCCGAGGGACTTTAGTTTCAGATAGTACCTCAGCAAAAAACAAAAAAAAAAGCCATTTTTTTTCAATGGGTACAAATCCAAGTCTGAAGTTGTCCCCCGTTCTGTTGAATGAGAATAATTTTGTTTAGTGGTCGAGAGCAGTAACCCTATCTCTCGGTGCAAGAAAAAGTTGGGTTTCATAAATGACACGACTGTCTGCCCTCTACCTGCATCTAAAGCTCCCGCCACAACTACAAAAGGAACTTCAGCTCCAATTATTGCTTCCACTTATAATGATTGGCTATCCAGTGACCAGCTTACAACGAGACGAAGAGGATAATTTTTTTCCTTACCTAGTAATTTGAAGCCAGACTATGAACAACTGAGGAGCAATATTCTTATGACTGATCCGCTTCCTTCCTTGATTAACGTCTGTGCTACTATTCAACGAGAAGAAAGAAGGAAAAATACTATGAATTCTGACCTACAACCTTCCTCTGAGAAATTTGAATCAAGTTCACTAGTTGCTAATAAAAGTGATTGCATAAACAACTTTGAGTTTGAGAAAAAGAAAGTTATTGCTCGCAATAAAGGCCGAAAAGACCTTTTTCGGTGTGAACGTTGTGGCAAAACTGGGCACAACAATGATCATTGTTGGACTTTATATCCTCACCTCAACTCCAATTTTGACACAAAAAATAAAGATCATGTTGCAATCATGGACACTTCGACCACTATAAATCAGTTGAGTCAGCTTCTGGACGATCTTTGTATGTCTTTGCCATCTCCACCAAGTCAGTCTGCTTCCTCTCATATTGCAGGTAACCTACATGGTTTTTTTACTTCTCACTCTATTTGACATTCTTGATTATTGATTCTGGAGCCACTGACCATGTCGTTAATTTCCTTCTTCGGTGTCTAATTTTTCTAAAAGGTCTCGTACTCATGATGTTTCTTTAGCCAATGGAACTATGGTTCCCGTGGTAGGGAGTGGTAAAATATATATTTTTTTTTTCCAGATAGTGTCCCCTCCACTGCTCTTCTTGTTCCATCTTTTCCAACTGAACTCTTGTCTGTTGGAAAAATTATTCATACTTTAAATTTTGATGTTATTTTCTCTCCTGACTCTCTCGTCTTTCAGGCTCGCACTTCCAAGAAGACAATTGGTGAAGGCACTTATTCCAATGGGCTATACTTGATGCATCCCCCTAATACGGCCTATCATAAAGGATTTGGTAGAGTCACATTTTGCATCAACGGCTTGGACATCTTTCAAGTCGTATTTTGTCTTATCTTTTTCCATCTATTTTCATTTAGTCTAGTGTTTGTGGTATTTGTCAAGTTTCTAAACAAACACGTTTACCATTTGTTTCTTCTATGTCTATGTCTGTTGAGTGTTTTGAACTGATTCATTCTGATTTATGGAGTGCTCCAATTGTGTCTTATGATGGATTTAAATATTTTGTGTTATTTATTACTGATTGCACTCGTACTACTTGGTTGTACTTACTAAAATCTAAAACTGAAGTGTTATTTGCTTTCAAAGAGTTCCACACCATGGTCACTGCCCAAATTAATGCCAAGATTTTAAAAAATTGATCTGACAATGGCACTAAATATGTCAATGCACCTTTCATTGGATATATTCATAGCAAAGGCATCATTCATAAAACTAACTGTGTTGGAACGCTGCAACTGAATGGTGTGGCAGAGCGGAAAAATCGTCATATTTAGAAACTGCTCGAGCACTTATGTTTCAGAGGCATGTCCCAAAGAGGTATTGATCTCATGGAGTATTGACTGCCATCTATTTGATTAATCGTCTTCCTAGTCGGATTCTCAACTTTAAGTCACCATTGGAAGTGTTGAAGAATAGAACGGTTGATCTCTCTCATTTATAGGTGTTTGGGTGTGTCTGTTATGTGCACCAACAAGCTCTTCATCATGATAAGTTGGATGCTCGACCTGCTAAATGTGTCTTTTTTGGATATTCCTCCACCAAGAAGGGATATATTTATTACAACCCGACATTTGATAAGATCATCATCTCTCGTGATTTACATTTTGTTGAATTTGACTTCTTTTTAAAACCACAGGATGAGTCTAGGAATCGGTCCCAGGGGGAAAAGGTGTCTAATTTGGTACCGCTTCCTACTACACCTGATGAGGTCGCTCCAACAAAACATATTGAAACTATATCATCTCCAGAAAATGATTATATTCCGATAGTTGAAATATATGCTCCTTCTCTACCTCTACGAAGATCGCGGAGAGAGATTCGTCCTGCAGAAATAATGAAAGATTTCTTTATTTAACATGCTGCGTCCTACCTTATACAAAATTATTTGACATATGCTAATGTTACTCGGTTCCATTTTGCCTTCTTGAGTGCTATCTCCAGTGATCAAGAGCCAAAAACTTTTCGAGAAGCTAATTCCAATCCTGTTCGGAAAAATGCTGTGAAAAAAGAATTACAACTCTTGATAAGAATCACACATGGGATATTGTCAGACTGCCACCAGAAAAAAAAAAACAATTGGGTGTCGATGGATATACTAAAAACAAAATACAAGAGTGATTGGACTGTGGACCGACATAAGGCAAGATTGGTTGCTAGAGGATTTACTCAAACTTATGGAGAAGACTTTAAAGAGACATTTGCACCTGTTGAAAAGATGAACACATCTTGAGTTCTCCTATCCCTATCAGTAAATTGTGATTGGAATTATTCCAGATGTTAAAAACACATTTCTGCATGGTGATCTAGAAGAAGAAGTTTATATGAGCATTCCTCCTGGCCACCCACAAGAATCAAAAGTCGGCTCTGTGTGCAAACTAAAAAAGGCTATATATGGGCTTAAACAATCACCACGAGCCTGGTATGCTAAGCTCAATTCTGTTCTTTTGGTTAAGGATCTAAAAGAAGTGCGCCTGGTTCTTCTCTGTTTATTACAAGTGGTATTTTTGGTACCACTGTTGCTTCGATGTATGTTGATGATATAGTGATCACTGACGATGATCAAAATGAAATCTCAAGGTTGAAAAAACTTCTTCACAAGCAATTTGCTATTAAGGATGTAGGAATCCTAAAATATTTTCTTGGATTAGAAATTGCCTACTAAAAAACAACACATTCCTTAATCAACGAAAATATATGTTGAATTTGTTACATGAAACATGAAAGATGGAAATACGACCAGCAGACACTCCTACTGACAGTGGTCGTAAGCTTAATGATGATGGTGAATCCTTCCCTGATATCAGTTAGTTTCAAAGGTTGGTTGGTAGACTAATTTATTTAACAATCACTCGCCCAGATATTACATATGCAGTCAGCTTGGTTAGTAGATTTATGCATGCACCTAAAGTCAGTCATATGAATGCTGTCATCAAAATTTTACAGTGCAGAATTTTACACTGACGCTTATTGGGTTGGGTGTCCAGTTGATCGAAAATCTATAACAAGTTTTTGTACCTTCGTTGGAGGAAATTTGGTAACATGGAAGAGTAAGAAATAGAAAGTAGTAGTTCGATCAAGTGCAGAAACTAAATATCGCGCAATGGCTTCAACCGCGAGTGAAATTATCTGGCTCCGATCGTTATTGCAGGATTTGGGTTTGGTTCAACACAACCAACAAAAATGTTTTTTGATAATCAGGTTGTGATACACATTGCTTCAAATCTAGTATATCATGAGTGGACTAAACATATTGAGGTGGACTATCATTTTGTTCGAGAAAACATGCAGGCCATTGTTAATTGTACTCTATTTGTTCGCAGTGATCAACAATTAATAGATACTTTCACTAAGAGTAGTTTAAGGAGGAGTTGTCCAAGTTGGGCTCCATCGATATCTTCGCATCAACTTGAGAGGGAGTGTTGGATAAAAGAGAGAGAGTTTGAGTCAGATTGTGCCTCCTAATATTATTAGGAGTCCTCTGTGTTTTCTTATAAATACACCACCACTAATGTAATTGAATCACAATAATAATAATCTCTTTCTCCCGTTGTTTTTTCCTTTAGGGGTTTTCCACGTAAATCTTTTGTTATGATGTTTTATGATTTGTGATATATGTTTCTACAGAAACTACCATATATACTTCTAGTCAAAGTAAAACATATGCATATGTAACAACAAATATGCCTCATAAGAGCATTACCATTGAACCCCTTTCACCAACATTCAAAATCATAAAATCAAATGGTGCACAATATCATCACTCGAAAGCCATGCTTCTTACAGCACTCGATGAACTTAGAGAGGAACTTTCCGTTGTCAGCACAATCGTCTTCGATCATGTGCTTGATCGTCTGCGACTCCAAAGTGACCGCTTCCTCCATGTCAAATGTCTCCCCTTCTGAGCTCTTTAGAGTCACCATCTTCGTTGATGCCATTGGAACTGATGTGGGACTCATTCGTACTCCAAGACTATCCAAGCTAGGTCTTGCTTTCCATGAACGGCCAAACTCGAATCCATTAAAGCCATTCACTCTTCCCACCAGTCTTGCTCAAGTTACCCATGAGGCCATCCCTTTTGACCCATTGACTTCCATTAACATTCCATCCATTTAACTCAATATTTCCCAGAAGAGACGATCAAATCTGGGTTGCTTGGCTTGAGTGGAGGCAGGGCGGATGTGCTTGGCTGGTTCGGATGACTCTGGTGATTTGAGGGAATGACAACAGACGTTACAGCCAGGGCGATGGACAATGGGGTCAGGACGGTGTGACAAGTGGCACTCTATTTTTTATTAAACATAGACTGGGTGCAGGCACAACAATGTAAAGTGAGAGAGAGAGGGAGAAGAGAGAAAAGTAGAGAAGATCAGAACTTGAAGAAAAAGAGCATGGAGAAGTGACAAGAAGAAAACAGATAAGAGAAGAGTGGATACACACGTGGGCTGAAAGAATAGGCGTGGAGTGAAAGTTTTGAAAAATGGAGACCTGTGCAAGAGTAAAAGCACAAGAAATGAGTGTATATAAAAATACTTTGAGAGTGTATATATCACCACCTTTATTTGTTAGTTAATAAAATTGCTAAAGACAGGAAAGGGCCCACTATACAGCAGAAAATTTTAGCTTTGACGCATTGACTTATGATGCTAGGCTTGTTCGCAAGTTGAGCTAGGGCCAAGCTTTTCTCTACATCAATCTCGCCTCTCTACATGTGTGAAAATTCAAGTATGGTCATTTGAGCTCATTAAAAATTTAGTTAATTGAATTAATAGTATACATTATAAATCATTTACAATTTATTCTAAAGATCAATTTTATGCAACTTGATCTTAGTGATTAAAATAATCAAGCATCCTTCAAAGACGTCATGTTGTGGATGTTTAGTAATTTCAACTATTAAGATAGAGTGGCTATATATCAAGGTTTAGCTAAAAATTATTATAATTAAAAAAACTAAAGTATAAAACAACTTTAAGGCAAATAGAAATGATTTAGAAACAAATAGAATTTCTATTAGAATTTAGAAGAAAATAAAATATGAAAATATAAAAATAAGAAAAATAAAAACTGTGAAAATTGAAATATAAACTTTTTGAATTTTGTTTTTTAAAAAAAATTTGGAAACATTGAATTTTTTACCCATATGAGGTTTTTGTTGTATTTATAAAAACCCAATATTCTAACACTATTACCGAAAGAATTACAAGTGGACAAAATGACAAGTCCTGTTATTAAAAAACACTGGTATCCCTATTACTTTCCACTACTTACATTCCAGTACACTGAGGATCGGACTGAAATTTATGCAAAGGTCCATAATTGGTTTGAGTCCATACTATAGAAATTGAGAAAAATAGGTGAATTTCTTGCCCCACTCACCAGTCGCTACATAATGACAGCCACAAGGCGAAGCTATGAAATAGAAGTTGAACGGTACAGTTAAAGAAAAGTAAATTTTAAATAAAAATGCTACAACATATTCTCTCTCTCTAGTCGATATGGAACAATTTATTTACACAAGAAAGAGTCACCAACAGCTGAGAGTACAAGATTACAAAATACAAATTAGACCTTATCAGATATGTCTGTCTCCTCCAACAATGCAGCAGAATTTTAGGTAGAACTGTTTTACTAACAGGCCACAATTTATTCATCATGATAACAATGAGGATGGAAATCATGGTGATCATAGATGTGATCTTAGAGTTTCTGTAAGATGATCTGAGCACCGAATTGTGGTTTAAGTGTTAAGACGGTGCATGGCGCATGTGTATAGGATGGTGAAAGCTCAAATGAAAAATGCTGCAGAATCATGGTCAAAGCCAACTTAGCTTCAATCAAGGCAAAATTCTGCCCAACACATATTCGTGGGCCCCATCCAAATGGAAAGAACACAACTTGATTCTTTGATGCCTTTGAAACTCCATCCGAGAACCTCTCTGGTTTGAACTCGTCCACATCTTCACCCCATATTTCAGGATCATGATGAATTAGTAGTATAGGAACATGAACTTGCACACCAGGCAGAAGAGTAACATCTCCTACTTTGAAAGTCTTGCAAATAGACCGATTTAGGGCAACAACAGGAGGGTATAACCGGAGAACCTCATAGAGAATCATGGTAACCTGGAAAGGATTTCAAAGAATTCCAAACTCATTGATTACGACCATTTTTTTATCAATGTGATTATACTAGCAAAAAAGAATATGAACATCTCACTTACACTGAGATGTAATGCACAAATAAACAAGCTCAAAAATCTTTTGTACAACTACAGATGCCGAAACAAAAGCAGGACATTATTGATCTATTAAATTACACAAGTAGAAAATACTCACAATCTTAAGGTGGTTTAAGCCATCAAAATCCGGCTTATTTTTTCCAAAGACTCGCATAACCTCTTCCCTTGCTTTCACTTGCCAGTTGGGGTGCATACTTATTGCTACCAATGTCCATGTTAGCAAAATTGATGTGGTCTCCTGGCCAGCAAAGTAGAATAGCTTGCATTCCTCTATCACATCCTCAATTGTCAATGTAGCAGCCTTGGAAGTTCCTTGTTCTTGAGAGTCCTTAAAATTAGATTCCATTAGCAAACCTAGTAAGTCATCAATTTTAGCATTTCCCATTTTCATTTCCTTCTCTCTGCGCCCAATCATTCCTCGCAATAGAGTAGAAATTTCTTTGTCAATTTCACTTCTTCTAATGTTTATTTTTGTGGGCAAGAACCTGCATACATCAAAAAATAAGGAGTCCCATCATGAAAACTTTCTTATAGTTCAAATCGAGGCCACCCTACCTTAACTTTTCATTTCTTCTCTTTTTCACAATATGTTGGAGATGTAGCAATTACCATTAGCATCTTATATATATATTTCAATTTTTCATTTTTTATCATTTTCATGATTTAGAGATGTACAGTTACCATAAGCATCGCAGACACGTGACAAGGGTACTCAATTTGCTAACCATCTGCCTCGTACACTAGGTACTAGACACACCTTGAATCCTTGATATTTCACGAAGGAACTAGATCTATATTTCATTTGTTCTTTTAACCAGAAAATGACTCTTGCTGTCAGTGTGAAAGCACAGCAGCTGTGATGCCTATTCATATTCATAAGGATAACTTTTAGGTCCAACTCTCCAGTCATGATTGGTCATTGCCCAAATGACACAATGACTGGATAGATGCTCATGTTGGAATTAATCAGTTAATATGGTCCACTCCTAGTTTGACAAATTCAACGGTGGATATCATATAGTCAACACCAAAGTCGAAGGATATCATATATTCTTGATCAAGTGGAAGAATCGACCAGCTTCAAATTGTACGTAGATTAAGATGAGGAGCTTCAGCGACTCAACCTTCATTCAGTCGAGAACTGCAGAAGTTTTACTACACCGGACGCCAGTGGTTCCAATCCAGGGATGATCGACAAGTACTATGTCAAAGATAGTTGCCGAGTTTATCATAGATCCTGGAAGCGACATCATACAGCCCTCGGATCATTATGGTTGGAGGGCGACCATCAGATCTTGTTGCACCTAATCATTTCAATCAGTGCATTGGATCTATGCATAGATCTGCGTTAATTCTACTTAGAAGGCCTAATCTGATAGTTCACTTTTATCAGATCGGGTTTTGTAGCGACATTGTTCCCAAGGTCGAGGTTGACTTGATCAGAGTCGTTCAACTGGATCTAGCTTATCGTAGCCATTCATCATTGTTGCTTGTGATGCAAGCCTAGGTCGAATTTGTGAAATTTGCCAGTAGGCTAGCCGTTTTCAGAGTATGGTCTTTGAAAGACCCAATACAGCCGATTACAGTTCGTAAAAAGATTTTGCCTTTGGCAAGAAATTGCTCAAACAATCCTAACCGATTGTACAAGTTTTCCAAGAATTCGAATTAGTCTATGGATTTCATGAGATTAGGCCTCTTCTAATTTAATTGAAATATAGAATGGTGGAAGCAAATTAAAAGAGAAGACTGATGAATTCGATTATTGCATTACCTAATCTATGAAAACCATGAAACTAATTGAATTCAAAACTGGTACTTAATAGCTATGGGCAAAAATTGGAGTCCACCAATCTTCAAACAACTCTACAGAGTCAAAAGAGAAATCCTCTCTCAGAAAATAAACTTCAATCTTATTCCAATGCTTGTGAAATTCGAATGGGGTACACAAGTATTTATAGGGAAAAAACAACGAAAAGACACTATTTCCCTTGCCTTAGTCGACCACATCATAAAAGGCAATTTCTCTCTAAGCAACTCTAAAAATAAACTAAAACCAAGGATAGAATGTAGTCTTATTAGACCATTTAATTCTAACCCTACACAAGTAATCTAAAAATAACAGAAGGCTAAGATTAAAAGATAAAAACACTAAGTAGGTGAGAAGGCAAGTGGGAGATAAAGTGGCCATGTGGAGGAATCCACAAGGGATTTTCGCCCACCTCCTTTCTAAATTGGGATTTTCTCCACCTCCTTTCTAAAGTGGGATTTTCTCCACCTCCTCTCCTTCCAAGCAATTTCCACCTCCTATCCTAAGTTGCTTTACTCGCCACTCGCATGGGAGGATTCTCTCTGGTGTTGAGAAGTGTCCTTTGATGCAATTGGATGGACCTTGGATGAATTTGGGCTTGAAAATTTGTTCTTTGGGTTGTTTAAGCTTGGATTGGGCCTTAACAGGCTGGCCTGGCCCACTCTGCCAAACTGGGTCACATCTAATGAAATGAATGGACTTATTAGATGGAGTCCAACTAAGGTGCCCACGATCAAAATGCTCCATATAAGCCATAGCAATTGGCTCTGCTGGATCAAGGCTCACTGAAGAAGAGTCTGACTGTGGATTACTGGAATGGATAGGCTTGGGTCTAGTGAATGATTTAGGAAGTTCATTTTTATTTTATTTTGAGTATAAGACTTTGTTTGGATGTAATAAGTTGTTTTGTATGGTTTTTCATTACACGCACATGTGTGGGATCTTTAGGGTATTTGACATTGAATGAAATTGAGAGAGTTGCTAAATTTCCTCCTCTTGAAGGTGATGGTTGTTGTGGGACATGTGATGTGGGCCCCAATTATATGTCAAGATTCAATGTATATTGAAGGTCAACACAATAGATTGTAATTAGGATACACTTGCTGTATTTCCTTTTTTGTTCCCTAGATTGTCTCTATATTTTCTATTTATCAATACATTAACAGAGATAATTTTCTCTCCTTCAACATTCTTTCTCTGTTCTTTTCTTTATTTTCATTCTCATTTTCTACGTGGTATCCGCCAAGGAAGGTCCTTGACCTACATTTCAAATCTCTTCTCTGATTTGGGCGTCACATTCTATACCATTTTTTTTTCCGGGCGACGATCATCGTCTCCGGCGAAGGTTCTGTCGTCGGGGATCCCTCCTTCCCTATCGTTTTTTACAGAGGAATCCATCCGTAAGTTGGATCTCTGTTTCGTGCTGGTTCAGTGGGTTTTCTAGCAGATCTTACTTCCAACCTTTTTCCGCTCATGGATATCACCTCTCTGGTTTGCTGCTTTGATCGACTGATTCTACGACTTTCCTACCTTCGACCTCTCCTCTCTGGTTTCTCCCCTTCCCCAGGCCTCCATCGAAAGGGAAATTCCCACCTTTCATCACAGGTGGGCCCCTCGTTTTGTTGTTTTACATATTTGTCTCTTGGGATGCCTGAACCCTTTTTTTTTTTTTGGGTTTTTCCCTTAGATCTGGTTGCAGATTGAACCTGTGCATCCTGGTCTTCCATCCCAGTCGCCCCTGCAGCAGGATTCAATCCCACTTGTGGGTCCCTCCTCTCATCACTGGTGGCCCCTCTGTTTGCTAATTTCTTCTCCAAGTTGTTGTCTGGAACGTTTGCATCCTCATCTGGGTGGGTTTTTTCGGTGGATATGGTTGGATATCACTCTTCAATCTCTCCCTCTTGCTCTATTACAGTCGTCTCTCCCTAGCCTCGCTTCGTCACTTGTGGGACCCACATACGGCTTCTTCTTCTTAGATTTAACGCTGGCCTTGGCTTTGGGTCAGTTTATTTGGCTTGTCTTTACTGCCATTACTCTCTAATTGAGATTATAGCTGCTGCATCATCTTCTTCTGGTCCTTCTATTCCGAATGTCGCCTCTTCCGGCTCTCCACAGATTGGTCGGATGACGACGGTATTGCTCAGTGAGACGAATTATTTTGAGTGGTTCCATTCTGCCACAATGTTTTTAATTGCAAAACAACTCTATTTATATCTCGAGGGTACTACTCCCCAACCGGCTAAGACTGATCCAACATTCTCCGCCTGTACTGCAAATAACTCTCTGGTCCAGGCTTGGCTTCTTCATTCTATGGAAGCCCATATGCGGCGTCTCGTCTATACTCTTCCAACCGCCAAAACTGTATGGGACACTGTGAAGACTTTGTATTTTGATGGGAATAATTTTGCTCGTATATATGAATTATCTCAGACTACTGCCACTCTCCGACAAGGGGAGTTATCTCTCATCCAATACTATTCAATTGTGCAATCCAATTGGTTGGAGCTTGATTAACTTCAATCCCTTACTTTTAAGGATCCGGAAGATACTCTGAAGTTCCACAAGTATGTCAAACAAGAACTTATCTTTGCCTTCTTAGCTGGACTTAACCTTGAATTTGAACCCACCCGGGCCCAGATTCTTGGGCAACGACCTCTCCCATCTCTAGATGAGGTTCACTCGGCCTTACTTCGAGAAGATCACCGTCGTCTTGTTATGACTCCACTGCCCGCTGAACGATTTGCACTGGTCACCACCCATTCTTCTATGCCTTCTATGCCTCATGGGCACCCAGCTTCCCATGGCAAGGATTTCTCATCTGATCCTTGAAGGGACATCAAAGGTCCACGGAAGAAGGGTCCTTGGTTCTGCACCTACTGCAAAATGACTAACCACAACATTGATTCATGCTACAAGCTTCATGGACGCCCTAAGCAAGTCAATCTCTTTGCTGCTACTCCTTCATCTAATGTGGTTAATGATAATGCTCATGTGACTCGTCAGGATCTCAACTTAATACTGCAACGCCTTGAGCACCTTCAGTCCTCTGAGGTTTCTAATGATGTCTCCTCTCCTTCAGGTAATGAATCATCTCCCCATCATGCCTCTCCTCATTCCTGGATTGTCAATTCTGGTGCTACCGACCATATGGCTGGTATGTCCACCCTCTTCTCTTCCCTTTCTCCTATTCCTAGTGGTCAGGTCAAATTAGCCAATAGCTCATACATTAATATTGTTGGGAAAGGGATTGTTCCTGCTTCTCCTCATTTGGACCTTCACTCTATTTTGCATCTTCCAAATCTATCTCGCAATTTGTAATCTATTAGTGCCTTGACTAAACATTTGAATTGCTCGGTCACATTTTTTTCTTCTCATTTTGTTTTCCAGGATCTGAACACGAAGCAGGTGTTGGGTGGTGGTCATGAAACAGGTGGTCTCTACCTTCTCAATTCTCACTATGGTAGCTCTGAGGCTTGTTCGACCTCTTCGTCTTCAGATGTGTGGCTGTAGCATTGTCGTTTAGGACATCCTGCCGACTCTGTTCTCAAACAGCTTGTCCCTAGTTTATCTTTTACTCGTTTTGAATGTGAACCTTGCCAATATGGCAAGCATGTTAGAAATCATTTTTCCCCATCTATGAATAAAAGTTCATCCACTTTATTTTCACTCATCCATTCTGATGTTTGGAAATCTCCAACTGTTTCTCGCACTGGTTTTCTTTATTTTGTTACCTTTATTGATGATTTCTCTCGCATGACATGGACATATTTGATGAAATAGAAATCTGAGGTTTTTTATTACCTTCAAAAAATTTACCAGTGGGTACAAAATCAATTTGGGTGTAAAATTCAAGTTCCAAGGAGTGATAATGAAGGAGAATATTTGTCACTCTTTTCTTACTTTTTTGCAAAAACATGGCATTGATTCTCAATTCTCTTGTCTTTCCACACCTCAACAGAATGGTATAGCTGAGCGAAAAAACCGTCACCTTCTTGAGGTGGCCATGTCTCTTCTTTTCACTATGCATATCCCCTCGTCCTATTGGCCAAAAGCAGTGTTAACTGCTTGTTATCTAATTAACAGAATACCTTCTCGCATTTACAAAATCAGTCCCCCATAGATCATCTGTCCTTATATAAAATCATTCCGCACATTCCTTTACATGTCTTTGGGTGTGTTTGTTTTGTTCACAACTTCTCTGGCCATAAACTTTCTCACCGGGCAGTGCGATGTGTCTTTTTAGGATATGCATCTTTTCACAAAGGTTACAAGTGCCTCGATCCTATCACTGGGAAGACATACATATCCATGGATGTCACTATCTTTGAGCGGGACTCATATTTTTCAGCTCTCTCTACATCTTCTCCTCCTATTCTTCCTCTTGTCCCTGCAAATCTTCCTTCCCCAACTCCACCTAAGCCTCTTATGGTGTACAAACGCCGACAGTCTCAAGTACCATCTGCGGCTGACTCCACCCATCCATCTGCAAGTGCTTCAGATCCATCGGTCTCTGACTCGTCTGATCTTCCTATTGCGCCTCACAAAGGTAAGCGCTCTTTTACTAGCCATCCCATTGATCATTTTGTTTCCTATCATGTTGTTTCACCCTCCTATCATAGTTTTCTCACAGCATTGGATAGGATTAAGATACCAAAGAGGATTGACACAGCCTTGAAAAATCCCTCCTGGAAAGGAGCGATAGATGAAGAGTTAGCTGCCCTTGACAAGAACAATACATGGGAGATGGTTTCCCAACCTCCAGGCAAGACCCCAGTTGGGTGCAAATGGGTCTTTGCCTTAAAGCATAATCCAGATGGCTCTATTGCCCGCTATAAGGCACACCACGTAGCCAGAGGCTTCACACAGACTTATGGAGTTGACTATAAGGACACCTTTTCACCTGTCGCCAAGATTAACTCTCTGCGCATTTTGCTATCCCTTGCAACCACTTATGCTTGGTCCCTGCACCAGTTAGATGTGAAGAATGTTTTTCTTCATGGTGATCTTCAGGAAAAAGTCTATATGCATCCTCCTCCTGGATTTGTCAAGCAGGGGGCGCCTCAGTCTATCTGCAGATTAAAGAAGGCTCTCTATGGTCTTAAGCAGTCTTCCCGTTTCTGGCTTGAGAAGTTTAGCAGTGCCTTGCTCCCTTATGGCTTTACCTGATGCAGTCAGATCACTCAGTTTTCATCTACCGTCTCCACTCTGTTGTGATGATTTTAGTAGTTTATATTGATGATATTGGATCACCGGTAACAATAATGAAGCCGTTTCTTCCTTCAAACAGAATCTTCAACAGACTTTTGATATTAAGGATTTGGGGCCTCTCCAGTACTTTTTTGGAATTGAAGTTGCTCGGTCCTGTCGTAGCCTTTATCTTTCTCAGAGAAAGTATGCCCTGGATCTCCTCCAAGAAGGTGGCTATTCTGGCTGCAAACCTGCAAATACTCAGCTGGATGTGAACACCAAATTATTTACTTTTGATGAAACTCTTCTTGACACGCCAAAGTTCTATCAGAAACTAGTCGGCAAGCTCATCTATCTGATCATCATGAGACCGGACTTATCTTATATTGTTGGTGACGTCAGTCAGTTCATGCATGAATTTGAAACCCAAATCGAAAAGGAAAGCCGAGTTTTTTGGAAACTAACTAAAAGGACAAATAAAATTAAATTCAAATTCAAATGGAATTGCTAAATAAAATAAAAATATACACAGTAGGAGAAGTGGGGTCCACGCGTGATAGGCACATCCGTGTCCTACATCATAATCCAAAAAAATAATTTCCCTTTATAGAAAAAATTTGGAAATTTGGTCAAGAAAGAAGGGATGCATGGAGGTAAGCTATAAAATCACAGTATAGAGAAGTGGACAATGATTCGTAACTAGAACCATGCACTTTCAAACAGATGCTTTGTGTGTTGGGCCAATAAGGAACTCATAGATCAGCTCTTCTTGTTTCCATACCATTTGGAACACTATTCTCAACTTGTTCTCCGTATCTTTGGGTACCCACCCTAATCTTAGGCTGCTTTCAACAGGAAAGGGCTGCTGTATGGAGGCCAATGTTGTGTCATAGCCCAGGTGATTTGGAAGGAAAAGAACCAAGAAAATATTCCATGGCAAAACAGAAACTGGAATATTGGTATTTGCATTGATTATATCATTGATAATACAATGGAGTGCTTTATCAAAGGAATCTGATGGATTAAGCAATTTTGGTAATTGTTTATGCTTCTCCATCCATTCTCTCTACAAGCAGTGATGGATTGCTTGTATGATTTATTTATCTAATTTCTACAATATGTTCAGTTATCTTTAAAAACAAAAAAATCAAATTGAGCCAACATATAAAAGAAATGAATGTACCTATAGCCAGGGATGAATGAACTTTTTGCAGACTGGATAATATTCTGGCCCAGTTCTCTTTGTAATTGGAATATCCGCATCCCTTCTTTGTAGCTGCTACCAAATGCAGTACGGGAGATGACGTCTCCAGTTAAATTCTGGAATTCTAGCCACACATCCAATTCACAAGACTCACTAGAACCAACTGATTCCTCCCATCTGGTGATCAACTCGGAACAACTAGTATGGAATGCTGGGAGCATTTGCTGTAGCCAACTCCAAGTAGAAACATTACATTTATCAGACATGTATTAGGACCAAAGGGGCACCACAGAATATTATATTAGGATGAAAATAGGCGACACCGTGAACAGGCTAGGCTCAGCCAAACTCAGGCTACTTATATTTTGAAACTGAATTTAGGAGGGGCCAATGACTAGAGAAAAAAATACTTGCTTTAAATTGAGCCACCCCCACCATCACCCCACCCCCCCTCCCCCTCGTCCCCCGTCTTTTTTTATAACATGGGTATCCCCATCCCATTGGAGGTGAGAGAGTGGAGCCCTTTTCTCACCAACATCAACAGAAGCCAGTTGCATGATGGCCAAAAAGAGGCCCAAACCTAGTTATAACATACTAAGCCCTGAAATAATACCTTCTTGACCAGCCCAGCCGACTGACCTCATCATAAATTGATGTTTTAAATCATGTTAGTTTATTGAGTTAGTTTCTTGACTACTTCCATCTGAAGGTCCTAAATTCATTGTAAAATGAAAATGGATGCAGTTTGGCTACTATTATGAAGTAAATAAAATTTAATCAAAATAAGAAACCTTCAGCTTCTCTTGATGGAAGGCTGGATTAACGATTCTCCTGCGTTTTGCCCATTCCTCTCCATCATAGATAAAAAGACCTGTGGCTATCACCTTTACAACTGAACTGGGTTTCACCTTTCCAATCTGACCAGTTTTGTTAGTCAGTATCTCTCTTGTCATCTCCGGGTCCATGATGATCACCCTAGGATGAGTCCCAAACCAAGTCATTGACATTTTACCTGTATTTTTCAAACCCCTCATAAGTACCATCAAGAGGGTGAGAGGGGGGTCTAAGAAAAAGAAAAGAAACTTGTACCAATGAACCATGGAGCCAGAAATGTGGTTATTTCTTTTAAAGATACAAATCACTGATCTAGAGTGTCCATGATGGACTGGGAATGCTCAATTGTCAGTTAGGTCAACTTTTTCCTTTCTATTAAATGTGGACCACAGATAAATTGCTTTTCCCCCAACTCCAAGGAAAATCTTGAGGCAAGCTACAGCCTCCATGAGGGATAAGTTCCACATGTAAGGAATGACGCACCCCATCCATTTGGGCACTTGTTGCGGAAAGTGACAGAATGATCTCTTTTAATGGTAGCTGTTCAAATTGAAAAACCATGTGTCTCAACCAATATAAAACTTCCTCACAGAATTCAGAAAGTCTTCACAAACAATTAATAATCAGTTAATGGAAAAAAATTATGATCCTCAAAGTATAAGTATGCACTCATGTGAGGGCCATGGCAAGGTAGTGAGATCAATGATTTGGTAAGCTAAATGATGAATAAGATACTCCTAAATGTCTCTCTCCAAAAACTCCAACACCTAAATCAACAGCCTCAAATTGACAATGGAAAAGAGAACATGCAAAATAAAATATAAAACATCAAATATCAATCGCAGTAATTTCCAACTTGGGTAAATCTTGTGATGTCACTTATTCTATGGACAGAATAGTCATTGACCTGGATTACCAAATGTGCACCTTAGATTTGTGAACTCCAGGTTTAAGGTCATTGTGAAAAACCATAGTTAGGATCATGTAATTCCATCACTTTATCCATCAACCTCACCAATGAGGAGTTACAAGATTCCCAAACAATAGATATGTATAGTAGTACCATTTGAGTCTCAACATATAGGGGGGCGATAATTTAATGATACAGATTCAGACCATTAATCTGATGAGACTCACAATGGCTACATTATGTTCTAAAAACCTTACAGAATAGATGGTTGTACCCTTCAGTCAATAGTAACAAAAGAGAGTTAAGTAAGAAACACAGCATCAATCCACAACTAAGAAATTCATCGTAAATAAAAACAAATGCTTTGAAATTTAAGCAATCACCTCAAATGGAAGAAGATCTATGAAAAAAGGACAAACTTTCAAGACTTGTGTTAATTATCAGTATAGGTTGATTGGGGTATGTATCCAAACCAAACGGATGCAAAATTAGTTTGTACAGTTGACTATGCCAAGTCAGATAGAATTTTCCAAAAGGAGCAAGGTTCAAAATGAACAGAGAATCATTAACTGCCATTTTGGAGTAATGTGCACTTCTCACTGGTAGAAAATCAAGCTTCACGATAGTTAGTCAAGATGAATCCACACACACCTCCATTGCATCATCCCATGAATAAGCAAAGTTGGCTCTTAAGCTGGCTTGGCTTAGAGGCCCTGGTTCAATTGGGCTCAAGCTCTAGCTCGGCAGGAAAATAAGCAAATCAAGCTCAAGACAAGTCCTTCTTAAACTGCTTGGCCTGTAACTAGCTTGGCTTAGTATGTATTGTGTGTGTATATAATATATATATTCTTTTTTTTATGACAGAGAATTCTAAGACCCCCACCTTTCTCTGAGTATAAGGGCATTGGGTAAAACTCTGGATGCACGCAGCCTCCCACAAGCCACGTGCATCGATTGACTATGGGACTCAACCAGATAGAATTTTCCCAAAGGAGCAAGGTTCAAAATGAACAGAGAATCATTAACTGCCATTTTGGAGTAATGTGCAGTTGTGCACTTCTCATTGGGGTAAAAACTTAAGCTTCATGATGGTTAATCAAGATGAATCCACATGCACACCTCCATCACATCCTATGAATAAGAAAAGTTGGCTCTTAAGTTGGCTTGTCTTAGAGGCCTTGGTTCAATTGGGCTCGAGATCTAGCTAGGCTTGAAAATAAGCAAATCAAGCTAGACAAGTCCTTAGCTTGCCTAGACTGTAACTATATATATATATATATATATTAATTTATTTATATAGAGAGAACCCCAAGACCCTACCTCTCCCCAAGTACAAGGGCAATGGGTAAAACTCCGGATGCACGCAGCCCCCGCAAGTCACGTGCATCGATTGACTACGGGACTCGAGCCAGATAGAATTTTCCAGAAGGAGCAAGGTTCAAAATGAACAAAAAACCATTAACTCCCATTTTGGAGTAAGCTTCATGATGATTACTAGAGATGAACCCACATGCACACCTCCATCACATCCAATGAATAAGTAAAGTTGGCTCTCCAGCTGGCTTGGCGTAGAGGCCCTGATTCAATTGGGCTCAAGCTCTAGCTAGGCTGGAAAATTAGCAAAGACAAGTCCTTAGCTTGCTTGGCCTATAACTAGCTTGGCTTTGTTTGTATGTATACATAGGGTAGCTTTCGCACACCCCCGTAAAGTATTTTCACGGTGAGATCTCAATGTCTACATTCATTTAATCAAGTTGACGTTTATAAACACTATATACAAGCATAGATCTTTCTAACTTCATTATAAGAAAAGTAGCACAAGAAAGGCACAAAAATAGAGAAGATACAAGGGTTGCAAGATCGAAGAACATCCACCTAGAAAACACCAAAAAAAGATACACCACCACCAAAAAGGAAAAAGAACAAAAAAGGGGCTAGGTCTCAACCCAATATGCTTCCATATATGCAAATCCATGCATATGCTAGGGAGGCTTGCATGTGCTCCGAGGATTAGTCAAGTGCTCTAAGAGGCCTAGACACCTTAGTTGTCAAAAAAATTGTGCATAAAGATAGTATACATTGCTCAAATTGGGCTTGAAGTCAAGCTCCAAACTAAATATGCATTATCAAGCTAAAGCTCAACTTACACTTTGACTTGGCTTGATTTCTAAGTAAGCCAAAGCTTGAGCTCAACTAAATATTGTCCAACTAATTTTGAGTTGGCTCATGCTTGGCCAAGTCTTGCCCAATTTGTGTGTGTGACAAATCTTTCACGATAATTAGCTTAGATTGGCTTGCACCTCTCCAATGAATGAAAAATGATACTACGTGATTGCCACATGCCCCTAAAACATCGAGTTTCAATCTGAACACCTGTTACACTAACTTTTATGTATCATTTTCAAAATATCATGAAGCATCATTTTAAAGCCCATTACGAAAGGCAGCCTTAGGATTTATTTAAAATATCAAAAGCCTATTCCCAAATGTCGTTTTCAAGCATCAACTATAAGACCCTAAAATGGACGGTTGTTTTGTTAAGATGTCTTATATTTTGCATTGATCCAATCCATACTAGATACAATACCCTAATTGGGGGATCACGGGAGAACCAAACTATAAATTGGGCATTGCAATGGTATTTTATTAATTTTGTACTAGGTACTAACTATCAATGTATCTTCAAAAGACTTTATGTATCTATATTGAGAGTGGTGGGGGAGAGAGAGGTATTGTAGAGGCTACAAAGGACTTGGTGATGAAACTGAGAAGCTTTCCTTACTGAATTGCTATTAGATAGTCCACAGTTGTTGGTGACAATAGTGGTTGGAGATCAGAGATGAGTTGCTTGGCTAACCTAGTTGTTGCTCGTCCATAAACTGTTGGAGTCACACAGGCACACATGAATGGCACGCGGGCTTCTAGATCGAGCGGCAGGAAGGAACAGAAATTTGAAATTCAAAATTTGAGGAGTAATGGTAATGGTTGCAGTAAACTTTACATGCGACAAAGAGGAAATGAGGCTTCCCTCTTTCCGTTGGAAGGTGCTTCTCCACAAGCATGCATGTAGAATAACACACAGAGAGTTTGTTGTGTCGTACTTAATCACTGAGAAACCCTATGATTTATGTTTATACAGAAAACATAATACAAAAACTCAAGTGGGTCCCACTTGAGTTTGCACATATTCAATTTGTCAGTCCAATAGTGACATCATTTGATGGAGCGAAAACTGATCAACAAGAATCTCCAAAACTGAGCCCGATCGAAGTAGAAAAGCCATAACTGGAACCATCTGATGCCCCGCAGCAGCATGTACCAAAACAAGTACTGGAGAAGGAACGGTGGAAACTCAGTTCTGGAAACAGTAAGGTTGCAACTCCACCGTACAGGTATATAGGTCTCCAAAAAAGGGGCAACAAAAGAGAGGGATCCCAATGATTGAATGTTCTGGTGGCTGGATTTGAAGCTGGAAAGTGCTGGCTGCAAAGGAAGAAACGCTGATAGGCATAAAAATCTGAAGAAAAAAAAAATCAAATTTGAGGAAATATGCTTTAGAAGACTGGCAGAAATGAGAATCCGTTACAGAATTCCTCTGAAAAGAGAAACTGATCCGAAGAAGGCGCAGTAGTCTGACGAGGAACAGTAACGTGGGCAGGAACAGTAAAACGGATAAAAACGTAAACCTCCATTCAACGAGACCAAAAATAGGTCTCAAAGGGTTCCACTAGCATTCAAACTCAAAATCACGCCATACAGATGTGATGAAGGGCCAAAAATGATTGTAGAGTTGTGAGATTATAGGTTCAAATCTGAAGAAAGACTCCAAATCTAAGGGAACAAACAGAGATTGCCCTATGAACCATTCACAAAATGCAGGGAAAAAGTCTCTAGGATAAGAGGTCAAAGGGCTGGAGAATCATATTTGGGAGGCAAATGGTGGATCCTTTGGCAAACAAAAGGAAGGGAGAGAGGATTTTATTTATTCAGACGAGGATCGAGGAGGAAAAAAACTACAGCAGTAGGTCCCACGAAGCACATACTGGAGCAGATGCCTTGTAGATGCAAACTAGAGGGAGGGGCGAAACTGATGGTCCAAAACCCAGGGGCTAGGATGCTGGTTCCTTGCAGATCCAATGCAAAACACCCAAAAGTTGGGTGTACAGGCATCCCAGACAACTAATGGAAAACAACAAAGTGGGCCCCATCATTGATGGAAGGTGGAGCACCCTGGTGCGATGGAAAGCAGAAGCTGGGGCGGTAGTAGTGGAGGTGGTTTGAAGGAGATTCAAACCAAAAACCAACAGATCTGGTAGAAAAATCCCAAAAAATGGGTTATATGCGAAAGAGAAGCAATACAGAAAACCCAGTCAAATGGGCCCCACCCTAGACCAAAACCCTAGGTCAACCTTAGGCGTAGGTAGGTGGGCAGGGGCGACCAGGTCGATGGTGGAGCCAAGGTGCAGGAGGTTGTACCCTCGTGGATCTTGAGGAAGAACCGAGAAACTGGGTTTTTCTTAGCAGGATTAGCGCTGGGAAGAGGAGCCCAAAAACTATAGGCCGAATGCCTCATATGGCAGATCCAAGCCGATGGATGGGTAGCGCTGCCAAAAAAGGCAAGGGTAAGGTAGGGTCCCACCGGCGATAGCCTTGCTGGAAAAGCAAGTGAAGGCCGAAAAGGAGCTTCCGACATTGCCCAAATCTAGTGGCAGCAAAAAATAGAGAGAGGCAGTGGAAGTTGCAGATGAAGGAAAAACATATCGAAAAGAAGATTACATATGCTCACACAAAAGAGGAAGAGGTCTCGTGAAGGTCATGTTCCTCCCTCTGCCGATGAAGAATCTCCTCCAGCAAAGGGAGAGAAGAAGAGGTTCTTTTGTCTCCCTTAATCAAGGAGAGACTCTATGATTTATATTTAAAGAAAACAAAATACAAATAAGGAAGGTAAAAATAAATACAACTAAAGAAGGCAAAATCAAATAAAAAGGGAAAGCCCTAAACTTAGTATATATCTCAAAAATGCAGAGATGTCGAGGCTAGGGTTGGAGATAAAGAAGATCTCGAGGCTAGGGTAGGAGATATAGGAGATCTGGTGGTCGGAGACATATCCACTTTGCACATGCAGGATTCTCAAGAGATGTGTCGCATCTCTTCAAGAAACGATGGTTCCCAAAATCAGAAAACTGCAACGACACTTGCTGAGGAGCAAGAGAGAGGTGGCAGCAAAGATTGCAAAGGATTGGACACGAGGCATCAAGGGAGTAAGGCTTCGATGTCACCATCGGAGGGTGTTCCATCAGATGCAAAAGGAGATGGTAAAAAGGAGAATTAGCAAAAGATTGAGCTTGTTGGGCTTCCGCATCTGCTTTGGAAAAAGGGAGAGACCTCCCTGCTTTTAATTAGAAAGAAGGGGGGCCCAAACGGTGTGGAGCATTGATGGGCACGAGAGAGACTTGACTCTCTCTTCTTCGAGTGGGCTTGAGCTGAGTGGCTTTCATGGTTCAGATGGAACTAAAACCCAAATGGGTTTTGGGTCCTTGGAGTCATCTCGTTTTTGGACCAGAAAGAGATGGAGTCTGATTTCAATGAGGGTCAAGTTTCGACAATGGAAGGGGACAGTCTAGATGATTTAGTTAAGGGCTCAATTAAGTTTGAAGGTGTCAAGAAATGCTAGGAAAATTCAAGAGATTTTGAAAGGGTAACATCTACAGTAGATGTATTTAATTTGGTCGAGATATTAAAAGGGATCATGCAAAGGTTGCCATTCAGTGGCTTACTAAACGCTGTGGGACAAAAAAGAAAATGAAGAAGGGAGGAAGGTGTAGGAGTTAGTTTTTGGTGTAGGATTGTCCAGGGTTTGAATTTGCAAGGTAGTTTTTGGTGTAGGATTGTCCAGGGTTTGAATTTGCAAGGAAAATGTTATCCATTAGCGGGGATCGTATAGTATCGTCCTTTTTTCTGTATTTTTGTTTTAATTTTATTTTTAATAAAATTTCCTTGGATGTATACAAATTATAGTTCAAATATAGTGAAATTGCTCCCATCTCATCTTGGACGTATACAAATTATTGAACCACATAAATCTTCTGGTGGTTCCATGTGTTTGCTTTTGTTTTCACTACAACAAGATTTCTTTCCACAAAAAAGGGTGGCATCTAAAGCACAATGTATTTGGGTTCACAATGGCCATGAAAGGTTCAAGCGTGAAGTACAAGATTAAGAAGTTGAACAAAAGATCTCTTGATTCATAAATTATTGATCAAGGCTCTATATGGGAAATTTAAGAAACCTACAAAGCATGATGATGTAAGGGAGGTGATTGGGGATATGTGTAAAGTGACAAGAGAATCTCACATCGCCTAATTTGAGAAACCAATGACTCTATATAACAATTGAGGTACCCCCCCTCCAATGACTAGTTTTTGAGAGTGAGTTCAAACTCAATAATATTATCATGTCATGATTTTCTAACATGGCACTAGAGTAGGTACCACGTGCAACCGCTACACGTAAGGGAGGGTGAGCAGCTGCATGTGAGGGAGAGTGTGAAGTGGCAAAAGAGTCCTACATTTCCTAATTTGAAAAACCAATGACTATAAAATACTTGAGGTATCCTCCTCTTAATGGCTAGCTTTTGAGAGTGACTTCTGCCTTAAGAATGTTATTATGTCATGGTTTTCTAACAATATAGAGGTGAGTTTGATCCACCTCAACTTGTTATATTAAGCCTTTTACAACATCATAGAAGAAATATTTACTTCAAAGATATGAGTAGAACTTAAAAGTATAACATCATTAGCCAGTATAAACTTAAAAGTATATGCACAATGAAATCTTTGACAAACAAGTTATTTCCTACAAAACAAGTTATATTAGTCTTTAGATGACAAAAAGGAACAAAGATGTTTAATCATCTCAAAAAAAAAAAATCAATAAGATCATCAACTAATTGTTGAGTCTTGTAATGAAGATAAAGCCCTACTCCTTTAGGCATAGCTGCCCCCATCATACAACAAGTTGGACACATCTTGTCGTATGGACAACAGAATACTAATATAGATGAAATCAAAACACAGTTCTTTGTTTAACAAGACAAAAAGGAAATTTAATGGTGACCGTCTCAAAAAGGCATCTTCACATAGTCTAAAAAGTAGGCAGCTCCGATTAGAGAGGGTCTAGATATTGGAAGTAGGGGTATCCCAAATCTAGAGGAAAAGGAAGTTTCCTTGTTATTACTATAATAAGAAAAGTCATCCAAAAAAGGATTCTAAGAAGTGAAAAGGGAGTTAGCCAAGAAAGGAAATAAATTATCATTTGATCAAGCATTGTAGATAATTTAGATGGAGATGGAAACCTTCTCTTGGTCTCATGTATGAACTAGTTTACATATTCATGGATTTTCGATTCTAGGTGCACTTAAAACACATGCAATGTTGTAAGATATGGTGCATCACATTTTCACGTGTGTTGACTTTTAAATATTGTTGATTGTAAATGATCTTTCTTTCCTTTTTCCTCGCCTTGATTAACTTCCTGTACTATATATATATATATTTATCCACTTCTGTTAGAAATACAAAAGAGAATTATCTCTCAATCTTCCTTCTTCGTTTTTTTTAAGCATTGACGACTTCATTCAATAAAAACAAAGACATGAGGGGATCCAGGTATATGAGAGTTATACCTGGATCTAAGATAAAGGAGAAGAAAAGAGAGAAAAAAACATGAAGCAAAAGAAGAGATACAACAACACGCCCCTCCCAACAAAAGATACACGAAGGAGTCCCCTACTCCCCAAGCTCCCAAGCTGACATGATAAAAACAATTCAATAGCATGTCTTTGTTTGTGAACACCCATTTTCCCTAAGAAGTCTGCCACACTATTCGCCAATCGAGGTGTATGAATGAAAGAGATGCCTCCCGACCTGCACAGCCTCCAAATGTCCCTAATAATGCTTACCAACCTCCATGGAGGGGATTTCCTATTACTAGCTCAAGAGATGGTATTAGTCGAGTCACCTTCGATAATGAGGTTATCGATCATAAGCCTAAACCAAACCTGGAGTGCTCTCATGATTGCTCCGAGTTTTACCTCATTTGACTCAATTATTCCTAATGGCTCGGAAAATGCTAATAGCATCCTACCCCTATCATAATGCAACACCCATCTTATTCCTGTCGGCCCGGGTTTACCCCTCGCTGCCCCATCCACATTGAATTTACATGATCTTCCTTCTTCCTTCATTGCTTTCTTTTCTTTTCTCCTTGTTTTGATTCTAACATGGTATTAGCCAAGTTCGATTTCTAAATTTTTTCGCTTTCTGCAGACACCTTTTTGGGTATTTCTACACTTCCTGCAGCCTCTGGTGTGCCTTTCTCCCCTACAATCATTCCCTTCATGGTCAAAACGTCTCCTTGACGGATTCATGTTTTTTTAAGACTAACGGAAGCCCAAAAATGACAATATCAAGAACAGTTCTAACTATTCACCTTTGATCCATACGAATAGTGTTCATCAGCCTTCGAAACCACCACAAACCTAATCATTCTTGGGGCCTCCTTCCATCCATAAGGTGGGTCCTAGTTTTGGTGCCTTGTTGGGCCCCTTATCTGCATTCTCATTTTCGCGTTAGGGATGCCTAGGAACAGTTCTTCTTGGCCTTTGAGCTTTGGATATGCTACAAAGGGCTTTCTTTCTCCTTGAAACCAACATTGTTGGGACCTACTTTTTGTTGTTTTTTTGTACAGTTATTGTAGCAAATCTTTTTTTTTTTTCTGCATATTATATTTAATGGCCTCCTCTGATACTTCAAACATGTTTGGCAACACATCTTCTAATTCTACTTATATTGGACACATCACCACCACCCTTTTAAATGAAACTAATTACTTTCAATAGTCTCATTCGGCCAAAATGTTCCTTAATGCTAAACAAAAGATTGATTATATTGAAGATACTACCACAAAACTACAAGGAATGGATAGGTAAGAATTCCTTGGTTCAAACCTGGCTCTATTATTCTATGGAGGAGCATGTTAAAGGGTTGGTAAACACACTACTCACTGCGAAGGACGTGTGGGTTACAATCCAGGCCCTATATTCCAATGATGATTATTTTGCCCACATCTATGAGCTATATCAGGATGTTGTCAATCTTCGACAAGGAGAGTTATCTTTAATTCAATATTACTCAAAAATGAAGATTTATTGGTTGGAACTTAATCAGATGAGAATCTTCAATTTGAGAAACCAGCAGAAACTTTCCTCCAGCAAAAATATGCTAAAAAAGGCGCACCTTTGACTTACTGGTTTGCATTAATCCTGACTTTGAGCCTATTCGTGCCCAAATTCTAAGCAAGCAACATCTTCCACCTCTAAATGAGGTCTATTCTACACTACTTCGTGATGAAAGGTATCGCGTAGTTATGTCCTCTGCCATTGTGTATGTTGATTGATCGGCTCGTCTCTAAAGGACTCTCCTCTCTCAAAGGGAAGGACACGATGAATGATGCTCGGAGGGATACCAAAGGGACTAAGAAGAAAGGTACCCAGTTTTGCGTACTGCAAGATGACCAATCACTATGTTGATTCCCATTATAAATTTCATGGCCAGCCCTCCTCTAAGTAGGCCTATCACAGTAAAATCATGTCCTCTACTCAAGATGACATCATTCTAGCATCTAAACATGAATACGCCTCCCTGCAGCAAGACAAGTTACACATGAAGAATCTTCAATCCTCTGAGCTCTGAGGTATCCCATGTTGCTACAAATCAGTTAGGTATTGCACCATTGTCCTCCATACTTCATCTAATAATTCTTGGATTATCGATTCCGGAGCTAGTGATCATACAGTTGGTATGTCCCATCTTTTTCTATGCTTTCTCCTCTTTCTCTTGGTACAATGAAATTAGACAATGGTTCTTTCACTGATATTGTGGGTAAAGGGACTAGCCCCTAATCTTCTACTCTTGGTTTATCACTTGTCTTAAATGTTCCTCATTTATCTAAAAATCTCTTGTATGTTAGTGCCCTTACTAAGTCATTGAATTGTTCATAAACCTCTTATCCTACTCATTGTGTCTTCTAGGACTTGGCCATGAAGTAGGCAATTGGTGGTGGTCGTGAAGCCAACAACATATTTTATCGATCCTCGAGCTAACAACCATACTGAAGCTTGTTCTACCTCGTCTTCTCAGAATGTGTGGCTTTGGCACTGCCGTTTAGGGAACCCATTCAATAAAGTTTTGAAGTAATTACTTCTTTTCATGTCTTCTGATACATTTGAGTGAAAGTTGCAAATATAGCAAACATCATAGACATTTTCCACTATCACTTAATAAAAGTACTTCTACATTTTGTTCCCTTACTCATTCTCATATAACTTGTGTATACATGATGGAAGGAAAGTTTGAAGTTTTTATCACTTTTGCACGTTTTTATCTATGGGTCAAAACCCAATTTGCTTGCCATATCAAAATTTTGCAAAGTGATAATGTGGGAGAGTATATGTCACATTCATTGTTACAATTTGCACATGACCACGGCATTGAATCTCAAAACTCTTTCCCTCACACACGTCAACAAAACGATGTTGCTAAAAGGAAAAATCTTCACCATCTTGAGGAAACCCGTTCCCTGTTATTTAAAATGCACGTACCTAAGTTGTATTGACCAGAAGTTGTTTTAACTTCATGCTATCTCATAAATCGCATGTCCTCACGTATATTACATAACAAAGTTCTGATTGATAATGTGTCAATGCACAAACATGTTTCCACCATTCATTTACATGTCTTTGGATGTCTTTGTCCATTTGTTTTCTCATGAAAAACTCTCCAAGTGTTCTATCAAATGCTTGTTTTTGGGATACTCTTCCGTTCCATAAGGGATATAAATGTCTTGATCCTATCACTGGTAACATGTATGTCTCCATGGATGTTACATTTTTTAACATGTTCCATGGATGCTTATCACTTTCAATATGTGACATGGTAGATAATAGTGTGTTTAAGATGGTCAATTTTTTACTTTTAATGAGGATTTTGAAATTTTTATAAAAACTTATTAAAATTTTCAATATTTGAGTCCAAGTTTTTTGAATGGTTAGAAAACTAAAGAGTTAAAAAATATCATTACATGGCTTATTAGGCAAACTTAGCTAGACTTACATCAATTGTTAAAGAATTTCTAAGTGGATCGAGTCTGTATGTATATAATAAAGATGCTGAAAATTGGTTCGATCCAGTTCTTGAAGGTATGCTTCATTGCTTTCCTAGAAAAGCATTTCTCCATAGGTCATGATGAAGAAATTCTGGAGCAGTTTTCTTAGAAAAAAAAAATGACCATAAAAATTCAAACTCTTAAGAAAAATCTGTGCAGACAAATATAAAAAAAAAAAAAAAAATCTCATTTTACTACGAAAATTAAATTTCCCTAGAAAAATATTTGTAAACAAACATGCCCTTAATTTGGACCAGTCCATTCCCATCATATCAACTGATTCCAATATATTGCCGAATATGAATCTCATATTCTCTGCTATCAAAATAAAATTCCACAGGCTTGACGGACGAATAGATTGGGCAGGCCTTCCTCTGGCCATTTTCCACTATAGTCAAAGTGAGGAATGAAGTTTGAGAAATAGTTACCGTAGTTTTTCACCGTCCGATGGATGAATGGACTAACACGTGACACGATATTGTGAGATAGATTCATCGGTTTCAACCGGACTTGTTTGGCCAAAGAGAGATCCTCCAACATATTGCCAAACAGCAATCTGTAGGGAGGGCCTTCAAAGCCTTGGCCCTTGAGATATCTGCCCAACTTCATGGGTTTCCACCATATTCTGTACACCATCTTCCCTATCCATGAAACAATCAATAGACCACATACAACAAGGATATTCTGAACAATACCCCCCATTACCATTTTCTTCTTCTTCTTCTTCTTCTTCTACTACTACTACCCCTCTGTATACAGACAGAGAAATATAAAAAGATAAAGAGGCAATCGAAAGTCGCCGCTCTCTGGACGTCATGAGCCGATGGCTTTCCTCAGCAGCCTCTCTCTGTTACTTCTCATGGAAATCGAAATTGACTCGAGAGGGTTTCGAATCTTATTAAGGGATAACGACAAATTCGTCCGAATATCTTGCTGCAACCGGATATCCACAGGAACTGGGGTGGTCAGGGGTACATTTCGTTTTCAAATTTTACTGTAATAAGTTGATAATATTTTTATTTTAATATGATCAAATGTTACAAACATATAATTAATTATTGAAATAATTTTATAGAAAGTAATTCTTTAAGATAAAATGAGAATCAAATTTAGAATTCCCAATTTTTAAAATAAGTTGTGATCATCACTCTAATCTTTTATATTTTAAGTTATCGTTATATTCATATTAATACTCAAATTAATTTATGTTCTACATTTATAGCCAGCACTTTAAGATTGATATATAATATAACTTGCAAACATACCTTCATCATTTTAACAAGCTACAACAATGTTATCTGAATTGAACCATTAATTGAACTGTCTCCGAAGAAAGTTGGATTAAATAAGTTTCAACTGAGTTCAACAGTGGTCAAACTCATATCCATCAATATAATATTATAAATAATATTAATTAATTATTAATTAATTAAAATTTAATTAATAATATTATTAATTAAAATTTAATTGATTAGTTGAAATAAAAAATATTTTGCCACATCTAAATATAATAGAAAATTTATAAAATAAAAAATTAGCTCTTAGTCTCTTTCAGTTGCTTAGATTGCATTCTTCTTTCACTTTAATTATGTGTTATGAATAAAATCACTAATTTAGAACCGATAAGATTACTGAAAATTAACCCAAATTGTATGCTTTTCTTACTTGATCTTATCCAACCCTTCGGTGTATAAAGATATAAAACAAACATCATTTAGTGTAGCCAACAATTATCATACTTCTTTATGAGACCCTTTCTTTTCTTAATTTTGAAGTAGAAATTTTATTGGCACAAAAAATAAGGTAAAAAGTAGCTTGTTTCCAACACAAAGCATATTACTTAAAATCATAACTCTTCTTGAGATTACCATCAATTTCCACTTTTGCTCTTTGCAACGTCAAGCTAAATGCCCGAGAGAGAGGGAGAGATCAAATTTTAAAACACATTAAAGGGTTATATTTATGCAACATAAGATGAATTCATTTGAGAATACAATGAACTTTGGTCGAGTCCATAGCACCATTAATACCCAAGAAGAATGGGGAAAGGGGAAAAAAGAAGAAAAACTCTAAAAGACTTAAGAACCCCAATGCATGATACTGATTACCATACCTAGTTGGTTTTGAAAATTTATTCAAGGCCAGCATACAAGGATAAAGAATTCTAGTTTCATTTCCATTCATCTGCATTGGTAATAATTGAGAAATTAAGATCAAAACCTCAATTCGAACAAATGGAGGTTGCAATAGGTTCCACATCATCATCAGTGACTTGGATGACAATGAAGTCCCCTCTCACATCAATCCTCCTTTGCTCCTGCGATCTCGAGTACACATTGATGTCACTTGGAGAGTTACCTATGCTAGAGTTGTTAATTTCTACATGCTCATAATGCATAAAAGTTTTTGGAACACTTGATGTTCCTTCTGCTCAGGAACCTTCATCAAAGATGATGGACCAAACCTTTTAGATTGGTTCAAGGTTGTTTCCTTCTCTGGGTCAGGTTGCGGATAGCTTGGAGAGTAGGAAGCTTTGATCTTATTGAAAACATATGAACTTTTCGCCTTCTTGATGCTACAAGATCCCGAAGTGTCTTTGTCCCCCCTCTTGCTCTTTTGGCATTGTGTTTTATTTGGATCACCTACATTTGGGTTAACCTTTCCAAAAACAAGAGATTCTTTATTCTGCATTGAGAGATTGAGAGGGAAAGGTAGAGGGAGAGAGACTACCAAAGGTTTTAACCGTTACCAAAGAAGAGAAGGCTGAAAAAGGAAAGTTGGATAGTGTTTATGGTTGGAAAGGCACAGGGAGAGGCGTCTTTCACCGCCATTAGACAAGAGGAGGCTGAAGAATTAGAAAGTTGGATGGTGTTTAGGGGATTTTAATGTTGTTGTTTTTTTAGTAAGACTTAGAAAGCTTTTGAAATGTGATTGACTAACTTTAGGTACTCTCTAAACAAACTAAGTTATGGAAGAAATAAATATTTGAAGATTGGTAAAAGGTAGAACTAGGGAAAGAAATGACCAATTTTACATTCTAATGATTTCTCTGATATGAAATATTCAAATACTAGATGACATATTCACTTTCTCTTTTTCTTGAAAAATTTCATTATAATTTTGGTCTAGAGTGAGCGAGAAGTAAGAATAGAATTAAAATTATCATTTCTTCTTGACTGTCTCTTTGTATAAATGAACTCCATTGCCTTAGAAGTCACAACGTATCGACAACATTGAGTATAAGATTATAAAAATACCTTTATAGCCTAAAAAATTAATCCCCAATGGCTCGTTGTCCCCCTTTAACCCCCTCTTCCCCCCTCCCTACAACATCCTCCTCACCCCCCACCCTCCCCTATATTGGCTAGCTAATATAGGGAATGAGTGAGTTTGAAAAGTATTCTTAAATTGATGCTTCTTCTAAAAAAAAAATCAAATCCACTAAAGTTGAAAAACCACGATTTTCAAGAACCCAAAGATTAGCTATCAAAATGAGATCACTTCTGAACGAATTTTTAATCCAACACTGATATCAACTTGAAATGATTTAAAATTGGATAAGGATACGATGACAGAATAAATGGGTGTTAGAAGGAGAGGATGACAATTTGGACCCACCCATTAAACCTCACGTAAGGCTATGCATTAATTGTGACTTATAGATGACGGTCATCCAAATAAAGTTTTTCACCATTCACATTCTCATTATACTCAATTCATTAAATAGTTTTCTAATGGAATGATACCACTATGTTTAAGCAAATCTCCCCGCTAACACAAATATTGCAAGGGCGATTAGAGGTATTTTAAAAAGATCCAAGTTAAAAGGATATGGTTTCTGTATTTGTCTTGTCAGATATGCATCAATTTTAATTTAGCTTGATGCATTTTGGTTTAAGATGCAATCAGTATTCAATAGTATCAATCTAGTTAGTAGTTACACATGTTAGTGAAGGGGAAATAAAAGCAAATGGGGCACATTTCGTTTGTACCCATTCAGTGTGTGGGATAAAGGGTCCTCAAGTGATCGATTTATGTAATTATACTCGCAAGTATTAAACTTTCATAGTGAACCATCGCTATCACCAATTTCACCATTTTTGAACTCCACTACTAAATGTGTGAACATGACGATGTTCTTGTAGAAAGCAATTTTGAAGACATGTTAGTGTCCCACTTTGGCCAAGTTCCTATATTGTCAATTTCGTGAAGTGAGTCAAACCTTGCCCTGGATAAATGAAGATGTTGCAAGAAGTCTATGATGTAAAATTGAAGATCAAATGCCACTGAGGGCATCTTTCCACGTGTTTGATAACCAACAGGTAAAATGGCCATACTAGACCTAGGTTGAACCCAAACACACATAGGCAAGGACCAATAAAGCAAATGTATAAGGAGACATAATATTCCAAGCGTAAAATATTTTTTGTCTATCTGTCAGGCTCCAACCCTCGAGTTCTGGCTCGAGGCCTCGACGCTCTGGTATTCTGAAAGCAATATATGTTTCTATAAAATTCCTCTACTCTAAAGCTCAAGCCCTCGAAGCCTCTCGAGCCTTCACAAAATCACAGACATTTAACTCCTAGTCTCCTTCAGTTTCTTAGATCGCATTACTTCTTTCACTTTAATTATGTGCCATGAGTAGAATCACTAATTTAGAACTTATAAGATTACCAGAAATTAATCCAAATTGTATGCTTTTCTTGCTTGATCTTTTTTAGCCCGTCCTTATATAAAGATATAAAACAAACATCATTTAGTGTGGCCAACAGTTATCATACTTCTTCTGAAACCCTTTATTTTCTTAATTTTGGAGTAGAAATGTTAATGGCATAAAAAATAAGGTCAATAGTAGCTTGTTGCTAATACAAACTTAAAATTATAACTCTTCTTGAATGACTATCATAAATTTCCACTTTTGATCTTTGTAATATCAAGCTAGATGCCCGAGAGAAAGAGAGATCAAATTTTAAAACACATTAGAGGATTATATTTTAGGATGAATTCAGTTGGGAATACATTAAACTTTGGTCCATGCCATAGCACCATCAATGCCCAAGAAGGGGGGAAAGGGAAAAAAAAGGGAAAAGGGGAAAAACTTTAAAAGACTTAAGAACCCCAATGCATGATACTGATTACCATACCTTGTTGGTTTTGAAAATTTATTCAAGGCTAGCATACAATGATAAAGAATTCTAGTTTCATTTCCATTCATCTGCATTGGTGATAATTGAGAAATTAAGATCAAAACCTCAACTCGAACCAATGGAGGTTGCAGTAGGTTCTCCGTCATCATCAATGACTTGGATGACATTGAAGTCCTCAATCACATTACTCTCCTTTTGCTCCTGTGATCTCGAGTACATTTGATGTCATTTGGAGAGCTACCTATTCTAGAGTTGTTACTTTCTACATGCTCATAATGCATGCAAGTTTTTGGAACACTTGATGTTCCTTTTGCTCAGGAACCTTCATAAAAAATGATGAACCAAATCTTTTAGATTTGTTCAAGGTTGTTTCCTACTCTGGGTCAGCATGCGGATAGCTTTGATAGTAGGAAGCTTTGATCTTATTGGAAACATATGAACTTTTCACCTTCTTGATGCTAGAAGATCCGAAGTGACTTTGTCTCCCCTTTTGCTCTTTTGGCCTTGTGTTTTATTTGGATCACCTCCATTTCTATTTACCCTTCAGGAAACAAGAGATTATTTATTCTCCATTGAGAGATTGAGAGGGAAAGGTAGAGGGAGAGAGATTGCCACAGGCTTTCAATGTTACTGGAGAAGAAAAGGCTGAAAAAGTTAAGTTGGATAGTGTTTAGTGATGTACACCGTAAAATTACAATTTTACCCCTTAATATTAGATTAATTAGTCCTTATTTTATAAATATTAGATATGTTTAAATGTTGTTTTTAGTTTTACAGTTTATTTTGAAAAATATAAGAAAAGAAAATAAAAATGATAAAAAAATGACTAAGTAAAAAATACAGTCGACGTCACCTTCATAATGGTTAGATCAAGTTTGATTTAACCAGATGGGTTTCAGAACTTGCAACCTTCTACACTCATGTAATTAATATTTAAATTTTATTATCCAATTTCGAGTGAAAATCGAGTCTCATTTACCAACCCTTCTCATTGACTCTCGATTGGGTGCCCAACACCTAAAGGAAAATCTAAAGAAACTATTACCATCTCTTTTTCTATTTCCATTTCTTTTCTATTCTTTTCTTTCTCTGGTTGCAGGGACTCATGGGAGAAATAGAGAAGAAGGGCAGCCATACACAGTAGTCAGTCGGCTAAGGCAGAGAGTTGCAAACAGCAACGAGTAGAGATGAGAAGAGCTGAGAAGATGGTGGAGCAGCTGAAGCAGCAGCAGCGACCGAGTGCTTGATAAACAACAGCCAGCGGTGACACAGCAGCAGCAGAATCAGTCAGCTGCCCACATATTGCAGTCGAGGCAGGGAAGAACAGTACACAGGAGGCAGCAGCATCAGACTTAACAGCTGAGAAGGACAACTCTTTCTTTTCAAACAGAGAAAGAGATTGAAAGCAGGAAGGAGAGGAGAAACAGAGAGCAGCAGAGCACCAACAACGATAGGAACCTTTAGGCTAGATGTTAGGGTTTCATGCTCAATAGGAACCTTGGAAAAATAAGATTAGTAAAGTTGGTTCATGCATTTCCCTAATAAAATTAATTAAGGAACCATTAGGCTAGATGTTAGGGTTTCATGCTCAATAGGAACCTTTTCAATCTAAATTAATTTTTGTAACCCGGTGAATAATTTTTCTTCAATCATGGTGCCTAGGATTAGTTCTGTCACCAAGGTGTAAAGAGCCTAAGGATAAGTGGAAACTTAAGAAGATGCCGTGTGTTCCTCCACTTACCTGGGAACTTACCTGGCCATGATTGTGATTAAACTCTCATCGGAGACTTAGATTATTTGGAGAGAAAAGTAGGGCAAGTGTAGAAATAATCCTTAGGGTCCCATTAGCTAAATAAAAAATTTGATTGCATTATTGCAATTCAAATTTAGATTTAGGCATTCTTCTTGTGTGAATTTGGGTGAATATGAATGATCTTGTTTGTGTATGAAATATTAATGTCGTGATTAACACAATCGTCTAGTTCGAGTCAAGTCTTCTGTCAATTTACTGATCATTGTGTCCGGAGCTCAGTCTAGCTCAGTCATAGACAGTCCAACTCCATCACCACCACCATCATCTAAAATGGCCGAAGAAAGAGTCGAAGAAAGAACCCTCCAAGATTATTTTTCAGCAGTCACTCCCAATACACCATCAAGCATAGTTGTCCCACCAACTAATGCAGCCTTTGAACTCAAACCAGGCCTATTACATCTTCTACCCACATTTCATGGACTTGATCATGAGGACCCTTACCTACACATCAAAGAATTTTTAGAAATCTGCACCACCATCAAACTCCAAGGTATCTCTGATGAATCCATCAAACTTCGGTTATTTCCTTTTTCTCTTAAAGCAAAAAATGAAATTTTGGCTAAATTCTCTACCTCCAAATTCCATCACAACTTGGGATCTATTAGCAAACAAGTTTTTGAATAAATTCTTCCATGTATCTAAAACTAACGCCCTTAAGAAAGAAATTTCAAATTTTAATCAGAAAGAGGGTGAACAGTTCTATGAATTATGGGAAAGATTCAAAGATACGTTCAACAAATGTCCCCACCACGATTTTGAAACGGGAAGACTTGTGCAATTCTTTTATGATGGTTTAACCATATCAAACCGCACAATGGTCGAGTCTATGAAGGGTGGAGAATTTTGAATGCTAACTGCAACCAATGGATGGAATTTCTTAGAAACCTTAGAAGAAAGTTCTCAGCGATGGGACTTCTCCAAAAGAGATAATTTAGCCCAAACCTCAAAAAGAGGAGGTTTATACGAAGTTAGTACCGACTTAGATGTTAAGCTTGCAATCGCAAACTTAACAAAGAAAATCGATAATTTAGCGATGACTCAGGCGATGAACCCAACATTAGGAATGAATGCAGAGGTTTGCGCTATGTGTTCTAACTTAGGACACATTGCCCAAAACTGTCCTTCCTTCGGACCTAACACTGGGTGCTCAACCGAACAGGCCAACGTACTCAATGATTTTGGAAGACAGCAGGGAACCCCTTTCTTTGCCACATACAATCCTAATTGGAGGAATCATCCAAATTTTTCTTGACGCCAGAATCAACCACCTGTAGGTCAAGGACCCCCTCAATATCAAGGACCCCCGCAATATCAAGGTCCACCATATCAAAATTCATCATACCAACCACCTCAGAACCAACCATTCCATCCATCTCAAAATCATCCAGCCCAGTCAAATCAGTCTTATCAATCCAATCCAGCCCAGTCTTATCAATCCGGTCCATCTCAACAACGTAAGCCTTCTCTCGAGGATACGTTGCAACAATTCATGTAGTATACCCAGCAGGCTATGCACAAGCTTGAGACACAACTTGGGCAATTAACCACCGCAATAAGAGATAGGGAGAAAGGTAAATTTTCTAGTCAGCTTATCCCAAACCCCAAGGGCCAAAATGAAGTTTCATCATCTAATTCAGAAGACGCTAACTCAATTATTGCCTTGAGATCCGGGAGACAGGTAGATAATAAAATGAAATTACCTATGCAACCGGAAGACCAGACCACTGGTCATTCCAAGCATCAGGATGAACCATAAAAAATGTCAATATCAATATTCCTCTACTAGATGCCATCAATCAGATACCCTCATACGCTAAATTTCTTAAAGACCTCTGTACGGCGAAACGGAGAACTAATGTTCCCGTAAAGGCATTTCTAGCAGAAAATGTAAGTGCTCTCCTCCAACAACCATTCCCAATTAAACATAAAGACCCTGGGTGCCCAACCATTGCATGCACCATTGGTACATATGAAGTTGATAGGGCCTTATTAGATCTAGGAGCTAGTGTTAGCTTACTGCCATACTCCGTTTATGAGCAGTTGGGCCTGGGAGAGCTGAAGCCCACTCCTATCACACTACAGTTAGCTGACCGCTCTGTAAAAATTCCAAGGGGTGTGATAGAAGACGTTTTGGTGAAAGTAGACAAATTCTACTTTCCAGTCGATTTTGTTGTATTGGATACACAACCTGTTCAGAACAAAAATGGGCACATTTCTGTTATTCTAGGACGACTATTTTTGGCCACTGCGAAAGCTGTTATCAATTGCCAAAATGGCATGCTTAAGTTGTCGTTTTCAGATCTGACGACAGAACTCAATGTGTTTGGCTTATGTCGACAACCTTTCTGCACAGACGATCTGTGAGAGGTTAACATGATCCAGAGTTCTGTCCAAGAGTCCTTCCTTCACTTCATTTGTGATGACCCATTTGAGAAAATTATGTCCACTTTTAGTACATACTTCAATGAAAATGGTAAACAAGAAGTGAACGAAATATTTGACGCATCTCCATATGTACGAAGTTCCCCAAATTCAAACCTCTCCCTGTTAGTCAATCTATTCCGATCCCTTCTATCTAGAAGCGACCAAAGTTAGAGCTCAAGCCATTTCCTGAGACACTTAAATAATTTTATCTTGGACCATCAGAAATTTTACCTGTGATCATAGCTTCCGATTTAACTTCTGAGCAGTAGTCTAAACTCCTTGCTATTTTAAGAGATCACCGTGAAGCTATTGGATGGTCCATTGCCGATCTCAAAGGAATTAGCCCCTCTCTGGTTATGCATAAAATTCACTTGGAAGAAAATTCCAAGACATCTAGAGAACCACAGAGACGGTTAAATCCGGCGATGCAGGATGTGGTACGAGCTGAGATTTTAAAACTCCTCAAGACGGGTATTATCTACCCGATCTCTTATAGTAAATAGGTAAGTCCGATACAGGTTGTACCTAAGAAATCGGGTATTACGGTAGTAAAAAATCAGGATAATGAGTTGGTGCCAACCCGCATCCAAACGGGTTGGAGAGTTTGCATTGACTACCGTAAGTTGAATATTGTCACTCGAAATGACCATTTTCCTCTTCCGTTCATCGATCAGATGCTTGAGTAGTTAGGCGGTCATGCATTCTATTGTTTCCTTGATGGTTATTCCGGCTATAACCAAATCTACGTTGCTCTTGAGGATCAGGAGAAAACCACCTTCACATGTCCATTCGGTACGTTCGCATATCGCCGTATGCCATTCGGATTGTGCAATGCACCAGCCATTTTTCAACGGTGCATGATCAGTATTTTTTTCGATATAGTCGAACGTTTCTTAGAAGTTTTCATGGATGACTTCTCTGTGTTTGGGTCCACTTTTGACCAGTGCCTACACCATCTGAGCCTTGTGCTAATCAGGTGCCAAGAAAAGAACCTAGTATTGAATTGGGAAAAATGTCACTTTATGGTGAAGGAAGGCATAGTACTAGGGCACATTATCTCTGAAAAGGGTATCGAAGTGGACAAGGCAAAGATTAACCTGATCTCTAATTTACCAAAGCCCCAAACCATTAGAGAGATCAGGTCATTCTTAGGCCATGCTGATTTTTACAGAAGGTTTATAAAAGATTTCAGTAAAGTTTCAAAACCTCTCTGTAAACTCTTGACCAAGGATGCTAATTTCAATTTTGATGATGAGTGCATTTAAGGCTTTGAAAAATTGAAAACCGCTCTGACCTCCGCTCTGATAATACAGCCACCTGTTTGGTCTGTCCCCTTTGAAATAATGTGTGATGGCTCCAATTACGCAGTCGGAGCCGTTTTAGGACAAAGGTTAAATCGTTTGCCTCACGTTATCTACTATGCTAGCAAAACTCTCAATGACGCTCAGCTTCATTATTCCACCACGGAAAAAGAGCTGTTGGCAGTCGTTTTTGCACTAGACAAGTTTCAATCCTACTTAGTGGGTTCGAAGGTCATTATCTATTCCGATCATGCAGCACTTAAGTATAAAAGATTTCAGTAAAGTTTCAAAACCTCTCTGTAAACTCTTGACCAAGGATGTTAATTTCAATTTTGATGATGAGTGCATTCAAGGCTTTGAAAAATTGAAAATCGCTCTGATCTCCTTTCTAAGAAAGATGCTAAGTCTCGCCTGATCCGATGGATATTGCTGCTACAAGAATTTGATATGGAAATCCGGGACAAGAAAAGTTCCGAGAATGTAGTAGCAGACCACTTGTCTAGATTGATAACTGAGTTCACTGATGAGACCCGTCCTATCACTGAGTCCTTACCTGATGAGCAACTCATGTCAGTATCCCAAGTACCATGGTTTGCGGATATTGTTATTGTTACTGGTCAAATGCCCCCACATTGGACTAAGCAAAATAAGTCTAAGTTTCTACTCCAGGTCAAAAGTTTTATTTGGGATGACCCTTATTTGTTTAAACACTGTGCGGACCAAATCATTCGTCGGTGTGTCCCAGAAGAAGAGCAAAAACGTGTCATAAGTTTCTGCCATGACCAGGCCTATGGAGGGCATTTTAGCACTAGAAATACAACTGCAAAAATCTTTCAGTGTGGATTTTATTGGCCCTCCATGTTTCGATACACCCACACTTTCTGTGTCTCGTGTAATAGGTGTCAAAGATTGGGAAGTATCTCCCGTAGAAATATGATGCTTTTAAACCCCATCCTAACCATAGAGCTTTTTAATGTTTGGGGCATCTATTTCATGGGACCATTTCCTAATTCTTTTAGCCATCAATATATCCTTGTAGGGGTCGACTATGTGTCAAAATGGGTCGAAGTGGTGGCATGTAAAACTAATGACCACAAGGTTGTCCTCCGCTTCATTAAAGAAAATGTTTTCTTTAGATTTGGAATTCCACGAACCATCATTAGTAATGGGGGTAAACACTTATGCAATCGTCTATTTACTAATTTGTTAAAATCATATGGGGTGACGCATAAAGTGGCTACTCCTTATCACCCACAAATAAGTGGACAAGTGGAAATTTCGAATAGAGAGATTAAGCGTATTCTCGAGAAGACAATCAATTCAAATCGGAAAGATTGGTCTTCCAGATTCATTGACGCACTATGGGCGTACCGTACAGCTTTCGAAACGCCCATAGGAATGTCACCCTACCGTCTGGTTTATGGGAAGACATGTCATCTTCCGGTCGAGCTAGAGCACAAGGCCTATTGGGCAATTAAAAATTTCCATTTTGCTCTAGACTCTGATGGACAACATCGGAAACTTCAGCTTGTTGAGCTGGAGGAATTACGAAATGAAGCCTATGACACGGCTAAAAGGTACAAAGACCGGATGAAAGTGTTTCATGACAAACACATATTGAGAAAATCTTTTACAATTGGTCAGAAGGTCTTGTTGTACGAGTCAAGGATGCATCTTTTTCCTGGGAAGTTAAGGTCCAAATGGACAGGTCCATTCATTGTTTCATCTGTATTCCCACATGGGGCGGTAGAGACTAGGCATCATACAAGTGGTCGTGCGTTCAAAGTTAATGGGCAACGATTAAAGCCATTTTTATTGTTCTCCATTCCTAAAGAAGAGACCGAGGTCGAGTTAGCTGATCCTTCTGACCAATCACTCACCTATCCATCTTCATCATTTTCATTACCCAAACCCACATATCCATCTATCTGTCTGAGTCCGTCTGAATCTTCAGTGTCTAGTTTAGGTTTTCATTGAGTCAGTCTAGGATTTCCTTATTTGGTCCATTTTGCACCTCATGCATTCCTAGGTATGTCTAAACCCCGATTATTTGTTTTCTAAAATATTTCTTATTTTACACCTGGCCAACATTGAGGAAAATGTTCAATTTAAGTTTGGGGGTACTGATGTCATTTACCATTTTAAAAAAAAATTGAAAAAAAAAAATCATCATCTGTTTTGTCTTTGTGACTAGCAGACGTTAAAGAACTGGATAAGAGTCATGCAATTAGACGGTCGAGTTTTTGTCTGTCTAGAACACAACTCCCCCCAGACTTGTGTAGGAAAATCGTTTCCTTAGCTATGAGGGCGAGGAAGCTGGAAATCCAAGAGGAGCAACCCAGACCTCTTTGTGGTCGAAACACTCTGGCTGCAAAGAGGAAAGCTAAGAGGTTAGGAATCTGTCACAAATGTGGACGTGGGAATTGTAATGGAATAATATCTGAGCAAGGAGTTCGTTGTGTGATAAAAGCAAAACATAGGCGCATTAGTGAAAATAGACAGATTTATTTGGATTTAGTCAAAGGTAGAGTAAGTCCGGAAAGACTGAGACTCCTTGGTGTCCAAAGAACTGTTGATTTTCACTTAGGGGACTATAAACGTCTTGACAATCTGACATTAAACGAGTCATAGTTTTCTTAAGCAGAGAGAGACAAACTTAATCTTGTAAGGGTAGAGTAAGCAAAAGCTGAGACACCTTGGTACTTAACAAGAATGTCAATTTAGGTCTAAGAAAAGCATACGTCTTGACGATCTAACGTAAAAAGAGTCATATATATTTTTTAGCATTAAGATGTAAATAAAAATCTTTATATCATACTTTTCTGGAAAGATTTTTATAGGATTTATGCTCGGAAGTACATGTACACAGTCATATTAATGTTAGTCTGAAAAAGAAAAATTTTCATGAGTCAAGTGATAACCAGAGGAATACTAGTGGAGACTTAAACCCAGTGAGTTTTAGAGTCATTCTGTCCTTCTGAGGGTTATAAGTAAACTCTTATTTCTTTGTTAAGCGCATCGAGTCGTTGAGTGATCTCATTATCATTGATTTGGTCATATTACTAAGAACGCCATTAAAATTGAGTTAGTACACCTGGAAATTTTCTGAATTTATTCAAAGAAAAAAATCATCTTATGAAGTTTAGGATAGGATATAGGCCATTTTTGGACCGTTTGAGCCTTCAAGCCCACCTATTTTGGTCATTCCATCTTGATAGTTCCCCATTTGAGCCTAATATAGCCTCTTTTATTGACTAGACATATCTTCCATACCCAACTCTGTACATGGAGTTTGAGCCAAAAATTTATATCTATTACCTATCATCATATGAGAAAAGGTTAGGGAAGAATTTGGGATAGAATTCACTGAAAAATGAAAATAAAAGAGAAAATAAACATGGGAACATCCATACATCAAAGAGGGATGTTGAAAAAGAAAAGAAAAGAGGTTTCTTTATAAAAAAAAATGCTGAAAAAAATCCATAAGTCAAAATGGGATGTTAAAAAAAAAATTTGTGAAAAATATTAGAGGAAAAATATCCCTCTCATATTATGAAGACCTCTAACCTTTTCTTATGAAAATGTAAATTTTTAAAGTTTTTTATCCTTTCTTTGATATGACCCGGTCCTAAGCCTCGTTTCTTCCTATTAGAAAGTCCTATTGATCCTAAGTCTAAATAAGGTATTTCATGTAGAGAATAGAGGAGGAAAAATAAAGGTGTTTGACTCAACGTTCTTAAGAAAGTGGCATCTAATCATGAGATTAATTAGTTTCTTCATCTATGCCGTCTTTGTTTAAAACATATGTGAGAACTTTGATTTGAAAACATAAACTCTACTCACATATACCTTGAGAGAAAATAAACCCACCTTTGACGTTAGTCTTTCTGAGAGATATATCTGGTGAGGATTGAAGTCAAAGCGTATTTTCCAATGTTGGTTATAAAACTTGTGTCAATTTGGAAAAAGAGGACTGTCTTAATAATGGCTATCACACACAACACTCCGAGTATAAGTCTTCTAAAATGAATTTTAGAGTTGGATGATATTTAGATTTTTGGCTATGTGTTTTTGTTGAAATTAAAAATAATTTTTTTTTTTGATGTTTGTGGGTATCATCACTGGAAACCCTCACGAGATTATAACTCGTCCACAAGGGGTAACCTAGGGGTTTAAAGGCTTATTGCATACACTAAATGCAATCGAGAGTGCCAGCGAAAGTGGTGTCATATAGAATTTTAATTTTCTGTTTTAGTTTTTAGTTTTGCTCGAGGACTAGCAAAATCTAAGTTTGGGGGTATTTGATGAACACCGTAAAATTACAATTTTACTCCTTAAGATTAGATTAATTAGTCCTTATTTTATAAATATTAGATATGTTTAAATGTTGTTTTTAGTTTTACAGTTTATTTTGAAAATACAAGAAAAGAAAATAAAAATGATAAAAAAATGGCTAAGTAAAAAATACAGTCGACGTCACCTTCATAATGGTTAGATCAAGTTTGATTTAACCAGATGGATTTTAGAACCTGCAACCTTCTACACTCCTGTAATTAATATTTAAATTTTATTATCCAATTTCGAGTGAAAACTGAGTCTCATTTACCAACCCTTCTCGTTGACTCTCGATTGGGTGCCCAGCACCTGAAGGAAAATCTAAAGAAACTATTACCATCTCTTTTTCTTTTTCCATTTCTTTTCTATTCTTTTCTTTCTCTGGTTGCAGGGACTCATGGGAGAAAAAGAGAAGAAGGGCAGCCATACACAGCAGTCAGCCGGCTAAGGCAGAGAGTTGCAAACAGCAGCGAGCAGAGATGAGAAGAGATGAGAAGAGATGATGGTGGAGCAGTTGAAGCAGCAGCAGTAGTGACCGAGTGCAGTGATAAACAACAGCCAACGGTGACACAGCAACAGCAGAATCAGTCAGCTGCTCATATATTGCAGTCGAGGCAGGGAAGAACAGCACAAAAGAGGCAACATCATCAGACTTAATAGCTGAGAAGGACAACTCTTTCTTTTCAAACAGAGAAAGAGATTGAAAGCAGGAAGGAGAGGAGAAATAGAGAGCAGCAGGGTAGTAGCAACGATCAAACAGCAGCCAGCTGAGGGGCAGTGACTGAGCCGAAACAGTGAAGGAGGCAGCCAGCTGAGATGCACAGCAGCCAGCACCGCATCCAAAGATAGCAGCAGAGAAGGAGGAAGCAGCCGAGGGAGAAATAGCAGCCCGCTGAGAAGGGAATCCATGCACAGCAGCAGTCCAAAGCAGAGGCTGAACAGAGCACTGAAAGCAGTAGCAGAGCGACGCACACAAGCAACACGGCCTGGCCCTCTAGTTTTGTTTCCAACGGTCAATCAACAGAGATAAAGCAGAGGAAGATAAGAACCAGCTGCCGTGTAACAGCTAGGAATCAAATAAGAAGAAGAAAAAGAGATGAGAAAGAAAAAACAATAGAGCTACCATGAAGTAGCTGGGTTTCTTGAAGATAGATAGGGATAAGGAAAGAGAAAAGAAGAAAAGATAAGAGAGGATAAAGAAGAATTTGATTTTTGAATCAGATAAGGCAGCGACTGAACCGATAGTAGAGAAAAGATGAGGATAAGGATAAGAAGCAGCCGATCCTCAGCTGGGTTCCAAAGCAGAGAAAGATTTGAAGCAGCTGCCGTGTAGCAGCTGGGAACTCAAAAATCAAGATAAGATTTAGATGAGAAGAGAACTGTCGTGTAGCAGCTGGGAAGGAAGAAGGTTAGCCGAACAGAGAGCTAGAAACCGAGAAGGAAGATAAGGCAGCTGAACTGTGTAGCAGCTGGGATAAGGTAGAGCAAAGAAGGGATAATGAGAGATAAGATAGAAGAGATAAGCAGGGCAAACTGCCGTGTAGATAGAAAAGACAGAAGGGAAAAGATAAGGAAGTAGTTACCTGCCGAGAGAAGAGATAAGATAAGGAGAGATAAAAAAGAAGAGAAGATGAGAAGATTAGTTAGCCGACGGAGATTTTGAAATGGGTCCTTATCCCGACTGAGTTTGAAGGGTCTCTTTTCTCATCCATTCTCTTCTATAAATTCAAGTGTTTGAGACCATTGAAGGTTGAACCGGGCAAGACGTCGAAGGGACTGAAGTTGGACGACCAAAAGACAGAGGAATAAATATTTAATTTCTTGTAAGTTATTTTTTTTTTTAATATAAAGTCCAAAGAAATGTATTTCATTTCCAAATTTTTAAATAAAATTCATGGCGGTTTGTTTAGATTTATGTTATTCCCAATTATTGAATATTTGATAATGATGGTTTTTAATTTTTATTTAATTTTTTTTATGAACTTTATGAAACAAATTAATTTTAGAATTTTTAAAGGAAAAGTGGAACCCCTTTTAGGATCAGTGGGACTTGACCAATTTTCCAGTCTACGGTTCTTTTAAAGAACGATTTGTTTTAGATCTGGAAAATGCAAGTTTAAATCTCGCTCAAGCCTAAGGCTTGATTTGAAAATTTCCGATTTAATAGAAGACATAATTATTCTAATTAGAATTTTATTAAATAAGGAACTTGAATTATATTTAATAGTTCCAGAATATTTCATAGTCTAGGCCATGTTTTTATTTTTAATAGGATAACATACCGCCTTTGATGTTTGACCCGATTCCATTGTAAAATATGTAAACAATTTATTTATTCTTGATTTATTTTATTTTATTTTCTCAACAATCATCAAAACAATTTAACTAGGTTAGAAACATTTTATTTGTCTCTTAAATTTACATTTTAAATTAAATTTAGGTCATTTAAATTTACTCCATTATTTTAATCAAAATTTAATGTTAACTACCAAAACTAGGTAATAAATTAATTATTGTTCTAAATTAACTATATGTTTAGAAACTTATTTTCTTAAATCACATTATTTTAATAGTGCCATTTTCTATTTCATACATATATTTTGTCGGTTTCCCTTGGGTACGACCTCGCACTCATACTTTATACTATAAACTGGTTCGTACGCTTGCAAGTTAAATTAAAATAACATCATTTAGGATTGGAAAGGAAGAGGGAGAGCAATCTTTCACCACTTGTGGAGAAGAAGAGGCAAAAGAAGGAATGTTGGATGGTGTTTAGGGTTGGAATTTAGGGGTTATATAATGGATTTTAATGTCATTGTTTTTTAGTAAGAGATAGAAAGCTTTTTAAATGTCAATGACTAACTTTAGGTACTCTTTAAACAATCTAAGTTATGGAAGAAATAAATGTTTGAAGAATGGTAAAAGGTTAACCTTGGGAAAGAAATGACCAATTTTATATTCTAATGATTTTTCTAATATGAAATATTGAAATACTAGATGACATGTTCACTTTATCTTTTTTTGAAAAATTTCATTATAATTTTGGTCTAGAGTGAGCGGGGAGTAAGAGTCTAGTTAAAATTATCACTTCCTCATGACTCCTCTCTCTATATAAATGAAATCCATTGCCTTAGTAGTCACAACATATAGACAACATCGAGTATAAGTTTATAAAAATATCTTTATACCTTAAAAAATTAAACCCCAATGGCTCATTGTCCCCCTTTAACCCTTTCTTTACACCATCCTCCTCACCCCCCTGCTCTCACCTATATTGCCTAGCTAATATATGGAATGGGTGAGTTTGAAAAGTATTCTTAAATTGTCTTTTCAAATCTTCTCTAATCACCTCAACCGTTATCCATAGTGATTTTAATCTTATTCATTGTGATTAAGAGCGGATGATTTTCTAGGGTAATATTATAGAACTAGATCCAAACCCTAAACCTAGCATCTTCCTCGGTTGCATGCACTAAAGATCAAAATCAAGCATTGGAGACCGAAGCAAAGGACAATATTGAAGAACACATTTTCAAGAATTATGGAAGCCCAAGGGAAGTATTGTTTATTTCTTTTTATTAATCATGTACGGTGGATTAGAACTTTGTGATCGAACCACCTAAAAAGAGAGACGTCGAGGATTAGACCTTGGTGATCAAACCTCTTTCAAAATTAGGGTGTATTTTCTGGGTGTGAAACTCTTTCATAGTGTATTCCGGATAGCCCAAGGTTGGGTGATTCTAAGAATAGACGTATGCTTATTTAAACTGAACCACTATAAATTCTGTGCATTGATGGTTTGAGTGTGGTTTGTTCTATTTGGTTTTGATTACTTTGATTCATTGCTTGTTTGTTTTGTTCTCTGCATATTTGTTGAATAAATAATTTAAAAAGGGTAATAAAAATTGAAAGAGATCCTATTCAACCCCTTCCCCCTCTAGGGCTGGTATCGTTCTAGCCCAGGCTTACACAAAATAGACACACTGGAAGTGAATTGTTCATTAAAATTTGAAGGTGGAAAAATATTCTATTAAGTAGGCAATTGGGCCCAAAAATACTAAAATAAGTGGCCAATAAAATAGTCATATGGTTTAGGGCTCGATTTCATGAATTTGGTCATGAAAAGATCCAATTAACTAGTGTATTTGCAAAGAAAGAAAATTGACATGATTTTTTTACTTAAAGTCAACTCTACTATATAAAAAAGGAGAGACAATTTTTAGCAAATTCTTCAGTTTGAAGTTAAATACCCAATGGGTTTCAAGCTTTTTGTTAATTCTTCTTTATGAGAGTCACCATAGGCATCGTCATTAAAATTTTGGGTTGCCCCTTGTGCCAAAATTTGTTGGATTATTTTGATTTAGGTGAAATTTGATAATTTTATCATAAATTCATAGGTGACGCAAAAGGAACTAATCTTATTTTAAATGTCCATAATAAGCCACAAAATAGATTGACTTCTGAGAAGATAAACGAACTTCTGTACCCACTGCAACCAACGGTTGAAAGGAAGAAATCAATGGAGGTGGCCAGAGTCAAAGTTTCGAGATCATGATTTATTCTTTGTTCCCATCAACTTGGATCACATCTTCGCCTACGATGATCAATTGTCCAAATGGATCGAAGAGTCATAGTAGCCAGTTCTTCATGATCTTAACATGGAACTACTCTACGTAGAGTTGGCAACAATAGATTAGGGCGGCGATGATCATAAACCAGTGGAGTACGAATATCGCCATTCAGTTCGTGGATATAAACCCATGACTGAGGGTGGGCGATGTGACATCCTGAGGAGGAGTAACCAGATAGCCGGACATAGGCATTCAGTTAGTGGATGACCAATGTTGATGTTTGCAAATTTTAAATTTATAAATCTCGCAAGTGCATGAACCATTTATTAATATAGTGTTATGCGTGCGAGGTCGAACCCAAAAGAAATAACAAAATATATGCCTAAAATTAAATTGGTACCTTTAAAAATGTGTAATCTTAAGAAATCTAATACATGGAATTACAATTTTAATTTTGATCTTAAAAAGTCAAAGTTAAACCATTATTATCTAACTTATGAATTTAACAAGTCGATAATCAAATCCAACTTCTTTTTATTAAAGTGGGGAAACAAGTCGATAATCAAATCCAACTTCTTTTTATCAAAATATCATAACTCTAACCCTAGTTAAAGAATCTTGAGAGAGAGAGAGAGTTTGCGTATAAAGAATTAAAAATTAAATATACAAGTATCATAATAAAAACATAAATTGAACAATTTTTATACAACAAATATACAAAGTGTAAAATGTAACAAAAGACAAGAAATAAATTGACAACTAATGTAAATGACATAATAAATAAATGCATAATTTAAAGGTGGTTATGGAATTCTTCTCTCTTCGTCCAAAATAAATAAACAAATAAGAAACCTAGATCTGAGATTCAACGCTTAGAATTCAAAAATCAATTCATGCCATTTAATTAAAAATTCATAAACTTTTATCTAATTAATGTTTAGATTTCAGATTCAACACTTACAACCAAAGTTCTAACCAATAATTAAACAAAGTATACAGATTTAAAATTAAATAAAAAGGGCATTGAAATGAAATCTGAATAATTGGACTTTCTAGGATTCTAAAATAAAACGTCTCTTATTTATTTAATGAAAGAATTCAAGTACAGGTATACATAAAATTAAGTACAAGAAAGACATAATAAATGAAAAATTACAACTCTCACTTTTAAAATTTGAGTGGTGTCTCTGTCTCCTTGCCTTTTCTCGTCAGCCTTTGGTCCTCTTGGGCTCCAAGTCAAATTTGAATTCTATGGTGTGCCCAGTACTCTATTTATAGGCCCTAGGTTGGAATGGACGGTTGGGATTAAATCTTTTAGAAGTGGATGGAGGAGATTTTAAGTTAAAAAAGCTAGGGTTACAAGGCATACACGAATTTTGGGGTGGCTTGGCTTGGAGGCTAAGTAGTGAATGAGAGAAGATAGGAATTTGGAGAAAAAATTAGGATTTAGGAGAGAATATTGGGCATGGGCGAATTTTACATGTGTTTTAGGGTTTTAATGCAATACAATGCAATGAATGGATGGGATTGAAAGTTAGAATGACTAGATGGATGGATGATTGGGAGATGGCATGGCTAGGGTGTTGACTTAATGATATGAGAATGAGGTGGTGGAGATTGTGCAAAATTGTGTGGAGTTGTGTGGATTGAGTGGTGATGTATCCATGACAATGCATGGGCACATGGATAGGATGGAGTTGCTTGGGTTCCAAGTTATTATTGATCTATGGCTAGGATTGAATGTGATCTAGATCTAAGGGCTCTAAGGTAATTTGGTCAAAATAAATTCTATAAAAGATAAGTATCCTGATGAGGGTTTAAGATTAAAAGGTTGATCATGATGATAGATGAATTGGATGGCCTAGATCTAAGATGATGAATGTATGCAATGGATATGGAAAGGGGGCTCTAGGGTTTTACCTAATTTTTATGCATGAGATGAATGGTTAAGATTGAAGATAGAGAATGAATTGTAGAGATGAAATTCGAATGGACAAGGCTTTAGGCGTGTGAACGGGTTATGGGCTTAGGGTTTTGGACCTATAAATGAGCACATGGGCCTCCAGTGGATCTTGGGCCTGAGCTTGAGGACTTGAGCCTTTGTTGGACTTTGAAGTGCACATTGGCCTGGCCCAACTGTAATATGTGCATGGACTGCTTGTGGCCTAGCCCAATGTTGGTCTGTGAAGCTTAACTTTAGCCCTTTGGCCTTTGAATTGCAGGTTCTCTCTTCCATAATTTAATAATTAACTTCACCACTTTAAAATCTAAAATATTGATTTAATCTAGACTCTCATAGATGGATCTAGACTGACCAATTTACATTGAAAATCCTAAAAGTGGTCTGAATTAAATTATTAAAAATCCTGGGTCTTCTCTTTTAAGCTCAAAATTTGCAATTATCCACTGACATAGCTTGATTTCCTCTATTCTCCATTTTTAATCTACAAAACTAAGAAATTGTATTAAATGCACCAATATACATAAAATTGAAATGTAGCTGGTCCAATAATTAGGGGTAAAAATGTAATATTTTAGAGTTCAACAACCATCTGCTTCGAATAGAGGAGAGAAGGCAATGCAAAGGAGAATGAAGGAAAATAGGAGCAATCAACCACCAGCTTGTCGTCGTAGATTTGTCGATGTTTAATCTGATTCTTCGGTAAGTGACAACAACAATGACGATGGCGCAGCTACTGGTGAAAGTGGTGGTTTCCACGATTGGGGTTTTGACAGGAGATGATGTGGCAGAGGATGAGAGTGCTATTGTTCCACCTATCTATGTATTAGGGGGACAATTTGCAATACACCTCCTACTGGAAGTGCAGATATGCCTACACATGGTGCTACATGGGTAATATACGAACCATTTTACTACTGGGACGATTTGTTGTATCGACCAGTAGACATGGACTTTCTATCAAACAATCTAAAATCAATATTCATCAGTGACGAGTCATCACATAGAGGTTCCTTCGCTCATGTGTCACATAGAGGATTATTGTAGAAAAATGAACATGGTTAGTGGAAAAGTTTTGTCTTCAGATTAAGATCTATAAAAATTTAGTTTCAATGAAATATTTTAATTATGATATTAAAGGCCACAAAAAATTAATAATGTCGTAAAAATTATGTTTATTCCTTTGAAAGTGTAATTTAAGATAAAAATTATGTTACAATTCAATTCCAAGTGAATAAATAAAGGAAAAAAAGGTGTAAATATGGACCACAAAAAGTGATACATAAGACATTATGAAAACCGCAACAAAATAAATCTTCCAATGTTCTTGTGATTGATAATACCAGAACAGATTGTGGCATTTGTTTTCTTTTTTACTTTATTTTAGAATTTATAAAATCAACATTAGATCAAACTTGAATAGTTGTCCAAATTATTACCTTTTAAAGAAAAATTATTCTATTTTGTATATCAAATATTCTTGTAGAAAAACTTTTATAGGTCTTATAATTTTATGATTTGCAATTCACAATTTACGATCTAAAATACAAATGCCATAAGAGTGGATGGAGATACTGAGACAGAGAGAGCTGAAATAATCCGCTTGACAAAATCAAAGCTGCTGGTGTACATGAAAATGGGCCAACAATAAGAAACCATGCATTTAGATTCACGTGGGTACATTTAGAGAGAACCCGATTTGATTTCCATTGATCAAAATATACAAGATTTTGAATATAATAATGATGATGACAACAATGATGACCATGTCTGAAACTTGGGGTAGATTGTGGAAGGTTTTGCTAAAGGGTGGTGATATATTCACCCTTTTCTTGTGCTTTCTTATTTTACCTTTGCACATGTCCCAATTTTTCAAAAACTTCTCTTCATTTCTCAATTCATCTATTCTTTTAGCCCACTTGTATCCATTCTTCTCTTCTCTGCTTTCTTATTTTCTCTTCTCCATTCTCTTCTTCTTCAAGTTTTGACCTTCTCTACTTCTCTTTATTTTCCCTATCTTTTCTACCTCTCTCTTTCACTCTACACTATCGTGCCTGCACCCTGTCTCCTACTGATAAATGAAAAGGCCAGTTTAGAGAACATCCATTGTATGCCTCCTACTGACAACTGACCTTATATACACTTAGAAACTGTTGGATAAAATAGAGAGAGTTTGAGTGAGATTGTGCTTCCTAATATTATTAGGAGTCCTCTATGTTTTCTTATAAATACACCAGCATTACTGTAATTGAATTACAATAATAATAATCTCCCTTTCTCCCATGGTTTTTTCTCTTAGGGGTTTTCTACGTAAATCTTGTATTATGGTGTTTCATGATTTGTGATATACGTTTCTACATGGTATCAGCCTAATCATCAATCGTGTTAATGGTCGACCGACGTTGTACCTCTCAGACTGCTTTAGTGTGGCATTCACACCTCTGCTGTAGCTGCCACGCATTCGATCTGTTGGCTTCTGCGTTTAGTTTTTTTCCAGATCTGGTTCACCCAGACCAGTCAAACACCAATCTCAGATCCCCTTCTTCCGACCCTCAGATATACTCCCAGATCTGTTCCCACTGATTCTGATTAGTCTTTCTGCCCACCTGGTGGTTAGATCTGTTAGTGAGATCCGTCGGACCGCTCTATGTTGCTTGGCTCTCCTAGTTGCCACTGATCTGCGCCAGATCTCTGCTTCATCAGCCTTCCACCTTTCACAAGACAACAACCAAAGTTGTTGCTTTTGTTTGGCTTCTTCTGCACCAAGCCCAATTTTTTTTTTTCTAGAGTCCTCAAATCTCCAATACCTACTTGTCTTTGATCCAAGCAGAATATTTTTTGTCTCCTTTTTTTTTGGTAGGTGGTCTGCATGACCCATTGGGTGTTTCCCAAGGGACTATAGTTTCAAATAGTACCTCGGCAAAAAACAAAAAAACCCATTTTTTTTAATGGGTACAAATTCAAGTCTCAAGTTGTCCTCCATTCTGTTGAATGAAATAATTATGTTTAGTGGTTGAAAGCAGTTACCCTATCTCTAGGTGGCAAGAAAAAGTTGAGTTTCATAAATGTCACGACTGTCTGCCCTCCACCTGCATCTAAAGCTCCAGCTACAAATACAAAAGGAACTTCAGCTCCAGTTGTTGCTTCCACTTATATTGATTGGCTATCTAGTGACCAACTTGTTTGCTCGTTGCTTCTTAATTCTATGGAACCACATATTGCTGGCATTTTTACCTTCTCCGACTCTGCAAAGGAATTATGGGAGTAAAAATAATATTGTTTTTGTGTGTTTGATATTAAAAATGAGATTGCAGCTGCATTACAAGAGATAGAAAATTTAGTGACTATTTTGGATAGATGAAAAGACTGTGGGGTGAATTAAATATGTATCGACCACATACTACTGATGCACATACTCTCTTGCAATGAGCCGAAGAGGATAATTTTTTTTCCTTACTCAGTAATTTGAAGCCTGACTATGAACAACTGAGGATCAATATTCTTATGACTGATCCGCTTCCTTCCTTGATTAATGTCTGTGCTACTATTCAACGAGAAGAAACACGGAAAAAGACTATGAATTCTGATCTACAACCTTCCTCTGAGAAATTTGAATCGAGTGCACTAGTTGCTAATAAAAGTGATTGCAGAAACAACTTTGAGTATGAGAAAAAGAAAGTTATTGCTCACAATAAAGGCCTAAAAGACCTTTTTTGGTGTGAACATTGTGACAAAACTAGGCACAACATGGATCGTTGTTGGACTTTACATCCTCACCTCAAGTCCAATTGTGACACAAAAAAGAAAGATCTTGTTGTAGTCGTGGACACTTCGACCACTATAAATCAGTTGAGTCAGCTTCTGGACGATCTTTGTATGTCTTTGCCATCTCCACCAAGTCAGTCTGCTTCCTCTCATACTGCAGGTAACCTACATGCTTTTTTTACTTCTCACTCTATTTGACATTCTTGATTATTGATTTTGGAGCCATTGACCATGTGGTTAATTCTCCTTCTTCGGTGTCTAATTTTTCTGAAAGGTCTCCTACTCATGATGTTTCTTTGGCCAATGGAACTATGGTTCCCGTGGTAGGGAGTGGTAAAATAGATTTTTTTTTTCCAAATAGTGTCCCCTCCACTGCTCTTCTTGTTCCATCTTTTCCAACTCAACTCTTATCGATTGGAAAAATTATTCATACTTTAAAATTTGATGTTATTTTCTCTTCTAACTCTCTTATCTTTTAGGCTCGCACTTACAAGAAGACAATTGGTGAATGCACATTTTGCATCAACGCCAAGTCGTATTTTGTCATATCTTTTTCCATCTATTTCCATTAAGTCTAGTGTTTGTGGTATTTATCAATTTTCTAAACAAACACGTTTAGCATTTGTTTCTTCTATGTCTAAGTCTGTTGAGTGTTTTGAACTGATTCATTCTGATTTATGGAGTGTTCAATTGTTTCTTATGATGGATTTAAATATTTTGTGTTATTTATTGATGATTGCACTCGTACTACTTGGTTGTACTTACTAAAATATAAAACTAAAGTGTTATCTACTTTCAAAGAGTTCCACACCATGGTCACTGCCCAATTTAATGTCAAGATTAAAAAAAAATTGATCTGACAATGACACTAAATATGTCAATGCACCTTTCACTGGATATATTCATAGCAAAGGCATCATTCGTCAAACTAACTGTGTGGGAACGCCACAACTGAATGGTGTGGTAGAGCGGAAAAATGTCATATCTTAGAAACTGCTCGAGCACTTATATTTCAGAGGCATGTCCCAAAGAGGTATTGATCTCATGGAGTATTGACTGCCATCTATTTGATTAATCGTCTTCCTAGTCGAATTCTCAACTTTAAGTCACCATTGGAAGTGTTGAAGAATAGAACGACTGATCTCTCTTATTTACAGGTGTTTGGGTGTGTCTGTTATGTGCACCAACAAGCTCTTCATCATGATGGTTGGATGCTCGATCTGCTAAATGTGTCTTTTTTGGATATTCCTTCACCAAGAAGGGATATATTTGTTACTACCCGACATTTCTTAAGATCATCATCTCTCGTGATGTACATTTTGTTGAATATGACTTCTTTTTCAAACCACAGGATGAGTCTAGAAATCGGTCCCAGGGGGAGAAGGTGTCTAATTTGGTACAGCTTCCTACTACACCTGATGAGGTCGCTCCAACAAAATATATGCTCCTTCTCTACCTCTATGAAGATCGCGGAGAGAGATTTGTCCTCCAGAAATAATGAAAGATTTCTTCACTTAACATGTTCTGTCCTACCTTATACAGAATTATTTGACATGTGCTAATGTTACTCGGTTCCATTTTGACTTCTTGAGTGCTATGTCCAATGATCAAGAGCCAAAAACTTTTTGAGAAGCTAATTCCAATCATGTTTGGAAAAATGCTGTGAAAGAAGAATTACAAGCTCTTGATAAGAATCACACATGGGATATTGTCAGATTGCCCCCAGAAAAAAAAAAAATTGGGTGTTGATGGATATACAAAATAAAATATAAGAGTGATGGGATTGTGGAATGACATAAGGCAAGACTAGTTGGTAGATAATTTACTCAAACTTATGGAGAAGACTATAAAGAGACATTTGCACCTGTTGCAAAAAATAAACACATCCCGAGTTCTCTTATCCTTACCAGTAAATCGTGATTGAAATTATTCCAGATGGATGTTAAAAATGCATTTCTGCATGGTGATCTAGAAGAAGTTCATATGAGCATTCCTCCTGGCCACCCACAAGAACCAAAAGTTGGCTCTATGTGCAAACTAAAAAAGGCTATATATGAGCTTAACCAATCACCACGAGCCTGGTATGCTAAGCTCTGTTCTGTTCTTTTGGTTAATGGATCTAAAAGAAGTGCAGCGGGTTCTTCTCTGTTTATTAAAAGTGGTATTTCTGGTACCACTGTTCCTTCGGTGTATGTTGACGATATAATGATCACTAATGATGATCAAAATGAAATCTCAAGGTTGAAAAAACTTTTTCACAAGCAATTTGCTGTTAAGGATCTAGGAATCCTAAAATATTTTCTTGGATTAGAAATTGCCTATTCAAAAAGAGCATATTCCTTCATCAACGAAAATATGTGTTGAATTTGTTACACGAAACTAGAAAGATGGGAGCACGACCATCAGACACTCCTACTAAAGTGGTGGTAAGCTTAATGATGATGGTGAATCCTTCCCTGACATCAGACAGTTTCAAAGGTTGGTTGGTAGAATAATTTATTTAACAATCACTCTCCCAGATATTACATATGCAGCCAGCTTGGTTAGCAGATTTATGCATGCACCTAAAGTCAGTCATATAAATGATGTCACCAGAATTTTACAGTACATGAAAGGATCACTAGGAAGAGAGGTATATGGGTGTGCAAGAATGGCCATTGTTCTATCACTGCATACATTGACGCTGATTGGGTTGGGTGTCCAGTTGATCGAAAATCTAGAATAGGTTTTTGTACCTTCATTGGAGGAAACTTGGTAACATGGAAGAGTAAGAAACAGAAATCGTAGCTCGATCAAGTGCAAAAGCTGAATATAGCGCAATGGCTTCAACCACGAGTGAAATTATTTGGCTCCGATCTTTATTGCAGGATTTGGATTTGGTTCAACTCAGCCAACAAAAATATTTTTTGATAATCAGGCTGTGATACATATTGCTTCAAATCTAGTGTACAATGAGTGGACTAAACATATTGAGGTGGACTGTTATTTTGTTCGAGAAAACGTGCATGCCATTGTTATTTGTACTCTATTTGTTCGCAGTGATCAACAATTAGCAGATATTTTCACTAAGAGTAGTTTAAGGAGGTGTTGTCCAAGTTGGGCTCCATCGATATCTTTGCACCAACTTGAGAAGGAGTGTTGGATAAAAGAGAGAGAGTTTGAGTGAGATTGTGCATCCTAATATTAGTAGGAGTCCTCTGTGTTTTCTTATAAATACACCACCACTACTATAATTGAATCACAATATTAATAATCTCTTTCTCCCGTTGTTTTTTCCCTTAAGGGTTTTCCACTTAAATCTTGTGTTATGGTGTTTTATGATTTGTGATATACGTTTCTGCAGAAACTACCACATATACTTCTAGTCAAAGTAAAACATATGCATATGCAACAACAAATATGCCTCATAAGAGCATTACCATTGAACCCCTTTCACCAACATTCAAAATCATAAAATCAAATTGTGCACAATATCGTCACTCGAAAGCCATGCTTCTTACAGTACTCGATGAACTTAGAGAGGATCTTGCCGTTGTCAGCACAATTGTCTTCGATCATGTGCTTGATCGTCTGCGACTCTAAAGTGACCGCTTCCTCCACTTCAAATGTCTCCCCTTCTGAGCTCTTTAGAGTCGCCATCTTCGTTGATGCCATTGGAACCGATGTGGGACTCATTCGTACTCCAAGACTATCCAAGCTAGGTCATGCTTTCCATGAAAAGTCAGATTCGAATCCATTCACTCTTCTCACCAGTCTTGCTCAAGTTACCCATGAGGCCATCCCTTTTGACCCATTGACTTCCATTTACATTCCATCCATTTAACTCAATATTTCCCAGAAGAGACGATCAGCTTTGGGTTGCTTGGCTTGAGTGGAGGCAGGGAGGATGTGCTTGGTTCGGTCGAATGGCAGTGGTGATCTGAGGGAATGATAACAGACGTTACACCCATGGCGGTAGGCAATGGGGTCAGGACAACATGACGAGCGACACTCTATTTTTTATTAAACAGAGACTAAGTGCAGGCACGACAATGTAGAGTGAAAGAGAGAGGGAGAAAGACAGAAGTAGAGAAGATCAAAACTTGAAGAAGAAGAGCATGGAGATGAGAAAAGAAGAAAACAGATAAGAGAAGAGTGGATACATACGTGGGCTGAAAGAATAGGCGTAGAGTGAAGTTTTTGAATAATGGAGACATGTGCAAGCGTAAAATAGGAAAGCACAAGAAATGGGTGTATATAAAAAGACTTTAGGGGTGTATACATCACCACCTTTATTTTTTAGTTAATAAAATTACTAAAGACAGGAAAGTGCCCACTATACAACAGAAAATTTTAGCTTTGACACAATGACTTATGATGTTAGGCTTGTTCGCAAGTTGAGCTTGGGCCAAGCTTTTCTCCACATCAATCTGGCCTCTCTACATATGTGAAAATTCAAGTATGATCATTTGAGCTCATTAAAAATTTAATTCATTGAATTAATAGTATACATGATTTTTATGATAAATGAGACAATTTATTCTAAAGATCAATTTTATGTGACTTGATCTTACTGATTAAAATAATCAGGCATCCTTCAAAGACATCGATAGAGTGGCTATATATCAAGGTTTAGCTAAAAATGATTATAATTAAAAAAACTAAAGTATAAAACAACTTTAACAAATAGAAATGATCTAGAAACAAATAGAATTTCTATTAGAATTTAGAAGAAAATAAAATATGAAAATATAAAAATAAAAAAAATAAAAAATGTAAAAATTGAAATATAAACTTTTTGAATTTTGTTTTTGAAAAAGGCATTTGGAAACATTGAATTTTTTACCCGTATGAGGTTTTTCTTGTATTTATAAAAACCCAATATTCTAACACTATTACCGAAAGAATTACAAGTGGACAAAATGACAAAACCTTGGTATAAAAAAAACTGGTATCCCCATTACTTTCCCACCACTTACATTCCAGTACACTGAGGTCGGACTGAAATTTATCCAAAGGTCCATAATTGGTTTGAGTCCATACTATAGAAATTGAGAAGAATTGGTGAATTTCTTGCCCCACTCACCAGTCGCTACATAATGACAGCCACAAGGTGAAGCTATGAAATAGAAGTTGAACGGTACAGTTAATGAAAAGTAAATTTAAAATAAAAATGCTGCAACATATTCTCTAGCTATAGTTGATATGGAACAATTTATTTACACAAGAAAGAGTTACCAACACCAGAGAGTACAAGATTACAAAAGACAAATTAGACCTTATCAGATATGTCTGTCTCCTCCAACAATGCAGCAGAATTTTAGGTAGAACTGCTTTACTAACAGGCCACAATTTATTCATCATGATGACAATGAGGATGGAAATCATGGTGATCATAGATATGATCTTAGAGTTTCTGTAAGATGATCTGAGCACCGAATTGTGGTTGAAGTGTTAAGACGGTGCAAGGCGCATGTGTATAGGATGGTGAAAGCTCAAATGAAAAATGCTGCAGAATCATGGTCAAGGCTAACTTAGCTTCAATCAACGCGAAATTCTGCCCAACACATATTCGTGGGCCCCACCCAAATGGAAAGAACACAACTTGATTCTTCGATGCCTTTGAAACTCCTTCCGAGAACCTCTCCGGTTTGAACTCGTCCACATCTTCACCCCATATTTCAGGATCATGATGAATTAGTAGTATAGGAACATGAACTTGCACACCAGGCAGAAGAGTAACATCTCCTACTTTGAAAGTCTTGCAAATAGACCGACCTAGGGCAACTGCAGGCGGGTATAACCGGAGGACCTCATAGAGAATCATGGTAACCTGGAAAAGGATTGCAAAGAATTCCAAACTCATTGATTACAACCATTTTTTATCAATGTGATAATCCTAGCAAAAAAAAGGATAGGAACATCTCACTTACACTGAGATGTAATGCACAAATAAACAAGCTCAAAAATCTTTTGTAATACTACAGATGCCGAAACAAAAGCAGGACATTATTGATCTATTAAATTACACAAGTAGAAAATACTCACAATCTTAAGGTGGTTTAAGCCATCAAAATCCGGCTTATTTTTTCCAAAGACTCGCATAACCTCTTCCCTTGCTTTCACTTGCCAGTTGGGGTGCATACTTAATGCTACCAATGTCCATGTTAGCAAAATTGATGTGGTCTCCTGGCCAGCAAAGTAGAATAGCTTGCATTCCTCTATCACATCCTCAATTGTCAATGTAGCAGCCTTGGAGCTTCCTTGTTCTTGAGAGTCTTTAAAATTAGATTCCATTAGTAAACCTAATAAGTCATCAATTTTAGCATTTCCCATCTTCATTTCCGTCTCTCTCCGCACAATCATTCCTCGCAATAGAGTAGAAATTTCTTTGTCAATTTCATTTCTCCTCATGTTCGTTTTTGTGGGCAAGAACCTGCATACATCAAAAAATAAGGAGTCCCATCATGAGAACTCTTACAGTTTAAATCAAGGCCACCCTACCTTCACTTTTCATTTCTTATCTTCTTAACAATATGGAGATGCAGCAATTACCATTAGCATCTTAGATTTATTTCACTTTTCAATTTATTTTTTTTTTTGATCTTTTTCATGATTTAGAGATGTACAATTACCATAAGAGTCCTAGACATATGTAACAAGGGTAGTCAATTTGCTAACCATTTGCCTCGTACACTTGGTATTGGACACACCTTGAATCCTTGATATTTCACAAACATTATCTTTCATTTGTACTTATAACCAGAAAAAAGACTCTTCGTGTCAGTATGAAAGGTCCAACTCTCCGGCAAATGATTGCTCATTGCCCAAATTTCACTCTGACTGGATTGATGCTCACGTTGGAATTAATCAGTTAATATGGTCTACTCCTGGTTTGACAAATTCAATGGAGGATAACCCCATCAAATTCATTAGATGGAATGGATTTGTGAATGATATCACGCAAGAAAAGTTGGTACCTACATGTGAATATGTTCTCTGCAGTATGGTACCTTACCATTATGTGTGTAACATGGAATGATTTGTCAACAGATAAAGCAATTATGAATTTCAATGCCTTTTGAACATTCCTAATACATTTTTCTGTATCTTATGCATCTATGAATTGTAGCATACATAAGTTCGTGTCAAATCTGTTGGATTTTGGGTTCCCTATGTTCTCTAGAACTGATATCCCTTGTCCATGGTTCACATGGAAACATGTAGTTCAAGCCCAATCTACACAAGTTCTGTTAAATCTTTGACAAAGAATTACTTGCACTGTTACAATCATACTACTGTAAATGCTAATACTGCTGCTATGGAAAATGCCAAAAAGGGTCTTAAATAAAAATAAATAACAAATCAACACAACCAAGGTTAAGACAATTATCGCTAAAAAAACCAAGGTTAAGGATACCTACTCTCCTTATTTATATTGACAAAAATAGGCTGTCACATGTTTCAAACAGCATCTAAAGTGACTAGTGTTGAAAGATTCAAGTTTGATGGTTAAAATTTGAAGATCTCCTGTACAACCTATTCAGTCTGTACCTTCCTTGCCGTCTGAGAGAGAAAAGATAGAATTTATTCTGGTAGAGAGGAAGATGTTTCTATCACTACTGCAGGACACCACCTATATCCTGTGACGCGGAATACCAAGTCCATGACTGGTGCCACTTGGTTGGCTATGAGAGAGCTTGAACGACTTACTCCGAATCTACTGAAGAGATCTCAGAGTCTTGTTTCATCGGAGTATATTGATCACACTTTTTTGCTGCCGGCACCCAGAGTTGCTCATGACATCCGCTTTGGTTTCCTAGTATACCATCGATGGCGGAGGAGAGCTGATCCAGCCTTCTTATTGTGGCTTGAAGATGATTCCATTGGATGACATTTGAAGACCTCACGTGCGCATGAATGCATATTAAAGACCCCACACTGGAAAAACGCGTGCGTGAGAAGATTGATGTCTTTTCATTTGTTTGAACTCGAGGTCAAGTTTTTTTTTCAGATGGAGAGATTGATGCGGAGCAGCAGATCTCTTTTTATTATTTCTTTCTATTTTCTATTTGGTTGTAATTAGAAATTAGGATTTCTATTTTAAGTGAGTTTATTTTTGTTTTACACTATTTTTAGGAGTTTCTTTATTTACGGTGGTATCTCTTATTATATATACCCCTCTTGTAAACTCAACCACCGATTGAATGAAATAAAAAGTGAGATTTTCGCATATACCTTTGCAAGATGCGATTTTCAGATTGTGGGAGTGATTCCTTAAGCGAGAGGCTTGGCGTGAGGTCATACCTTCTTCTTCAAGTGTTTTTTTTTTCCTTCTTCTCTTCTTCTCTCTTTCCCCTTCCATCTTGCTGCTGCAACCCCTTTTGTCCCTTCCACTGTTTCCGTCATCCTATAATCCTTTCCCCTGCTTTGCCGCAATCCCTTATTGCCTTTCCAGACCCTTCCGCAACCCCGTAATCCCGCCTCCTTTTTACCGTAACATCCTACCCACTTTGTTAATGTCGCCTATTCCCATACACCCTTGTTCCTTACCCATCGTGCCTTCCTTATTCTTTTACTTCCCATTTAAAACTATAAGCTTGTTATTTCCATTAAAACCATATGTCGTTCCATTTAAAATTAGATAACCCTTCCATCCCTTTTATTTAATTTTCATATAATTGTTTACATTAGATTCCAAAAATTTGCATTATTATCTGTGTCTAAATTTATATTGATTAATTGCTAGAATTAATTGGATTTTAATTTCAGCCCATATTAGTTTTAGGTGCATTATTTTCATCCCTTTTAACTTTTTGGGAACTAATGTAAGCATTTAGGGTCACCCTATTTGTTGTCATGCATCATCATGTCTTCACTTTGTTGCGGGACCTACTACAGCAACCAATTGACCGTTTTTTTTTTTTTTTTTTTTTGAGTGGTGATTATATTAATAGAAAGGGGGCACCAGAGGTGCAAAAACATAAAAAAGAAACAATAGAAAAGAGAAACGATAGAGACAAAAAGCCCACGACCCCGATACAACCATGATAAGCCCTAGAAGCAGGAAGCTACACAAAAGGAGACAATCAAGCTAGGTCAACACATTCCTTCCAAGTATGCAAGATGTTGCTTGTAGAGATTTTCCTTAATTCCACGAGAGAAGAGGCCCATGATGTACCTTTTAGAGAATATTCTAGTAGAAACTGCTTCTGAGGATTCAGCAAGATCCTTAATGATCCTATTGTTGCGGTTCCCACCAAATGCTCCACATGACAGCGAAGAAAGCCAAGCGCCACAAGGAGGAACATTTTGGGGAGACCGAATTGGTGTTCCAAGCATAAGATAATCCAGTGATCTCAGATGACATAACCCAAAGCACTCCAAACTTTTGCACTTTTGAATTCCACACAGCGGAGGAAAAAGGGTAGTGAATAAGAAGAAGGTTCGAATCCTCCGAGGCGTGTAAGCAAAGAGGACAGGCGCTGACGACGATTTTTCCTCTTTTGTGCAAGTTGTCTTGGGTTAAGAATTTTCCCCATATTTGTAGTCCAAAGGAAGCAAATAGCACGGGGAGGAACTTTAGAAGCCCAAATACCAGGGTTGATAATTGCAGGAGAAGTTCCCCAATGGTTCCACTTGAAGAATGACGTGACGGAGAAGTGGCCAGAAGAATCCGGCCACCAAACAAGACAATCTTCGGTAGAGGTTCTGATCCGGTGGAAAGAAATAAAGTGGAGAAGTGCAGAGAAGTCATCAATCTCGGAGTCAGAAAGATTGCGGCGGGTGAAGATATTCCAAACGTTTGATCACTACAAAGGGAGTAGAAATCTGAAATGACTCCTGCCAGAAGCCGTGATAGACGATAAATGGAAGGAAACCTAGAAGCCAAAGTAATACTGTCACACCAGGCTTTAGTCCAAAACTTGATTCTATTATTATGGCCCACCTTAAATTTGATCCCGTCTTTAAATTTGTCAACACATGCTGCAATAGCTCTCCCCATGCCGGATGCTCTGTGGGTGGGGGGGGGGGTGAAGATTGACATTCCAAACATGGTTTCCAATCTTGTATTTCTAGGTTAGGATAGTCTTCCAAGGTGAATCCCCCTCGGTGCCCAAACACCATAGCCACTTGGAAAGAAGAGCGACATTAGTCTCCTTGATAGGACGCACCCCAAGACCGCCAGCTACAATAGGGAGACAAACTTGCTCCCAATTCACAAGATGGTATTTTCTTTTATCCTCTTGGTCGTCCCAAAGGAAATTTCTCATGATTTTCTACAAAGATTGAACAACTTTACTTCAACAAATGAATGCTTAGTGGGAACCACGTTGGGTCATACTTGACCAGAATCATCCTGGTTTGGAAATTGGACCTGAAAGATAATGCAAACTATGCAATTTATGGTAATTAGTTATTCTTTGATTACATTCCATTTTGCCACTGTAATTGGCTCTCCTGTGATTATATATTTCATGTATTCTCCTTCAGATTTGAACATAATACAATACAGAGAGAAATCATTCTTCTCCAATATTTTCTCTTTCTTTTCTCCTTTATCTTATTATTATTTTCTACATGGTATTAGCTACAAACGATTTTCCAAAGGCTTCACACAAACATATGGGGTTGATTATTAGGACACTCTCTCCTATGGCTAAGATTACTTCTTCTTTTTTTGAATACCCAGGAGAAACCTCAGACACTTAAGATTACTTTTGACCGAGTATTGATTTCTATTGCTACCACTCATTAGTGGCCCCTCCATCAATTGGATGTGAAGAACACCTTTTTGCATAGTGATCTCCAGGAAGAAGTATATATGCTTCCCCCTCCTGGGTTTGTGAAATAGGGGGAAACTCAACGATGTGCAGGCTCAAGAAGGCTATCTATGGCCTAATGCAGTTCCCACAGACCTGGTTTGATAAATTCAGCAATGCTTTATTGCCACATGATTTCTCTAGGTGTCAGGCAGATCATTCAATTTTTTATTACAGTGCTAATTCAGTAGTCATGATTCTTGTGGTGTATATTGACGATATTATCCTTACTGGCAATAATGATACCACCATCTCTGCATTCAAAGCATATCTACGACGGACATTTGATATTAAATATCTTTGACCCTTCCGTTATTTTCTTAGGATTGAGGTAACACGTTCCTCTAAAGAGTTGTCTCTCTCTCAATGAAAATATGCTATAGATCTATTGCAGGATGCCAGGTATTCTAGATGCAATCCCACTGATACGCCTTTGGATGTCAACACGAAGTTATCTGCTTCAAACTGGACCCTTCTTGATGATCCTGTCTTTCATCAAAGAGTAGTCGGGAAACTGATTTATCTTAATATCACTAGGCCAAATTAATCGTAAGTTGGTGTGGTTGGTCAATTCACGCACGCTCCCTGAGATACTCATTTTTATGTTGTCTTTCGTCTCCTCTGATATCTTCAGGCACATCTTGGCCAAGGATTGTTCTATGAACGACAGTCCCACTTTCGAGTTCGTGGCTATTCAGATGTTGATTGGGTCGGGTCTCCTGACGACTGCCACTCTACCACCGATTAGAGTGTCTTTTTGGAATCCCATTTAGTTTCCTAGCGAAGTAAAAAGTAGAATGTTGTTACTTAGTCTAGTGCTGAAGCATAATATCGTGCAATGGCCAATACTGCATTTGAGTTACTTTAGTTTCAGCAATTTCTCTCCGAGTTAGGCTTTTCTCTTGTTGATCTATTAATTATGTTCTGTCACAACCAGGCTGCAATCAACATAGCCTGAAACCCATTCTTTCATGAGAGGACTATGCATATCGAAGTTGATTATCATTTTCTTCAGCAGCACATTTCTGAAAGTCGGATCTTCACTCCTTATCTACGACCCGGGGACCAACTTGCAAATATGCTTATCAAAGTTGTTTCTCGAACACAACTCAATCATGTTTTAAACAAGCTGGGCTTACTAGACATCTTCTCACCAATTTGAGGAGGAGTGTTGTGGGACCTACTACAGTAACCAATTGACCATGTGGGACCCATGTTTGGTCATAGTTGACCAAAATATCCCAGTTTAGAAAGTTGACTTGAAAGATAACGCTAGTTGTGTAATTTATTGTAATTAGTTATTATTTGATTACATTTCCTTTTTGCCATCATAATTGGCTCTCTTATAATCATATATTCATGTATTCTCCTTCAGATTTTAATACAATACAATACAGAGGAATCATTCTTCTCCAATACTCTCTTTCCGTTCTCTTTTTGCCTACTACTATTTTCAACACCAATAACCATCATAGATGTCCTCGTCAATCTTTTGAAGCTTGAAAGAATTAGCATTCGATGCAGTAAAACTTTTGTTGCACTCAAGCAAATTAGGGTTGAGTCACTGAAGCTCCTCCATAGCACTCCATGTATAATCTCAAGTTGGCCGATCCCACCACTTGACATAGAATTTTTTATACTCTCTAGCTCTGGTGTTGACCATCCACTGCGAGCATGTAACTTTCTCAATGTTCGAGGAGGAAACCTTTTAGACCTAATGTGTCCCATTACCATGTCAATCATTTGAAACTTCTGATACTTGCACATCTGCAAAAGACTTGTACATCCGCAAAAGACTGGTAGTATTTAATGCTAGCAAAAAAAATTCTTAGGATATCCACACGTAAATCATGAATATACTGTGCAAATGACTCTATAGACTCAGATGGCCTGGATGCAGGTGAAATGGGAATGAGATCTATAGGCCTCCTAAGTTTATAACTTGTGACAACCTCAAAAGGACTCAAACTAGTGGATCGGTTGACTGAGCTATTGTAAGCGAATTCGGCCATGGAGAGAATAGAATCCCAACTTTGCTCACTATCCCCAACAAGAGACCTCAACAAATTACCCAACCTTTGATTGACCGCCTCGATTTGGTCATGGGTTTGTGGATGATAGGCAAAAGAAAATTGCAACTTTGTCCCCATCATTTCCCACAAGGTTTTCCAAAAATAGCACATAAATTTGACATCCCTATCAAAATCAATGGTTTTAGGGAGTTCATGAAGTCTAACAATTTCCTTAAGGAACAATTTTTCCATTACCATAACATCAAATGTTTTAGAACAACGAAGGAAATGAGACATCTTGGAAAATCTACCTATCACAACAAAAATACAATCATGACCATAGAAAGTCCTAGGAAGACCTAAAACAAAATCCATGCTAAGATCCTGACATGATGCATGTGCGACAGGAAATGGGGTGTACAACCCCACATTATGTCTCCTCTACTTAGCTGCCTAACACATGCGACACTTCCCAATGATCTTGGCCACAACATCCTTTTGAGACTAGGCCAGTAAAAACGATCCTCAACAAGGGATATGGTTTCATCCCTTCCAAAATGCCCACTCAACCCTCCAAGGTTCTCCCACACAACTGACTCATGAATGGAAAGCTAAGCGACAAAATTGAGTACCCTAGAATAAAAACCCCTCATGAATGAAAAAAATTGCATGGTTGCTGGATGGTCCCTCAACCACAAACGATACATAGCCTTAAAGTTAGGATAAGTTGAACAGTCGTCCTTGATCCAATCAAAACCATCCACCTCCACACTAGTGTATAGAGACAACCTTCTGCTTAAAGCATCAACAAGCCTATTTTCTACCCCAATATTATGTTTTGAGTACAAACAGGTACTCTTGCCAGAACTCCACACACTTGGCATGTCTAGGACGCAACTTTCTCTAGGTATTGAGAAACCTCATAGCTTGACAGTCAGAGAACAAGGCAAATTCCTGGGGTAGCAGATAATGACTCCAGTATCTCAGAGCTTGCACTACCACATACAACCCTTTATCAGAGGTAGAGTACCATTGCTTGGCATCATTCAACTTTTCACTAAAATAAGAAACAAGATGCCTCTCTTGGCTAGGCAATCTCTCAAGGTGTCTTTTTGAGGATAATTAGAAAAGTTGGGATTTTATTCTCTCCATGGTCGAATTCTCTTACAATAGCTGGGTCAACAGATCCATTGGTTTGAGTGCATTGGAGGTTGTCACAGGTTATAAACCTAGGAGGCCTATAGACCTCATTCTTGTTTCACCGGCATCTAGGACATCAGAGTCTAAAGAGTAATTTACATAGCATATTCATGATTTACATGCCGATATCCGAAGAAAAATCTACTAGCAATGAAGACCACAAGTCTTTTGAGATGTGCATCACAGGTATCAGGAATTTCAAGAGGGTGACATGGTAATGCGGTTCACTCTGAGAACCATGAGAAAGTTCATGCTCAGAGCGTAAGACTTTTCGAAATTCTTCGAAAGATTAGTGCCAATGCATGTCTTAGAGCTTCCACCATACATGGGATTAGTAAAATTTAGGGCTGAAACTCGAGTAGGTCGGGTGGGATTTTGATAAACCCAACCCTACCCCCATATCACATATGGCCAAGTCTAGGCCAACCCCACCCAACTTTATAACCCGGCTTGTATAACCCAGCCTAACCCTAACTTAGCCCGAGAACCCAACCCGACTCACTTTCAACCCGAATTGTAACCCGAGTCCTACTCGTTTCTACCACGATTCCAATTCCTAATGTAAAAATAAAAGGAAATAAAAAATAAAAAAAATAAAAGGATAATTGAATGTCCCCCCAAGTCCATACAGAAATTCCTGTGTCAAAACCAATTTAAAAAAAAAAAAAACATCATACTTCTTTGTGTAAAGGAAACGAAGAAAAGGGACTTTGGCAGGAAAACAAGCGAGGAGAAACAAAGAAGAAGATGCTCCTTTCACAGAAATTCCAATGTAGAAAGGCAGAAGAGAAATCATCATCATGATCAGTCAACGATGGCAGAATCCGAAAGAGGAAGGAGGGGAAACAAAAGAAGTAAAAGGGAAGGAGAAAAGCAGAAAGAGAAAAAAGGGGGAAAAAAGGGGGGGAAGGACGAAGAGAAATAAGGAAAAGCAAAAATACAAATAAAAATGAATGAGGTAACAGGATGAGGAGGAAGAAAGGAAAAGGTAAAAAGGGGGAAAAAGAGAAAGGAGAGAAGTGGGAGGTGAAAAGGAGAAACGAAGAATAAAGAGAGAAAGAGGAGTGGAGAAAAATAAAAGAAGCAATAGAGGAAATCCTTACCTGGCTGGTGAAGAGGAAGATCGGCGATGATGCTAACCATCGGCAACTAAGGGAAGAGAGGAATGGAGAAGACAATGGATTGTAAAGGAGGAATTGGAGGTTTCGATACATGCATGCAAATGAATTAGGATTTGGTTTGGATGCGGCAATGTATATATACTTAAATGGGGTAATTCGGGTTGATCTCTAAAGGCTGAGCCCAACCCAACCCGAATTTAATGCGGCTTTTTTTCTTTTAACCCAACCAAACCCTAAAATAAAAAATACTTAACCCAGCCCACTAATATTTTGGGTCGGGTCATGTCGGTCAAGTCAAAACCTAGCCCAAGTTTCACCCTTAGTAAAATTTCAACATGGAAGATCTAGTGCTCTACAAAAGACCACCCATTGTACCTGATCTTGCCCCTTTCTCATCTCAAAGCCCCATCAACTCCTCACTTTCATAGCCTACAATTCTCCCCAATGCTGAACCTAACCCTTGCTACCCCATTCCTCCCGATACCCTGAATGATCATATAGTCAACACCAAAGCCGGAGGATATAAAAAATTCTTGGTCAAGTGGCAGGATCGACCAGTTCAGATTGTACGTAGATTAATATAGAGGAGCTTTAGCAACTCAACCTTCATTTAGTCAAGCACTGTAGAAGTTTTACTGCACCAGAGGCCAGTGCTTCCAAGCCAGGGATGATCGACAAGGACGTGAAAGATGGTTGTCGGGTTTATCATAGATCCTGGAAACAACATCATATAGCCCTCAAATCATTATGGTTGGAGGGCAACCATCAGATCTTGCTGCACCTGAACATTTTAATCAGTGCATTGGATCTACGCATAGATCTGCGTTATTCTACTTAGAAGCCCTCATCTGACCGTTCAATTTATCATATCAGGTTTTGGAGCTACATTGTTCATAGGATCGTGGTTGGCTTGATCCAAGTTGTTCAATTGGGTCTAGCCGATCGTAGTCATTCATCATCGTTACTTGGGTCTGGTGAATTATTTAGGAAGTTTATTTTTGTTTTATTTGAGGATTAGACTTTGTTTGGATGTAATAAGTTGTTTTGTATGGTTTTCATTACACCGCACAAATGGCGCACGTGTGGGGTCTTTAGAGTTTATGATATATACTCCTATCAACCTATTATTTTGACATTGAATGAAATTGAGAGAGTTTCTAAATTTCTTCTTCTTGAAGGTGATGGTTTGACTTCATCAACCCTTGGTGCAACTCCAAGGAAACCCTAGGTGATCTTTATCCTTTTATCTCCTCTTCTTCCTTTTTTTCTTCTTCTTTTTATTCTTTTCCTCCTTGCATTTCTTGGATTTTCAAAACCTAAACGACCCAAAAACCCCAATATGAAACAAAATCAGGCCCACCATGGCCAGAACTATACTGAGCAGGACGCCAACGGCCAAAACCTAGCTACATGTACGACGATAAAGACAACTGTATAGATGGGGTCCACCTGACTTGTTTTTCACCCCTTGAGGCCACCCCCCCACCCCACCTTGATGCGGAAGCACTGCCTGCAACTAGGCAAGTAGAAGAAGAGATATGCCTGCACCTTCGGCAGGGAAGAAGAAAGGAGAAGATATAAAGGAAAAGGCTAAGCCTTAATCAATTTCATTAATAATCCATCGTGTATATTATCCCAAACACATTACATAGATTTATATAGGAAAACTCTAATTCAAAAATAGAAAAGACTAACTAGGAAAGCCACCGACCTGGTTTCCTTACTAAACTAAGACTCCTAAACCAAATAGGAAACAAATCTAATCCTACTATGCAGGGACTTTCGATCTTAAGAGGATCGAATACAACCATTACTAAAAATACGAAAATATAAAAATGGGAAACCTAATCTAAGTTGGAAAGAAAGAGATAAAAATAAATAATATTAAAATACACAAATTAGGCCTAGTCCATCCGTGTCCTTCATCACACACACACACACACCCCAACCCAACCTTATTTTGAACTGTTTTGTGCAGAAATCCCCCATCACTTCCATTTGGGGAACTATTTCGGTTGTTTTCAAGTGTGGTCTTCAGTGTGGACTGATTCTCCCTATGGACTACTATTTCTCTTGTGAGGGGATCTTCTATATGTAATGGTTCTAATCTTAGAAGATTTGGAGAGCTTGAACTTTACTTGTAATGATCTCTAGGGATTAATGTGCTCTAATGTTGTAAAACTCTTTAGATCTCGTGTTCATGATGCTATTTGCTTAGATTTTATGAGTCATTGAATGCTGACTTTTAAGCTTATGAAATCAGCATTTAAATTATGCTTTGCATGCATATAGCAGTAGATATCATTCTGGTTCCTGATTTTCCATCATTGCAAGCTAAGATCCATGGTTCTAAGGTGTTTTAATCCTATTTTAGGGCATACTGCATTTCTGTCCTGCATCAATATTGTAGCTCGTGTTTGTTGAGATTCCTATTTTACTCGTATGGCGGGGAAGAGTTACACATTACTCCCCAAAACTAGACATAATAATACATGCAATGCTAGTGATAATCAACTTCAATGGTTTTCTGAGCCTTTGGATGTTTTAAAGTCAAAGCAAGGCTAAAGGTGAGTGTAGAAAAGAGGACAATTTCTAACAATTAGTACAAAAGGGCTCGCAATAAATGCATCCCAGATCAAGTGCAGTAGAATGTGTTTTATAAACAATTTCCTTTGTTGTCCTTTAGTAGCTAACTGTGATCACCCGCATTGTGATCTGGTCATTGAAACGTTCAAACAAAACCATATATCATGGATTCAACTCCACCCGAGCTTATCTGATACACAAGCCTTGCGGGTGATTTTGTGTATCCTTGAGATTAGTCTCACCTTTAGTGTTGGGTGGGGATACCCATGATATCAAAAAAAAAATTCCTTGAAAAGATCCAAAAGGACTTTACATGGATAGGGGCGTAATAAAAGGAAACCCCATCTAGTGAAATAGAGAACTGTTAATCACCCTATAAAAATGGGATCCTAAGGATTTGATATATAATCCAAAAGAATAATTTCCCTTTATAAAAAAATTGTTGGAAATTTGGTCAAGAAAGAAGGGATGCATGGAAGTAAGCTATAAAATCATAGTATAGAGAAGTGGATAATGTATAGTAAGTGAAGCTAGGAAACCATAAAAAAGGATATAAGATTTGAGAAGATATATCAAAATTCAAAAACTTGGGAAATGAAGTAAGGGACTTATTGTTGTGGGACCCACTACACTACCTAGTAGACCATGTGGGACCCACCTCCATACACAGTTGACCAGAATCATCCTAATTTGGAAAGTTGACTTAGAAGATATCTCTAGCGATGTAATTTATTATAATTGATTATTCTTTTATTTCTTTCCTTTTTAGCTATCATAATTGGTTCCTTGTAAGCTATTTATACATGAAATTTCCTTCAATTATTGACACAATTCAATACAAGAGAAATTATGCTTCACCGCTATTATCCTTATTACTTTATACATGGTATCAGCAAGAAACAACTTTTGGAGCTTTTAAGGAGTTTTTTTTTTTCCCATTTTACTGTTCCTCGCCGGATTCCAGTGTCGTCTTCGAATCAGTTCTTTGTGGACATCTGTAGTGGATCTTCTTCTCTCCTTCCTTTTTTAGTTTTAGAAGGTTTTCCAGCAGTTTCAAAGGTTTACTGTGGAGTGTCACAGTCACTGGTCCATTCTGCTCCCGAATCTTCTTAGTCGTCCCCTTTATCTCCGGTAAGGCTATTCCTGGTGGGACTCCCACATACTACTGTCGTTTGTAGCAAGGCTATCCATCTACAGTCTCCGATTTTCACCCTACCGCATTCTGCTTGCTTTTCTGGGCCCCACTTGACTCAATGACTGTTATGTTCCAACAAAACCTAGTTTTTGTCTTTTATGCTTCTATCGGCTAGCTCCATGACTCCTTTGCCTCCGGATTTCTTCTATTGGTGTCGCCCGTACCGCCTCTTATTATCTACAAGGGTTTCACTCCCAGAAGATTATTCTCAGCCTGGTTTTTGGGCCCAACAAGAACCAACGACCACCAAACCCAGTTTTTTGCTTCGATCGCTTGGCTTCTGCAGTCCTATCCTCCAACTCTCTCATCACTTGTGTCGTCCTAATTGGTACTTTGCATTTATCAGGCTTCCACTCTCGTTTGTGTTTGGTGGGACCACTTCTGAAGCGCTCTTCCTCCTAAGTGGCTGAAAACAGATCTATTGGGCTTGTTTCCCTGTTATTGCCTTCTTTCTCACTGTTGTACCAGGTGATATTAATTCCTTTGCTTAATTAATTACCAAATGGATTCTTCCTCTCCTCCTTTTCTCAATGTGGCCTCTTCTGGTTCTCCTCGGATTGGCAAGATTACGGCAGATTTGTTAAATGAGACCAATTACTTCCAATAGTCTCACTCTGCAAAAGTGTTCCTCGATTGCAAGGAAAAATCATATGACATTGACAGAACTGCCAAAGTATAAGCCCGAGATAGTCCCTTATATTGAGACTGGAAAGCTAAAAACACTTTGGTTCAATTGTGGTAGCTTCACTCCATGGATGACCATGTCTGTGGCATGTCTATACACTTCCAACTGCCAAAGATGTTTGGGACACAGTCAAGACTTTGTAATCTGACGGTGTCAACTTAGCCTGTATTTATGAGTTATATCAGACCGCTGCTCATCTACGATAGTGGGAGTTATCACTTATTTAGTATCATTCGAGGATGAGGACCTATTGGTTGGAGTTGGATCAGGTAGAATCCATAAAATTTAAGGATTTTGGTGATACTCTTCTTCATATGTTTGACTGTCGTCAAACCTTTGAGTTATTGGCTGGGCTTAGCCCCAAATTTGGGTCTATTTGGGCTCAACTGCTTGGGCAATGACATCTTCCACCTATGGATGAGGTTTATTCAGCCGTACTTTGGGATGAACGATGTCGTCTTGTTATGGCTCCTTCCTTTGTGCCAGCTAACCACTCTACTTTGATGATTGCGCGCTTTCAGGCCTCATTTCCGTGGGAAGGAACCACCTTCTACACCCACCAGGACAACAGAGGCTAATGAAAGAAAGGTACCCATTTTTGCACCTATTGTAAGATGAACAATCATTATGTTGACTCATGCTACAAGCTTCATGATTGCCCGAAGCAAGCTCATCACACAATGCCACTTTTGTTGCTACTTCTTCTAATGCAGCTAATGACAATGTCCCTGTGACTAGAGAGGAGTTTGCATTATTACAGCAACAGCTACAGCGCCTTCAATCCTCTGAGGTCTCTAATGTTGTCTCCTCACCATCAGGTACTGAGCCCCTCGCACACCATGCTTCCACTCATTCTTGGATTATCGATTCTGGGGCCACTGACCATATGGTTGGTATGTCAACATTTTATCTTCCATTTTCCCAGTTTCCTTTGGTAAGATGAAATTAGATAATGGGTTGTTACTTATATTGCTGGTAAGGGACAATCCATGTTTCTTCCACTTTGTATCTATCTTTTGTTTTGCACGTTCCCAATTTATCACACAATTTATTATCCGTTGGTGCCCTTCCTAAAGCTTTGAATTGCTTAGTTACTTTCTTTTCTTCTCATTGTATCTTTCAGGATCTGACCATGAAGCAGGTGATTGGTGGTGGCCGTGAAGTTGACGGTTTATGCCTCCTCGACCCTCGTACGGGCAACTTTGAAGCCTGTTCGACCTCCTCCTCGCCAGATGTGTGGCTATGGAATTGTCGACTGGGCCATCTATCAGATTCTGTTTTGAGGCAGTTTGTTCCCTTTTTCTCTTTCAATAATTTTGAGTGTGAACATTGCCAATATGGCAAACACAGTAGACTTGCTTTCCCTTCATCTCTCAATAAACATGTTTCTTCCTTATTTTTATTTTTTTGAAAGGTAACTTCATTAATCAAAAGAAGAAAACAAACAAAAGAGAGAGACCAAAAAGGCAGGTAAAGAAATCCCACCACCCACAATAGAAACTATACAAGAAAAAAAACCCAACAAATTAAATAAACTTATGAACAATTTCCAAAGGTAAAGACACCCCTTGATGCACCATATCATCAGCAACTAAATTTGCAAAACGAGGGACAAGAAACCAAAAAGCCAAAAGAAGCCATAAAATGACGGATCCTTTCGACTTCCTTATTTTCTCTTATACATTTTGATGTTTGGCAATCTCCTGTTGTTTCCTGCATTGGTTATCATTATTTTGTTTCATTCATTAATGATTATTCTCACATGACATGGATCTATATAATAAACACAAATCCAAAGTCTTTGATCACTTTTGCACTTTTTACCAATGGGTTTAAACCCAATTTACTTGTAAAATTTGAATTTTGCATAGTGATAATGGGGGGGAGATATTTGTCACACTTACTTGTCAAATTTTTGCAAGACCATGGTATAGAATCTCAACTTTCTTGTCCTTCTACACCTTAACAAAAGGGTGTCGCTGAAGGAAAAATCATCACCTCTTTGAGGTTGTCAGTTCACTTCTTTTTACCAAGCATGTCCCAAAGTCATATTGACCAGAAGTTGTTTTAACTTCCTGTTACCTTATTAACTGGATGCCATCCCAAGTGTTACAAAACAAGTCCCTGTTGACCTTATATCCTTACACAAACTAGTCCTTATTCTTCCATTGCATGTCTTTGGGTGCGTCTATTTTGTTCACCGATTTTCTAGTAGATAAACTCTCTCCAAGCTATGTGATGTGTCTTTTTGGGATACTCTCCAATAAAGGTTACAAGTGTCTTAATCTCCTCACTGGTAAGACATGTATCCATGGAGTCACCTTTTTCGAGAGTCCCTTACTTTTGTTCAGCCCCATCTGGTTCTCTCCCTTCTTCAGTTCTTCCTTTTCTCCCTACAGATATTGGTCCTTCTAGGGCTGCCAAACCCACTTTGGTGTATCAACGCAAGCAACCTACATCTACAACTACAGCTGACCCCACTCAATCATCTGCCAGTGGTTCAAATCAGTCCGCCACTGACCTCAATCCTCCAGTTGAGCTTCAAAAAGGTAACTGTGTCTACCAATCATCCCATTGATCGTTTTGTGTCCTACCATGTTGTTTCTCCTTCCTATCACATGGCAACATTAAGATTTAAAAGAGCATCGACATTGTCCTTCATGATCCCTCTACAGTGCCAACTCAATTATTATGATTATTCTGATGTATGTTGTTGATATTGTCCTTACTGGCAATAATGATACCACTAATTCTGAATTCAAAGCATATTCATGGGGGACCTTTGATATTAAAGATCTGGCCCCTTCGCTATTTTCTCGGGATTGAGGTCGCTTGTTCCACAAAAAGGCTTTCTCTCTCTCAAAGAAAGTATGCTCTAAATCTATTACAGGATGTTGGGTATTCTGGATGTAAGCCTGGTGATACTCCATTGGATGTCAACAAAAAGTAATTTGCTTCAGACGAGACCCTTCTTAATGATCCTGCCTTCTATCAGAGATTAGTCGGGAAACTAATTTATCTTACTATCACTCGGTTGGATCTATCATATGTTGTTAAGAGTGATAGTCAATTCATGTATTCCACACGTGCTATTCACCTTCATGATGTCTTTCGCATCCTTCGTTATCTTAAAGCTCATCTTGGATGAGGGTTGTTCTATACACGACAATCTCACTTGCCGGTTCGTGGCTATTCAGATGTTGATTGGGCTGGGTCTCCTGACGACCAATGGTCTACCTCCAGATACTATGTCTTCCTAGGGTCCCATTTAGTTTCCTGGCGAAGCAAGAAGCAGAATGTTGTTTCTCAGTCTAGTGCTGAAGCAGAATATCGTGCAACGGCCAATACTATATCTGAGTTCCTTTGATTTCTGCAATTTCTCTCCGAGTTGGGCTTTGCCCCTGTTGATCCGTTAATTATGTTCTGTGAAAATTAGGTTGCAATCAACATAGCCTCAAACCATGTATTTCATGAGAGGACTAAGCATATTGAAGTTGATTGTCACTTCCTTTGGCAGCACATTTCTGAAGGCCGGATCTTCACTCCTTATCTACAACCCAAGGACCAACTTGGATATATGCTTATTAAAATTGTTTCTCAGACACAACTCAATCATGTTTTAAACAAGTTAGGCTTACTAGACATTTTCGCACCCACTTGTGTGACCCACTACAATACCCAGTTGACCATGTGGGACCCACCTCTGTACACAGTTGACTAGAATCATCCCAGTTTGGAAAGTTGACTTAAAAGATATCGCTAGCTATGTAATTTATTGTAATTGATTATTCTTTTATTTCTTTCCTTTTTAGCCATCATAATCGACTCCTTGTAATCTATTTAATTATTTATACATGTACTCTCCTTCAATTATTGACACAATTCAATACAAGTGAAATTATTCTTCTCCATTATTTTCCTTATTACTTTCTACACTTATCGAGGGAGTTGGGTTCTTGCTAGGGGATGGGGCCAAAGTTAGATTCTACTAGTTGTTTTGGTTAGGAGAACGGTTATATACAAGTAAAGCTTCATATTCTGTTTAAAGCACAAATAGAGAATTGATTCATGTGGGCTTTAAATTCCAAAAGAATTTGATAGGTCACAAAGCTGCACAATTGCAATCCCATCTGAGAATAAAAGATTCTATTCCAACAATGAATGGGTTGATAGACAAGCATGGGGTAAAAGAATCAATGAAATCCTTTAAAGGAAATCCATTATTTGTTGATTAACACATCATCCTAAAACCTTCTTTCAAATCTCTCTAGAAATCGACAATGCCATTGCATATAAACGTGCTTTTTTTGTTAGATAGCTATTACCTCTAACATTGGACCATCTCAAATCTAAAACCATGCACTTTCAAACAGATGTTTTGTGTGTTGGGAAGATAAGGAACACATAGATCAGCTCTTCTTGTTCGCATACCATTTGGAACACTATTCTCAACTTGTTCTCCATATCTTTGGGCACCCACCCTAATCCTTACGCTGCTTTCGAAAGGCAGGCCTGATATATGGAAGCCAATGTTGTGTCATAACCCAGGTGATTTGGAAGGAAAAGAACGAAGAGAATATTCCATGACAAAGCAGAAACTGGATCATTGGTATTTGAATTGATTATATCATTGATAATACTATGGAGCATTTTATCAAAGGAATCTGATGGATTAAGCAATTTGATAATGTTGTAACAAGAAGTGGTAGTTTGAGTGATTTTGGTTGTTTATGCTTCTCCGTCCATTGTCTCTACAAGCAGTGATAGCTTGCTTGTATAATTTATTTATCTAATTTCTTCAATATGTTTAGTAATCTTAAAAAAAAATATCAAATTGAGCCAACATATAGAAGAAATGAATGTACCTATAGCCTGGGATGAGAGTACTTTTTGCAGACTGGATAAGAACCTGGGCCTGTTCCCTTTGTAATTGGAATATCCGCATCCCTTCTTTGTAACTGCTACCAAATGCAGAACGGGAGATGACGTCACCAGTTAAATTCTGGAATTCTAGCCACACATCCAATTCACAAGACTCAATAGAACCAACTGATTCCTCCCATCTGGTGATCAACTCGGAACAACTAGTATGGAATGCTGGGAGCATTTGCTGTGGCCAACACCATGTAGAAACTAAATTTATCAGACATGTATTAGGACCAAAGGGTCACAACAGAATATTATATTTAGGATGAAAATAGGCGACAAAGTGAACAGGCTAGGCTCAGCCAAACTCAGGCTGCTTATATTTTGAAACTGAATTTAGGTCGGGGCCATGACTAGAGAAAAAAAAAATACTTGTTTTAAATAGAGCCACCCCCACCAACCCATTCCCCCCTCCCCCCCCCTCTCTTACCCTTTTTTTATAACATGGGTATCCCCACCCCATAATGGAGGTGTGAGAGTGGAGCCCCTTTTTCTCACCAACATCAACAGAAGCCAGTAACATGATGGCCAAAAAGAGGCCCAAACCTAGTGATAATGTCCTAAGCCCTGAAATAATACCTTATTGGCCAGCCCAGCCGACTGACACCTCATTATAAATTGATGTTTCAAATCATGTTACTTTATTGAGTTAATTTCTTGACTACTTTCATCTGTAGGTCCTAAATTCATTGTAAAATGAAAATGGATGCAGTTTGGCTACTACTATTATGAAGTAAATAAAATTTAAATATGAAACCTTCAGCTTCTCTTGATGGAAGGCTGGATTAACGATTCTCCTGCGTTTTGCCCATTCCTCTCCGTCATAGATAAGAAGCCCAGTGGCTATCACCTTTGCAACTGAGCTGGGTTTTACCTTTCCAATCTGACCAGTTTTGTTAGTCAGTATCTCTCTTATCATCTCTGGGTCCATGATGATCACCCTAGGATGAGTCCCAAACCAAGTCATTGACATTTTACCTGTATTTTTCAAACCCCTCGTAAGTACCATCAAGAGGGTGGGAGGGGGATCTAAGAAAAAGAAAATAAACTTATACCAATAAAACATGGAGCCAGAAATGTGATTATTTCTTTTAATGCTACAAATCACTGATCTAGAGTGTCCATGATGGACTGGGAATGCTCAAATATCCGTTAGGTCAACTGTTTCCTTTCTATTAAATGTGGACCACAGATAAATTGCTTTTCCCCCAACTCAAAAGGAAAATCTTGAGGCAAGCTACAGCCTCCGTGAGGGATAAGTTCCACATGTAAGGAATGATGCACCCCATCCATTTGGGCACTTGTTGCGGAAAGTGACACAATGATCTCTTTTAATGGTAGCTGTTCAAATTGAAAAACCATGTGACTCAACCAATATAAAACTTTCCCACAGAATTCAGAAAGTCTTCACAAACAATTAATAATCAGTTAATGGAAAAAAAGAAATTTATGATCCTCAAGTATAAGTATGCACTCATGTGAGGGCCATGGCAAGGTAGTGAGACCAATGATTTGGTAAGCCAAATGATGAATAAGATACTCCTAAATGTCTCTCTCCAAAAACTCCAACACTTAATCAACAGCCTCAAATTGACAGTGGAAAAAAAAACATGGAAAATAAAATATAAAACATCAAATATCAATGGCAGTAACTTCCAACTTGGGTAAATCTTGTGATGTCACTTATTCTGTGGAGGACAGAATAGTGATTGACCTGGATTATCAAGTGTGCACCTTAGATTTGTGAACTCAAGGTTTAAGCTTATTGTGAAAAATCATAGTTAGGATCATGTAATTCCATCATTTTATCCATCAACCTTACCAGTGAGGAGTTACAAGATTCCCAAGCAATAGATATATATAGTAGTACCATTTGAGTCTCAACATATAGGGGGTGGATAATTTAATGATACAGATTCAGACCATTAATCTGATGAGACTCGCAATGGCTACATTATGTTCTAAAAACCTTACAGATTAGATGGTTGTACCCTTCATTCAATAGTAAGAAAAGAGAGTTAAGTAAGAAACACAGCATCAATCCACAACTAAGAAATTCATCGTAAATAAAAACAAATGCTTTGAAATTTAAGCAATCACCTCAAATGGAAGAAGATCTATGAGAAAAAGAAAGGACAAACTTTCAAGACTTGTGTCAATCATCAGTATAGGCTGATTGGGGTATGTATCCAAACCAAACGGATGGAAAATTAGTTTGTACAGTTGACTATCCCAAGTCAGAATACAGTTGACTGCCATTTTGGAGTAATGTGCACTTCTCACTGTTGTAGAAAATCAAGCTTCATGATGGTTAGCCGAGATGAATCCACACACACCTTGATGCAGAGCAGCAAATCCATGTGGATTTGCTTTTATTGTTTATTTCTATTTTTGATTTGGTTGTAATTAGAAATTAGGATTTCCTATTTTAAGTGAGTTTATTTTTGTTTTAGGCTATTTTTAGGAATTTCTTTATTTAAGGTAGTATCTCTTATTATATATACCCCTCTCTTGTAAACTCAACCACCGATTGAATGAAATAAAAAGTAAGATTTTCGCAAATAGCTTTGCAAGGTGCGATTTTCAGATTGCGGGAGTGATTCCTTGAGCGAGAGGCTTGGTGTGAGACCATACCTTCTTCTTCACATGCTTTTCTTTTTCTTCTTCTCTCTTTTCCCTTCCTTTCTTGCTGCTACAGCCCCTTTTGTCCCTTCCACTATTTCCGTCATCCCATAATCCTTTCCCCTGCTTTGCCGCAATCCCTTATTACCTTTCCAGACCCTTCCGCAACCCTGTAATCCCTCCTCCTTTTTACCGTAACATCCTACCCACCTTGTTAATGTCGCCTATTCCCATACACCCTTGTTCCTTACCCATCGTGCCTTCCTTATTCTTTCACTTCCCATTTAAAACTATATGCTTGTTATTTCCATTAAAACCATATGTCATTCCATTTAAAATTAGATAACCCTTCCATCCCTTTTATTTAATTTTCATTTAATTGTTTACATTAGATTCCAAGAATTTGCATGATTATCTATGTTAAAATTTATATTAATTAATTGCTAGAATTAATTGGATTTTAATTTCAACCCATATTAGTTTTACGTGCATTATTTTCATTCCTTTTAACTTTTAGGGAACTAATTTAGGCATTTAGGGTCACCCTATTAGTTGTCCTGCATCACACCTCCATTACATCATCCTATGAACAAGCAGAGTTGGCTCTTAAGCTGGCTTGGCTTAGAGGCCCTGATTCAATTGGGCTCATGATCTAGCTAGGGAGGAAAATAAGCAAATCAAGCTCAAGACAAGTCCTTAGATTGCTTTGCCTGTAACTAGCTTGGCTTAGTATGTATTGTGTGTGTGTAGATAATATATACATATATAAATATAAATATATATATATATATATATATATATATATATATATATTCTTTTTTTTATGACGTAGAATTCTAAGATCCCCACCTCCCTGAGTAAAAGGGCATTGTGTAATACTCTGGATGCATGCAGCCCCTCATAAGCCACGCGCATCGATTGATTATGGGACTCGAGCCAGATAAAATTTTCCCAAAGGAGCAAGGTTCAAAATGAACGGAGAATCATTAATTGCCATTTTGGAGTAATGTGCACTTCTCATTGTGGTAAAAACTCAAGCTTCATGATGTTTAATCAAGAAGAATCCACATGCACACCTCCATTACATCTACGAATAAGCAAAGTTGGCTCTTAAGTTGGGTTGTCTTAGAGGCCTTGGTTCAATTGGGCTCGAGATCTAGCTAAGCTGGAAAATAAGCAAATCAAGCTAGACAAGTCCTTAGCTTGCTTGGGTAAAATGTTTGTAATAGTTTTCATAAGTTTGGGAATAATATTACTTCTTCGGTTGGTGTGCATCTACATTCTCTTCACCACTTACAATTCCACACCTCCTTCCATTAGTATGCTCTGTCACTGCAGCCCTAGTGCTGATCTCTGACAACAGAAAACTCATCTGTCGATTGTTATAAGGAACTCATATCTAGTGACCACAAAAACATACCAGGAAACCCTCCTTGTTAGGCAAAGGTGCCGATTGTTCGGGTATCATATCTTGTCTTGTGTGTCCCTGATTTTGTTCCTTTATATTTAAGATCCATGGCTTTCTCTTCCCAAATCAACCTCCCATCTCCCATCACCTCTCCATTCAAAACCAGTGTTGCTCCTAAGCAAGATTACCTCTATGAAGTAGAATATGCACCAACACAAGTTCCTGCAATAAAGTTAACCATCATCAACCCCTACAAAATCTTTGACCTCAACAGAGAATCCTTCTCTGTCAAATCCACTAAGCAGCTGTTCAAATCTAAAACTCCTACTGTGTTTAAGGAGTATGTTCAGGCTTCAAGCTTTGCTCAAAATGAAATTGTTTCAGGACCTCAAGAAACATTCATTCCTTTGGAGTTACCAACGGGGTTACTTCAACAATGGCTCCAGGAAGGCTACACTCACCTCCATATGGAAGCTATCAAATTAGCTCTTACCTTCCATGGTAGACATGGCCTAGAGATCTCAGGCAACCTTGCTGTTCTTGATACAAGAATTCTCACTTACAATCAAGCAGTCATCGGCACAGCTCAAATCACCATGAATGTTGGAACAGTTTTTCTCACACTGTATCCAAATTTCAACATCCCTTCATGAGAGCCTTTTCTCTTTAAGTTCATGGTTGCCCAGATCCAGTTCTGTGGACTTAATATGCAGCAGGGCACAATTGCAGCCACTCTTCACTATCAAATGGCATACAGACTCCAAAATCATGCCATTAATTTACCAGTCCCTGGTATTCACAATTCCCCAGATGCTCTGTTCATGAAGATTGGACCTCAAGGTGTCCATTGTACATATCTTCCAAAACAATTGTCTGATGATCAATTAAAAGGTATCCTCCTGAAGCAGTGGACTACTGCTTATGAACAACATCTTCAGCATACAAAGGCTATTGCTAATACCACTCCCTCCTCCTTCCGGAGGAGTGATGGAACTGTTGTTACACATTTTTCCACTGACAACGAAACTGTTTTCTCTACTCCTCTTCCTGAGGTTCTTCTTCTTGAACCTATTGTTCATCACTCATGGGATATTGATTGTTGCTGTCCCGGATGTCTTGATGACCAGTTCCACCTCAAATATTGTGATGATTCAGCTAAACGCTGGGATACTCCTAAAAAATCAAAGAAAAAGGGATGGAAAGAAAGATATGAAGATGATCCCTTTATAGACACTTTGGGCGAACCCTCTGGTAAATATGATTTTTATGTCTCATATGCTCCTTCCCTTTGCAGATATTACCAGACTGCCCTTGCATCTCTCCCAGTTGAGCCTACTCCAAGACTCCCACAGGTCTTTTCTCATCATGGCTGGACCTCTCAAAACCCCTGAAATCTATATGTTTCAACCAACCTATCCTGACCCCCAGGATTATGAGGATCTTCAGACCCACATGAAGCATGTGTGGAAAATTAAAACTCCACCCATAGACAAACCCATCACTCAGGCTGAAGCCTCTCTAAACTGGCAAGCTCAGAATTCTGTTGCTCAAAACCATACTCTTCAAGAAATCCTCTAGCAAAAGAAACTCACATCTCTTATGACTCCTACTTTGGAAATTGTTCGAAAGATGCAAAAACAGATTCAAGCACTACATCAAGAATTGCTTCAAGTTGCTCATAATGCTAGTCACATACCTGATGCCTCACGCATCATAGCACAAAAGGACGCAGAGAAAAGGAGTCTTGAAGCACAACCTAAATCAATCCAGCAAAAACAGCACTCCCTTATCTCAAATGACTTTACCAGCTTCTTCAGTTCTCCTTACATCCCGAATATTCGTCCTCAGCCCCCTGTTCTCCAATATAGACTCTCTCTTTCCCTACCATTATATATTCCTCCACCTATACCACCACGCACCTCTAGGCCTCCCCCTAAAGATAAACCTTCATCATCACATATCCAAACCCCAGATCCAGAAGCATCAGCTTCCTCCAAACCACCTCCAGAACCATTCTTACCCATACAAGAGATACATCCTATCTCTTCTTTTCTGCGATCCTTGTCTCAACAACCCCTCTGAAGAAAAGCACTTTGCACAAGACTCGGTTCTTTCAGAAGATACTAGTCTATTTTAGGCCTTTGACACTCTCCTAATGCAAGAAAGCATTGTTGAAGACCCCCTTGATGAAGAAACCCATGAGCAGGCCCAGCCTCCACCTCAACTAGAAGCACCTCCACATTTTCATACTCCCCAGACAACAAACACTCGTTCAATCTTAATGTTGTGCCTCCTTCTCAATGGCACACCAAATTTATGGAAATGCTCTCATGGGGAAAACTTGAACTACAAACTCCTGGTATTCAGTTTCCTGATGTTCTGAGAAGAATTGCCTCTCGTTTTACAGGCAGTTTACAAGAATGGTGGATTGCATTGGGCAAATACTGCCAGTTACAGTCACTTCAGGTTACCTCCATTGAGCTTTTTGCTGGACTTGCCTACAATGAGTTCTTAGGAACTCCTGCTCTCCGACGAGAAACTGCTCGCGAAAAATTTCTTAAAGCAAAGCTTTGCTCATTTGATCGAAAAGACCTAGAAAGACATTATCAAAACATGTCTTCTCGGTTTTATGCTATAGGTGGTATTGATGATGTCAACCTCAAACAAATATTTTTGAGCTCACTCTGATCCTCTAGGTAACGAGGTAAACAAAGTCATTGGACTAAAAAATCAAACAATTGACCAACTTTCTTTTGGCCAATTATACCAATATAGCATTACTACCATAAGAAATTCTTCGCGAGCAGTTTCTCGTCAGAGAGCAGGAGATCCTAAGAACTCATTGTAGGCAAGTCCAGCAAAGCTTTGCTCATTTGATCGAAAAGACCTAGAAAGACATTATCAAAACATGTCTTCTCGGTTTTATGCTATAGGTGGTATCAATGATGTTAACCTCAAACAAATATTTTTGAGCTCACTCCATGATCCTCTAGGTAACGAGGTAACCAAAGTCATTGGACTAAAAAAGCAAACAATTGACCAACTTTTTTTTGGCCAATTATACCAATATAGCATTACTACCATTGACAGATTGTGTAATCAATCTTTGTTTCTCAAGAAGTTTGAAGAAACAGGTCACCGCCTTCGAAAGGCTTGTCAAAGAACAGATCTCCAAATCAAATGCAAAGACCAGCGATGTGATTGTAAGACTAAGAAGAAGTCTCATTTTCACTCTCATCTGCAAGGACGAGATTCCTTCAAAAAGCCCTTTCATAATAAACGAAAATGGAAATTCTTCACAAAGAAAAGCCAAAATCACAAAAAGAGCACAAGATGTTTCATGTGCAACAAGCAAGGTCATTTTGCCAGAAGCTGTCCTAACAGAAGAAAGCCTCAGAAAAGCCAGTTTATCCAACAGGCAATGTCCATCATCTCCCAGGACTTTAATGACCTCGAATCTGAACTTTCAATGGGTGATACTCCAAATCCTGCCACAGTCCTTCAGCTCGAGTACACCTCAGATGACTCTTCCTTCCCTGCCATCTTCTGAAGATCATTTCTTTGCCCTTGAAGAAATCCTTAGCTCTAGCTTGTGTTTCATCTCTCAACCTTCTCCTCTGATCCAAGTCCAACTCTATCTCACCCATAAACCCACTCCACTGATAGCCTTCCTAAATACTGGTGCCACAAGCTCTATCCTCAAGACCTCAATTCTCCCTCAATACTTTTCGCTTCCATATAGCAAATATTTTCAAATTGCTAATGGCACCACTTTCCATATTGACTCCATCAGTATTCCAGTCACCTTCCACCTTGCACCAGACTATCCCATTAGTCACAAATTCCTTGGTTCCAGTCTCACAGGCAAAGACATGATTCTCGGTTTTGATATTCTTCATTCTTTGCCAAATGTCCAATGGTCTCCTACAGGTTTGAAATTTGGCAACCATCAAGTCCATTGGACGCACACACCAAGTTTGTGTGCCATCGATGAAGAAGTTTTTACTGAAATTACTGGTCGACTTATCCAGTATTGTTGTGCAAATTCTCATACAGAATTTCTTCAAAAACACCATCAGCCTCTTTGGACCAGGTCTGAGTTCTTCATCAAGTTACCCTTCAAAGATGATGTTCCCTCTACCTCTCCCACTAAAGCCAGTCATTCTGGCATGCATCCATATCATCTAAAGCTGGCGCAAGAAGAAATCTCTGACCTTTTGGCTCAATAGCTCATCGAAGAAACGTCCTCACAATGGTCTTGTGAGGCCTTTTATGTTAACAAACATTCTGAACAAGTTAGAGGAAAAATGTGCCTGGTCATCAATTATCAGCCTCTTAATAAGTTTTTGGCTGATGATAAGTTCCCCTTGCCACAGAGGATTTCTCTCTTTGAACAGCTTGCCGAAGCAAAGATCTTCTCCAAGTTTGATCTTAAAGCTGGATTCTGGCAATTGGGAATTGATCCCCTTGATAGATCCAAGACTGCCTTCACTATTCCAACTGGCCATTACCAGCGGGCAGTCATGCCCTTTGGTCTCAAGACAGCTCATTCGCTTTTTCAAAAGCCATGCTAAGGATATTTCGTCCTCTGCTTAAAAATGCTCTTATTTATATTGATGACATTCTTTTATTTTCTCAGGATGAATCTTCACACCTTCTCCTTAACCAGTTCTTTGATCTCTGTCAAGAATATGGTATCATGCTTTCTGAAAAGAAGATGGTTATTGGCAAGCGCATCATTAACTTCTTAGGAATGACAATTGAAAATGGACAATATATTCCTCGGCCTCATGTTGCCGAACAATTGGTCAATTTTCCAGATGAAAAGCTCACAGTCAAACAGATTCAACAATTTCTGGGAATCATCAACTATGTCTCTGAATTCATTCCTCATCTTGCAAAGTATCGATCTACTCTCTCTGCTCTACTCAAGAAGCCGCCCACATGGAACGACAGTCACACTCATGTTGTTAAAGCTCGGAAGCAAATTGTGCCACAACTTCCTCCACTATCTCTTCCCCAGCCTCGGCATAAAAAGATTTTACAAACAGATGCCAATGATTATGCTTGGGGAGCAGCCTTGTTCTATGAAACTCCAGATTCACAAAGGCATCTTTGTGGATACAAGAGTGGTAGAAACAGCACTACCATAGCATCTACAAAGAAATTTTGGCAGTCAAACTTGCTATCCAAAAGTTTCAATTTCTTCTCACAGGGTGTAACTTTGTCATTGAGATGGATATGAGTGATTTTCCTGAGATGCAAGCAAAAGTCTCTCCCAAATTCTCAACTTCTCAGATGGGCAAATTGATTTGATCAATGGAAGTTTACAGTCAAAAAAATCAAAGGAAAAGATAACACTCTGGCTAATTTCCTTTCCCGCCTCAAACAACACCATGCCCCTCTCTCTATCCAAATTCAATATCCAATTTCCACCCTCTGTCCTATTGAACCTCAAAATTTTCCTCCTGAACTCCAGGAGTACTAGGCTACTCTAATTTTCCCCTCCAGAAGCTCGTTCAATGCCAAAACATTCCTTGAAATTCATCTTCGTCAAAATTCTCCTATTTTTTGGCAATTGCCACATCCCAAATACCTTTATCTTACCCCCTTTGGGTTTCATATTCCCAAGGAAGTCAGTTGTTTTCTATGGTATATCCTTGAGCAATTTTGCATTGCTATTGTTTTTGATCTCTATGACTTTACTGCCTATCATTTTCAAATGAGAATTCGGGAATAAACTTCCTGACCTTGCCTCTGGCTTATTAAAAATCCTTGAGTGGTTTCTTCCTCTTGATTGGTGGCATAGTCTTCTCCAAGTTCCCTCTCATCAGCAGCAAATGCGATTTATTCACATTCATCTTCATCGACCCAGAGATTTTATCACAGAATGATCCCCAGAAGGAGACAATTTTTATATTCCATATCTTCCTGATGAACAAGAGATCAACATCCAATGCTGGAGTGCGATTAATCTTGCTGAAAATCCCTGGTTCTACCAAAATGAATTCCAAAGTTTTAAAGAGAATATGGTTGCTCTCAATCACATTGTCCCTGCTAATCTTCCTCCTAGTATTTTTACCGAGCCATTTGCTAACTGTGATCCTACCCTTGAACTTAGAGGACTTGATGAGTTTGCAACAACTCATTGGGATGAATTGGTTATCCAAATGTTGTGGGACCATTTCCAGGATGCTCAAGATCCAATTGGCGACAATGATGTTTACAGTGATGGCAGCGAATAATTCTGTATGACGTCATCAGCTGCTCTTCAGTCTCTTCAGTCACTACTTTTACTTTATGTCAGTCATGTAAGTGTCGGTGGCTCAGCCACTACTTTTACTTTATGTCAGTCATGTAAGTGTCGGTGGCTCTTCATCCACTACTTTTACTTTATGTCAGTCATGTAAGTGTCGATGGCTCTTCATCCACTACTTTTACTTTACGTCTGTCATGTAAGTGTCGGTGGCTCCTAAGCAAGATTACCTCTATGAAGTAGATTATGCCCCAGCACAAGTTCCTGCAACAAACTTTCCCATCATGAAGAGCCACCGACACTTAAATGACTGACATAAAGTAAGAGTCACCGACACTTGCATGACTGAGATGAAGTAAAAGGAGTGGATGAAGAGCCACCGACACTTACATGACTGACATAAAGTAAAAGTAGTCGTTGAGCCACCGACACTTACATGACTGACATAAAGTAAAAGTAGTGACTGAAGAGCAGCTGATGACGTCACACAGAATTATTCGCTGCCATCACTGTAAAAATCATTGTCGCCAATTGGATCTTGAGCATCCTGGAAATGGTCCTACAATGGTTGGATAACCAATTCGTCCCAATGAGTTGTTACAAACTCATCAAGTCCTCTAAGTTCAAGGGTAGGATCATAGTCAACAAATGGTTCGGTAAAAATAACAGGAGGAAGATTAGCAGGGACAATGTGATTGAGAGCAACCATATTCTCTTTAAAACTTTGGATTCATTTTGGTAGAACCAGGGATTTTCAGCAAGATTAATAGCACTCCAGCATTAGATGTTGATCTCTTGTTCATCAGGAAGATATGGAATATAAAAATTGTCTCCTTCTGGGGATCATTCTGTGATAAAATCTCTAGGTCGATGAAGATGAATGTGAATAAATTGCATTCGTGGCTGATGAGGGGGGAACTTAGAGAAGACTATACCACCAATCAAGAGGATGAAACCACTCAAGGATTTTTTAGGAGTATCCCAGCGGTCAGCTGAATCATCACAATATTTGAGGTGGAACTAGTCATCAAGTACGAGGGAATACTATATATATTATGACGGAGAACCCCAAGACCCTACCTCTCCCCAAGTACAAGGGAATTGGGAAAACTCCGGATGCACGCAGCCTTGCAAGCCACGTCATCAGTTGACTACGGGACTCAAGCCAGATAGAATTTTCCAAAAGGAGCAAGGTTCAAAATGAACAAAGAACCATTAATTCCCATTTTGGAGTAATGTGCACTTCCAATTGGCAGAAAATCAAGCTTCATGATGATTACTGGAGATGAACCCACATGCACACCTCCATTGCATCCAATGAATAAGCAAAGTTGGCTCTCAAGCTCTAGCTAGGCTGGAAAATAAGCAAATCAAGCTCAAGACAAGTCCTCCTTAGCTTGCTTGGCCTATAACTAGCTTGGCTTCGTTTGTATGTATACATAGGGTAGCCCTCGCACACCCCGTAAAGTTCTTTCACGGTGAGAGCTCCATGTCTACATTCGTTAATCAAGTTGACGATTATAATCACTATATACAAGCATACATCTTTCTAACCCATCCAACCATGATCATAAGTGAGCTTCAAGAACCATAGATCTTTCTAACTTCAATATAAGAAAAGTAGCACAAGAAAGGCACCAAAAGAGAGAAGATACAAGAGTTGCAAGATCGAAGAATATCCACCTAGAAAACACCAAATAAAGATACATCACCACCAAAAAGGAAAGGCAGGTCATATAGACACCCGACTTTTCTTTATCTACACACCCGATTTTCATTTTTGAGTGGTAAATTACCATTTTGCCCTTTCATTTTTTTCGTCCGAATGAACAGACCGTTCATTTTGTGTTCGTTCGGATGATCAGAACATCCAAACGAACGACTTCATTTTACATGGAATCGTCCGAACGAATGGGCGGTAGAGACGGATTTTCAAAAGAGACCGTTTCTTGACCGATTGTTACAAACAATATATCAAAATTCATCTACTCTGAATTTTATAAACTCCGAAACTGATTTTAAATGAAAATGGTATAGTTTTGGGACTTTAAAAATCGTACCCAAAGAATTAAGGAAAAATGACATTCCCTCTTAATTCTTTGGCTACGATTTTTCAAACCCTAAACTATACAATTTTCACTTAAAATTAGTCCCGGAGTTCATAAAATTCAGAATAGATAAATTTTGATACATTGTTTGTAAAAATAAGTTGAGAAACCACCTCATTTGAAAACCCGAGCCAAACACGCAAAGGTTACAATTGGCAAGGAGGCCGTTTCTCGACCGATTTTTACAAACAATGTATCAAAATTCATCTACTCTGAGTTTTATGAACTCCGGGACATAGTTTAAGTGAAAAGGGTATAGTTTAGGGCTTCAAAAATCGAACCCAAAGAATTAAGAGGGAAGACCATTTTTCCATAATTCTTTAGCTACAATTTTTTAAGCCCAAAACTATACCCTTTTCACTTAAAATCAGTCCCGGAATTCATAAAGTTCAGAGTAAATAAATTTTGATACATTGTTTGTAAAAATTGGTCGAGAAACAGCCTTTTTTGAAAATCCCTCTCCACAAGCCCATTCGTTCGGACGATTCCATTTTACATGGAATCGTTCGTTCGGATTTTACATGGAATCGTTCATTCGGACGTTCTAATCATCCGAACGAACAATAATGAACTGGATGCTTCGTTTGGAAGAAAAAAAATGGAAGGGCGAAATGGTAATTTGCCACCCAAAAATGAAAATTGGGTGTAGAGAAAGAAAAGTAGAGTGTCTATATGGCCGGCCAAAAGGAAGAAGAACAAAAAAAAGAGGCTAGGTCTCAACCCAATATGCCTCCATAGGAGGCATATCCATGCCTAGGGAGGCTTGCACATGCTCCGAGGAATAGTCAGGTGCTCTAAGAGGCCTAGATATATTGGTCATCAAAAATTTGTGCATAAAGATAGTATACATGGCTCAAATTGGGCTTGAGATCAAGCTCCAAACTAAATATGCATCATCAAGCTAACACTCAAGTTGTACTTTGACTTGGCTTGATTTCTAAGACAGCCAAAGCTTGAGCTCAACTAAATATTGTCCAACTAATTTTGAGTTGGCTCATGCTTGGCCAAGTCTTGATATGTTAGGCTCAACCTCAATTTCTCTGTATCACAAAAATTCAAGATTATTAGCTTAGATTGGCTTGCACCTCTCCAATAAATGAAAAATGGTCCCACATAGGGGTCTAAATATCGACCGATACGTATCGTACCGGCTGATACGATACGGTTTTGAAACCGCATCATATTTGCCCCTAACACATGGAGTTTCAATCTCAACACCTGTTACACTAACTTTTGTGTAGCATTTTCAAAATACCATGTAGCATCATTTTAGAGCCCAATACGAAAGGCAGCCTTAGGATTTATTTAAAATATCAAAGCTTATTCCCAAATGTCGTTTTCAAGCATCAACTATAAGAGCCTAAAATGGACGGTTGTTTTGTTAAGATGTCTTATATTTTGCATTGATCTACAATACCCTAATTGGGGGTTCTTGGGAGAACCAGCCTATATATTGGGCGTTACAATGGTATTTTAGTAATTTTGTACCTGGTACTAACTATTAATGTATCTTCAAAAGACTTTAGGTATCTATATTGAGAGCAGTAGGGGAGAGAGAGAGGTATTGCATAGGCTATAAAGGACTTGGTGAAGAAACTGAGAAGCTTTCCTTGCTGAATTTCTATTAGATCGTCCACAGTTGTAGGCGACGTAGGGGGTGGAGATCAGCGATGAGTTGCTTCGCTGACCCAGCCATTGCTCGTCCGTCAACTGCTGGAGTCACACGAGCACACATGAATGGCACGTGGGCTTCTAGATGGAGCTGCGGGAAGGAACATAAATTTGAAATTCAAAATTTGAATTTTCATGTTGTTGAGTGCACAAAGAATATTAAAGTTGATTGTCACTTTCTTCGCCATCACGTTACTACGGGTCATATTCTCACTCCTTATTTGTAATCCAAAGATCAATTTGCTGATAAGCTCAACAAGGCCATCTCTCGATCACAACTTGATGACGTCTTAAACAAGCAGGGCTTACTCAATATCTTCGCACTAGCTTGAGGGGGAGTATTGTAAGATATCACATTTTACACGTGTGTTGACTTTAGACATCATTGATTATAAATAATCTTACTTTCCTTTTTCACCACCTTAATTGGCTTCTTCTACTCTATATACATGCATCCTCTTCTGTTAGAAATACAACAGATACAATACAAAAGATAATTATCTCTCTCAATCTTCCTTCATTTGCTTTCTTTTGTTTTCTCATTGTTTTCATTCTAACATGCACTAATTGGGGTTAGTTTGATACCTATAAATCCTATATGGTTTTGCTCTCATGGAGAATGATGCCAGTTGTCAAAGCATTGAAATAGAAACCATAAAACCAGGATGTTTGATAGGGTAGTTTGAACCTTAAGTGATATAAGGCATGTGTAAGAATTGGAGAAAATATCTTTGGGTGCATGGGATTAGATGTAAGCAAACAACAGTGGATGGAATGCTCAAAAGTATAAAGGAGTTATATGGTAGTCATAAAGGAAAAGATGATTGGAAATCTTCATAAAATATTAAAAAATATTGTTATGGGTGGAGCAGTTATAAAAATTAAGGTGGCATCTAGCATAAATGGCAATAGTCTATGTCACTGGGGCAAATGAGTGAACAGGGTATAATGGAACTTTACAAATGAAAATTGTTGAAAGAAGTTAAATCATGTAAATTGGTCTTCAACAAATATTGTGTTCTTGGTAAACAGTGCATCGTCGAGTTCTACTTTATTTCTTTCTTTTTTTCTAAAATTTCAATTAGCACCTTCATTCTTGCAAAACTCTAAAAACTCCTTAGTTTGTATTCCCCTCCATTATCAAATCTAAAATTTTCAATTTCTTCCTTGTTTATTTTTCTCCCTATACTTTCCACTATTTAAACATGGTTAAGGCCTCACCTTTGTGCTTCATGAAGTAGACCCAGACTTTCATTGAGAAATCATCTATAAAGAATAAAGTATTCTACCCATCATTTGATTTTATAGGTGTAGGCCCCCATATATTGGGTAAGAGTATCTTAGCATGTGCATGTGAATGCAAAGGAGATTGGCCAAATAGTGAAAGTCAAGTTTAGAAATGAAAATATACAAGAATATCTTAGACTGTGCATACTGATATATGGGAACCTGCAGCTGTAGCATCAAAATGACGAGGCAAAATACTTTATTACCTTCGCAGATGATTTGTCAAGGAAAGTTTGGATCTACTTCATGAAGCACAAATTTGAGGCCTTCTCTACGTGGTAGAAAGCAAAGGCAGAAAAATTGACAAAGAAATTGATGTATTTGAGATCAAAGAGTGGAAGGTACAAGTTAAAAGAATTTTTAAAGTATTGCAAAAGTGAAGGCATTACTCGACATTCACCAAACTAGACAATCCACATAAAAACAAGGTGGCTAAAAGGATGAACAGAACTTTTTCCTGAAAGGGCTCAAAGTATGAGGCTGAATGTAGGGTTGTAGAAAGGTTTCTAGGCAAAAGAAGTAAACATGGCATGTTTCATCAACAACCGGTCATCATCTACAGAATAGACTGCAAGGTTCAAGAGGAAACATAGACATGAAAGTCGACTGACTACTTTGTTTTGGGAGTTTCCCAATGTCCAACTTACGTTAATCTGTAGAATGGGTAATTTTCCCAGTTAGACTCAAAAGGCTTAGCAGTTAATTTTGTTGGGTTTATAATGCAAAAATAAACACAATCGAACGGCCAACCTCTGGCCTACATCCACGGAGCGACTGAATCACTTCACTATATGAGAGAAAGAATACAAGTACAATAACACGACTCCCTGAGTTTAACTCTCAAACCTAACACTCGAGTCCCATGTACACCCATCTTTCTCTCTCTCACCACTCGAAGGCTTCCTCTGACCATGCAAACACACACCCATGCACACCTCTAGCATGGGTGCGCCTCCATGCACACGGTCATAGAGGCCCACGGCCAAAAAGTCGTCTTCATTGTCCCTCTCTCGATTCCCTCTTTGATTCGACGCTCACACAGTGTGATCTCACACACCTTTCAGCTACGTTGGCTGCTGTCTTTATACACTATGCAGTCGGTGTTAGCATTGGAGTCTCACGCATCTCTGATTTGTGCCGTATCCACCAAGGCAATTCCATGCAAACTACAACCGTATGCAATGACTAGTCTGTGCCTTGTTGATTTAGAGTTCTACACTCAACAAATTTTTCAGAAATGAGAAAGGGCTGAAAAGATTTAAGCTGTGGGATCCTACGATGTTGTGCTTGAAATTTGTGTTGATTTTTGGAATAATGTTATTCTAGATTTCTTTGGTGTTGATTTTTGGAGCAACCTTGCTCCGTGTTATGCTAGACGCTATTTTTTGGATGACATTGTTCTAGGGTTCTTGCTCTTCGGGATTGGGGTATTTCTTATGTAGAGGCATTCTGGTTGTTATGCAATTTCCATCAAGGTTTGGGCTCTCCCCACCATAGCTCCAGAATGCCCCAAGTCTAGATCTCACAAGATGCACGGATTAATGAGGACACTTCATTTTTTAATAAGACACCCCTAGTGCCTTATTTATTTAAATAACAAAAACTACCCTTTGAGATGTATGATTATATATTGCACTAAAATTTCATCAAAGGTAACTTTATCACTTTCAGTATTTTACCTTGCTCCTGTAAAATGGAGTGTCCCCATCGATCCTCTTATTATTAAAAATCAAAAGGCAACTTTATCAGTTTCAATATTTTACCTGCTAGATAATATCATAATAGTGTGTTTAAGATGGTCATTTCTTGACTTTTAAGGAGGATTTTGAATTTTTTTTATTAAAACTTAAGAAAATTTTCAATATTTGAGTCTTGAGTTTTTTCAATGGTTGCCGCCTGACTAATCCTTGGGGCATGTATAAACCAATTAAGTACAAACCTACCAATCTGTACTCGTCAGGTACAAAACAAAGGGGAGTGGCCCTTTTTGTGTAAGGGGGCTTGATCCGAAGGCCTCTCACAAACAAGTGTAGGAATTGACAATCAAGTTAACCCCTCAGGATTAGTTTAAAAATACCAATACATGGCTTATTGGGCCAACTTAGATAGACTTACATCAATTGTTAAAGAATTTCTAAGTGGGTCGACTCTATTTATATAATTATGATGCTCAAGATTGGTTCGATCGAGTTCATGGAGGTATGCTTCATTGCTTTCCTAGAAAAACTTTTCTCCATAGGTCACGATGGGGAAATTCTGGAGCTGTTTTCTTTAGAAAAAATTGACCATAAAAATTCAAACTCTGAGAAAAATCTGTGCAGACAAATATAAAAAAAAAAGTCTCATTTTTCTACGAAAATTAAATTAACAAACATGCCCTTACATGAATCTCATATTCTCTGCTATCAAAATAAAATAACACAGGATTGGCGGACGAATAGATTGGGCAGGCCTTCCTCTGACCCTTTTCCACTATAGTCAAAGTGAGGAATAAAGTTTGAGAAATAGTTACCGTAGTTTTTCACCGTCCGATGGATGAATGGACTAACACGTGGCACGATATCGTGAGATAGATTCATCGGTTTCAACCGAACTTGTTTAGTCAAAGAGATCTCCTCCAACGTGTTCCCAACCAGCAACCTGTAGGGAGGGCCTTCAAAGCCTTGGCCCTTGAGATATCTGCCCAACTTCATGGGTTTCCACCATATTCTATACACCATCTTCCCTATCCATGACACAATCAATAGACCACATACAACAAGGATATTCTGAAGAATCCCCCCCACTACCATTTTCTTCTTCTTCTTCGACTACTACTACTGTTATTACTACCCTCTATATACATAAAAGAGACTCGGAAGTCGTCGCTCTCTGGCTTTCCTCAGCAGTGACGTTTCTCTCTGTTACTTCTCTTGGAAATCGAAAGGGACTCGATAGGATAACGACAAATTCGTCCGAACATCTTGCCGCAACTGGATATCCACCGGAATTGCGATGGCCGGGTATTTTGTTTTTTATTACAACGCATTTTCAATTTTTACTGGAAGCCCTTACCCTCGATCAAAGCTTCCATCGGTTTAGATTTTTTAAATTCAAAATTATACCCTATCCTTAAAATCAGTCTCTTAATTTATAAAATTAGAGTAAATAAATTTTGATATCTTATTTTCAAAAATTAATCGAGAAACCGCCTCTCTACAAACGATAACATTTCCGCATTTGGCTTGAATTTTCAAATGAGGTGATTTTTAATCAATTTGTACAAACAATGTATCAAAATTTATCTAATCTTAATTTTATGAACTTTTTGACTAATTTTAAGTGAAAAATATATAGTTTTGGATTTCAAAAATTGTCTCCAAAAAAGTAAGAGGGAAAGCCATTTTTCCTTAATTATTTAGGTACGATTTTTTTAGTCTAAAACTATATTTTTTTAACTTAAAATCAGTACCGGAATTTCATAAATGAATTTTAATACTTTGTTTTTAAAAATCGGTCAAGAAGTCGTATCATTTGAAAATCTCTCTCCACAACCCAAAAATGGAAGAAATAGAATGTTTCACATGAAAAATCGTTCCGACTATGCCCAAAAGACGTTCGTTCGGACTATGCTCAAAAATCGTTCGGATTATGTCCAAAAAAATGTTCGTGCATTCAGAGGGTGCGGAAATTGAATGGCAAAATAGTATTTTCGAGTAAAACATTGAAATGCGGTATCTGCTAGCAGAAAAGAGCAGTGTCTATATGGTTGGCTTTTTTATTTTATTGTAATAATTTTGTTTAAGACAAAGCTATTCTCACTTGACCTAATGAGACGTTCCACTTCATTAATCCTTAAAGTATCTGTAAATTTCTCTATTTGCACACACCAAATACAAATTATAGGAGTGGCTCAAGGGGAATCTGATTTCAAGACCTCCCAAACAAAAATGGGAATTGATAATTAAAGTAACTCTTCAGAGTTTATTTTAGTGTAATAATTAGTAATTTTTTTTGTTTTTATTCTATGTTTTTAATTTATTATTATAAAATAAGACAAATTATATGTGATATCCAAATTAATCTCAGTTCTACATTTATTGCCGGCTCGTTTAAGATTGGTATATTATATAATTTGCAAACATACCTTCATCACTTTAATATGTTAGATTACTCCAGCGAGTATACACTATACATAAGTAGTAGGAATGATGGCACCAATAAATGCAAGGGCCTCTTTTTTTATTAGTTTAATAATTTAATTACAACAATTATTTTTATCTTATTTAAAGAAGTGAATGAAGAAAAATAATTATTGAACACATCTAGATGATTCAAAATATTTGTTCCTTTCTCCATCCGCAATTGGTACAGTTGCTTTTTCAGAAACAATTGGTTTGTGTATAAAATTTTGAACTTTTTCCATAACTATGTAATCGTTTCATTTAAAACATAATACTTTACCTCCTATGCTAGGCACAAATGGATAGTCCAGTGCCAGGCACAAACGGATAATGTTCACTGCCTTCATCTCTCTTGTTTCTCCCAAGCATGTCATTTTTCTTTTTCTCCTCCTCTTTATCATCTGAAGACCCCAACTTCTTTTCTCTTTTTCAGTGTTTTGTATAGTCTTTGATGTGCTAGAATATCTTTAACCGTACTTTAGCACATACTAAAGTTATTCCTCCTGTCAAAGAGCTCTACCTCCAACTTTGACCCCGATATTCCTCTTACTACGATGTGTTGTATTCCCTTCACCCACTACTTCTCTGGTTTGAACCAAATTCTAATACCACTTGTTGGGTTTATATACAGAATAAATCAACAAAAATTAAATACCGCGAGATTCAAATATTTACGTGGTTTGGCCTAACGTTGAAAATAGAGAAATACGCATAATTTAAGACCAAACCCAAAACCTACAGTTTTACCATACCCTACACGATGCTTGTGTATATGTAACTGTTCACTTCTTCGACCACGCTCTCATTGTTCTTCCTCTGTCTCATGAACCCACTCTCACTTTTCACAAAATATTATACTCAGGAAAACCAAGAAACCCCTATGCTGGGTGCTTTTGTTCTCAGTGCTGCTTAGGACGGTGGCCCGTGCCCCTTTACACTAATCTGGAAACTAGACAGTTCTGAGAGAAGATCTGGCCTTTCTTCCCTCTCCTGGCGTGTGTGACCCACTACCTTGCTGATCACATCCAAACAAAGGCCCTCTCACGAAATCAAGAACACACACTGGCTGCCGTTATATCTCCACGCTGAACTGTTCCACGCTCTCTCCCCTATTGCTTTTCTTTCCTGGCAGCTCTCTCTGTATAGACGTCCCTTGTTGCTGTTGCAGGCTGCTCCTGTTTTTCTGAACAGCGGTGAGATCTGCTCTTACCAGTGTACCATATGTATTTTCACAAGATCTGGACTGCAGCCCATGCTGGTTTTCCTCTCACTATCAAGTCACGCCGTGTATTGCTGTATGCAATGTAGATGTTCTAGAATATGTACAGACGTGTATAGAACTTCCTTATGCAATGTTCCCACACACTCAGCAGATGTTCTGGTATCTGTACAGACGTGTATAGAGCTTCCTTATGCAATGTTCCCACACACTTAGACATGCTTCCTTATGCAATGTTCCCACACACTCAGCAGATGTTCTGGTATCTGTACAGACGTGTATAGAGCTTCCTTATGCAATGTTCCCACACACTTAGACATGCTTCCTTATGCAATGTTCCCACACACTCAGACATGTATAGAGCTTCCATATGCAATGTTCCCACACACTCAGTAGATGTTCTGGTATCTGTACAGAAGTGTATAGAGCTTCCTCACAACTGGTCTCTGCAAGAGATTCAGCTACTGCTGGTTGCCTCTACTGATATATATATCTATCAGTCGGTCTCTGAGTCCTAATCGTCTCTCTTAGACTCCACAGTGCTATGTCCATCTGTCTCTGTATATAAGGAAACCCAACCAGTCCTGAGAAGGATATGCTTGTAATACTTGGCAGTCGGCGCTTTGCATAATACAGTTGCATTACCACTAGGACTCCCATTTCTAAATCACGTCATTGCATACCTGCAGTGCCGTGTCCCATTAGATTTTATGTAACCACCTTTTAAGTTGGATCTTGCTTAATTAAGAATGGCCCCAGTTGATGCTTGCCCACCTGTGTATTAGAGCCATACCCAACAGATGCAATGGTTTGAGTCACAGTTGCCACTATCGCAAGGCAACTTAAAAAAAATTATGGAGGAATTTTATGTCTCTCTTTCTAAAACTATTTTGAATGCTTTGCCCAGCTCTATTTTAAATTAATTTCATTTTTGGCACCATTTATCCATCCATAAAATCTATATGAATGATTTTATAACAATGCCAAGAACCTACTAGGTCCTTTAATGACGGTCTTCAAAAGTTTTAGGACTTGGTTAATAGTTTTTTTTTTAAATGATGAAGAACTTCAAGACCTCCACTAGTATGAGAGCTTTGGGCAAAACTATGGATGCACGCATCCCCTCACAAGTGATGCGGAGCACCACACGAGTTTCCACATTTAGCAAGTTTTTATATTTAGATTTAGGATTTCCAGCTTTTCATAATTGTATTTTTTCTTTCATTTATTCGTTTAATCCAATAGTTGATTTTGTTTGGGGAAATTTAGTGATTTTACATATAATAATGACTTTTTAATCATTGTGGGTAGTTTGATATTTGTTTATTTGAAGATATTTTGGTCTTTTTCATATTTTTAAGTCATTATATATATGATATAACCCCTCCATATGGGATTGATACTTAATCAATGAAAATAACAACTTTTACTTTGTGCAAACTTGCCTCCATTGCAGAAGCATGGTGAGAAACCAAAGAACCCTCATGAGAAACTAGGGAAGGCGAGAAGCCATGGAAAAAGGTAAGAATCCTCTTCCAAGATCGAGGTTTTTATCTATTTTTCTCAAATCTCTCTCTCTTTTCCATTTCTTCTCTCTTTGCTACCCTCTTAAACCCAACCGAACTGCTGTCCCAGAATCATCCTATTGCTGTCCCAGATTTGTCTCAAAACCGTCCTATTGTTGTCCCAGATCTGTCCCAAAAAAATCCCTATTTAGCATCCCGAATTGTCCCAAATCCCATCCAGACTCGTCCCAAGCCCTTCCTAAGTCCCTTACAGCTTTCTTACTGCAGCCACAAGTCCTCTTGGACCCTTCCTTACCTATCCTCTTTTATCATTAAATCCCTTTTTTCCATCCCTGATACTCCCATACCCTGTTGCCTCCACTTTGTTTTTGACATCATCTTGATTCTAAACATTCCGAATTAGTTTTTTTTTTGTGGTTGATCTACTTATTTGTGGATTTAGTTAAATCTCTTTGTTTTAAAGGCTTTCTATTTTGAGATGTGACTTAGTTTGAATTGTCTTATAATCACTTATATTAGATTTTAAGAATTTGTATGATTCTTCGTGGTAAATTTTATATTAATTAATTGTAGGTATTAATTAGAATTTAATTTTAGCCCATTTTAGGTTAGGTCATATTAGATTGATTCTTCAATTTTGCTTGCATTAGGTATTTTGAGTTAGCCTATCACTTGTCATGCATCAACAAGCCATAGACATTAAGTAATTATGGGAATTAGATTGATAAGTTTAACAATAAACTAGATAGGAACGACTTGTCTATATTTACATAGAACGTAGCCACCCAAAAACAAAAACAAAATGAAAATGTTACGCGTTAAGGGATAATCCCTTGCACTTAACAAGTTTGGTGAGACCTCTATTCTAATAGAGAATATTCAATGCTAATGAGAACTATAAGAAGACGATGCTAGTGGTGAGGTGGTTACTATTGCCAACCTCTGCAGCAACAATTGAATAGAAGACAAAGGAAAATGTAGGAATAGGGGAAAAATGCTGAACTTAAAAAATCTTACCCAAAAAATCTTAAGAAATAAGTTCAGTATTTTTTGAATAGATTTTTTAAAGTTCAGTATTTTTCTAATTACCATTTACTCTCTTATTTCTTTTAGCTTTAATAAAATAATTAGTATTTTTTTAATTATATTTAAAATCCATTATTATTTCTCTTAGATTTAGTATGGAATAATTCATAGTAGGTACCACTATGCATGGATCTATCCTTGACACATAAGAAGATATATATGGAAAATATTATCATTAATATACTGCAAACTGGTGCCACATGAGAAGTACATTCTTCTGCCCGTGATCACAAAAGCAGAAGGCAATGAAAACTTGTGAATGTAGGGTTACATTCAAGAGCCTATTAGATGGAAGTTCTGCCCACTCATCCAACAAAGCAACAAAGTTTTAAGTAGAATCACTTTGCCAACAAGCAATATTTGTTTTTCCAATTCTGTAAATTGTGAAGCAGACGAAAGTGATAATGACGATGACGACAACGACTGTATGGTAATGGAAGCTGAGATATCAGAGTTTGTGTAAGATGATCAGAGCACCACGTTGGGGTTGAAGTGTCGTGACCTGGTAAGGAGCATGTCTGTAGGTTGATGACAACCCAAATGAGAAATGCTGTAGAATCATAGTCAAGGCCATCTTAGCTTCTATCATGGCAAAATTTTGCCTGACACAAATCCGGGGTCCCCAACCAAATGGAATAAACACAACTTGATTCTTCGGTGCTTTTGAAACTCCTTCTGAGAATCTCTCTGGTCTAAATTCATCTGCGTCTTCATTCCATATTGCAAGATCATGGTGGATCAGCAGTACCAGTATAGAAATTTGCATTCCAGGGAGAACGGTAAGATCCCTTAGTTTTTCAGCCTTGCATACGGATCGATGAATGATAGGGATAGGTGGGTATAATCGAAGGACCTCGCAGAGAATCATGGTTACCTGTATAGAGATTTTAAAATGTTCAGACTCATGTCTCCTACATGTTTTAGATCAATGTAATAATCCAAGCAACCAAATGTTAAATGTTGAACGTCAAGATTGATGAGAAAATAAAAGTATTGTTTAGAGAAAGGAAGTCTTGCTGCTTTTGATAACCATAGATACCTACACAAAGGAACGATCTCATTGTCTATCAACTCAAACAAGGAATGAAAATACTCACAATCTTAAGATGGCTTAGGCCATCAAAATGTGGCTCATTTTTCCCGAAGACTTGCATAACTTCCTCCCTTGCTTGAACTTGCCAGTTGGGATGCATACTCAAGGCTACTAATGTCCAGGTGAGCAAAATTGCCGTCGTCTCCTGGCCGACAAAGTAGAATAACTTGCATTCCTTTATCACATCCTCAATCGTAATTTCAATTTCCATAGAGCTTCCTTGTTCTTGAGAGTCTCTAAAATTTGATTCCATTAGCAAGCCCAATAAGTCATCATTACTAGCATTTCCCATTTTCATTTCCTTCTCTCTGTTCAATCATACCCTTCAATTGAAAACACACTTCTTTGTCAATTTCATTTCTCCTAATGTTCTTTTTCATGGGCAAGAACCTGTATGCATCAAAACATGTAGAATTAAGACTTCTCAAGGAACAAACATTGATCGTCACTCTACTTCATTTTTTTTATAAATTTTGATTTCCATTGATGATAGGAAGATGTGTATGCTAAGTTCAAACAGTGATTTAATCCTAAGGAATAGAGTAAGAAGAGAATGTGTAGAAACACATATCACAAACCATAATTCATCATAACACCAGATTTACGTGAAAAACTCATAAGGAAAAAAACCACGAGAGAAAGAGTTTATCATTCAATTGTATTTTCTAATTACATCAATGATATATTTATAAGGAAAAAATACAAGGGTGAGTTGTAATTGAGTTGGGAGACTGAGTCCCACTCAACCTCTCTTTCTAATTCAACAGAATGCATTAGGGATAATTTAAAGATACCTTTGGTAGATCACAAATTGAGAGAAACTCATTTGATATGGTTTGGTCATTTCAGTAGAAGACCAAATACAACTCCAATGCATTGAATTGAGAGACTACGGATTAAAGGCACTAGAAGTAGAGGGTAGCCTTTGAAAACTTGGAGGGAAGAGACAAAAAATGATATGTTAGATTCCAGAGTGACTCAAGGTATAGTTTATAATAAGATCAATTGGAGAAGAACTTATAAAGCCGACTCCAAATAGACGGGATAATGGCTGATGATAATGATGATGACAATAGGTGATAGGAAGATGCAATTATTACCATCAACATCTTGTTTAGCTGAAATTGTGTAAAGGCGGCACACACCTTGCTAAAGATCGTCTTGTTCAATAGATATTGAACACTATCAAATCTTTGACATTTTGTTTCGGACAAAAACAGATTTATCTTTCTTCTTTTACTTAACAGTATAAACTATTAAATATTGTAGGCAGCATGGCAGCTATAGATTCTGGGTACTTTGTATCTCATCCGAGTGAACTCTTGGGTCGAACTCTATCAATTCTATACAAGATTACAAGCCCAAATATTACTTCGAATAGGATGATAAAAAACCTTGGATTGGACCAGTTAAGTTGATGCAGCTTATCTGTCTTCATTAATTATTAAGTGGGGTTATGGGTTTCACATCAATACAAGGAATTCTATGTTCAACCTGCATGGTTCTAACATTGAAAAAGTACTCCCAATCCACTCTACTTATACTATGTTGTTGGAACTAAACATAACTACACAACATCCATTGACATTGCAGATGTAACTCCTGCTCATACTACAATGATGATGAAGAAGAATAAAAATTAAGGCAGAAAACATGGATGTTGCTTTGGAATTAGTATTTGTGATTCTACTTAAATGTATCGACAAACAGAATATCAAAATAAACTTAGATCAAACATGGAACAAAAATTACACTTACAATAATGTGGAGTACTTGTAATGTAGAAGGAATTTTATTTACTTTATTTTTATCTTTTGTATATTGAACTAAAAAAAATAAAGAAAAGAATAATGCACCTGTAGCCTGGGATGAATGAACTTTTAGAAGACTGGATAAGAAGTTGGGACTGTTGTGTTTGTAATTGAAATATCCTCATCCCTTCCTTGTAGTTGCTACCAAATGCAGTCCTAGAGATAACATCTCCCGTTAAATTCTGGAATTCGGGCTAGACATCTATTTCACAGGACCCCTTACAACCAACTAATTCCTCCCATCTCTTAATCAACTCAGAACAACTGGTATGGAACGCTAGGAGCATCCTCTTCAGCCAAAACCAAATTGGAAGGTCACATTGATCAGATTTGTCACATTAGGGAGAAAAATGGTGGCACTGTCAGTAGGCTAGGAGACATCATACTTGGATGAAAAAGAAGGTCTCTGTAAACCAGCCTGGTTCATAAACACCTAATCCTCTTTATTTTTCTATCAGACAATAATTAGACATTGTATTAAGACAGAACAATGGTGCTTCTGTCAAGAGGCAACAATCAGACCAGACAGAGCCTGCATATTTTCTGAACTAAAAATTAAGCTAGGCCAAACCCCGAGGGGTTGTCCTGACAACCAAGAACTCTCCTCAGGAAGCAGGGGTCTTGTGTTCGATTCATGCTCAACACCAAAGGGCCACTCCCCGTAGCTTTACCCAATGTGTGCTGATTGGGAGATTTTCACATGCCCCGAAGGATTAGTTGGGTAAGTCGCCTAGACACCTTTGGTCATCAAAAAGAAATTAAACTAGGCCAAGTCCAGACCAAATTTACGTTGGTTGAGCAAGGCCTTCTTTTATCAACACCAAGCTGGTATAATGGCAAAATAGAGGTTCAAACTGGCCCAATGTGATAGGTCTACAGAAGCCTTATGGGGCGGCCCAGCATAGTAAGATCCTTGTTTTAAATAACAGTATTGTATCTTATTTGCTTTCTTATGTCTAATTGCTACCATTTTTGTCTCTAGGTACTAAACTTCTCCTTAAAAATGAAGAATGAAAGGTGGTTACAATATGACCGTTATCATTTTCATACATCAAACATAACATAATCAGAAGAAGAAACCTTCAACTTCTCTTGATGGAAGGTAGGGTTGATGATTCTGCTATGCTTGGCCCACTTCTCGCCTTCAAGGCTTACAAGTCCAGTCGCTAAGACCTTTAGAACTGGGCCAGTTTTACCTTCTCAAAGTGACCAGAATTATTACACAGAATTTCCTTGATCAACTCTGGGTCCATGATGATCACACTAGGATAAATACCAGACCAAGTCATTGATATTTCTCCTCTTTTCATCAAACCTTCATAAATGTTAGTGCTTCCAAGGATTTGAATGAAAACAAAAGTATCCAATATATGGCAAAAAAGTGTGATACTTGATTTTTGTAAGGCAACATAACATGCCACACTTGTATAAAGAAATTATGGATTAATAGATACGGTGAAACCATGGAGCTGAAGAAGCCACTTGGGAGTGGGAGCCAACGATGCAAGATGCGTATCCCAAATTCTTTACCTCAGGAGGTATGTTTTCTTTCAAATTTCATAGACGAAATTTTCTTTAAGGGGGGATAGGTTGTAATGACCCAACCATTGTTCACATTTTTGAGGAATTTGTAACTTCCTAAATGGGGTGATTTGTATTTGATAGCGAAGATTAACAGTGCACTTTCCAACGAGCCTAGGTTTGTATAAATATGAGATCTGTAGCTCAAGTTATGGTCATTCTAGTGAAAAAGTGAAAAAATGCAAAAAATCAAAGTGATCAGACCTCAATTGGACCGTCCAAAACTTGATCGGATCGTCTGATCTCATCGGAACAAGTTTGGATTGTCTGATGAACCGATTTCCAAAACCTAGAAATCTGCAATTGAAATTTCACTCTCTAAAAATTTTGTCCGATGAAGATCTGAAGTTGTACATCGGATTGTCTAACAGAATCATCAGAAGATTCGATGACTTACGTCGGATCGTCCGATGGAACTCATCAGAAGATTCTGTAATAACCTGACCCTTAATTAGAAAAGTATTAAAATTATAGGATCGTTAACTAGGCTTTGTGACTTATTAACATGATAGGGTACGGAGAAAACTTCCCGAAAAGGTATTATTGATCCAATCGGAGCTCGTTTGCTTGATTTAGCCCGACAAAGATCGGAGGGTATTTTGGACATTTCACAAACATATTTTGTTTTATATAAAAAATCATGAATAGTGTCTTGAAAACTTTTTGAGTGTGAAAAACCACTCTTCTGATATAATCAGACCTTAAAATTCACACACATATTGAGCTTTTGAGTACGCTATTCAATGATATTTCTGGAATTTCACGAGTATTCCTCAAAACGTGTATTTTACATATGATTTATTTAAATGTCCCAGTTTGACAAATACCCCGTATTCTGAAAATTAGTAAACTTGGATCATAGTCAATCTATGTTTTAAGAATTTTTTTGGTATATTCAGAAAATTGATTTGAGTGTTTGAAACACTAGAAAATGTGTTTCAAAATCTAGGGAAGCTTAGACCACCGATTTTAGGTGAAATATTATTTTTGTAAAAATAGAGGATTTTTTGTTTGTAAAATGAAATCTGATTTTACCACCTTAACTAAAACTCGCGTTCTCAACGCGATAGCGGTGTCAGATTTTATCAAATCATTCCCTAAGTATACCCAATTTTAAGTGCTTGGAAGGAGGAAGAAAAATTAAAACTTTTAACCAATTTTTTTGAAAAATAAAAAGGTTAAGTAAATCCGGCTGACACCACCGACACCCATCAACGGTGATTTGCAGTAGAAAATCACTTGCACAGTGATTTTCGAAAGTTATAAATATGGGCTTTGGTTTTCAGAAAAAATTTACCAATTCACCGAGTTTTCAGTTAATTTCAAAGCTTATCAGGCAACCCTTTTGTGGTGGTTTTTTAGCTATCTTTTGTAAGTATTTCTTTGAATTTGTTTCCCTCATTTTTGTAGAAAAACTTTAGTAGAAGCTCTGTCCAAGTTTTGGTAGAAAAATACTTTGTAGATTTTCCATAGAAAGCCAGAGAAAACCCTTGTTCGATCACGGCGGACTGCTCAAAACCCAGTGGACATATCGAGTTTTATGATGTATTGACCTTGTCCAGCCGATATATGTCCAAAGTTGATATATATACAAAGGTAAAACCGACACATCAAGTTTTATGATACATCGCCATTTTACGATGTATCGAGAAAATGTACATATCGACATATCAACAAGGAACCATAGGATACATTGCCATTTCACGATGTATCGAGAAATGGATATATATTTCATGAAAATGTTAGGTTATTTAAACCTCTTTTAAATATTTGAATTATTTATACTGTTTTAAACAGATTATTGAAAAACACTCGCCAACCTAAGGTGAGGAGATGTAACCACACTATGTATTTTATTTAAATGCATTACATTTTGCATTTAATACAATATTTCTTACACCGTTAAGTCCTACGACAATAAGTGGATATCCGTTGTCATTTTATTGACGGCAAGAATGTGAATGGACTAGAATGCGAAACCGACATTGTTCACACGAAAGGGGATGATAATGTGTTTCTAAATATGAAATATGAACAATAGAGTGTTCGGGATGTCGAGGTCTACCCATTCTAAAATGGAGAATGAAAACCACTTATTTATAGAGACTAATTGATATCGTTGGAGCTCTAGAAATAGATCATTATCCGACCACGATTCCAATTGGAATACGCGTATTTGTGTATAACTGTGTGTATTGTATGATGATTAACCTATGTGATAAATGATGAGTATAGGGTAAACGTATCCGACTGGAGAGAACAGTAACACTTATTTGTGTTGTAATTCATAACCCGTTGATGGGTTTTAAATCTGCGTTTAGTTTTCCAGCATAGTATAGTTAAATACCAATTGCTGATATATGTGTTAAAATTCAATGCGGGAGGTCTTAGGAATCCATGTTAGCTGAGTGAGGTTATTATGATTATATGTGTGAGAGATATTATGTGGGTTGACAATTGTGTTTAAATCCATATATTGATGTGCATATTAATTGGTATACTGTGCATATCAAATTACCTCACACCAATGTATGAAGTACCTACCTCGTGGAGGGCACTGGTATGAGGTGTATTTAAATTACGGGATGTGTGAAGTACTGAGCATAAATTTGTCGACGGTGTAGGAAACGTATACTCGCGGCTAGGGAAGAGTAGTAGACGTCGTTTGACGGGGGTATCTTTTTGAGAAAGAAAGGGCATTTCATGATTAGATAACTGTGTTGACATTATTCTACATGATTTTTTAGTGTATAATATGTTGTTTGATAACATTTTTATTATGTTGATAATATGTTTTATTATTTAGGACTTTCTGTTGTTTTCTCTTCACTGAGCTTGTAAAGCTCACACCCCTTACGAAACAGGAAACCTAGAGAATGAAGGACAGGAGAATCTTTAGCTGTATAAAAGGATGGAAGCCTTCTAGCTATTTACCCATTGTTGGGATTTCTCGTTTATCTTATTAGATGTTGTACGTATGAACATGTAATGTAATAAACCCTTAATTATGTTCGTTGAAACACTGTAGAATCTAATAAAGTCTATTTCATTTTCTGATGTGCAATTTTGATGTTGATAGAATTGTTTATGGTGAATGTTACGTTGATTACTTATGATATTTTCTACTTAGACTTTCTTAAGAGGCTAAATTATAGATTACATGTTGGTTAGTAGTGTATCCACATACAATGCGTTGAGGTAGAATCTGCCGAGATTTTGGGTTTTAAGCGGGCCCAAGGTGACCCCTCCATTTGCCTGGGATTCTTACCGACTGGGTATGGTCGGATCCGAGGCTGCCAAATGTCAGATCTAAACTTGGTCATGTGAAATGTTAAGTCTATGTATTAGAAAAAATAAATCTCACGTCAATGGGCCCAGAAGGTCGGGGCGTGATAGATTCAATGACCTATCAGATCGTCCAAAGCTAGCCATCAGATCGTCCAAAGCTGCGATGTTATAAAAAACACTATATACCTGAGAATTTGTTTTGTAATCCCCTTTTCACGGCTCCCTCCCCTTGCTCCCGTGCAACTCTTTCACTCCCTCTCTCCTTCTTGCAAGCAAAAGAGACTCACTTCGTTCTCTTAAATGCCTTTCAATCTCTCTCCCTCTCTCACATTTTCCCTTCCATTGAAGCTTTCCCACTCTCGAATCATCTCTTTTTCCCGGATTTTTCTCAATATGTCCTCTGTCTAAGCACTTTATTTTGCCTCTCCTCCTCTTCCTTATTCTTTTTCCATTGTCTTCTTGTTATTTGATTTCATCAATTTTGGGGATTTTGTGCTTAGACGAAGAAGTTGGTTTTTTTAAATAAAATTTTGATTTCAGAAAGGGATTTGACCTTTGAAATGAGATGTTGATTTATGAAATCACTTGGGGTTTTTTATTTCAATTTTTCAAAATTCAACCTAAATTGATTCCCCCCTATTCTTTGACCTTATGAGACATTTGGATGTCGAAAATGGTTAGGTGAGGAGAACGGACTCTTAAGGATTAAATTTTTGTACCTTATTACATATGTTTGTGCATTCATGCATTTATCATGAACTAGTATGTGATATGATTTCATTATTGGGCTAAATGTATATTTTGGTGAGATTGGGAGATCGGGGTAGGAGCATTGGTCGATAACGGGTATTTACTCAACAAAATGTGAAATTTATAAGTGATTAACGACTGAGCAATAAAGAGGAAACGAGATTTGAGTGCCTCGAAGATGTACGCTCGACCCGTCTCCTAGATTGAATTCTCATTTTATGCAACACCTGATTAATACGTGATTTACAAGCAAATGTGTGTGCTTGAGATGATGATGTAGGCTAGATAAAAATAAGAATATCTAACCTCAAGCTATAGCAGAAGCTTGATAATTACCAGATTCTGAAATAGACAAACAAGGCTTGCAGAGGAAACCAATGAGCGTAGTAGCCCTCTCACGAACAAATGCTAGATCTGCACTTGATCCAAACAATCATGCACTGTAATCACGAACCCAAGGTTTATCAACACAACTAATCTCCACTGGTGAACAAAAATCACACTTATTGCATTGATCAATTCTGATCTGCCAGACACCAAGACAACAATACACGTTGGTTGATACAGTCACTGGGACATGGCTTAATGACTACCAATCTGGGTCAATTCCGACACTTGTGGGCTTGATTGTATCAATGACATAGGCTATTGGCAGCAAGGAATTCTTGAGAAAACCTGGTTGTTGGGTGTAATCACCACTTGGCCTTATGCCTAGAAATAAATAGGGATCCTGCAACGCACATTGCAATTGCTTCCCACGAGATCTGTACTGATTGCAGTCTTCAATCCACAAACAAACACACCAAGGTTTGTAAGGAAAATAAAATAAACTATTATTAATCCAAAATCTCCTCCCTTAACTCGTTGATTACAACCTTAAATAAGAAAAAGAAAACTGCCTGTATCCTAAACAATAGAAGCCAGCCCTCCATACACAGTTTCAACTAAAATATCAATTCCTAACTAAAATACCTTATAAGTAGAAATAGATATGAAAGTTCCCTTGGATGCTAGAACAAGGACCAAGATTGTCCAGAGAAGGGGGGGGGGGGGGGGGGGGGGGGGGGGTTTGAATAGGACAATCTCCAATTTTTATGGTCTTCACAAATTTCTTGATTAATTAACAATTTTGCAACGGATTAATAATGTCAATCAAGAGAGATAGGTTGTGTGATCAAAAGTGTGCACAATTATAAGAACAATCACACAAGTAAAGATCATCACCCACAAGACCAATTTATAGTGGTTCGGCTAAACAACCTACATCCATTCTAAGGCCTCACCCAACCTTGGGTTATCCCGAATTCACTATATGGGAACTTACACTCTCACAATTAGAGTAGGAATTCCACCTCACTCAATCGGCTGGGAATTTCACCCACCATTGTGCCAAAGACGACGCTCTAGAGTTGTTTATAGTAATACCGGAGCCAAGCCTTCTTAATCCACTTATCCTAGATTTTGAAAGGTTCGACTAACCCAAGGTCTACTTCCTTATCCCTCTACTTTTTGTAGTGGTTCTGGCTTCCTTTCCTTAGTCCACTTCCAAAGATGATTTATAAAATCAAATCACTAAAAAGGACTTGCCTTTGTATGAGCTCACTTGTAGATGTATGCTTCTTGAGGATGCTTTCCCAATGTGATGTTGACGATGTCGAAGATGTGCCTTGTGTATGCTCAGTCACAATCTATGGGAGGTCTCTAGGATTAGGATGTGCCAATGGATTCCTAGATCTATATTTCTTTCTCTCTATCTTTCTTAATCACTATGAAGATTGGATATTTGATTCACCAAGTGTAGTTTATGGAGTGATGAGTGATCCTTTTGTTAACCCTTATTTAAGCTCACTGATAATGATAAGGGTCCCACCGATTTGCCAAAAGATACCAACTGGTTGCATAATGATTGATATTTATAGATAAGGCAACCAATTTCAGCAACGTCATGTATTGACAAGTCGGGAGCACCGAGGGGTCGGTAACTAAAAATATTACCGTTCAACAACCCGGCCGTTGCGCATTAAATGCACTCCCAATAGTATATTCCTTTCTTGGTCGACATGTCATTGTCGCCGATGGGTCGACAGTCATAGCACCGATAGGTCGGTCCAATACGAGAGGCTCGATTTGGGGCAACACCAGAGTTTCAAGTCCAGAAACTAGTCATTTCCAGTCCGACTTGTAGCCCTTTACCGAGGGGTTGGTCCTGGTACTCTCCATCGGTCTTAAACTACCGATATGTCTGTTTTCTCAAAAGCCCACCTGAGTTCTAAGATCCAGAACTCATAAGTCTTTATCGAAGAGTCATTGACCACGAGGGATCGTTTCAGCCTTTCACCGAGGGGTTGGTGCATATGAGACTCTCGATCAGAGGCACATCTAGAATGGACAGTTCTATGATCCAGAACCTTTGTCAATCTGGCCGACCAGTCTTTGATCACGATGGGTCGATCCTGCCTCTAGCGAGGGGTCGGTGAGAACTACTGGCCGTGTTGACAGTGATACCAAATATATATTTCCAAGTTGGGATCCAATTCACTGTGAAGCAACCTCTAGGCTTGTTTATGTCAATTACCAACATATTCAACTAATCCTAGGCAAGGTCATCCTAAGGTGTTGGGTTCCCCCTAAAGTCATCTATGGTCAAATTACCTTTGTGATTGCCATACACAGTGATAATGAATCCGCACTTGATCCTCCAATGTTTGAGTTCTTGATTCAATCTTCATCACTTGAGTCTTAATAATTACTTACACTTCCGAGACAATGTTTCACCTAAGTCATGGAATTGACAAATATGTTACTCGGCAAGTCGAGGCACTAACAATCTCCCCCTTTATCAATTTTCATGACAAAATACCTAGAAGCTAATGAATATAGACTCAATGACTTAGCCCAACCCAATATACATCATTTGAATATAAAAGATACAACAGTTATAGGTACATATTCAAATGAAAAGACCCCTAGACTCTATGCTTCGGTTCTTTCTTGTTTTCCTCAGCTTGCTCCCCCTCAAGGTGTGCCAATGTACCTGTACACACAAACAATGCAAGCAATGGTGGAAGCATAGAAGTCTCCCCCCTCAAATGTTAGTCATATATATAGTAATATAGACAATATTACTCCCCCTAAATATGTGAACTAATAACCCCTTTAGTCTTGATTAATCCCCCCCTTAATCAAAGACTATCTTCCCTTAAAGATCTTCTTCCCTTAAGATCTTTAAGCTTCTCCTCCAGAGCTTACATTAAGCTTCTAATCTTTCTTCCCCTTAACATAAGCTTTCTTTCAAGCTTCTAACTCTCTCCCCCTTTTTGTCATAAATTGATAAAGGGTGTTAAGCACCAAAATCAGTATGCTTCAACAAGTTCCAATGGTTGGACTAGAGGGGATGGAAAAGGAGGTGTCACATGCATTTTAAAAGATATACTAGTTTTGAGACAACATTTATGCATGCCATGAGGAGGGAATCACTCATACAAGAAATATTCCATTAATGAACATATGAGTGAACGCAATCATGAACTAAATAAATTATACACCAATTTGAGCACATAGTTCATAAAAATAAGGTGATGCAAACATATATACCTATATGGGCAAATGCATCAACCAACATAATAAGTTCATTCAACAACACATACACCAATGAGACACAATGAATGAACAAACACTTATCCTTGAAGTACATTAAGCATTTGGAAGATGGAGGTTGATTTCTTCCCATACAACATTCCAAGGCATGCTCTCCTTTGCTCAAAAATTTGAGAGCACTATGCACCAAGTCCATTAACATTTGGACCATATAACCATGTTGGCTTTCATTTCCAAAACCCATTTGGTTTTAAGATTCACCTTTAAATGATGAAAGCCACAACATATGTGCATACAGTTTTGAAGAAGGATGATTTTCCTTGTTTGTACATTTCTCCAAAAATACATTTCCAATGTCTAATGATTTTCCAAGATAGTGCATTATCAAGACATGGAAATAGCATGATACATCCCTATAAGATTTGCAAATTGAGGGATGAAGTGTGTATGCTTGAGATGTATGCAAATTCACAAGATATCATGTTTTGCATATCGACCTTAGAATGCCAATGAGAGTCATACATTAACACAAATTTTTGTGCCATTTGATGATTCAAACACATGCACAAAAACTATGGATCTTGGATCAATTTGCCTATTTTGATCCAATCCAATCCAATAACCTTGGGCATTATAATTTACCAATTTTAACCTACATTGCTCATGTGTGATGTCATATGATAAGGCATTCTAGGCTTAGCAAAACTTGGTGTTTATGGACACAAAACATTCCACATAATATATAACAATTATTAGCATAGGAATGAAGACCAAACACACAACCATACATTCATTTCATAAAGAATATACCAATAAAAGGCATGGAAATGAAGTATGAGACACCTATGGCATATGAAAATTTTAATTTTATAAATTAAAAGCATATGCCACACAAGCATCTTGCACATGATCATTCCAAGAATCAAGCAAGAACATAGAATGAAGGCAAGACACCAAGGACGATTCCAAAATATGATTCAAATGTGTTAACCATACAAAGAACATAACACATTTGGACAAACATTGTGGGACTTGGATTCTAAGTCCACAACTCTATGACCCTTCAAGCATGATAAACACTATAGCCAGGAAAAGTGAAATCAGGTGCTCGCAAGAGGTCAATGTGCCATGCCACAATATTTGGTCGTTTGAACTCACTTATACCAAGTTAGATTTCAACTACAATTGGTCTAGAGATACACAAATTAAGCTCAAGTCTTAGACCAATGTAGGGCATGGGTAAGCTCTTATTCCTTTGGGATTCATACAAATTTTAAATCCGGACATTTCCTCTCAAATCTTTGAACTTTGGGCAATTTGATTCTACCATTATAAACATTTGGCCCAAGTTCATTGAATTGAGATAAGACTCTCCTTCTCATATTTCTACCCATAGTATGAGGAGATCTTGGTCTATCCCATTTAGATTTGCCAATGAAGGGACGATGTGAAGTGTGAGGTGAAAGTGTTTCCTAGGAACATTCACAAATTGATTTACATTTTTCTTCTTTGTATAGTGTGAATTTCCAATCACCTTATTTTTTTCTCTTCCTTGCTCCTGGAGGAAGACCATCAACCACATTTGATTTAACATGGATTCTCCTTATCTTGCACTCATGCTTGAAATGCCCGGTTAAACTACAATAAAAACATTTTACTATAGAAAAGTGTGTGGTGTGGCTTCTTTCTAGTATGGATTGGTTCATGGGTCTCTTAAGGTTTGATTGAGAATTACCAAAACCATGCCAATCATTATGAGGCTTACCCAAAATGGATTCTTCCAATTTTTTATTTCTTTCGGTAACCAAGTCTTGAGATTTCTTAACATTCTTATCTCAAAGACATTTTCCAACTTCCTTGAGCTTTAAGTTTTCATTTTCAAAAACTTTTATTTTTTCTTGAAGCAAATTTTGATTTTCTCTCAAATTCACAATTTCATCATTTGTATTTTTCAATTTTGATGAGAGAAGATCATTCTCCATATTAACACATTGAAGTTGGCTAGAGAGTTTGGCATTATCAATTTTCACCTTTTCAAGATCCTTTGCCAATTCAAACTCTCAAAGTATAGGGCACTATAGGATTCTTGGAGGTCATCATCATCCTTATCAAGATCCTCAACACTATCCTCAACTTCACTTGAGGATCCCTCTTGGTTGGGTACAATGGAGGCAATAACACGTTTCAAATTTTCACCTCTCTCATGATTCTCCAATTTATTATAAGAGGCAGAGCCTTCGATTGAACTATCCAAAGATGTGCAAGAATTTTCAATAGACTCATCTTGGATAGAGGTCCAATCATCTTCATCATGGGATGCAAGTTTTTTCTCTATTTTTGTTTTCAAATAAGAGTAAACAAACAATAGAGAATTGTGAGCAAATTTTGAAGTACCCATGAAGGTGTTCTGGCACGGATCAACTTGAATGGGTAATCCTTTTTGAAGAGCACTTAGGCTCTAATACCAATTGAAAGTTCCCTTTGATGCTAAAACAAGGACCAAGATTGTCCCTAACGGGAAGAGAGAGAGGAAAGAGGGGTGGGGGAGTTGAATAGGACAATCTCCAATTTTTATGGTCTTCACAAATTTCTTGATTAATTAACAATTTTGCAGTGGATTAATAATGTTAATTAAGAGAGATGGGTTCTATAATCAAAAGTGTGCACAATTATAAGAACAATCACACAAGTAAAGATCAACACCCACAAGACCAATTTATAGTGGTTCGCTTGAACAACCTGCATCCACTCTCAGGACTCACCGAACCTTGGGTTATCCCGAATTCACTATATGGGGACTTACACCCTCATAATTAGAGTAGAAATTCCACATCCCTCAATCGACTGGGAATTTCACCCACCATTTTGTCAGAGACGACGCTCTAGAGTTTTTTATAGTGGTTCCGGAGCCAAGCATCCTTAATCCACTTGTTCTATATTTTGAAAGGTTCGACCAACCCAAGGTCTACTTCCTTATCCCACTATTTTTTATAATGGTTCCGACTTCCTTGCCTTAATCCACTTCACAAGATGATTTATAAAACAAAATCACTAAGAAGCACTTGCCTTTGTATGAGCTCACTTGTAGATGTATGTTTCTTGCAGATGCTCTCCCAATGTGATGTTGACGATGACGAAGATGTGCCTTGTGTATGCTCAGTCACAATCTATGGGAGGTCTCTAGGATTAGGATGTGCCTATGGATTCCTAGATCTATATTTTTCTCTCTCTTTCTTAATCACAATAAAAAAGATTGGATATTTGATTCACAAGTGTAATGTATGGAGAGATGAGTGATCATTTTGTTGACCCTTGTTTAAGCTCACTTATAATGATGTGGGTCCAACCGATTTGCCAAAGGATACCAACTGGTTGCATATGGATTGATATTTATAGATAAAGTGTTGTGCAAATTTTAAATTTATAATTAGTCGCAAGAGCACAAATCGAATTGGAGTATAGAGATATGCAAGTGCGAGGTCGAACCCACAGGGACTTGATTTAGAATGAACGGGAAAACAAATTAAAAATTCTAATATTTTAACCTTAACCTAGTTAACGATTTTTCAGGAGAATGATTGAATTGAAGTTGCAAAATTAATTAAAACAACTAAAAACGGAGATTAAATAAAGTGAGAGAAATTACTAAGGTATCAGATTCCACCACCATTAAATCCATAATATTCCAATTATTTATTTATCAATTCCAAGTTTTTAAAGATTTAAATTCATTAATATGGTATTCAAATATTGATTTTCCTTTGCTTAAAAGGTCAATTCTAAGTATTCAATGCATCCTATTTTAACTGAAAAGACAATGGATCAAAGGGATTAATCCAAGCATCCAATGTATTTAAATTAAAATAAAAGAAAATAATGAATCAAAGGGTTTTACTTTTATTCAATTAAAAACCAAGCATTTAATTAATTAGATATTAATATTAACAACCAAAAATACATGGCATTAATGGTGAAAAATAATTAAGATCTATTAATTTGATGAAGGTATAAATAATCAAACACACATAATTTGGAATTAAATAAATAAATAAAAGAAGAATTATTTCATTAATGGGGTTTCATCCTCAACCTCAGTAAAAGAAATTAGCCGAACATTATGAAAGAATTAAAATAAAAAGACATGAAAAAATATAACTCAGCCATCGTCGGAGATCCCGAGCCTGCTCTGTCTCCACATCTCTTCACTGTCTCCCGATTCTTCTCCTCTGTACAGTTCGAGTTTTGCAATAGAGGGGCCTTGAATTTATAGATTTTAGGAGAAGGATTGAAGGGTTAGGATCGGGCATTGCATTAAAGGAAAGTGGCCTATGGAAGGCTTGGATCAATTTGGTTAAATAAGGAAGTAGATGGGTTCCATGGTGTGGATTGCATGTTCCCTCATAGGAAGGGACACTTGGCAGCTTGAAATTGCTTGTCTTAAAACAAGTGAGAACCAAGAGAGGAAGGTGGGTGATCTCCATGAAGGTGAAGACCCACTAACGTGTTTTTTTCTTAATTTTATTCCTTTGTTTTCCAAACTTGGACTCTTTTCAATCAACCCACTTATGTTAGCTCCTCTAAATCAAGCATTCCAGGCCAGTTTCAGGTTTAAAAATAATTCCACCTTAAAAAAAAATAACACAATAATTAGATGAAATTAATTCATATAATATATAACAAATATAATTTAAGAATATATAATATATTACAACAATAATATAAAATAAACAAAATTTAAGAACTAACTAATTCAATATTAAAGGGTAAATTTATAATTTTTCAGTGCTTATCATAAGGCAAATAGTTTCTACAACGGTCATGTACCAACAGGTCGAGCACACCGAGGGATTGGTGACTAAATATATTACTGTTCAACAACCCGACCGTTGCCCATTAAATGCATTCCAAACGGTATAATCCTTTCCCAGTCGACATGTCGGTGTCGCCGATCGGTCGATAGTCATAGCACCGATAGGTCGGTCCATACAAGAGGCTCGGTCTGGGGCAACACTATGATGACAGAGTTCAGAATCTAGTCATACCCAGTCCGATCTGTCCCCCTTTACCGAGGGGTCGGTGCTGCTACTCTCAATTGGTCTTAAACTACCGATATGTATGTTTTCTCGAGAACCCACCTGAGTTCTAAGATCCAGAACTCATAAGTCTTTATCGAAGAGTCGTTGACCACGAGGGGTCGTTTCAGCTTTTCACCAAGGGATCGGTGCATATGAGACTATCGATCAGAGGCACATCTAGAATGACAGTTCTATGATTCAGAACCTTTGTCAATCTGGCCGACCAGTCTTTGACCACGATGGATCGATCCTGTCTCTATCGAGGGGTCAGTGAGAACGACTAGTGAGTAAAGTGATACCAAATACATATTTCCAAGTTGGGATCCAATTCAGTGTCAAGCAACCTCTACGCTTGTTTATGTCCATTACCAACATATTCAACTAATCCTAGGCAAGGTCATCCTAAGGTGTTGGGTTCCTCCTAAAGTCATCTATGGCCAAATTACCTTTATGATTGCCATACACAATGATGATGAATCTGCACTTGATCCTCCAATGTTTGAGTTCTTGATACAATATTCATCACTTGAGTCTTGATCATTGCTTATAATCTCGAGACAATGTTTCACCTAAGTCATGGAATTGACAAATAGGTTACTCGGCAAGCCAGGGTACTGACAAGATAAAATAATCACCTACTTTGAATAGAACTCTAATTAAGCTAAGATCTAAAAATAAAATTACATATAGTTGGAAATAACTAATCCTATCAAAGCGAATCAGCCAATGTAGTGGCTTGTCTTAGTCCTACTCCTACACGTTGATACATCAATCGGACCCAACTCAACTTTGAATTGTATGGGTGGCACCATTTGGATCTTGGACCTTGTTGGGCTTTGTTTTTGGGCCTGATGTGTTGGATTAGGCTTGCTTAGGCTTGAGATGACCCAAGTTGCTCACGCACCTGCCGGGATCGAAAATAAAATTTTCAGCTCTCAACTCGGGCTTCGAACTTGCCAATTTGCTAACATACCCACCTGGGTTATAATTAAAATTTTGATTTTGTCCGCATATTCCTGCATCAAATGATGTCGTTGGATTGAACATGTTAAGGTTGAATGTATAACGACCCGACCTATTTTTCTTTGGTTTTTATGGAGAATTCAGATCTCCGTGTTGTCTTTGGTGCCATGGTAGCAGTGGGGACAGTGTGGGCTCTGTGGTAGGCTCTTGGTTGACCGATTTTGAGCCCTCAAACTCGGAGGGCATTTTGGTAATTTTACTTAGTCAATGATTTTATTGTGAAAAATAATTGAAAAACACACAGGTTTCATTATTTTTCCAATAGGTTTTGAAAGACTAAAGAGGTTTCTCTCCTTTTAAAGCATCTCATGTAAAAACATCTCTTTCCTTTCCCCTTCCAAACCTTAGCCGCCGCCGCCCACCCCTTTCTCTTTCCCCCTCCTCCGCCGCCGCTCCTCTCTTCCTCTTTCTTCTCCTTCCTTCTCCCCTTTCCTTCTCAACCCTAACCCAAACCCTAAATCTATAGAGCCGTCGTCGCCATGGCTTTCTCTCTTCTCCTCCCCTCCCCTCTTTCAAACCCTAAGACCCTTTCCTCTTTCTTTTCCCCTCTCCTTGCGCCGCTGCCTCTTCTCTCTCTCTCTCTCCTCTTCAAGCTCCTCTTCTCTTCTCCTTCTCTCCCCTTTCCTTCGTCCAAGCAGCCAGATTCCAGCCCTCTCGTCGCCTTTTGAGCCAGATTTCTCAGACCCAACCTTCTTTCCCAGGTATTTCTCATCTCCTTTTCTCTTTCCTCTCTTCCCTTTTTTTTTTTTTTTTCTGAAAACCCTAATCTCCCTTTCTTTTCCCCTTCTTCTCGGGCCCAATAGTTGGGCTCTATTCGAGCGAGCCCAGCTTCGACCCAGTCTGGCCCAACTCGGCTCGGCTAGTTCGAGCCCAGCTCAGTTTAGCCCAGTTCAAGTAGGCCCAACCCTCAGACCCAATTTCCAACTTGATTCTTAGGCCTAACCAGACTTGGCCTGGCCCATTTCTGGTAGGCCCAGTCTTTCAAGCCCGACCTATTTTCAGGCCTAGCCAGACTTGGCCCGGCCCATTTCTGGCAGGCCCAGTTTTTCAAGCTTGACCCGTTTTCAGACCCAACTCGTTTTCAGGCCCGTTCTGGGCCCAACCCAGTTTTAGGCCCATTTTTAGTATGACCTTGTTTTAGTTGTTTTACCTTATTTACTTATCCGTTCTTCCTTGTTTCAATAGGTTGAGCTTCCTTCAACTCATCAAGTCGCTTGCTCACTTTAGTTTTCGACTACACACACTGTGAGGGGACTTATCACTCTTTTAGCACGCATTTCGCATCTATTTAATCTTTACCCTTCGACATAGAGTGACTTGAATGAGCCCTTCATTTATTAAGCCACTTGTAAGGGAACCATTGAATGAATCTATGGCAAGGGATCTGTTCGGGGGCACCCATGTCAACCTTATGCGATTAAATGGGAAATTCTGATCGGACGAATGGATATAGAACATAATACTTGAAACTTATCGGTAACACATTGTTTATTTAGCCATAAGATATGTATTGGATGTCGAACATAATGCTTGGGACTTAACAATATAACATGTTGTGTGTTCATCTATAATATGTGAATGAACTTATGCTAAAATAAGATATGCGACTGGATGTTGAATATGATGCTTGGAATTTATTGATGACATGTTGGGTGTCTACTTATAATGTGTGAATGAGATCATGATGAGTATGGGGATTTGTGTTTTGATATCTTGTCATATGTTTATGTTGTTATACATGATCATGATATTGTGTGCATGCATGGGAGGTAACTTGTAACAGACAACGTGCCGTTGGATGTTGAGATGGATGAACTATTTATATGTGTATATGTTTTTTATGATGATATGACATTTTGGTTGTTGGGGGGACTTCCCCGTTACGCTTTGACGGTCGAGACCCCCATAGGGGATGCGGGTCTCTCCATTGCGTTCCGGCGGTTGAGGTACCTACCCTAGAGTAGAGAGGTTATCTACATATGTATATACTTATGATGAGATGATGGTTTGGTTATTGGGAGGACTTCCCCGTTACGTTCAAGCCATCGAGACCCCCATAGGGGATGCGGGTTTCCCTGTTGCGTTCCTACGATTGAGGTGCCTACCCTAGAATTTGGATACCCCAAGCATGGTCGAGGTGATTTTCCGACACGACTCTTGTGGTTGAGGCAATTATGTAATGTGTAGTCTCCCAATGGCATTGGTAGGGAGATCGGAGTTTGATGGGGGACCCGATGTGGGCTACCGAGATGACTTCTCGGATTTGGTTAGTGGATCATTAGTTAGTGGTGTGATTGGGTTTTCGTGCATATGAGTACCCTTATTATCATGATGTTATTATATATATATATTGATAACATGTGATATGCATTATCTCTTCACTGGGCTGGTTAGCTCACCCCTTACCTTTCAAGTACTTCGATTGCCGAGGGGCCAGGCGGGCCCCTTGAGGAGGCACCCAGGGAGGGGTAGTAGTAGTCAGATATTTCATAATTATGTTTATGCTTTATTATAGAGGACCTTGCTTTCTATGGACTTATTATTTTATATGGTTTGTTTGGATGACTGTATAATTATCTTTGAACAGTCAATGGTTGTTTGTTACGTTTATAAGTAAGATTATTTTGTTTTTACTGATCTTTAGGCAGGAGGTATTTACCCCGTTTCAAAAAAAAAAAAAAAACTGTCTTTTGGAATTTTATTAAGATATTTCAGAGATAACGCGCCAGTAGCGTGACCGGGCATTACAGAATGTATGTTTTCCATGTGATTATGGGTATGCTGATGCATGATGAATATTTGAGTGAAATGTAAATGTAGGTGGCTAAGATGATGCCATTAGATTAAATATGCTTAAGTAGAAATAGATAAAATGATCACCTACTTTGAATAGAACTCTAATTAAGCTAAGTTCTAAAAATAAAATTTCATATAGTTGGAAATAACTAATTCTACCAACAAGAATCAACCAACATAGTGGCTTGTCTCAGTCCTACTCCTACACGTTGATGCATCAGTGGGACCCAACTCAACTTTGAATTGTATGGGTGGCACCATTTGGATCTTGGACCTTGTTGGGCTTTATCTTTGGCCTGATGTGTTGGACTAGGCTTGTTTAGGCTTGAGATGACCTAAGTTGCTCACGTACCTGCTGGGATCGAAAATATTTTTTTCATCTCTCAACTCGGGTGCCGAATTTGGCAATTTGTTAACGTTCCTACCTGGGTCATAATTAAAATTTTGATTACATGCACATATGCCCGTATCATTCTCCCATTCTAGAAGAAAACTCGTCCTCAAGTTTAGGAGGTTAATCGACGAAGGGTTTTGTGGCACCATAAATTGTTTCTTGCATCTCCACGAACTTACATCATGCTATGTAACCAATCTATGTGAAGTCCTCACGGCAAGAGATGATATCTCGGGGCCTACCAAAAGGGACTAGATGGTAGGTGTTGAGGATTGTGACAAATAGCTCTCCCAAATTGGGTCAACATATGGACGGATTGTGCGGTGTGAGTCCACATGATGCCAATAATCTATCCCAACGTATGAACTTGTACTTATCATTCTCTATCGCCTACGTTTGTAGCATCTTCCAGTTGCTTCTCATTGGACTGTAGCTCAAGATGGTAACCGAGTGCCTCAAGTTCTTGCTTCAGGATGGAACTTGCCTCAAACTGTTGGATACATCCCTCTGTTTCACCTGTATCTGTTGTAGCTTCATGAACTACTAGAACTAGTTAGATATTGGGTGTAGCCAACTGGTTCATGTGTTCTTACCACATTGGATCAACATACGGTATATGCTCGCCCAATGTTCTTGTGGAATGAGCATCACAAAACACAAATTCATCGATGGCCTCAGCCTCTGTGCCACTGTTTTATATGTCGTCCACTCGGTCACAACTATGAACTGGATGTTCTTGTTCCTGCACTGTCTCCAAGAGTTGTACACTCATGGTGTTTGTCTCTACAAAATCATCGAACTCTTCCTCACTAAAGGAATCCGAGTCAACAATTTCGATTTGTGCAGTCGTGTCTATTTTATCGGCAAAATAGATAGTTCATTGTCTCCTCTCAGGTTGTTTGAATGTTTGTCTTGCCTTATGCCTGTGATAGTAGAGTCTTTCATCTGAAATTTCTTCAAAACCGTCATCTGAATTGTCATATGAACTTTCATCTAAAGATGAGTATTTGGAATACCTGGACTTTCGTAGAGTAGCAAGCTCTCTCTGTAGATGAACACATGACTCAAATAATAGAGCAAACTACCTGTAGCGGTCTTTAGAGAATTCAGATCAATCATCTTTTGGAGCGCGTCTCACATGACAACTCTGACTGGAATGAAACCAGACACTATTCCCCGCTTGTCTGCTATGAAGGCGGACACGCCTTGCCGTAACTTTAAATGACTCCGAAGCCCTGATAACCATTCTAATGTAGGCTAGATAAAAGTAAGAATTTTTAAACTCGAGCTATAACTGAAGCTTCGATAATTAATCGGATTCTCAAATAAACAAACAACGCTTGCAGATAAACTAATGAGCATAGTAGCCCTCTCACGAACAAATGCTAGATTTGCACTTGATCCAGACAATATTGCATTGGAATCACAAACCCAAGGTTTATCAACACAACTTTTCTCAACTGGCGAACAGAAATCACACTAATCACGTTGATCAATTCTGATCTGCCAGACGCCAAGACAGCAATACACGCTGGTTGATACAGTCACCGAGACAGGGCTTAACAACTTCCAATCTGGGTCAACCTGACACTTGTGGGCCTGATTGTATCAATGACACATGCGGTTGGTAGAAAAGAATTCTTGAGCAAACCTAGTTGTTGGATGTAATCACCACCTGGGTTTGTGCCTGAAATTAAATTGGGATCCTGCAACGCACTTTGCAATTGCTTCCCACGAGATCTGCACTGGTTGCAATCTTCAATCCACAAACAAACACACCAAGGTTTGTAAGGAAAATAAAATAAACTAATACTCATCTAAAATCTCCTCCCTTTACTCGTTGATTACGACCTTAAATAAGAAAAAGAAAACTGACTGTATCCTAAACAATAGGAGCCGACCCTCCATACACGGTTTCAACTAAAATATCAATTCCTAATTAAAATACCCTATAAGTAGAAATAGATAAAATAATCACCTACTTTGAATAGAACTCTAATTAAGCTAAGTTCTAAAAATAAAATTACATATAGTTGGAAATAACTAATCCTATCAAAGCGATTCAACTAACGTAGTAGCTTGTCTCAGTCCTAATCCTACACGTTGATGCATCAGTGGGACCCAACTCAACTTTGAATTGTATGGGTGGTACCATTTTGATATTAGACCTTGATGGGCTTTGTTTTTGGGCCTGATGTGTTGGCTTAGGCTTGTTTAGACTTGAGATGACCCAAGCTGCTCACCCACCTGCAAGGATCTAAAATAAAATTTTCATCTCTCAAGTCGGGCTTCGAACTTGCCAATTTGTTAACATACCCGCCCGGGTTATAATTAAAATTTTGATCATGTCCACATATGCTCGCATCAAATGATATCGTTGGATTGAACATGTTTAGGTTGAATGTATGTTCTCCATGTGGTTATGGGTATGCTGATGCATGATGAATATTTAAGTGACATGTATATGTATGTGGCTAAGATGATGCCGTTAGATTAAATATGCTTAAGTTGGATGTTGAGTATAATAAGTGAAGATGCATGTGTTGTGGATTGTGTACATAACATTGCGTGAGCCCAAGTGTGTGAGTCCTATTGTGCCGCAGTGGGGTGTGTGAGTAATGCTGCGTGAGACTAGGTGTATAAGTCCTGTTGAGCCGCAGTGGGGTGTGAGAAATGTTTCATGAGCCCAGCTGTGTAAATCCTATTGAGCCATAGTGGGGGGTGTGAGTGACCTTGCGTGAGCCAAAGTGATTTAAGTCATGTTGAGCCTCAGTGGTGTTTGTGACGCAAGCCCAGGTGTGTAAGTATTGTTAAGCTGTATTGTTGTATGAGTCGCAATCGTGTGAACCCAGGTAAGTCAGTCTTGTTGAGTTGTTTTGTGACAGTCAAAGGTGTGTAAATTTTTTGATGGGCGTCATTGATCAATTATTGTTATAATGCGCGAAGGTGTGTAAGTCCTTCGAAGGATGTCAATGTGTATGATGCTATTTGGGGTTTCTGTGAATTGAACGAGTCATGAATGATTTATGATGAATAACCGATGTTGTTATGCTGGGTGAGATGGATATGATGTGCATGAGTTGTGGAATAACATGTGATAGTGATGGAGCCATCAGGTCTAATGGACCTTAATCATATTGGTGCAAATTGATTTGACTTCCATAATCCAAATTGCCTAAGGTAGACAATATTGGACTCCATGTAATAAACCCAGTCAATTTATTAGTCTAAGCTCAATTACCAATTAGGCCCAAGTAATCCAGATATGTCCATAAGTCCAAGCCCATATGTTAAACATGCTAGACTCATATCCAAGCCCACTCTATAAAGCCCAATTCCTACAACCTATTTTATAGTGACACTTGGCACAAATCCAGTCATGCTAACTTTAAAACGAATTTGGAAGGAAGGTTTTGACACAACCTTAGTATTTTCGCCCTAAGTTTTTCACTCTGATGAATGACTTAATTCTTTTTGGGTTGGAAAGAGGACTTCAAGGGCTACAACCTTTTATTTCATGAACTTTTCGTGATTCAGACTTTACTACGTCAAAATCGTAATGCAAGTGGAACAAAGTTTCAAATTCGAGAACTGAAATGAGGTGGACGAATTTTGCAAGTGGACTTTCTCCATATGGACAACTCCATATTTTTAGGATTTTTATTTTTATGTTTGCCTTTTTAGGATTTAATTTTGTTCATCCAATAAGCCATGTGGCATTTTTACGGGATGAGGTAAAATGGTAAAAATTACACTACAATAGTAGTTTTCTTTTCTTAGGAGTTTCTTAGATATGAAATTTTCCTCCTTAGTTTAGTCAACTAAGGAAATGGTGTTTTATTCTTTTCATACTGTTTTCTTTATAAATTTCTACACTCTAATTGAATTCAATAGACAATTGATTTTTTCTGGAGAAAAAAATACTATTGGAATTGGGTGTTTTTTCACACTGTGCTTCAGCCCTCCAACAAAGGCCAAGTCTTTGGATTGGAACCAATTCTATCATGGAAATGCCAACTTATTTTAAATTCAACTAGTTCTTTGGTTTTCATAGATTAGATTGTGCAACGGTCAAATTCATCAGTGTTCACTTTTAATTATGCTTCCACACTTCACAATCATACTCAATTAAACGATGTCTGATCTATAGAATTCCATAGACTAATTCGAATTCCTGAAAAAATTGTGCAATCGGTTACGATATTGTTTGAGCAATTCATTGCCAAGGCAGAATCCTTTTGTGAACCGTAATCAATTGCGTAGGATCTTTCAAAGACCATACTATGAAAACAACTATCCTACTGGCAAATTTACAATAATTCGACCCTAGGCCAACATCAGATAGGTTAATTGTATGCTTGTTGGTTAACATGCTTGATTATTGATGTGATGTATGTGATTTGGTTTCTCTTTACTGGCCTTTGTGGTGCTTACTCCCTTACAAATTCAAGAACTCCAATGGAGGCTGGGTTAGAAGGACCAGAAGAGTAAGCATAGGAGTGTTGGAGCCCATGGTCGCCTCAGTTCAAGAGATTTTTCTTATTTTAATGAGAAACTAACACTTTGGGTTATAATTAATTAATTTTTTATGTTTTAAAAGTTTTTAAGTTGTAATATACTTGATATGTGTGTGCTTAGAACCCCCTTATGTTTACATAAAGTATTTTATGGATATGAGTTTGTACTTCACGTGTTGAGCCGCATGGTAACACGATGCTCACGTGTGAGGAAGGGATTGATGTCGAGGATGATGTTTTGAGATTTACAATTATTGTGGATGAATAGGATGTGGGAATGATTGCATGTTGAGATCTTGCCGAGGGAAATTATTCTCCCGATGTCCCGTATACAAATGGAATGCTATCGGATTTTCGGTAAGACTTTCCGACATATGAAAGAACTTAGAGAGGCATTCCTCCTGTGTGTGTCAAACCCCAATTACTTGAAAGATTAGTGGTTCAATGAGATTAGCATTTCAAAAAAAAATCTCACATGTCCCGAGGGTCGGGGTGTGACACTCATGTTCTACAATATTAAGTCATTTAGAACAAATCTTCGTTTGAGTCTTGTACAATTTACAACAAGCAACACTTCTAGCAACCACTAATGATCCCATGGATAGTGTTGTGCAATGCAATGTTTTACATTTATTACTCGAAAGCGTTTATAATATAACAGTGTGAGCACGAGGTCGAACCCAACAGAATTATAGAAAATATATCTTTAGGTATTTACATTTATTAACCAATTAATTAATTTAAAGATTTAATTTGAAACTTATGTTGGTGGATTTTTTTTGAAAACATGGAAATAGCTTAGATCTGACATAGATTTAATAAAAACTAGTTTATTTAATTTCAATCCTAGTTCAGCATTCAAATTTGGAGTTGGAAAATAATAATAAATCAAAGAATCAAAGAATTAAAATAAACATATTAAATTGAATAATTTACATATGATACAATGGAATTGACATCAGAAAATGAAGATAGCATTATTTATCCAAATTTTTATAACAAGATTAAAGTTAGAGTCTAGAGCTCGCGTAAACTAAATAATATTGCATTTATGTTCTCATTCATAATTATTTCAAGAATTAAATTCATGGTGTTCATTAAAATATAAATCATAAATCAGACCTTAGACTTGAATGAATGAGAAAGACTCCCTTTCCGGCACTAAATTTTCATTGCACTCTTATGGTTATGAACCTTAGAAACCGAAACTAGAGTTCAACAAAGCTAAATTTTCATTACATCCGATCTATAACGGCAAAATAAATTCGACCATAAAATTAATCTTTGACAGTAAAAGTAAATTCAAGCAATTATAACACAGACATTATTCAATTGGAAAACCAGAAACTAATCTTTCATTGTAGTTTGAATCTTATTATCAAACATGGAATTTGAATTACAATACATGGAGTTGAAATCGAAGAAATACAAGAATTATTGGAAAATAAATCAAACCCAAAAAATTCTTTGGAAGCACACGATTTTTCCAGAGTGTCCTTGTCTTTCTCTTCTCTCTCTTCCTTGTCCACACCAAGCCTTGATGTCCCAGAGTCCAATTCGAAAATCCATGGCTACCCTAGTGCTCATATTTATAGGCTTTGGGAAGGGATCGATGGATATGATTGATTAAGGTTTAGGATCGGTAAATGGATGGTTAGGATTAAATTATCTTAAGTGAAGAGGGCTAGGGTTTACATAGGGTGGATCGGCTATGGTGGCTTGGAGAAGACGTTGACTTGGTACCAAGGTAGGAGAATTCAAATGGAAGAGATAAATTAGGATGGTGGCCAATTGGAACATGTATGGTTTAGGGTTTTGTGTTTAAGTGAATGCATGAACGGATGGTTGAGATTGGAGAATTTTCTAAATGGATGGTTGGATGATGATCAAATGAGGTGTGTGTATCTTGGGTTTATGAGTGTGATAGGATCAAATAGATAGAAAGAAAAATTTGCAAAAATCGTGTGATGTGGCTTAGATGAGGTGGAGATTGCATGCACATGAAGTGAAGGGGTGTGTGAATGTGTACACGAATGGAGGATGTAAGGCTTCAAGGTGTGGATCGTGTGGATTGGATTGGAAGAGTGTGGGATTGAGTTAGAGCTGTTGGGCTTCCATTGGATTTTGTGCACATGGGCTTGGATTCTCTACTTGATGGACTTTGGCCTGTACACTGGCCTGGCCCACATATGAAATGCGCATGGATCACTGAGCCTTGCCCAGTGTATGGTGTGGATTTCAGTGTGATGGGCTTGGCTTCTGGCTCATTGTCTTCTCGCCCATGACTTCAAATTTCATACTCTTGTTCTTCATTGGCCTCCTGATTTTCAGTTTTTCTTTCCAGAATTAAAATAATTAATTCCCCACTTAAATCTAAAATTATTGAAACAATCCAAACTTTCATAATTGGATCCAGATTATTCAATTTACAATTGAATTCCTAGAAGTGGCCAAAAATTAATTATTAAAAATTATGGGTCTTCAGTTTTAGCACAAAACTTTGTAATTATTCCCAGTTTTGACTGACTTTTTTGTCTTTTCCATTTTATCTACAAAACTAGCAAACAGTATTAAATGCATCTAATACATATACAATTGAGAGCTAACTGGTCCAAGAATCAAGGACAAAATAGTCATTTTTCAGTGCTCAACAGATAGCTTCCAATTTCTAGTGCCAAAATAATTCACATAACCTTGCTGATTCAATATAATATCGAAAATCAGATTAAGGTGCAAATCAGGAACATGTCATTCATCTTTCAAAGTAATTGTGCAACATGCATTAGTCTTAATGCACATATCACATATTCCCACAATTTTGGAGCTACTAGTATTGCCCATCTTGACAGTACCAAAGTCTCCTGCTTTGTTAGATGTGAAGAACTCTTTTGTAGGAGTAGCATGGTAACAAACAGTAATATCAATAACCCGCTCAATATCCTGACTTGCAATGTGATTACACTCTTTCTCTCCAAAAGAAAGCATCACTAAGTCTTATTCTGTAACACCCCACCCACATGGGGTGTGGGAAAAAGTCCCACATCGCCTATGAGGTGGAGGGGGTTTGGGGTTCGTTATAAGAGGGTGCTCCCCTCTCCTTAGCACAAGGCCTTTTGGGGTGTCTCCTTGGATGAGACCCCTAATGCAAAGCCGTGCGGGTCGCCCCACGTGGGGCCCAAAGTGGACAATATTGTGCTGAAGGTACGGGTTGTTACATTTGGTATCAGAACATGGTTCAACACTCGGACTGTGTGGGCCCTCTACCCTTCTGTGTTGTGTTGCTTGTGTAGACCTTTTGTCAGTGTGACGTGATATAGCCGGGGACGGCTCTGGTCTTAAGGGGGGTGGATTGTAACAACCCACCCAAATGGGTGTGGGAAAAAGTCCCACATCGCCAATGAGGTGGGAGGGGTGTAGGGTTATAAGAGGGTGCTCCCCTCTCTTTAGCAAAAGGCCTTTTGGGGTGTCTCCTTGGGTGGGACCCCCAATGCAAAGCAGTGCGGGTCACCCCACGTGGGGCCTAAAGCCGACAATATTGTGCTAAAGGGACGGGTTGTTACATATTCTAAAGTAATAGCTGTGGTATCACTATCGATAGATTTCTTTTATTCTTTCTCCTCATTCTGTTCCCATTTTCAACATGAAAATGTCTTCATATGTGACCAACCATGTGACATAGAAGCACTTTCTACTTTCTTTGAAGTGTGACTTGCTTTGACTGCGAGCCTTAGATTTTCTATTGTGCCCTTTAATTTTGTTTCTGTCCCTAATTTGTATTATAATGGATTGCGCCTAATCCTTTCATTAGGGTTCTTCATTAAATAGGTTGTCTTTCACAACATTCACAGTCAACTTGCCGTTAAGAGAAGAATTACTCATTGACACAAGCAATGTTTCATAACTGTCAGGTAAAAAACCCAAGAGCAATATTGCCTACAACTCATCATCCAGTGTCATCTTTGTAGTAGTTAACTAATTCACCAAACTCTGAAAAGTACTTAGGTTTTCGATAATTGAGTGTCCCTCTTTAAATTTCAAGTTCACAAGTTTCGTTATCAAATAGGCTTTATTTGTGCATTTTTTTATCTCTTACATTGCCTGTAATTTTTGCCATAGACCGTGTGCATTTCTAATTTTTGCCATAGATCGTGGGCATTAATTTCTTGAGCAACATAGTGAAACACACTGTGATAAATCCACTATCTAATCATTCCTACAGTTTTCATGTTCATCTTTTCCCACACCCTGTCGGGCTTATTGGTGGATTTAGCTACATCACCCTCAGTAGGGTCATGCAAATCCTTACAATAATTGATTTTTTTCATTCTTGGCTTCCAAATAGCATTATTGGATGTTGTCAATTTAATCATGATACTCTCAAAAATATTTCTTTCTCACAAAAATAATTATACCAAGTAACCAGATGCTCTGGTACGAGCTGTTGGGACCCAAATAAAGTAACCTAGCCTAAAATTAATATTTGGAATTCTCTTTGGCCAATCAATCACAAACAATAATAGAAAAATTAGGTGACAAAATATCAAGAAACAAGCAACACAAATCACTCCTATGTAGAAAACCCTCCAGCGTAGAGAGAGAAATCACATGCCAAATCTGAATCAATCTACTATATCAAATACAATATTCATCTCTAAGACTTGTGCTCAAAGTTTGAGGTATTACAGTTTCAAATAGAAAATAATATTGTTCTGAAATCAAACATGTTCCAGGTTTGTCGAATAGGTAGTAGGATCTGATTCAAGTTTCTGTCACCGTCGGATCACACGATGAGGGACAAATTGAGATTGAAGAAACTACAGAGATCTCGTCAGAATCTCAGACGATTGTCTTCCGTTTTCTTCCTCTCTACAACCATTTCTCTGTCTTTTTCCTCTGGTCTCAGTTTCTTTATACTTTTTGTTCTCTATTCTTCTATCTCCTCTCAGTTTTTATTCTCTTCTCCGCTTTCTATTTTTTTACCTTTTTAGCTAAATTGGCGAGAAGAGGCAGGCAATACTTCTCTCTTCTTATATCTCGTTTCCAATCGAATTGTATCTTTCGCTTAAGCTGATCGCTGGATTCCCTATTTTCCTTTCCTTCCATTTTTTTCTCTCAGGGACTGTTCATGGGAGACTTTATTCTTTCATTTCTTTGTTCTTTTTTTTTTTTTCTTTCTTTCGTGTGGGTTGACCCCACAACAAGTCTGTGAGGTAAGTGTACTCTTCTGATTTATATTTTTCTTAATGCACATTAAGGGCATTTTATTAACCCGTGAGGGTTGGATTGACAGTCAAAAACATGTCTAAGTTGCAGGAGGTTTTAGGTTCAAGTTGTAATATTTTATATATGTCCCACCTTATTGAAACCCATATCTAGATTTAAACAAGGACCCACATTTCAAATTAAAGTGTGGCTGTTATTAGAACTGTATGAACAGTTGCCACTTTGATGGAAAGTAGTACAGTTTATCAAACTGCTCTTGGTCCTCTCTTCTGCCTCTAATGTTTTCTCTCTGCAAAATCCCATCAAAGTAAGAACTGAAAAGTAGAGAAATTAAGAGAAGGAAAGAAGGAGAAATCAAAAGCAACATTTCTTCTACTTGTATTGTGACTGCAGGAAGGAATTAAGAGAACATCAGCAAAGTCTAATTAAGAAAGAAACCTTTTATTAGCAATGGATTTATCGGGTATGATTTTACATTATTATGATGTCATTTCCGCATTATGTTAATATTATGATTATGATATTGTAAAGCATTGATGATTCAAGTTCTTGTGATTTTATTATAGAGGATTGAATTATGTTAATAAATAGGTATGAATCAAATAATGAACTAAATTAATTAATTATTAAATTCATACCCAAATTGTCAATCCATAAAGAAAATTATAACAATTGGTATCAGAGCAAGGTTTCATTAAATCACTTGATGTTTTCATTAAGACATATAAGAGGGTTGTTTTGATGAATAATTGAGACTTTAAGCAACAAAATGAGAGAGATTTTAAAGAGAGTCAATCTGATTGATCTCAGTATGGACTAATCAGTATTATGTAATCTCAATTTTGTTAATGATGATTGATTACAACTTTCTCATTTTGTTATTATTCTTCATACATATTAATTAAGTTTTCGTACCTAAAAGTAGTCAATACATATTTTTTTCAGCCAATACAAACTGGAAACAATAACTGTAATAACTTGTAGCCTTCATAGTAGCATGAAAATACTAGCCGTTTGTATGGATATAGAAAGTTTCTTCAAGCAGTAGCTTGCTCTACATTTATTTTGCTTCCACAATATGAAAGATGTATGAGGGGTAGAAAAATTCAAATCTACTAAGTGGTTGACTATTATGTGTCACTGATCAACCATTATTATATTAAATTATTATTTTTTAAATAATGTTTATTATGTTATTGAAACATATGAAGTATAAAAAAAAAGTGTTTCAATTTATGAAATCTTTGAATTAGATATAAAATTATTTAATTCAATTATGGAATAAGGTTATTGTTCAAGACTTGAAATCACATAAAGATACGATTTGGTAGTTACCAAAGTGGCTCAATCAGAATGAGTCAAGTTTCAAGTCTTATAAACAAGATTCAGTACTCCTCCCAAGTATTGGATAATAATGACCTTACAAAATGTAATCCCTAGCCATAAAGATATTAGGTTGGCCCAAAGGTGCACCATTCCAAATGGTTTATAGATTGAGATAGGATAATTGATGGGTATTTGTGGTTGATATTTATCCAGACACCCAAAGGTGACGGTGATATTTAATCACCTGTATTTTATTAGTTAGTCCTATTGGTGACTGAAAATCACCGTAATGTTTATAAATACTGTACTATTATATTACCCAAAGGTATATCACCAGTAACACTATTTACTAAAGTTATTATTTATGTGTTTCAATTTAAGTACAACTCATAGCATTAGGTAGTGATCATGATATTATGTGTATCTTACAACATCTTCATCTGTCACATTGCATACGCAAGCTAACTCTGTCCCCATATTGAATGGGTTAAACTTCTCTGAGTGGAAAGAACAGATTGAGTTTAACTTAGGTGTACTTGATCTTGACAAAGCACTAATCGATGACAGACCTACTATTACTGAAACTAGTACGGCTGCATAGAAGTCAGCCCATGAGGCATGGGTTAAGTCAAACAGGCTTAGCCTTAAGTTCATGCGCATGACAATAGCCAGCAACATCAGGTCTTCTCTACCCACCTCCGAAAATGCAAAAGATTTTCTTAAAAACGTAGAAGATAAGTTCAAATCTGCTGACAAGTCCCTAGCCGGGACTCTTTTCGCTAGACTCACCACCATAAAGTTCGGTGGGAGTCGTGGTATGTCTGAGCATGTGATTGAAATGACCAATATCGCTGCTCAATTGAAGAACTTAGGTATGACTGTAGATGAATCATTTCTGGTACAGTTCATCCTAAACTCGTTACCTCCTCAGTATGGACCATTCCAAATTAATTATAATAACATGAAGGATAAATGGCAGATCAATGAGCTATTTAACATGTTAATCCAAGAGGAGGCTAGACTTAAGAAAATGGGTCATCATTTAGTTCATTTAACAACTCAAGTGCCCAGTAAGAAAGGAAAGAAGCCCAAAAAATTCAAGAAATTCATTTCAAATCCACATGAGTCTAGTACGAGCTCCAAGACTCATGACAAGGGAAATGGTGGTGTGAAGTGCCATTTCTGTCGAAAGCAAGGGCACTTCCAGAATGACTGCCATAAGAGGAAAGCTTGCTTCGAAAAGAAAGGTATTCATTACATTTCAGTATGTTTCGAATCTAATTTAACTGAAGTATCTTCTAAACACTTGGTGGCTTGATTCTGGAGCAACAACTCATGTTTCTAATACGATGCAGGGATACCTTACAATCTAGACCATCGACTCAACTGAAGTCTCCATTTACTTTGGCAACTGGGAAAAAGTACATGTTGAAGCCATTGGAACCTATCACCTATTCCTTGATATCGGTTGTCATTTGGATTTATTTAACTGTCTTTATGTACCTACAGTAAATAGAAGCCTTATTTCTGTTTCTAAGTTAGACCTTAATGGCTATCATTGTAAATTTAGTAGTAATGCTTTCAGTTTGTTTAAATCTTCTTCTTTTATTGGGTCTGGTTTATTATTTGATGGCCTTTATCGTATTAAGCTTGATAATGACTTTGCAAACACTGTCCTAATCCTGCATCATAATGTTGGTATTAAACGTGCGTTGGTTAATGAAAACTCTTCAAATTTGTGGCATAAACGTTTGGGACACATTTCCCGAGAAAGAATTGAAAGACTGGTTAAAGACGAGATTCTTCTGAATCTCGACTTTACCGACTTAGGAGTGTGTGTGGAATGTATTAAGGGTAAACAGACCAAACACACTAAGAAAAGGGCCACAAGAAGTAAATGACTACTTGAACTGATCCATACCGATATATGTGGCCCATTTGATGTTCCATCTTTTGGTGGAGAATCCTACTTCATCACTTTTATAGATGATTTTTCATGTTATGGTTATGTATATCTGTTGCACGATAAATCTCAAGCGGTTAACTCCGTACAGATTTTTATCACTGAAGTAGAAAGGCAATTAGATAGAAAAGTGAAAATCGTTAGATCCGATAGAGGTGGTGAATACTATGGTAGGTATGATGAGACGAGTCAACACCCGGAGCCATTTGCTAGATTACTAAAAAGTCGCGGTATAGTGGCACAATATACGATGCCAAGTACGCCTCAGCAGAATGGTGTTGTTGAAAAACGCAACGTACACTTATGGATATGGTTAGGAGCATGTTATGCAATACTACCGTACCCATTATGTTGTGGATGAATGCCTTAAGAATTACAGTGTATATTCTTAATAGGGTTCCTAATAAGTCAGTTCCTAAAACTCCTTATGAACTGTGGACAGGAAAGAAACCCAGTTTAAGACACCTACATGTGTGGGGTTGTCCTACAAAAGTTAGAATCTATAATCCACATGAAAGAAAACTTGATGAGAGGACGATCAGTGGTTACTTTATCGGTTACCCTGAAAAATCCAAAAGGTATAGGTTTTATTGTCCAAACCATAAAATGAGGATAGTTGAGACTGGAAATGCAAGATTCATAGAGAATGGTTAGGTTAGTGGGAGTGATATTATGAGAAGTGTATCTAAAGAAGAAGTGAGGGTACAAGTCCCTATACCCATAACTTCAAGAAGTGTTATAGTTGTTCTTAATGTCATTCAACGACCTAACGATACAACACAACACTTGGATGATCAATCACTCCAACAGGAAGAGATTGTCACCACTGATGAACCGATAATAGAACAACCACAAGAAGTAGCATTAAGAAGGTCTCAGAGACAAAAGAGACCTGATATTTCGAATGATTATGTGGTATATCTACAAGAGTCAGAATATGATCTAGGGGCTATTAAAGATCCGGTCACTTATGAAGAAGCCATAAAATGTGTAAATTCTGATGAATGGATGGATGTCATGAAAGATAAATTGAAATCCATGGACCAGAATGAAGTCTGGGACTTAGTAGAATTGCCCAATGGATACAAAAAAGTTGGATGTAAATGGGTCTTTAAGACTAAACGAGACTCAAAGGGCAATATCGAACGGTATAAAGACAGACTTTTAGTCAAAGGGTTCACTTAAAAGTATAGCATTGATTATAAAAAGACTTTCTCCCCTGTATCCAAGAAAGACTCTTTCAGAATTATTATGGCCTTGGTGGCTCATTATGACTTAAAGTTACACCAAATGGATGTGAAAACCGCCTTTTAAATGGTGATCTAAATGAGGATGTATATATGGATCAACTTAAAGGTTTCTCCATAAAGAGCAGGGAACATTTGGCTTGCAAACTTAAAAGGTCAATTTATGGTCTTAAGCAAGCTTCTCGACAATGGTACCTTAAGTTCAATGATCTCATTACTTCCTTTGAATTTAAAGAAAACACTGTTGATCGGTGTATATAAGGTCAATGGGAGCAAATATATATTTTTGATATTGTACGTTGATGACATTTTGCTTGCCACTAATGATCTTGGTCTTATGCATGAAACCAAAAAGTTTCTCTTCGCACAATTTGAAATAAAAGATATGGGAGAGGCATCCAAATATTCCGTAATAGAAATATTCCGTAATAGAACGCGTGGGTTATTAAGTTTGTCTCAGAAAGCCTATATAGAAAGAATTTTGGAGAGATTTGGAATGCAAAATTGTTCCCCTCAAGATGCCCCTATTTACAAAGGAGACAAATTCAATCTTAATCAATGTCCGCAAAATGAACTAGAAAGAAAACAAATGGAGAAAATGTCTTATGCTTCAGCAGTGAGCAGTCTCATGTATGCACAGACTTGTACTAGACCAGACATCAGCTTCGCCATCGGTATACTGGGCAGATATCAAAGTAACCCTAGAATGGATCACTGGAAAGCTGCAAAAAAAGTTATGAGATATTTACAGGGTACTAAGGACTTCCTGCTCACATTTAGGAGATCCGAGAATCTCGAAGTCATTGGCTATTCAGATTCAGATTTTGGTGGATGCGTTGATAGTAGAAAGTCAACGTTTGGCTATTTGTTCTTTATAGCTAATAGAGCAATCTCATGGAAAAGTGTCAAACAGACTATTATTGAACATCTACCATGGAGGCGGAATTTTTGGCATGTTATAAGGCCACTATTCAAGGAATGTGGCTGCGAAACTTTATCTCAGGACTTGGAATTGTTGACAGTATTGCCAGGCCGCTGAGAATTCATTGTGATAATTCTGCAACAGTTTTCTTCTCCAAGAATAACAAGTATTCTAGTGGATCGAAACACATGGAATTAAAGTACTTTGCAGTAAAAGAAGAGGTTCAGAAACGGACAGTGTCAATTGAGCATATCAGAACACAGCTTATGATTGCAGATCCGTTAACGAAAGGGTTGCCTATAAAGACCTTCAAGGAACATGCCAATAGAATGGGTCTTGAACGTAACCCATCATGATGTATTTTGATGTATTATTTTGGACTGCTTTATGTATCTATCTGTTATTTTGACACTTGAGTACTGAAGATAGCGTTTCTGACATTTTATTCCTGTTTACTATATTTATATGTATACATTATGTATGATTATTTACACTAATAGGAATAATCTTTGAATGAAGACACTTATGTGGACTATTATGAAATTTCTCAATTAAAGGCCATATTAAGTGGATCATTTATGTTATAGTGATGGAAGGGACGATGTCGGAAAAGATGATGTGCAACCGCCATTGCTCGCATCTGTGAATCATTTAATATTAACATTATGATGATAACCGTATTATGTTTATTTAAATGTGAATTATCTGCACATTTTATATTATTCTTATATGAATCCTATAATGATAATAATGTGGGCCAAGTCAGAGAATGTAATATTTTATATATGTCCCACCTTATTGAAACCCATATCTGGATTTAAACAAGGACCCACATTTCAAATTAAAGTGTGGAGGTTATGAGAACTGTATGAACAGTTGCTACTTTGATGGAAAGTAGTACAGTTTATCAAATTGCTTTTGGTCCTCTCTTCTGCCTCTAATGTTTTTCTCTGCAAAATCCCATCAAAGTAAGAACTGAAAAGCAGAGACATTAAGAGAAGGAAAGAAGGAGAAATCAAAAACAACATTTCTTCTACTTGTATTGTGACTACAGGAAGGAATTAAGAGAACATCAGCAAAGTCTAATTAAGAAAGGAACCTTTTATTAGCGATGGATTTATCGGGTATGATTTTATATTATTATGATGTCATTTCCGCATTATGTTAATATTATGATTATGATATTTTTTTGTAAAACATTGATGATTCAAGATCTTTTAATTTTATTATAGATGATTGAATTATGTTAATAAATGGGTATGAATCAAATAATGAACTAAATTAATTAATTATTAAATTCATACCCAAATTGTCAATCTATAAAGAAAATTATAACACAAGTCACTCCTAATACATAACGGCTACTCCTCGTAGTTTTATTTAATATGTGTGGAGAGAGAGGTTTACATATGTCCTAAAGATTAATCAAATGTTCAACCGACCTAAATACCTTTGTCTTAAAATAAAGGCATTTTAAACTTTTCATTCAGGGGGTTATAGTATTCTTCTTATTGTAATCAATCTTATGCATTGGAAGTTATTATAGTTAGTAGATGGATGGTTTGCATGATACTGTGGTAGAACTTATGAAGTTCAGCATCTTGGACCACTATCTTATTACTGGTACTGTTAGTCTACTCAGATTTTTGAGCAATAGGAAGTCTCTCTCTCTCTGTGTAAAGAAGGGAGGCTCCTTTGCTTGGTCATACCTATTTGTGGATGGCTGGTGTTATACTGGAAGTTGGAAATAATTAAATAAACTTAAGCTAAGTCTTACCTAGTTGCCTGTCCGTACAAATGAACAAAATAGATTGTGTTAATTGCTGTATATATTCCATGCACTCAAATCATGTGGTTCTCTGTTTCTTCTCCTCTCTCTGTTCTTCATTCTTCACTGTTGGAATGAAGAGGCCTTTAATATTGTCATGAATGATTTTTATTGCTTCATAATTTCCTATCTTGTACTTCTTTCAAAAATTGCATGGCGCTATTAACCACTTTGAGTCATGAAATTCCACTTCTCAATATTTTAGTCCTTTTTCTTTCTTGATATGACAGGCTGAATATTTCAGACAACCCACCCTCCTTTTTCATCCATTCATAATGAAGCAGTAGAAATTTGAAGTAAATATTGTGGCTGGTGTAAACTTGTGATAGAAAGGCTTTTTACATGATCATGGCCATGGCATCAACCCCCAATTAGTTTCCCCTTTCTCTTAAACAAATTCCTTCTCAGGAGTTGGCACTTACGATTTCTAGCTTGAACTTGCATCATTGGTTACCAGGTTCCACCCATTGGCCTGAACCTGCACAAGTAATCTCCGGGTTAGCACCCACTGGTTGTTTTAGTGTGAAGTGTTGAACATTTGGTAGAACCTATGCAGAGTGACCGAAATTTTTACATTGGAAATATAATGCTACCTGTTTCATATGAAGTGGTGGGTGAGAATACCTACATCTCTGCAACATCTGCATTACATGCAACAATCACAGTTCCAAAGCTCAGAGGACCTTTCCATGGGTTCATACTTGAACCCTCTGAAATGTGTCCCGAGAACTTTATCATTTTTGACCAGACTGACAACAAGAGCCGGATAATGACCCATCCTGCATTGGCCCATAAATTCAATTACCCTGGCTTTGATCCCCATGGGACTTGTGCTCAGGAAAATGGTAATGGATCTTCTTCCCTTAAAGAAGACACCGAGGTCATTGATTCTTTGCTGAACGTTGAAGAGGAAGGCAGAGAAGATGAGGAAGTCAGCACAGGTCGGACCATGGGTTCCCCAAATTCCCACTTGATGAGAAGTTGCAGACCCCAAAAGATGAGGTGCCCATCTATTCAGAGTCACCTTTGCAGTAACAGCAACACCGACAGCTACAAAAGGAAGCAACTGAGGAAGAAGAAGATGCTAACCATGTTGAGAGGAATTGTGCCTGGTGGCGATGAAATGGATACTGCTACCGTTCTTGATGAAGCTGTGAAGTGCCTAAAGTCTCTGAAAGTGGAAGTGAAGAAGCTAGGCATTGGAAGTTTCTAGAAGATTTAAGAGAATTGTTATGCAGTAATCCATATTATCTGTCTGGACTAAATTTGGTCATTATTATATTGGGTTATGCGTTCAAGTAGTTAATCCTTTTGATTTTATATTAATCTCTCTGTTTCTCACTGTTATTAGCTTTTAAAGCATGGAGTCCTGGTGATGAAGGTGGGGTATCTGGTATTCTGGTGTGAATGGCCATATGGGAAACTTGAAAATTCTACCAAGTTGGATGAGGGGAGTATGGGTTTCTTTGGCTGGGTATGGTTGCTCAAGGGCTTTTGGTGGTGGGGTTTCTACTTTTCTGAACTTTCTGGTTTGGCCTTTGTCTCTGGGATGATGGATGGTGTAGATAGATGTTTGGGGAGTAATGTTGTATGCTTACCCCTTCATTTTCTGGCAAATCTCTCTCTGCTAAGATCTACCACTATCCATTCTAATGGTATGTAATTAAAAAGAGGAAAAAAAAAATCTTTCTCCAGTTCTATTGTTTCATCTTTAGACCTCTGTTGCAAGTGTTATTTTTTGTTTTTAATGCTTGAGCACGATGACGATGGGTTCCAGATATTTCTCCAATCTTCTTCTATTTGGAATATCATTCACGTTTAATTTCAACAAGTCACTCTCTAAAATTGAATAATATATAAATTTAGAAATTTACACATTTATAAAATTAGTCTTCTGAATATAAAATTAAGATAACTATATTATAAAAATTTATATAATCTTAAAAAATTTCTAAAAAAGTTAAAAGTTTAGACAGTAATTTATGAGAAGAAAATTACTTACTTCCTCTTTAAAAGTCCATGCAAATGGAGCCAATGTTGTAATTCTAGAAAGATCAGTACAAGTGACGGTGCAGAGCAGTTGTCAGTGGGCAATTGAAGGCTAAGTGTGGCACTGGCATGCTTGTCTGACGACTTTTGGCCTGATTCGATATACATGTCTGTCTGACAATGTTGAAATGAAATGGAGATTGGATGCTACTCCTCTGCCTTTTTTTGTTGGGTAGGTAGTGCCTTCTCTTGGCCTTTGCCTCCTTGGACATGTCATTGGAGAGGGGAAGAACGGGTTTTACAAAAAATTCAAACTTGACGGAAACATTTGTCAGTCAACGTCTATTTCCTGGGTTGTCTGCCCACCGAGGACTTTGGACTTTGTTTCTAGAGATTTGAAACGAGAATTTCTCGCTTTTGTTAAAAATGTTATATTAATGTGTATTTTTTTAAAAAAAAAACTTTAAAAAGAGTTAAAAAATAAAATATATAATAAACCATTACAGCTTAATACATGTTTTAGCTATTTCTTTCTTTTATAACACATATATTTTCACTTTATATTGAATTTGAGCTGAATTTTATGAATATATGAAATCACTCAATAATTTTGTACAACATGTTTTAGCTTTTCCATACACTTTTAAGACCTTTTAACTTTCCTTTTTCAAGTTCTTTGGTCAAAGTACACAGTGACGTATGTTTTTGTATGTCCATAAGAAGAGAATTGAAAGAAATACCAATAATTTTTTATAACAAGTATATAGTTTTTCATCACTAAAATTAATAATATCATGAGTTATTCAATTGGTCTAAACTTCTAATATTAAATTTGAAATCTTGAGATCTAACTTCTCTTGAGATTATATGATACATGAACTTTGTAGACTGTTTCATATATCTGTAAGATTAATCTCATCTCTAATATAAATTGGAGATATCAATGTTATATAAGAAAATATGGACAAAAAGGCAAATTTAATTTCTCTTTCTAAATAAATACGTGATTATGTCCATCGATTCCTACTTAAGAAACTCCCTTATAAGTTTGCAACCATGCTTTACCTTTGAAATCTTCCCTAAAGGAGGGTTGAAAATGTGGCGCTCAGAAGTTCCTCCATTAATGCAGCACGAGCATAGGGTGCCAGAACCCAAAGGTTGGAACCCGGCGTGACACGGATGACAACGCCGGAGCCAACGAGGTCGACACCCTTGCTTCTTTTTTCCCTTCTATTTTTTTCTTTATTTCTATCTTAGTTTTTACTTTCTTATCTTATTTACTGTTTTCTTTATTTCCATTTTCATTTTCTTTGGAATGTATAAGAATCCCACTCGAGATTGTTATCTGCAGAAAATTATAATAGATTGAAACTGGAATTCTTCTTCCCCTCCCCTGGTGGATTCTAGTTCTCTTCTTATTTTCTTCTTCTCAGCTCGTGGATTAGAGTACCCTTTCCCGTTCATCTGCTTGGGTTTCTTCCTCAGGCGACGCCTTGCACGCCTGTTGCAGCTCCGCCGCACTTGTTGCTTCTCACCTCCCTTGTTCCCCTTGAGTCTGTCTTTGAACCATGCGTCGTTCGGCCATGACCCAGTGTAGATCTCGCCACTCAGCTACAACCATCCAAAGCTCAGGCCTGATGTTTCCAATAAAGCAGCCAACCATCACTGTTTTCACCAATTGGGCTTTCCATGACCATTTTTCCTGTTCTTTATTTATTCCCACCCCATTGATCACCTTTTAACCCGTTAAAATCAAAGATCCACTCAGCCAATCACCTAATCCATCCCACTTTAGTTTTTTCATTAATGAACAAACAAGCACACCAACTACCACCGTCGACAAGTAATACCATTTAGTCTTTCTTTTTTAATTACCAAACCACCCTTGACCCATTTAAAGTCATTAAATCTCCCCATTTAATCCATTTAATATCCCATTAGAGCTAGTTAATTCCATTCATTTATCCTTTTCTAAACCAAGTGTCTCGGATATATTTAAACCCAATTCTACCCGCTTATGTCAAGGGATGTCAACGCCAGTGTTCACCCGACTGACTGAATGATTTCCCTTATTCATCAGGTGAGAGTCTTCATCAAGCGGTTATCAAAGCCTTGATCGAACATTTCTCGAATGAAGGTTTGCCCTCTTCATTGTGAATATGTGTAATATCCACCACCCACCTCAAAAAAGTCTCACATCGGTTTGAAGTGGGTGGGGTGGGTGTTTATTTCAGGGAAAGTCCCCCATTCCCATGTGAGGCCTTTTGGGCCTGGCCAGGTGGGCCAGGGCCCAAAGCAAAATCGTTGAGGCAGAGTGGGCCCAAAATGAACAATATTATACTAAGAAGTTGGGATAGGGTCGTTAAAAATAGTATCAGAGCAAGGTTTAACATTCAGATTGTGTGTGCCCTCTACTTTCTTAATGATGTGACAGAGTCGAGAACAGCTCTGGTCTTCAGGGGGAGTGGATTGTAATACCCACTACACACCTAAAAAGTCCCACATCAGTTGTGAGGTGGTTGTTTATTTGAAGGAAACCCCCTCTTCCCATGTGGGGCCTTTTGGGCTTGGCCAAGTGGGTCTGGGCCCAAAGCAAAACCGTGAGGGCAGAATGCGCCCAAAGCAGACAATATCACACTGGGAGATTGGGGTATGGTCGTTATAATGTGTGAGATATTTTTCATCAAGTGGTATTCAGAGCTTAAAAAAAGAGTGGATCTCAGATCTAATGGTTTCCTACATTTTGATGCCTACGAATAGTGCCTCTAGTACTCAACCCGTTACCCAAACTGTGCTCGATCGATTTCAGTAGAACATTCGAGATTTGCAACTAGCAGTGATAAATCTCATCGCTAGATTTGATTGTCTTGATAATCGATATGTCCCACCGAAGAACGACTATCGTGCCTATCGTGTTAGGAGACCCCACATGTCCTACACTTGACCCACCTATGATGACGACTCGAGCAATGATAAGGTGGAACAGATCCTTACGCGATGGAAATGTGATCATCATCTAGATTATTGTAAGAAGGTGGATCCTCCATCTTTCAACACACAATTGTTGTGCACCCACCTGTTGTGCAATAAACAGTTTTACATTTAGTTTACTCGCAAGCGCACGAACATTGAATAATATAACAATGTGAGTGCGAGGTCGAACTTAATGGAATTATGGAAAATATATCCATTAAATGTTCACAATTATTTATTAATTAATTAAAGTAAAATTTAACTTTGAAACTTATGTTGGTGGTTTTAATTAGAAAACATAGATACACTTTAGATTTGACATGGATTTTAAGAAAAATTAATTAATTTAATTTCAATCTTAGTTTATTTTCCCAATCTTGAAATTTGGAGATGAAAGAAAGAATACAAAGAATACAAAGAATCAAAGAATTTTTAAAGAATAAAGAATACAAAAATGAATAAATGATTAAAATGAAGTACATATGATACATTTGAATTGACTTCAATCAAGATAGCATCATTATCCAAGATTTAATAATAAAACTAAAGCTTAAAATCCAAAGCTCACGTAAATCAAGTAACATTGTGTTCAAGTCATTAATTTAACATCATTTAAAAATTATACTCATGTGTTCCAATAAAAATACTCAAAAAGCTAGACCATAGTCTAAGTAAATATTTGGTTTCGGATTCTAAATTTTCATTGCACCTTTGAAATTAAGAGCTTTAGATCTATGAAATGAAAACCTTACTTAGATCCAAATTTTCATTGCATCCAACTTTCAAACACACAATAAAATTCGAACATGAGATATAGTTTAAAAATAACTTTATCTAAAAATTTAATCCATGATTTTCAACAAAAATTATCCAAGAATTAGACCTTACATTAAATAGAAGTTGAATTCCAACTCTAAATTTTCACTGCACTTTTGGAATTCAAAAGCCTTAGAAATTGAAACTGAAGTCCTATTTAATACTAAATTTTCATCACATCTAACTCTTAAATGCACAATAAAATCCAATTATGAGATTAAAATTTAAAGACAACATTAAATAAAGAACAATCATAACACAAATGTTATTTGCTTGGAAAACCAGAGACTAATTATTTTACCGTACTTTGAATCTTATTATGAAACTTGAAATTCAACTTTACAATGTTTGGGTTTAAATCAAAGAAATACTAGAAATAACAATGCAAATTGAAATTAAACTCAAACCTACAGACACTAGGTCTCTGTCGATTTTTCCAAGGTATTTTCTTCTCTTTCTTCTCTTCTCCTCCTCTTGTCCACGCCTAATCCTTAGTCAAATTCAAATTCTAATGGTCTCCAAAGTGCTCTTATTTATAGGCTTCTGGAATGGAATGGAGGGTTAAGATTAAATCCTGGTTTTGAGTTATGGATGAATGGCTTGGATTGGAATATCTAAAGGATGGATGGATAGGATTGAATTATCTAAAGGATGGATGGATAGGATTTTATGTTGAAAAAGACTCGGGTTTACTAGGGCTACACAAATTTGGATTGCTTGGTGGTTTAGTTGCTAAGTTAACATGGAGTGGAGTGCTAGAAAGGTTGAGAAAAAATAGGAATTGGATTGGCTATGGGTTGGACGAATTTCACTATGCAATTTAGGGTTTATGAGTTGCAATGTGTTAAGCACTGAAATCTTGCATTTTTACCCCTAATTATTGGACCAGTTAGCTCTCAATTCTGTGCATATTGGTGCGTTTAATATAATTTCTTAGTTTTGTAGATTAAAAATGGAGGATACTACGAAATCAAGCTAAGTCAGTGGATAATTGTAGTTTTGAGCCTAAAATAGAAGATCTGGAATTTTAGTAATTAATTCGAGTCACTTTTAGGTTTTTCATATAAATTGGTTAGTCTAGATCCGGTTATGAGAGTCTAGATTTAATCAATATTTTAGATTTTAAAGTGGTAGCGTTAATTATTTAATTCCGGGAGAGAGAACATACAATTCAATTGCCAAAGACTGGAATGCAAGATCAAATGGGGCAGAGATCCACTTCAATTGGGCAAAGCTAAATTCCATAGGCCAACATTGGGCCAGGCCACAGGCAATCCATGCGCATATTACAAGATGGGCCAGGCCAATGTGCACTCCAAAGTCCAAAAAAGGCACAACTCCTCAAGCTCAAGTCCAAAGTCCACTGGAGGCCCATGTGCTCATTTATAGGTCCAAAACCCAAGTCCATAGTCCATTCACATGCCAAAGCCTTGTCCATTTCCTTGTCAATCCACACCACCCAATCATACAATCTTAACCACTCATCTTCATCCCTTAATCTAGACCATGCATCTCATGCATCAAAATTAGGTAAACCTTAAATCCAACCCATACATGCATTAACATTAGATCTTGACTGTCCAACCCATCCATCATCTAGATTTACCTTAGGATCACATGCATTCATATATCACATATGCATCCATTCAATTAGATCATCCATCGACCATCTAAATCATTAGATCTTAGGACTTTTCATCCCATCCATTCATATCATTCATAAACCTAGGAAAAACCCTAGAGCCACCTTACTTATCCAATGCATACATTCATTATCTTAAATTTACGCCATGCATTTTATCATCCATCTTGATCAACCTTTAAACCTCAACCCTCCATTAGAAAACCTACCATTTATGTAATTTATTAATCAACTTACCTTAGAGCCATTAGATCTAGATCCCATTCAATCATAGACATTCATTCATAAAAACCATAGATATAGAACAACTTGGAACCCAAGCAACTAAAATCTCTCCACGCACTTGACCCAAAATTCCATCTAGGTTCATGCCACATCACCTACACCTCATCACCCCTCCTCCAAGCAATCCAAATTCGCCCAAGGCAATGAGACACTTGTCAATTTTATGTGAAGCCTTGTGAAAGAAGAAATAGAGAAAAAAATGGGATTTGAAAGACAAGTTTTGACACAACTTTGGTATTTTGACCATAACTTTTCACTCCAATATCCGATTGCGTTCATTCTTATTGCGTTGGAAATAAGACTTCAAGGTCTACAACTTTGTATGTTACAAAATTTCATAATTTGGACGTTTACTAGGACAAAATGGAGCTGCAAGAAGGTACATATGTAGAAAAATGGGATTTGCACTCTACTTTCCAAACTAATCCTAAATCCCAATTTTTTTTCCACCATTGGTTAGCCAACAAGCCAAGCCACCCAAATTTCGTGTATACCTTATTGTAAGCCCTAGTTTTCAATATTAAATCACATCCATCCAAATTTCATGAGATCTAATCCAAGTCATCAATCCATAATTTAAACCTAGATTAAATCACAGCCGTCCATTCCAACCCTGAGCCTATAAATAGAGCACTAAGCACACCATAGAATTCGAATTTGACTTGGAGCTTGAAAAGACCAAGGCTAGAGCAAAAGACAAGAAGACATGAGCACCATTCGAATTTACAAATGAGAGTTGTAGATTTTTATTTTTATATTGTCTTTCTTGTATTTAATTTATAAGTGCCTGTACTGAATTATTCCATGAAATAAATACAAAGTATCCATTTAGAATCCTAAAACATCCAAGTTCTAGAATTCTTTTGTGATTATTTTGCTATTAATTTCAATTTTGCAACTTTTGTTTCTTTAATTACACATGAGCACATGCAATGGTTAGGATCTTGATTGTAAATGTTGAATCTTGATTACTAAGGTTTAATTAATTAAATTAAAAGTTGTGAATCTTGTCTTTATTAGTGAGTATGAATTGCATTTCAGATCTTTACACGAATTTCAGATATAGGTTTTGTATTTGGTTACACATTTTGGGCGATGACCGGTCTATTCCAAACAACCAACCTTTGTGTTACTGCTCTTTTATTTTCAGTCATTTATTTTCTTCCAATTTAATTTTCTGTCATTTAATCATGTTAGATTCTATGTTTATTGTATAATTTTTGTTCTAACCTAAATCTTGTATGTTTTATTCTTTTTAAATTCTTTAATTCATGTTATTATTTTATTCTTTTAATTCTTTGTATTTACAAACACTCTCAAAATTCATTCAATTAAAGATAGGAAGATGTGGTATTTAAATCTTGTCACTTGTAATTTTGACTATGATTAAGATTATCATTTAATTCATGGACAATTAATTCACACATCTTATTTGTTGATTTTCGAAGTTAGATATATGACTCATATAAATATTCTACTTCTTCAAAATAACTCTTTTTAAAGGAACACAAATTTAATTTTAATTCATATATTTTGAGATTTTCCTTTAGATTCAACTTCGCACTCAATCGCTATACTATACATGGTTCGTGCGCTTGCGAGATTTACATATTTAAAACATCAACATAATGTAATGAATGGTTGGGATTAGAAGTTGAGATAAATAAATGGATGAGACGATAAATTGATGTGGAGGGTTGACCTTGTAAAATGCGCATGAGGTGGAAATGGATTGTGAAAAATCATGTGGTGTGATTGTGTGGATGAGATGATGAGGTGTAGGTGATGTGGTGTAACACCCCGAGATTTTCATTTTGTTAATCTATGTAATTATCTCCAATGAATAGAATACACATGGATTTCCTATCTGGGATTAATGATTAAGAGAATGAATTTTTGGATGAGTTTAAAAAAAAGAGTTAATTGATTTAAAATAAATTAATTGAAATATGGAGAGATAAGCAATTAATTAAATGAAATCATTGGTAACTAAATTGATTAAGTAATTAAAGTACACATTGTCTAATTAAGAGAAATTTATTTCACAAGGAGTTCATTTGGTGATGTGGCAAGCATGCCACATCAGCCATGACATGGCAACACCTTGTCACATGGCAGCACATGCAAAGACTGCATGTATGGAGCAGCCAAGGGACACATGGCATGACACAAGGACACTTGTCCTAATGCATACATGCAATACCCCTCCACATGGCATGGCATAAGGACACTTGTCCTCATGCATGCAAGCAATACCACTCCTACAATTCACTTGGCTAAAGTAAGGGACAGAAATGAGTTGAATTTCATTCCTCTCTCCTCTCTTCTCCTTTCCTCCTTCAGCCTCCATTGTCCAAAAGAAGAGAAGAGAAAAGAAACTGTAGCAGCTGCATCTTCTTCGTCCCCAATTCATTTTTTTGGGAAAGATTAGAGAAAAGATCTTTTGGAAAAGTTTCATAATAGGTTGGTTTCTTTATACCTTAATGTTGGGACTTAATTAAGGATTTAGAATGACTTAGAATCATTTTGGAATCGAATTGGGAAGAGATTTGATTAATAATGTGGAGTTTGGAAAAAAAATGGGAATTTTAGGTTTCCAAACACATGAACTTTGTGAGACAATTTTGCAGCTCTTCAATATAAAATCTATATCTTGGTCTTTGATCATCCGATTCCAATGAAATTTATTATGGAGATTGTTTACAACCATATAAGACTCCAGTAGAAATTTCAAAGGGATTGGATCAGCTTTGATTCCTCTGCTGGTGACTGTTTTTGAGACCAAAGCTAGGTCCAGATCTGAGACAGTTCCAGCTGGTGCATCTTGGAAAAATCATTACTCGGCGAATACTTATAGGATTGCTGTAAAAATTATGTCTATATTCATCTAAACAAATAGATCTATCTTTTATAAAAATTTAAGGGCAAAAAAATACCATCTAATGCCTCAAACAGTGGTCGCAAGGTGGACTGGATGTAGAGTCGAGAACTAAAAATTTATTTTACAGCAGTTTAATGAGGGATTTTTAAATAATCTGTAGATCTCGGATTTCTGTGAAATTTTAACTGGTATTAACTAACCTAAAGTTGAACCTCCAGTAAAAATTTCATTGCATTTGAATTGATAAGTCAATAAATCACTGTATTTTTCTGATTTCTGTAAATTTCTAGATGCTGAAATGATGAGCATAAGTGGATGTTTTTTGGACTGATTTCTGTCCATGATCGACTGAAAGTAGGACTCTTTGCTGGCTTATTTTAGACCCATTTGCTAGATGATTTTTAGAATTGTTTTCAAGTTGCAAAACCATCGACCTTAGGACTGATCTTCATGTCTAAAAATACTTGATTGTGGGACTGATTTTCACTCTGAAAAACACTCGATTGTGAGACTGATTTTCACTCTTAAAAACCAGCCAATGTAGGGTTGTTTTGCTGTCTTAAAAACCATTGAATGTACAGTCCCCTACATGTGATGGTGTATAGAAGTTTTATAGCTTTAAGTTCTACCCTTGGTTAGACATTATTAATGAAACTAAGGATAGTGATACCATTGTTTTCATACTTGATATACATGGACCTAAACCTTGGACAAACACCTTATTAATGAAAAGTAACAAAATTAGATTTGAAAATTAAAGACAAGTAATTGGGATAAGTATGATGACATGTTTATGATATTTTTGACATATATGAAAATGAACAAAGGATTCGAGAGTGACCCTGGCGTTGTACGTGTCGATTTGTAATCCTTTCCTTCGTGGAATACCGTCAAACAAGTAGGTTTTCCTACATCGCTGAAGCACACGAGTGTGTATATAAATGATATCTTGATATATTTGATTTATTGAAAAATTATATGTTATGAACTATGAAAATGCTATTTATCTTGAAATTATGAGCACTGTGATATGTTTTCCCGTGTTTAAAGATATGAAATTTATATGATGCATGATTTGTCATCATATGCATACACATACCTCATGCATGGTTTGCATGGGAGGGAAATTGCATTTACCGAAATAAGAATGAAATGTTTGGACATCGCTTGGTCTCGCATACTATATTAATGAGTTATACAAATGTTATTCCTTAGCCATGTCCTTATTGTAAATGTTACAGCATTACTTGGGCCAAAGAGCTTTTGGGAAGGTCCCGAAACCCTGCGCAGTGGGAGGAGTCCACACTCCACCGATAATCTTGGTTAATTTGTGGTTGGGTTATAGTACCCGGTGGTTACCACCTTAAATCGCTGATGGACGTAATCGGCCAATAATGATAAACTAACCACTAAGATGACTAGTATGATTGTTGCATGGGCATTAATGGGCATTCATCGATGCAACCATGGCATAGCTTGGAGTCAACAACTACTGGGAAGGTGTTTTTCTTATTTGAGTTTTTCTCTTTGTCTTCTCTTCTCATCATGTTTCTTCTTATTTTTCTCAGTCTAATTCTTTTAGGCTTTTTCATGTACTTTCTTCCCCCCTCTTAATGAATTTTTTTGGATGACTGCTCAAAAAAAAAAAATAGTAACCATGGCATAGCATTTCTTGAGAAATTGCAAGTAATTGAGATTACATGTTTTGAGATTATGCTATATTGATATTTGAGAAATATCTATCATATTTTCCTCTACGAAAAATGTTTTATTATGAAACAAAACAAGCATATGTATACTTTTGATTTTGACACTCCCCCGTGCATATCTATTACTTGGAACTCCTACTGGGTGCGTTGACTAAGCCCATAAAATAAATAGGTTTTCCTAAATCGTTGAAGCACACGAGTGTATATAAATGATATCTTGATATATTTGATTTATTGAAAAATTATATGTTATGAACTATGAAAATGTTATTTATCTTGAAATTATGAGCATTGTTATATGTTTTCCCGTGTTTAAAGATATGAAATTTATATGATGCATGATTTGTCATCATATGCATATACATACCTCATGCATGATTTGCATGGGAGGGAAATTGCATTTACCAAAATAAGAATGAAATGTCTAGACATCGCTTGGTCTCACGTACTATATTAATGAGTTATAGAAATGTTATTCCTTAGCCATGTCCTTCTTGTAAATGTTACGGCATTACTTGGGCCAAAGAGCTCTTGGGAAGGTCCCGAAACCCTGTGCAGTGGGAGGAGTCCACACTCCACCGATAGTCTCGGTTAATTTGTGGTTGGGTTATAGCACCCGGTGGTTACCACCTTAAATCGTTGATGGACGTAATAGGCCAATAATGATAAACTAACTACTAAGATGACTAGTATGATTGTTGCATGGGCATTAATGGGCATTCATTGATGCATAGTAACCATGGCATAGCTTGGAGTCGACAACCACTGGGAGGGTGTTTTTCTTATTTGAGTTTTTCTCTTTGTCTTCTCTTCTCATCATGTTTCTTCTTCTTTTTCTCGGTCTAATTCTTTTAGGCCTTTTCATATACTTTCTTCCCCTCTCTTAATGATTTTTTTTGGATGACTGCTCAAAAAAAGAAATAGTAACCATGGCATAACATTTCTTGAGAAATTGCAAGTAATTGAGATTACATGTTTTGAGATTATGCTATATTGATATTTGAGAAATATCTATCATATTTTCCTCTATGAAAAATGTTTTATTATGAAACAAAACAAGCATATGTATACTTTTGATTTTGACACTCCCCCGTGCATATCTATTACTTGGAACTCCTATTGGGTGCGTTGACTAAGCCCATAAATCCCCTCCCCCCCTCCCCCCCCCCCCTCCCCCCTCCCTATTTAGATGTGAACGCAAGTGAACATAAGCAAGATGATGATGGACCTAGCGCCAGTCATGCTTGATTGAGGACCGAGCAAGAGAGGGTTGGATGGGACTTAATGTTACTTTTGATATTTTGGAGTGTTGATGTATTTGTAGAAGTGAGAGATTGGAATGTAATAATTTTAGACAACTCCTAGAATGTTGAACTGTTGTGGTTTGTTACTTGACTTATGATATTTGGATGTCTCTTATCTTTTCTTAAGTTGTTATAACTGTTATTGTTATAACATGTCCACAATAAATGTTTTCCGCAAAAGAAATTTTATGGGAGTGTACAATGTGTGTAACTGTTTACAATGGACTGAGTCCATGCACACACTGAGATGGCCAATCGAGCGTCGGGTCTTCGGACTTGGCTCGCGTCGTGATGTCTTCACCCCTTTTTCTAAGTTCTAATTCAAAAAAAAAAAAAAAAATACTCTGATTTTAACAGATGGAAAAAGAGCGGGGCGTCACATGTGGCATGAACCTAGATGGGATTTTGATTTTATTCTTAATCCTAGGTTTTTATGAATGAATGACTTAGATTACTTTGGGTTAAGATCTAATGGTTCTAAGATTCATTGGCTAAAATAATTATACAAAAGGTAAGGTATCTAATGGAAGGTTTGGATTCAAGGGTTGAACTGGATGATGGATGACTTGTATTGCCTAGATCTAATATGATTTATGTATGAGATGGATTGATATGGAGGCTCTAGGGTTTCCTAAATCTATGAATGCAAATGGATGGCTTAGATTAAGTGTATGAAATGGATGGTGGATTATGAAATTCGCATTTACTAGGGGAGGCATAGGTGTGTGGACTTAGGGTTTACATAGGGATTCGGCCATGGGTATTGGCTCATTGGACTTTGGCCATTGGACTCTTGCAGTTGGAATTTGGAGCACATGGACTTGAACTTTTGAATTGCTGGGCTTGGACTTGCTCATTGGCCTGGCCCAATGTTGGCTTGTAAAGCTTAGCTTGGCCCATATGAAGTGGATCTTTGGCCCATTGACTTGAAATTCAGGCTTGATCACTTGAATTGCAGTTTCTTTCTTCCAAAATTTAATAATTAACTCACCACTTGAAAATCTAAAATAATTAATTAATCTAGAATCTCATTAATGGATCCAGATTAATCAATTTACATTTAAAATCTTAAAAAGTGGCATGGATTAAATTATTAAAATTCTGAGTCTTCACTTTTAAGCTCAAAACTTGCAATTATCCGGTGATTTATGAATGTTTTCCTGTACTTTCCATTTTTAACTACAAAAGTAACTACATTAAATGCATCTTTTAATTACAAAATCAATGCTAACTGATCCAAAATTAAAGGGTAAAAATGTAATTTTTTAGTGCTCAACACCGCCCCCTCGAGGAAATTTTGATCAAAGTCAACCGACGCTTGAGAAGGAAGAATCATCCCTCCCAATCATCAACATCGAGCCAGAGTCTCCAAAGACAGGCGAGATCCCGACATTGGTCGAACCAGAATTAGCCTAAAAATTTGTTTGTTCCCCCATACACAGCCTCAAAATTCAAGCATGTTCCCCTTGAGACAATCTCAGAATTCGTGCCAGTACTCTCGCAGACATTGTCCCCTCTACAGTTGCAGCCAGTACATACACCATAGATATTGCCAGTGCTGAAAGTTGAGCTAGCTGTACTGTTGTGCTCTAGTCGATGCAATCAACGATTATTGATCTATCACTAGTGTTGCAACTGCCACCGGTATCACATGCACTACAGGTATCACAAGCATCAAAGAAGATACACTTCCTCAAGAATGATCCTTATTTGCTCTCTTCTGACATCAAGCCGCTCTTCCTTGAAGATTTCTTGCTTCAAGCCTCCTCTACTGTCATCATGGGACAATAGGCACTTGAATGGTTGTCAAATAGGCTTGATGTGCTCGTACCTTCAAATGGAAATAAATACACCATCAAATATTGGAGGTTCTCACATTGGATACGAACTCAAGTACGAGTTCATTTCAACCACGGGGGACTGATATAGCATGAGCATAGGGTCCCAAAACCCAGCCGTGGGAACCCGACGTGATACGAGTGACAATGTAATACCCTGACCCAGATTATGCGTAGTTTAGCTTAATCATCTTGTTTGACCGGTTAATCTCAAAGATTAAGGCTAGGGCTTTGAGAAAAGCCCAAGTGTGGCCCAATCCGAGCTCGTGAGCTCAGTGATCCAGTTCGTCCCGCTGGAAGGGCATTTTGGTAATTTGCCGCTTATAGTTGTTATTTTATAAATTATGTTGTTATATGAATATTATTGGATGATATTATTCTCCTTAATAAAGGATTTGCATTTCTGATTTTAAAATAGTTTTATTTTCAGAAAATGGTATTTTAGATCCGCCAGTCAAAACCCCGAAAGGGGGTAATAATTATTTTAAAAGGTTTTGAAAATAAGATAAATTTCAAAACTAGTATTTTGTATTAGACTATTTTAAGAATGGTCTAGTTATTCCTTTTCACTCCAAAATGAGGTCTCTAAATTGTTTATTTTAACATTTGTTTAATTAAGTAAATAGTGTTAAATTATGGTTTTTATTTAAATCAATGGTTTTTAGTGAGAGTTAAATTCCAAAAAATTTATGATAATTAAGGTTTTCTAAATCTAACCTATCTGTAAGGTTGGATTAAGTTTTCGAGTTTTTATCATTTCAGGGGCCTTTTTGCAAAATCAGAAATCCCAGATGACTTATTTGCAACCAGACCGGTGAACAGTGGTTTCACTGTTTCGACGTCCCCTCACCGCTGCATGCAGCGGCATGCACTAGCCATCCGGCCCCTTTTCCCTTCTGAATTCTTATAAATACAGCCCTCTGCTGCGGGATTAACTCCCAGCAATCTCTTCTCTCTACTGCTCTCAGCTGAAACCAGTTAAACCCAGTCGACCCTCTACCTTAGCCTCTGTTTCCATTCCCTATTCAGCCACCCATAACTTAGAAGGAAAAGCTTTCAAAACTCAGATTTCTTAGCCCAAGAACTTCAGTGAAGGTAACCACTGTGTTCCTCTTTCAATTCTAAGTGATTTAGAATAAAGAAAAACCAATTTTGATTTAGTATGGAGTGTGTAAAACCATTTCCAAGTTTTAAGAAAAACCCTATTTTAGGTGTACCAGTGAGCTTTCAGTGCTAAAATCGGATGGCCCAATTAGCTTTAAAGCTCCAAACCCTTCCCTATGGAGAGAGGACTCCCAGAGGAGTCCATCGGATCGACTAGATGTGAAAACCGAGTCCAGAAAACCCTCTGTTTCCGGATTCGTATTTCACAGTTTGTCTACCGTCACTGTTTGCTGTTGCAGGCAGTGGAGGAAGACTACTCTTGGACGGTCCGAGAGCTAACCCTCGGACTTTCCGATCTTCACCCGAAGCCCAGTTACGCACGAGGCTAGCCTAACCCTTTCGGACAATCCGAGCAGACCTTGGAAGGACCGAACCCACTCGGACGTTTCGAGCCCCACTTCGGATGTTTTGGAGTGTACAGACCCACCGAGACTTATTTTCTTCATTTTTCGGTTCGGAAGGACTTCGGAAAGTCCGAGACCCGATCGTCGGACGATCCAAAGTCAGATCCATGATCCGAGGTCAATGACTAGTTTAGGTGTGATTCGGATAATCCAAAGCCACGGTACTGGTTCCGAGGCATGTTCCGAGAGACCCACTTTTTGAAATATAAAAATTTTGTTGTTTGATTATTTTGATGCATGTGATGTGATGCTAGTACCCCACTGTTAATCTAAAATTTGTATTGACCCTCTTCTCTTATTACTATAGTGTATATACTATTATATTCACTTCCAGGCCGACCCTAATGGTCGGTCACTGAGTAATTTCACTTTCAGGCCGACGCTATATTTGTCGGACACTGAGTGACCTCGTGGCCTAACTCAAAATGTCAGATCTGGTCCTATCCAGAAGACAACCGAGAAGTGACCTGAGGATCTAGACCTAACTAAATAAGTCAATCTGGTCAATGCCCAGAAGACAATATGAGTTTGGACTGAGCACCCTTTTATTCTATTATTGTGGATTATTATAAATTAAAAATGATAGAAACCAAATAGGAGACTCAATTTCATGTACCTTGGATATTTTTGGGAAAACAAGTATGATTTCGAAATACTGTTTGTATATGACTGCTATGTGTATTGATTGTGCACTTGTTTGTTATTTGAACAGAGACCACGAAACCACACATTTACGGTAAGGGAACTTAACTTTATAGCTTGATTTAAACAAGTTTATTGGATATGGATATTGAGCAATGAGTGGTTTCAGATTTAATGAACCCACTCATATGCCTAGACTTGACGCACTATGGTAAGAGTGCCTATGATATTGATCATATGAAATGTGTAAAACTACTTCCACGAGCCTTGACTATTTAACAAATATCGGCCATATGGGAAATGGTTTACGCCTACTGGACCACGGGTGTCGACAGTTGCTGACTTAAGGGTGTCAGTATCGGCTATGGGAGAGCCGGAGATGTACTTATAAGGATGTATTTTGACCGTGTCGGGATTTAATACGATGGTCTCAGCGTAGTTGGCAGGCGTTACGTTGGATGATAACAATATTAGAAAGGAAATGATGAATTATGAGAATGATGATAATATTATTCTTATTTGTGATCAAGTATGAGATATTTATCTGTTGTTTATTGCTAACATGTTGTTTACTTAACTGCACTGTTATATTTCTTTCACTGGACTAGTTAGCTCACTCTACTCACCTTTCAGGAGATGAACCCGAGGAGGAGAAACCTCTTTTTCAAGCTTAGGGTGGATAAGCTGCGGCGGTGTTTCGGGATTCCCCCTTAGGGGAATACCCTCATCTCTGCTTTCTGGTTCTTGGAACCATTTGTTTTTATTAAGTACCGGGTGTGGTACTTAATTTGTTTTAACGTGATGTATTAGACTACTGCGCTTCTATAGTCACTCTGATGATGATTTTGAAAGGATAATTCAATGGTTGAAATTTGTGATCATGTTATGTGTATGGATGCATGTGTTATTTTTATGTCTATTCGTTGGGTAGGATTATGGTATATGTTTGAGTCTACATGTTGGGATTATGTGTGACCTTTGGGCCTAACTGTTGATCCGGCCCAGTTAGAATGCTTGTGTTGTCTTAGCTTTCAAAAAAAAAAATTTCGGACCCACCCTTCGTGTCGGGACGTGATAGCTTGGTATCAGAGCTTCGGCTCAAACTCTAGGACTGTGATGGGTTACAACCTAGTTAGACTTGCTTTTGCCTTAGTATTGCAATTGTTTTTGATATTTTCTTGTTTGGTGATACAGATATGTCGAGCAATATCGAGTACTCTGAGTTCAGGGGGACCTCTAGTGACCCGATCGACCTGGTTTCTCCAGATGATTCCAGTGTTCCAAACTTCATTAATGAAGTTGCACCTAAAGAGGAAGTAGAAGTAGCTTCACCCGAGTATCACGTTGGGGCAGATCCAGAAGAGGAAGAGGGAGATATCTCAATTCTAGAGGAGTCAGTAGGGGAGAATGGCTCGGCCGAATATATTCCGGCTACTCCACCCTTGGATGAGTATTCGGATTTTATGTGAGAACTATGCAATTAGGAGGGGCACAACTGTACCTATTGCCCATAACCCAATTGATGTTATTTACCCTATTTGTGGACTTCGCGGGCATGGGAGTGCAAGGACTAATTGTCCTTATGTTGGAGGACCAGGGATCATACCCTGTTTGACCTGTGGAGTGTTCGGGCATAAGTCGGTAACTTGTCCGGACAACTTCTTTTATTTTAGTGATGAGGCAGGATCTTCTTCGGAAGATTAGATTAGGGTTTATCGGGGAGGCTTGTTTTGTAAGGGTTGAGTATTGTTTTGTTGTTTTGAAGGGTTTTCATACCCTACTAACCCTTTTACTTGTATTGATATTTGAATGAATTCTAATTAAACTGTTGCAACTTGTGTTTTGCTTTAATAAGTTTCTTAAAATGGTTAATGATATTTACAACTATAAATAACAGATGTCAGGACCCAATACCAACGGAACCAATTACCGTAGGAGGAGGACAGGTCTTCCACCCCGTGACCTATCCAATGAGGCCATTCGAGCGGCGGTTGAAGCATTTCAGCAGATAGCTGAAAACATGCGACGCCCGCCAATCCAAACGCCAGAGGAGAGACCCACCTCGGCTCTCAAAGAGTTCAAGCGGCTGAACCCGACTAGTTTCTTAGGGACAGAAGACCCTAGTGCTGCGAGGAACTAGCTGACTCAGATTAGCCGGATCTTTAATACCCTATCTATTGCCGATGACTTGCGAGTGACCTTGACGACATACCAACTTGAAGGAAACGCCTACGAGTGGTGGGAAGCGAAGAACTTGGTTCGTAACTATGAGCCAATGTCGTAGGAGGAGTTCTCTGCAGCTTTTCTGGCCCATTACTTTCCGAAGACCGTGCAGGAGGCGAGGAAGAGGGAATTCCTCAACATCCAAAAAGGTTCAGGCACAGTATGCCATGCGCTTCATCAACTTGAATCAGTTCATGCCGTGGATGGCAGCGAACGAGGAGGAGAATGTCCAGCACTTTGAGAATGGACTCCGACTGTTTTTGCAACGGCAAGTGGCCGACCTGGTGTTCGACACTTTGGAGGAGATCATCGAGCGAGCTTCAAAGGTGGAGGCAGTGGACTCCATCAACCGGAGTGCCGACAGTTCTCAGAAACATTCTTCCAACAAGAAGGCGAAGCTCAACCAGAAGAGGCCTTTCTTCAAGAAGAGAAAGCCTAGTGCAGGGCAGTCGAGTCAGTCTGACTCCCGGCAAGTTGTGTGCTACACCTGCAACTAGCCTGGGTATACTTCCGAGTTCTGTCCGTCCAGAGGAGAAAAGGTGTGTCATCACTGCAAGCAGATCGGGCACCTCCTTAGAGACTGCCCTTATCTTGGCAAAGCGGCACCTTTGCAAGGCGCAGGAGTTTCGTTCTCTGTGGCGCAACCGTCTGTCGGTCGAGGTTCTCAGTAGACCTCGAGTGGCTCAGTGGCACCAAGGAACTTACCACCTCGGAACGGTCAAAGGAGAGGACAAGGACGTCCTCAGGGGAGAGTCTACACGATTGGGACTCAGAAGGAAGAGCCAATGGAGAATACTGTGATGGAAGGTACACTTAATCTTTTTAGCCATTTGGTTCGAGTGCTTTTTGATATCGGTGCTTCGCATTCCTTTATTTCTAGAACTTGTTCTAATAGATTGAATTTGAAACCGGTAGAAGTAGTTAATCCACTAATGGTAATTTCACCTTTGGGTAAGAAGGCTTTGATGAACCGAGAGTGTAGATCTTGTGTTTTGAAGATTAGCGGAGTAGAGTTGTCCTATGATTTTCTTGTTCTGGAAATGACGGACTTTGATATCATCCTTGGTATGGATTGGTTGTCGATTTTCGAGGTCTTGATAGACTGCTCTCAGAGGAGAATTTGTGGGGTCTCCTCAACCGGTGAAAGGCTTATGGAGAAGTTGGTACCCTATGAGAAGATGAGAGCCACTTTCTCTAGCCTTAGGGCGTATCCTGGTAGTGTGGTGACGAGCATGAGTTGGGAAGATGTAGGTGGTGTAGGGTCTGTTGCTCCTCGGGTGGTGTGTGAGTTTATGGATGTGTTTCCTGACCAGTTCGATGGGCTACCTCCACGCCGAGAGATAGAGTTTGTTATAGACCTACAGCCAGAAATATCTCCAATTTCCATGGCACCTTATCGGATGGCGCCGACAGAGCAGAGAGAGCTAGCTACGTAGGTAGAAGAGCTTCTTAGACTTAGTTTTATTCGTCAGAGCAACTCGTCGTGGGCGCACCTGCTCTCTTTGTGAAAAAAGAAGGATGGATCGATGAGGATGTGTATAGATTACCGGCGGCTTAAACAGGTGACTATTAAAAATAAGTATCCGTTGCCTAGAATAAACGACCTCTTTGATCTTTTGAGGGGATCGAAGTGTTTTTTGAAATTCGATTTGAGGTTGGGTTACCATCAGTTACGGATTCGAGAGGAAGACATTCCAAAGACTGTTTTCCAGAAGCAGTATGGTTTGTACGAATTTGTGGTGATGCCTTTCGGTTTAACGAACGCACCAGGCATGTTTTTGGATTTGATGAATCGCGTATTTCAACCATACTTGCGAGAGTTCGTGATAGTATTCATAGACGATATCTTGATCTTTTCGTTGTCAGAGGAGCGTCATCTGCGGATTGTTCTTCAGACTCTTCGAGTGCATCAGTTGTTCACTAAGCTGAGTAAGTGTGAGTCTTGGTTGACTCAAGTGCAGTTTCTGGGGCATGTGGTGTCCCCATGAGGGATCTCAGTAGATCCAGCAAAGGTGGAAACCGAGAAGACTTGAGAAAGTCCCAAGAGCGTGTTCAAGATCAGGAGCTTTCTGGGATTAGCGGGATATTACCTAAAGTTTATCCCACACTTCTTTCAGATCGCAGTACCGATGACTAGGCTGACGAGGAAGAACGTCAAGTTCGAGTGGAGAGAAGCTTGTGAAAGAGCATTCCAGGAGCTGAAGGAGAAGTTGACGACGTCTCCAGTTTTGGTGATACCCGAGCAAGGACGAAGTTACGATGTGTATTGCGACGCATCTAAGTTTGGTTTAGGTTGTATGCTGATGTAAGAGGGGAAGGTAATAACTTATGGTTCCAGGCAATTGAAGGGACATGAGTAGAACTACCCGACTCATGTTAAAATTGTAGAGACATTACTTATATGGTGAGAAGTTCAATGTTTTTTCTGATCACCATAGTCTCAAGTATATCTTCACTCAGAAAGACTTGAATATGAGGCAGCGAAGATGGATGGAGTACGTGGGAGATTACGACTTCAGTCTCTCTTATCACCCAGAGAAAACCAACGTGGTGGCCGACGCCTTAAGTAGGAAGTCTCACAGCAACGTGGCAAGGAAGGCATCCTTGCAGTGGAAGATGTTGGAAGTTCTGTCCAAGTACAATCTGGAGTTGATCGAAGGGAACGGGTTAACAAGAATCCATAGTTTGGTTCTGCAACCCGAGACAATTGGATTAATGTTGGAAGGACAATAGAAAGACCCAGAAGTGAAGGAGTTGGCGACTCAGCTTTAAAGAGGAGCGACTCTAGAAGATTGAAAGATCAAGGCGGTCGGAAGTCTTACTTTCAAAGACAGACTTTTCGTACCAAAGTCGGATAAGTGCAGGAGAAAGGTGCTTGATTACTTTCATTGTTCTCGCTTTGCAGTGCATCCTGGTGGTAAAAAGATGTATCATGACTTGCGGCGACTTTTCTGGTGAAAAGGCATGAAGCGAGAGGTAGCAGATTTTGTGTCTAAGTGCTTAACTTGTCAACAAATGAAAGCGGAACATCAACGACCTGGTGGAAAGGTGCAACCTTTAGAAGTGGCTGAATGGAAATGGGAGCATATCACGATAGATTTTGTTACTGGATTTCTGAAGTCTCCCAAGAAGAACGACGTTATTTGGGTAATAGTCGATAGATTGAAGAAGTCAGGTCACTTTCTGCCAATCAAGAAGACGGATTCTTTGGCTACTCTAAGTAGACTGTATTTAAAGGAGGTAGTCAGATTGCATGGACTGCCTGTATCTATTGTATCTGATAGAGATCCTAGGTTTGTTTCAAGATTTTGGCAAGGATTGCAAAAGGAGTTGGGGACTAAGCTGTGCTTCAGCACTGCTTTTCACCCTCAGACGGATGGTTAATCAAAGAGAACCATTCAAACCTTATAGGATATGCTAAGAGCTTGTGTGATGGACATGCAGGGAAGTTGGAAAGATCACTTGCTTTTGATCGACTTTGTCTACAACAACAGTTATCACTCTAGTGTGTAAATGGCACCCTACGAGGCTTTGTATGGCAGACCTTCCAGGTCACCTCTTTGTTGGATAGAGGTAGGAGACAAAGCGCTGATAGGACCTGATCTAGTGCGTGAGACGTCAGAACAAGTCGAAGTGATCAGACATCGTCTCAAGATAACCTAGAGCAGACAAAAGAGTTATGCTGACAAAAGGCGACGACCTTTGGAGTTTGCAGTTAGCAACCAAGTTTTCTTACGTGTGGTACCACGTCATGGAGTGCAACGGTTTGGGCACAAGGGAAAATATCACCTCGATATGTTGGACCCTTTGAGATCTTGAAGAGGATAGGGGAAGTGGTCTATCACTTGAATCTTCCTCAAGATTTGGAGAGAGTGCATAGTATGTTCCACGTGTCTATGTTAAGGAAGTACGAGCCTGACCCGTCGCATGTAATAAGTTTTGAAGATATTGAAGTGTCAGAGGACCTAACTTTTGAAGAAGTGCCAGTCAAGATTTTAGAGCATCGGAGTCAAGAGCTCAGGAGGAAGTCTGTTCCTCTAGTGCGAGTGCTGTGTAAATATCGCGACGTACAACATGAGACGTTGGAACTAAAATCGACGATGCGGAAGTTGTACCCTGGCTTGCTTTCAGGCCAAAAAGATAAGAGTTTGTTTTAAATTTTGGGACGAAATTTCTTTTACAGGGGTAGGATGTAATACCCTGACCCAGATTAGGCGTAGTTTAGCTTAATAATTTTGTTTGACCGGTTAATCTTGAAGATTAAGGCTACGCCTTTGAGAAAAGCCAAGTGTGGCCCAATCTGAGCTCGTGAGCTCAGTGATCCAGCTCGTCCAGTTGGAAGGGCATTTGGGTAATTTACCTCTTCTAGTTGTTATTTTATAAATTATGTTCTTATGTGAATATTATTGGATGATATTATTCTCCTTCATAAAAGATTTCCATTTTTTATTTTAAAATAGTTTTATTTTCAGAAAATGGTATTTTAAATCCGCCCGTCAAAACCCAAAAGGGGGTAATAATTATTTTAAAAGGTTTTGGAAATAAGATAAATTTCAAAACTAGTATTTTGTGTTAGACCATTTTAAGAATGGTCCAGTTATTCCTTTTCACACAAAAATGAGATTTCTAAATTGTTTATTTTAGCATTTGTTTAATTAAGTAAATAGTATTTAATTATGGTTATTATTTAAATCAATGATTTTTAATGAGAGTTAAATTCTAAATTTTTTATGATAATTAAGGTTTTCTAAATCCAACCTATCTGTAAGGTTGGATTAAGTTTTCGAGTTTTCAAAATCTTATGTTAGTTAAAAATCGAGTTTTTATCATTTCAAGGGCCTTTTGCAAAACCAGAAATCCAAGAGGACTTATTTGCAACCAGACCGGTGAACAGTGGTTTCACTGTTTCAACGTCCCCTCACCGTTGCATGTAGCGGCATGCACTGGCCATCCGGCCCCTTTTCCCCGCTGAATTCTTATAAATACAACCCTCTGCTGTTGGATTAACTCCCAGCAATCTCTTCTCTCTACTGCTCTCAACTGAAACCCGCCAAACCCAGCAGACCCTCTGCCTTAGCCTCTGTTTCCTTTCCTTGTTTCAGTCACCCGTAACTTAGAAGAAAAAGCTTTCAAAAATCAGATTTCTTAGCCCAGGGACTTCAGTGAAGGTAACCACTGTGTTTCTCTTTCAATTCTAGGTGATTTAGAATAAAGAAAAACCAATTTTGATTTAGTATGGAGTGTGTAAAACCATTTCCAAGTTTTAAGAAAAACCTGATTTTAGGTGTACCAGTGAGCTTTCAGTGCTAAAATCAGATGGCTCAGTGAGCTTCAAAGCTCCAAACCATTCCCTATGGAAAGAGGACTCCCAGAGGAGTCCATCGGACCGGGTAGATGTGAAAATCGAGTCCGGAAAACCCTCTGTTTCCGGATTCGTATTTCACTGTTTGTCTATCGTCACTGTCTGCCGTTGCAGGCAGTGGAGGAAGATGACTCTTGGACGATCCGAGAGTCGAGCTTCGGACGGTCCGAGACCTTTGGACGGTCCGAGAGCTAACCCTCGGACGTTCCGATCTTCACCCGAAGCCTAGTTACGCCCGAGACTAGCCTGTCCCCATCGGACGATCCGGGCAGAGCTCGGAAGGACCGAACCCACTCGGACGTTCCGAGCCCCACTTCGGATGTTCCGAAGTGTACAAACCCACCGAGAATTATTTTCTTCGTTTTTCGGTTCGGAAGGACTTCGGAAGGTCCGAGACCCAATCGTCGGACGATCCGAAGTCAGACCCATGATCCGAGGTCAATGACTAGTTTAGGTGTGGTTCGGATAATCCAAAGCCGTAGTACCTGGTTCCGAGGCATGTTCCTAGAGAAGCAGTTTTTGAAATATAAAAATGTTGTTGTTTGATTATTTTGATGCATGTGATGGGATGCTAGTACCCCCACTGTTAATCTAAAATTTGTACTGACCCTCTTCTCTTATTAGTATAGTGTATATACTATTATATTCACTTCCAGGCCGATCCTAATGATCGGCCACTGAGTAATTTCATTTTCAGGCCGACTCTATATTTGTCGGGCACTGAGTGACCTCGTGGCCTAACTCAAAATGTCAGATCTGCTCCTATCCAGAAGACAACCGAGAAGTGACCTGAGGATCTAGACCTAACTCAATAAGTCAATTTGGTCAATGCCCAGAAAACAATATGAGTTTGGACTGAACACCCTTTTATTCTATTATTGTGGATTATTATAAATTAAAAGGATAGAAACCAAATAGGAGACTCAATTTCATGTACCTTGGATATTTTTGGGAAAACAAGTATGATTTCGAAATACTTTTTGTATGTGACTGTTATGTGTATTGATTGTGCACTTGTTTGTTGTTTGAACAGAGACCGCGAAACCACACATTTACGGTGAGGGAACTTAACTTTGTAGCTTGATGTAAACAAGTTTATTGGATATGGATTTTGAGCAATGAGTGGTTTCAGATTTAATGAACCCACTCATATGCCTAGACTTGACGCACTATGGTAAGAGTGCCTATGATATTGATCACATGAAATGTGTAAAACTGCTTCCACGTGCCTTGACTATTGAACCCATATCAGCCATATGGGAAATGGTTTACGTCTACTGGACCACGGGTGTCGACAGTTGCTGACTTAAGGGTGTCAGTATCGGCTATGGGAGAGCCAGAGATGTACTTATAAGGATGTATTTTGACCGTGTCGGGATTTAATACGATAGTCTCAGCGTAGTTGGCAGGCGTTACGTTTGATGATAGCAGTATTAGCTAGAAAATAATGAATTATGAGAATGATGATAATATTATGCTTATTTGTGATCAAGCATGAGATACTTATCTGTTGTTTATTGCTAACTTGTTATTTACTTAACTGCACTGTTATATTTTCTTCACTGGGCTAGTTAGCTCACCCCACTCACCTTTCAGGAGATGAACCTGAGGAGGAGAACCCTCTTTTTCAAGCTTAGGGTGGATAAGCTGCGGCGGTGTTTCGGGATTCCCCCTGAGGGGAATACTCTCATCTTTGCTTTCTGGTTCTTGGCACCATTTGTTTTTATTAGGTACCGGGTGTGGTACTTAATTTGTTTTAACGTGATGTATTAGACTACTGCGTTTCTATAATAACTCTGATGATGATTTTGAAAGGATAATTCAATGATTGAAAATTGTGATCATGTTATGTGTATGGATGCATGTGTTATTTTTATATCTATTCGTTGGGTAGGATTATGGTATATATTTGAGTCCACATGTTGGGATCATGTGTGACCTTTGGGCCTAACTATTGATCCGACCCAGTTAGAATGCTTGTGTTGTCTTAGCTTTCAAAAAAAAAAATCAGTCTCGTTCCGGGCCCACCCTTCGGGTCGGGGCGTGACAGACAACACCAGTGTCAGTGACTCCAACACCATTGCTTCATTTTTTTTTCCGTTTATTCTTTCTTATTTATTACTTTTTTTGTGTTTTCCTTATTTCCATTTTTGTTTTTTTTTTTTTGAATGTATAAGAATTCCACTCGGGATTGTTATCTACATAAAATTATAATGGATTGAAACTTGGAAATTTTCCCAATTCTTCTGCCCTTTCTCAGTGGATTTTGGTTATCTTATTTCTCGTCTTTTCTTCTTCTCTGCTCGTGGATTCAAGTACCCTTCCCTTTCAATGACAATCAATGGAGCTCTCTTCCCCGACGTTCATTAGATGAGCTTTTCATGTTTGTTTGTTCTAGTTTCTTCTTCAGGTGACGCCTTATACACATGTTGTAGCTCTGCCACACTTCCTTCCTAATTCCTACAACATTCGCTCAATAACAAGGGCATTTCCCATTTTCCTCCTATGCCCATCTCACCTAGGGAATTTGCCATTTTTCCTCTCTCCGATAGCACTTGCAAGTTGCCCTATCTGTGTTTTAAACTTCAGTATAGCTTGGGAATTTGACTGCAAGGCTTGCTGAGTGGACTGCATGAATTGTTGCAGTGTTTCCTCCGGAGAGGGTTTATGCTGTTGTGGACCGAGTTGATAGGACTAACTCTGGGGTGGATGGAATGGTTGGTTTTGGGGTGGATGGAATGGCTGAGCAGTTGAGTGGAATGGCTGAGCAGGTGCCTGAAGCTAATGAGGTCCCTGGTTCATAGGCTAGTTCTGACTCCACGAGAAATTAAGGTGATTCCGCCAATTGGGGTTATAGGTCGCAGAGAATGGATTCCCCTGCTTTTTCTCAAAATTATTTAGCGCGTTAGTCTGTTCAGCTACGCCCTCTGAATTTGCGTTTAGGGAAGGACATGTTTGTGTTGTGTGTCCTGGGTTAGTACACAAGGCACACACCTTAGGCTGCACGCTCATTGACGGACTCAACCTCTGAGTCATTGCCAAGGATTCTACTTTTTTAATCAAATTTGCGATTGCGACCTTAACATCAAAGTCATTATTGACTTCGTACAAACCCCCTCTTTTGGAGCTTTGTCCTGAACTCTCCTTTTTAGAGAAATCCCATCGGTGAGAATTCTCCGCCAAGTTTTCCAAGAAATTCCATCCTTTGTTTTGACTTTGTTCCAAAAATACCCCATTCTCCATAGACTCGACTAAAGTACGGCTAGATGTTTTTAAGCCTTCATAGAAAATTTGTACAAGTCTCCAAGTTTCAAACCCGTGATGGGGACATTTACTCAATATATCCTTAAATCTTTCCCATGACGCTGAGAATTGTTCACCCTCTTTTTGAGTAAAATTTGAAATTTCTGTTTTGAGGGCGTTCATTTTAGATATTGGGACAAATTTGTTCAAAAATTTATTAGCCAATTGATCCCATGATCTGATGGAATTGGCAGAAAGGGAGTTTAGCTATGATTTCACTTTTTCTTTGAGATAAAAAAGGTAAGAGGAGAAATTTAATAGATTCATCAGTGACATTTTGAAGTTTGATAATGGCGCAAATCTCTAAAAAGTCCTTCACGTGTAAGTAAGGATCCTCATGGTCAAGGCCATGGAAAGCGGGAAGGAGATGTAAGAGGCCTGGTTTTAGCTCATAAGTTGCATTGGTGGCTGGGATAACTATGCTGGAGCGTGTGTTGGCTACAACCGATGAAAAATAATCTCCCCTGTTCTCCGGCCATTTTGGGTGATGAGAGTGGTGATGAGGGTGATGATAACGATAGCCTATCTAAATCTATGACTGGGCCTGACTGAGCCCCGGACGCAATTGTGATACCCCCTGCCCTGATGGGCTAAGGAGCAGACCACCGATGTGGGGAGTCCCACATTGGTAGAGGAGGAAGAAATTTTGGGGTTCATTTGAGGCCACCGCATGTACTCTTGTGTGAGGCTTTCTAGCCCAGTGGATGGGTAGTGGAAACAAAATCTTGATGGGTGGATCCAAATAGGACAATATCGTGTTGCGTACTCTGATACCATGTGAGGCCTTCCAACCCAATGGATGAGTAGTAGAAATAAAACCTTGAGGGTGGACCCAAAGAGGACAATATTTGTCTCACTCCGACCCGAAAGGTGGGTCCGGAACGGGACTGATTTTTTTTTTTTTTGAAGACTAAGACGACACTCAAGAAGTCTAACTAGGCCGGATCAACAGTTAGGCCCAAAGGTCACACATGATCTCAACATATGGACTCCAATATATACCATAAGTCTACTCAACACAAACATTAACACACAACATGAACACATAATTCCAACACTGAATTATCATTAAAACATCAGAGTAACTACAGTCGTATGATAGTTTAATACATCACGTTTAAACAAACTAAGTACTGCACACGGTACTTTACAAAAACAAATGGTTCCAAGAACCAGAAAGCAAAGATAAGGGTATTCTCCTCAGTGGGAATCTCAAAGCAACGTCGCAGCTTATCCACCCTAAGCTTCAAACGGAGGGTTTTCCTCATCGGGTTCATCTCCTGAAAGGTGAGTGGGATGAGCTAACTAGCCCAGTGAAGGAAATATAATAGTGCAGTTTAAGTAAATATCAGATTAGTAAATAATCTCCAGTTTCAATATAATATCTCATTCTTGATAACAATTTCTCAACATCAAGTATAATATCATCATCATTCCCATAATTAATCATCTTTTCCCTCACCGAAAATGTGTGATATCGCGGTCTCTGTTCAATAAGCAAACAAGTGTACAATCAATCATAAGTCAACATACATAACATCAAATGCATACACACAAGTAGTATTTCGAAATTATACTTGTTTTCCCAAAAATATCCAAGGTAAATGGAATTGAGTCTCCTATTTGGTTTCTAACCATTTTAAGTTACAATAATCCACAAAATAGTAATAGTAAGGTGCTCAGTCCAGAACTCATATTGTCTTCTGGGCATGACCAGATTGACTTATTGAGTTAGGTCTAGATACTTATGTCACTTTTCGATTGTCTTCTAGATAGGATCAGACTTGACATGTTGAGTAAGGCCTCAATGTCACTCAGTGCCCGACAAATATAGCGTCGGCCTGTAACTAAAGTCACTCAGTACCCGACCACTAGAGTCGGCCTGGAAACGAATACAATAGTATATACACTATAGTAATAAGAGAAGAGGGTTAGTACACATTTTTAATTTATCAATGGGGTATAACATCACATGCAACATCAAACAATCAAGAGTTTACATTCAAAAACTGGGTCCCTCGGAACATGCCTCGGAACTAGGTACTGTGGCTTCGGATCATCTGAACCACTGTCTAAGCTAGTTACTAACTTCGGACCTTGGTTCTAACTACGAATCGTCCGAATATCAAGTCTCGGATCATCCGAAGGTCCTTCCAAACCGAAAAAATCTGAAAAACAAGTCTCGGTGGGTCTGTGTGTCTCGGAACATGCCGATTGAGGCTCGGATCGTCCGAGTGAGGTTCGGTCCTTCCGAACTCGGCTCGAAAAATCCGACTGAGTATGTCCAGCCTCGGACGTTTCAGGACTTCGGGTGAAGCTCGAAAAGTCCGAAGGGCTCCTCTCGGACCGTCCGAAGGGTGTAACCCTCGGACCGTCTAAAGATCGACTCTCAGACTGTCCGAGAGTCGTCTTCCTCCACTGTCTACACCAGCAGACAGTGACGGGCAGACATTGTATGAAATACGAATCCAGAAACAGTGGGTTTCCCGGATTCGGTTTTCACATCCAATCGATCAGATGGACTCCTCAGTGAGTCCTCTTTCCATAGAGAGTGGTTTGGAGCTTTAAAGCTCAATAGGCCTTCCGATTTTAAAACGAAAAACACACTGATATAAAGAAAATCAAGTTTTTCCTTAGACTTTAACATGGTTTTACACACTCAAAACTTTGCCAAAATCGATTTTTCTTGATTCTAAACCACTTAAATTTGTAAAGGAACACAGTGGTTACTTTCACTTGAGTTCCTGGGCTAAAAATCCGGTCTTTGAAAACACTTCCTTTCTAAGCTATGCTTGATAAAACTGGGGAGAAAAACAGAGAAGGGTGATCAGTTGGTTTTTCAGAGAGCAGAGAGAGACTGAGAGAAGAGAAGATTTGAGGGATTGAAACTAGCTGAAATGGCTGAGATTTATAGAGATTAAGGAGGCCATCGGGCCATTGTATACCGTTGCATGTAGCTGTTGCGAACGTCCCGAACAGTGTAACCACTGTTCGGTAGTCTGGTTGCAGATCAGTCCCTCAGAACTTCTGATTTTGCAAATAAGTCCCCAATTTGATAAAAACTGGATTTTTTACTTAAAAGCATGATTTTGAAAGCTCAAAAACTTAATCCAACCTTACATATAAGTTGGGTTTTTAAAAACTTTAATTACTATAAAAATTTGGAAACTTAAAACTCAGTAAAAACCAAAGATTTAAATAAAAACCATAATTTATCAGTATTTACATGTTTTAACTTGTGTTAAATAAAACAATTTAAAGACCTCATCTTTGGGGTTTGAAAGAATAAACTAGACCATACTAAACTGTTCTAACTTACTAAACTTGTTTCAAAAATTATCTCATTTCCAAAACCATTTAAAAATATTTATTTCCCCCTTTCGGGGTTTTGACGGGCGGTTTTAAATACTATTTTCTGAAAATAAAATTATTTTAAAATCAGAAATAGAAATCCTTGACTAAGGAGAATAATATCATCTAATAATAATCACATAATAACACAATTTATAAAATAATAATAATAAGCGGTAAATTACCATTTTGCCCCTCCAGCTGGACGAGCTGGATCACTGAGCTTTCGAACTCAGATTGAGTCACACCTGGGCTTTTCACAAAGCCCTAACCGTAATCTCCAAGATTAACCGGTCCAAACAAGATTTATTAAGCTAAACTACACCTAATCTGAGTCAAGGTATTATAATATCGCGCTGCGTACTCTGATACCAGGTGAGGCATTTTTGGCCTGGCCATGTGGGCCAGGGCCTAGGAACAAAATCGTGCAGGCTCACTTGTGTGCGAGGCCCAAAGAAGAAAATATCACACTGAGTCAAGCCCTAAGCCCTGTTTTCGAGTCAGGTCGTTACAATTTGGTATCAGAGCCGAGTTCAACACTCAGACTATGTGGGCTTTCCTCCTTCCTTGGTGTTGTTGAGCTGGGCCGAGTCGAACTTGGGGCGGCTCGAGGCTTCAGGGGGGTGATTGTGATACCCCCTACCCAGATGGGCTAAGGTGCACACCACCGATGTGGGGAGTCCCACATCGGTAGTGGAGGAAGAAATTTTGGGGTTTATTTAAGGCCACCCCATGTACTCTTGTGTGAGGCCTTCCAGCCCAGTGGATGGGTAGTGAAAACAAAACCTTGAGGGGTGGACCCAAAGAGGACAATATTGCGCTGCGTACTCTGATATAAGGTGAGGCCTTTTGGGCTTGGCCATGTGGGCCAGGGCCTAGGAACAAAACCGTGCGGGCTCGCTTGTGTGCAAGGCCCAAAGCTAACAATATCACACTGAGTCAAGCCCTAAGTCTTGTTTTCGGGTTGGGTCGTTACAGCAACGATCGGTGGTATGGGACAGTGTAACTCGAACCAAGCGATTGGTGAAGTCACGAGACTAATGATGTATACACAAATACAAACAAATACGCTCAAACAAATCCACACAAAATATACCCTAAAACTATATTGACACACAGATCATAGAGTCTAGATTGCTCCTAATCTCCTTTCTAGAAATTTAAGCCTCTAAGGAGAGTTTAACTACAAGCACGGCTAGGTAAATGGAGGCGCACACTTGCAATCTACTTAAGTTTCCACTTATCATTTCCGCTATTTACACCTTGGTGACAAAACTAGCCTAGACACCTTGCTTGAAACAAAATTATTCACTAGAGAACTAAAAATAACTGAATTAAAGATCGTCCTATTGAGCATGAACAACCCTAAACGATGGTTCTAAATTGGTTTTAATTGGGTAATACATGAACCAATTTTTACTAATCTTTTTGAATTTTTCTAGTTTTTTGTGAATGAAAGCCTAATCTAACAATGTAAGATTTAAAACAGATATGCAAACAATAAGCAAATAACTTTAATCTAATGCATGAACTATCAACCTAAATGCATGAATGAATTAAATATGCAAATTTTTTAGTTTTTTTTTATGCAAAACAACCTAGTAAAAACTATATGAATACATGAAAAATTGAAAATTGAAATAAAGTGGTTTATACACTTACCTTGGCATGTAGTCGCTTTTTGCAATTTTTTTAAGCGTGCAATTTAAAATTCCTTCGAAAATCAACAAACAAAACTTAGGTGAAGACCCCAAATCACATAAAAATATGCATAAAACCTAGAGCTAGATGCAAAATTCCTAAATCTACAACTAGTGGAAAGATTAAACTAATAGAATTTTTAATTTTATTTTGCCATTTCAATCCCAAGTTCCTAGTAACGGCGCCAAAAACTTGTTGTGCAAATTTTAAATTTATAATTACTCGCAAGCGCACGAATCAAATTGGAGTATAGAGATATGCAAATGGAAGGTTGAACCAACAGGGACTTGATTTTAGAATGAACGGAAAGAAAAATTAAAAAGTCTAATATTTTAACCTTAACCTAATTAACAATTTTTTTATGGAGAATGGTTGAATTAAAATTGCAAAATTAAAATAACTAAAAAAATAGAGATTTAATCAAGTGAGAGAAATTACTAGGGCCTTGGACTCCACCACCATTAAATCTATAATCTTCTAATTATTTATTTATTAATTCTCAATTTTTAAAAATATAAACATTTAAATTCATTAATATAGTGTTCAAAAATCAGATTTTCCTTCTCTTAAATTACAAAATCCTAAGTATATATATTCAATTTTAATTTAGAAGATAATGAACCAAAGAAATCAAACTAAGTATAAGACTACAAAATTCAATTAATAATACAAAATAAATAAACTTAAAAGATAACTAATCCAATATTCAAATAGTAAAATTGTCACTTATCACAATCGCTTGACCATTTCCCTCTCCTTTATTTATTTCACTCCGCTGATTACCTTTTAACCCATTAAAATCAAACTTCCAGTCATCCAATTACCAAATCCATCCCACCTCAGTTCTTTCATTAATGCCCAACGACCACCGTTGACTAGAAATACCATTTAGGCTTTCTTTTTTTAATTACCAAACTGCCATTAACCCATTTAATCCATTTAATATCCCATTAGACCTAATTAATTCCATTTATTTATCCTTTGTAAATCAAATCTCCCATATATATTTCAACTCGATCTTACCCGCTGTATCATGCTGCTGAATCAGGTGCTAATTCAGATTATCAGACCAATTTTAGAAAATCAAGTATGGAAGTGGCCAAAATTTTGACCCATTTAAATTCATTAAATCGATTTAATATCTCATAGACCTAATTAATTCTATTTATTTATCCTTGTTGAATCAAGTCTCTCATACATATTTAAACTCGATCTTATCCACTCCCTCATCCATGCTGCCTAATAAGGTGTTAATTGAGAACACCAGACCAGTTTTGGAAAATCAAGGATGGAAGTGGCCAAAATTTTGTATTCCTGTCAAGATTTTTTACAATGATTATGGTAAGATCTCTTGTTCGTAATCCAAGAAATAGTTTGGATCAAAATGTTTTGCTAGAACAGGTTCATCTGGGCCTGTCTCTACCTGACGGGGTTTAGCTTTGTAGACATCTACATTTTGGAGAAAAAGATGTCCCCTCTATTATCTTTTATCTTGAGCACTCTATAGATCAAAATGTTTCAATAAATAGATAAATATAATTTAATAGAATTAAGAGGTTTAAGAAACATCTAAATGACGCTGATTTGGTTAAAATGTTGAACACAAACTCCTATCCCAAACTTTTTGAAACTTGATGGGACATGTTTACGAAACAATAGCTTTCGAATGGCCCGCCATCTTAATATGGGCAAAATTTGTTAGGAGATACGGGATAGAATGAAATTCTCATTTTATATTATCAGTATACTGCTCACTAAATAACGATGTATCGATAATTCGTCATTCTGCAGGTATATGCTCTGTATATCGATATAGTAGTACTTGATAAGCGGTATACTGGTGTAAGTAAAATGAGAATTTCACTCTATCCTATATCTCTTAATAAATTTTGTCTGTGTTAGGATGGACATTCCTTCGGAATACACTTGATTAGATAGGTGTTTTTCTGACACTGGTGATGAATTAAAAAAGATGAGCACATGAAAAAGTTTTAATTTATTGTATTTTGAAATAATAATGTTGAGAAGGAATTTTGAGATGCCAAGTATGGAACAATCAATCTGATTAGTTAGTGGTGGAGTCTAATCAAAATGATGCTCGTTAAACCAAACCACTGGTTTCCAAGTCAAGACGGCACATCAAGTGAACTTGATTAGGAGGAGTTTTTCACTTGCAAGAAGAAGAGAAGATGCTTTGAAAATCATTTGATAGTCTAAGTTGGTTTAGTTAGGCAAACCTAACTAATTGACATGTAGCTAACCATGTCATTATACTCGTGACCCTAAAATTCTTCTACTATTTTCTATTGAAACTAGTGATTTAAACAATGTGATTCAAATCATTTTTTTTTTTTTAATTTATGTATAAAAAATAGTCGGATATTCCAATGTAAAATCTCCACATGTGATACCACTACTCCTAGGGCACAACAAAATTAGATCATGAGAATTCGAATATACAATCTCTCACTTCCTGAGATGGGAGACAACCAATTAAACTACACCCATATGAATAAATTATCACTTCCTAGTTTAAAATGTTGGATATCAGTAGACCAAAAATGGACTCCCCCTATCTGATCATCCTGAGAAAGATTAGGGCAGTTGGGTCCCACTGCAAGGGCAGGTTAGCACCGGGTCCACCATTGGAGTATAGGGTGTTTCAAAGTGGTAGTTTGCTACAATCCCAAGTCAAAATTGGTAGGCCCATCTTTCACCATCTATTTGCAAGTGCCATCTGTTACTGAGGTTTGTATATTGAATATTAATTCATTCATTCTTGATATTGTCAATCACATACCATGATTCTTGGAGGAATGCATGGCAATGTTTCTTTAGCCGTTACGATCTTAATTGAATTATAATTATAGAGTTCGATGACTATCTATAAACAATAGCTGCGTTTGGGTGGCTCCATTATCCTGTTTGATAATTAAGGAAAAAGGGTAAAAAATCAACTCTTTATCTCTCTTTCAAATTTTAAAAATCCTTTTTAAATGAGAGATTTTCATATTACTTGAGGTAACTCTCCAAATTTTATCTCTCCTCCAAACGCATCGTACTTTTGAACGATTTAAAGATATAGGGTTACAATTTTATCATGTTTAATCTATGGCTAAGTTCTTTGAATAAAACTGATGTTTATAGAGAAAAATCATAATAAATTTAGATTTAGTCAACATCACATTTAACATTATACAAAAGGACAATGTAATTGAAAAGTCATCCGGCGAAGAGTGTTGGTACCTATATAATGTAAATGATAAAAAAAAAAAAAAGGTGTAATTTTTTATTTTAAGCTCAAGGGTATCCAATACTGATCCTCTTTATGAGCATTATACCTGTATAGATTTTTCAAACCTATGAAAGCCATGACTATAGATAAGATCCACATAAAATTCTCATCAAGAAAATACCGAGGATATTATTCATGAACTATACTAAATAAACTTTTGATTGAGAAGGATGAAATATTTTTTTTTAATATCTATTTTTATACTGCAGCAGTCATGTTGACCATCTTTTTACTTAAATAGAATATATTAACCAATAACATCTTATGTTACAAAATTAGACCTTGAGATTGTTGGCATCTGAAGCCAAATGAGCATCCATAAAGGTCAATGGGTTGGATTTAGGCTAGGCATGCCATGCACCTATGATTAAATATAACATTCTATGGCAGCGACCCATGTTTAAATATATGATATAATAGTCTATCAAATCAACTCAGACTAAATTTTAGGACATAATATTTTTAAAAAAGCCACAAAAGTCAATCGACTTTCGGTCTGTTTACCAAGGGGTCGAAATATCGACCGATACATATCGTATCGACCGATATGTATCGATTTTTCATGGCCGAACGATATCGGCTGATATGATATGTATCGGCCAGTAAAAAAGGTTATTAGTCACCATATCGGTCGATATGTAAAAAATTGGTATTTAAAATTTATTTGAATTTTTTTTAAAAAAAAATAAAAATCGATACGGTTTTTAACGGTTTTTTACGGTCTGATACAGTTTTTTACGGTTTTAAATATCAGAGGAGAGAGAAATGCCAGAAAATAGAAAAATCAGATGAGAGAGAAAATTATCGGCCGATATTTGCATATCAGTCGAAATATCGGTTGAGACGTTTTTTGGACCCCTGTATTTACCCATTATATATATGACTACATTTGGTGTCTTTTCTTTATTTTTAAAAATTATTTTAAGGTGATTCATAAAAGAATAATGTTAGGTTAAAATTAGATATGATAAACCAGAATATATTAAAATTTAAATCTAAAATTCAATTTTTAGTCACTTGATTACTAGTAAAAATCATATTTTTGTAAAATAATATATTTTTACTTAAAATTTTATTACAACAAATTAATTAATAATTTAATATTATTTATAAGATTAGTTTAACTAAATTTAACTAAAATTGGAAGAGTTGGTGGACCAATTTTTAAAACATTTCTCCTAATTTACTGCATGTGGGTGCCGTTGATCCCACCATGGATAAGGTCAATATAGAAGTACATGATTACACAAGTAAAAATATGATGTGATGGTCTGACATATTAAAATTTAGAATAAAATATTATTTTAATTAAATTTTATAATAACTTTTATCGTACTTAAGGTCCATACCCTAAGGCGTAATTACCGCTCTTTTTAAATATATTCCATCAAACAGAGTCCTTGTCTTGTCATCTGAAAATGATATTATGATCCATGACAAATTAATAATGCCTTGGCACGCCTTGTCTCTCTCTCTCACTGTCTCTCTCTCACGTCAGAATTCACAAAAGAAGAAATAGATGCAGAAGATGGAGGAGCTCTCTCTCTCATAAGAATTCAGAACAGAAGAGGGATAACAAAAAGATGGAAGACCTCTCTCTCTCATCTCTCTGGATTTGCTTGCACGTTGATATCGGTGGATAAAAGTAGTTTAAAAAAAATAGAAAAAGAAATTTATAATTTCGTATGTGAGATTTAAATTCTTGACTAAGAATATTTTTTTAACCATAAAAAAAATAAACCTTTATCATTTAATGTTGGTCATACAAGATTATATCAAATCACTTTGATGATTTTTTTATGAGTGTTTCATGTGGCTCATCCGATTAATAGTTTGGGTTTATCTGAAAATCTCCTAATTCACACAACCATTAAAATTAAAAAAGTTATCCTTTAGAATTAAGTGTGAATTGAACAATAGACTCTTAATTCTTAAGCTGGATTCTTGGGCCAACCCTTGATTTATCTGTTAAGTTTGACATCAGTCTAATCTTTAATTCCAAAATTTAAAATCTTAATCATATGATAATTCATCTGCTAAATCTAAAAGTAAAGATAATTTAAATAAACATTTTCAAACGAATGTAAGGTGGATGAAAGTTAGACTAACAAACAAGTGGAACAAATCCTCTTACAGATAAAATATATATATAGCTCTTGTTTTTAGTAAGAAAAAGTTGGGTTGTCTTTTTTGATTCATTGCAGGAGTCAATTGTTATACTGCTGAATGGATCCTGGTATTACTGTGGGGTGGAACCCATTGTTTTCAGAGAGATTGCACCAGAGCACCTGTGTGTAATCATTCACATAACGGTGTAAATCTATTTTTCTTTTTTCCTTTTTATCTTCAATGGTAAGTGATGAACTCTTGAATTTACTAGGGGTAAGTTCATTACATGATAGTTACAGCATAGGGGGTAATCAAGGCCCAAAGGAGTATTATGTTTAATTTTTTGTTAAAAGCACTTATTTAGATATTTAAAAGTACGTGCAGATTCATAAATTTATATCTTTATAATATTAATAATAACAAAATATAATAACGATCATCATCCAAAGAACTAAAATTTGTTGATAATTAAACTTTCAACTTTTCAAACATATTATATAAAATGTATTATATAGATGTACAAGTATATTTTTGAATAACTAGAATTTCTTATTAAGTAGTACTAACAACTACTTCTGAGGGGTTAGTTTAATAATCAATTCCTATTTTTTTTTTGGAAAGTCTTGAGATGCTTGAATACCTTGATTTTTAAGAAAGAGTAGCATTAACACTTGCTTCGAACTCCCACGGTGCTCTAAGGACAATGGCTATCATCCATGAAGGTTTTACACTGAGTTTTCTGGAGTTTTCCACACTTAAATTAAAAAAAAAATTATAATATTAACTGAATATTATAAAAAGTTTTTAAAAGAACTAAATGAAAACCTAAGGGATAGAAAGTGTTGGGTAGAGTGAAAAAAAAGTCAAACGTCTAAGCCACAGTTTAAACGTAATTAAAGTGCACTTTTGACTATTATATTCCAAGATATAACTTAACAACAATATTATCTATAAACTCATCACACAAGCTTGACTTGGATGTTTATGTCAAGTTCAAGACTTAATCGAGTTGTATATTGAGTTGAAAGAAATAGTCCAAAATGTCTTATATTTTACATTTTTTTTTTCTATTTTCTCCTTAACAATGGAGATTTCTCTAGATTTATTCATCTTTTTTTTCACATAACTGGCATTTTGAATTTCTACCAATTTAATTGATGCTCACCTTTGACTTAATTTTTTTTATTAAAATCATCATACTATGAATGATTACACATGAATCAGATGAGAATGGGATTTAGTGTAAGAAATCTTTGCAAATTCTCCATAAATTCCATCATATTTCTTAATTTGAAGCATCTCTAATTGGACCTCACAAAGTGAGGTGCAATCGAATCAAATATAAGAAAGAAAATTAACTTAATAGACAAGGTCTCTATTTTTTATCATTTAATTATAGTTCATTTGTATTCGGTGATAGAAGAATAACAAATTATAGGGGTGTAGTAGGGAAGAAAGATTCAGTTCCATGTGTTTGTCATTATTAAAAGTATAAATAAAGTTTGAAAATTTAGTCACGTGAAATTTGGATAAAAATAGTCTTTTCAATTGACAATACACCTATCCAAAGGAGAAATGGATTCGGTGAAGCCTTGCATAGAGGCTCTCATATGTAGAGAGTTTCTTCTAATGTTTGAGATTTTAAAGTAGAATTGAGAAAGATGAATTTTCGATTTTCATTCTTATATTTTCTAGAACCACTCGTAGAGATTCTCATGGTATTTGATATAATGTTTGAGATTTTAAACTAGAAGTGGGAAAGATGAGTTTCGATTTTCATTTTTATATTTTCTAGAACTAATGAAGTTTGTATATGTTATAAAGATTAATTGAGTACTCTGATAGACATGAAGATCTTAGAAAAAATGAGTTATGCTGTAAATGGGTTAATAATAGAGGAAGCGACTCAGTCTTCCACAGATAAAGGCTTGGTAACAAGTGTCAAAACTTCAACTCCCACACTCACATGATTGGATTAAAAAAAATGGCATGTAATATTCATTCACGTAAATCCTCAATTCATGCAAACTGATTGGAGTACTAAACCATCCTAGTCATCTTAATTTGACCACAATGGGTCATTTTCTTCTTCAAAATTGTATTTATGGTCACCTCTTAGACATAAACTATCCACCAACATTTAATCAGATGATTAGTGGATGTGTTAATTTGATAAGCTATTTCTTTGCCTAATGAGAGATGCAGATGGCCAATCTTTTAGCTTGAAATAGACATCTTTGTCATTTTTAGTTTTTTAAGCAATTTCCACTTTAGTAGCAGCATAATTGTGTACTGTCAATATTGAATTATTGGGAGTGAGGGCATGAAGAGAGCCGTGATGTTTTTTAATAGATAGGGTCACATCTAACAAATAATCATAAATTTCTTATGAAAGATACTAATCTAACAAACCATATCACAATCTTTTTTTTCCAAGCATATATTCATATTATATTGTAATAAAGTACATATTCTAAGAAGCTACCAGCATATCGTATCGTAACACAAGTTCAAAATATATATATTCATTGAAAATGACGTCTAATATTAGGAATGAGTGAGAATAAAATGAAATAATCTTAGTTGATTTAAATGATTCATTCATTCAAAGAGTTAGATGGCCAACCAATTATCATATTCTTATCATATTCTTTCAACTTTCAGTTATTGAATTCCAAATGCAATGGTCGTGAAACAAGCTTCAGCATAGTCATCTTAATTTAACCACAGTGTAAGTCTCTTTACCTACACATATTTAAACTCAGAACTCCCGCTTCTTAAGATGAATTATAGCCATCACTCTAATACCTTTGAATTATCGTCATGAAATTATTATATGATGCAGTGTAATTTGGATCATGATCTAAATTCACTATTGACCCAATTCAAATCCAATAATTGATATACCTGTATGTCTTCTTACCATGTGTACCTATGTTTAAGGGTTTATTGAAGATAGTAGGGTTTTTCGCTTAGATTTGAAATGTTTTGACTTTTTGAAATTTTACACTTCTCATCTAATAATTTCACCTTTAGTGGAAAAAGAAATTTAAGGTACAGGAATTATTACATCCCATAAAACAACAAATCTCATAGAATTGATAATTTCTTCAAAATTTCAATGCTTGAACAACTTCAATTATAAGATTTTCATTTTTCAACTAATAACTCTAAACCCACCAAATATTAAAAAAAAATTATGATCGAAATTTTAAAATTAGTGAAATTTATCTATTAATTTTGTAAAATATTATAAATTCTTATAGACCCAACTTTGATGATGTGAGTGCAAAAATTACAAACTTCAAACTGACCTAAGCTAAAAGTTATGTGGCAACTCCACCGGATCCTCGGCAAGTGTCTGTGGTGATTAGGAGCATTATGGAGTCTGCCACCTTTTGGATGGGTCACGATCCACCAAATCCGGTGGTTAGACATGATTAGTGCCTCCTTATTATGGAGTTTAGCCCCCCTTCATTGCATACTTCCTCTCATCTTATTTATGTTCCCACCATTTTCTTCACCATTCATGGTGAATCTGCAAATCAATGATCAAGATATAAAGAGAATACACTGTTATGCCCGACCATAGATAAGGAACGGGTGGTGGTGATGATAACAAAATGTCGTGGATATGATGGTGAGTTGGTGACTTTGGCTAGTATAGATTTAATGAAATTATATCTTTTTATCATTTAGATGATGACAATGGACGAGTTTGGTGTCCTTTACTGTAAACAATACTGTGATTCCTATTTATTTCCAAATTTAAAATAAAACACTAAATTGAGCATCAAAACTCGGGTTGTGTTACGATGGAGAGAAGTGCACAGATTTCTCTATTTGAAATTCTACTTTTCCTGTTTGGATCCATTCTCGGGGAGAAAATGATCTATGCTTATAGCGAATCTTCCTCTTATTCAAGAGAAGATAATGTTCTTCATCTCTACCGTGAGAACACCATCTTCTTCGAGAGAAGAGAACATGAGCAGAACTTCTCCTAGTCTCATCTAAACACAAAATTAAGTTTATCCAGTCCTGATCTAAAAGGTAATTTTTTTACTAAGACATGGAATTGGTCCTGCTGAGAACTCATACCTATTCAAACCTGTAAAGGGTCTTAATTTTTTTTAAAAAAAATATCAATATGTTCTTAATATATATAAAATATACTTCATATTTGTCTAAAATGGGAAACTCCATGATGACGGCTATTTCTTTAACATGTGACCTGTTAGATAGAACACCAATCATGCATGACTAATGAAATCAATTTATTTAGAAGACAATTAAAGTGAGTTCATCATTCTGACTCTTAATTTATACGCTTTAAAATTAAATTAGTAATAGTAATTTTTATTTGACCATTTGATATATGTTTTGTTTTCTTTTTCTTTCTTATAATTCCAAAAGATAAGGTAATATATATGCTTGAACAACTACAACATTAGATATTCAATACTTTTAGATACGATGTAATATTTAATGTATTATTTTGAGTGAAAGATTACACAGAAGAGACATCTACTGAGTTAAAACGAGCAAAAGGGTAATGCATTCAGATATGAAAAGAACTACATTTTATAGCCCAATGATTTGATTATGATACAAACTCTATATGCATATGTGAAGTAATTCAATAGAAGTTTATTTCGAAAGAAATATTACAATGTTCTAATCCTATCCTTCCTTGGCCTTCCTCTTCTTTTTTTTCCCTTCCTTTTAAGACGATTGAACTTAGGTCCAAAAAATGGAAAAATAGTAAAAAGATGTGACTATCATATTTTCTCGCCAATATTGTTGTGGTTGTCAATTCAATGGGGTTAGAGTGATGGCTAAGAATTTCTCTTATGAAGCGGGAGTCTTTGTTGGAGTGTGAACAAGAGTCACACATCGGTTGCGAGGGGAAAATCTAAGGACTTATAAGGGACTAGGTCACTCCACCTATCACGCTAGTTTTTTGAGTTGTAAGCCCAATCCCAACAGTAGTATCATAGGTCCCCAAGCTACGGTTGGAAGACTTTGGTTGTGTCAATAGGTAATTCGACCAACAGTCTTGAGTTCGATTCTCACTCTACTCCAAAGGGCCACTCTTTCTAGAGTTACTCGGTATGTGTGGGTAAAGAGGCTAGCATATCTTGAGGATTAGTCAAGTGCTCTAAAAGGCCGTTATAAAAATATTGTGGTGGTTACCTCTGTGTATGTAGCTATAACTTGTGAAGAGAGCGAGATCCTGATAGATTAAAGGCCTAGTTAATGCAAAATATAAGTAATTGAGCAATGTTAGGAGACAATGGAGAGAAAATAGTCTCACTTAGAAAAATTTCAGTGAACCGGTCAGTGAATCAATTTATACTGCAGTGGAAGGGTCCGTGATCCGGTCAGTAATCCGGCGAGCCAATTCGAATGGTTTGGCGAACCGATTTGAAGGGCAAAATGGGCAATACAGTAAAAACCAATACGGGTTATACAAAAATGCTCGTGCGAGAATCGCTATCCTTTTTTTATAAATATGATTACCATTTCAAAAAAAAAAAAAAAAACCCGTCATCTCATCTCTTCTTTGTCCAGAACACTACTCATAAGTTGCATAGAGTATTTAAGTGACAAAGTTTGAGAACAAAATAACCAACATTTCTCCAAATCTACTCAAATCTAAACCTTTTATGAGAGAGAGAGAGAGAGAGAATCAAATACCCACAAGCCCATAATTATATATCCCATACCACTGCCACATGATGGTTGCCTCTCAAGAATTCTAGCTTTCCAAACAAGATCTGAACAGGTCATAGCAACTCCAACTTTTCCATTAATATAGCAAAATTGTTACCAAAAAGACACTTCCAGTCTACAGCAGATAAATTAATTGCAATTATAGAAAATCCATACATGGCTCTACCAAATTCGCTATTTTCATTACTTACATCAAACCATTTGCTTCCCCTTAATTGCACATTTCCCAAATCATCCATCTCTAAATGCTAGCCTTTGCATTTCAATAGCAATGTTGCCATAGGCTTTTTAGCAGAGATTTTGATATGGGTTTTGCAAGAGGGAAAAGAATATTGCATTAGAACTAGTTAGATATATGATCTTAATCTCCTACCACACCATACTAGTACTGGTTCATGTAAACTGAAGTATATGTACAATGTGAGAGAGAGAGAGATAAGAGAGAGAGAGAGAGAGAGAGAGAGAGGTTGATTTCATGGTTTGTGGATGAATGGAGGGACTATGTCTTGCAAAAGTCCATAGTCAGGAAATTGGATCCTTTGGTTAGGAATTAGGTTTTGCATGTATATAGAGCTAGTGTCACCTTGAAAGTTCGGAGGAGGCACTTGCATCGACAGGTTTCGATGGAAGTTCGGCACCGAAGGAGGCGCCGCGCTGAGGAGAGATGGAGCAAACATGCCTGTGGCACTTCCTCTTAGTGTCGCTGGGCTCTGATGTGTATGGACTCCTTCATATGTTGTTATTACAATGGTTGGGTCTTCGAATGATCTCTCAACTCGTTTCTTAACTGAGCACTTCTGGCTGGTGCACCTGTAATAGCTCCTGCAATGGCAATTAACATTAAATATGAATCAAAATGCCATTCATTTGCCGCAGAAGTGAAAGTGGAAAAAAAAAAATAAACAAAATCGATAGATAAATTGATTAGGAATCATAATCAACAAACTTTAAAGAACCCGTGAGGGTTGGCTTGAATTCATATCAATCTCGACACAAAAGGGTCATTCCCGATAATTATATTTACCAGTGGACTGATAAATAAAGATATCAGCTTTCAAGATTGAATGCAAGTAGTTTTTGCCATTGTGCCATGCAAATCAAATGATAACAAATTACAAGGCAGCAAAAATTAAGAGTAAGAGCAAATTGATATTTCAATTAAGGAAACCATACAACGAATTAGATCTAACTACAGGAGAAATGTTATTATTATCTCATAATAATTTTTGTGGAATTTAAACCAAAAAAGGAACAAACCTTGGATAAGGGCTGTTCTTGACGGCCTTCTGCCCATATTTTCTCCATCGATATCCATCTTCAAGATTATCCACATCGCTCTTAGTCATGAAAGCAAAACGAGGCTCTCTTTGCCGCTTCTCTCCCTTCTTTCTTGGCTTGGTCCTGATGATTAAACGGTAAAAATAAAAAGTTAAAATCTACCCTATTTACTTCAACGGGTGCAATGATAATTATCAAGTCGTGGCGGGTAAAAACTAGGGTTTTAAGAATCAAGTCCCACAAAATCAAATAATACAAAGATAATAATAAAATGATTGCTGCATTCTCTGCCACTGTCAAAGCATTACCGACGTGGGAGTTGGATAGTCACATTTTTATAAAGAGATTAAAAAAATGAAATAGTTTCCACTTTTGACTGAGTTTATGAGAATTTGTCAAACGAAAAAAAAAATGACGGAAACGAAGGAAAGATTTTTTAAAAAAAAAAAAAAAATCAATATAGAATCCAGTAAGAACGAACCAAACTCACACTTTCTTAGATCTCTCTGCCCCATCTTCAAACCCTTTGATCTGCTGATCTTTCTCACTCCTACCCGAATCCTCTTCAGCTGCTGCCTCCGTCGAAGGTGAGGAGATCGACGAATTCGGCGTCCCTGAATTCCCACCATGCCCACTCAACTCTAACATCTCATTCCCCGCCCCAGTGCTTTCCCCGGCAGCTAAAACTTCCGGCGAGGAACACGACAAGTCGAACGCTCTTGCAAGAAGGCCATAGTCTGTAGACCCATGTAGACACGCGGTGAAGCTCATTTGCGAGGTCGGGTCGAATCCATGTGAGCTGCAATTCAATTGGTGTGATTCATGGTTTCCTGAATTTTGAGCATAGAGTGGTGAGTTGATCGAAAAACCGAACGCCGGTGCACCGCCGCCATGGTTGCCGAGGCAGAATTCATGGTAGGAAGGATCTCTATTATCAGACATGGGGTTTTTTTTTTTTTTTGATAGAAATGAAGAGAGAGAGCTTGAAAGTGAGCTTCTGCCTTAGTTCTTAAAGAGAAGTCTCAAAGGAAGGGGAAAGAAAGAGAGAGAGAGAGAAAAACCTTTGAAGAAGCTCTCTTCTTATCTATCCATGATCATCACAAAATGGGTTCGAAGGGTTTAAAGAAAAAGCTTTTTTTATCTTTTTTCTCTCTCTCTCAAACTTTGATTAGTCTTAATTTGAAGAAGGAAGTGATGAGTCAGCAACGACTACCGGCTACAGCCAGTTCATAGAAGAGCTCTTTTTAATTTTTTTCGATCTCTCTATCATTCTCAAGTTTTGATTAGTCTTGATTTGAAGAAGGAAGTGAAATGTCAGCGACGCTACCGGCTACAGCCGATGACACGGGTTGGATTTGCGTCAATGTTTCAAAATTTTGGGTAGTGGAGGCAATGGTGACACGCGTTTATTAGGAGCACCGGCATTTGACCGGCTCGGCACGTGGGAGACTATCAGAAGAGTGGACACGTGGACGAACCAAAGAAATGCGTCAACGTCCATTTCGCTTTCTCCCGAGTGGGTGACGCGGCTGGTGTCAAACTGCCGTCAATTTGTAATTTTATAATTTCGAATTCCGACATTTATTTCCTAAGAACTACGATAATGCCACTTAGGTTTCTTTCTCACTTGCACCACCTCTTTTTCCAGCTTTCACACGCAATCCCTACATAACTACATTCCTTAACTGGTTTTAAAGATCAAAGTTCAGAATATAATTTTTAATTAAAAAATAAAAAAATATGAATTATTATGGTTTTTTATGAATAAATCAATTAAGTATAAAATGTATAGAGCTGTTTTTTAGTCGAGGAACCGATGTGCAAATTAAAAAATAAAAAATAAAAGTTACTTAGTCGTTGCTCTTTCATCTTATCAACATATTTGTTGAAAAGTTCAAAACTTCTGATTCGTCATTTATTTCATTTTTTGTATTTCTTATGGGAAAATTAAGAGGAATATAAGAGCAGGGGGAAGAAGAAATGAAGTACAGGATGATGATAATTTATGAAAATTGTTTGATTAAGGACTCGAAACCCTTAATGATTTTTCCCTCCTTCTTCTCCATGTCGTCGGCTTCAAGAACTTATTACTGTAACTGTTGGGTCCTTGTTGAACATGTCAAGCAAGATGAGGCAAAATTGACTGACGCTCTTTGCTGTATAGCTTTTGAGTATGAAGCTAAAATTAGAATTTGATGTAAGAAATTTGGTCTTAGATTTTGATTTTGATGTGTTATGGGCTGAACAAAGGAAAAGAGGGAAAATATCAGAGAAAGAGACAAGACATGGGTTTGAGGCAAAACAATGAAGGTAGAAGAGTAAGAAGATCAGATAGACATAGATAGAGGAGAAAAAATTAGGGTTGCATTTGGATGAAAAGTAAATTTTACAAATTATGAATATCTCTCGTATGAAAAGAGATTTCGAAAGTAGAAGGGTAGGAAAGTGTGAAAAAGTAGAACTAATTAAGGAGAGGGAAAATCGATATGGCCAGCCATCTTAACATGGGCAAAATCTATTTGAAGACATGGAATAGAGTGAAATTTTCATTTTATCTCTACCGGTGTACTGCTCATCAAGTACCAGTGTACCGATATACAGAACATATACATGCAGAGTGGCGTGTTATCAGTACACTGCTACTTGATGAACGGTACACCGGTACAAATAAAATAGGAATTTCACTCCATCCCATATCTTCTAACAAATTTTGACCGTTTTAGAATATGCGTCCAATCGATATTTTATAAAAGGTTCTCTACAATGTAAGATTTAATAAAATCTCTCATGTAAAAATCACTTCATAGCTCTTGAAAGTGAGTGAGAAGTCTCACAATTATCTTCAATTCATTAAAAAGCTCCCCTCACGAAGAGAGAGCTTCAGTTTGATTCACGTTCAAATTTATTTAGACACTTCCTATAGGATTATTCCTTATCAACTTAATCAATTTGTGTGGATCGAGAAATTTACTTATGCTCGTGAAACTAATCTCACCTTCAGCATCTTTTTCATTTTTCTTTTTTAATTTGTCTGATGTTATTATATTTGTTTGACATAAAATTTAATCCAACTTATATCCCTGCTAATTAAGAGATTTATACTATTTACTCGTAGCTTTAATCCTGCCAGATAGTTTTAAACAAAATGTGAAAAACAAATAGGAGTCATTAGTTCCATATTTTAAAATATTTCCTTATTCTATTTTATTCATTTAGATTGTTGAAAAGTAAGTCTAACTTTTGCTAAGCTCCACAATATTCTCTCTGAATATGATTTGACATAAAATGCCCACTTTGAGGATTGAAAAATGATTTGAAACAATTTTTATAAAAGCCTTAATTCCTAAACCCCTCATCTTACATCTTAAAAGTTCAATAGTGTTAACCTTTGCGAATTTTGCTCGCATGTTAGGTGGGACCAATTGACATGAAAATGTCTAGAGTAAGACACTAAGTTTTTCTATTTGCCGAAAATTTTGAAGTTTAAATTATTATAAATATTTTTTAGATGTTTGAATAATATTTTTGGTAGGGTTATTAAGTGTGTGTGATTAGAAATATTTGTACATATTCTTAAAATTAGTCGAGTGCTCAAAAAGACCTGAAGTTAAAAAATAGAGTCGATTAAAGTAATTCAAGTCGACCCATGTGGGATCCATACAAGTCAGAGTTGTTTTCTCTTGTTTTGCTCATGATTATAGAGCAGGGGCCGGCCTAGGCCCTCGCCTAGTGCCCCCAAAACTTCAGGGTATGTTAAGGCCCAAAAAAAAAGGATATTAATTACAGTAGGGCTCCATCTTACAATTTCATCTAGGTTTCTGAAATTTTAGGATATCTCAGACCCGACACTGTTATAGAATGCCTTGATCGGTTGGTGATTGTTCCCACATTTTGATTGCCATCTGATTAAACATTCAAGAGATCTAAAAATGGATCAACAGTTATTAGGATTTTTACATGTTAGACAATCATTAACGGGTTAGAAATTATCCTCATCATACTTAAAGATCAAAATATGATGACTACAAATCATGGATACGAAAAGGCATACAGATCAATGCGATATTGTATCAGTCGATTAAATTATTTTTTATTTTAAAATTTTGAAAATTTTAAAATATCAATCGGCTCAATTCATGTCAACCTGACTCAATCGGTACATACTAAACCTGCAACGAGTCCACTCAAGTTTCATTTAGATCTATTTTGAGTTTTATTAAATGATTTAAGTTGGTTGAGTTATTTCAAATTCAAGATAGATTTGGTTCGAATAGGATTTACTCGTTTTTCTAATTAAGTAGACATTTCTAGCAGAGACGGTTGTCAAAAATATCTCTTAAATGAGTGTAGATCTAATCCGATTGCATGTGTTGTATATAGATGTAATAATAATTGGGTCAGTTGAATCTACCCATTTCTAAATGGATTCCGTTTGAGTCAGATCATCGATTAAACATGTTAAGTAGAGTAAAATTACTAGTCAAAATGGGTCAATTTGAGTTAGGTCTAGTACATATAAATATATTAACTGTTAATTTGATACAAATCAATTGAACTTTATTTTGATATGTACAGTTAATTATAAATTGTACAAAATTTAAAAATTCAAAATGTTATTAAATCGAATACCAATTTTTTATTTCTTAAATTACAACATAAATTGGAACCTAAGTTGATAACCTTCCGAAGCTTGCAGCATACGGATAATATGGTGGGGTAAACAATAGTCTAATCAATTGAACAGAGATGAAATGGATCACTCACTGTTAGTTCTCATGGGTGTTTTACAATACATCATGGCTTCCTTTTTATAAGTCAAAACACAAGATTCCCATACAATTTGTCGACTTGTTCGTCACCTTAGCTCCATCTGTGGGTCCCCATTGACATTGACACTTGTCATGATAATACACCAAATATATTTATTAAATAAGCCAAGTCATGCTTGTCATGCCCATGTCATATTGGAAATTCATAATCTTACATGTAATTATCTATTAATTGGAAGGTTAATGCATCACCTAGTTTCCTTTTTAGAACTGTCCACTACTAACTTTAAAAAAAAAAAATAATAATGGGTGCAGAAGGGAATATAACTGTTTATAAATGCTTTATCAAGATGTGTAAACAAAGGAAGGTATGGAATCTGGGTGTGGCATAGAAATTAAAAAAAGGAAGAGAAGAAGAAAAAGGGTCTAGAAGAAGAGCACGTGAATATAAATAATTAAATACTATTTAATAGAATAGGTAATGTGATCAAGTAGAGGTGGCATTTAAGTGGGTTTTTTTTTATGAAGCTGGTCACATTAAATCTTTTTATTTAAACTTGTTCATTCATTAAATAAGTTTCAATTAAATTAACTTTGTTTGTTAAACAGTTCAATATATTCGACTCTATCTTTGTTTTATGTCTTAATTCAGGTTTAAGTTGAGCCGACGTTTGCAAATATACTATCTAGTTGGATTCAAACTGAATTGAGAATTGCATATCTTTTTTTGGAATAAGTAAATAGTATTTTATAGTATATTAACAACAAGTGGTTACATAATTTCACTAGATATAAAGTGGACCATCTGTACAAAATGAGACAAAACATAGCAAAAACCCTGAATTATACTGCATGAAGATTGTTATATAGTGTTGAACAACATACGCACTAAAATCTAATCTAACTCGTTTTAATAAACAATCAAATTCAACCACACTTATTTAATAGATTATTTAATTAGACCCGACCTGTTTAATAAATGGAAAGATTTGATCTGAACACGTTCATGATTAGATAGACCCAAATGACTCGATTGTTGTCATTTTTATGTGCAACACATCCAATCATATAAAGTTGCGTGATAGTCTTTGTATGTATCATGCTAGAAAAATCTTCACAGTGAAATAAATAAATAACCTCAATCTGAATCTAAGACTCAAAATAGGTTAGAACTGAACAAGACCATTGTATGTTGCCGGTTGAACGCAAGCAACGCATACATTTCTTTCAAATCCCTCTACTCGTAGACCACGCTTCATCAAATGGATTTTTGGTTAATTTTACTTATGCCATTAAGTAAATTCATGTATTTTCCTAAATTAGAGTTGCTTTAAAGAGAAAATAATTACCATCCCAAGTTTAAGCTGTTTAAATTCAATTGTAATCTTGTTAAGGTGGGGAATTGCTTAAGTGATACGACTTTTGGGTTGCAGAGGCAATTAAGAAAAGAGCATGACATTGTTGACCTTATGGTAAGTATTGATGTTTCATTTTTTTGGCACAGCAAGGGTCCACATCTAAAGGGAAGGAAGAGAAGTGGGCAGGTTTTTGTTAGGTCTGTACAGTACATTGGGCATGGACCTTTGCAAATTTCAAGAGGAAACAAGGACTCAAGAAGGAAGGAAGAGCACATGTAGTAGACTAGTCGTACTACTCACTCATTACAATTTACATGAGAACATGCATGAATGAATTCATGCAGTGAGCAGTAAGTACATAGATGACAACAGGCAGAAGAGCACGCGTACACCGGACGCCATTCACGTTTCCATCTCATCCACCCACGTTTCCACCTCATCCACCGTACACATGGCAAGTTGTTCTCTCATTCCATCAAAAATCATCTATTGACATGTGTTATGGTTGTCAGAGTAAATTTTAATAAATCTAATCTAATTCATGTAAAAATTTATTAAATTTGATTTGATTCTATTACAATTGTTGATTCGAATTACTTAACTCGACCAAATCTAAATTTCTGATTTGATTCAACTCGAGTGTTATTTTAAAATTTGGTGTATTAAGGTCAGTCGGGTCCGATTGATTTTAAATTTTTCAATCTAACTTGACTCGAATTTTATACAGATTTTTTTTTTCAACCTGATTTGATCCGAAATATACAAATACATAACCCAAACCCACTGATTTCTAAGGTCGAATTATGTAGTTTAGGAAAACCCAACCCAAGTTTCGTAGAATTTTATGAATCCCATGATGGATAATATTTTGGCGGAATGTTCCTCTCCAAATATTCACCTTAAAACTTCATCGAACGTACGAGTGGAAGACGTGATAAAATATAAAGTACCAGAGGATATGATTTTATTATAACCTTAAAATCATATTAGAGTATTTGGCAGTCAAGTGATTATGAGAAATTGAGGTTCAACATAATTTGAGAGGTTGTCCATTGCCGAAATGAGAGGAGTTCATGGAGACAAGATGGCTGAGAGTAGATCTCTCTCCCTCTCATATGGAAAAATCCTCTTTTAACTAAGAATTTTCTTATATGGAACATTCGTTGTTATAATTTACTCTGCAAAAAAAAAAAAATTATGTTGAAATTGTCAACTTTTTGAAATTCAAAATTTCAAACTGTCACCGACCACACACTTATACATGAACCAACATATCCACTTGTTTGAAAATAAAAATACTTATTTTAAAGTTGCAACACAAAACATTTTTTCCCTTGTTGGACAGAAACACAAACCAATGTAACATACAACTATAGATGTATACAATTTAAAGATGGCTCTTATAAAGTCACTGATTTTATAAATTAACCGATGTGGGATATTTTGTCTCTTTACATCTGTTTTCACATCCAGCTATGCCCTGCAACTCCATGTGCAACTTGTTCTGATAATATATTAGAAAATCATGACATGATAACATTATTTAAATAAAATCCACTCTCATAAGTTAGTTGTTAAGAAAAATATGTCTCAAGTGTTATATAGAGTCATTGCTTTCATAAATTAATCGACTTTTTGTCACTTCACATGTCAAATTGAATTTTCCATAAGCACCATCAACAAGTTAAGAATGTTCACCCGAATTATCATCCATTCTAGTAGCAATATTTACGTTTATATATATAAAGGATTTATGATTAATTGATAAGAAAAATCAGCTTCAACAATCATGGACAAGTAATCATAATTTTCTCCCACAGCCAGCCACCATATTGAAGGCTCATTAACTTTGATGTATCTCCATTCTCCAGCAGCTTCCCTCTTTCAAAGAGTTGGTAAACAATTTATTAAATAAATTTCTTTGTCAATCTCACTTTCTTTATATCTTTAACATCCACTTGTAAATATAACATATGAACCTAAATTGTACCCTCTAATACTAAACTAATTATCTTATTCCTAATTTCTTTAGATTGAAAAATTTAGACTTATTTAACTAGTTACCTCTCGTATCAGAAAACAGAAGGTTGCTGGTTTGAGCTTCTATGGTTTAATCTTGGTGTGTCTTAAGGATAGTGGACTCATCTATAGAGATTTAATAATACTATGTCTAAATTTTTCATACATTAATCTAAAAAAAATATCATATATATATATATATATATATATATATAACTCCAACCATTTCTCTAGTCATGATTTTATCCACTTTTCTCATAAGATATGCATTCTTAATTCTTGAACTAAGAAAAGGAGAGAGAGAAAGACATAAAGTGATGGGACCAAATAATGTAATATATTGGATTGGTTGACTCAATCCAAAGCTAGACATCCATGCTAGATCACCCAGTCAAGTTCAGTTAAGACTTAAGATCATATAACATGGTAGATTTTGACAAAGGATGTGGTTTGATTTCAAAGAGAAACATAGTCTATATCACTTTTTGGGATTGATTTTTCTTTTATTAATCTTATCTCTTTCAAAGAGGCAAGTCCTTCCACTTTAAGACTTTGAAACAACTTCTGAAGAAGGAGCAAGCATGGTGCGAATCCCCAGTTTTTATTTATTGATCAAAATCAAATGTCTGTAGCCAAATGGGTGGACCAGTTCCAAAGATTCCTAACCCTAACCCAAGGTCCCCCATCAGAGTTAGACCACCCACCTCAGCCTTGTCCAATGTCTTTTTTTCTGTCAGAGAGAAAGGAAATTTTTTTTGTCTCTTGTCAGTATTATAACGAACCAATGACTGGCATATGACGTATAGTTGCATTGACCAACTGGGTTGAGTTTTGAGTTCGAAAGTTTGTGATTGATTTTTTGAGAGAAATTCAAGTGTTATATCAGAAAGTTGGTCTCAACTAATAATAAAAACAATTATACAAATCATGGGCAATCCCATAAATATTGATTATATTTTCAAATTTATCACTTTTCTATAAGCCAAATAGTATTAGTATGGTAGTGATGTATATTTATCAGGACTGCAGTAAATTTTAGATAAAATCATATTAAAAATATGATAAATTGTAATATCAAGATAAATTACTGATGAATTTTTTATTAAGAATTTTATTTATTAAATTTTCAATGAAATCTTCTCATTAATTTTTTTCTAAAAATTCAAGAATTTAAAAATATTTCAATATTACCAATCGTCATTAATATATTGAGAACAGTATTTGTGGCAATCATCATGAGAGCTATTACACTATAAAAAATGAGATTCATTAAATCATATTAGTCTTTAAATTTTTAGATTAAAAATGATTCATTAGATAAACATTTTGACATGTCATATTTAATTCATACTAATGATACATTAAATAAAAATTATAAAATATTAAGTCAAAGTCTAAAAAAATAAGTTTAATAGATTGGATCAATGTTATCATATCGAACCGTCTAACTAACCGTCTTCGAGGAAAGTTGGATTCAACCGAGTTCAACCGGATTCAACTGTGATCAAAGTCGGTCAAGTAATAATATAATATAAATATTACAAATAATATTAATTTTAATTTTTTTTTTAGACACTTCAGACTCTAAGTAACATACCAAAATGGTGAAGGATGTGAAATGAAAATGGCAAGAATTTTTTAGGTTTCAAGCATTTCCAATTTTTAATATTAAATTTTGATATTTTGAAGGGAAATTTTTTTTTTTTTTTAAATTCAAATTGGGTGAAGGGCGGTTCACGGCTTGCAATCCAACTGCAAAAACCGCATAAAACTACGGTTCACCATGGTTGTTTGCAGTCCGTCGTAAAAACCAGTTTTTTCATGAGACCGAACCGTAGTTACGTCGGCCTGTCGAACCACCAATTTGAACTTGGTTCGGTCCGATTTTGGACTGGATTTAAAAAAAAAAATAGTCGCATATGGACCTTTGTGCCCAAGCGTCAAAAAAACACTTGAGTATTTTGCAATTTTACTCTACCTACAATTACGAAATAGTCAATTTGAAATCCAATATTTTCATCACACATGTAAAGATCGTTAGGAGAATCTATATATTATTTTCCTAAGTGCTTAGATTCAAACAATACTATTTTTTTTTTCTTGGTATGTGATATGTCTGCTGCTTAAATACATTGAGATCTTTAGTAGGTGAGGGTCGTCGGTATAAACTATTCAAATATGAGATAAAGAAAAAGAAAAATCCCCTTTTCAAGTGAGTTCACACCAGATTTTTTTGGCAAGTTTTCAATGATGCAATGATTGCCATCACAAATAAAAAAGGAAACTATTAAATATTATTTAACACAAATAATATGGGATTCCAAGTGAAATTGAAGTTTGAAAAGAGCTAAGAAACGTGTTTAGGCAACAATTAGTGTGAAATGGAAACAAGTATACTTACTCGTGTAGGTGTAGCCATCATTTATTTGTTTGGTGAACCATCATTACATAGGTCACCCATGACGTGGATGCTAACAGAGCCATATGTTTATATAGATTGATTGATGGATGGGTTATGGATAGATAGATGTTTATGCTAATATAAATTAAATAATATTATAAATAGATAGATAGATTGATGACAGATTATCAATATAATATATAAATAATATCATTAGTGAAGAGAGAGAGAGACTCAAATGAATTAAATTTAGAAAGTATGGAGTAACATTCATACATGAATTGGAGATAGAATTAGGAGGTTGTCTTTGTCAACTTTTTTTGCTGGTGGGTGTGGTTAAGAAGTTCGTGGATTGCAAATGGGCTGTGGGCCTTGTTGATTTGACCATAGCTTCCCGTCTTGAGCTCCCGATCAAGGGTTTAAATCTTGATCTCGCCGATTTTTTTTTTAAGAAAAAAGAAAAAACAATTGATTGTGGATCCGAGCCGATATCTCAGTCTATATTTCTCTATATTGGACTAATATCGGTCTAAAATCGACCAATATTTGAAATATCAGCCAATATCAACCGATATTTAAATTTTTAAATTTTCTTGTTTAAAAAAAAGAGCCTTTTTTTTAAATGATTTTTTATTTAAAAAAAGCCACCAAGATTTTTTTAAAAACAAATTGAAGAAAGAGAATGAACTCGTCCGAGATCTCGGCCAATATGAAAAATCGGCCAAAATTTTGTCTTTGTCACCTTTTTTGCTGGTGGGTGTGGTTAAGAAGTTCGTGGATTGCAAATGGGCTGTGGGCCTTGTTGATTAGACCATGGCTTCTAGTCTTGAGCTCCCGGTCAAGGGTTTAAATCTTGATCTTGCCAATTTTCTTTTCTTTTTTTAAATAAATATCAGTTGTGGGTCCAGAATGAAATCTCGGCTGATATTTACCCCTATCGGATGAAAATCAAATATCGGCCGATATTTATATTTTTTAATTTTTTTTTAAAAAAAAGCATTTTTTATTTTTTTAAATAATTAAAAAGAAAAAGCCACCGAGATTTTTTTAAAAAAGTTGAAGAGAAAGAAAGATCTCGGCCAAAATCTTGACTAAGCCGATTTTTCGACCCTTGATCCTGATGGGCTTGCACCTGGGCCCACTCTTATATTACCTTCGGCCTACCAAATCCAAGGAAAAAGAAGGAAAGGTGGGGCTCAAAGGAGAAAATGGCTGTCATGGATGATAATTTCACATGAAGAAGACTTCCCAATGTACTAGATGAAACAAAAACTCTAGCAAAGGACTTCTTCAAATATAAAAATGGGCTGACTATTGTTTGAGGACACAAGTGAAAACGAAAAATACAATGGTTTCATAAAATTTGAAACTTATTAGATTATTTTAATCTTGCGATTTTGAACGTTAAAAATTTAATTGGTACAAACGGTTGATTTTTATAGTCAATCTTAAAGGGTTACAGTGATTGGATCAAAGAATTTTTCTTGAATCATATCATCCATAAAGTTCTCTATCTATCTCACTCAACTCCGTGGAAGCTAGTCTATGATAAATGTACAGTCTTTTTTATTGAAAATGAGTATCTGAATCTATTAAAGCTCCCTCCATGAAAGCTAGTTGAGATGGAAAAAATGATGGCTTGGCTGGCTAGTCGTCCCCTTGTTAACGATTTTAAAGTAATATAAGTGGCTTGTCATGGGGCCCACTAGAGCCCGTGTGGAAATGGAGGATGTTGATTTATTTGTCTACTGAAAGTGTCAAACAATCATGCTAGTCGATTGTAAACTATTCATTAGATTAATTTGTTTGCGAGGTAGAAAATAAGTCCTTTAAACCTATCTTGTACTAAGCTGACTTTGTTCGACATTCTGATGTAGGATGAGTCATGGATGACTATTTGAATCTTCTAGATCAATAAGAGAGGACCCATTGCAACCTTAATATAGAAAATTATATTGGAATTAGTAGTATATTGTTTTTTAACAATTCTTTTATTTTATTTATTATTTCTAACATGTTAATTGTGTACTTCTGATCATTTTCTTTATGGCCGAGTTAATACAAAATATTAAAAAAAAAAGTTTATTTTTTTTATGTAATTGTTAAAATTAGACAAAAAAACCCATATGAACATAGCAACAGATGAAGCAGATGATGCAAGCATGTTTTCCAATTAACTCTAATATAATATTGTTTCAACAATATTAAGATTGTTGTCAAGGAAAATGCTTTGCTTTAGTAAATGTTGAAGAATTCTATCGCCTCTCCTCTCTTGTTGACACGATTGTGATCAAGTTATAGAAATTCTATAGCTTCCGTGGTTTTCTCCTAGAAATTCAAGATAAGATCTCACAACCTATTTGGGCTCTTAATGAGGCCATCCAACAGGAGACTTGAATTGAAAAATAATTAGATTGGTTGAGTTTACAAAATGGGGCTACAACCACTTTTACAATTCTTTAAGTCCATTATTTAAGGATTTTTATTAAACGAAACTAGAGTACTAGTTAACTTGTGTTTGTATTTTAGAATCTTAGTTAACTTGTGTTTCTATCAGGGTTGGCCCTGGCTTAAGGCTAAATACACGGTCGCTTAGGGCCTCTCCAATTTGACCAATGACCTAAGACCCCCACCGTACATTTTCTCTACAGTCTAAGGCTTCTACCAGTGTGCTGGGCCTAAAGCCCCTAAAATTTCAGGGCGGGTCTTGACTTCTATTCTTAAGTCTTAATTGACTTGTGTTTGTATTCTAACTCTAATCCTTAAATCAGGGAACTCATTCTCTGATTTCCAGAAAGGACATTCAACATTGAATATGACAGAGAAAATCCATTGGTTGATGATTATGTAGTAGTCAATATTAATTCCAATCTACTATCTAGTAACCGAGAGCATCTCGGATTTCCATTCATTCAGCTACAATAGATTTATCTTTAGAGAATGTTCCAAGCATATTCATCCTTATCTCCTTCTGTATCTTTTGATGAATCACTAGCGATGTGACGAGGACATCTTAAGTGAAGAAATAGAAGATGAAATTGTCTATGTGGCATGGAGATTCTATGAATAATTTGAAGGTACAAAAATAGGCCCTCTAAGAAGTGATTTGGGTCCAAAATGTTTAAGACAGTAGAGCCCATAAAGTGAACATATGGTTCATGGTTTTATTCGACATAAAAAAGGCTTAGTCAAGCCCAATATTCAGACCCATGTGCAAGGAATTAAGTGGATTAATGGGGATCCTTTGACCATGGTCAACTTGACAATTTCTTAGAACAGAATGAGAAAAAATATCAATGATCCTTAGCCGACTCTAGAAGGAGTAGTGCTAATCAATGTCACAAATATCAGCATTATTTTTAAATTTATCACGTTTTTATCGGTAAAATACCATTATTTCATTAATAATGTGTATTTATTGCCACGACAGTAAATTCCTAATAAAATTACTTTAAAAATGCGATAATAGCCTGATAATTCCTGATAAATTACCGGTAAATTATTTATTAAGGTTTTTATTTACTAATATTTTCATTATTATATTTTTATTATTTTTAAGATATTATATTTCTACGACATCTTTCCATTAATTTTTTTATAAAAACCTGAGAATTTGAAAATATCCCTATATTCCCAATTGTTATTAATATTTCGAGAAGGGTATTTATAAAAATGGTGCCAACTACTTGTGGCCAACTTCCATGTTTTATTTTAGGATTCTAAGTTGTTTTATGATTAGGATTTACTTTTATTTTTAGGTTGCCTCATAAAACTCATCTAAGTTATGACCATTGAGATATTATAAATAGAGGTGTGACAGTCGACCATAGCCCATCCTTAGATTGAATTTTTCAATTGTTGTCTCTAAAGTTTGGCGAGTTTTATCCTTTTATCCTTTGTGTTTTAATTATTTAATTTTTGCATTGAATTAATTTTATTTTATACAATTTAATTTCTAGAATTTATAGATTTTAACTCATTGAGTGTGACTGGCACGGTGTTGATTCTACCCAATAAGTTTTGGGCCTATCATTCTTTAAGCAGAGTGAGAATAGAAGTCTAGGTAATCAATTGGAAATTTTGATTCCTTCTGAATAGAGCAATTTTTCCTTTGGTTTTCTTGGAATTAAGAAAGATTAAAAATTTCTCCATGATTCTAGGTAAAATTGGATTTAGATTTTTTTTTTTTAAATCTTTCAGTCTAATTTGGTAAAAGTAAATCTAAAGCCCATTTGAGGAGATTTGGTCAAATTAGTCAATTTTTTTACCTTTGTCCTTCACAATGAGTATATATATTCTTCCTCTTGTGGTTCATTAAATGTATCTTTTTCTAATATATTTTTTTTATATCATATAAAGGGATTATATGATGGCTACGTATCTTTGGTAATTACTTGTCAATAGATTCAAATTAGAAGTTAAGGAGTCATTAATGTGTAACCTGTATTCATAAAATGAATAAAATATAAACTTAAATTGCATAAATGTGAAACTGTATCATATAAATGTCAAAGGGCCCAGAGTTTAGTGTGGAATACAATAGACATAGCAACAGATGAAACCCATAAGCTAATAAAAAGCTTATGGGCTCATAAAGAGTCTTTCTTTCAAACAGAAAAAAGAAAAAAGAAATTTATTTTCCATGAAAAGCACACACTTTAACAAGAAACAGGGGTAAAAAAATGCCCGAGATATCTCGGTTGATATGAGACGTATCGACTGTACGGGCGAGATCTCGGCCGATATGGCCGAGATTTGTAAAAAAAAAAAGATAAGAGAGAGAAAAAATGTCGCCCGATATCGACGAGATATCGGCCGAAAAATGGTGGACCCGAATCTGAGTCCACCGTTTTTTGGACCCCTGACGAGAAAAAAGAAATTCGCAAGTTTTTTCGGCATCTGGCCTGGCCTGGCCTGGACTGTGGACAATATGAATTCTTTTGTTTTTTGAGTTTTGCTTCCTTTGAATATGAATAACCAATCTTTCATTAAAATAAAAATAAAAAAAGAATTTTTCCATGCTCAGCTCAACAATATTTTATTCATTTCAAACAAAAATAAGAGTTTTCATGCAAACAATAGAAGGAACGAATTGCCACGACCTGCCATAATGTTGGATTTTACGGTGCATGTAAGATGATATAAAATGCATCTAAACATAATATTTTTTACAGAAATCAGCAAACAACCTTCATGGAAATTGATGTTTGAATGAAAAAAAAAAAAATTCAAATGTGAATATTCTAATTATTAAGAGATATTTTAAGGGTGATCATCCTAATACGGGAATACTCTTTTAATAGACACGGGTTTTTCGAATTTTTCATTTTTCCTTCATCCACAGAAATTAGCTCACTTTTTCAGTGAATTGGTTCACTCATCGGTGCACTGTCTGGTGCACCGATGAATGAACCGATTCACTGAAAAATAGTTCGATTGTGCACCGATTTGACTTCTTAAGAAATCGGTGCACCGATTTCCAAGTGATTCAATCGGTGCACTGACAAGTGAACCGATTCACCGGAAAGTGAACCTATTTTTCTACATGAATGATAGATAAAATGAAAAGTTCACTAAAATTCTTGTCTTTTAAAGATAACATCCGTATTAAAATGTCCACCGAATTTTAAGTCTACTTAAGGAGTCGATATTCTATTATTTTTTAGTTAGCAATTGCTTTATTTGAATTGTTATTCTATTAAAAGTGGTAAAATAATTGGATTCAGAAAAGAAAAGCTAATGTTGCCCAGTAGAGGAGTCACAATACCATCTAATGCAATGAATTCATGATAAGATCTTCCTTCAATGCGAAAGCCACAAGCGTGCACAAATAAATGTCATCTTTATGATTTGTCAGCTCAAGCAACAAATTTTGGCACTAAAGTTGTTTTCTGAAGTAGCAGAAGTTAATGAAATTTAATTGAAGTAAGGTGTCGATGTGAATTCGTTAGGACTTCTCTGAGGATGACACACAACAATAAATGTACAATAACAACATTTATCATTATAAAAAAAATTGAATTCTATTTTTTATTTATTTACCTGTGAGACACAGTTCTACTAAAACTTTGATAGATGAGCCTACTACTTCTAAAATACATCAAGATTAGATCATGGAGGCTCGAACCTAGAACCTTCCACTTCCTGAGGAGGGAGACAACCTGCAAGCTCTGTTAAAAATAATTATTCGATTGGTAGTGGACGACCTTCAAATAGAAAAGATTATTTTACTATTACTTTTCTTTTTCTTCTCTGTTCTCTCTTTCAAAAAGAGAGGATAAAAATAGTCTTTTCCTTTCAAGAATTATATATCATTATTCTTCTATCATAAGGTGCAAATATCGGCCGATACGATAAGTATCGGCCGTACTGTAGTATTATCGGCCGATATGGCCGATATTCGGTCCGAAATATCGGTCCAAATATCGGTATTTAATTTTTTATTTTTTTTTAAACACCGATACGGTTTTTACACGGTTCTTGGCGGTTTTTTGCGGTTTTTCGCGGTTCTTCACAGTTTTTAACGGTTTAGGGTTTACTGCTTTCACGGTTTTTGGCGGTTTTTGGAGGTTTTTAACGGTTTTTTGCAGTTTTTTACGGTTTTGTCACCGTTCGTCACTGTTCACTATGGTTTTTTGCGGTTTTTTCACAGTTTCGATATCGGAGGAGAGAGAAAATGTCGATATCAGAAGAGAGAGAATTTTCTCAGTCGATATTACGGCCGATATATCGGTTATGACAATATTTTGACCCCCTGCTTCTCTCAACTATTGTAGTAATCTCTTTATTTTATCTCTACTGTTACAAAAGTAAAAAGGAGATCTGATTTTTAATATTTTAAATATTGACATATATACATGCGTATATCAGCCAATGAAAAATCAACAATCACTCGATCCAAAAAGTGTTTGAGCGGCCAACCATTTTTAGTAACTCCATAATTTAGAACTTTTTGCAAATCACTTTTAAAGTTTATTTTAATTAGATAACAAAGGCTCCATTTTCATTATTTTTTTAAGAAAGTCCATTTCAAAGAGTTTTTCCATACCTATTTACCCAAATAAATAAATTCAGATAAATAGTTAAATTCTACGTTCAGATTTAATTCCATAAAAAATCATTTCATCCTCTAATTCTATGAATAGGTTTATGTGGCTAGGGGATTTTTTAAAAATTAAAAATAAATCCATATTTAAATATTTGTCCGGGCCGGACCAAGGTGCAAACGGCCAGGTTAGCACTACACGAGAGAGAGAGAGAGTGAGTGCACCTTAATGGAAGACGTTCTCACTGTAAGTAATAATATCGGTCGATACGTATCATATCTAAATTTTTGCAACAATTTTCTTGTCTTCAATGGTATCTCCAAAACTTCTAATTTACTTTATAATGATGGAAACTCTTGAGAAAAATACTTGAATTGATTCACTTTCTTTCATGAGTAAATTGTCAAATTCTCTCCATAAAGTTTAGAGTTTGATGGAGATGATTTTTTGTAAGCCTTGAAATTCTTTCTTCAAAATTTCCTATGCAACTTTTGCCTTTTTTGTAGTAAAAATTATTGGAAAAATAGATTTGCTTACCCCTTGTTAGATGAAGAAAAATGCCTTAGCATCTTTCTTTTTGTTTTCTGATGAACACAGTAAAACTACCATTTTACTATTTAAATATTAGATTAATTAGTCTTTATTTTGTAAATATTAGATACGTTTAATATATTTTTGAGTTTTGCAGAATATTCTGGAAAATACAAGAAATTAGAATAAAAATTGGAGAAAGTGGGTCACATTGTCAAATTTGGAAAGTTTGTAATTTTATCACCTAATTTTGGAATTCACTGTAAATTATTTTAATTCAAATCCAGTATGAGAATTTGAATTAAAATAATACATTTTCTAATTTTTTCAAAGGTGGTTAATTTTACAAAATCTTCAATGAGCCCATCGTTCCATCTTGAAAGTCAATGCCCATTTGTAAATCCACTAAAGATTAAAGGGTTTCGGCCAAATCCTTGTGACTCAGCAGAGAAGAGAGAAAATCTATGTGAGGTGGCCGATTCTTCTCTATCCACCCATGAAAGAAAGAAGGAAATAGGAAAAGGGTGAATAGCTGATTGAAGAAAGTAGAGAAATCAGGAAGCTTAGGCTCCATTGCAGTCCCTCATGTCCACACCCCATCTTTTGAAGCAAATCATAAACTGGGCTAGAGATAAGCCTACTCACCAAACCTGCAGTTATAGTTTTTTTAATTCTTTTCTCTGAATCTAGCTCGGGTTGTGGGCTTGTTCTTTTTTTTTGTTTTGTATCTTAGCCTTATGACTTTTGCTCTGCTATAGGTTTTTTCCTTATAATTGTTGAGGATCTTCCCCTCTTTTGTATGATATTTATCCATACGTTCAGAAAAAAAGAAATCGGATGTGTAAGATGTATGATTGTTGAGGATCTTCCCCTCTTTTGTATGATACTTATCCATACGTTAAAAAAAAAAAGAAATCGGATGTGTAAGATGGAAAGAGATAAAAGAGGAAGGGCTAAGTTTGGAATGGAGGAAAAAAAAAAGCATCTGCTGGCCGATTCTGCTGTCAAACAAAATGGAAGCTGCCGTGTAAAATGGAAAGAGATAAAATAGGGATCGTGTACATACCTACCACAGGCTGAAATTAATAGGACGCTTTACTTTCTCTATTTTCTCAATCTCATTTTAAATAGAGCCTGGACTCCATTAAAAAGGATTGAACTGAGCAAGGCATTGAAGGGGTTGAATTTGAACAGCTAAAAGATGGAGAAAAATATTTAATTTTTTATAAGTCATTTATTTTATTTTTATTTAATAAGTTCCAAAGAATTGTATTTTCTTATATTCTAATTTTTAAATGAAATTCATGGTAGCTTTATTAGATGTATGGTCTTTCAAATTATTTGATATGATATGATGATGGTTTTAATTTTATTTTAATTCTTCTTATTAATGTTATGAAAAAAGTTATTTTAATAATTTTTCAAAGAAAAGTAGAACCAATGTTAGGATTAGTAGGACTCGACTTTTCCAGTCTAAGGTTCTTTTTAAGAATAATTTATTTTAGATTTGGAAAATGCAAGTGTAAATCCCGCTCAAGCCTAAGGCTTGAATTGAAAATTTCTAATTTAATGGATGTTGTAGAATTTTAATAAATGCTAAATTTGAATTTATATTTAATAATTTTAGAGGATTTCATAGTCTAGGCCATGATTTTATTTTTAAATGGGATAACATGCTGTCTGAGATACCTATCTCAATTCCATTATAAACTATGTAAATAATTCATTATTATTGTTTGTATTTTTATTATTTTATTTATTCATAAAAATCATTGAAATGATTTAACTATGTTGGAAATATTTTTATTTGTTTCTTAACTTTGCATTCTAAATTAGATTGAGGTTATTTAAATTCACTCCACCATTTTAATCAAATTTATAAATCATTGATTTGTATGGTAAAATTAGATTTGTTAAATTCCAAAGTTAGATAATTATTTAAAGATTGGTTTCTAAATCTAAAATTTTGCTAAATTAAGATTATAACTCCATGTTTTAGAAAATTTATCATGCTTAGGTTAAATCCCTAAATTTTATTTTCTTAGGTCACATTATTTTAATGGTACCATTTTTGTTTCTATACATATATTTTGTTGATTCCCCTTGGGTTCGACCTCACACTCATTCTCTACACTATTAATTGGTTCGTGCGCTTGCAAATTAAATTTAAAACACAACAAGTTTTTGAAGTCGTTGCCGGAGAAATCTTGAAATAAATTGTGTGTCATTAGATTTATGTGTTTTTGGACAGATTGTATTTTTAGAAGTTTCTAAATTAGGCAACTCTTTAAAATTAGAAATTTCTATTTTTAGAAGTTCTAATTTTAGATAGTTTTCTTAAATTAGAATTTTTTTAAGATATTAATGATTCTGGAATTAATTTAAATTTGGAAATTTGTTAAATTTAGAAACTGTGTAATTAGGATTTTCCATTCTTAGAAATTTTCTAATTTAATAGTTTCCCTTTTTATCAACTTTTCTAATACTAGTGGTATGTCTTAATTTAGAAATAATTTATTTTTAGAAAAGGATCTAGTTTTGGAAAGTTTTATTTTTAGAAAAATCTATTTTTGAAAAATTATCTAATTTTAGAGACGTTTAATTGTGGATAATTTCCAAACTTACAAATTTTCTAAATTTAGAATTTCATCTAACTTTTGGAAAGTTTCTAAATATGATTTAAAAAAAAAAATCTCGTGAAACGAAGTTTTGATTTAATGGGGTGGAGTCCAATTTTCAGAGCCTTGACTTGATTTAAAATTTTTAGTTAGGTTACAATTATTATATTTCTTCCACTATTTGTAACTCTCGGAACTTCAAAGAGTTTTTTCCATAGCTATTTGTATAAATAAATTCAGATAAATAGTTAAATTCTACGTTCAACTTTAATTGCATAAAAAATCATTTTATCCTCTAATTCTCTGAATAGGTTTGTGCGGCTAGGGGATTCTTTTAAAAAATAAAACTAAATCTATAGTTCAAAATTTGTCCAGGCCGCACCAAGGTGCAAATGGCTGGGACACTGTGACAAATATCACCGAGATTTTCGTTTTTATCACAAAAACGTCGGCAAAATAATGTTTTAAAAAGCGTTTTTATCGCGAGAAACGATAAAGTCGCGATGAAAACACATTTTTACCATTCACCTTTTCCACTGTTACACGAATGGAAACTACGCACGGAAACACTTCCGCGCACTTGTACGAAAATGCGGAATTAAACAAGAATTTAGAGTGTTTAGCACGGTAACAAATATTGCCGATATTTTTTGTTTTTATCACGAAAATATCAGTAAAATAACTTTCTCACGATAAAAACATGATTTTATCATGAGCCCCATTTTTAATAGGAATTTACCAGTAAAAATGCATTTTTAATACGAGAAATAGTATACAAGCTCTATTTTCTCCACCCGCGTGAATGAGTGAACGAATGGAAATATGGAAAGAGGCATGTCCCGTGTGTGCTTAAGTTGATTTCTAGTGCCAACGTCTGAGATATCATTGAGTGATAACTTATTTAGTCAGGATGTATTAGACTCTTACTCACCAAATTAATATTTTAAAGATTTTACTTTTTTACATAAAAGTTTTTATTTAACATTTTTAACCATCCATTTTAAAAATTAAATAATACCTGTAATAAAACTCTTACTTAACATCCATTTGAGTTTTTTATTTTCAGTTATTGAAAATGTCAAAATTTTTATTTATTTTATGTATTTGTAATCTTGAGAGATTTATTATACAAATTTTTTTATACATCATTTAAATTTTTAAGATTTTATTAAATAAAGAGTCAATTAAATTATTTCCAAAAATATATTAGTATATACTTTTGAATATAAACAACAAAATTAGTCACAATCTTTTTCTTTTATTTAATGAAAACTATTTAGTCATTTACATATTATACAGTTAAAAAATATATGCCACATTTTTAAAACAATTAGATAAATTTATTATTCAACAACTTTTCAAAAAAAATTATAATTCAACAAAAGGAATATAATATAAAATTATAAAATCAATTAAGTTCTCATAGTTATTACACATTTATTCTCTAACAAACCATTATCTAATATGCACATCAATATGTATTATTAGTCTACAAACTTAACCATGAGACTCACATAGTAATAAGTTTGTAAGAGAGGTCTTTTCTTAAATAGTTAGTCATAAAAATTGTGTTAATTGTCAGTTGTTTTAATAATAGTTAACATTGAACTCATGTAGAATTGTATGATATTTTTTTACTAAAGAAATGTTAGATGAGAATTATTTATTTATTATATTTATTATATTATTTTTTAAATATTTATATTTTTCGCGATATTTTTCCCTTAAATTCCCGATAAAAACATGAGAATTTAAAAATATCCGGTTATTAACAATTGCCCTTAATATCTCGAGAATGGTATTTGTGACAATGGTGTTTAGTAGGTGGAATTTTTTTAATAAGGATTTCTTTTGTTAGAAGATTTTTTTGAATTTTTTATAATTATGAGAAAATAAAAGAAAATAACTTTTCTTATGAAAAAAATTGGTTGATAAATATTAATAGAGAAATTTGATTTATCATCGATTTCATGATAATTAATAACATTAGTGGACTTACGTAACATAAATAATTTAAAATTACATTCTAATATGAATATAATTATTGAATGATATTCACGAGATTGAATAATAATATACCATTCTATGAAAAATTATACAACTGTCTGTAGATTTCATGAAATAAGATTAGTGTAAAACCCATAAACTTAACTCGAAATAGGGTATTAATTTTTACATTCCACGTGTAAAATGTGAAATAAAGAATGATTTTACATATAAAATTATTTTTAAAGTCTTATCGAACATCAAAACAAATAAAATAGATCCATCATTCGGTGGGTCATGTGCTTAAGTATATAGGATAAAGTGTCACACTCTAATGTGCTGATAATCATTTAGCTTTCTTTTTTCACCTTCTTTCTTTAAATTTTGAAACAAACATCCAAATAAAAATGACAATGATCTAAATATAAATTAAATTAATTAGAAATAAATATTTAATTAACCCCACAATCATTTAAATAAAAAATTAAAAAGTATGAAATTTCAATATTTAAATGTTTAGCAAATTGTGCAATTTGTGTTAATCTAAATTTTTTATTACAATATAAATCAAAGTTCTAAAAATATTATATTTAAGAAGAAAATCTCTTTAAACATTAACTAACTGTTTATTTATTTATTATATTTATTTTATTATTTTTTAAATATCTATGTTTTCCATGAGATTTTTTTGTTATATTCCCGTTAAAAATATGAGAATTTAAAAATATCCCGTTATTAACAATTGCCGTTAATATCCTGAGAACGAGATTTGTGACATTGGGCTGGGGTAGCACTACTAGAGAGAGAGAGAGAAAGAGAGAGAGTTCACCTTAATGGAAGACATCGTCACCATGGGTAATAATCTCGGCCGATACATATCATATCCAAACTTTTTCTACAATTTTCTTATCTTCAATAGTATCTCCATAACTACTAATTTAGTTTATAATGGCGAAAACTCGTGAGAAAAACACTTGAATTGATTCACTTTCTTTCATGAGCAAATTGTCAAATTCTCTCAATAAAGTCTGGAGTTTTATAGAGATGATTTTTTCTGAACTTTGAAATTCTTTCTTCAAAATTTCCCATGCATCTTTTGCCTTTTTTACGGTAAAAATTCTTGGAAAAATAGATTTGCTTACCCCTTGTTTGATGAAGAGAAGTGCGCATCTTTCATTTTGTTTTCCTTATACTTCTTTTGCTTTGCTTGAGTCCATGACGCACTAGTCGTCGATGATTCAAGTTCATCATAGCCATCTTCAACAAGCTCCCAAAGATCTTGAGAGATGAAGAAAGTCTTCATTTGAGACTCCAAAAGTCATAGCTTTTTCCATAAAAAATTGGGATTAGATTTTGTGCATAGTTGAATGTACTTGTACTTGGATTGTTGGCCATGGTTTGAGCAGGAAAATTCTTTTGAAATAGAGGTAAATGAGTAAGGCTCTCTGTTGAAATGGAAAAGAGAGGATGAGTAGGACTCTGAGTACTAACTCCATTAGGTCTCAGAGTCCTAACTTCATTCGGTCACAGAGTTCTAACTCAATGGGGTCTGAGAGTCCTAAATAGAACTCATACTTGTATTTTCGCTTATAAATATGTCTCTGATGTACATAGAAAAATACAGTTAAATAATATACACTCTTTCTCTCGTGGTTTTTTCCCTTATGGGTTTTCCACGTAAATCCTGTGTTATGATAATTTGTGATATGTGATTTGTGTTTCTACATGGTATCAGTCAGATCATCGATCCTACGTCAGAATCACACAACCGATTTTTTTTTCAGCACATCTTGTCACTGTGCTTCTGAAATACTCATCGGAGATTTGGGGTTTCTACTGTTTGAAACTCTCAGACACTCACATCGCCGAGACTAGAGGCACCAGTGACGAAAGACAACCGAAACCCAGAAACAATAATAAAAAAAAAAAAACTGCAGAGGGATTGTCGGGATTTCTCGGACGGTAGGAGAAAGGGGTTTCTAAAATCGAAACCCAGATTAGGGGTTTTCTCAGGCAACAAGTCCGCAGCCAGTGTCGGCTTCCCGACCCCCGCCGATCCACTCTTGCTGCCGGACGTTGCTCCGCCACCGAGCACATATCTTCCGGCGTCTTCTCCCGATCTTCCCGATCTGCTCTGGACGACGAACCCAGATCTATCGGCGTCTTCTTCCGATCTCCCAGATCCGATCTGGTGTGCATCTTCTTCAACTCCGATCTGCCGGACGATAGGCTCTCTGCATCGCCTCTGATCTGCCCGGCCGACTGCTCTCATCAAAGTAAGTCTCCACTGTCCTGTTGCTTGCTCTGTTTTTCAGATCGGTTTGCTTCGCGGCTCGATCTCGCCGGCTGCTGTTTGTTTTTTTTGCCGTCGCCGAAATCTGTGTTTCCAGAACTCTGGCCATCACCGCTTCCGCCCATCTCCCATCGCCGACTGCTGCTGGCCGGTACAATCTTCAGATCTCGATCGATCTCAGGCACACAACAGATCCGGGTTCCGCACGCATCATCTCTCAGATCCGTCGCTGCCTACCCCTTGGCCGTCCGCCACCTGCGCTCTTGGCACGCAGCCAGCCTAGCAGTCCCCAACCGACTGTTCTTTCAGATCGGGTTTCCGATCGGATTTCTCGATTCAGATCTCGATTTTAGCAGTAGCTGTTTGCCCCGGCTCTGATTGGCTCCGATTGTCTCCGACGAAGGGCGGATACTCTGTTCTCCGGGCCGTCTCAGATCTGTTCTGGCTGCCATTGCTGCAGCTTCCTTGCAATCGTGCGCCTCCTCCGCCAGCCGTAGCTGTTTGCCTCGGCTCCGATCTGCTTCCGCCCATTGCTCCAGGTGTCTCTGCTTCCGATCTTCCCAGATATTGACGTCTCCCGCCTGCATCCGACGTCTCCCCGCCTGCTCTTGCTATTGCCCAGCCATTCAATGCTCTGCTCGGGTTTTCCAGATTTGCATTTGCCGCATTCCGTGCTGTCCGTGGCACAGGTATTTTTTTCAAATCGGGTTTGCTCTTTGCTGTTTGTTCCTTCGTTCAGCTAGCCCAGATTTGGGCATTTTTTTGCTGCGACTCCCGCGGTCCGAGCTGTCTCTCTGGACTTACTGGAGGTGCTACATTTTTTTTTAGAACTCAGGCTTCAGACCTGAGGGAGTAAAAAAAAAAAAATATCTCAATGGGTGACTCCGACTGCAATCCCAGTCTGAAACTTTCTTCTGTCCTCTTGAATACAAATAATTATGTTCTCTAGTCTCGAGCTGTTCACTTATCTCTTGGTAGTAAGAAAAAGTTGGGGTTTATCAATGGCAAGATTGTGCCTCCTCCACCTGCCTCCGCATCTAAATCCTCAGCTACTAGTTCGGAAGACCCCGATACTGACTCTGCTTATGATAATTGGCTATCTAATGATCAACTGGTTCGATCATGGCTTTTTAATTCTATGGAACCCCAAATTGCTAGAATTTTTACATTCTCCGATTCTGCAAAGGAATTATGGGATTCTGTGACACGTATGTATGGTAGTTGAAATAATATTACTCAAGTGTTTCAGATTCAAAATGAGATTGCGACTGCGATACAGGGCGAATGGAAATTTTGCGATCTTACTGGACATATGAAAAGGCTATGAGATGAGTTACATTTGTATCGTCCTCATACCACTGATGCACAGACTCTTTTGCACCGAGATGAAGAGGACCAAGTTTTCTCTTTACTTCGGGCCCTGGGGCCAAAATATGAATATTTACGGAGTAACATCCTTATGACTGATCCGCTACCCTCTTGGCTCGCTGTTTGTACTATCATTCAACGCGAAGAAACGCGACAAGAAACTATGAATGCTGCTCTTCCTCCATCCTCTGAGAACTCCTCCAGTGCTTTTGTGACTCATAAAAATGAGCGCCGACCCTTCTCTGAGTCTGAGAAGAAGAAGGTTCAGGTTCCAAATAAAGGCCGACGGGACATTTTTTGTTGTGATCATTGTGGCAAGGTTGGGCACTCCAAAGAGCGTTGTTGGTTGTTATCTCAAACCAAACTTTGAAGTAAAAAGGAGAGCCAAGGCTAATGTCGCAGATACTTCCACCACTCTGGATCAGTTGAGTCAAATCCTATGCGATCTCCATCAGTCTTTGCCCTCTACAAATCCGTCTTCCTCGTCTCATACAGCAGGTACTATTCATGCTTCTCTTGCTTCTCATTGTACTGGTCATTCTTGGGTTATTGACTCTGGTGCTACTGATCATATGGCTAATTCTCCCTCTTCAGTGTCTGATTTTTCAAATCATCTCGTAAACATGATGTTTATCTAGCCAATGGAACTATGGTTCCTGTGGCCGGAAGTGGTCAAATTGAGTTTTTTTCAAATAACGTCTCTTTTACTGCTCTTGTTGTCCCTTCTTTTCCAACTCAACTCTTGTCTGTTGGAAAACTTACTAATGCTTTGAACTGTGATGTCATTTTTTCTCCTAACTCTGTCGTCTTTCAGGATCGAACTTCCAAGAAGACGATTGGTAAAGGCACGTATTCCAATGGGTTATACTTGCTACATTCACCTACTAAGGCCTACAAAGCCACGCACTTAGTAGAGAGTCACATCCTGCACCAACGGCTTGGACATCCTTCAAGTCGTATTTTGTCTTATCTTTTTTCTTCTGTTTCTATTCTGTCTACTGTTTGTGATGTCTGTCAATTTTCTAAACAAACTCGTTTACCATTTGTTTCTTCTAGTTCTAAGTCTGTTGAACGTTTTGATTTGATTCGATTCATTCTGATGTATGGAGTACTCCAGTTGCTTCTTATGATGGTTATAAATATTTTGTTTTATTCATTGATGATTGTACTCGTGTTACATGGTTGTACTTACTCAAATCTAAGAATGAGGTGTTCCTTGTTTTCAAAGCCTTTCACAACATGATCACTACCCAATTTCATGCCAAGGTGAAAAATTTTCGCTCTGACAATGGCACTGAATATGTCAATGCTAATTTCACCGAATATTTTCATATCCAAGGCATCATTCATCAAACTAGCTGCGTGGGTACACCACAACAGAATGGTGTGTCAGAACGAAAAAACCGTCACATATTAGAAACTGCACGAGCTCTTATGTTTCAAATGAATATTCCTAAGAAGTACTGGTCTTATGGTGTTCTGACGGCCATCTATTTGATTAATCGACTTCCTAGTCGGGTTAACAATTTTAAATCACCATTGGCAATGCTGAAGAATAGAAAGCTTGTTTTGTCGCATCTGCATGTGTTTGGATGTGTCTGTTATGTACACCACCAACCTCTTCATCGTGACAAGTTAGATGCCAGATCTGTCAGATGTGTTTTTTTCGGCTATTCTTATCACAGAAAGGGTACATTTGTTATGACCCAGTATCTCGCAAGGTCATTGTCTCCCGTGATGTGCGCTTCGCTGAATCTGAAGTGTATTTCTCAGTTCATAGTGATTCTGGGAATCGGCCCCAGGGGGAGAACTTATCTGATTTGGTACCTCTTCCTACTGTAACTGATGTCTCTTGTAGCAGAAATACGGTGATTATATCTCCAGATAACCAACCAATGTCTGCAGCAATTGAAATACCGACAGCTTCTACTAAGACTACATCTGCAGTAATTCAGCCGATTTCTCCAACAACTGACATACCGGCTCCTCCCCTTCCATTACGGAGATCGAGTAAAGAGACTTGTCCTCCAAAAGGAATGAAAGATTTCTTCACTTATCATGCTGTATCATACCCAATGGAGGCTTCTCTGACATATGATAATGTTACTCCGTCTCATTTAACCTTTTTGAGTGCAATGTCCAATGAACAAGAACTAAAGACATTTCGTGAAGCTAATTCCATATCTGTTTGGCGACAGGCAATGAAAGAAGAATTGCAAGCACTTGATGATGATAATAAAACTTGGAATATAGTCAGATTGCCTATCGGAAAGAAGACAGTTGGGTGTCGGTGGATATACAAAATCAAATATAAAAGTAATGGAATTGTGGAGCGACACAAGGCAAGACTGGTTGCCAGAGCATTTACACAAACATATGGAGAAGATTACACAGAGACTTTTGCACCTGTTGCAAAGATGAACACTTTTCGAGTGATTCTCTCGTTAGCAGCAAATCAGGGTTGGAAATTATATCAGATGGATGTAAAAAATGCTTTCTTGCATGGTGACCTAGAAGAAGAGGTGTATATGAGTGTTCCACCAGGACATTCACAAGAATCCAAAGTTGGATTTGTGTGTAAGCTGAAAAAGGTCATATATGGACTTAAGCAATCTCCCCGTGCATGGTCGTGCGTGGTATGCTAAGCTCAGTTCTGTTCTCATGAGTAATGGACTTAAAAGGAGTGCGGCTGATTCTTCGTTGTTTGTAAAAAAAAGTATGTGTGGTACAACTGTTGTTTTAGTATATGTTGATGATATAGTGATCATAGGTGATGACAAAAATGAAATTACAAGACTTAAGACTCTACTGCACAAGAGATTTGCCATCAAAGATCTGGGAGTGTTAAAGTATTTTCTTGGATTAGAAGTTGCCTACTCAAAGAAGGGCATATTTCTTAATCAAAGAAAATATGTGCTGGACCTGTTGCAGGATATTGGAAAGATGGGAGTTAAACCATCAGATACTCCAATTGACAGTGGAGGTAAGCTTGATAATGATGGAGAATTGTTATCTGATATTGGTCAGTTTCAAAGGTTGGTTGGTCAATTGATTTATCTTACGATCACTAAGCCAGATATTTCTATGCAGTCAGTCTAGTCAACAGATTTATGCATGCACCTACAGTTACTCACATAAATGCTGTTAATCGAATTTTACAATATTTGAAGGGTTCTCCAAGAAGGGGAATATGGATGCGGAAGAATGGAAATAGTTCCATTACTGCTTACACTGATGCTGATTGGGCAGGTTGTCCAGTTGATCGACGATCTACAACAGGATATTGTACATTTGTGGGAGGAAATCTGGTAACTTGGAAAAGTAAAAAACGGAGTGTTGTTGCAAGATCAAGTGCAGAAGCAGAATATCGTGCAATGGCCTTAACCACCAGTGAAGTTATTTGGCTTCTGTCCTTATTGCAAGATTTGGGTTTTAGTTCTAATCAGCCAACGCAAATGTTTTGTGATAATCAAGCTGCCATTCACATTGCTTCAAATCCGGTGTTTCATGAGAGAACCAAACACATTGAGGTGGATTGTCATTTTGTTCGAGAAAATTTTCAAGCTAATATTATTTCTACTCCGTTTGTTCGCAGTGATCAACAATTAGCAGATATCTTCACAAAAAGTCTCTCCGCTATTAAATTCCAAGATATTTTGTCCAAGTTGGGCTCAATCGACATTTTCGCCTCTACTTGAGGGGGAGTGTTGAAATAGAAAAGAGAGGATGAGTAAGACTCTGAGTCCTAACTCCATTAGGTCTCAGAGTCCTAACTTCATTGGGTCATAGAGTTCTAATTCAATAGGGTCTCAGAGTCCTAAATACAACTCATACTTGTATTTTCTCTTATAAATATGTCTCTGATGTACATAGAAAAATACAGTGAAATAATATACACTCTTTCTCTCGTGGTTTTTTCCCTTATGGGTTTTCCACGTAAATCCTGTGTTATGATAATTTGTGGTGTGTGATTTGTGTTTCTACACTCTCGATACCAAATTTGTTGGTATAGCGGAATGTAATGAGCACACTTCAATCGCTACAAAAAATTATAAATTGTTATGCAAGAAAGAGACGATGCTCAAGAAGGGGTGAACAATTCTCGGTGATTTTTCACTTGAAAACTTGATTACAAATACCTCTATATATAGTCTAACATAAACTGGGCATTAACCACTATCTCTAGAATTGAACCAACACAACTTTTCCATTACCCTAGGGACATGCTCTAGGAAATTAGAAATCAACAAATTCAATGAGACTCTTCACTCCCCAAGGTACATACTTCTAAGTCTCTTAGAAATACTTCAAGGTGCCTCTTCAAGATGCCTCTTAGAAAATATAAATTAATTGTTGGGTTTAATATCGGAATAATAAAATTCGAACAAAATAATCAACAAGCACAAGAACACCAACATACCTTGGATCTGCCCAACACTGACCTACATCCACGGAGCGTGTATACTTCTAATAAGAGAGAATAAGAAAAATACACATACAAAACTATACCCTTGATTGTAACCCAATCAAGGACGGGCTTTGAGAAAGACTTAGATGATTCTAGCAACTAAACCCAGTTGCTGCTCTTTATTCAGTCTTGCTTCTTCCACTGCCTGCCTCTGAGTACCGTGTACTAACCTGGCAGTAGAGTGCCTATAAACTCAGCCAGTGTACTCCACAACACTGTTGATTATAGCAGTCCCAAACCTCCAGAGAATGCAGTCCTTTAGAAGCCTTTGGCCCTCTCTCTATTAGTGTTCCCTTTGATTGTATGGAGAATCACCTCTTAGATCAACCCTCAAGTCTGGTTGCTCACGTTGATAAACTGGCTCTGTGAACTGCTGTATAATAGCAGCTTGTTCCAAATTGGCAGCAATACACCACTCTCTGATATTGCCGTGTGTAGCACACAGACATCTGCAATATCTCTCTGTTCTGAAAGTGCTCTCACGTTGTACCCTCTTTGTATGGCAGTTCAAGCTTCTCAATGTTCAATGAACAGATCTCTGAGATTCTATATATATATATATATATACCAGCAAACAATCGTGTATTCACCTTAAGAAAAGGCAGGTATATTGAGTCCCACTCGCCCTTCTTTTTCCTTGTGGCGTCAGTCTCCTAACAAAACTCTCCACCGTCTATGTTTGCTGTATTCAATCCCATGTATATCTGCCTCACATACATCCGTATATTAACTCTCTGAAGAGACTGTGCACGTCTCTCTCTTCATACAGTCGGTGCCACTGCCTTATCAGAGTCCTCACCAACTACAACCACATGCAAAAGTCCTATGCTATATGCAGCGTGTAGGTGTAGTCTCAAAGGAAACTAAAGTCCTACCATGTGTAGAGTTCTTGGTTAACTAAAGTTCCAGTGACTTGGTTAATGTGCAAGATCAAACAATCACTTAACCTCCAACAAAACTGATTGTGGTCCCATGAACATGGGCCCATTGATGTTGGTTTGAGCCACGCCCAACATTAATTAATTCTAATAATTGCAGCCATTAATTGTCTGAGTTGCTCGGCTAAGGCCTGCACAAGGCCCGGCTTTTGAACTGTTACTCGGTGACTGTGAATTCTTGGCCTGCACAGCAGCAAACAGCCACTGCAAACCAGTCAGCTCAGAAACTGTTGAAACTGGGTCTGCAATACCATCGAAAAACTGTTTGATCTGGGCCTACAGTTTAGCACCTGATTCTGATAAAATGGCCCAATAATTCAGTCCAGTTACTGCTGCAAACGGCCCTGCAACCCAGGCCTGAACATTGAGTCAAACAGGCCGTCTAAACAGACCTGCAATCAGCCCATTGGCCAGTGGAAACAATTACTCTTAATTTGAATTCAAAACTATAGTCCTAAATCAAATAAACTAATCTTAAGAAACTAAAGCTCAGCCAATGTGCTTGCTGTTCACAGTCCCACCGACTTTGTATCCAATTGGCTTTGGGATTCTTTAGGATTTATGATAATGTTGGGGATTAATTCAAAATTTGAATGATTAACTCAAATTTGAATTGAATCGGCCATGTGAAAAAACAAGGACTGCTTGTCCGTGCAGTATTCTTGGACCTCTTAGCAGTTTATTGGGCTTCGGCCTAATTACGGGTCCAATATACCAAATCCTTCAATTCAAAGCCCGCACATGTCAAATTGCTCACTCACCCGCCTAGAAAGTTTTTTACCCGGTCACAGGTGCCCACATCAGAAGGTGAGGGAGGAATCCTCCTTACCAAAGTGACAAATACCGTTCTCGGGATATTAAACGGCAATTTGTAATAACGAGATATTTTTAAATTCTCGAATTTTTATCGAGAATTTAACGGGAAAATCTTGAGGAAATTATTATATTTAAAAAATAAAAAAATAGAATAAATAAAAAAAATAATGAAAGAAAAATGGTATAGGGAATTTACTGGGAATTTATCGGGAATTTACCGGGATATTATCGCGTTATTAACGTTTATCACGTTTTTAACGCGATTTTATAAGGAATTTACCGGAAATTTATCGTCGTGGCGATAAAAACGCGTTTTTAACGCGGTAATGGTATTTTGCTGATAAAAACGCGGTAAATTTGAAAATACCGCCGATATTTGTAACAAGGCTCCTTACTAAGGTAGAATGGAAGTGAGAAGGCCCATAAATATGCAGTTCCAAAAGTCGGAATGTTATTTAGAGTAGATAAAAAACAAAAAACAAAAAACACTCTTTTAACTTTTTTAATACTCCCTCTGTCCAAAAATACTTGTACTATTCCAGAATTTTTTATTTCTTAAGAATAAAGTAAATATAGCTTTGATTTAATTGAAAAATAAAAGAATATGACAAGTAATTTGGGACAATTTCAAAATTCATATAAAACAAGTATTTTAGTACAAAATGAGTAGTAAAGATAAATGAAAGATTACCAAATTTAATCCATTCTCACATTATGTTTCAAAATTTAATCTTATACTTCGAAAATTTAATTATTATTTCTATAAATTATCTCAAAAGTGTCATTTATCAAATAGGGAATTCCATAATCCTTTTATCTATTTGATTGTTTCAAAAAATGGCCGATTTGCATTAGGGTGATCTGCGTGGACAAAAGCCAATAAGGTCAATATGCCTAAAAATTGACTATTTTTTAAATTTATGATGTCATGAGATCAAAGCCACCTTAGTTCACTATTTATTATTTACAAAATATAAGATAGTATTATCTTTAGAAAAAAAATTATTTTTCAAAAGGAGCTGATATTAGCTGATGCACTTATTCGGTCCGGTAAAATAAATACATTTTACCCGACCATTTTTTCAAAAAATGAATTATATACCATATTCAACATATTCTATTTTTTATAATATGGATATCTCTACTTCACGTTGGGGGCGAGATTAATTCTGCAAACATGTGTGAACCTCTCAATCACGCCAACTTCTTTGTCATATAATCAAATTTAAAAAAAAAAATGACCACATAAGTTTTTTAAATTTTTTTAAAATTAATAGACGAGGGTTCTAATAAGGGAGACATTCCTAAGTCGATTTATTTATTAAAGAAATTATATTTTTTTAATAATACGAATATCTTCGTCCTACATTGTAGGTGAGAATTTGTCCATAAATTTTCCATTATCAGTAATAATTCTTTCTTAAAATGCAATTAAATGTCACTCAGTAATAATTATTTCTATTTTGAAATTTCTCTGCTCAAGGGTCTTAGCTATTCCACACGAAACACGGCAAGCATGTGGCGGACTCATCCCTTATGCTGACTTCCACGAGCGTGGATTAGGTACAGAGGATGAGATAGTGGTTGTATTTACAAAGAAAATTCTCGCCAAACTTCTGTCTTCTTTCCATTTAGATATAATATCTTTTAAATATTTATATAAGTCAAAAATATTTTATAAAAATATAAAGAATAATTTTATAAAACTTAAACTCTATCTAATCTTTTTGACCTTACGATTTTAGATTTTATTGAAAATTTAATTGCTATAAAATTATTAATTTTTGATTGATTAGATTGAAGAGTTATTTCTAAATTATGTCATTTATAAAGTTCTCTATCAATTATATGATAAATATGTTCAAAATGAGTGCCCAATCTTGTCGCCCTCGGGTAACAAGCGACATTGATTTAGCGACATTGATTTCTTTTTTTTCACTCGTGTCTAGTGAAATAGTATACTAATGTCTCTTATTCTAAAAAATTCTAATTAAATCTCTCAATTCTCTAACTTTACCTTCTTTTGTTGTATGGTATTTATTTTTCTTTTTTAATTTAGAATGGTTTCACTTTATCAGCGTTGAGTCGTTTATATGGTTGTGACCATTGAGTTACAAGATCACTTCAAGATGGAGTTATGGTGGTGTTAAAGACTTTAACAATATTTTTTATTGTGTTAATCTGTATTTTATTTTATATGAAACTAGTGTGAACACGTGCTTTGCACATGAGTTCATAAAAAACTAAAAGATTTTGAACTTATCTTCATTTAATTGAATGATATATTGAAAAATTGGATGGCCATTTAGACACTTCATTTTTTTCTTAAAAGACACCCCATTTCAAACTTTTATGCGAAATTATTATTTTGCTCCTCAATTTTGTATAGAGGAATTGTCTTTTTAAAAAATTGAGGGACAAAATGGTCATTTTTACACAATATTTTGAAATAGAGTTTCTGTTAAAAAAAAAAGTAGGGTGTTTAAATGGCCACCCAAATTAAAATATACACTTTACAATCTAAAAAACCCTAAGGGTAGTGACTGGTACTCTAGGAAATATGTTTATTTTTCCTACTTATATAGAAAACTTCCAACAAAGAGGAAAGAAGAAAAATAGAAATTTCTAATTCAAGACCCACTGCAAATCCAGCCAAACTCTAAAATGATTAAATAAATTGAGTTATAAAACTTACTTCCACTAAAATGTAAACTGTATTTGTAGGTGTTGAAAGTAGCACGATATGATACTAAATCAAGTTCCTCGTTAAATGATTATAATTTAATAAAATAAGGAATAATAGTTTTTTGAAGAAATACTATTAAATAAAAATAAGAAATAGATATGATTGAAAATAGTTAAACTATACTTAATTTCCTACATATATATATACCTACACATCTTATTCATTTTAATGTCAATGATTAGCTTAATAAATAAATTTTGGTCATATCTTTTTATTTTAATAGATAATTTGACCTAATTAGGAGACTATAAATGAATAGACATCACCAATCTGATGGTTTCCATATTATGTGCATATCACGCCCCGGTCCCAAAAATGGCACGTGACGCAGATCAAAATTTTCTTTTCCAAAATTTTTCATATAAAGTAACAAATATCGTATATGGGAACTCACACAAATGAGTAGAGTATATATATATATATATATATATATATATATATATATTTGTATTAGTCTAAAAGGGTAAAGTCTCCTACCGAAATTTTGGCAGAGTCTTCCCTGAAACATGAACAGTTGGGTCTATGATGACCTCTACAAAAATATAATCACCTGCTCAATGTTTACATATTACAACATACTTGACTCTATTCACCAAATATTAAATGCCCCACACTTCAAATCTTAACAGGAGTTCCCATAATAACATTCATACCTTCATAGTCATTAAACATGGTTTATAGAATAATTACATCAATATTACATATAACCATGTAGAGCAAAATATCAAAATCTATAAATTGCAGTGTGCATGGAAAGCAACTAGCAGTATAAACTAAGGTCGTCCCCTTGGTCCCTCGGACCCCGTCTGAGCGATAGTACCTGCAGTGCAAGGAGGTGAGCATCCACAAGCTCAATGAGGAAATCCATGCATGCTACACACACACACCCCCTTATGATGGTGTATAAAATGGAATATAGATACAGTTATGCAAGACACAATGTTATCTAGTCATCCATTGGGAACCAAGTCCTCAACGAAATACTGGTGTATAATAAGAGAATCAATATCATAAATAAACCACGACCCCTAGCAAGACTTAGGGTCCATGACTTACTAAGCGGGAGACTCATGACTAGCGTGACTGTGTTTACCTCGCCCTGCATCCCTTTACCTCATGGGTGATTCAGTCGAGCTTAAAGGCGGTCGGAACGCATCTAACGAAGCTAGTACCACTCATATGGAGATAAAGAGTATCTAGCTCTGCGCAACCTCGTACAAGTGTGTGGAAAAGTCATAAGAGTACCCTACAGTGTCCACCCGTAGGAGGTTCACCTTACGACATCAACCACACGGGACCAAGTCTCCGTGGAAAAATATCACTATTTTGATAAAATTCACTTAATAGTCTTCATATATGCTCTTTACCAACTTATCCCAGATAATTAGATCATTACAGTATTAGGATTTTCAAAAAGGGAAATGGTAAAATCTCATCACCCTTAGACCGAATCGCACATCTTTTATTTGTAGTGGACACAAATCCACTTTACCCCATTTTTCATACTTCCTCTTAAGATTAACTCAACTAATCGAATAGAGCATAGAAGAGACAACTTTTACATTGTGACATAAATAAGTTATTCATACATTGAGATCTTACATTGTTAAGATAACATGCATAGTTTATTCCATACAATTCCATACCTTATTCAATTCTCATATTCATGTTTGACCATGGGAAAAACGACAACAATATAGGACTGATTAATTGAATTTATGAGAGTGTCTATCCTTGCACATAATCCAATTACAATCAATCCCCAACAAATAAATACCATATTTGGTCATCAACCTTCTTACCATATCAAATCATAACCCAATTCTTCTCACCTCAACCCAAAGGATTTCACAACAACCATGTTTCCCAAATTCATTCATACACTACATAAAACACAATGGAGATTTCATTCAATACATGTAATGCAATATAGAATTCATATATGTTTATACATCCCATTTATCATTCATAATATACTAATTAAATCTTGTCATGCATATACTCATGAGAACATCTCAAATAATTTTAATAACTCAAATTTATTCTCCAATCATTTAAATAAATAGTGTAGCATTCCTCACCTTAACCTTTTATGAAGAGCCGGGTTGATTTTAGACTTGATCGCTCCCGGGGTTCGGATTAGAAGGCTCTAATCAACTTAAGAACACAGATAAAGTCCATTTAGTTCATGTATTGATCCCTATTTTGAGTTTAAAATAAAACCCCCAAATTTCCCAAACTCTATCATCTTCTTTTGGTCTCCAAACCCATTTCCAACAAGATTTATGCCCAAGCAAATCCCCAAATTGGAAAACCCCCAATATTTTCCATGGAGTTTTCTCCAAATATGGCCCTATAGCCATCACCAACTCCAATCTCACTTGATTTCATAAAAACCTCATCAACATAGAGGAAATGGAGTAGAAAGTAAAGAAAACCTTACCTTTGAGATAAGAAAATCGGCTCCAAAGGAAGCTTGGGATGAGAGCTCTTCAAATCTCAGCTATGCACGGGCATAAAAATCAAGTGGGAAAGGTAGGAAGAAGACATGAGGATCGGCTGGGAGGGTTTTCTTGGAACCGTTCGAGAAAGGAGGGATGAATGAGAGAAACGGCAACAACACTTGGGTTGGGGTTTCTAATACCCCAACTTAAGCTGTGGTGTCGGTCGACTCGACAAACAGGGTCGATCGACCCGACACTGTGCACAACTCAAAAAATTTATTTATTTATTCTAATTTAATTTTTTTTTTTTTACTCAATCTCAGTTGGGGTGCTTTCTTAAGGTCACGCGTACCCTGACGGGACCCACATGTGACCCTCACACTACACACACGTGTAACCCTTATTATTACATCATAAATTTATTAATCTGAAGGACCGGGCCATTACTGTAATACCCTGCCCCAGATTAGGCGTGTTTTAGCTTAATAATTTTGTTTAACTGGTTAATCTCGAAGATTTTGGTTAGGGCTTCGAGGAAAGCCCAGGTTTGGTCCGATCTGAACCCGAAAACTCAGTGATCCGGCTAGTCGAGCTAGAGGGGCATTTTGGTAATTTACCACTTGTTGTGTATATTTATATAAATATTGTTGATATGTGTATAATATTGGTGGATAATATTCTCCTTGATAAAGGATTTGCATTTCTGATTTTAAAATGAATTTATTTTCAGAAAATGGTATTTAAATCCCGCCCGTCAAAACCCCGAAAGGGGGTATTAATTATTTTAAAGGGTTTTGAAAATGAAATAAAATTTAAAATTAGTATTTTATGGTAGACCATTTTAAGAATGGTCTAGATATTTCATTTCATCTCAAAATAATGTTTCTAAATTGTTTATTTTAACAATTCTTTATTTAAGTAAATAGTGTAAATTTATGGTTTTTATTTAAATAAATGGTTTTTAATAAGAGTTAAATTCCAAAATTTTATGGTGATTAAGATTTTTAAAACCCAACCTATCTGTGAGGTTGGATCAAAATTTTTGAGCCTCTAAAAACATGTTTTAGTTAAAAATCAGATTTTTATTAAAACTAGGGCCTTTTTGCAAAAATGGAAAATGGGAGGGCTGATTTGCAAAACCTGCAGTATACTGTAGCAGCTTCAGCGGCATGCCCGCATGCGCTGCTGCTCCTCGATTTTCGACGATGATGATTTCGTCATCCCATCCCATCCCCGGATTTCCGGCCGAAAACCTATATAAACCGGCTTAGTCTTCAGTTTTCACTCCCACCAATTTCTTCTCTCCCTCTCTGCTCTTGCCGTTTGAAAACCCTTTCTTTTTCTCTGTTTCCCTGATTTTTCAACAGTGAGCTTTTTGGGGAAAAAATTTTCAAAGACCAGATTTCAGCCCAGAAATTCAATCCAAGGTAACTACTGCATTCCCCTTTCAATTTCGATCAGTTTTGAATAAAAAAAATTTGAGTTTGGCTCTGTTTTCAGTGAGAAAAATTATTTCAAAATTTAGAAAAAATTCTAAGGTTCCTCGTATCAGTGAGCTTCCGGTGCTAAGATCGGATGGCTTACTGAGTTTCAAAGCTCCAAACCTCTCCCTATGGAAAGAGGACTCCCGGAGGAATCCATCGGACCGGTCAGATGTAAAAATCGAGTCCAGAAAATCCCCCTTTTCCCAAGTTCGGTTTTACTGTTCCCGGTTGTTCACTGTCTGTTGCAGACAGTGAACGGGGGAGGAAGAAGAAGAAGAAAAAAAAATATAAATTTATTTGATATTATTGTTGCTGTGCTTTTAAATGTTGGTTCCCATTGGAAAAAAAAAAAGAATAAATAATTAAATATTATTATTTTATTCAAAAAAAAATTTATTTGATATTATTGTTGCTTGTGCTTTTTAATGTTGGTTCCCATTGGAAAAAAAAAATGAATAAATAAGTGAATAAATAAATATTATTATTTTATTCCAAAAAAAAAATTATTATTTTGTTAGATTATGTGATGTGATGATTAGTACCCCTTTTTGTTAATTAAAATTGTACTAACTCTCTTTTCTTATTACTTATAGTGTAAATACTATTTTATCCGCTTCCAGGCTGACCCTATTGGTCGGGCACTGAGTGATTCACTTTCAGGCCGACGCTATATAGTCGGGCACTGGGTAACCTCGAGGCCTACTCAAAATGTCAGATCTGGTCCTATCGAGAAGACAACCGAGAAATGACCCGAGGATCTAGACCTAACTCAATAAGTCAATCTGGTCAATGCCCAGAAGACAATATGAGTTTGGACTGAGCCCCTTTTTATTTATTATTATGTTGTGGATTATGATAATTTAAAAAGGATAGAAACCCAGTAGGAGACTCAATTCCATATACCTCGGATATTTTGTGGGAAAACGTGTGATTTCCAAATACTACGTATGTGTACGTATCTGTTATGTATATTGATTGTGTACTTATGTGTTGTTTGAACAGAGACCGCTTAAACCACACATAACAATGAGGGAACTTAACTCTACAAATTTTGTAAACAGGTTTTTATTGAGCAATGAGTGGTTTCAATTTTGATGAACCCACCCATATGCCTATACACGATGCACTATGGTAAGAGTGTTGATGTTGATTGTGATATTACGATGTTGATCGTATGAGTATGAAAGACTGCTTCCACGTACCTGGGCTATTGAACCAATATCGGCCATATGAGATATAGTTTATGTCTACTGGACCATGGGCGGACCATGCTGTAGTGTTACGGTGGATAATGGCAGTGATTGATGATGTTGATGTATTTCTTAAGATTATGCTTATTGTTATCAAGCATGTGATATTATTGAACTGTTACTAACCTGTTTTATATTTACTTAATTTGCATTGTTATATTTCCTTCACTGGGCTAGTTAGCTCACACCACTCACCTTTCAGGCGATGAACCCGATGAGGAGGACCCTCTCTTTCAGGCTTAGAGCGATTAAGCTAAAGCAGTGTTTTGGGATTCCCCCGGAGGGGAATGCCCAGATCCATTTCTGTTGGTTCTTGGAACCGTTGACTTTTATTAAGTACCGGATGCGGTACTTAATTTGTGTTAATTTGATGTAATAGGCTATGTTGCATTTGTAGTGATTTGAGACAATGTTTTGCATGTTGAAATCAATGGTTGATTTGCTTATGCTATGTGTTGATGTTTTTAATGTCTATTTTATGGGGTAGGCATATGGTACATGTTTGAGTCCACATGATGGGCTCATGTGTGACCCTTGGGCCCAACTGTTGATCCGGCCCAATTAGATTGCGTATGCTTATGGTTTAGTTTACTTATCAAAAAAAAAAAAAAAACAGTCGCGTTCCGGGCCCACCCTTCGGGTCTGGGCGTGACAATTACAGTGCAACACATCTAATTGTTTGAAGTTTATATTCATTTCATAAGTACTTTTACTATATATCATTAAAAAACCTTTTTAATCAAATAAAAAATAATTCAGTTCAGACTGAATTCAGAATATACTCGAACTAATGAGTTGAATTGATTTTAAAATAGGGGTTAAAACTGTGTATAGCTGATATGGGCGACCACTGCACCTATACCGATACGGTTTCTCTCTCCACCGAATTTTAGTTTTTTAATTTTTTCGAGAAATTTTGGAAAAATTACAAAAAGTTTAGAAAATTATGGACTTCATTTCTATATAATTGTATCATTATTTAAGAGACATTTAGTCATTAAAATGGGGTTTCGAATTATGAAATCGAGATTTTCAAATATTTTAAATTTTTTAGAAAAATAGACAAAAATACCATAAAAATGGAAAACAAATTGTAGTAATTTTCTATGAAGATATTGATCTAGTTAATTAGTACGAATAAATATATTGTAAAAAATTCACTTGAGTATTGAATACTTTTTTGTAAAAATAAGAAAAGAAGGAGATTCAAATGAAAATAATCTCTTTTTTTTTAGCAGTAACAGAAAAATTTATTAAAACAGAAAGGGAGTACAAAGAGAAAAAATAAACACAAAGGCCTAAAAGCATTAGACCTAAACAAGAAGAAGTAACCAAAGAAATCAAATAAAAAAGATTCCTTCCACAAGATTGTCAACAACCAATTTGGCAAAAAAATCTGCCACGTCATTAGCCGAGCGTCCGACTTTGGAGAATGATACTTTCAATCCTTTGACCAAATCCCTCACCTCCCGGACCACCTTGGCCAATCTCCATGGTGGATGCCTCAACCCCAATGCCCATTTGAGTGCATTTGTTGAATCCCCTTCAATGATTAAATTACCCTGCCCGTGGATGACTAAAGCTCTCTTAATACTAAGGATTTCCACCTCGTTAGACTCCTTAACTCCCACCGACTCATTAAACATTATGGAAGTCTCGCCCCTGTAATCTCTAAGAACTCCTCCAATCCTAGTTGGACCCGGCCCCTTGAAGCCCCGTCATAATTAAATTTCATGGTACCCTGTTGTGGTGGCCCTCACTTATTTTTCTGCTTTACCTTTTTATTTTGAAAACTCATACAACCATCCCAAGAAAGAATAAGATCATTGATTTTGAGACCCTTGAAGTTTGGATCTGCCAACAACCAAACAAACCATCTCCACTTTGCAATATAAAATAAATCATTTTCATTGGTGGATGAGCCTTCAAATATTTGTGCATTTCTTTCATTGCACAAAGTCCACAAGATGACGGCCGGGATTGTCTGCTAAGCAATTTTCAGTCTAGGTTTCAACCTTGGAAGGGTCCAAACTTCCAATGATTCAACCACCGAAGAAGCGAAAACCCAAGGAAAACCCAAAAAGTTAATAAATTTAATCCACAATCCATAAGCCCAAGCACAATTAAGAAAAAAGTGATCCGCGTCCTCTTGAGCAAGTTCGCAAAAGCAACATTTGAGATCACTTTCATTGTTGAGAAATCCTCTCCTTTTCAATTTTGTAAAAATTTGAACCCTAGGTGGATTTGAATTTCATGTTTTAAAATAGCTAGAAATAAGGAATAAAAGATATAGTGTCTTAAAAATGTGTATACCAGAAATGTCAAGAAATGTCAAGTCGATTTTGAAAGAATAAGATAAAAAATTATGATCAGTATGAATTGAGTTAAGCAAATTGAAAATATTTGTACTTAAGAAATTAAATAAGTGAAATGGACAAACAAATGCTTAGGTGGATTAGACCTTAAATTCAAAGGAGATGTGTACCTGAGGCCATGAGTGAGATGGAAACGCCGTATTTTCGAGGATTGGGGCCCGTCAAGAGAGATACTGTCGTAGGGACTCCAAGCAATGCATTTAAGGACCTTTTTGTGAAGAGTATTCTTTTATAATAAAAATCAATCATACGCTCATAATAGTTAAAACCATGGTTTCCCACATATAAATTCAAAAAAAAAGGTAGATAAAATGAAATAGTATAAAAAAAGAAATCCTCACGGTCATTCACGAAACTAGACACATTAAATCCAATTTAAACAAAATCATACATAAATTTCATTTAACCAAAAAAGTTTCATGAAAAAATTGTAAAAAACATTTTCAAAAATGCAACATACAAATTAACACCTACATTACACTAAGAATTGGATGACTAAATGAAAACAATAACTTATTTTCAATAACCCCCAATTTCCTCTTAGACCAAAAAATCATATTAAAATAAAAAATTAAAAACAAATGCATGAGATATAAACATCATATTAGTCTCTTAATTACTCTATCCAAACTGTATTTGATATTTAAAATACACTCAAACTAATTTAACTCATTTAATAGGACTCAAACCCGATTAAAAATACAGAATAATCAAAGTCAAATGAAATGAGTGTATAAGACTACAAGGGCGACTCGGTCTAAACTGAACGTGCCCTCGTGTTTCTATTCTCCATTCAAACGTCTCGTCCACTTGCGTATGTCCTTTCCCCAGGCTGAATAAAAAACTAGAGGAGTGACGAGTCCCTTTTGGCAGCAGCGAATTCCAACCCACTGCTGCCCATTCTTTCTTCCTTGGGCCAACGAAACCGCGTGGTAACTGCAAAGAAATCCATGTTTCCTTTATTCATTTATAAAGCAAATGAAAGAGACGACCCTCTGCACAGAGAATACACACCCATCCCTCTCTCCCTCTCTCTCTCTTTCAGTCCTGTTAAGAAATGGGCAGACGTTGGTTCAAGAAGATGAGGAAGGAGTCGTGGTCTTGGCCATGGCGGCGATTAAACCCATCTACCTTGCGCTGGGAACGCCTCCACTTTCAGCTCTCCATCTTCGACTACATCCTCTTCAAAATCCTCTCCCTCTTAGAAGCCATCTACCTCGTCTTGGCTGTATGCGTCTTCTACCTCCGCTTCGGCTGTCGCTTTTGACGTCCAAAGCTCTGTCCCCTTATTTTTTTTCATTCTTTTTTTACTCTTTTGCCCCTAATTCTTTTGTTTAACACCCATAATGTCCTGTTCTGTCCCGTAATAGAAAAGAAATTGTTCTTCCTATAGAAATAACCAAATAAGAATTGGATCCACTCAGTTCCACATCCCAATCTTCTGTAAGAGAGGAAAAAAGGGCAGCAGAATCCAATACATAAAAAAAAAAAATTCATTTTTCTTTAATTCTTTTACCATTTTGCCCCTAATGTTTTCTCTATCACACACAAATCCTTTCCTGCCTAGACTAAAAGCTGCTTGTGACAGATCCCAATTTTCTGAATTAAGAGAAAGAAGAAGAAGGGAAAGCATGGAGATTGGGACGCCCTACCCGAAACCCATAAATCCGGCCCAAACCCGCGTGGGTTGGATCGGACTGGGCGTCATGGGCGGCGCCATGGCGGCCAGGATCCGAGCCGCTGGCTACGCCTTAACCATCTACTTGCGCAACCGCTCAAAAGCGCTTGAGCTGCAGGGCCGTGGTGCCAGTCTAGCCGGCTCCCCGGCCGACGTAGCCCGTGCTAGCGACGTCGTCTTCACGATGGTTGGTCACCCCTCCGACGTCAGATCCGTCGTCCTCGGCGACACCGGTGTCTTATCCGGCCTACGCCCCGGCGGCGTCACTGTCGACTCTACCAGCAGCCATCCTGCCCTTGCCCGCTCCATCGCTGCTGCCGCACAGGAGAGGGGTTGTTGGGCAGTTGATGCGCCGGTCTCAGGCGGCGATGTTGGGGCTAGAGAGGGGAAGTTGGCGATTCTTGCAGGCGGGGACCCGGGTGTCGTGCAGTGGCTGTCGCCTCTGTTTGACTTGATGGGGAAGGCGACATATGTGGGCGGCCCTGGGTGTGGGCAGAGCTGCAAGATTGCGAACCAGATCGCCGTAGGAGGGAGCATTCTGGGATTGAGTGAAGGATTGGTGTTTGCAGAGCGAGTGGGGCTGGAAACGAAGCAGTTCCTGCGAGCGGTGGCGGGCGGCGCAGCTGGATCGAAGGTGATGGAGCTGTTTGGGGAAAGGATGATTGGGAGGGATTTCAAGCCAGGTGGGTTTGCTGAGTATATGGTGAAGGATTTAGGAATGGCATTGGATGGTGGTGAGGATGGAAATGGTAATGGTAATGGTGGGTCTGCAGTCTTACCTGGGGCTGCCTTGTGCAAGCAGCTATATCTGAGTATGGTGGCTAATGGAGACGGGAAATTGGGAACTCAAGGACTTATTAATGTAATAGAGAAGATTAATGGCAAGTGAAGTCTGTTCAATTCTCATTGTCTGTGTACAGTTCTCTTGTAATTTCGTTTTCTTTTGTTGATAGAGCAGAGAGCATCCTTCTTTCTCCTTTGTTCACTGCTATCTTTTGGGATTGAAGCAGGGCTAAATTGGCATTGGTATCATCCATGAATGAAGTTGTCTTAAATTATTTGCTGTGAATCACTTTTTTATACATTAGTCTCAACTTTAAATCAGTGCAATTAGATTTAGCAAGGCGAGTCTTTCATTAAATGGGAGTCTTCTCTTCGATTCTCATTTCATTCGAGAGACCAATCTTTGTATAGTTATATGGTGTGTGGATATGAAAGTTTAGAGAAACACATATTAGTCGGGTGCTCTGAAAGATTTGAAGACTTTGATAATAAAAAATTATTATCAATTTTTTATTTTGAATTTAGATAACATATGAATTCTATAGCTCTTAATTGGAAGATTTTATCACAGTGGATAATTTCCCTTTTATAAGTTAGTCCATTGGTTTTTAACCATCAATGACTTTAATAGCACTTAAAGATAACTACGATGTGATGAATTATGAATTTAATTGACTAGTTAAAAATAATGTCACAAATATTGGCTCTCAAGACGTTATTAGCTCCAATTAATATTGGAAATTTTTTAAAATCTTATGTACAATTGAAATAATCATTAATAAATTTGTGATTTAAGTACAAATATACTATAAGAAAAATAATAAATAATAAGGCAAATGTCTTCTACTTTATAATTTCCTCTCCTTTGGACTTCACCGTGCACGAATGGAAGACTTGTACATGTCATTAGGCTTACGTGGAACTCTCTCATTAATTGTAGTTTTATTTCCTCTTTTTTTCTCATTGGTCGTAAAGGTAGCTTAGAAGGAGTAGGCTAGGGCTTCCCACGCCAACCCTCCTCTTTTCCCACTTGTGCCATGCCAACTATGGTTGGTTTAGCTTAGGTTAAGTTCTCTCCCAAGGCCTATAATTAGATGCCGTGGGTGTGGTTTGAAGCATCAAAATTTGGTTCGAAGCTAGGTCATGTTTGGAAGATCTTAGTGAGGACTTTAAGGTATCTTGTAAGAACCTTCTGATTTCTAGTTTTTAAAGTTAATTGAATTAAGTTTTTGTTTGCATTTCCACTTTCAATTAAGCATTTGAGATTCTAAAATTTCATTGGTTTCTTGGAATTGGATGTTCTTAATTTAATTCGATTAAGCTTGAAACTAGTTTTCATTATAAACTAATATCACTAAAAATTGTTAGTAGCAATGTCTTTGGTTTAGATCCATTTTGAACACAAGTTTGTTTAGCCTGTTTATTTCTTCTAACACTAAGAAAGATTTGTTTACTATTGTAGTCATAACCAAGCTAATATAGCTAATGCAAACAAACGAACAAATAATGGCAAGTCTAGGCATTTGCGAAAAAGACAAAATATTGTTCGATAATGAATAAAAAATGGGATGATTGTCATTAATTTTGTTAGGTCTAAAGACAAGCTAGCGAATCATTTAAATAAAGATTTGTTAAAGATGTATCATGTATTTTATCTTTTGGGTAGTTTTGTCATTTTACCTTTTTCTAATTAGATTCTCATTAAGGTTATGTCTATATAATACCTCTTGTATTTTATTATAGAATTATTGAATATGAAGAATCTTTCATGGTATCGTGAGCAAGGTTCTAGCATCCCTAATCCATTAGTTACCTTCCTGCATCTTCTTCTTTTGCTTTTGAATTCTTGCAGTACCATCTTGCAGCATCATCTTCCAGCAAACTTCTGTTCTCTCCCTTCAGATTTCCTTCTTGTCCTACATAGCCCTTTGCTTGTGTGTGCATCTCTTCTGTTTGCTTGGCTGCTGCACTCGATTTTTTTTCTTTTGTTCTCTCAAATTTGTAGGCCGCCGTCCTCATCAAATCTTCTAAGGCTCTCTGCAGGGCCGAATGATTTTGCTGTTCAGTTCTTTGCTGCGTTGATCTGCATTAGCTACATAAATCTTGTTGCAAACAGATCTGAGTTTCTGTCTTCATCACCAATCCTTGCAACCAAATCTGCTTGCTGCCCAAGTCCCTCTGTCCCTGCTCTTTCCCATCGTCATATGCACCAGATCCATTCCGATTTGTCCACTGCCCAACCACTATTAGATGTGATATTTGGTATTGGCTCTCTATTAACGTCTCTTGCTGCCTTCTCTTCCACTTATGGGTTTTTTCAGCACCCCTCTTTCCTGTTTTGTTCTAGTCACTTGTAATACCCTGCCCCGGATTAAGCGTAGTTTACCTCGTTAATCGTGTTTTAACCGGTTGATCTCAAGGTTTTCAGTCAGGGCTTTGAGGAAAGGCCAAGCGAGACCCAATCCGAGCTCGTAAGCTCAGTGATCCAGCCCATTCAGCTGGAGGGGTATTTTGGTAATTTTACCGTTTGTCGTGTAAATTTTCATAAATGGTGTGATTTGGTGATTGTCATTGATTGATAATACTCTCCTTATCGAATGATTTGCATTTCTAAGTTTAAAATGATTTAATTTTCTGAAAATGATATTTAAATATCGCCCGTCGGAATCCCAAAGAGAAGTTTTAATTATTTTAAATAATTTCGGGAAAGAGATAAATTTTGAAAATGGTATTGGGTGTTAGACCATTTTAAGAATGATCTAGATATTTCATTTCACTTGAAAATGAGATTTACAAATTAGTTATTTTTACATTAGTTTAATTAAGTAATTATAGATAAAATATGATTTTTGTTTAAATCAAGGGTTTTTAATGAGAGATAATTCATGAAATTTTTATGGTGACCTAAGTTTTAAAAACCCAACCCATCTGTAAGGTTGGATCTGATTTTGGAGTTTTAAATTTATTATTTGTAGTTTAAAAATCAGTTTTTATGAAAAATAGGACCTTCCTGCAAAATTGATTTTTGCCTGAGGGCTGATCTGCAAACCGGAGGATTTTCCTGCCTACACCATGCAGGCGTGTACACTGCTGATCGGCCGGATTTCCGGCCATCATTCAGATCTTCCGTCTCATCCCATCGAGCAGCAAGTTTTCCGGCCCTTCTTACCGTTGAATCATGAGTCCTGGCCGTCCCTTCCCATCGCTGCTGCTGTTTGTGCAGCTGATTTCTGGCGTCTCTCTTGAGCTGAATTTCCTATAAATTCAAGCCTCTTGGATCGGTTTCAACTCCTAGCAAATCCTTTGCATTTCCCTTCTCCCTCTCTGTTCTGTTCTCTGATTTTCCAACCGAGACCGAGAAACCTGCAGACCGAACCTCTCTGTTTAAGCTGCTGTTTTTAAATAACAGTAAGCTTAGAGGAAGAATTTCAAAAATCTAAATTTCAAACCAGGAATCAAAACCAAGGTATCCATTGCATTCCTTTTTAAATTATAACCGATTTTAGAATCAAACAAAACCAAAATTGACCATGTTTTGATTAAGAAAAACAAGTTTTAAATTTTAAGGAAAACCATGGGTTTTATGTACCCGTGAGGATCTACCCTTAAAATCGGATGGCCCTTTGAGCTTTTGAGCTCCAAACCAATCCCTGTGTAAAGAGGACTCCCAGAGGAGTCCATCAAACCAGACCGATGTGAAAAACGAATCCGAGAAGCCCTCCCTTCTTGGAATCGTATTTCACTGTTCATCCGCCGTCACTGTCTGCTGGTGCAGACAGTTGAGGAAGACGACTCTCGGAAGGTCCGAGAGCCGTTCTTCGGAAGGTCCGAACCTTCGGACGGTCTGACCCTCGGACGTTCCGAGCTTCACCCCGAAGCCCAGCACGCCCGAGGCGAACCTGACCCTTCGGACGCACCGAGCCGAGCTCGGAAGGACCGAGCCCAGTTCGGAAGGACCGTCAGCCTTCGGACGTTCCGAGCTTCAACCCGAAGCCCAGACCGCCCGAGGCGAGCCAGACTCCTTTCGGAAGGACCGAGCCAGCTCGGAAGGACCGAGCCAGCCCGGAAGATCCGAACATCTTCGGAAGGTCCGAGACATGACTTCGGACTTTCCGAGCCTTATAGCCCCACCGAGACTTGTGTTTTCAGTTTTTCCTGTTCGGATTGACTTCGGACGGTCCGAGACCCAGTCTTCGGACGATCCGAAGTCAGGCCCCAGGTTCCGAGGCCAGAGACCCAGTTTAGAGGGTTCAGATGATCCGAAGACACTATACCAGTTCCGAAGTGATGTTCCGAGGAACACAGTTTTAAGTGATAAATTGTTTGATTACTGTTTTAATGTTGATGATTATTTAATGTGCTTGATTATTTGTGTTGATTCTATACCCCCTCTGTTAATTAAAATTGTACTAACTCATTTTCCTCTTATTATTTATAGTGTAAATACTATTGTATACGCTTTCAGTCCGACACTAGTCGGCAACTGAGTGATTCACTTTCAGGCCGACACTATAGTCGGGCACTGAGTGACCTCGAGGCCTACTCAAAATGTCAGCTCTGGTCCATATCCAGAAGACAACGGAGAAGTGACCCGAGGATCTACACCTCACTCAATAAGTCAATCTGGTCAATGCCCAGAAGACAATATGAGTTTGGACTGAGCCCCTTATGTTTATTATATTATTATCTTGTGGATAATTTAAAAAGGATAGAAGCCAAGTAGGAGACTCATTTCCATGAACCCTGGATATTTTGTGGGAAAACGTGTGATTTCCAAATTCTACGTATATGTACGTATTTGTTATGTATATTGATTGAGCACTTGTATGTTGTTTGAACAGAGACCGCGAAACCACACGATCACGGTGAGGGAACTTAACTCTGCAAATTTTGTAAACAGGTGTTATATTGAGCAATGAGTGGTTTCGGTTTTGATGAACCCACTATGGTAAGAGTGCTGTGATGATTATGGTATTGCGATGTTGATCGTATGTGTATGTAAGACTGCTTCCACGTATCTGGGCTATTGAACCAATATCGGCCATATGAGAGATGGTTTATGTCTACTGGACCATGGGCGGACCATGCTGTCGTCAGTTGCTGACTTGAGGGTGTCAGTATCGGCTAAGTTTAAGAGCCGGAGATGTACTTGCAAGGATGTATTTTGACCGTGTCGGGACTTAATACTGGTCTCATTGTAGTCGGCAGGCGTTACGATGGATAATGGCAGTGATTGGTAGTTTGATGATGTTCTTATCTTATTTGAGATTATGCTTACTATTATCAAGCATATGATATTGAACTGTTGCTAACCTGTTTTGCTATTTACTTAATGTGCATTGTTAATTATCCTTCACTGGGCTAGTTAGCTCACACCACTCACTTTTCAGGCGATAAACCCGAGGAGGAGGACCCTCTCTTTCAGGCTTAGGTTGGCTATGCTGACGCAGTGCTTTGGGATTCCCCCAGAGGGGAATGCCCTGATCTTTTCCTGTTGGTTCTTGGAACCGTTATCTTTTATTAAGTGCCGGATGTGGTACTTAATTTATGTTTATTTGATGTACTAGGCTACGTTGCCTTTGTAATGGTTGAGACAATGTTTGATCTGTAATAATCAATGATAGTTGATTTTGATTATATTATGTGTTGATGTTGTTTATGTCTTGGTTTTTGAGGCAGGCACATGGTGCATGTTTGAGTTCACTTAACGGACTAATGTGTAACCGCTGGGCTTAACTGTTGATCCGGCCCAGCAAGAATGCTTGTGGTTTAGTTTATTTATCTTTAAAAAAAAAAAAAAAAATCAGTCGCATTCCGGGCCCACCGGTCGGGTCAGGGCGTGACATCACTGGTGCCTTTGATGCAGTTTGACCCACCGTCGACCTCTTTGGTTAAGATTAGCAGTGGTTCGGATCACCATTCTTCAACAACCCACTATTTATCTCTTTGTAGTCGTCAGAACAATTTGTTGCTCCCCCTTCTTCAGTGCTCCCAGATCGGAGATTTGCATTAGCAGCCCCTACTTGCATTGTTCTTTTACCAGTAAACATATACGACTTTGGCCCGCTAAATCAAGAGTTGTCTTGCAAACCGTGTAAGCCTGGTATTTGAAGCTCAATACCCATGGCTGGTGAACATGATGATTCTCTTTAGGCGATCACTGTCAAATTGAATGACAGTAACTATACTTATTGGGCATATGTCATGAGAAATTTTTTGATTGGCAAAAACATTTAGGGTTATATCTCTGGTGATATTGTCCCTCTCACAGTTACAAAGGCAGACAATTATGCTGAATCATTGGTTACTTGGAACACAAATAATTCAAAAATCATCACTTGGATCAATAACTCAGTTGAACTCTCTATTGGTATGCAACTTGTAAAATTCTCTTTTTTTTGAACGGTGAAAAATTTCATTAATAGAACAAAGATACAAATGTAAGAAAACAAAGATGAGGCTTAAGAGATATAGGCCTCAAAATAGCAAAAAAAACTTACACCCCATGAACCCAACATTAAAACACAGACCCAAGTAAATTATCCCCAAGGAAGGTGAAAAGTGCCCCTGGTAGTTCCATCTACACCATTTTTTGCAAAAAAATCCGTCATCCCATTAGCAGAGCGGCTGACAAGGGAGAATAAGACCTCCATTCTCGCTACCAACACCTTAATTTCCCTCATCAAAGTAGTCAGCCTCCATGGTGGACACTTCTCCCCTTTGGCCCATTTAATAGCGTTGGAGGAGTCACTCTCAATCACTAATTTAACCCCCCCTAATTCAGACCCTAAGATTAAGGCTCTCCATATACCAAGAAGTTCCACCTTATTAGATTCCTTTGACCCCACAGATTCCGAAAAGACAATGCTTATGATGCCCAAATGATCTCTAAGAACACCCCCGATCCCAGCCGGACCCGGTTTACCTCTCGAAGCACCATCCACATTAAACTTGAAGACACCACAAACAGGAGGAGACCACATGGCTCGCACCCTCTTGCTTCTCGGACGATTCATCAAGCAACCCTCCCATGCTTGGAACAAGTCATTGATTTTACAATCTCTGAATTCCTTATTAGCACAAATCCAACAACACAATCTCCACTTAGCGTTATGAAAAAATCCATTAAAATTTGACTTAATCCCTTTAAAGACCCTAAGATTTCTCTCATTCCAAACTGACCACAAAACCACGGAGGGGATTAAGTTCCAAACAATCTTTTTCCTACTTCTCAATCCAGATAGTAACCAATACTCCAAAACCCCCTCTCATGAACTAAGACAAACCCACGATACACCCAAAAGCTCCTAGAAGCAACTCCAGAGTCTCGAAGTCACTAGACAAGTAACCATAAGGTGATCGATAGATTCATCCTCCAATTCACAAAGTGGGCATTTAGCATCACCCTCTTCCGATAAGAGACCTCTTCTCCTAAGCTCCACCCTAGTTAGGATCTTCTTCTTCATGCAACACCAGACAAACATTTGGACTCTTGGGGGCGCTAGGGATTTCGATAAAATAGCCTTAGGAACTGTCAAACCTGTCAATCCTCGGGGAATTGCTTCAATTAAGGATTTAACTAAGAAGAGACCAGAAGAGTCTCCCGTCCAAACAAGCTCATCTTCACAATCTAAATCCATTAGAAATTCCTTGAGCAACATTTTAAGCTCATTCAGGCTATCAATCTCAAAACTTCTAAGATTTCTCCTAAAATAAAAAAGCCACGACCCCCCTTGATCAAACAAATCTCCCACTAGAGCGTGCCTATTCCTAGAGGCCCTAAATAATCTCGGGAAACTCTCTTTCGGAGGCATATCCCCTAACCACACATCTTCCCAAAAAAATGTCCAATTGCATTTACCAACCAAAAGGCATAAATGTTTTCTGAACAGATCCCCCACTTCCGAGTTATCCTAACAAATCCTCCAACACGCTTTAAGAGTTTGTGACCCCGATTTTTCTACTTCTTCCTCTAAACTTCACTCATTGACATTTGATGTTCCATATTTAGCCTTTAAAACTCTTACCCACAATGTATTCATTTCCTTGCCAAAACGCCAACCCCATTTACAAAGCAAAGCTTCATTCCTTAACCAAATGGGAACCATATCCAATCCACCTTTGGCCTTAAGCATTGTAACTTCCGTCCAGCCAAAGGTGAACTTTCCTTTTTTCTTCCTTATCCCCCCAAAGAAATCTTCTGAATAGTTTTTCCACTGTATTGGCCACCCCTTTAGGAATTTTGAAGAAGGATAGGAAATAAGTGGGGATATTGACTAAGACTGATTTAATAAGAGTCACTCTACCCCCCAACGAAAGGTATTTCTTATTCCACCCCATCAATGTTCTTTCTATTTTTTCTATGACTAGAGACCAAAACTTCTTGAGTCTAGAGTTACCCCCCACCGGAATCCCAAGATATATGAAGGGCAACTTACCCTCACCACAACCCACTGCATTAGCCCATTCTCTGACCTCCGAACCCTCCAATCCAACTCCTATTAAGGTGCTCTTGCCTACGTTAATCCGAGGCCCAAAAACCAATTCAAAGCATCTCAAAAAAACCCTCGAAATCCCAACACCTCCTCTTTGTTATGATCGTAGAAGAAAAGGGTATCATCAGCAAATTGTAGGTGGGTCAAAACTGGACCACCATGGCAAACCTCAAAACCTTTGATTATACCCATGTCTCTAGGTTTCAACACCAATCTGTTTAGACTTTCTCCAACCATTGTAAAGATGAAGGGCGAAAGTGGATCCCCTTGTCTCAAGCCTCTATTAGCTTCGATTGGTGAGGTCGGTGAGCCATTGACCAAAATAAAGTATTTTGTATCCTCCACGCAAGCCTTCATCCATCACCTCCATTTGCTCCCGAAGCCCATCATCTCAAACAAATACCCCACGAAGGACCAGTCCACACAGTCGTATGCCTTTCCATATCAATTTTAAACAATAAGCCTGGTTTTCTTTCTCTCTTCCTCAAGTGAACCATTTCATTTGCAATCAAGATACCATCCAAAATTTGCCTCTTTTCAATAAAGGCCCCCTGCGTATCCCCAATAACCTCTGGCAACGCTTTCTTCAACCTATCAGCTAGCACTTTAGCCAACAATTTGTAGATGCTACCTACGAGACTAATAGGTCGATAATGGGCAAGATTAGCAGGCCCCTCTCTCTTCGGAATTAAAGTAATGAAGGAATTTTTCAAACCTTTAAAAAATTTACCATTCAAATAAAACTCCGAAAAAAATCTTTGTACCAACGGGCCCATAATGTCCCAACAGGATTTGAAAAATGCAAAGTTAAAACCATCTGGGACAGGAGCTTTATCCCCATTCAAACTCTCCAAAGCTGCTGTTATGTTTTCCAAAGAAAACTCTCTCTCTTGATCCATAAAGCCAAAGCAATTTGGGATAACCTAGAAAGGTTGCATAAGCAGTCCAACTTCGCTAAGCGATATCAAATCGAGAATGACATTCGCATGGTCTGACAGGGGGATATGAGCATTCAACAGTTTTATTTGGTTATGACTCTTTTTTGGGATCAACTTCATTAACAGAACCTACAACTCTTAATTCCAACGACGTTTATTGTACTTACAAATAAGAAGGGCGGCTTGTTCAATTTTTGGTGGCTCTTCGAGATGATTTTGAAGCACTTCGGAGCTTTATTCTTCATCGTAGTCCTTTCCCTCTGTTGTTGCCATGTCATGAAGTCTTAGCTGAAGAAGTTCGCTTAAAGTCTCATTCAAGCAATGGTACTTCTCTCCATGCCTAGCCAGACCGTTTTGGCAGTACCATGCAAGTCTCCATCTCCTTCACAGACTCGATAATGCCAAGGTGGGAGAGTTGCTCCTGATTTTTGTAGTTACTGTAAGCAGAATGGTCACTGGAAGTCCCAATGTCCTGTGTTATTAAAACAACATCAACAACCAGTGCCACCACCTAAGCAGCATCACACAACCATAGTTATTCCGTCTGGGAATGAGGCCTCCCCTTCTGCTTCTTCACTTTCCACTTTTGCAGAAACTTCTTTCTTCTCATGAGCCTAATGCATTATCTATTATTTCTCCCTCTATAGGTTTGCCTCCTTCTGCTTCTTCAAGTATTTCTCTCTCCACCTGGGTCTTTGACTCAGGAGTCACTCATCATATGTCTAATGATATTTCTTTGTTTTCATCCTTATCTTCCTCATCCTCATCTATTTCTGTGCTAACTGCTAATGGTACTCCCATGCAATTAGCATGTGTTTGCTCTATTATGTCTCTCTGATGTTTATTGCATCCCTCATCTCACTTTGAATTTGATTTCTATAAGTCAGTTATGTGATTCTGGATATGTTGTTCACTTTTCTCCCACTTCGTGTTTTGTGCAGGATCCTCATTCCAAGAGACTGATTGGGACCGACCGTAGAGAATGGGGATTATATGTGTTAGAGCATCCTCGTCTTCCTGATGTCGCTGCATCTTCGATTGATTTGTCGTCATTTCATTTTAGTCCACATTCATCTAGTTTTTACTTATGGCATTCTCGTCTTGGACATGTTTTTATTTCACGTTTACAGTACTTAGTATCTACAGGAGATTTAGGAAATTTACATTGTAGTACAATTTCTAATTGCAGTGGTTGTAAATTTGAAATTTTTTCTACATTGCCTTTTAATAAAAGTTAATCGATATCTCTTGCTCCTTTTGATTTAATTCATTCTAATGTGTGGGGACCCGCTCCTATTACCACCAAAGGAGGGTCTAGATATTATGTGTCATTTATTGATGATTACTCTCGTTATTGTTGGATTTATTTGATGAAGCGACGTTCTGAATTTTTTACCATTTTCAAAATAATTCGTGCACTCATTTGTACCCAATTCTCTGCTACCATTAAATACTTTAGAGGTGATTTGGGTAGCGAATATACCTCTGGTGATTTCTCCGATTTGCTTGCCTTGGATGGAACCATTAATCAGTTTTCCTGTACTGACAATCCCGAGCAGAATGGAGTTGCGGAAAGAAAATATCGGCACATCATTGAAGCTGCTAGCTCCATGTTACTCTCTGCAACTGTTCCTAGCATCTTTTGGGGAGAAGCGGTTCTCATCGCCACTTATGTCATTAACAGAATTCCTTCTGCCATCATTTCTGAGAAATCTCCATTTGAAAGGTTATATGTTTCAATTCCTGACTATTTCTTCTTGAAAGTTTTTTGTTGTACATGCTTTGTTCTTTGTCCTCATAGTGAGAGCACAAAATTATCCCCACGCTCTACTTTGTGTGTTTTTCTTGGTTACGGTGAGGGTCAGAAGGGATATCGTTGTTATGATCCTAGTGCATAAATATTGTATGTCTCCCGTCATGTTGTTTTTCTTGAACATATTCCTTTCTATTCTATTCCCTCTAGTTCTAGTATTGTTCCTCAATCTGAGTTATTGTACATTGATCCCTTCTCTGATATTGATGATGTATCTGTGTCTGATAATGTGCCTACATTGCCTAACTCTGTCTCTTCTATTTCTCCTCCCAGTGTTGACGTTGTGCCCTTTGCAGATATTAATCCTCCGTCTCATTCGGCAGACTCTCCTTCAACCTCTGAAGATGTGGATCTTGTTCCTTCCCGCTATCTTTTGCGCGTTCGTAAGCCTTCTAATTGCTTTGGATACTCTCATGATGATTTTAGTTATTATTGTTATTCTCATTCGTTTTCTTTGTTTCCTACTTCCATTCATTCTTTATCTGAACCAACCTTCTATAAGGAGACTATTTGGGATCCTTTTTTGCAACAAGCTATGGATGAAGAAATTTCTACACTAACTAAGACTGGCACATGGAACTTGGTACCTATTCCTCCAGATAAACATGCAATTGGCTGCAAATGGATGTATAAGATCAAGACAAAGTCTGATGGTTATGTGGAGCGTTATAAAACCCGATTAGTTGCTAAGGGTTTTGCACAAGAATATGGTATTGACTATGAGGAGACTTTTGCCCATGTTGCAAAGATGACTTCTGTTCGCACTTTAATTGTTGTTATATCCGTTCATAAGTGGAGTTTATCGCAGTTGAATGTTAAAAATGCATTTTTAAATGGAGATCTCTCTGAAGAAATTTATATGATTCCTCCTCCATGTGTTCTCATAATCTGGGGGGAGTATGCAGACTTCGCAAGGCGTTATATAGTCTCAAACAGTTGGTTCTTTTGGCTTTCAACAACAATTCTCCACAACAATTGGTTCTTTTGGCTTTCAACCTAGTCCATATAACTCCACCCTCTTTGTTCGTTCCACCTCCGCTGGTCGTATTCTCCTGTTTCTGTATGTTGACGATATCATCTTGACCGGTGATGATTTTGATGGTATTGCACAGTTGAAGGTACAGTTACACCGACAATTTGAAATGAAAGATTTTGGGCATTTGCGATATTTTCTTGGCATCAAAGTTGCCTTTTCTCCCAAAGATTATCTTTTTTCTCAATCTAAGTATACTACAGATGTTTTTCAGAGAACTCGTATTACTGATACCAGATCAGTTGCAACCCCTTTAGAACTTCATGTTCATTATTCTTCATCTAACGGTGTGTCTTTAGCTGATCCTACACTGTATTGCACTATAGTTGGTAGCTTGGTCTATCTTACCATTACGAGACCTAACATCGCCTATGCAGTTCATATTATCAGTCAGTTTGTTTCCTCACTGACCATTGTTCATTGGGCCGCCATTGTTCGTATTTTGCGGTATATTCGTGGTACTTTATATTAGAGTTTGTTACTCCCATCGTCCTTTGGCTTGGAGCTCCGTGCATTATCTGATGTTGGCTGGGCGGGTAATTCATCTAATCGCAAATATACTACTGGCTTTTGTGTATTTCTAGGTGATTCTCTCATTTCTTGGAGAAGCAAGAAGCAAGATGTTGCTTGTTCCTCTGAAGAAGCTGTTTATCGGGCTATGGCCTTTACCGCTGCTGAGATTGTTTGGCTTCACTGGTTACTTACAGTTATGGGAGTCTCTCTTTCTGCTCTCACACCTATGTATTGTGATAACAAGAGTGCTATTCAAATAGCACATAACATTGTTTTTCATGAGTGCACCAAGCATATTGAGTTGGATTGCCACTTTGTGCGAAATCATCTTCAGCTTGACACGATTTCTCTCCCGTTTGTGTCTTCTGCCCTACAACTTGCTGACTTTTTCACGAAATCCCACACAGGTACACGCTTTCAGTTTCTTCTTAGCAAACTCTCGATGCTTAACGCTGTAGCCTCGTGAGTTTGAGGGCAGGTGTTAAAGATATATTATGTATTTTATCTTTTGGGTAGTTTTGTCTTTTTACTTTTTTTCTAATTAGGATTTTCATTAAGGTTATGTCTATATAATACCTCTTGTATTTCATTATAGAATTATTGAATATTAAGAATCTTTCAAGATTGTCTAGAGAAATATTAGAATATATATCGAGGGGAATGCCTTTAAATTTCAAAAATATGATAACTAGTAACAGAAACCCAACCTCTATGATTTGAGAAACACAAAATGAGAATTGAATTTATTCTTTTAAACACTAGTTAAGACCGAGATTATGCAAGCCTTAACGTGTAGGCTTAATTACATTCACTATTAAGTTGGCAATAACGATCCTCATTTAGCTCATTGTTTCTCTTTTAACATTGGCATAAACCCAAGAGTATAGAAGGACAATAGAATAATTAGAGCTATTCATTATTCATTATATTAATGTATGATTAAGATATTTAATAAACTTAATTTCTAATAAATTAGTAAATTCACACTAAGTATTAATTTGTATATATCTTTTAGAAACAAAATTATTGAGTTCTTCACTGACTCTACTTAGATGAAAAAACATTTTGTTATTTTCAAACCTTTTCATTCAAAAGGCTAGCTTGTTTTATTTTAATTTTTTAGTCATTTAAAATAAGGGAAAGTTTCTAGCTATTTAATAGAAAGGTTAAAAAATAAAAGATTTAAAGAAGAATTTCAATATTAATGTTATTTTTATCCTTATATTAGACAAACAAAAATTTGAGATAGAGTTGATTTTTTTATTATGTATAAATGTAATGATTTTCTTCCCCTTGTTATAGATGTGGGCCCATAACCGCAACAAATAAAGGTTAAAATGTTTATTAAATATCTTGCCAGTTTCCTAATGGCTTTAAGCCTAGTCACTATGTTATCAACGATGTGGATCAATCAAGGCTGATCTATAGGCATAGACTTCTTGGAAAGAAACTTGATGAAAAGGGTACAAGGTCTTCCGTGTTCCAGTGGACTTAAAATCCACTGAAGGGAGCGGGCCCACATGGCTAGGTAGGTTTTAGACCAGGGATCCAATTTTTGGTGGGGCTGAGATTTCGGTATCTCGACTGATATCTCAGTTTCACAATATCAACCGATATCTCGGTCGATATTACTTTTTCTCTCTCTTTTGGGCCAAATTTTGGTAGAGACCGAAATATATCATCTAAGATGGCAGATCTCAGTCATATCGGTCGAAATCTCGAAATTTATACCCCTATTTTACACTACCTGAACTTGAGTCTGAATTGCAATTTAAGAAGTTTGAGTCCAAGCTTGGACCCAAGTTAACATGATAGTTAAACCTGAGTCCAACCTGAATTTGTTTATGTAAGGATGGAGTCCAAATTCAAAGTTAAAATTTATATACAAGCTAAATTGTGCTTCAATTTCTTTAGTTATAAAAGAAAAAACTTTTGTATCTTTATAAAATAAAAATATATTTATATAAATATAGATCAAACTCAGGCTTCTATGTAATAGGCTTGAGCTCGACTCAAATTCTAATTTGCAACTAATAATTGAGCCAAAATAAACCCAACCTGAACCAGGTTCAACCCGAACCTGACTTTTTTTGGATTTTTTTTTAATGTGAGCTTGAGTTAGGCTCCACCCAAGTTGCACCCTAACTTAACTTAACTAAGGATCACAAAGGAGATTGTCTGTTATTTTCAAGTAAAACATACATGAATGAGTTAAATGTGCAAGTGGATAAATTCACCCTATCTAATTATTTTAGTTTTTTAATTTTGTGTTTTAAAATTTTAATTATTATAAATCACTAAATTTCAATCATTTCATGAAATTATTTTCCCAAGTCAAGTTTATGTTAGATGCTCATCTAAATAATAAATTAAATATTAATTCTTGAAGTGCAACTTTAGTTAGTGCCAACTCAAACTTAAATGACGTGATTTGAAATATGAGTAAGTTAGGTCAACACATTTAGAATATGAATTTAGTTTGAGGAAAAAAAAACACCTATTTCACCTTAAATTTGATTTAAGTTAGAGTCAAGTTTTGTATAATTTGATCTATATAGATTATTCAAATTATACACATATATATACATCTTCCTTTTTATATATTTATTTAATAAATTTTTATATTTAATTTTTAGAGAGATCATTTTTCAGTGATAAAATTTGATTTCTTTTCGTATATTATATGTCGACAGAATTATCTATTCTATTGATAGGTTAATTTATAAATCAATTTAATTTCATACATTGTCTTGGAGTTGAATTCTTAAAAATAAATTAATTAGAATATGGGCAAATTGGCGGAAAAATATAAATTAAATAAGAAATTAGCATTTTGCTGGACATTAGGGTTGCGATCTCAAACCGGCCCTATATTTTTCCAAACGACAAGTCGCCTTTTTCCGCTGCAAGCTGCTAGGTTTTTTCTCTTTCCAAAACCCTGGTTTTGTTCCCTCGACGGTAGGGTTTCGGCATGGACTCCGATCAGGGAATGGCGTCCATGGAAGTCGAAAGGGTCTCTCCCAATCCCGAATCCGGATTTGGGTTTACTCAGCTAAAGCACAAGTTCGAGCCACTGAAAGCCCAGGAGATGTCTGATGGCCGTGTTCAGTTCCGAAAGGTATCTGTTCCTGCGCATCGCTTTACACCTCTAAAGAAAGCTTGGATGGAAATATATACTCCCGTTTACGACCAGATGAAGATTGACATCCGTATGAATCTCAAGGTACTCATTTCTCTCTCACTTTTTTTTTCCTCTCCTATTCACTGTTCTTTGATTTGTAGATTTTCTTTTGGGCTATTGGAATTTCTATCTGTTATAGTTTTTGAAAAGTTGCTTACTGACTTGTGCTTTTCTTGTTCCTTTTAAAAAAAAAATTAAATTAAATTTTTGGAGATTTGTGTGTTTTGTATTTGGACCTATTTAAATTATATGCTCTTAATTTGCATTTTCTTGCCCTTGAGCCCTCAGTACAGATAGCGCTGCATGTCTCTGTGACCAGACCATTGATGTAATTGAGACAACAAAGCAACCAACACAAAAAAAATCTGCGGGCATCCCTTATTTAGCCTTTCAAATCAGATTGTCGATTGTTTATAAGAGTTTCCCTGTTGGAGAGATTTCGGTGATAGGGTCTATCCACGTCAGGGCCAAAGCAATTGTTGTTGTAGTAGTACAACACTTGTAAATTTTTCAAGGCTTCTTGACATCTGATTTTATTGAGGGTAGTATGCTTTCTTCCCACTAAGTTGGCTGCATCTTGATATTCCATCATGGGTTTATCAGCAGCAAAGATCAAGGAGGATTATTGGATGTTAGAAGGCATAAATGCTACTCAAAACATCTTGAAAACTAAAATTTGATTTTTAATGAAGTTTTAATGATAGCTTTGAGTGGAAACGTTGAAGGCAAAGTGTTGACCTAAGTTGGATAAGGTAAATGATTTTAATGATGATGAAGAAGAATAATTTATTTATATTTGATGTAAAGGAAGGTTAGAGCATGTTTTGATAGCCCAGAATTCTCAGTTTAAAATGGAATTCTATCAAATTTACAAAATTGTTCTAAGAATTACATATTTGTTGAAACTAAAATTTTAGAATTGCAATTTGAATTGCCATGGATTCCATTTCTAATAGTTTCATAGACTGCCAAGGAATTCCATTTCTAACCACAACTTCTTTGCCTATTTCATGACTTTTATCAACAAAATTTACTACGCAATCATTCAAAATATAAATAAACAAAATTCATCACTTAAAGAAAGGCATCTATGAGGACCCATCATATGGGACGAAGTTGGTCTCCACACAGGATTGGCTATCCAAGTTGGTTGAATATGATGTAGAATTGGATGTGTAGGTAAACAAATGTAACCTACATTCACCTTTTTTTTCTTTTTTACTTTTAAAAATTTTTAAAAAAGATTATATGAGGCAAATTTCCACAGTTGACATTCAAAATTGGGTTGATATGAGAATTGGATTGGCCATTCAAATTGGGTTGAATGTGATGGAGAATTAGATTGTTTGACCATTCAAATTGGGCTGAATATGATGTGTAGGTAAATGACTGTAACATGCCATTTGGAGATTTGAATATTTAGAGAGTAGGGAGATTGCTAGATTTGGTACCTTTCAAAAAAAATTGCTAGATTTGGTGCCAAGTTACTAACTTGATGCGAGACAAGCTTTGATACCAAATCTGACATAGGATAAGTCAAATTATTGAAACCCTAGATCTAAATGATAGATGAATGCCTACATGAGAATGCAAAATGTGTATGGTGAATCCTAAAATGTCATGCAACCTATATCCATGATTCACATAAGATGTCAAAGAGATAAACGATATTAAACAAAGAATGTAACAAAAATTATGCAAATTCATGTACAAAGTTAATCAAAGAGAGTAAAAAAAAGGAATGACAGTTACACATAAAGCTCTCAAGGTTGTATTTCTTGCATTCAATGCAAAATCCCTCGAAAAATTTATTGAATCATACTAAATCTTTTCATAGGTCTTTTAGATTTAAAAATCAGGCACCCAGAGGAATGAAATAGGGCTATGGGATCACTTAGGGTTTTTCAAAGGAATTAGAGCTTGTTATTATTATTTTTATTCTCAAGCAAAATAATGTCTCAAATAGGTTCATACAGAGAGTTAGGGTTAGAGTTACAGGTCTAAGATAGGGATCTAGAGGTTGGGTGCAAAATAGGGTAAAACAGGGCCAAAAAAAGGGCCTAACCTTACGGTTGTACAAACATCTGTACGGATTGATGGGTCCTGGCAGGGTTTTGGTGGCTGATGGTGGGGTTGGGTCTTGGTTTGTCTAGGGTTATAGTTTGGATGAAAATGGACAAAAATAGGGTGTAGAAAGGGGGAAAAGTGGGGAAAAAATCGCCATTTGACTCATTTCTATCTGAATAAGAATTAGGCCCACCATATACATTGGTCAATAAGAACTCCTTTCTTGTTGAAATATCGTCCAGAATCACTGAAATGGAGAAAGTCCTCAATGTACCAAAAATGAATCTCCATTTGTCCGAATTCCACACACACCACAAACCCCCCGATGCTCCATAAGAGGATTTAACCGCCCATCCCATACTACCTTAACCCCATACTGACCTATTATCACCCTCATAAGTATCTTGACACTTGGTTTCTTGAAGGAGGACAATATCTGGCTTCTGCAAATTCAGTAACCTCTTCACGTGAACCCTCTTTGCTGCTGCTCCGATCCCCTGCACATTCCATGAAAGTATTTTCATCTATTGGCTTTTGCCTCCCTTGCCGGCCTACCACCACCAGAGCACGGTCTTAGTTCACTGAGGATTCTAAATTTTTTCAACTCCGTCTCCCTCATTTGAGTTCTTCTAGCCTTTAGCCCTTTCATCCTGTTCTCTCCACTCAGCTTCCCACAATTCTTTCACTTACTCTTTCAACTGTTGTGACCTCTGAAGAAGAAATTCCCAATAAATTCCCTACAAGCAACAATCGCTACTCCTTCGGGCCATCATACAGAGAAGCCAACCTCAGGTTACTATCCCTCTCAGTCAAATCACCTTCTGTCACTTGCCCTGTATCGTCATTTTCAAGCAGAGCTGTCATTGCCAGAATGATGGCATCCTCCCGGACCTGCTACAGAGGCACCGTTGTCGTCATCTGAACCTCCTGAAGGGAGAGAGGGTCTTGCGAAGCCATTGCAGAAGAGGACAAACCTCTTGCAGTTCCGCCATTCCTGTCTCAAGAACCTTAAACTAAAATCTCTCCTCTTTGATGCAAATGGGCCTGATTCGATGGCCCTTGGTCCTTAGGCCGTGGGCTAAGCTGTGGCCCAGAGATGGGGGCCCAAAGTAACCAAGCCAATCTGTCCTCTGTTGTGGATTTGGGCCTGATTCACTGGGCCTGATCATTATGCTGTGGGCTTATCTGTGGCCCAGATGGTATGGACCCCAAAGAGACCCAACGATCTCCAATTTCACAAGACTGGATAATCTTGGAATCAGAATAGGCCTGCTTACCGGATCCATTGAGTAAAATTTTCTTATATCCTCTCACCTCCTTATTTTCATATTGCCCTAGTTTCCCTCCCACCAAAACATCTTGAGAAAAAACAGTAGCAGAACCCGTTCCTGCTGGCGAAACCAAAGGAGAAACTGGCGGTGTGTGTGTCATCGTTTTCAAAATTAACGGTCCAGTAATCACTTGCTGAGTTACCGCCACAACAGAAGAGCCGTTTCCTGCTTTCTCGCTGCAGAGTGATCTCTCCCTTTTTGGCATTTGCAGTGTCTCCTGCCGGCGGTTCTTTCTTTACAGCAGCACCGTTGTCCTTTTCCGTCATCGACATCTCCTCCAGTCGCCAAAACACCTCAGGATTAACAGGTTGACCCCGCGGTGACTGATTTGAAGTATTTATCAGAGGAAGAAAAGGAGCAATGACACGATCAACCTCCACCTCAATCGCCTGTAAGAGTACAATAGGGCAAGGTGCATCCGTTCTATCACAACCAGCTGAAAGTTCCTACATGGAAAACCAACATCTTTGGTTCCACCTCCGTCCACACCCAAAACCGAGCGTCCCCCACATCCAACCACATGAATCGTGGAACAGCAGCATCAATGAGACACAATTTTCACACACAAACTCTACCACCTCCATTTTGAGGCAGTGATCATCCCGATCAATTCTCCCAATTTCCACATCACCTCCTTTCTCTAGACTTGCAGAGGAATACCAAAAATCCTCACCCAGTCCACCACCAAACCAGGACCCAGAACCTCAGTCCATTTGTCAATTCTTTTCAGTGGTCCATCAGCAAAGCGAGAGCCCCCATAGCTGAAGTGCCGCATGTCTTCCCCAGTTGCAAGAACTATCCAAAAGAGAAAAGGGGACAGCCGACAGACCGTCACTCTCAAATCAAAACCCCACACCTCCAGAAGACAATTTTTGATTTCCTGCACTGAACAATTCAGGAGCCACCCCAATCCAGGTACCAGCCAGAGTGTCTTTATTCTTCTCCACAAATATCACTTGTAACTGCTGACAATCAGGATGAGAAACTGTGTGATAAATTGGTTTAGGCTTAAAACCCTGACCAACTTCATTATTCTTGACGATGACTCTCCTTGTCACACAAAAGCTTGCATCCCCTCTTCGAGCGAAGCAAAGTGGGCCTTGTTAACCTGAAGCTTCTTCCCTTCTATCACCTGACCATCCATCATTTTGATGGCATTAGTCATTTCTTGCTCCGTTTTGAATCGAACGAAAGCGAAGTTCCGTCGTTTCCCACTTCTCCTATCAGTAGGAACAAAACTATCAAACACCACACCAACTCCTCCAAAGACTCGAACGAGATCGCCAGCCCCCCATTCTGGTATATTTCCCACAAACACTGAAAAACTATCTCGCCACCACTAAACCATTGTTTCCAACCAAACTCCGATCAGATCATTCCTTGATTAGGAGATGCTGTTTCATAGAAATTTTGATTTAAAGTCTCATCCTTTGCTTCCTGATACTTCTCCATTTGCTACATCTGACCCTAAAAATCATTCAGTTTGCATGCTAAAAGTTTCGTTCAGACCTGTTTGTTTCTGTTACACCAACACCGATGTTGAAGATGTGTTACAGCATATCATGCACCAACATCAACTTGCAGTATGGGAAACCCAGACCCATGCATCACAGATTTTTTGCTGCTCACCTCTTGTTGCATTGTCTAGATTGAATTTGAGACAACTTCAGATGGCATCACTTGACCCTTTTTTTTTTTTTTTCAGACCTTTCAACATTTGATAAATTTTAATAAATACTTATTTTAACATAAAGTTTCATATAAGTTAACATGGGGAACCATACACTGCTATGTAAGTGGCCTTGGAGATTTGGCTTAAAAAAGGGAGCCCTTTGGAGACCAGGGTGCAGTTCAGGTTTGTGAGATCTCATGGGCCTTGTAGGGTTTCAATAATATTATAATGCCAGTATATGTATGTACTAATTTGTAAAATGTTTGGGTGATTTGTTGGGTTTGGGGTTTTTCTTGGGTCTGATATGAGTTTCAGTAAAGGCAGAAAATAAAGAATGTCCATGTATATTCTAAAGTAATTATCAAAGATACACCTGTCAGAATTAGGCATGCACCACCTAAGCATGCTCCTTAAACTTGAGGCTCTAGGTTCCCTTGGCACATCGTGGACTAAATATCTTCCTTTAATAAGGTGTCTCTTTCTCTAGGGATTCCTCACCCAAGGAAATTTTCGCAATCATGGAGATTATTTTTGTGAGGTGTTTGTTAACATTCACTCGGCAAATTTGAAATTGGGGCAACTGTTACTCCCATGAATATCACTCATCCCACAAAGGGGAGGAGATTAAATAACTTGCCCATCTTTGTAAGACCATTTTATCAACTTGCTCAGTTCTGTTACTTCTGAATGCCGTGTATCCATCCGAATCCAATTGGTGAAGTCCAAAAAGGGTCCTCTCTCTAATGACCCACCCAATCAGGTCTATCTTTATTCTCCAGAATACTGCATGTCAAGGGGACCCTTTGTCTCTTAAGTCTCTTGTATTCTTCTCCCTTCAAACACCCCATACCAAAATGTTTTCAGTAAATTTTTTATGCTTCTTAAGCAGTCATAAAGACCAAACTTCAGAGAAGAATCTGAAAGGAGAGGGGAGATGGGATACCTCATCCTCCTCAATCCCCTTGAATTGGAGGAAATGCCTTTTGGAGAGACCTCTCAACTGGAATAGAAACATGCTAAAGAGATACACTAAAAGATCCATCGTCTCCATTTTGAGTTAAAACCCATCATTTAGAAAGAGAGATGCATTTGGAAGTCGTATCTAGATGGTTGGTACCTCTCAAAGTAGAGAGGATAAATAATGTATATTGTCGTATGCTATTAGGGGGCTCCAAATCTATATTGTCTTTGTTTCTTGCTTAAATGAAATTCTGATTTATGGAGATTGCCTATTTCCTTGTTCTGCGATCATAGATTTCATAGGTTATCCAACATTTTGCTTTTATTTTTTATATTATTTTGATTTCATAATAGTGTCACAGTTTATGGACTTAGTGCTTTCAAAGGCTCTAATTTTGTTACCTGAAACTTTTTTAGAGCATACAGTGTCTTCTCCTGTTTTTGTAGTCATTTGGTGCTTGCATTTTGTCAATTTTCAGGCAAGAAAGGTTGAGCTGAAGACAAGAAAGGAGACACCTGATGTCAGCAACCTTCAGAAATGTGCTGATTTTGTCCATGCCTTTATGCTCGGATTTGATGTTATCGATGCCATTGCCCTTCTGCGTCTGGATGATCTATACGTTGATTCTTTCGAGATCAAGGATGTTAAGACTCTGCGAGGAGAGCACCTTTCCCGTGCAATTGGTAGGCTCTCTGGTAAAGGTGGCAAAACAAAGTTTGCAATTGAGAATTCTACAAGAACACGGATTGTGATAGCTGATACAAAAATCCACATACTGGGCTCGTTCTTGAATATTAAGGTTGCTAGAGATTCTCTTTGTAGCCTTATTTTGGGATCACCAGCTGGTAAGGTTTATTCCAAACTTCGAACTGTTACTGCTAGAATGGCAGAAAGGTTTTGATTTTCGATTTGTCGAAAGGTAAAAGAGTTGTATCCTAATTATGAAATCTTCTCAGTTGTGCTCCACTAGTTTGGAACAGATGCTGTTCTTTAAAACCAAGAAATTTTGACATTTAGAGGGGTTTTCTCTCTGCATGACATTCGTTTTTGAGAATATATTAATGCAGATAATTGCATTGAGTTCGTGGATTAATTATAGTTGGAAAATTGCAGATCACTGAGATTGTTATTGTAATACCCTTTGAGTTGACTCAACCCAGTAAAAAACCCGATCACTCACTGGATAGGGTCAAACTGGGTATGCAGAGTTTTGAACCAACTTGGCTGAGTTGTTGGTTGACTTGCCAGGTCGACGCAACTCAATCACGTATCTACTTGCAAACTAGGTAGAATTGAGTTCTTAATTTAACCAAGTTAAATTATTATTAGTAGACTTTTTGGGTTAAGTTGATTAAGATTACTGTTGAATCATTAAGTTTGATTAAATTAAGCTTTCATATAAAGAAAAATATTTTTTAAAATCAAAATAACACAGTTGCGTGGATGTTTCTAATATAAAAGATGAATTTTTCTACCATATGGTGCAAAAAAGTTATATTAATTAAAGCAATCAAATTATATTTTTGAAAGTCACAATATTTAAAAATTAAAATTAAGTTTAAGTGATCAAATTTTGAGGAGTTGAGGAAACAGAATGATTATTCTAATTAAAATTATTTTTACTGAGTAGAAAGACTTCACGAACACGATCATCACTATTCCATTTGATGGATTTTACACTACACATAAGTGCATTTTAAAATATATTGTTGGTGAATTTTAGAAACCTCTCTAAGTTTTTCATAATTAAAAATAATATTTATATTTTTAGAAACATTAAAATACCTTCTAAGTATTCATGAAAATCTCAAAAACCCCTTCCTAAGAAGAATAAGAGAGGAAAATAAAATTATAATCAATCATTTTCATAAAATAATAATAAAAATTTCATTACTGTTAATAAAATCTAAAATGAGAGATGAGTAAGAAAAAAGAGATGAACATAAAAATATTAAAGAAATTCCATAAGTATTTAGGAGAGCTTAAAAAATGCATGAAATATTATAATTCAAAATAAAATAAAATAATAAAAATATGGGGTGGCTGAATTTTTTTTTTTTTTTAAATTACGAGAAAATTTAAGGAGTTTTTTAGAATTTCTCCTATTTTATTAGAGGGGTGCTTCTTTCTGGGGACTCCCTGCCTCTTTACACCTGTTGAGATGTGTTTGAGTGGGTTTTTATTGATGATTTGCACACTAGAAATACTCTAATACATAAATTATAATTATAATGTATGAGATCAAAAAATGAATAATAATAAAAGACGTAACATTATAAAATTTCAATATCACTCGAGGATTAAAAAATAATGCATTAATCACTCCATTCATCTTCCCTGAAATGGAATTTGCTTTGTAATCCTAACATGCTGAAGAAGTGAAGATGAGAGAACAAAGCAGAATTGCAGAAAAGCAAGATCAAAACCCAATTCCATTCGTAAGGATAGATTATAGGTACGTGAGATTTCTCGTAATGTGAAGAGAAGAGTTTTAATAAAACCTTAATACCAAATTCTTTAAGAATAACTAATAGATGTATACCCAAGAACACTAGATTACAAGATAGACTCATACTGAAATCAAAACTTTATCTCCATCAAATTAGAGATTAACTTAAAATTCAAATCCTCCTAACATCTTCCCTCAAGCTCAAGCGGGTTCAATTGAGTTTGAATTTATTTAACAGGATATTCCAACGGTCAGAAGAAACAATGTGATATGGCTAAAGTGGATCGACAATTGAGGTGTGACAATAAAAAGGATCAACTGGCTACATTTCTAAATCAACGATAGAAACTGAGGAAAGTAGATATTGACATTCTGTAATGTGAGATTAACAAATTTAGATGATCTCGACACCTAATCAAAAGTAGAAGATCTTAACTGTCATCCCTGTTAGAATATATTAGAGTTAATATTTAGTTAGGATTCTAAGTTCGAGTTAATCTCTAATTAAGAGATTTATTTGATTTAAGATTAAGATAAGAGTTTGAGTTTGAGTTTGATGGACCTACCCTAAGGTCGGCAACAATTAGATCCAACGGGTAAAGGATTCAAATTGAGACAAAACAAATAGATAGTAGCATTGCCAACAGCGATGATGGACAAAAAAAAAAGCTATTGGTTTTGGTGAGGAGGATAGCATCAAAGAATGGCAATGATGACAGCGATGGCAACCATGAATATCCAAATGAATAGTGGAGCAATAGCCAAAGTCGAACATGAGGTAGCCACGATTGGAGACGAGTCGGAGATGTGGAAGCAGAGTGGTGAAAGGTGAACCACGAGATTATAAAGACGGGCTGGAGTTACGAAAGGACACTAACAGGGGACAGAGTCAAAACAGAGAGAAACAGAGTGGCCAGAGAAGAAAAGGAACAATGGCGGCAATCGAGAAACTGGAGTATGAGCAAATGCAGCAATAGATGCAGGCATGGAGAGGCTAGTGAAGGGAATATGGTGAAGACAGAGGGACGAACACCCAGGGAAAGGTTCAGACACATGTTCCCATGAAGGGTTAGATCCAGGGAAGGGAAGGGGCATTGGGTTTGGATGATGAAGCATTGAAGTGGGTGACGACTCTTTGCAAACAAGTGTTTTTAGTTGAGTTGTGAAGATGGGTTAAATATGAACATGACAGCAGAGACTTAGATCGGGTTCCGGTCGTCGGGCAGTACAGTGGTGGGTTCTCACAAAGGTACAAGTAGCACATGGTTCGGTAATCCCAGAGGGAGAGGGATTTGATTATTGATGACTCAGTAATCTTATAATCGAATGGCTCTTATATAATGTTAGAAGTGAAGAATTTTCATAAAACCTCTTATCAAATTCATCAAGACTAACTAATGTATATACACAAAAAAAAAAAAAAAAAGGATTACAAGACAAGGCTCGGACTCAAATCAAACTTTATCAATTAGAGATTAACTCAAACTCTCATCAAGATTAATATAATCTTAACTTCATTCATATTCCAATTCTAATCCAAATCACTCACGAGGGTTAGCACTCACAAACCTCAAACTCTCATACAAGAAATGTAACTGCAAGAATAAAGAAGGGTACTTGTTTATAGCTGAAGAACTTCAGAACAGAGCAGCATCTATTTGCATGCAGTAGCTTTGATGGCTTAGGTTTCCCAACACTTCCTTCGTTGTTTTTCTTTTTCTAAAGAAGAAAATTCTTTTGTGCTAAAGATTGATTTCTCAACATAACTAGTTTCAGGCAATGACAATCTTTCTCCACCAATCTCATTGCTCCACATATGCTACAAAAACAGGCCCGGCCCTGCCTTTAGGCAAACTAGGCCGTCGCCTAGGGCCCCCAGGTAGGCAGGGCCCCCAAATCCATGAACTCATTAAATAGGCCCAGTAAAAATCCCAGACGTTTCGGCACACGCCTTTCGACTTTCGCTCCCGCACAGTAACCCGCTTACACGCCAAACCCCTTACAAGCCAAACGCCCAAACCCACTCCTTTACTTCTCATTTCCGAAAACCCTAAGAAAAAAAATTCTAATTTCTTCTCTCTCGGTCTCCTCTCTGTTGCCTCTCTCTCGTTCTCTGCTGCGTTCTCAGTTGCCTCTCTCTCGGTCTCCTGGCTCTCTGCTGCGTTCTCTGTCTCTCTCTCTCGCACTCCTCTCTCTGTGCTGACGTGTTGTCTCTCGGCCGGTGTTTCTTCCCCGACTGGCGGATCACTCCCACTGCTGTTTGGGTTTTCCCCAAACTCTGCAACTCATTTAGGTAGTCTCTCTCATTTGATCTGGTTTTTCAGATCTAATTCTTGCTCGCTACCAGCCTGCCACTCCTCTCAGATCTACTTCCTCCTCTGCCTTGTCTCGATCTTACATCTCCAACCATGAGGTTTCACCGTTTCAGATTGGTGAATGGAGATTGGGGAACTGTGTTTTTTTGGTACTACTGTTTGGGTTTCCCTCTTTATTTTAATTGTGTTTTTTTTTTTTAATTTTTTTTACTACTACTATTATTATTGTTGTTATTATTATTGGGCAAATAGTGATTTAATTAGAAATTTAGACAAAACTAGCACCATTTCAGATTGGTGAATGGAGATTGGAGAACTGAGTTCTTTTTTGTACTACTGTTTGGGTTTCCCTCTTTATTTTAATTATTTTTTTTTAAATTTTTTCTTTACTACTACTATTATTATTGGGCAAATAGTGATTTAATTAGAAATTTAGACAAAACTAGCACCGTTTCAGATAGGTGAATGGAGATTGGAGAACTGGGTTCTTTTTGGTACTACTGTTTGGGTTTCCCTCTTTATTTTAATTGTGTTTTTTTTTTTAAATATTTTTTTACTACTACTATTATTATTGGGCAAATAGTGATTTAATTAGAAATTTAGACAAAACTAGCACCATTTCAGATTGGTGAATGGAGATTGGAGAACTGGATTCTTTTTGGTACTATTATTTGGGTTTCACTCTTCATTTTAATTGTGTTTTTTTTTTAAAATATTTTTTTACTACTACTATTATTATCGAGCAAATAGTGATTTAATTAGAAATTTAGACAAAACTAGTATTAAAGCATTCAATTGTTAAAATAGAGAAGACTATTAGACTTGTGGGCGGCTATGAAATTTGATCATAATTACAAAAGATGTTTCATCTTGTGAGATATTTGCATGATGCCCAGTGTATTTGGCAATTGATAGATTATGATAAAAGAGATTTTTAATGTAGAAGATTAGAAGAAAATCTATTAAGATTAAAATTTCACTGTTTCATTGTTATTAGGGATTGATTATTGTTAAATGAGCTTTTAATTAAGTATTTTGACTTTAGAAATGATGATTCATTTACATACGATACTCTTATAGTTTAAAATTTTCTATTTTTTATAAATTTACTTCTAATTTATTATCTGCCATAAATATTGGTCCAAACACATAAATTAGATCCTTTAATGATCAAGGAAGTTTAGTCCAAACATAGTCACTTGCAATTCAGATCTAATCTTTTTATTTTTCTAAAAAATCAATTTTAGATTTTCAGCCTATATCAATTAAAATGGTCTCAATTTTGAGCACGTTTTGGCTTGATTATGTAACGCCCCTCCCTTTTCTCCCTAATTATTAGAGTTTTTTTTTTTTAACAACCTGAAGAAAGGGGAGAGTGATACAACGCGAATCAAGTCCGAATCTGAAGATTCGACCCTTAACTTGCCCAACCAGTGTGTACACATGGAAAGACTCCACGTAAACTTAGCAACACACTAACTTACAATAATGTGAAAATAAGTACATCTGTTTAAATACATCATTCAATCTTTCTCAATCTAAGCGAAGCATAATCTTTATAATATTTGTTTCTCAAATCAAAGGTTTAATTACAATAACTCAAATTCTCAATTAACTCAATCATACTTAATTGTTCATTCTCTACTAATATTAATAAGTAGACTTTTCGCCGTTCTCATCTTGCGTCATCCTCCTCTATGCATGACTAGTACTTGTTCCTGCCTCGTCACCTTTCTCTTTTCCTGTATTAATTTCTAAAAGAATAGAATATTGTGGGCTTAGTCAATGCCTAATAGGATTTCCCATAAAAGTGGGTATCAACATGACATATATAAAATCAGGGAAAACATATACAGTTCTTCATATCATATAATTCAGTTGAAATCATCCCCACCCCATATTTCAAAATCAATTCATATCTCATATATATAAAGCATTTGAAATCAGTTCATATTCATCTCATAAATCAATTCATAATCAACATATTTTTAATAACTCATTAAATCAACATTATGCAAATGCCATGGTACATGAATGAATGCAAATCCCTCTCATGCCCATGCATTTCTTTCTATCACTTTCCATTCAAACAATTCTAATCATTGACCATTATGTCCGTAGCTTTCATGAGGCACCAGCTGGGAACTACTACCCAATTCCTAGTATTTAACAGGAGTTACCGGGAGTATACTATCACCCATACTCTCTTGCGTAGGTTTCAGGTCTCTCACCCAGGAGCTTTGAGCCCATCTTAATTGCCCAATTCCTGTGTTCATGGACGTGGCCATATAAAATAGTTATGGTATTTGATATTTCTCATGTTAGAGTTTAACATCCCCTAACCATTATCTAAACTATTCTCATCTCTACCAGATGCATGCTTTCATGCTCATGCATCGATAAATCATTCAAAATATGCATTTGAAATTAAATGTCATCTCCACATACATAACAGTCATGTGATACATCAAGAAAGTAGGAAAACCTACCTGATCCTATCCAGTCAGCGAATGAAGTTAATCCACAATTAGCTCGGTGCTATCGGGTTTGCTTTCGGTCCTTCGTTCATATACATATGTCAAGAACATAAATTCACATATCACTAAATTGTAATTTGTAGAAATATTAACATTAAGATTATTTATATTTCTAACTGATCTAAATTATATGTTTGTACAGGAATTATCTTCTTTATTTTAATTCTTATGAGTAAATTCTTCCCTTAGCCATATAAATACCAAATCCTATGCATTTCTTACACTGTCTAACTTGGCCAAGTTCCTGTGGGGACCACCTCTTGTGGCCTCCACACTGGTCTCAGATCTGGCCGATTGGGTGGGTATAATTGGGTTCTGTAAATCTTATGCAGAATTCCATTTTGGATTAGATATTAACATACGATTCAGACCCAGTCCCCGAGCTCGAGTGGAGATAAAGAAAATCTGTTTGCTGCCTGAAAACAGCCACTCTTGTTGTGTCTGTGACATGGCCGTAGTTCTTGGAAACAGTTTTCCGTGAAACCTTCAAATCCTTAAGGCACAACAGCAGCAGCACTGCACTTCATTTCTTCCATTAATTGTAATTAGTACAGCAAGGAAAATGGTCAATGGAAACCATAACTATGTTACCCAAGATGATTTCCTTAAAGATGAAATCAGTAAATTCTGCTGAGGCTAGAAATTTAAAATCCCTGTAACATTCCATTTTATACACGATAGGCTAGGGATTTCTTAGCTGGAGTATTTGAGTTCTATGTTGAGGTAGAGGAAGACCATGTCATGTACATGGTACATGGGATAGGACTCTGTTTTGATCAAAAGAGAACCTTCAACAAGCTTGCAGACTACAAGAGGGAATATACTGTCCCAACCAAGCACTGACCAAAGAGCTTCTAGTCAGGCTTCTGGGACAGGTTCTATGGTCATTGAGGAAAAACAAATACTAGAAGAGTAGTCCTTGCTGTTGAAACTTTTTAAGTTCAATACTGAAAAGATTATAAAGTATATAACAATGGACGTGCTGGCTCCTAGATCTTGGATTTCAATTGTAGCCAGATGTCTTTGCCAACAACCGAATCCACAACAATTCTAACACGAATTCATACCATTAACTGATATTGTAAATTTAATCATTGCATGGAAGTAAAGAAAACATACAAATTATCAGGAGCAGAAACCGAAAGAGTGAGACAATAATACAACATCCTAATGCCTTAAAATGATAAAAAGATCTTCAATATCAGTAAGGGTCTAGATTCCACATCAATTTCCAGGAATGAAGAAGAAGAATAACCTGAACTAATGAAACTGATCTTGTTATAGCTATCAACAATTATTTTCAGTGAGAGTTCATTAGGACTGCCAAAAGCAAGAACCCAAATGTTGTGGAAAAGAACAGTCTGACAAAGCAGCGAATCAAGCTGAGAACAAAATGTCTGTAGTTTCGTATGTAATCCGATAACATGCAGTTCCATGTTACTAGATTGTGGTGAGGCATTTCATCAAACAATCAGCGAGCATTCTATACAATGGCCAAGAAACAATAGAACAAAAATGGGAGATCCCTTATGGTTCTTTCAGCAACAAAATAAAAGAATAAGAAGAGATTTGCATACCCACTTAAAAAGAACGAAGATGAACAAATGCGGAGACCACAGATCTCGCTGATCTCTCTCACCTCTTCCCACAACCCTGAAATCTTTCTTTTCATCGTCTATCTCCCTCCATACAAATTCCAAGGCAACCGCAGATCACTCTACCATGTAAATCTCCTCGGCTGCGATCGGATGGATTGGGACTGAGATTTTTATAAGAAGGGTCCTGAAACTGAGCCGAGTGTTCAGGCGGGGGCAGGAGGGACGACGATCAGTTGAGAGTATGGGCGATGTTGCTCAAACTGAGAAGAGGACGGTCTGGCTGATGGTTGGGTTGCTGGCCAGGATCATAGTAGGCGTGGACAGTGGTGGATTTGGACTGAGCCGAAGCTCCATTTCTGCTTGAGTTAAGCATCGCAGAATCCCCCAAGTTTGTGGACTAATATTTTCCCCCAAATGTATATTAATTGAAATCCCAATTGTCTTTAGTATCCTTTTTATAATAAAATGTTAAGAAAAGAAATTATTAAATATGTCAAGAACAATAATTAACAATAAGAAAAGATGATCTTTTTCTTCACCATTTCCAATCCCTTTTTTCAATCCCAATTTAATAAACAATTTCAGGGATTTGAACCTGATTCCTGAATTGGGGAGAGTACCCGACAATTCCCGAATCAGTCCTATTTTAATTCCATTGATCTGAATCCGTCCAAGGTTGATTCTAAATCACCGTAGACTCTTATTTAAATCTAAATATTAATTTAGAAAATAATTGCACCAACCTTTCAAGACGTTTTTCGTAATCCCTTTTTTTCTCTTCCCTTTTTCGTCTTTCCATCATTTCTTCCTCTTGATTATTTCCTCGCCTTTCCTTATTGAATGGGAAGATGGGTTTCTCAGTGTAAAGTTTAGGGAATATGGAGTTTTGGCGTGTAAAGAAAAGAAGAGGAAGAAGGAGTGTTGTGCACTTAGATAAGGAGAGGGAAGAAAACAACAGAGACTCTTTTCATTTCTTTCTTTATCCTTACCTCTTTTATGTATGCCCTTTGAGTCCTTTTGACGTGGCTTGACAACTCGTCGCCCAATCCTACTAAATTAAATCTTATACATTTAATTTCTAACCGTGACCTTCAACGATTAATTTATAGATTAATCTTCCTCTTATATTTCCTAATTAATTGATTAATTCACATTAATTTCAATTAATTAATACAAATTCAATTTCTTGAATAATTTCTAAAATTCGAAGTGTTACAGATTACCTTTCCATCTCTTCTTCTTTTCCTCTTCCCAATAAGCCAAACTCCATACCACACGCTCCATTGTCTACACTTGCTACCTACCCTCAGCCTACTCATTCATTTAACCTTAGACCCTTTATTTTAACTAAATTAGATTCATTAAGCCCATCAAACCAATTACCCATAATCAGCCCCCTTCCCTTTCCATTGAAGTGTTATAAACTACCAAACAACAAGGTTCTATTCTGATGAATTTTTTATTATCAAGATTTAGAAATTATTTTGAAAGTTCAGTTTCTTCTTACTCATTAAATATTTAAATTGATTTTTGTATGTTGATATTTTGCAGTGAAATTGATTCTGTGAATATGACTGTGATTAATCTTCTGGGCAGGCCGGCTGACAATTCTTATTTATTCGCAAATCAAATCAAGTTTTATTGTTCTTTAATTTTTATTATCTACATGTTAATTTTGTATTAGTTATCACTATCATTATGTTTAATAGAAAATATCTTTCAGGACATGAAAAAAGAAAAAAACAAAAACAAGTTCAAGAATTAATTGAATCTCAAGCAGGATCTCTTAATAGATATTTTAGTAAAAGTGAACAAACAAAAAGTCTAATTGAAGATTTGATTAATGATGAACATAATGATAATGAAGAGACTATAAATGAACGTAATGATAATTAACTTGGTAAATGAAGAACATATAAATAAGAGTGATAATGAAAATAAGAATGAGAATGAAGAAAATGAAAATAAGAATGAAAACGAAGAAAATGAAAATAAGAATAAGAATGAAGAAAATAAAAATAAGAATGAGATTGAAGAAAATGAAAGTTTCAATGAACATGTTCTTTTAAACATTTATGAGCCTGGTAATTGGAAAAGTATTGACCAAAATTTGAGAGACATATTAGTAAAAAGAGGTCTATAAGAGATAGAGAATGGCTAGTTTACTCAATTGCTTTGGATAAAATATTTTATTTTTTATGTAAGCTGTTTAAGCAATATGGAATCAAAACTCAATTGACAGATGAAAGAAGTAATGACTGGAAAAATCTTGGTGATACACTTAAGAGTGATGACACTACTAATGACCACATTACTAATATAAGAAGATGGATAGAATGAAATTAAGATTGCAAAAAAATGAAACAAGTGATAAAACTGTGTAAGAACAAATTAATAAAGATAGGGAACACTGGAGACAAATACTATTAAGAATAATTGGTGTTGTGAAAACTTTTGCTAAAAACAATTTGGTATTTCGTGTAGACAATGAAAAGATTTATGAAAAAAGTAATGGAAACTTTTTAATTTTTATTGAAATGATTGTTGAATTTGACCCCATAATGTAAGAACACATTCGACGTATTAAAGATAAAGAAATTCATTACCACTATTTTGGTCTTAAAATTCAAAATGAATTAATACTTTTGTTAGCGGGTGAGGTAAAAAATACAATAATTAAAAGGATCAAAGAATCAAAATACTTTTCTTGATTGTACTCCAGATATAAGTCATGAATAACAAATGTTTATCATGATACGTTGTGTGGATATTTCAACAAGTCCAATAAAGAAGAGTTTTTCTTAGGATTTTTAAAGGTGGACGACACATCGGGACAATGACTTTTTAATGAACTTATAAATCTTCTAAAAACTCTTGAACTTAATATTGATGATATGAGGGGATAAAGATATGATAATGGTTCTAATATGAAAAGGAAAAATAAAGGAGTACAAAATAAGGTACTACAAATAAATCCTAGAGCATTCTATATTCCTTATGGTTGTCATAATATTAACTTGGCACTTTTTGATATAGTGAATTCTTGTTGTAAAAGTAAAACATTTTTTAGAATTATATAACGTATATATAATGTATTTTGGTCTTCTACAAAGCGATGGGCAGATTTTAAAGATTATGTTAAAGGTATCACACTTAAGTCATTATCACAAACACGTTGGAAAAGTCACATTAAAAGTGTAAAAGCAATTAGATCCCAAACTCTACAAATTAGAGATGCTTTAATTGACTTCGAAAACACTTGTGAAGATCTTAAGACAAATAGTAATGCTGAAGACTTAGCAACATTAAAAGTTGAAAATTTTGAATTCTTATTTGGCATGGTTAGTTGGTATAATATATTGTTTGCAGTTAATAAAACTATCAAAATTTTACAAGCAAAAGACATGAATATTGGTGTTGCTTTAAATTCTTTAAAACGATTCATTTATTTTTTTGAAACTCAAAATGGATTTGAATCTGCTATGATTGATGCTAAAGAGATTGCTAGAGAAATGGAAATTGAACCTATATTTTGTGAAAAAACATATTATTCTTAGAAAAAAAAACATTTTGATGAGAATGCTAGTGACGAGATAACACAGTCCCCTGAAGAATCTTTTAGAGTTAATTACTTCTTACATATAATTGATCAAGCTCTTATGTCACTTAAGACTAAATTTGAACAATTTCAAACATATGAAGATACTTTTGGATTTTTGTTTGATTTGGAAAAGTTAAATTCTTTAGATGATGATAGTTTGAAGAGTTCTTATAATAAGGTTGAAGATTTTCTACGACATAACATAATTTCTAATATTGATGGAAGTGAATTATTTTTAGAATTGCAAATTTTGAAAGATGGAGTACCAAAAGAAGTAAAAGAAACAATTGAAATGTTAAATTATATAAAAAGCATGAATTATTGTTTTCCAAATGCACGGATTGCTTATAGGATAATGTTGACTATACTAGTTACAGTTGTCTTTGCAGAAAGAAGTTTTTCAAAGTTAAAACTGATAAAATCTTATCTTAGGTCTATAATGTCATAGAAAGATTGAATGGATTAGCTATCTTATCTATTGAAAAAGATATGTTAAAAAAACTTGAATATAATAATTTAATTAGAAATTTTGCATCTCAAAATCCGAGAAGAATAAATTTAAAATAGTACTTTGTTATAAATTTGATTATGCCTCCACTGCAATTGGTTACTATTTACCTTTGCTTCTTTTATTCTTCGTATGGGTCCTCATCTTTATCACCTTATCCTTTGTGAGGAAATAACTTACTCCAATAATCTTTGGACCTAATGCTGTCACGTTCGAGCGATTAAGTGCTCCTCTGCACATTCAGTTTTGGCAAAGTTAAATTCACCAATGAAAAGAACTCTCGCGCTTTGCATTTTCCAAATAACCTGCTAACTGGTAACTCTTCTGACATTTTTTTTCCTTCGGTATTGGATGCCACTACAACTGATTATTTGTAAGCGTTATTTCCCTGGCTCAGGGTGTGGGCTTACCCATCTATGTTGTAGGCCATGTCTCTCGGCTTTTGTTTGTTTGGGTTTGATTTTTGTTCCACTACCTTGCCCTATGTTGGAATATATTTAGATTTCCCTAATTATAATGTAATTAGGATTCTAGTTTGATTTTACATCTATTAAGAAATTTATTTAGATTAGAAGTGTAATAGTCATAGGGTCATAGTCATAGGGTCGGCTAAGGCTATATATAGTTGTATAATACTCTTTAATAAATACAATTTTCTCTTTTCTAACATGGTATCAGAGCGGGCAACGATCTAGAGTTAACTTCACGTGGGTTTCACTTCTCTCCCTCTGCCTGAGGAATCTCGTTGGCAGAGGGAGGGGACTCTATCACTTGCTTCTGATCTACCACAATCGTCCAGATCGGGCCTTGCAATTGCTTGCTGCCTGTATCGTCTGGGTTCCGCTGCCTCCGTTTGACCTCCACAAGAGGCGCACAAATCTGACGTTTCTTCTATTTAGATCTGAGAAATCAGATCTGCCGGCGTCGGCGAACTGTTGCTGCTGTGTCCGGCGTCTGCTGTTGTGTGTTGCTGATAGGGCCATTTCCTCTGTTCAGATCTGAGAAATCAGATCTGCTGCTGTGTCCAGCGTCGGTGCCTCTGTTCAGATCTGATTACTCAATTGCAGATCCAACATCACGGTGAAGACTTCTTTCACCCAGATCTGCCCCAATCAGATCACCACTTCATGCTACTGCAGGACAGAGCTCTTCACCCACAGCAGATCTCAGACCCACAACAGGCCTTGTGCTGCCTCAACTGGCGCTTCCAATCCGCCATCCGCCTCTCGCCATCTTCTGCTGGCATTCGCGCTTTCAACTCCTGCAGTTCTACGTCGGAGCAGTTTCACCATCCCTCTCTCACAGATCTATCTCTTCTAAGTTTGTCTTCTTCAAATTTGATCATGTGTTCGATCCACACACAAGCGCACTCAGACTCTTGGCTCCGGCAATCCCTTTATTCTGACGTCATCTCTCCCTCGCGCACAAGGCTTTGTTCGCCTCTCTTCCTTCTCTGGTGACTTCAGTCTCCAACCAGTGTTTACAGATCTTATATTCTCCGTTCACGCTTCACCAATCAGCGTTTTCAGAACCGATCTGAGATTCACAGTTATAGCACCGTTCATGCAGATTTGTGGACAGTTTTCACGGATTGGACTCGAGATCCTTGCTGTCTTGGCTTGCTGAAAACGAACAACAGATCTATATTTGCTGCCCCTCTCTGCTGGTTCCTTTGCTACCGTCGGGTTTTTTCCAACGTGCAGCCCATATCACCAGTTGCAACCTCTTGCAGATCCCTCTTCTGCTGCGCCAAACATCTCTCCATCGTCTTCATCAGATCTTGCTTCAGAAAGATTCCCCGTCGCCTCTCTCACCATCGGTATTGATGCCGACCCAGATCAGATCTGTTTGCCAAGGAGTTTAATAATAATAATAATTAAAAAAAAAAAAACAGATCTGCCCCTTTGCCAGGCCGCAGCGTCTGCTGCAACCCAATCTCTTATGTTTTTTTTCAGCTTGAGTCTATAGCAACGTTCAGTCCCGATCTGGCTGTTGGACAAGTGTTGGCTGCTTGCCTGTTTGATTCTCTCCACCGCCTCACGTTTTTCCTGTTCTTTAAGCACCACATCCGGCCATTGGGTTCTCAAATACACCGCATGTGTTCTCAGATCTCTGTCATATTGCCGATTGCAGGCCTCCTGCATCGCTGAGAAACCCCATTGACTGGCTGCGTTTCAACCTCCAATTGGTTCGTGGTGCTCTGAGAGAGAGGGTTTTGTCCCTTTGTTTGCCAGATCTGAACCCCACTCAGATCTCGTTCCTCATGCAGCCCAAATTCTCCGGGCGATTATTTTTCTATAATCTGCCGCCACGAGCCTCAGTTGCTGCCAGATCTCAGTGATTTCAATGGGATTGAGGAACTTCTTTGTAAAGAAGCGATGCTAATTTTTAGGGGATTATCAGCTCCAAAATCCACCATTACAGGTCTTTCATCCACAGATGTTTCACAACGCTGCATAAAGCTTTCATTGTGAACCTAATCAAGTTCGTTGGTCACTCATGCAATCAAAAGTTTGCAAAAGCATTTCTCCAACATTGGAAAGAGTCATATTGTGCACCCTCTGCTGTTCATATGGACATGATCGTGTTCTTTACGTAAGGATATTCAAGAAATGGAAGTTGCATCTCATAAGTTTGAGCAGGAAAATGGGATATTAGATGACATTCAGCAAGGTAATGACTCATCCATGCCATCTCAAGATCAAGCACAAGATTTTGATTGTATGGCTAATAACAGAATGGGCAATATCAAATCTGAAGCACCAGAAGGTACTCTATATTGTATACCACCGACCACGATTCATATCCAGTGTTTTCTTCTTGCCAAGATCTGCGAGATCAGTGCCAAGAAGAAAGGGAGAGAGCTGAATAAAGGGGCACAAATTTTCCCTTGCACAAAATCAGGAAGAAGGATGGGTCCAGTCTAGGACCGAATCTGTTGCACAAATTTCCCTTCTCCTCCTACTTTCGTCGATTTCGTCAATGCTCTGAAGAAAAGGACACAAATTTCCCTTCTCCTCCTACTCAGCTGCCTTTCGAGGAACCTTGTTTTATCGTTTCTCGAAAATGAGACGACATATTTTGGACACATGTCCATTTATTGTGAAATTCATCCACTCATTTTATTTGGATGACTGATTCGTCCCCAACCCATTTGCTGGCCTTTTATGGTTACAACCTCATTTGCTGGTCTTTTATGGTTAAAGCCTCATTTGCTGGCCAACACCTTTCATGGTTACAACCCCATTTGCTGGCCTTTTAAGGCTTCAGCCCCCATTTACTGGTCTTTCATGGTTAAAACCTCATTTGTTGGCCTTTTATGGTTACAGCCTCATTTGCTGGCCTTTCATGATTACAGCCCCATTTGCTGGCCTTTTAAGGCTTCAGCCCTCATTTGCTGGCCTTTCATGGCTTCAGCCCTCATTTGCTGGCCTTTATGACTACAACTATTGTTCGCTAGCTTTTCCGATCTGATTGATCGATGTAATGGCTTCAGCTCCTTGTTTTTCAGGCCATTCGTCACCTGCATTTATCGCATATTGCGATCATTGTTTGCCGGACAACTGTCTTACGGCCACTGCTGTAGTCCGTGCCAAGTTCTATGTTTCAGGCCGCCATTGGTGTTTGTCGCCTGTCGTTTTGCAGCCAATCAACGCTGCCACACAAACACATATTTGCAATCAGTCAACGCTGCCTCTTCAACAAGTTTTGCAGTCAATCAGTGTGATGCTTCATCAAATCCTCGTGGCCAGTTGGTGTGCCACTTTTGCAGTTCACCTGTCGTTTCTTCATGTTCCAAGCTTCACGTTCATCCACGCTTCCGCTTGCGGGGCCGTGTTGGAATATATTTAGATTTCCCTAATTATAATGTAATTAAGATTCTACTTTGATTTTACCTTTATTAAGAAATTTATTTAGATTAGAAGTGTAATAGCCCGAGGGTCGGCTAAGGCTATATATAGTTGTGTAATACTCTTTAATGAATAAAATTTTCTCTTTTCTAACATTGTAAACTCTTTTTTTTGTGGGTTCTCGTTTTGAATGAATAATATTAACTATTCATAAAAAAAAAAAAATTGATAATGATATATTATTTGGATGTTTCACAATTTGTAAAAAGGCCACTCTTTAAGAGTTCGCTTAGGGCTCCTGAAATCTCAGGACTGACACTGTATAAAAATTAAGAGAATCATTCTATCGCAACTGCTCGTGTACAAACTTTTGCTAAACATCTCGAGACATGATGAACCTATTACTTTCTCGAGGCTAACCTTGAAGATCTTTCGAAGCATGATCAACCAAAAATCCCTCGAAGCTCGGGGTAACAATTTGTAATCCTTGAAGCAAACTTTTTGTTCATCTTGTGAAGGGGGATGTGGGTTGAACGCTTAATTCTCAATATCTCATACAATCCTAGGATTAGAAATCTGATTTTTCTATTCACGATCTTAAGAGAAGGGAAAAAAAGGCAGTGAGATAGAAAAATCACAAATCAGACCCATTTTTGTTAGTAGTTCAGTAGATTCTCGTATCCATTAAATGTTGATAGATTAGGCATTGCATATGGCAGCATCTCAAGGCCCATACACACTTTCTCTCTCTCCATATTTAATCTCTTTGTTTTTTATTTGATTTGAACTATTTTTCCTTTCTATTTTTAATCTCTTCATACACACTTTTCTTTGTTATTTTATTCTTGTTTGATATTAGGAAGTAAAATAATTAATTAGTATTATTTTTTATAATGTGAGATTAGTGTTGTATTTTTTTACTAGCAAAGTCCCATATTGTTGTGTGTCTTTGGGTCATGAAGTTTATAAACACATGAATACTCTCTATATATCTTTAAGCTATGGAGTTTACAAACACATGAATACTCTCTATATATCTTTAAGCTATGGAGTTTACAAACACATGAAAACTCTCTTACTAAACCGATTTTTAAGGATGTGTTTCTTATAATTTACATGATATAAAACCAAAAGTACTTAAAAAATGAGTTTCGTTCAAAGAGTTGAGTGACTCACGTCCTATCAAACCACATAGGGATCGATTTTTAAAAAATAAATTCTACTAATGCATTTCACATTTTTTACTGTGTAACATGTACACTTTATGCTCGTTCACATTCTCTTTTACGTAAGCATTTAAGAATAATAAAAATAAAAAATCCAATTGTATTAAATTTATATTTATTAACTTTATATAATTACGACGACAAATTAGCACCATATTTTAATACAATTTCTACGAGGCCGCCCATCCTAACATTGATGTTTTTTGTTAGTAAACACGGGATCAAATGAAATTCCGACTTTACTTCTTCCCCTTCCGTATGCAAATCTTAAGTGAAACACAATGGTGCACCTATAATTATGAGCGGTGTACTTATAATTATGAATAGTGCACCTATAATTTTGAAATTAAATATATCTTTAATGTTTAGAACATTCCAGAAAAACATATTATTCTTATAGTTCCATCTTCATATTGTAGAATACTACTAGCTTTTGTTTCAGTTTTTGGAGTTGGTTGGCATAATTCAGATAATTTCCAATCTCTAACGATTTCAATTTTGTCAGGTGTTGGTCTATGTGGGATTATAGCTTTATTTCTAAAGTCAGTTTGGAAAAGGGTACATTCATTTTTTATCAAGTTACTATAAGCAATATTTGAATTGAAAGATTTCATAGCTTTATAATATATTCTGTACATGATTCCTATATTTTCGCTACCTGGATCCATATCAAAACCTTTTGTTTTAACTCCTAATTGAACAACTTTATGAATATTTTCACTTGTTAAAGGAATAGTTAAATCTGGAATGCAATTATAGAATATTGGTCCTTCTGCAAAATTAGAGGAAACTAAACCCTATAAAGCATCTTCAGATTTGTTATGTCTTGCGTCCCTAAGAAAAGATAAACAGGGAATGTTTAATCCTTTTCTTGTTAAAGGCTTTATGGCCACTTGAACTAATCCTATATGTAAATAATTATATCTCATTTTTAATCTTTCAATTTTTTCTTTATCATCTAAAAGAAATAAATAGGCTTCATCTTAAGAGGAATATGTTCTTTCAACAGTTTGAATCATAAAATCACAAGTATCTTCAAAAGATCTTATATAAATTTGTTCAGCAGGAATTTTAGGTATAGTCCAATTTTGAATTGATTTTTCAACATCTTTAAAATTTATTTCTTCAGAATTTTTTAGATCCATAGTTACCATTTGAGTTGAAACAGGTGTTCTAGGTTCAGGGTTAAAAGCAGTATTAAAAGAAGTACTAGATACACGAGATGACAAACTATCTTTAGCAGTTTTATATGTTGCAGAAGTAGAAGTAGAAGCAGTATCAGATTTTTTTTCCTTTTTTCTTAACTGTTTTATAACATTTTCAATTGCTTTCTTCATTATTTCTTGTGCAAAGATGCAATTTGAATAGTTATTTTGCAGAGGTATCGGTTAATAACAGAAGCACAAAGTGCAACCGTCCAACACCAAGGCCGAAACCAAGATTCAAACGCAAAATAGCCCAAACAAAACGCCTAACACGGCAATAAAATGGGCAAACAACGGGTAACGGTTGGCACAGTTACGACAAGATATACTATGCAAAACACTTGTTCAAAATGCAGGTTTGAACAGTACTTTAATGGAGATAGAAATTAAAATGGTTATAACACAGAAAATATAGAGGAAAGTAATAATATTTTAGTCCGGCCCTCGACAGCAGACTCATAGAGTCAGTCGAGTGGGATTCACTCGCCCTTAGAGAGAGGACGAACCGTACTAAAGATATTTTTACTTAATTAATAAATCTAATATTAAAGATAAATGAAAAGAAGGAGATTATACCAGAGAATTTTGCCATAATTTCCAGTTGTTATTGCAGAAGAGAGATATTATAAACTAGAACAGTCGTTTAGATAGAAGGCAAAGAGGATTACAAGATTGCTCAAAGCAGATGGCTCTTGGCTCTGATACCATTTTCAGTCAGGATCGTCTCATTTATAGAAGCATGAGAGCATTCCAGAAAAAGACAGGTGTTACAAGATTAAAGAAAGTAAAAAGATAAGGGACATGTGTTTTCATCTGATGAAAAGAAACAAAAGAAGATAAAATCATGTGTTGAACAGCTGTTGAGATGAGACATTTTTCGGTAGAAGTGGAAGCCACGTGTTGAAGGATGGAGAGAGCATCTTTTCATCAGTGGTCAAGATATTGCCGACAGTCGTGGAGATAACTTTTATTGTGTGGTTGTTCATTTTTCAAATGCTGATGTTAACTGTTTGTCATTTGTTGTCTGTTGGTCGGAGATTCAGTAGAAAGAATACAGAATAAAATACAAATGTTGTATTTATACGTATATTCTACTTCTTTTTCTTTTCTTTGACAGAAATGAAAGGATTGACTTTAGCAGGTGTTGATTTTTCTTCATCTTCAATATCATCTTCAGGCAGTCGTTGGAGAGCAGCAAATTGATTCTCAGCAAGGAAGACTTGGGCTTTTGTTGCAAATGATTCTTCAGATTTTTCTGATTACTCAGGTTTTCCAATTTGAGCAAGAACTTCTTTCATCAAATCTTCTTTTAATTTCAGCATATCAGCAGCAGTGAGGAGAGATTGTTTTGAAATATGTTGAGAAGGGGAAGAGAAAGAGGGAGATGTTAAAGACTTTTTTGAAAAAGGGAAAGTTATCCTAGCAGGTGTTGCATTTGTTGCAGAAGCATTAAGTGCTTTTAAGAAACTACCACTAGATCTAATGGCATTTGTTGCAGTTGTTGCAGTTGTTTCACTGATTTTAGCCCCGAAGGCTAACAATTTCATCAAATAAATTTTTTTCCCAATTTCTAACATCAATTTTTCTTGCTAAAACAGGAAGGCCTAAATCCATTCTTTTTTCAAATACCCATTTGCAAATCCAAGGGATATTAAAATATGCATAAAACATTATGGTTGACCGGTCATCAAAAGCAAGATTTATTGAATCAAAAAGACTTTTGTTTTCATTTTTCAAAAGAGAAACATATTTTTCAAATGTTGGCTTAACAGTTGTTGGAAGAACATATTTTTAAGCTCCAAAGGGAGTCCAGAATTTTGAAAACCACCATAAAGGAATTTCATCAATTTTTTCAACTTTTATACGAATAAACTAAGAGTGAAGAAAAACAGAAATTTTGATAAAATAAAACATTTTCCCAAGCATTCATATAATCCCAATAGTTGAAAACTAAATTATGAAAACCAGGTTTGAAAATAGTCTTGTGTTGAAAAAGGGGAGACTCCCATTGTTCTTCAGTAATGATTTTCAAAAATTTCAACATTGAATAAGCAATTTCACAGTTGTTTGGAAAATAACATTCAAAACGATTTTGACCTTGATCCTTAACAAAGTAATCAAGAGCACATCTGTTGGTTTCAATCAGGATGGCTAGATGAAAATGATAAGGATGAGAAGTGCGGACATAATTTGCAGGAGAAAAACAGAAAGGAATGATTTCTTATAAGGTAGCAGATTCAGGATGACAGGCATCAGACAAAGTATAAATGAGCTGGTTATAACGATTAAAAGAAGTTTGAAATTCAGATGTTGGACCAGAAGGTCGAGCAATAGGAACAGATGTTGAAGGATGGAATTGGGGAGAAGAAGGATTTCCCAAAGAGCATGTCTTTCATACAAGTTAGGTCTTGATGGTCTAGGAGCAAAAGGGGAACCAGTATTCATTATCTGTTGCAATTGTTGGGCTTTTTGGAAAGGAGAAGAGGAACTCAAGGGCCTTTGATGAGGCTGCATTATTCAGAAGAAGAATTTAACTAAAATAACTAACAAAATGATTTTTATCAGATGTTTGAAGAGAAAGTTGAGAAAGAGTAGAAAGAAAACAATCCCTGCAAAGTAGAGATATAGTCTTGCTATTCTTTGTTCTTCGTTATAGAATTCTTTTGCGTTTTCTGCAGAAAATCTCTTGATAGAAAGTCAGCAAGGGAATTATTAATTCCATTTACATATTCAATATCAAAATCGAACACACTAAGGATGACTTGCCATCGAACGAATATCTATTTATTTGTTAAATTTTTAACATCTTTTTCAATTATTTCTTTAGCAGATTTGCAATCTATTTTTAATAAAAATCTTTTGTTTAAAAGGTCAAATTGAAATTTTTGAATGCTTAAAACAATTGCTAAAAGTTCCTTTTTAATTATAGAATAATTAGCTTGTGTTGGATTCCAAGTTCCAGAAATAAATCTAACAATTTTTTCTTGATTATCTTCTTTTTGTAATAAAATTCCACCATATCCTACTTCAGAGGCATCTGTTTGAACAATTTTAAAGGCTTTAGGATTTGCTAAATTTAAACAAGGAAGATTCTTTACCTTTTGTTTAATTCTTTGTACAGTTTTAGTATGTTCATTATTCCAAGATGGAGGATTCTTTTTGAATCTTTGTTGCAGAATTTTTCTATCATCAGCTAAATTTTTATAGAAATTTGAAACATAATTTAGACATCCTAAAAATCTTTGCACTTGTTTTACATCTTTTATTTCATCGGGAAATTTATCACTAATTCAATTACTCTATTGACGGGTTCTACTGTATTATTTTTTAATTTAAATCCTACAAAAGTTATTTCTGTTTGGAATAATTTCTTCCTTCTTTGGCTTAAAACGAGGCCATTTCTTATAACAATTTTCTTAAAAATTTCTAAATGTTTCCAATGTTGAGAAATTGATTCAGAATAAATTAAAATATCATCAATATAACCTAACATAAATTGACTGAAAGGATTAAAGATTTCTGTCATTATTTTTTGAAATTCAGAATGAGTATTTTTAAGACCAAAAGGCATTACATTCCATTCATAGTGTCCCGAATGAACTACAAAACCAGTTTTATATTTGTCTTCTTCTTTTATTTGAATTTGCCAAAATCCAGATTTTAAATCAAATTTAGAAAATATTCTAGCATTATAGATTCTATGCAAAATATCTTGTATATTTGGAATTGGGAATCTTATTGATTGTAAAACTTTATTTAATGGTTTGAAGTTTATAACAAGACGAGGAACTCCTCTTTCTTGTTCAGCAGCATTATTAACATAAAAAGCAGTGCAACTCCAAGGAGAACTACTTTCACGAATTAAGTTTTTATTTTTTAAATCCATTATCTCTTTTTTACACATTTCTTGTTGCTCAATAGACATTTGTGCAGCTCTAACTTTTGTTGATATTTTTTATTCATTGAAATCTTTTATATATGGTAAAGAAACAATATGTTCTTTTCTCCCCCAAAATGCGTGAGGAAGGGCAGAAAAGCATTTTATAGTTAATTCTTTTTCGAAATGTTGTTTTTGTATAAGAAAAGAGGGATCTTGAATTGTTTTAGCAATTGTTAAGTTTTTAATTGAGGATTGAAGACCTGATTTAAAGGATTCCTTTTGTAGAATTATTCGATTAATATTATTTATAGGTTTTGTTTTTGGTTGAGAAACAAATTTAAAAATTATTTCGGTTTCATCTGATGATGTTGTTAAAAGACCGTCATTTGTTGTTAAATAAGGAGCTATTTCATTCAAGAATTGGTTTCCAAGAATTAAATCTTAGATTGGTTTCCAAGAATTTTGGTTTGAATAATTTTTGGTTACATTTTTCTTTTTTACAAATTGTGACATTAGGAATTTTATTGGTTAATTTTATTTCTTTTCCATTTGCAGAATTTACACTATATTTTGTTTCTTCAAAGTATTTTAAAGCTAATATTCCTTCATTTATGCAATTTATATCTGCTCCAGTATCTAGTAGAGCTATTAATTTTTTATTATAACCGTCATCAAGTTTTAAATTTACTTTTACATGCTATTTTCTGTAAGTTATTATTGTTAATTCATTTAGTAATATATCTTCTATATTGCCTATATTTTGAGGATTTGAGCTTTCAGTTTTATCTTGAAAAGGCACATTGGCATTTATTTCTAATATTTCTATTCTCATTTTATGCATATCTAAATTTCTTTTTAAGTCTTTTATTTCTTTATTCAGACTTTTTACTTCCTTTTGTAGATCTGCTATAGTTATTGGTTGGGATTCTTCTTCAAAATTATCTAACATTTTGTATATATTATTCATGTGTATGGGTCTTATTATACTTTGAGCTGTTGCTTGTGATTTAACAATTTTCTCATTTTGTATTTCTATAATTCTAGAGATCATTTCCATTTGTTTGTCAGGATCTTTTATTTCCATGATTGTATCGAGGGTAAGTTGATCTTTTTTACTTAAAACATTTATAGTGGGAGAGTCTGAATCTTCTAAATCATTTATATCATCATAACCATCTGAATCTTCATAATTTCTTATTAAACAAATATTGCAATTACAATTTGGGTCTTCTTTACATTTTTTTTATTTTATTTGTGTCGAATTGATCCATAAGATTATTTATTAAATCATTTTCACTTTCTGATTCGAAAGTAGAGTTAGAATATTCAGATTCATTTTCACTTTCAGTAGAAGATAGAACTAATTCATTTAATTGTTCTAATATGGCTTTAACTCCTTTTTTGTAATTTCGATTTTTATTTTTTAACAAGTATTTGCAAAATGACCTGTGTTTCCACATTTATAACATTTATCTTTAGATATTGGTTTTCTTTTACTAGATTCAGGTTTGTCTTATCTTTTATATCTTTTATTTTGAGGTTTCTTATAATTTTTGTTATAGTGTTTTTTACCTTTATTTTGTTGAAAATTATCATTTCTTTTAATATTCTTTTTTATTTTAAACAAATATTGCAATTACAATTTGGGTCTTCTTTACATTTTTTTGTTTTATTTGTGTCGAATTGATCCATAAGATTATTTATTAAATCATTTTCACTTTCTGATTCGGAAGTAGAGTTAGAATATTCAGATTCATTTTCACTTTCAGTAGAAGATAGAACTAATTCATTTAATTGTTCTAATATGGCTTTAACTCCTTTTTTGTAATTTCGATTTTTATTTTTTAACAAGTATTTGCAAAATGACCTGTGTTTCCACATTTATAACATTTATCTTTAGATGTTGGTTTTCTTTTACTAGATTTAGGTTTGTCTTATCTTTTATATCTTTTATTTTGAGGTTTCTTATAATTTTTGTTATAGTGTTTTTTACCTTTATTTTGTTGAAAATTATCATTTCTTTTAATATTCTTTTTTATTTTTCTTCTTTTGTTTTCTTTAAAGGGGTCAAACTGATGACAGAAATCACCCATCTCTTTTTATTAAAGTATTGTTCTTTCTTTATTTTCTTTTCTAATTTTAAGTTATTGCAGATTTCTAATCCTACTTTATTTACTACTTGATTTACTAGTTGATGTAAGTCTCCTAAAGTATATTTTCTATACTCTATTTCTCCTATTGGATTTTTTATTAGTTTTTCTTTTATCTTTTTACCAAATAGTGTAGGTAGTCCAACAATATATTTTTCTTTCCAAAAAACATTAGATGAATTTGTCATTTTGTAAACAGTATTAGTGAAATAGTCATGATATTCTGAAAATTGAGACATAGAACGACATCTTAAGTTAATCAAGTAATCTCTCATATTATGTTTAAGTCTTTAATATCTTCGTACAAATTGTCTTCCAATATTAAAAAGCAAATATGTTACACTATCATTTATAGGTTCTCCATCTGCTAGAAACAAAATTTCTCCCTTTTCATCTTTTTTAACGTTTTCTTTTATTAATCTTGTTTGTTCATCATTTAAATAATTTGTCCACCAATCATGTAATTGTCCGGTAAATCCAGATATAATTAATTCACAAATATCTAATTCTCGATTTCCAGCGGTTCTTAATATAATAGCATACATTTGCATTTTTTGTAAAATTTGCATTTTTTGTCCTAATTATAAACCATCTAGATTCCATTCATATATACTACTTCCATCAAAAGAATTAGGACTTATTGTTTGAGGTTCGTTGAATTTTAAAAAATCAGGTTTTCTATTATAAGTGTTATTGAATCTTAATTTATTAATATTTATTTCACTATATTTATTTTCAATTTCTTCTAAATTTTCAATTGTTACCATTGATACAGTTGGATTTTTATTTAAGCTTTTCAATTTTTTAGTTAAGTGCATTATTAATTCTTCTTCAGAAGTATTTGGATTTTTTGTTGGGGTTATTTCAATAGTTTCTTTTTTTAAAATAGTAAGTAAAACCTTTTTCTATAACTAATTCACCTTCAATCACTTTTCCTTTTTCTTTAAGTATTTCCTTTTTATTTAGATCTTGTTCTATTCGAGAAGTTTGTTCTGCAATTATTTGTAAATAAATATTTGTAAAATTATTTTGATTCATTATATGAGCAAAGAATTCAGAATCTATTTGTGTCTTTTTGTTTATGGCAGAAACATCTTTATAAGGGGTTGCCATTCCATTTTGAGATATCCTAATATTTTCTTAAAAAGGGTGAATACTGTTTTTTGTTTCTCCTTTTAGTTGTTGTCCAAACATTCATTTTCTCTTTTAATACTCTTAAATATTTTTGTTCTTGTTGATTATTTTTATTTAATTAGAAAGTCATTTGTTTCTTTAGTATTTTTAAATCTTTTATACAAACTAGAAAAAAACCCGTTGCAAAAAAAAAAAAAAAAAAAAAACCAGACTAATGGATGGCCTTTCTACTAATCAATTAGACTTAGTTGGACAAACGAAAATCTTAGACTGATTTAAAGACAAGAAAAAAGTTTAAAACGTCGATTCTTCCAAAAGAAAGTACATGAAACATTCATTACCATTCCCTCCATTCTATCAATCAAAAGGCTCTAAGATTTCACTACAAAAACAAAGATTTGAGTCATTAAACACAATTAAACCCAATTCTAGCGATCATCAGCAGGCTCAAACAAATAAACACATAATATTATTTCTCAATTTAAAAATAAAAAAAATACCCATCATAAAATCGAAGAAAATTCATTTAGAAGCGTATTTTAACTATTTTCATCCAAAAGAGATTCAACTGAACACACGGAGTACTCTTTATAACTCAAATAAAATTCCTCGAGACACTTATTCAAAATCGCAGTTTTGAAGATATTTTCGCAAAAAACCTCTAGACTTATTTTAATCCAATGCAAGATGATATAAAACAGTAAACTCATTGAATTCAAAAAAAAAAATTGTATAAAAGAAAGTGATAATCCCCCGTAAATGGTTCCATCAAAATCAAAGACAGGGGATCACCACATTACAAATTCTTGTAATGATCAAATATCATTCAAAGAGTGAATGACAAGGAATAACAAATATTTCCATTTATTATAGAAGAGAAGAGAATATAGGGCAGTTTCCCTCGATTAAAACATGCTGAGATGAGAGAGCATGTCATACCTTGAGGCTGCCCCTCTTTTAATTAATCTAGGCCGGGTGAAATAGAGTGCTTTCACACGGATCAGATCCATACAACACCCTTTGGATCGGCCCAAAAATAAAAAAGAAAACAATTAAATCAAAAGAAAATCCCCATTGCACATGCATAAATGCAGGAAAACAGAAAAAAAATCATCATCAGAAAAGGAAAATAAAGAAATAAAAAGGAGGAACATTTCTGATTATGGGATATAGAAATATCTAAAACCCTGCCAGCAGGAGAGCAGCAGAGGAGAACGGCCGTCTCCGCAAAGTGAAAAGGAAGGATTTTAGGGCTATTTGCTGTATGCCCGCAACGGAACCAGGCCGCATGGAAAATGTGAACAGCCTGGTTCTCTCGAAGGCAATGGAAAACCCTAAGCCCTTCCTCCCTCTAATTTATAGACAGAAGAAAGAAGGAAAGATGCCGTTGGTTTGGTGTCTCGCGAGTATAGTCAGAACTAAATTCCTGCGGCCCAATTAAAAACCTCCAATCTTCTTGACAAATTATCCATTATAAAGTGATTAACAGAAGTTTTTGTCCACTTTAAATAAAATATTTTGAAATTTAGATATAGGTGGTTTAAAATTTAGTTAGTAATTATTTTAATCAAAAGTTTGTAAAAAAGTCATTGTAAATCAATTCATAATAAATAATTTCTCAGACGAAAGAACATAAATCTAATTGAACAAAGGCTGAACTTAGGGCTGAAACTCAGGTCGGGCAGGACGGGTTTTGACAAGCTCAGCCCTAACCCATGTCCAAAAAATTTGAACCCGACCCGACCCCACCAGAATTGCAAACCCGAGTATGTCAACCCAACCCGACCCGAATTGCTAATACTCTCAACCCGAGAGTTGACCTGACCTGACCCGAGTTAGCCCGATTTTAGAAAGAGGGGAAGAGGGGAAGAGGAAGAGGAAGAGGAAGCGGAAGAGGTGGATATAATTTTCGGAAGTGGAAGGGCGTAGGGTTTTATTTAAGTTATGAATTTGGGTCGGGTTTTTCTATGTCGGGTCGGGTCGGGTTGGGTTGAAATTCATTCCAACCCGACCTGAATTTCAGTCGGGTTTTTTTTTTCCTAACCCAACCCGAGTTTACAATTTCTATAACCCAGCCCACACTATTTTCGGGTCGAGTCAATTGGGTCGGGCCAAAACCCAACCCAAGTTTCACCCCTAGCTAAACTCATAGTAAAAAGCAATGTTTTAAAACCCGATTCATGGAGCGACCCACTTGGAGGAAGGGTGGGTTAAATAAGGTTCAATTGAGTTGACCCATAGTCAAATCCAGTCAAACCCATGCTATTAATATAATATTAAACTATTAACTAAGGTTATCTTTCATAAAATATATTTTTTTTCTCTCACAAACACAAATACCAAAAATTAATAATCCAAAAATCATATTCTCAAAAAAACCAACATTTTCATCTTCATTTAAAGAAACCAAAGGTTTTTAAGGGTCAAGAGTCACGACTTTATTAGAAAAATCGGATTGACCTGCGGGTCGCAGAGGATTTTTAAGGGTTTTTAAATGACTCGACCCGTATTTCAGCTGGTCAAGATTGACCCGTGGGTTGGGCCAAGTTTGATAACATTGGTAAAAAGGACTAAGATTATTCTGCATATTGAACATTCATTATTATTTAAAAACATTCAACTAGTTTTAATATATAGTAGATATGAAAAATCCAACTCTATTATCATTAAGTCTTTGTTAAGATTCAATGACCCAGATTGATACATTTTATACAAGAGTCATTGTCAAATATAGGTATAACTTTAATTAAATATAGTTATTCAACCATTTTAATAAATGGATCACATAAATTATGAGTTGAGATAGAATGAGTGAACTTATTTTATAAATTGATTATAATTTAAATTATAAGATCAACCATTTATTCATTTAATAAATGCATCAATTGTTTTAGATTAGATCAATTCATTGAATATATAGATTGAGTCTTTTAAAACCCGACCCAAATTTGACCTCTAGAGAGAGATATGGTGGAGAATGAAGCAATTTAAGAAAAATTATTTTTGTCACTTTACACATTATTTGACATACTTTTTAGACTTCACCTCTCTTCTATTAATTAAATAGACGATCATGTTTGTCTAATGATTTTATTTTGATAGGAGGATGGATGCTTATTATTGCTTTATTTTATCTTCACTATTATTATGATGAAAAAATATTTTTCAAAAAAAAATAAATGACCTCTATCATGGTCGAATGTCGACGTAAGGAAGGTTTGTTTTTAATAAATATAGAGAAAAGAAAACCGATAATATGCCAGGATTGATAAATTTGAATCAACCTTTAAAAATTACTTTAATCTGAGTTTTATGCCTTTAAAACTAAAATTTAATTAAAAACTTTATAATTATAAAATTTTAATATCAATTATCATGATTTAAAATAAACTCTCTGAGTGCATGGTATGGTAACTCAGCAATTGATTTATAATGATTTTTTAATTTTTATTTTTTTAACCATATCCCATAAAAAAAATGCCAACCAGTGTGCACCACAATTTGTCAAAATAAACCACTTCCTCCTTTCGCTCTGCTCTACAATTCAAACACAAGTGGCAAAAAGTTAGCCGTAACAAGAATTCAAACGGTCGATTCCTCCTATTGTGGTCTCTCATGGCATGGCATAATGTAGATCGCAGTGCGGGGAAGGAGCAAAAGAATGGCAAAATCAAAGTTAGTCGTGGCAAATGAAGTAGAAGAAGAAGAAAATGATGAAGAAGATGACAGGGAAGAAGAAGGAAAAGACCGAGTCAGCAACCTTCCGGATCCTATTCTCACCTGCATCCTCACTTGTATGACCATAAAACACGCAGCAAAAACTTCCGTTCTCTCCAAGCGATGGAGAAACCTCTGGGCCTCCATTCCCCATCTGGATCTAGATCACACAGTCATTCGAGAAGATCCCCAAGAACCCAGAATCCTCGGCTCCTACCCAGAAACGGAACGCCATAAATGGCTGGAAATTGTCTACCAAATCCTCTCCATGCGCGAGGATCCCCTCCTCTCTTGCGTCTTGTTGAATGCCTTCCTTGACAGATACTCTCTCCACATCGATAATTTTATCTTCTTCCTCTCCAAATTACGAATCCAAAAGCTCCATCTCTTGAACATGGGCCCGCAATTCTTCTCCTTTTCCTTTCCCTCCAATTTATGCTTCTGCATTTCTCTCAAGGCTCTGGTGATACAAGGATGCCAGCTGCTTCAAATCCCTCCTCATTTCAGTGGCTTTCCACACCTCAAGCTTCTCACTCTTGACAAAGTTCTATCCAACAACTGCACAATTGAGCTCTTCATCTCGTCTTGTCCCTGTCTTGAGGATCTCAATCTGATTGAACTAGCAGGCGTGACGCAAATCCGGGTCAGCGCTCCAAGTCTCAAAAATTTTGTCAACAACGCTTCGGAGCCGATGAGCATTCTCTTCCACAGCTATGGTGTCCCCTGTTTGGAAACAGCTGATTTTCTTTTCCCCTATTTCACCTTCAGTACTGGTAACATTTCTCAGGCAAGTGACGCAAACAAGCTCATCTCCCTTTTCAAAGAAATGGGGAAATTGAAGACTCTCTGTCTTTGTTGTATTCAAACTGTTGCCAAGGTATCCTCACTACTAATTGTTGTTGGGAGCATTACAATTTACGACTACTGTCTGTTCTAATCCTTTTTCTTTTGAACTTGTTGCTTTGTTGTTCTGTTGAAGGGAAACATCGTCGATCATCCACTGGCAAGATATCAATTGCATAATCTTAAAAAGCTTTCACTGGAATTTGATTTCTTCGATTCAGCAGTGCTTCCCTTTCTATGCGTCTTGCTTAGATATTGCCCTCGGGTACAAGAATTTGTATTGAAGGTTTGAATCATCAATCAGAATTCCACTTTGGTTTCTCTGTGCAGTCATATTCCAAGCATTTGTATTACAATTCTTTCTGCTCTGTTTTTTGGCAGTGTAATAGTGACTTTAAGCCAATGAGAGCCTATGATCAACGCGATTACTGGGCTAAACAAGAGCCTTTTGAATGTGTGTCCAAGACCTTAGAAATGATTCAGATAAGTTGTGTGAATTTGAACTGTGAGTATGTGACTGGATTTGTACGGTTTTTACTGATGAATGCTGGTGCCCTTAAGCGTATGAGTATTACATATTATAAAGTTCGAGGCAAGCAACCTCAGGTTTTGAAGGAGTTGCATCTTTTGCAAAAGGCTTCTCCACATGCCCAATTAGTATTAATGCCTGCTGAAAAAATCAAATATAGATATTGGTCTTAGTTATCAACTATGAAGTTTTGCATTACACCACTCACAATTGGTTCTGTGCAATTTTTATTTTTTGAATTTACGTATGGAAAATTGCAGAATACCAAGAGTAAAACTCCAACGAGTGAGCTCACTACCTTTAAGGCACATCAGGGTTAGGCCATGGGCACTCGAACCCACAACCTTCCGCTTCCTGAGGCAGGAGACAACCAGTTGAGCTAGACCCATGTGGGTTGTGCAGTTTGCTTTTAAATTCACCAAAACTGAGTGAGTGATATCTCATGTATACTTTTGTTGCAATTGTATGTAATTGGATATTGAACAAAATGTTGACCATCCTAATGGAAGTATAGATCATTTGTGCTTGTTCCTTGTAATCTATGTTAATACTTGTTAAGTTAGCTTGCCTACACTTGTTGCACCTGTGCCTGTCTTATTGGCTACATCCAAATAAGATCTTTTGCTTGGTTCTACAGTTAAACCCAATTATCAAAGTTTATCACAATGTTATACCAAGTAATTTTCGATTTTAATCTTAAGTGTCCTCCCTACTCTCTGATTCATTTAAGTTACACTCCATATGTTCTGCATTAATACTAATTTCAAACCTTTTATTTCAAAAACTTTCCATTGCAATTGTTACATGTATTCTAGAACTTCCCAGATTGATTCATTTGTTGAACCCAAACAAGGTTTTAGGTTTCTGATACCCAATTCTAGCAAACAAATATTCTTTTCTTGTGGTAGTGGTATCACAATTCTTTGCAAGTAAGATTCACTTCAGCATATATTACTACATTGTACACAGAAAATGGAACCCCATAGGGTATGAGCTAGTTGCTTGAATTTAGAGAGAGACTGTCCTCCGTAACTTTTCTGGCAACTCTTTTTGCTTGTATTTTCTGAGTTTTTTTTTCTCTCGTTTTTGTTTGTTTGTATGTATGTGTTTTTTTCACCTGAATGGTTTCTTGGTTGTCCATGTTCCACCCCCGTATTTCTGTATGTATATAGCTATTGTGTCCTTCAGATTCCTCGAGAACAACCACCCACATTTTGTTTAACACAAGTGACCATTCAATTCCACATTTCATTATGATGAATCTCTAGGTTCCAATTTTCAAGTCCCAAAAATTTTTCTTTTAGAATTTGTTCATTTTCACCTTTCAAGCCCCACCAACTTATCATTCAAAAAAAAAAATTTATCATTCAAAAAAACTTATAGTGTGAAATTCTAATGTTCCCTTTTGTTAAATGTGGTGTTCAAGTCATGGTATTATTGCCTATTAGACTTCGGTTTGTCCGTCGAGGATTCTTTCCAGTTTTTTCCTGTTCAAAACAAAAGGTCATTCCAAGGCCAATCAAGGTGCATAACCACATATTCTTGAAAGCTCTAATTCTTAGCCTTTTATAGCTTTATTAATCTAAAGTGCATCACATCCTTCATTATGCCTCTGACCAAGAGTACATTAGTATGCCTTTAAAGCCCTGAGAGATCCCTGATTGGGTGGGGGCTTGAACACAAGATCAATTTTTAGCCCTCATTATTTGGACATGAAAACATGAAAATTATTCAAATAAAACAAAGACATGATCCAATATATGAGATTCTTTTCAGGTACCTATTAAAATTTCAGTTCTAAAATGAAGTTATTCATATCATGGCTTTGCAGTTCTCATTTCTTTGGCCGAATAGCTTGTTCGAAGCCCTAAAGATTCAGCAATACTTTTGACCTCAGCAATCATTGCAATCACATCATTGAGCTTGTTCACTGCTGAACCAACACCCTGCATTTAAAGAAATACACTCAAGTTGGACTACATCCTACAAGGCATGATGAGCAAACAAAATAAGATGTACGACATACAAATAATCAAGTGTGCTCACTGCTGGTTCTCATAATAAATCACAATTCTATATATAGAAAAACAAGAAATTCTGTTCAAATATACTAAAGCTGTAAAGGAGACTGGTATAGCAACTTGGGTAATGCTTTTCGTATTCAGATGCCATGATGGAATGAGATCTTCATAACCTATTATCTGAAATAAAGATCACTACACTTTCATTTATATGAATCTCTTAAAACAAATATGCACTAATACTTCAACACAGGCAAGATGTCCACGTTGGGCACTTAGTTTTATGTGTAAAATCCATTTCCCTATTGTATCCAAGCACCATCGGAACAAAAGTACAGTTTAGGGTTGTGGAATATGAATTATTTCTAAAGCCTAACAAAATCTGCAATACTACTACATCAACTTATGCTAGACCAAGATGACCAACATTTAACCTCAATGTGATAGGATTAGGGTTTAATTTATTAAGTATTAGTTAGCTGCTAAATAAAAGAGAGATGTTTCTTTTTTTCTAATTTCCTTAAATGCCATTGTACATTTATCTATATTGGAATTAGTGAATAATGAATGACACGAGAGATTTCCTAAAAACACAACCTTTTTGGCTAGAAGGTCAGTTTCTCCTCGTATTGAAACCAAGATTGGGGGGCTGATTTCTCTTTAAATTGAAATATCTATTCTCATTCTCTCTTTTTGTTTGTTACATTCATTGGTTGCTAATGTTTGGTATTAGAGCCAATAACCATCTTATTATTTAAAAAAAGTCGCAGAGAAATGATCAACGAAGATGAAGGAGGATCGGATCACTTGTTGCAGCCTAGTATCTCATAGATCTACCACTATCCCCTATTTTACATCCAAGAATATTGTCAAAAAAGAGAAAGAAAAGGAAGACATAAAAAAAAATGTAGAAGAGAAAAAAGAAGAAAGGAAAAAAGAAAGGAAAAAGATAATGAGGTCTGCATACTTGTTGGCTTAATCGCTTCCTTTCGCTGTCACTACTTGCTTCTTCATCCTCATGTTAATACAATTGCCCCGTTGTCACCACCTTTTGGCACCTCAGATTCGCACCCCATTTACCATGCCCCCATTTCATCACCACTTTTGGCCATCTCATTTTCTCTTTTTGTTGGTTGCCCACCTTTTTTTTGACACCCCATCTGCTCGACAGTCACTTGTTTAGGAAGCGTCTCCTTCCTCCAAACTCTAGTTATACAACAAGTATCACCCTTCTTGTGCCCGCCACCCTTTGCTTTCATCACCCATCTTCTTTGTTGGTTGCTACCTCTCTTATGTCACCCTTCACCTTCTCCTTACCCCTTCCCTCCCCTTATTGTTTGAACTCATCACCCAAGTCCCCTTTTTCATTCACTCTCCAACCGACCTCACCCCTCTAGGTCAGTCATGCCGTCTCCTCTTTCTCATGTCCCACCTCTTCCCAACACATTTTGGTACCCAATAGATCCACCCACCACTCCATCAGATTTATCCACTCCTATTCCTTCATGCTGCCACTTCCTGCCCCACCTTCGTCACTCCAAAGTTTTTTTTTCCACACTTCTCAAAAACCCTTACCTTTTCCACTACTTTTTGTGCTTTTCCAAAGTAAAAAATAAAACAAAAAGAGGAATAAAAACTTGATTCCTACCCCATTCCTTTTGGCCTTTTTTGGTTTACATCTCCACTCCTCTTCTCCCTTTTTCACATTCCAGTCTAATCCATGGTGACCCATAAGGGTCACATTGAGAAATTGGAAGCAGATGTTTAACCAAACTTGACTTCTATTAAAGAGATCCCCAAGACTTTGAAGGAATTGTTAGCAGCAGTTACTGCAATCTTTTTACAAATAGATTGTATATCAACTTCTGCTTTTTCTCTAAAGAAAATGAATCTGAGATCAATAGTGGCGATACAGGTGATAAGAGGCAATGTTATTCAAGTACACTATGCTTGATTTGATTCTCCTTGTTATATTGGTGCCACTAACTAATTGGATTCAACATGTTGAGCAAATTTTCAAATATCAATCTATGACATCTGACAAAAGGGGGTATTATTGGCTATTTTGCATCTCAAAGGAGAAGACAAGCAATGGTTTCAATGGTACAAGCGCACTCAACCCAACTTCACTTGGGACTCATTTATAACAGCCCTTTGTGGAAGCCTTGTACAAATTGGATTAGTGTTTGACTATCAAATTGAGTTCAAGCGGTTGGAAATCTTGTTGACAATTGGGCTAAAAAAGCATTGATAGGGTGCTTTATTGGTGGACTAAAAGAGGATATCATTGTCGAGGTGTGCACATTTCGTACTAGAACGCTAATTGATGTTGTGGGATTGGCCCGAATTGAGGAGGAAAATCTTTACTGTTTTAGCAAGATAACTAAGATCCACTTTCTCCTTTACCAAAGGGTCTCATCTATGCTAGTAAGAGAAACTCCATTTATTAAGTGATTTTCATCGGCTAAAATGCAATCTAGGAGAGAAAAAGGTCTATTTACAATTGGGAAGAATTATTCAAACAGTTTTTATACTTGATGTAAATCAACAGTTTCTCTTACAAGCAAGTACTCATGATCAAGAGGATGTGTTGAATTTATCACAAAGAGCTTTATTCTTTTGACTCTCAAATATTTATGTAAGGAATCTTTGGAAAGACCTTTGCATGTACTATACGAGTTTCTGGACAGCTTTAGGGTTGCAAAATTTATATTTTGATTGAGAGTGGTAGCACCAATAATTTTATTCATAGGATGTCAACACACCAGTTGAATCTTTCCATTTCTCCATCATTCTTATTTATTATTTCAATAGCTAGTGGACATTCATTACAATGCTCTGGCTAGTGTAAGAATGTGGACATTGAGTTTCAAAGGTACCACTTCAAGTTTGACCCATATTTGCCACCTCTTAAATGTTGGGATGTGGTATGCAACCAATGGTGATGTGGTGTTTGGCATCCAGTGCTTGAAATAACTAGATTTTGTTGTACATAATTGGAAACGCCTTACCATGGGCAATGAACAATTCCATTTGCAGTGTCATCAAATTGGAAACAACTAGAGATGGACCGAAACCTTGCAAACAAGGTTCATTATGGTGGTGGAGGAACAATACGATTAGGCTTTGATATATTAAGTACTAGATAGCTGATAGCTGCTAAATTAAAGGAATATGTTTTCTTTCTTGTTCTTCTTTTCATTCTTCTTAAATGCCATTGTATATTTATTTATATTGGAGTTGGTTGATAATGAAAGACATGAGAAATTTTCCAAAAACACCACCTTTGGCTAAAAGATCGATTTCTTCTCTAACTAAAACCAAGATTTGAAGGTTGATTTATCCTCAATATGAAATCCCTATCCCGTTATATTCTTTTAATTTCTGCACTTAGTTCATTATTTGCTACCAGAATGTAAATGAAATCACATCTTTGATGAGTAATATCTCTGTCACGTTCTTGTCCTACTGTGTTCATGCTACTAGATTCATTTCTAGAAAGAAGATGGCTATGACATGGTTTTTTGAATTGTACAACAAGAACATCTTGTCACGTACCACACCAGCCGCTCCTGCTGTCAAGGCCATTGGTGCTGTAACAGCACTTAGTCCAGATGAACACATCACCGGAATTCTGACAGCCCGCGAAATAGAATATGCAGCTGCAAGTGTTGGAGTTGCCTAATATTGCCAGTAAAACTTAGTTCAAGTTCAGAAATGATATAAATATATGACCAAAGGAAACCCATTTTTCTGAACAATCAATTCATGGCCACTCTTTTCAAATAAATCTCCAAATATCGAATATCTGAAATAGAAGATACAGATTTGTCAGAAGAAAGAAATTTACCTTTTCAATGAGACCTTCAACACCAGCCTTTGAAGGATTAGAACATTTTCCTCCTTCAGTTTGAATAATGTCGGCACCTTCTTGTTCCAGCAACTCTGCCAGCTTGACCTGTCAAATTAGCCAACTACAATTGTTAGTAAAAAGAAAGCAAGGCACACTAAAATGGGGATTTGTCCCAAAAGGTATGCAATAACCTGATCGGGGAGGCTTAGCGTGTGGGGTACAGTGACAGATAATGTAACAGATGGAAGAATTCTCATAGTTTCCTTTGTTAGCGTGAGTATCTACAGAGCAATAGATGGAATAAGAGAAGTTGAAAGCATAAAATAGGGGAGAATGTGAAAAAACAGGGTGCAGTGGAAACTGATAAGTACATTTTTTTTCCTCGGGAAATGAAGAAAATGCAGACCCAGGAAAAGAGGAAAACAAAATCAATGCATTTTCTACAGATGCCTATCACCCAAATCATCCGTAGCCCGACTAAAATTCAGTAGCCATAATGCAGGAATTATGAATTTTGATAAAACAATAATATAGATGCAGGCATGAATTTCCCATCCAATCCCTTCACTACTGTACTCAAAAAATGTTTTATGCAGATACCTGCTCTGGAGAGAATAATCTTCCCATCTCATAGAAAGAGTCGTAATTTCCAATTTCAACCTGCATAAATTATTAGCTTCATGAATATCAGTAATCAAGTATTATAGTACTTTCTTCTCCATCTCTCTAGCATAGTGTGTGATACAACTTAGACATCCCTTTCAAAATTCAAGAATAAATGGAACTGTTCAGGCTCTTCAAGTTGGAAAACAAACCATTTGAGCTCCTGCTTCAACTGCTGCAGGGAATGCTGCAGGATCCACAGAAGAAACACAAATCTGAAAAAAAAAAAAACAGAGAGACAAAACCGTTTAGACCTAGTAGAAAAGGTGCATATTACATAAACTGAATATAATATCAAGCTGTAAAATTAGCAGGTGAATATGATATTCTGTCCAAGTTGGGAATTCCTTATCAAGCTGTACAATTTTTTTAGCCCCACCTTCTATCATTACTTATCTTTGGTACATAATTTAAATCACCACAATTCTGAAATATTACAACTATTTCCAAGGCGAGCAGAAATTTGTTTGGACTTTGAGAGTAGAGAGTTTACTGGAAGGGATGTTATGCTGACAGCAAGCTTTACTAACTCTGGGTCACAAGCTATATCCACATGTGTTGCTCCACCCTATTATTTGTCCCTTTGGGATGTTAGTAACATGGAAAGAAACAGCAAAGTACATCTACAGAAATACTAAACTTTCAAAGATTAAGAAACATGAAATCTCTGTTGAAATCTTGTAACTTGCCAAAAAAAAAATGTAATTTACATAGGAAGGTCAGTAACAGGAATAAGATAACATAATAGCTACTTAACTTAGCATTATGTATGTATGGATTGAATAACCTATACTTTTTTGACTACTCAAAACCATGATTTTCAAATGGAGTAGCAGGAATACTAATGAAATATAGCAACCTGGTCTGCAGCTCTAACAACAGAGGCAACATTGTCTCTATCAAAATTTTGCAGCCCTGAGATGATCTGTGAAATATAATTAGCAGAGAAAGAACAATCAGAATAGCTGATAAAGGAGATGTAAGTATGCTCTAACAACATTTGTTAGAGGGTAGGCTCCACTCTATGATTAAAAAGGTTATAATGGACGGATAGACCATCACCATTGAATCATTGTAATCTTTGATTTTTAATATTAAAAATATCATTGGATAAATATTTAATCAATGATAATCAATCCAACCAATAGAAAAGGTCTAGCCAGATAAACTGCAGCAGATGGAAGGGTGAGTTGAGATACGACTAAAGCACGTAGAAAGAAGTGAATGTTGGAGTTGGGTTTTAATCTATCGTACCTTAAGAGCCCTTCTTTCATGGAATTCTTTTAGGACTTCTTGTTTTGTAGAAGAGAGCGAGGCTCTTGTAATAGAGAGGGAAGTGCTAGTTTTTCTAACAGAAGGAAATGGGGTTGAAGGACAGAAACCGAAGAGAGGATTGCTGCTGCTATGTTGTATAAGGACGTGAGGGGAGGAAGAAAGGGGTGTGCAGAGAGTCCCATGCGCCATTTCCTCTCTCTCTGTAGTTGGAGATGGGAGGGAAGAGATAAGATGATTTATGAGATGAGCAGCTTTAAAAGATTAGACTACTGATTTTCATGAGTGGATCATACATTTATCATGCTCTCAGTTTCATAATTCGATGAGATAAACAAAGGACTTGGTAGACAATGATATAATTTGTTGGAAAAATCTCATTTCAGTTATTTTAATTTGTGAAACAAGAAATGAAAATTCAGCGGCTCGTAGCGGTTAAAATTTTAATATCTAAAATTATAAAAAATAAAAATAATATAATAAATTTAAAATTCACTTCAAATTTTAATGATATTTGGTAATTCGTGAGGCTTGACTTGATGGTCAAGAATTCAAATGAGTTTTGAGAAGTCTTGGATTTTAGTCACATGGTCAATCTTCGTAATATTATTAAGTGTATACAGATATGATGATTTTTACCTGCTCCAAAAATTAAGAGATGTAATTGGGAAATTTAATACCATTGAGTGAAGTAATATTATGCGTTCATTAGCACACCAAATATTGGACTGCTGCTGGTTTTTGTTAAGGGTCTGGATTTGCAGCACCCAGTTGGGTACCACAGAATGTATTTTTTGTCAAAAAAATTAATATGCATCATGTATTATGGGACATACAAATTATGTTAGATTATGTATTTTTCTTACATCTGCCTATTTAATAGATTTCATTCTAATAGAGATTATTGTAACATTGACATATCCATTAAAATGGAACATATGTCTTAAAACTCTTTATTTAGGTTAAAACTTTTGTTTTTAAGTTTGTTTATCATTTTATGATGTTATATTAAATAAACATAATTATATTTTAAAAAACAAATTTAGTATCTCTGACATAGTGGATCATGTAGTGTATAAAATGTTTTATATCTTTTTTTATCTTGTCCTGCGACATTTTTAATGGTCTACCTCTTCTTCTCTTGATGGCTATTATTTGTAGATTCTCAACTCTTCTTAGGAGAATCATCTTTCGTCTTTTAGAGACTTGGGCTGCATTCCTTTTTAGATACATAACGTGACCCGAAAGTGTAAGTTAGATTTGCATACTATAAAGACTATTTAAATAAATATAAACGATTAAAAGTCTTTTTAAATTTAATTTAAAAGGGATTGGCCTGACGGTCAAGAAGCTCTCTTCATAAAATGAAGTCTTAGATTCGATTCACAATGGGATTATTTCTCATTGCGTGTAGTATGTGTGGATTGGAGATTTACATATGCTCTTAGGATTAATTCCACCTCCAATAAGAGGTGGAGAAACTCATGTTGGATATGTTTTTCACTAAGAAAGGGTGCCATCTCGCAATAAATTCATTTTTTTATTAATAATAATTTAAAATAAAAAATAAAATGGAAAAATTAATTTATCTCTAGATGATATGTAATCCACATAAAAAATCAAACCCATTTCTCGTGACTCAAACTAATTAAAAAAATCAAGTAATTATCTGTTTATATGAGAAGTAAAATTTTATTATTAAATAAATACAAAGACAATTGGTTTAAACTAAATAATATACATAATTAAAATAGAGTTTTCTAGCATCTATTAAATCTATTTATTTCAATTAAATAAATAAATGTTTTTAAATATTTTTTTAATAATCAATATGTTCACAATCATTACAATAACTTAATAAAGTTAATATATAAAAAATATAATTATATTAAAAGAACTAAACCGAGACACTAGAGCTCGTGACTCAGTGTGTGAGGTTTCGTTTCGTTTACATTCGTGGTGGTTCTGGAAGTTGGTGGATGTAGCGGATTGCCACACGAGTCATGATGACGGCCTGTCGGCTCTCTCTTTTACATGTGGATGATAGAAATGAAAAAGATGAATAATGACGATTTCCTTGGTTAGCAGAACTTCTCTGCTTCTCCTTCCTAAACCTCTCGTTCTAAAACCCTTATCTTATCTTCCGTTTCCTGCTGCTCTCAAATTTCACCCTTCTTTTATCTCTGCCGCAAAGGTACTGTCTCTCTCTCTCTGACACACATGGACACGCTCTGCTCTTATCTTTTTTAATTTTGAAATGGGTTGGTTGAATTTATACTCTCTCTCATGATGATGTTGATGGTTTAGTTGAGTGGGATTCTTTTTTTGCAAGATGGAAGGAAAAGAAATAGCAGAAGAGAATAAGGAAGTAGTGGAAAACGGGAAGAAGAAGATAATTTTTGTGGCTGGCGCTACGGGAAGAACCGGCAGAAGGATTGTTGAGAAGCTTTTGACAAAGGGTTTTGGAGTTAGGGCGGGTGTCATCAATTTGGAGAAGGCCAAAACCAGTCTACCCATCGATTCCGACGTTCAAATTGTGAGCATTTTATTAGTATTATTTTCTGGCATTTTTGCCTTATGGTCTTTTTGGTAGCCTGTAATTCTTAGGTAGAACTGGGTATTTGTGGAATTTACAGAATTCTATAAAGGATTGATTCCTTGTTTGGTGAAACCTCGGTGCTAGAGTTGGAATTTTGACAACCCACGAATTTACAATCCCCATCGAATTTTTTTATGTTGGAATTCCAAACCTGAATCACTTAGATAGTGGAATTCTTTGATTTTAGATAATAATTTAATGCTTTTGCAGGATTTCTATATTCAAGAATTAGTAGCATTGCTAATTCCAAGTCTTGCTATTATAAATTCTGCTGGGGTTTTCTACCTAATAGGACCATAATGTCAAGATATTTGGTTTAATTAATTTATTTCTTTTCCCAACTGATGTTTTGGTGGTGGTTGCCGTGATTCTTTTAATTTGCAGGTGAAGGCAGATGTTACAGAGGGTTCGGACAAGTTGGTGGAAGCCATTGGCGATGCAGAAGCTGTAATATGTGCAACAAGCTTTCGCTATTCTTGGGATGTGTTTGCTCCATGGAAGGTAAATTACTGTACTATTTATGCCTTTATATACTCGTTCTTAACTTTAACAGTTCGTTGTTGTAACAAAGAATATTAGTCGGTTGTTATAAACTTTTAAAAGGTAGCAATTCTTGAGGTATCGACTTGTGCCGTTGAGGCAACATGGGAAAGATCTTGATCCTCTCACATGCTTGTTTGATGATACTGATGTTGGATCACTTTTAGCAGCATTTAATCATATGGTTCCTTTAATAAATACCCAGATGAAGATTTCACAAGCATGGAGATGCTTTGTGTTTTCTCTTGGCGTCTCATGGAAACATCAAACTCATCTCTACAATGTAGAAATGAATGAGAAGCCTAACACAGATGAGGTTGAATTGATTGTTGGAAACTTAAACGATAGTTTAGCATTGTGAATGCTCTCCACAGGACAGGACAAAATATCCATTTTCACAGGACAGGATATTGTCTGTGAGTTCATATGCTTTAAACACAAATAAAACATATATGCTTTACTTGCTGATATTAAGAAAGATCAATGTTTGGTGCACCTATGTCTTGAACAGTCATTTAAGTTGCTGTGCTGGGCAACTTTGGGTTCTTCTATATGTTTATATTCAATCATTGAATCAGTTTCCCTTGAAATCACTATGAGCGACAGTCGCCCTTGGTCCTTGTGGGGCTGACAGGGGTAGGGTCCAATGCATGTGAATGGATAGATTTGAAAGATATTCTCGAGATGACACTTTTTATAAAAAATCAGGCCCTTCGATTTGGGCCCAAAGATCAATGGCGAAAATGAGGTCAGTTCTGGATGGATTTTTAATCCAACAGTGTGTCAACTTGAAATGAGTACAAATTGGGTATTAGATACAATTTCATGGGGGTCGATGGGTGTGAGAAGAAGAAGAGTGTGAATTTGGACTCCGGTGGATCTCAATGGGGCCCTGGGCAGACTATCGCTCATGGTTAACAATCGGCATGTGAATTTTTTTCTTCAATCATGTGCCTATCGGCAGCCAGGATAAACAATCCAACAAGGGCAAGTCAGCCAATGTAAAATACATTGGCAAATCCTAATGTGAGGTCTTACAAAGTCAAAGTGCTGAGCTTGAATGGATGGAATAAATGGCTTTGTTGACAGTGGTGTTGTCAATGGGGATGTCTAGGTACCTTCTATATTCTTTCACTATCAACAATTTCCCGTCCCTTAACTTGGTTCTCAGAAATCAAGGGTTTTCTCCATTGCTTCAGTACAATGTGTATAATTTCTTGGAGCTCACTTATTCTTAGGCTATGATCCTTTTACTGTTTAAGTTCTCTCCTTTGAGAGCCTTTCTAGATTATCTGCTACTTCTATTGAATAATTGTCAGTTTCTATTGCAGGTGGACAACTTTGGCACAGTGAACCTCGTGGAAGCATGCCGAAAAATTGGAGTGAACAGATTCTTACTTATAAGTTCAATTTTAGTTAATGGAGCTGCAATGGGACAAATCTTCAATCCAGCTTACATTATTCTAAATGTCTTTGGACTTACTTTGATAGCAAAACTACAGGCAGAGAAATATATTAGGGGATCTGGAATAAATTACACAATTGTTAGGCCAGGTGGGCTGAGAGAGGATGTCCCGACTGGAAATATAGTCATGGAGCCTGAGGTACACAATGTACATTTACCCCATTTTGCAGGCTTTTGATACAGGAATTAGTAAACCCTCAACCTGTTTTCAAGCCTTGTTTACATGCAGGACCATGTTTTAGTGATCCAGATTATCAGTTTGTTTCAAGCCTTGAATATTACAAGCTCCAGATTATTGATCTGATGGGCCAACCTGTTGATAAACCACCTCCCAAAAATCTCGCCTAGGGGGCCATCTCAATCAATCAAGTAATGGCTACAAGTAGAGGTTAGGAAATTGGTCCACTTTCGACTCAACAAAGCTGGATTACAATGACTAAGATAACCTGAATTCCTTTCAGGTGTAACCCAATATGTTGCCAGAGAGATCAACGGATTAGAAACCATGGATCCTCCTGTGTGTGAACTGTGGCTTCAAGATATTATTGGTGTTCATGATCTGATGTTCAAATAGTTCCTGTTCTGACTTGTTTATTTCTGAGAACGTTTAGTTGCATGATGTCATGTTTTTGATTTTACTCTGTTTTGCAGGATACTCTTTATGAAGGTTCGATAACCAGAGATCAGGTTGCAGAAGTTGCTGTTGAAGCTTTGCTGCACCCAGAATCAAATTACAAAGTGGTGGAGATTGTTTCTCGTAATGATGCTCCTAAGCGTTCATTTGATGAACTGTTTGGCAGTATTAAGCAACACTAATAATGAAGATGGAAAATTCAATGAATATTTATTTAAAGTCAGTCCTGTTTCTTCCTTGCAAGGCCTGGACACCTTGGTCATCAAAAAATGAGAAAAAAATTTAATCTTACTAGATCTGTATGGTAAGTAGAAATAATATTGCTGGATGAAGAGCATGCTTTGTCTGCATTTTGATAAAACCCAAGTTCACCTAAGTTTGATAGTTTTGGCTGAATAGATAGACATTTGCTTCTGCTCCTCTGAGTATGGACTATTGGGAGATTGTAACCTCGTAATGTGGGATACTCTTATTTGGATTCTGCACCAAATTATTTTCAGTACTCATGACTAAATTGATTTTGAATGGGATAAAAATAATGAGATTTCTGCCGGTGACATTTCAACTTCACAAATACCAGTGAACAGAACAAATTCACTAACCAATGCCAGTTTAGATGCCACTCAACACAAATGAAAAAGGCCAAAAAAATAATGCATCAACTAGGGAGGTGAGATATAGAATGACCCTCACTTGAATGATCAAATCTTGATTTGAATGCAGACATTCAGGCGCATCCACATTTTCAACAAGAATCCAAGACCAAAATCTGAAAATAAGATGACAAAAACGGAAAAACATCCATGACCAAACTCAGAAGAACCACGAGAGGAGAGAAACTGTAGCTGCAGCAATGGCAGGTGCACCCAATTTGACTGCGCTGTTTTCCATGGCAGGGGATGGGGCAATCTCCCCTGCATTTTCTGCTATAGCAGCGGACCTGAAAGTAGAAAAACCCAGCAGAAACATACAGTAGACAGCAAAAACTGTGATCGACTTGGAGCTCTCCATTGATCAGTAGGCTTTGAATCAGGGGTACAAATATTGGCCGATACATATCGTATCGGCCGATATGTATCGGTTTTGAAGGAGTGCATATCAGCTGACATATATCGTTATCGGCCGATATTCACCTTCTCGGTCAATATATTGGCCGATATCAAAATATCGGCTGGAGAGAGAAAAATATCGGCCGATAACGATATATTGGTCGACATATCGGATCGGCCGATATATCGGCTGATAACGGTATTTAAACCCTGCTTTGAATATCAAGAGGGGTGGAATTATGAAGAGGATGAAATAGAAAATGCTCTGAGCTGAGATTGGAAGGGTATGTAGGTATTTTCAGGGTGAGTGTGAACGGGGGAAGAATAAGCCAGCTCTTGTGTTGGGACAACTGCAAACATAATCATTTGTGGTGGTGGGAAATCAATATAAGCAATTCTACGACTGATAATTCACGCTTTATCCATTTATTTATTTGAGTGGTTGGGTATTCTCATCTTATATGAGAGGCTTTGTTCTCAAATCTTTGGAGCGCCTAGGCTTGATTCATGATGCTTTTAGGTGGTGTCATGGATTCAGAATTTTACCTATGATCATCACAAAGTGGGTCAGTGAATTTCCACATATTAAAAAATAATAATAATAATAATAACTCAACTTCAGTTTCCTCATGTGAGATTCTCCATTTCTTGGTGGTGATTGTTGATCTCATGGTTGGTTCCTGCATGGATGGGTGATGCCCCTAACATTATTACAATTGGATGGTTAACTTAAAAAAAAATAGCGACATCCGAGCAGGTCATAAGCTGAATCAAAAGGCTGTTTAAAATCTGCGGCGCTCTAATCATACATCTTCAACACGTTAAATGGGGATGGAATTTTTAACAATCAAATTATATCAATGAGACATTCAAATGTTGATTAAATTTGTGTATAATATAAAAATATTTGCTCAAAACAGAGAACTTGATACTATAATTGTAGTCCAACTCAACTAAACGCTGTAATGATTCAGGAAAATATGAAAATGTTTCTGAATGGATTGCAAAACAACCAAAAAATCACCTTCCTGTGATGATGATAATCTTTCTATTAGAAGCCCAAGAGAAATAGCTTGCTATCTCAAATGAATTAATGGTTCAATGCTGTTGTACTCAGTTATAAGTTTTGATAAGTTGATTTGTACATGACATCTGTTTCCTTGTCATTCATGTGAATTAAATTTTTACTGTAAATAATTGTCATTTTGGGGTTTTGTATGGTAAAAATTTAGTCAAATGATCTTGGATATTTATAGAATTGAATAGAGATTCATTTGGTGTGATTAGAATAGTTTGTAATGTGTTTATGAGATTTTCCTAAAAATATTTTCACCAAATTAAGGTCTTTTTAAAATAAAAAATAATCATGAATTGCAATAAAAGATATGATCATTATGGGACACTAAAGAATATGACTTTCAGATTATGTATTTTTAATATTAGTTTTCCATTTTTTTTAAGGATTTTTTACATGTTTTCAATTTTTTATATACTTTTTTCATTATGAAATTTGTACGTTCAAAGTATGAAACTCTATTAAACTATCCATTTTTAACCAAAAAAATATACTCAAAATAAGCTCCCCATTTTGATCTATTTTATTATTATTTTCAACAATTTTTCAAAATAGAAAAATTTCCATGGCTGATCTACCATGTTTGACCATTCTCACTAAAAAATATATATTGACAATACAACCAATACATTATCGTATTAGCTTAGGAAAATGCTAAGCTTACTTCGAGATAATACCTTTTTTAGTACTCTTCATTGATATGGCAAATCATTTGATTGGTATATTAACTAACTCTTAAAAAATCAATCAATTTTAATTTGCCATATAAACATGAAGGTATAATTTTAAATAAAGTATAACATCTTCTATGCTATTTTCTAAATGATACTTTCAATACCGGATTGACAAACAAACTACGGAGCAATATCTAATGATAGCATGGGTTTTAATATCGGTTTTAAAACCTATATATCAATCGATATTTATCGATATCGGACGATATTTGATATATATCACAAATATCAATAGTTTTAATTTAAAAAAAAAAAGAAAAAATAAGAGAGAAATATTTCACGACCGAATATCAGCCAAATCTGAGATTTTGACCCTTAAGGATAGTGCTCATATATGAAAATGACACTGACCCTTGAATGGTAGTGCTCATATATGACGATGACACGAGAGTGACAACCCAAGAATAGCTGAGATAGGTATCTTACTCTTAAAAGTGAAACATCATAAGGTATTTTTGATGAGAGCACTTACATATACTCAGTTTTTCTGTCTCTGTACATTCATTTTTTAAATTTCGGGTGAAATTATGATTTTACTCTTGCATTTTCAATCATTCGAATCATTCGAATGAATGTCCAGTTCATTTTGGCATTCATTCGAATGAATGCCCATGTGTAATTTTAATTCATTCGAATGAATTGGTTGAGCAGAAATACGGAATACTGCTTAGCCCATTCATTCGAATAAATAGGCCTCATTCATTCAAATGAACTAATCATTCGAATGAATGAGGCTCATTCATTCGAATGATTTAAATAATAAAATTTATTTTAAAACTTTACACTTATTTTTTAAGCACTATGTATTTCTAAAATTTCTCAAATTGAATATCTAAACTAATTAAAATAACCTGATAAAAATACCTTAAGACTTTAAGGTATTTTAACACTCCTAAATATTTAAAACACAGTATTTTACAAATAAGGGTATCCCTAGGGTGTGTCAAAAATACATTTGGAAGTGTCAAAAGACCTTAAAGTCTTAAAGTATTTTTATCAGGTTATTTTAATTAGTATAGATATTCAATTTGAGAAATTTTGAAAATACACAGTGCTTAAAAATAACTGTCTATATTTTAAAACATAGACCGTTATTTTTTAAGCACTATGTATTTCCAAAATTTCTTAAATTGAATATCTAGACTAATTAAAATAACCTAATAAAAATACCTTAAGACTTTAAGGTCTTTTGACACTTCCAAATGTGTTTTTGACACACCCCACGGATACTCTTATTTGTAAAATACTGTGTTTTAAATATTTAGGAGTGTCAAAAGACCTTAAAGTCTTAAGTTATTTTTATCAGGTTATTTTAATTAGTATAGATATTCAATTTGAGAAATTTTGAAAATACACAGTGCTTAAAAATAACTGTCTATATTTTAAAACATAGACCGTTATTTTTTAAGCACTGTGTATTTCCAAAATTTCTCAAATTGAATATCTAAACTAATTAAAATAACCTGATAAAAATACCTTAAGACTTTAAGGTCTTTTGACACTTCCAAATGTATTTTTGACACAACCTAGGGATACCCTTATTTGTAAAATACTATGTTTTAAATATTTAGGAGTATCAAAATACCTTGAAGTCTTAAGGTATTTTTATCAGATTAAATGTATATACTGTATACTGTAAGTTCACATTCATTCGTAGAACGGCCATTCGATTCGTTTACAGACATTCGAATGATAACGGGTCATTCGAATGAAAGGATCGTTGATTCGAATGACCGTTCATTCATCGTTCATCCGAATGAATGAAGGAAAGGAACGAATGAAATTACTATTCATTCGAATGAATGAGCCCCATTCATTCGAATGAATGGGCTGAGCAGTATTCCGTGTTTCTGCTCAACCCATTCATTCGAATGAATTGAAATTACACATGGGCATTCATTCGAATGAATAAATGAACTGGACATTCATTCGAATGATTGGAAACGCGGGGGTAAAATCGTAATTTCACCTGAAATTTCAAAAACGGGTGTGTAGAGGCAGAAAAATCGGGTGTGTAAGTGCTCCCATTTTTTATAAATTATACTTCACTACATATTTTAATTTCTCTATGCTCTTTTTAAGTTTTTGTAATCAGTCGAAGTATATATTGAAGTGATATTTTTAATTATACATAAAAAAAAATTCAATATCAAATACTCATTGTGATACATAATTAACCGTAGCAACGGTTAAAAATAATTGAGTTGGAATTTAACAATTGACATGGTAAAATCCTAAATTTGAATTAATTTAGTTATTTAAGAATTTGAGGGTTTCGACTTGCAATTCCTATCTCAAGTCTTACATACGCCAAGTGTCAGTGAGAAGGAATTTTTTATTTATATAAAATAAAATGCATGCATCCGCCAACAAAAGACTCCGTGGCCCAATGGATAAGGCGCTGGTCTACGAAACCAGAGATTCTGGGTTCGATCCCCAGCGGAGTCGTTATTTTTTTTCCCCCCGTTTTCTTCTTAATTTTTTTTACCTGTTTTCTGCTGCCATGTTTGAATCTTTTGTTTTTTGTTTTATAACGAGGGTATCCCTGAGGTATTGATCCAACAAGACTAATCTCCCAGGGCCTGTACCGCCACTGCCCACACAGCCGGCCCTAACAAGTTAGGTGATAGCACCAAGGTTTGACCTGGGACATGAGGGAGCAAACCCCACACCGAATATTTTGAATCTTTTGTTTTCATTTAGTAATAAATATTAGATAGTACACTCCTTGTAGTAAAAAACTAAAAATGATTTGTTGTTTTGGTTATAAAAATGGGCATCTCAAAACTGAACTTTGTCACCCTCCAATTCGTGAGGAATGGATTGAATTAATGGCATCTTGATCAAGTATTTTCTCATTTTATGGGTTACCTTTGCTTCAAATCTCAATTAACTCAATCATGGGCTCCTACAATAGCAACATTCCCTTCTTAGAATCAAAGAAGGCTCGATCCAGTATAGAAGTCCAGAACAGAATCTAAATGATATCTGGTATTGTAATACCTTTAACAAATTAGGTTATAACAATGGTCCTAGCTAGAGGCCATTTCAAGCCCGTTCCAACTGAAATGGGCCTGGAGTATTCTAATTTTTTTGAATAATAAAGATAACCAAAAATTTCAAAATGTTGACCAAATGGGGATTGGCCCAGTTGGATTTTTCTGTATTTCTACAAACCCAAAATATCATGTTATTGGTAACCTGTTAGAATCTATAAATATAATTTGTTATTTAGTTACTTTAATTAGATTTTTTTTTTACTCAGCATTCTCTAAAGATATATTGTCCATTTTAAGCCTTTTCCCTTTTATTTGTATTTTCCTCTTTCTATATAAATAAAATCGGAATCCCTCCTTAATTGACAAGGAGAACAGCATATTATTTCACATAACTCAAGACTGAAAACTCAGTCAAAAGTTTGGATATTGACCAAATTTTTTGTGTTATTGCTTTCTGTTGTTGTACCTATGCTTCCACTACATTTATCTCAATCACTGATGGGTTTGATCCAAGTCTCCCATGGATAGATGATGAGATCACAACTAGAATTCAGAACTCATGAGGATTCATAGTCTAAGTAGAAATCAAAAGAAGAAAGTTGGCTTCGCTTTTTTCGATTCTGAACCCCAAGAAAAACAAGGCTATACATTGCAACAAGTGATAACTGATTTAGTAATTGTTGAGAGATTAGTAGGAAAACATGGTCGAAAAGTAAACTGATTTGGCACCAACTGTTAAGTTTGCTGATGAGTTTGATAATGAGGCACCTGTTAAATCAAACTAGAGAAGAAAGACCAGAGAACTGTAATTCAAAACCTTCAAATTCATATGACCTTTGCAGGCACTGTTGCATACACCGCACCTCCCAATCATATTACAGTTGTTGGTGCCAAAAGAATGCACTCAAGAGGAGTAAACAAAGGAAAGAGAGAATGAACAGTTTTACTTTTTAGAATATAATAGAAGTATGTAAACACAGAAATCCCTATTTTAACTTTTGTTGAGAAGGTGGTGGTGCTGGTGGTGGGAGTGTGTATAATGACTTCAATTGCCTGTCGATGAGTTTGCTGTTGTGGATGGCCTGTTGGAGTTCCATGTCTTGAGACCACCACTGCTCCAACCCATGAGCTTCAAGAAACTTCTGTGGGCCTTTTGACATCACAAACAGCTTCGCTGCGACCTGTCCTTGGACATTAGTCTTTGCCTTCTCCGAAGCTTCACCATTGCCAACATTGCTCTCGGTTGTCCCAGCCGGATCTGTATAGTAACAGCAAATGTAGTCACTGTTGTTAACATATAAATGTGGTACCCACTTCTTAAGATCTGCAAATACTTTGTCCATTCCCAACACCTTCTCTTCAGCACCGGGCTGAATCTCACCATTTGAAGGAAACATCCCTTTGATCCTCTTCCAAGCAACCACAGCTTTCTCACTGATGTTTCTCAAACTCATAGCAAGTGAGACCGAAGGTGGATTGAACAGATGCGTTTCCACAAACACCCCTTGTTTAGCCAATGCTTTACCCACTTGGAGGGCAAATCCAGCTCCCAAGGAATGGCCTGCAATGCATACATTGCTGCTCCCGAATCTGTCAACCATTGATTTTAGAGCCTCCATAGCTGCATTAAATCTTACAGACCCCTTCAAGCTTTCCCATGTTAGAAAACGAAGATCATCCTCTAAATCTCTCCTAATTGTTGGGCTCTTCAGCAATGTCCCTCGGAGTGCTAGAACAGCCCTTGGAGCACCACTTGGTCTCATCAGTATGAAATCTGTCAGTGCCGCAGAACGGTCCCATTCTATAATTGCTCCAAATATAGAACCATCTCTTTCATCTACTAATGTTTGGGCCAACTTATACTTGAAGGGTTTCCACCATTTTGGAGCAAGACCATTTTCTTCTGTTTTATTTTCTTGTCTGTCGAGTTCGATCAAGTATACCGCCTGAATGAAGCAGGCTATTACTGTTCTTCTGTAGTTACAATCCTTCCTGCAGTCCAAAATTGGGATCATAACCTTAAAGCAGGAACATGGATCTCAAAATTATGAATAAATTTTTAGGTCACATTTAGGATCTTCGCTTTGAATGTTATGGTAATGCTTTCAGCAGAGTGGTCAAAAGAAGGCGGGAACATAAATTGACATAGTTTCTACAGTAAATTATATCTTAAATTCAATGACAAACAACAACGCTAACATGAAATGAAACCAGTTGAGCTACATTAGGTAAAACAGGGTAAGCCAAATTCTCTTCGGGGGATGATCTGATGATCCTTATACAAGCTACCAAATGAAGCACATTCGATACACAAAGAAACGAGTTTTCATGATAATTTTTTTAGAATTTTTTAGCCTTTTCTTCCTATTTTGAGTAGGATGAAAACAAATACTACAAAATGACATCGTACAAGCATGATTATCTAACAAATTGATGATAAACATTTGAAAGTTTGAAGCATTGTATTAGTCACAACTTGCACATTTACGATCACAACCTTACCGCAGGAACATGGATCTCAAAATTATGAATAAATTTTTAGGTCACGCTCAAGATATTCAGTTTGAATATTATGGTGAAGGGTCAAAAGAAGGCTATAAATTAATATAGTTGCTACAGTAAATTATATCTTAAATCCAATGCCAAACAACAAAGTTAACATGAAATTGAAACCTGTCGAGCTACATTAGGTCAAACAGAGAAACCAAATTCTCTTTGGGGGGCCGTATACAAGCCACCAAATTAAGCGCATTCCATAAACAGAGAAATGAAGCTTTCATGATAATTTTTTAGCTTTTCCTTCCGAATTCGAGTAGGATGGAAGCGAATATACAAAATGATATCGTACAAACATGATTATCTAATAAATTGATGATAGAAAGTTGAATGAACGAATTTCTGTTTTCCACTGACTGTTAATTGTTGACTTCTTTTTTTAATTCAGCTGCCCATTTATATACCTCAAAAAGTTCTTTTCTTTTCTGTTTTTTTTTTTTTTTTCGGGTGGTGGCGGCGGTGGGTGTGGGTGTGTGTGTGTTGGGGGGGAATGATACCTCAAATCAGAAGATCAGTATCATAATTGTTAGGATTGGTTTTTGGATCATGACATCAAATACAGAACTAAGATCATCCAACCACATAACCATGTGGGATGACAGCTGATGTAGGAGTCGATGCCTGCTGCTACACAAAATGAACTCAAGTTTTTGAAATGTTATGCAGGCTAGACAGGTTCTGATGCAGAACAAGCCAGAAAACCCAGGTCTAAGTTGATGCATCACACCCTATAGTTTGTCAATTCCAGCTTCCTCTGAAAAACAGGTGCTCAAAAGAACAAGAACAGCACATTCCATTCCATTTTCCTTCTTAGTTTTTTCTTTCTTTTGTTTCTCTTCTTACTAGAAACAGTGTTACAAATTTTTAGCATATTTTTATTGTACAAAACCTCATCAGGGATGTAAATCACAACAAGAATGAATGGAATTATCAAGTTATTCCCTTCTCCTTTTCTCCTCTATTTGTTTTCCTGCAGAGATCTGCCTCCCTAGATAGTCATCGCGGGAGCAGATTCTGCCACTCTCTCCACCTTTTCTTTTCCCATTACCCAAGCTACCTACCCACTCTCTTTACCATTTACCCTAACCTACCTACTCTAGCCTACCTACCCAAGTACATTCTCCTTTTATCCCTCTTTGCCCATTTGACCACTGTTGACCATGTTTTGACCTATTTGACCACAATTTGACTCCTTGGGACCCATTTGACCGAGTCACACCCATTTCTTCAACGGCCCTACCTCCAACTGCTTCAAGTGGTACAAATGGGTCCCACGGGATCAAACCACATCCAACTATGGTCAAATGGGTCAAATCATGGTCAACAGTGCTCAAATGCGCAATTGGGAATGGTAAATGGGGAAAGAGGGATAAAAGGAGTGGGCTTGGGTAGGTAGGTTAGATAGGCAGCCACAATCCATTCCCCCCACCCACCTCTCCCCCAACTCCAAGAAAAAACCCTAGTAGATATATTAGGTTGGTTTAAGATAGATGCAACAAATGACTTTGATAATGATGATAGTGATTTTGAGATTAGTTATGCTTTATATGGTGGGCAACATCATATGCAACACCACCATCATCATTATCATCAAAGTCAAAATTATCTCATCTATCTTGAGCCAACCTAGCATTAGTTGGTTGGGCAGAATGTGAAGAGGAGATAAGTTTGACTCCCTCATGATGAGTTGAATTTGTTTTGTTGTCGTTAGTCTATGTTTTAATTATCATAAATTAAATTTAGTATTCCATCATATGCCTTGAACAAAGGAATCAATGATGACAAGAATGATCATTCCATCATATACACCAATTAGAACACATAAGGATCGTATGGTTTTAGATAGGTCGTCAATCCATTGCACCCCCTTCCCCCCCAACTCCCAAAAAAAAAAAAACAAGATAGATACATATAAGGTTGGTGTAAGATAGATCTGATAAATGACTTTAATAATGATGATAATGATTTTGTGATTTGTTGTGCTTTATATGGTGACCATATGCGACATCATCATCATCATCAAAGTCATTTATCTTATCTATCTTGAGCCAACCTAACATTAGTTGATGGGACAAAATGGGAAGACGAGATAAGTTTGACTTTAGTCTGTGTTTTAACTATCGTAAATTAAATTTAGCATTCCATCATATGCCTTGGACAAAGGATTCAATGGTGACAAAAATGATTATTCCATCATATATTACAATTAGAACAAATAAGGGTCACACTCACAATCCATTGCACCCCCCAACTCCCCAAAAAATAAAGGAACAATGATAGATACATATAAGGTTGGTTTAAGATAAATGCGATAAATGACTTTGATAATGATGATGATGATAATTTTGTGATTTCTTACACTTTATATGGTGGACAACACCATATGCGACATCATCATCATCATCATCAAAGTCATTTATCTCATCTATCTTGAGCCAACGTTATATATGAATTTGGAGAAGAAATGATAAATAAAAAATAAGAAAAAAATCATCTCCTCAAAACATTGTTAACCCTCTGATTTAAAACAACATATTTGATCCATCGGTTGTATTTTTGTTGTTGTTGTTGATGGCACACCATCAACACTTAAATCAAAAGTTTATCAATGTTTGATCAAGCTGATTCATAGCACATTAGAACATTGTTGATTCTCCCTTCTTGTTGGTGGCCAGCTTGCACCAAAACCATGCCATACGATGTTGTTTTTTGTTGGGTTCCACTCACTTATGGAGTCATGCTTCCATATGATCTAAAATGAATGGCAAGTTCTAACTCCGAATTTAGTGCCAACTTTCATTATGTTGGTGTGCATCTGTGACACTCTCTACCCTACCAACATAACAGTAGGGTTATGGATATACTAACATACTGTAAAACAACTCCACCAAACATTGATAGCCCACTAATCTAAAGTAACATTTGTGACCTATTGATTTTTTTAAAGTGCACACTTATTTTAGATGGCTAGCAATTTTTGATAAAGCCGATTCTTAGTACATTGGAACATCAATGGCCGTTCTCGCCTGATAATGTTTGTGTTTTGTTCCACCGACTTCCATCGAATTGTGGTTATAAATAATACAGATTGATGTGTGCTAACTTTGTCCTGAGTGACAACCCCTATATGTTGGTGGGTATTTGTGACATCCACTACCATACCACACCAACATGATGGGATGGGAGTAAGAGACGAATATGGCTGTTCAAAATATACCATCTCCGCTAGACATTGATATCTATCGGATCTAAGACAATATTTGTGATCTATTATTGATATATTTTCTTGTTGATGCCCCATAATCAATGGTTAGATCAATTGGATTGCAATGTTTGATGAAGCTGATTTTTGACAAATTGGAACATAGACTACTCTCCCTTTGTGTTGGCGTGCAACTCAAACCAAGAACATGCCACTGGATGTCATTTGTTCTAAATTCCAGTCAGTAGTGTGGGATCATGCTTCCCTGTTATCCCAAATGAGTGATAAATCCTAACTTTGAACTGATTCAAAAACCCCAAGAACACAATGGGAGGATCACAGATATTCCAATATACCAAAATCGCATCCGTCACATTGCTAGCCATCCAATTAAGGCAGAATTTGTAATCCATTGTTTCACTTTTTCCCCTTGTTGATAGCTCAGAATCAGCAGTTTGATCAGATGGCTAGCAATGATTGATGATGCTGATTCTTGACACGTGATCCAAACTTGGTGACAAGCTCTAACTTCAAACAACTCGAGGATCTCAGATTGAACAAATCTGAGTTCCATTTGAAGAAATAGTAGAAAAAAGAAAACCAACATTGGAAATAAATGTGCATCCATGGAAATCCGGTTCAATATCAAACAGATCAGAACTTGGAACCACCTTTTCTTTTCTTTCAGTTACCCTTTCTACTTTTTCCTCTAATCTGACCACATGATGAAGGGGTTTTCAGGCCTTCGAGATCTAATAATGTAGACCCAGAAATTCTCTAAAGAAGCCATTCAACTTTAAAATTTCATGAATCATTCCAATCCCAGAAAAAAAAAATGCAAATGAGGACTGACATTATATGAATTCCCTAGCCGTTGGATTTCAGAACACCCTTCAAAAAAAAAAAGGGAAGAAGCTCAATAAGGGTCTTACCAGCTCGAACTGAGTATATCTCTCCAATTGGGCGAGGAAAGATTGCGAGGTCCGGAGACATGGAAATCGTACGGGTGGCTTTCTTCTGATATCTCTCCTGCAGGGCGCTTTGCCATGAAAGTTCTTTCCTCTTCTGCTCTTCTCGCTGGAGAAACTCGCACAGATAAATGAGAAGAAAAGGCAGAGAGGGAGAAAGCAACGGTCAGGAATGTTGATAGAGGGAGAGGATGATGGGGAAAGCAAAAAAGAATGCTTTTTTTCTAATCTTTCTTGTGGTTTTTGCACTTGAGCCTTCCAGATTCGATTCGATGCTTTCTGTCCAATGAAAACGCCTGGAAAGTTTTAAATTCCGAGCATGGCGCTTCCAACGGTCAAATTTCTACCTGGGCCTCTGTCCCTTCTACTGCCTGCAGACGGGCTATCTGGAAACCAATACCCACCTCTCAATTGACGATAAAACCCCTCCTAATTTCACAAATGACGTGACACATCCTACGTATATAGCTGCCATTCTTTATATTTGAGGGGCAATTTAGTCAATGTAGAAAACTCGGTTTCTTGATTATCCTCTTCGTTGATTTTTGTTTCCCCACTTGACATATTTTAAAATCCACTTTCCAACCCATTTCGAGAAATAAAATCATTTAAGGTCCTCTATGTCTGGGCCCACACATATGAAGGGATCCAAAGAATTGGAATCAGGAGTAAAAAACGTAGGTCTGAGTTTTTTTGTTTATTTTTAAATGTATCACTTTATTTTTAAGATTAAAAATAATTTTTTAGATAAATATTTTAACCTATTATATTTAATCTAATATGGAGAATCCATTAAATAAAAATTATAAAATATTGAATCTAAATTTTAAAGAATAAAAAATGAAAAGTGATTGATAGACCGATATTTTTATCTGTACAAAAATAAATGAAATTCTCATTTCGTCTAATTTTTTTTCAATCCCAGTTTTTCTCTCTTTCTATTGTTTTGGACAAAATGAGTATTTTATTCATTTTTTATGGACATTGATAAAAGTTTTAGTGCACCAATCAATTTTTATAAAAAATTTAACAAGATAGATTAACATAAAGTGGGTCCCACGTGAGCCCAGGTGCAAGGTAAATTTGCCCTTAATTAATCATTAAGAAGACTTAAACATTAGATTTAATGGTGCTACCAATAAAAGATTAATAAATCTTAAATCGCATTATTATAAGAAATCACCTTTCTATATCTTAGATTTTAAAACATTTAACATTTTCATATAGACAAGGGTCACATATTTGGGCCACGTCGACGTGACCAATATTCTTCATGATTGGAGGTTCGAATCATCTTGCTTAATAGTTAAGCAAAAGCTATCTTCTTTAAATCCATAAAATAAATATATTTTTCCCAATTTTGTAGATATATCTCATTCAATTAAGAAATACATATAAGCCTTTAAAAAATAGCACCTTCTTTTTTCTTTTTAATGCAAAATGGCACCATCTATTTTAATTGTTGAAAATAGAAGAGATATTTTTAATCATTGTAAAATTTATAATAAAATATTTTAATTATAAAATAAGATGTTGTAAATGTTCAACCTTCGTTAAAATCATAATTTTATTTACACTTAAATTTTTATATAATTTTGTCCATGCAAGCATAAAAATATGTTAAAAACATAGATATCCAAAAATGCATTTAAAATTTTGAAGATTTCGAATTTAAAGATTCTATATATTAAATTAAATACGCTAAAAATACATGTTCGAGCCCTTGATTTTTATAATTAAAATAAATTATTGAATAAATACTTTACTTATTTTAATAATCTAAGAGTCAAAATACATCAATTAAATATCAATCAAAGTTGGATCTAAATATATAAAAAGAATGGTATAGGTTCACCAATAAATGGCCTCACATGAGACACATACAACCGGGCTTAGAGGAGTTTCACCCTAGTTTAGAATATCATTTCTTCAAAACATTTTATCATAATTTATTGTTCACAAATGTGCATATTTAATTCCCCCATTTTTGCAAATAATATGATACTAATTGGTGGGATAAGAAATTAATTAAACAAAAATAGAATATATAATAGTTAAAAAAATAGTATAGAGAAGAATCTATCAAAATTAAGAATTAATTGGCATCACATTATATTGTAACAATTATGCTCTCAGCTCTCAGAATGACTCGTATCTTCTATTATGATTCATAATTTTTTATAAAAACTTTAATTTCATGAAAACATTGAAAAAAATAAAAAAAACCACACAACATTGTATAAACTATATTAATTACATTAAGGCATCTTCATTCAATTTTATAAACACTCAATATTATTTTATTAATTTTTCCAAAAAATAAAATATAGATTATCTTAAAAGAAAAAAATCAAAAACATTGGTAAACATAATTTAAAATGGACAAATCTAAAAGAAAATTAACTTAGAAGTGAAAACATCTTCAAAGATGAAGAACTTGCTTCTAAACCTTTCTAAATGTTGGGGCACCGAACGAGTCTCATATTGATTATGAAGGGTAGATTTGGAAATTTATAAAGGACTTGGATCACTCTACCTAATGTGATAATCTTTTGAGCTGGAAATCTAGTCCTAACAAGTGGTATCAGAGCAATATTTCTAAGCCAACACATGTGGATTTAGGAGATCCCCTAATCGGACGGGATAGTCATCGACCTTCTATCTGTTGCAAGAGAGCCTCGTTTGAGGGGGAGATTGTTGGAGCAGCTGACGAGTCCCACATCGGTTGTAAAGGGGGAGTTGAGGAACTTATAAAGAACTTGGATTACTCTACTTAATGGGCTAGCTTTTTAGGCTGGATACCTAAGTCGTAACACTAAAATCATATGTACTGCATGATTTAAAGTGACAAGGTGTGAACTGGGACATTTAAAAAAAATGACCATCACAACTATCAGCCATTTTTTCTATTGTATTGTACCATAAAATAGCTGTAAAATGCCTACGACATTGCTGATACAGTGAAAAGTATAGTATAGATAATTTTTAAACCATTACAGAAACAATCTTAGTCGTTAATAGCACCGAACCGTTTACCTAATGTTAGGGTGGGCTCACTTCGCCATCACATTAAGGTGAATGACTTAGATTAATTAACGAACAAAAATTAACTCTATATATATTGCTAGCAGTTTAATCTCAAAGTGATGATTTGAAGCCGCTAAATATTTTATTTTAAACTAGCATGATATTACTATGTTCACGTAAGCATGAAGTCCAACAAATGTAGTAGTGATGGGTCTATTGAAATAATCTTTTCTTCAATAGTGGCCACCGAAAATCACCTTAATTAAATTGTTCAAGCCATATTTTTAAACCTCTTAAAATTTTATCATTTTAAGTTTTTTAATTTCTTAACTTTGTGACCTTTAAAAACATGGGTTGATCAATCTGATAAGGTAACTTTTAGTGGTCCACGTATTGAAGAATAGACCATTCAATGTGCTCATCACCATTCTATTTGATAGGCTCTATATTTAAGTGCACATAATAGTAATATGAGACCCAATGCATTGGTGACCATTTATCTTATTTTAATGACCCACTGTAATTATCTTAGATTGGCTTTCCAATAGCATCAGGTGATTTTTTTTTTTTTTAACTAATCATTGATATTCAAATTTGGTATATGCTTTAATTAATAGTCAAAACTTATGAAATTGCCTTCCAATACGAGAAGGTCCAGACTCAGAGAGGATGAAAAAATGAAAAGGAATTTGAAAGAACTCATTAGTTCATAAATGGATGACAGGTTAGGAAGCAATTTGTTTACGATTTAAATTTCAAAATCAAGAAAAAAGAAATTTGGAATGAAACTTCGAATAATCTTTACCCATAAGGGGTGTAAACGGACCTAGATCCGACCCGCGGACCATCCGACCCAACCCGATAAATAAGGAAACAGGCCGGATCCTACGGTCCACGGACTTGGACTCGGACCCGGACCGTCCATTTATTTTCGGACGGTCCGCGGACAGTCCGTGAGCCCGTCGGACTCTAAAGTCGAAACCCAAACGTCCCTCTATCCGGAACGTTTCGAAACTGGTAAGTGGAATTTCATCCGTTTCCAAACCCTATCTCCTCTTTACTCTTCTCTTCTCCTTCGCCCTCTCGTCTCTTCCCTTCTCTCGCCGTCACTCTCGATCGAGTGCAGCTTCTTTGTTTTTCTTCTTCTCCCATCTTCTTCTACTCTCATCTGTGAACGCCTGCTGCCCCACTTCGCAGGCAAGCAAACCTCTGCTGCTGTGCAGTCCATCCTTGCTTCTGCTCTCGCCTCTCCTTCAATGTCCATCCCTACCGTTGCTGCCCAGAATCAGCCATTCTCAGCCTAGCGACCTGCCTTGTCTGCAGCCAGCCAGAATCCAGACAGAGTGTGCTGCCGTCCCTGCCAGATCTACTGCTTGTTGCCGCCCTACCCATCCGTCACAGGTAAAACTACTATTTTTGACCTAGTGTGCCCCTTAGTAGGGTTGTCATCTGGGAAATTAACATAAATGAAATTAAAGAGATGGGATGGGGAAGAAAGAGGGATGTAGGGTGGTAAAGAATAAATACTTTCAAATACCTGATTCTCTTTAACATCTCTCTATTTCTGATTCTGATTCTGATTCTGATTCATTTTATCTTTATCATATAAGGAAACAAGGAAAACCCATCTCTGATTTTCATGGAATTTCTTTTCTGGATATTTTTTGGGAAGGCCAAAACAGAGCCTCAAAGAGAGAGGCCTCCATATTCCTCCATGGAGAAAAGCCAGCTACATGCAATCCAAGTGGCTGTCTTGCTGTGAGAAAATCTCTGCAATTGATGTTCCCATGTCTGACACACAAGGCAACGTAGAGAATGATGAAAAAAGTGGTGAAAATGGTTATCTTTTTACTAGCTTCAGTCCCCTAAAGCCAGCACTCAGGTGAAGCATAGAAGAAGGGATTTGGATTTTGGGTCTCATGAGTCATTCTTTTTTTGTTTTCTTTTTCTTCTTCTCAACTCTCTGATCAGTGCTGTTGAAATTTTTGGGTATGGGGATGATTTACCTTTGACTTTGAGTGACATTTTTCTTTATTTTTTTGCAATTACTTAGTCTTCCTTATACCGATGTATATACTTTCTTTGTAAGTAAGGTGTGCACATCAGTGCATCTACTTCCATTTGATAATTGATAATATTGCATTTGTATAGTAATGGATGACAACGTGTCTAGAACATTTGGGCAATAAATGCTGGTGAATTTGATTCATGATCTTTCTTCTCCTTCTGTATTTTCTAGAGATTATGGAGATAACCTAAGTAGGAAAGGGGTACAGGTCAAATTGAATGGTTGCCAAAGTCAACTAGCATCTTTAAATGGTTTGTTAGTGGGTTTTCTCATTTAAACTTGTTTGATTTTAAGATGGAACTAGGAAAGGGGTACAGGTCAAATTGAATGGTTGCCAAAGTCAAAACCTCTGCCTAGAAAGAAATAATAGTAAAAATAGACATGAGAGAGAAGAAGGAAGGAAACCCTAAGTAGGCTTTTAATGATTCTTCAATATTCAATGTCGATTGCTCACACAGCAGCAAATCAAATGCAATCTGATGTACTTAGAACAACTTGCTTTTGGGGCTTAAGCCTATTGGTTCTTGTACTGCTTAGTGTGGTTTGTGGTTTCTAATTGATCGACACTTGAACGCCTTGATCTCGTTAGGAGTAATCACTCGATTGTCTCCATATGTTTGGGTTTTGTACAGCTGTACCTCTAACAAGTGGAGTAAGTCTTAGAGACCGCATCATAGGATCAATCTTTATCATCTACAAGATCCAACGAGTGGAACATGCCCTTCAACCTCACTGGAGGACCAAACAAATACCATAAATCATTTCTCTGCTAAGAACTTGAAACCTATCCATTGTTCTTTGGGGTTCCTATCTGGATATGCATTGTTCTGGGAATAATGGAGTGGTGAAATGGTTTGCTTTTTTATTTCTATGTTGTAGAACTCATACTTGTTTTTGTTATGGTGTTAATGTCTGAACTTTGTTCTCTACTTACCATTTTGAATTATTTTCCTATTCAGGCTCTGTTTGGATTTCATCGGAAATGAAAGACCGATTACATAGCTGTGATTTAGCAAGATGAAATTGATTTTTTATTTGGAACGATTGCAGGTGGGTTGCGGAGATGGTACAACCCCCCTTGGTACTTGGAAACTATTCCATCAACTCCATATAATCCACTGGTTTTAAGAAAAACCTCTGAAAATGTGAGATTACCAATTCATGTTCATTAGCCATGATTGTATGAACATTTTAAATATTTTATCGCTACTAAATGTCAATTTCTAGATAATGGCTTTGATTGCTATACTTGTTCTTGTCATGGTTATATACCCATTTTGGAAGTAACATGTAACATATTAAGGGGTGTGTTTCCTATCCCATATGCTATTTTGGAAGAGTTCAAACTGATAAGTATTAAGACCCACAAGTGAACATGTTATTCTTATTGGCAATCTCTTTCCAATTTTTATGCTTGGTGTAGATGTAGGCCACTCCAAATTTAAGACCCACAACTCACAAGTTTATGTTATCTTACAGGGGCAATCTCATCATCGTTCGATACAAAAGATGAGGATAAATTTGGTTTATGGTGGAGGGAGTGAGATGTTAAGACTTGTAATTTCGACAAATAATCTCAAGAAAACTACATAATAAAAGAGAAGATACATCAGGAGAGCTTCAATTCATATTTTATTTGAGTTTAATCTCAATTGATTGTAATATTATTAATTATTATATGTCTGTCTAAAGGAAGCTAAAGATTAGCAATCTAAACTTTATTTGCAACGTAAAAACTATTTTTTTGAATTTGAATATTCAAGGACTTCATTGAAAAAATTTCAAAAATTTAGTTGATTTAATTCAGGAGTTATTTTAATTTTTTAAAAATTAATTAAATTTATCAAAATGATTGAATTATCAAATAGGTTTTAATTTCAAATTTTTAAACTTTGATTTAGTTTAGAATTAAATATTTGGATTTATTGGTCTCAATTTGATAAATATTAAAGTTTAAAAATAATTTCTGGCCTTGTAGTATAATGGGCTCAAAACACATAAATGTGCCTTTGTCGGGCCGCGGCCTGTCCGACAGACCTATCGGGCCGGGCCGGTCGGGCAGGGCCGGATATTAGGTTATTCGGACTCATTGTTAATGGGCCAGGCCACGGACTGTCCGGTTAAGTAATCGGGCCCGGCGGCGGATTGTCCGGTTAAGTAATCGGGCCGGGCGGCGGATTGTCCGGTTAAATAATCGGGCCGGACCGGATTCTGTCGGGCCGGACCGGACGTGGGTCCGTTTACAGGCCTTATTATTTTTTACTTTTGATTACTCTCTTTATATCACACACAATTGTATGAAGTCTAAAATTTATTTAAAGGGGTCTCAGTGTCAAGTCTTGTTTAGAACTTTGGTAAAATGAACTTATAATCCATTCCCCAAACACGCATGAAATTGTCAGGTAATAGAAGTTTGGGTTAAGTCAAAGGAGAATTTGACTTTCTGCCTGCATAAATCGGCTTTTTGTTTCATTTGATGTTGAGATCGGTCGAGATTCTCTTTTGAGTTGTTTCAGTAGTTGATCCCAGCTACTGATCAATTTCATGTACAGTCATGGAATCTTGTATCTTATCAGCTCTGTGGGTTCTCTTCCATTGTTGATGATGTGGCTCAAATCCGATATCGATGGAAATAGTAGGTGCTATTCTACAAGGATATACAGATTCAATGACGTATGGGATTACTCTAAGTAAGACAATTGTATATTGCCAAAGAGATAATTTACTTGAGAAACTTAAAGAGAATCAGATACGGCAATAACCCAGTATAGCCTATATATACGGACATGTACATGGGTGTGAAAAAAGGCTACACACAGAGAAGATGTAGCAGAGATAGAGAGGAGGCACGGTGAAGGGCCTTTTGGCCTTTAAGTGGTACGCATGGAGATGACATCTTGGCCATAAGCATAGAGAGGTTCGAGAAGGATGTGCCTGGATTGATTGCTGCAACCCATCGGAGACGTAATCTTGTGTTCGTAAAGCAAGTCGGGATGTACTCGTAGAACGTAGGAAGCGGAGAAGGGAGCAAGTCAGAAGTTGGATGCACTTTCTTCGGTTTGAGAGAGATAGAAGGATGGTGTGAAAAGGGCTCAAGACTTCAGGTTTGGAGTCGAGACTAAAGAGAGTCTTTATTATATACATGTATTATTTATCTTATATAGTGAATTTTACTGTTGCTATGTGGACGTAGGCCAAAGGGTGGACTGAATCACGTAAATCTTTTGTGTTTTGCTTGTATTGATTTATTCTGATATATTTGATGTGTTTATTATATCCCTCTAATGAACGCTAACACTTCAGCACAATGGTCTCTGAATGGAGTCATCCCTCTCAATTGATGGTATGTCGTGTTATACCAGTATTCTCCCCAGGGAAGGTAACTTGCCTATTGCTTCGACTTCTGGCTCGTTAAACATCTGAGATAGACAACTGACAACTTTAGGTTGCCCGTACAACTGTGGGTGGTAGGCAGAATTCATGGGCATCAGCAAAAGGTCAAAAAAAATAAGCCGATTTCTTCTTTTTTTAAAAAAATAAATAAATCAAACATTGATTGTGGGTCCGAGTTAATATCTCGGCTGATATTTATATTTATATTTTTTTTAAAACAGTCTTTTCGAATTTTTTTAAAAGAATTTTTTCAAAAAAAAAGGCCACCTAGGTTTAAAAAAAAAAAATTGAAGGGAGAAAGATCTTGTCCGAGATCTCAGCCGATATGAAAAATCGACTCAGTTTATTTTTCGACCCCTGTGTCGCATCAAGTTCCTCTCAACCTGTACTACTCTTGCCAGAATTTATGCCAAGAGTAATACCAAGAGTGAAGCCATTGTGCTTAAAACTCTCAACGCAAATGAAGCCATGTAGTTATAACCAAGAGTTAAATTTTTTATAAATTTTAAATATTAATATAGACGTTATTAAAAATAAGCCACTTCGGACTCAGTTGCTGTTTTTTTTTTTTTCTCTCCTGAATCATTCTCTCTTCTCTCCTAATCCAAAGCAGAGTAAAAAGATGGAGTGGAAGTGGGGGAAGGCAATGGCTGCAATTAATATTTAAGCAAAAAATGGATAACCAAACCCAAATTTCTTAGACTGCATACTCTGGACCAAAGAGTTCACTTGTCTAAAAAAATGTACAATTTTAATCCCAATTAATGTTTAAGATGAATATTGATAACGAACTTTATTTTTAGTATAAAACTAGTATAAAACAGTGTTAGTTTAATCCGTCAAAAGATCACGGTCATCATTAATTCATTATTATTGGATTAGAAACGCCCGTCTCTTTGCCTATAAAAACATTATCCTCCCTACCTTCTTCTATAGCGGTAACGCATAGAAACAGAGTTTCTGCAGAAACCCGAAAATGGAGTTGCAGGCGTCTCGGGGAAGAAGATACCAAGTAATGCTGGAACTATGCCTTTTGTTTGCTCTTTCTATTGCTTTACCACCTTATAATTATTCTTCTTTCTCTGTTCAGAGAAGTTAAGAAAAAGGTTATATATATATATATATTATTTTTATTGTACGTGAAGATGGTTCTCTCGTTGACAAGAAAATGTTTCGCTTCTTTACAGTTTCTTTACGTGGGTGTTCTTCTTTTGCATGAAGGAAGATTTTAGTACGACGGCGAATGTGATTTTTGATGTGTTAAAAGAGTTGAAACGTAAAATGTCAAATTCTTCTTTGTTTAGGATGTTTATCAATGCATCAATGTATCATGGATACAAACGCTCTGTTTCAGATTCTACTTTTTTATATTATTTTTATTTATAAATCGATTTTTCTTTATTTTTTAGTGGCAAACCATTGGTGCCCCTTTCGTTTCTCTTTCTGTTTGCATTTAGACGTAAAAGGTTTTTTTAGCAGAGCAGATTTTGTTTTCGGTCATTCTTTCTTAGCATGTTTTCGAGATTTAATCTTTGTATCCTCCCTTTGTATTCCCCTATTTGCATGAATGATCTTATCTTTTTAAAATAATTTCGAAATATTATAATTTCTATGCTCTGTTACCTGCATTTATTAATACTATGTGTTTCCGCTCCTTTCTATTGTACTTAAGCATTCGTTCAATCTCCATCTCTCTTCAAGCCACAGCTTTTTCAGTTACTGTCTCTGCTTGCATTTGGATTATTGAGCCCAAAAGGGGTGGAATGCCGAGTGAACCCAGCTTCAGAATCATTGAATTATCAATCAACCAACTGTCGAGCTCACAGCGTCTCATTGACGGATTTTGGTGGAGTTGGTGATGGTGTAACCTCCAACACCAAGGCATTTGCAGCAGCCATCTCTCATCTAAGCCAGTTTGCATCCGACGGAGGAGGACTGCTCTACGTTCCACTGGGCATATGGGTGACTGGAAGCTTCAATCTCACCAGTCATTTCACTCTCTTTCTGCACAAGGATGCTGTTATTCTTGGCTCTCAGGTCTGATTTCCATTTCCTCTTTACATTTTGTGGGTTTGCAGCATTTCAGGTTGCATTCTCCCTTACAGACAAAATATATTCTTTTAATATACAAAACTACACAGTGAATTTGTTATTATTCCTCAATAAATATATAGAATTATTATTCTTATCATGTGGGTGTCGAGTACTGGACCCCTGTTTTATATGCTGCCCTTCCTATTTTATTGAAGTCAGTTTGGACTAGCTTTGGATTGAGAGACTACCTCTGATCTCTCAATTTGTATTATAAATAATTTTTCTTATTTTATAAAATATTTTATTTACGTATTACTTCAATGTTTTTAAAAATAAAGTTGGTGGTGTTCAGATACTTGTAAATTGTCTAGATCCAACAGTTTAAGTAATCCTTAAATTGGATAGCTTGTTTAGTAACCTTTTTCAGTTTGTATTTGTATTCCAACAAGGAACTCTCCCTACCAAACACAGGTAAATCCAGTCAAAGAGGGTGACTTGTGTAAAGGATTTTCATCAAATATTTCCTTCCACAGATGCAAACCTCCAGTAGTTATTCTTGAATTCTTTTTTTTCATCAAAATATCTTACATAGATGCATACCTGACAGCTGATAATCACATATGGTTAGATCTTGATTACATACTCATAAGATCCATCCATTGTCAGATTCTCATAGATGGTCATTTCTATTTTTTTCCTTTTGTTTTAAAACTTTATTAATCTTATTCTTCATCGTCGTTGAAATCACTATTCCTTTTCTCTGTTATCGAATCGTGTTCTTATTCCTCTGTACGACTTTTTGTAGGAAATGAATGAATGGCCGCTCATCGATCCCTTGCCTTCATATGGCAGAGGAAGAGATGCACCTGGTGGGAGGTATAGCTCCCTCATCATGGGATCAAACTTGACCGATGTGGTAATAACAGGTACTGCATTTGCATACACTGACCCATTTGTTCTTGGCTTTTGTCTTGAACTAACGTTATAACCGTAGTTTTTGAGGATTGAGGTTTATAATTGTTGTACCAAAGATTTTTACTTTTAATCTGTGTTTTTCATTCTCAGGCGACAATGGCACAATCGATGGCCAAGGCGCCATGTGTGGGATAAGTTCCATGGCAATCAGCTGGAGTACACTCGTGGGTATCTCATTGAAATCTTGTATTCTGATCAGATCTTGATATCCAATCTAAGATTGGTGAATTCTCCCTCCTGGAATGTCCATCCTGTTTACAGCAGGTTTGCTCTCCTATCTACTAATATTCTTTTAAATATGTATAAATTTTTTGTACTTCTCAATATTAATTTGAAAACAAATTTTCATATGCTCAGTATTGTAACCATTGTCCATTGCATGCAGCAATGCCATTGTAAAGGGTATTACAATAATTGCCCCACTTGATTCTCCAAATACTGATGGAATTAATCCAGGTTTGTCTGCTTTGTGAATTCCTGAATCCCAAGTTTTTTACTGCCCATTAACAACTCCAACATCATTCGAAGTGTGTCAATACAATGTTAAAACCAGACAGATTTAACATTGCGCAGATGGGACTTTAGTTGTCGCAATTGGGTTTTCAATTTACATTCTGATCTCTTCTCTCTACAATTTTTTTTGTTCTTTAGATTCCTGTACCAATGTGAGAATTGAAGACTGTTATATAGAATCCGGTGATGACTGCATCGCGATAAAAAGCGGTTGGGATGAATATGGAATTGCCATAGGAATGCCTACTCAGCATGTAGTTATCCAAAGGCTCACTTGTGTTTCTCCCACCAGTGCTACCATTGCTTTAGGCAGCGAGATGTCCGGTGGGATCCAAGATGTGCGTGCTAAAGATATCGTAGCAATCAATACTGAATCTGCAGTGAGAATCAAAACCGCTCCAGGAAGAGGAGCATTCGTGAAGGATATATTTGCAAAGGGTTTCATCTTGCACAACATGAAGTATATCTTTCGGATGAATGGTGATTACGGTAGCTATCCCGAATGATGGTTGGGACCCAAATGCAATTCCGGATGTACATGGAATCAGTTACAGTGATATGGTTGCAGAGAATGTCACCTATGCTGGAAAAATAGCGGGAATCGACAAAGCGTCTTTTACTGGCATATGTATCTCCAATGTGACTGCTGAAATGCGAAATCCAAAGAAGCATCCATGGAATTGCACTGCTATTGAAGGAGTATCAAGGTTAGTGACTCCTCAACCATGTGAAGCCTTGCCTGATCAAGGTCCTCAGTCACCCCTCTGTCCATATCCAACAGACAGATTGCCTATTGAGGATGTCGAATTCAAGGAATGCAGCATTATAGAAACTGCCTGATCAAGGTCCTCAGTCACCCCCCTCTCCATATCCAACAGATTGCCTGCCTATTGAGGATGTTGAATTCAAGGATTGCAGCATTATAGAAACTGTATAATTAACCATTTATCAGAAAATAATTTTCCATTGGTGAAATATATAACCAAAGCTTTTATCTATTTTGACTTTCTTGTGATCATTGGAATGTTCATTTTGAAAGGTGTCTCAGTAATTACATGGTGAATTAAGTATTTCTTGTTCAAATCCAAAGAAAATGGCTGTAATGTACAATTTGTACTCGATAGAATATCCTAATACTTACTAGAAGGAAATGGATACAAATGAAAACAGCACTAGAAATTATATGGTATCTTATTAAACTAAATGACTGTTAATAGGACACAGTGGGAAACTCAGCACTGTGAGAAATAAATCCATGATTTTAGTGAGGTAATCTTTACCTGGAAATTGCAATTTAGCAGTGTTAATATAGATCAATTAGAAGTAAGAACAAGTTTAGAAGAGTGTCTCTGTTTTCCCTCAGAAACAGCGGCTTTATTAGCTGATAATTCAAACTACAACCAACAAAAGGAAAAATAGCAAAGGGAGACCCAAGGACCCAGCCTTTAGATACAAAACACCCCTTAAACCGATTGAAGATCCCATTTTTAGCAAGGAAATCTGCCACGTCATTCGCAAAGCGGCTGATGTGAATGAAGGAGACATCCAATCCCGCAACTAGGCTTCTAATTTCCCTTGCCATAGTGATCATCCTCTAGGGAGATCGTTTTAGACCCTTGGCCCACTTAATCGTGTTCGTCGAATCCCCTTCAATTACTAGTGAGCCACAACCAAAAGCTCTCCAATGGGTCAAAGCTCTTCTAAAGCTAAGGAGTTCCTCCCTATTTGAATCAATCACCCCTACTAACTCTGTGAAGACCATCGTCGAATCCCCTTCAATTACCAGTGAGCCACAACCAAAAGCTCTCCAAAGGGTCAAAGCTCTCCTAATGCTAAAGAGTTCTTCCTCATTTAAATCCCTCATCCCTACTGACTGTAACACCCCTCCTTCCAGAGAGTAAGATCAAAGTGAAATAGGTAAATATTTCCAAGGAGGAAAGCGAGTGTCACGACCCGAGTCAAGTCCGAGTCCGAAAACTCGACCCTCAACTGGCCAAACCTAACATGTAAAACCTTGCCCCAAATTAGGCATAGTTTAGTTTAATAATCTTGTTTGACCGGTTAATCTCGAAGATTACAGTTAGGGCTTTGAGGAAAACCCAGGTGTGGCCCAATCCGAGCTCGTGAGCTCAGTGATCCAGCTCTAGCTGGAGGGGCATTTTGGTAATTTACTGGTTCGTGTTATTATTTTTGTAAATTGTGTTGTTATGTGATTATTATTGGTTAATAATATTCTCCTTGGTCAAAGATTTGTATTTCTGATTTTAAGATGATTTTATTTTTAGAAAATGGTATTTAAATCTGCCAGTCAAAACCCCGAAAGGGAGAAATAATTATTTTAAATGATTTTGGAAATGAGATAAAATCCAAAACTAGTATTTTGTGTTAGACCATTTTAAGAATGGTCTAGTTATTCTTTGACACCCCAAAATGAGGTTTCTAAATTGATTTATTTAACATTTGTTTAATTGAGTAAATAGTGTTAAATTATGATTTTTATCTAAATCAACGATTTTTAGTGAGAGTTAAATTCCAAAAATTTTATGGAGATTAAGGTTTTCAAAACCCAACCTATCTGTAAGGTTGGATTAATTTTGTCAAGCCTTAAAAGTTTTGTTTTAGTTAAAAATCAGATATTTATCACATGGGGGACTTATTTGCAAAACAAAAAGTCTGGAGGGGCTGATCTGCAACCAGCCCAAACTGGTTACTGTTCGGGACGTAAGCAGGCACTGCATGCAGTGGCCACCCGATCTCCTTTCCCGGCCAAAAACTCTATAAATTTGGCCCTGATCAGCTGGTTGCAATCCCTCCAAACTTCATCTCTTCTCCTTTAGCCTCAGCTGCCATCTGAGTTCCCAGCCGAGACTCCCTGAATTGCCTCTGTTATTCCCAGTTTTATCACCCGTAGCCTTAGAAGGAAAGATTTTCAAAGTCAGATTTCTTAGCCCAGGAACCTCAGTAAAGGTAACCACTATGTTCCTCTTTCGATTCCAGTCGGTTTAGAATCAAGAAAAACCAAAATTGACCATGATTTGAGCAAGAAAAACCATTTCAAAGTTTTAAGAAAATCTTGATTTTTAGTGTATCAGTGGGCTCTCGGGATTAAGATCTCATGGCCTACTGAGTTTTAAGACCTTAAACTATTCCCTATGGAAAGAGGACTCCCAGAGGAGTCCATCGGATCGGCTAGGTGTGGAAACCGAATTCGGGAAACCCTCTGTTTCCCGATTCGTAAACCATTGTGTGTCTGCCGTCACTGTCTGCTGTTGCAGACAGTGGAGGAAGACGACTCTCGGACGGTCTGAGAGTCGATCTTCGGATGATCCGAGGGTCAGACCTTCGGATGGTCCGAGCAGTACCCCTCGGACGTTTCAAGCTTCACCTGAAGCCCAGGAATGCTCGAAACTGGTTTGACCCACTCGAACGACCCGAGCAGAGTTCGGAAGGACCGAACCCCACTCGGACGTTCCAAGCCTCACTTCGGATGTTCCGAAGTGCATAGACCCACCGAGACTTATTTTCTTCGTTTTTCCGGTTTGGAAGGACTTCGGAAGATCCGAGACCCAATCTTCGGATGATCCGAAGTCAGACCCATGTTCCGAGGTCAGTGACTAATTTAGGTGTGGTTCGGATGATCCGAAGCCACCATACCTAGTTCCGAGGCATGTTCCGAGGGGCCCAGTTTTTGAAGTGTAAAAATGTTGTTGTTTGATTATTTTGGATGCATGTGATGAGATGTGATGTTAGTACCCCAATGTTAATCTAAATTTTGTACTAACCCTCTTCTCTTATTACTATAGTGTATATACTATTGTATTCACTTCCAGGCCGACTCTATTTGTCGGGCACTGAATGATCTCACTTTCAGGTCGACGCTATATTTGTCGGGCACTGAGTGACCTCGAAGCCTAACTCAAAATGTCAGATGTAGTCCTATCGAGAAGTGACCCGAGGATCTAGACCTAACTCAATAAGTCAATCTGGTCAATGTCCAGAAGACAATATGAGTTTTGGACTGAGCACCCTTTTTATTATATTATTATCTTGTGGATGATTATAAGTTAAAAAGGATAGAAACCGAGTAGGAGACTCAATTCCATATACCTTAGATATTTTTGGGAAAACAAGTATGGTCTTGGAAATACTACTTGTGTGTATGTATTTGATGCTATGTATATTGATTGTGCACTTGTCTGTTTGTTTAAACAGATACCGCGAAACCACACAGTCACGGTGAGGGAACTTAACTTTGCAACTTGATGTAAACAGGTATATTTGATATGAATCTTGAGCAATTAGTGGTTTCAAATTTGATGAACCCACTCATGTGCCTAGACTTGACGCATTATGGTAAGAGTGCTTATGATGCTGGTAAATGCTATGATCAGACGAAATGTGTAATACTGCTTCCACGTGCAATTGACTATTGAATCAATATCAGCCATATGGGAGATGGTTTACGTCTACTGGACCATGGGTGGACTATGGGTGTCAGTTGCTGACCTGAGGATGTCAGTACCGGCTATGGTAGAGCATGAGATGTACTTGTAAGGATGTATTTTGACCGTGTCGGGACTTAATATTATTGTTGTCAATATGGTGTCTAGAGGTTACGTTGGATGATAGCAGTAATGGAAAACTGATGGAATGATGGAAATAATGATGAGACTTTACTTGATATTGTGAATTTTATTATCAAGCTTGAGATATTATATTGCAACTGTTGATTATATACTAATATGTTGTTTACTTAAAACTGCACTGTTATATTTCCTTCACTAGACTAGTTAGCTCACCCCACTCACCTTTTAGGAGATGAACCCGAGAAGGAGAACCCTCCGTTTGAAACTTAGAGTGGATAAGCTGCAGGCGTTGTTTTAGGATTCCCACTGAGGGGAATACCTTTGTATTTGTGCTTTTTGGTTCTTGGAACCACTTCCTTTTGTAAAGTACCGAGTGTGGTACTTGGTATGTGTTAATGTGTTGTAATAGGACTACTACATTTCTGTAGTTACTCTGATGATAATGTTCTGAATAATAATTCAATGTTTGGAATTATGTGTATTGATGTTTGTATTTCCTATGTCTATTGTTGGGTAGACTTATAGTATATGTTTGAGTCCACATGTTGGGATCATGTGTGACCTTTGGGCCTAACTGTTGATCCGGCCCAGTTAGAGTGCTTATGTTGGCTTAGCCTTTCAAAAAAAAAAATCAGTCACGTTCCGGGCCCACCCTTCAGGTCGGGGCATGACATAACACGTGCATGGATCGTAGTCCATGATATTTACAACATGCTAGAATAAACAGCAGAAAATAGAAACGTAATTCATGATCATAACATACTCGCATCTCAAGCGAAAATAAAGTATTCTCCATAAGCCAAACATAAGTATCCGAACACATAGTAACTAAGTTATTACATCCCCAAACAAACTTCCTCATAAATTGTATTGTCTCCAACTAAATCAAAATGAATTGAACAAAACTATCCATGTTATCTGCTATCGTCTATCTCGCTCACACATGACTACCACTTGGTCCTGCCTCGCTTTCCTTTCCTTGATCTGCATTAACATCTAAAACGGAGGGAAATTATAGGCTTAGTCAACGCGTCCAGTAAGAGTCTCAATCAAAAGAAATGCACCAAAAATTGTTATGAAAAAATAACATATAATTCGAAATCAATGTTAGGAAATTCGCATGTTATAATATAGTATTTCTCAAAGCAATTTCGTATCATAACAGAAATTCATATTTAGTTCTCATTCATCTCATAATAGAAATCTCATATTTGAAACCATACTCATCATGCAATGATATGCTATGGGTGCCATGAAGAATGAATGCCCTTTCATACCCCATGTATCGACTATAAGTCTTCTATTCTCAATAGTTACTATCATTGGCCAATTATGTCTCAGCATTCCAGGAGGCAACCACGAGAGTGTTGTTCCATATACACAAATTTAACAACCGAAACTATCGGTGGAGTGTGGTCTCCTCCCTCTGCGCAGGGTTTCAGGACTGGTTACCCAGGAGCCTTTCTGGCCCAATTAATGTTGTATCTTCATAACAATGGACGCGGCCAAATATAAATATTTATTCAAGTTCATCAATTTATTTCCAAGACCAAAGAAGTCCCGACAGTTCAGCTTTGTCTCGGGTAATGTAATTCCCATCCCATGCTATATGCATGAGGTATATGAATGACAAATCTCATACAATACACGTAAAAATATCTCAAATATTTCAAAAGTAAAATAAACATCATCTCTTTCACATAAATCTGGAAAAATCAATCATCTCATTTATAATAACAAAATATCATATTTAAGTCACAACTTTAGTGCTTCAATAATATAGGAAAACCTACTTTAATACGACGATTTCAGAGTGTCCTAATCTCTTCAAGGAGTGTCAAACGATGATTAGAGAGCTGCGACAAAAAGATATGTATACTACGATGAAGTACTCAGGAATAAAAGGTGAAGACTGAAGGGATGGAGACCTAAGAATTAATCAAGTCCTTTCTTAAAGTTCAGTTTATTTTAACAAAAAAGATGCAAAATAGAGGTTAGAGGGTCAAAAGTCAAATAGGATAACAAGACGTCATCCTTATTTTCAAAACATACCATACACAAACCAGTGACATATCCTTTCAAGTTTCTCAAAATAAAAAACATGGGACAACAAATACTCTTTTTAAAATAGGACTGAAATCATGAGTACATATTTTACTAAAATTTCAAAATATAAGATGACATGAATTTTTTTTTTCTCAAACTATCAACAAATAAATACATCGGCAACAACACAAAACTTTTATTAAAATCAGAAGATCACTGTCTTTGTGCAAAAAGAAAAGTCCCCTCTTTTAATTTAATCCAACAACTGAGTAAAAGGGGGGAAGATAATAACCATTTAACAAGATTATATTAAGTAAAATATTTGAGAAAAGTGTGGTATGTATGTATATTTCTTTTTCTTAAAAGTACTTCAAAGAATCCCATTTTACAAATCTATTTTAATGTAGGCAGGAAATCAAATATAAGGGAAATGAAATATAGATGGTTTTCTTCTATGTAGAACCTGGGCTTAAAAATCAAATCAAGGTTTCATGAAAAATCACATTTGAATGATACATGTTGTTGTCCAAAGAATTTACATAAGAACCTTGTACCTTTACAATAAAAGTTTCAAATCATGTACTATCATTAGGGGTGAAACTTAGGTTGGGTTTTGGCTCGACCCGACTGACCCGACCCGAAAAAAGTGTGGGCTAAGTTATAGAAATTGTAAACTCGAGTTGGGTTGGGTTAGGAAAAAAAAAATCCGACTGAAATTCAGGTCGGGTTGGGCTGGAGAATTTAAATTTCAACCCGACCCGAAAAAAACCCAACCCAAATTCATAACATAAATATAAACTATAAAACCCTAAATACTTTAACCCTAATGAAACCCCATTTGTCCACCCCTTCCACTTCTGTTTCCCCTCTTTCGAAATCCACTTTTTCCGCTTCCTCTTCCCCTCTTTCGAACGCCACAAAACCCCCCCATTCGGCCATTCGACTTCCTCTCTCCCTCTTTCAAACTCTACAAACAAGCGATCGCTCGTTCGACTTTTCCTCTCCCTCTTTCGACTTCCTCTTTCCCTCTTTTGATTATAAAACTCATCAATTAACCCTAATGGCATACTCCATAGTACAGAGAAGAATTAGATCCTTAGTCGTTCAAGTTCTTCTCAAGCTTCACATATTCCGACTTGATCTTCTCCCACTTCTCCTTCCGCAATTTCTTCCTCCCGTGAATCTCCGGCGATTTCTTGTATTATTTGAAAAAAGACCCTCTGAAAATCAAATATGTGCCTCGCACACTCACACGCCACCGATCGCTGTCACGCACGCCACCGATCGCTCATCCAAGGACACACCCCAGATCCACCCCTCGCACAATAGCACGCGAAAGTCTACTCTTCGGTACAAAATCAGTTTACATTTGCTTTGTATTTGTGATTTTTTTCCTCTTTTTCCTCAGTTGCTTGTTATTTTATTTGGGATTGTTCCTACCTTCAAATCTAATTGAACTTAGCTCTTTTCAATGTTCCTTTTGATCTGATTTTGTAGGTTTTTTTCATATTTAAAAAATCAAATGCATGCAGCATGTCATTGTTTTCATTATCGGGTGAAAATGCTCACATCATTTTTGTTGGTGATATTGGACAAGGAATCAGATGTCTGGCTTTAATGTCATCTATCTATCTAGTAGAAGACTTAAGATGACTCAGAGAGAAACCTTGCAGAGTTTGCAATATGTCAAAGGGTTTCATTGGTTTTTCTTCATGCACTAACAAGATAAGGGGAAAACTTCGGATCTCATTACGATGCCAAAAGCTTCTCAAGAGAACACAAGATTCATGTTTTTGGTCAGCCAAAACAGAACAGCGAAAAAAAAAAAAAGGATAGAGAGCATAATGAGGTTGTATAAAAATTAAATGTGGCAAGTAGTAAATCTCAATGATGTAAGACAGGATCATCAGATTCACCAAAAATTCCTTTGTTTTCAGGTTTTAGAAGTGTTGTCTTAGTTAAACTTGATATTTTCAGTAAATCTGGATTTCTTATTTCAATACCAATTTAGGAGTCGGAGTTGAGTTGATTTTATGTATCATAGTGTTTACAGAAAGAAATGGTAGCATACAATAGCAACGTACAGAACCTGGTGACTTACTACCTTTATTTACTATTTTGATTAAAACTGCATATGCAATTGATCTGCCTTCGAGCAGGTTGTATTCCCTAGTCAGCCTGCTGCCCGATCTCCTCTCTGTTCAGCCACGATGAACAATACTTTACTACTGTTTGCTCACAGCCCTTGCTGCCTTCATGCTGAACTGCTGATCTATTTAGAACTGAGCTTGAGACTGCTCGTTCTCAGCCCTGCTTCCTTACAACTGCTACAAATTCATATGGTGTTCTCAGTTCTCTTCTCCTCTATGACTGGCTGACCTTGGAGTCTTATCTGGGTTCCTGTCAAGAACCCAAAGTTGAATGTTCTGTTAAAAATCTCAGCCTCAAAAAACTTATTTAATTGATTTTGTACTCTAATTTATTAAATTTTTACATGTAGAGACATGTAGTGATTTTTTATTGTTTACTTTTACAGTGCCTTCACAAAAATAGTCTAATGGCTTCACAGAACTCTGATGTTGATCTTGAAGTAAGATTTTTTTTTTTCTTTCATTGGTAGTTCTTTATTATTAATTTCTTTTTCCTAGATGTATTTATATATTTATCATATTTGATTGATTATTCTATTTAATGTTTAATTAGGTGTTAGAATTCAATATTGCTCCCACGAATGATAATTCCAAAATTTTGAATATAGGAGATTGTTCAGTTCCCGCTAATGGTAAGCAAAGGAAAGGATACACAGTAAAGTCAGTTGTTTGGGGTCATTTTATTAGAGATCCTAAAACTAAAGGTGATGATTTAAGGGCAATTTGCAAATATTGACATGGAAGCTACAAAGCCATTTCTAACAATGGAACTAGTACACTCAAACGTCATTTAGCACGATGTACTGCTTAAGCGGTGAAAGACAAGAGTCAAAAGGTTCTTAAATTTGACAATATAAAAAAGTTGGTGATGATGGAGTTGGAGCGGGCATTTTGCCTTATGCTTTTAACATGGAACAAGCACGAAGAGAATTGGAGATTATGATAGTTATGCTTGAACTTCCATTTTCTATCGTTGATCGTACACCCGTTCGGAGATTTGTGAAATCAATCAACCCTAGGTTTCAATTCATCTCTCGTATCACAATTAGAAAAGAATTTTTGAAAATCTACCATTTGGAAAAGGGCAAGTTGAAAGCGTTTCTAAGTACTTCTTGTAAACATATTTCTTTAACGGCTGATTTGTGGACTTCAAACCAAACTTTGGGATACTTAAGTCTCACGACACATTTTATTGACAACAATTGGAAGTTACATAAAAAGATACTTAGTTTTTGTATGGTTCCAGCCCCCACATAGTGGTGTAGTAATTGTTGATAAAATAGAGAGATGTTTGGCTGAATATGATATCAGAAAGATATGCACAATCACATTGGATAATGCAACAAACAACAAGACAGCCGTTGATAACCTTGTTGAGACTTTTTCTCAAAAGAGAATTTTGTTACAGAGGGGTAAATTTTTTCATGTAAAATGTGTTGCACATGTTATTAACTTGATTGTACAAAATGGCTTAAATGAGATAAAATCATCAGTTGAAGCTATTCACACATGCGTGAAATATGTGCGGTCATCGCAATCGTATAAGCAAGAATTTGATAGTTGCGTCTTGCAAGAAAGAGTTGCATCCACTAAAGGTTTGTGCTTAGATGTTTGTAGAAGGTGGAATTCAGCCTATCTTATGTTAGATTCTGCCTTAGTATATGAGAGTGCATTTTTTCGTTTGAGGACGCGTAATCCAATTTATGCGAAGGATGTTGCTCCAACAAGTGATGATTGGAGAAAGGCTAAAACAATTTGCAAGTTTTTGCATGTTTTTTATAGTGCTACAAAGGTTTTATCGGAGACAAATATACTACTACTTCAAATCTCTATTTTCATGAAGTGTATGAGATTGAAGCTCAATTGCTTGACATGGTGAAGAATGATGATGGGTGCATTTCTTCAATGGCAAAAAAGATGCAAGAGAAATTCGATAAGTATTGGAAGAAATGCAATGTACTGTTTGCTATTGCTATGGTATTAGATCCCCGTTACAAGTTGAGACATGGCGAATTTATATATCAACAACTTTATTCAAAATCTGATGCTGATCAACATATTGAATTAATTTGAAATGAGATGATTGCACTTTACAATGAGTATACTTCTGTTTCTTCTCCACTACAAAAGCAAGTAGTCCCTTTTGATGATAATTTATCAGAGACAGTGGGTGATACTTCAACTAGTTCTAAGAAAGCACTTCTTCGAAAAGCATTTTTTAGAATCGGGGTTGGAAAGAAAAATGTGGATTTGAGGATAGAGCTTGACCAATATCTTGATGAAGAAAATTCTCTGGATGATCCTAATTTGGACATTTTGAGCTAGTGGAAAGTAATCTATCTAAATTTCCTATACTTTCAATGATGGCTCGGGATATTTTAGTAATTCAAGCATCAATTGTTGCTTCAAAGTTAGCATTTAGTACTGGAAGTAGGGTTATCAGCCAATACCGAAGTTCATTGAGCCCTGGGGTCGTGCAAGCATTGATTTGTACACAAGATTGGTTAAAAGAAGATTCCATAATTGACTATGAAGTGGATGGAGAGGCTGAAGTTTATGATCTTGAAAATGATACTGCTATGGTTGAATCTGGTAATGATATTTTTTTTTTAGCTATTTAGTATTTCTTTTTGTTCTTCTATTATTACAATCTGATATTATTCTTAAACTTTTTTTTAGGTGTCACTGAAGTTGAAAAAAGCGATAATGTGATTGGATGAAGAGTTGTGGTTGCGAAAGCGATGATGTCATTGGATTTTTTTTTGTTTTTGTTTTTTAGAAGATCCTTAGATGACAATTTATATTTGGGACTTGTAATATTCTATTTTATTTTGATTAGATGTAACACATTATTATTTATTGTTTGCATGTTTGATAGGTTGATGGACACAAGTAGTATTTTTTATTTTAATGGATTGATGAAATATTTAATATTGAATTGTTAGATTTGAGACAACAATATGAGTTACCTTGGAGGAGTACTGGATAGCTTCCTGAAGTAGGAAGGAAAGCCAAGCTCGGGCTCACTCGGGCGCAGGGCTAACTCGGGTCGGGTTAACTCTCGGGTTGAGAGTATTAGCAATTCGGGTTGGAGCAGGTCGGATTCAAAAAAAATTTAATGGGTTAGGGCTGGGGTTTGTCCGACCCGAGTTTCAACCCTAACTATCATCATAACATAATAAACAAGTAGGACTGGTTTGAATATGAAAATTGTCCTATCTTGGGAATGATTTAAGGACTGGCCACCTTCAAGGAGGGTCATAATAATAATTCATATTAATATGATTTGAGAAGTAATTAACCAAGTTACATCAAAACCAACACTAAAGGCAGAATTTCACAAAAAAAACCCCTCGGTGGCCAAACAGTCCCTCATCCATATAGGTTTTAAAAGAAGTAGAAACCAGTCAATACTTGTAGACTTAAAACCATGCACTAATTAATTAATTAAATAGATCTGATGTAAGCTTTACACGTTCCAGCTGGTTGGAATAAATATGATTTTGCACCATTAACACCTAGCAACTTGATTGATAATGGAAATCTCCAATCAGATCTTGCCAAAGTGATCCCATGAGATCACTCCCTATTTGAATTCAAATAAGGTGTATATAATTATTTATACCCTTATTCCTTACCTAATGGTGTAGAGAATAAAGAATGGTTTGAAGCACTCACCGTTGGTTGATCTGGGGTTAAAGATCAGTCCCTACTACCAACGGCATGGGCTCTTTTGGCCTTTGGTATTATAGATTCAATCAAAATCCATAGAGTGGGGAGAAGGGAAACAAGAATAAAATAAGGTGGATACATACCTGGAAAAATCTGGGCGAATACAGTTGGGACAACAGCAAGGGCGGGATAACTCGACAACGTCGGCGAGTGCAAGAACCAGATACTTCTGGTTGGTTGTCTACTAGCTGGTTGCAAGACCCACTCGCAATGAGGTGTTGCTGGCCCAAACCACGCCGGCACATGGGAAAATCTGGTTTATTCCAACATAAACTAAGATTGGAAAATGGGGAATGCTTGTGAGCAATAGGGGTTTTTCCTTTTCCGCTAGGAAACTCGGTCAGTTGCCGCTTTTGAAAAGGGAAAGGAAGGGAAGGATCGCATGGGTTTAATACAGAAAAGGGTCGGTCCTCATGAGTTGTAGTCGTAGTGGGAAAGGAAGGGAGAGGAGAAGTAGAACCTGCAAACCATCTGTGTAGCGGTGGAAGTTTGGGAAAGTGGAAGAGGCATCTTTCACTGTGAATGAGATTCATGAAGGTGTGAATCTCTAAGGGCCCACCTGGATTTGGGTTATTCCTTTATTATACAATTCTACTTTCTCAAAATACTCCCAACTAAATACATCTTAATGGAAATGAATTTTTAATTAAACTCATTAACTTTGAAATAAAAATTTATTAAATTTTTATTTTTAGATTTTAATTACCCTTCTCAATTCAAAAATTTACTTATAAATTTTCAACTGAACAATTCTAATCGAAATTTCACCTTTGAGAATTAGGATCTAATTTGATAACTAAATTCTCCTCACTTAAAATAAAATAGTAAATTTGCATAAACACTATCAATTTACTAAACTAATTCTATTCACTGACTCGCTACTCTGGGTCGAGTCACTACAATACTACCACTTTTTTAGAATTTTCGTTCTGAAAATAATACGAATATTGGGTCTAAATAAAATTACACAAACAACTTTGGATGGTACGTTCTCATTTTCGATTCTAATTTCCAAGTAGGCTCTTCACTCCCATATCGTTCCCAAACTACTTTGACAAATGGGATCGCTCTGTTTCGTAGCACCTTCTGTTCTGAATCTATGATCTTGATTGGTCTCTCGTTGTAGAATACATCGCTTTAAACATCCAATTCCTTCAAGTCTAAAACATGTGACAGGTCTGGATTATACTTCTGCAACATTGAGACATGAAATATGTCATGTATACTAGACAGTTGTGAAGGAAGGGCTAATCGATACGCGACCTCACCGATCTTCTTGAGGATTGGGAATGGCCAAACGAACCTTGGAGATAGTTTTCCCTTCTTCCCAAATCTCATCTGGCATTTACGCGGTGAAACCTTTAAAAACACTTGATCTCCCACCTCAAATGTCAAAGGTCTTCTTCTTTTATCCGCATAGCTTTTCTGTAAGCTTTTGGAGGTCAGTAAATGTTGCTGAATAACTTAGATTTGTTCTATAGTCTGCGCAACCAAATCCGGTCCTATGAGTGCAGCATCACCTACCTCAGTCCAACAAACTGGAGATCTACAAGGTCTGTCATACAACGCTTCGATTGGAGTCATTTGGAGGCTCGTTTGATAACTGTTGTTGTATAAGAATTTCACCAATAGAAGGTGTTCTTCCCAGCTGCCCTTGAAATCGAGCATGCAAGCTCTCAACATATCCTCCAATGTCTGTATAGTCCTCTCGGGCTGTCTGTGGATGAAATGTTGTGCTATACAGTAAATCTATGCCCATGGCTTTCTGCAAACTCTGCCATACTCTTCCTGTGAATCTACCATCGCGATCTGACACAATTGTCTTGGGTATCCCATGCAATCTTACAATGTCATTTATGTAGCGTCTACCCAATTTCTCCGAGGAGTCTGTCATTTTGATAGGCATGAAATGTGCTGACTTGGTGAGAAGGTCACTTATTATCCAAATTGCATCGTTGCCCTTAGGAGATCTAGGCAATCCAGTGACGAAGTCCATCACGACGTGCTCCCACTTGCACTCTGGTATGGTAAGGGGTTGGCGCAAACCAGGTGGCTTCTGATGTTTTGTTTTAACTCTCTGGCACGTCAAACATTTGGAAACATAATCTGTCACATCTTTCTTGAGTTCACACCACCAATATTGTCTCTTGAGAATTTAGATTTATAGGCTTCTGTCAGTATTTCTTCCTTGCAGTCTTTCGGTATATAGACCCTGCCTCTGAACATGAGACCCTGTTCAGGCCGCAGTTGTCAATCTTACATTGTCTCCCCTGCAGATAGCTTGGCCCGTATCTCTGTCACTTCTAGATCCGACTTTTTGTGCATGCTCAATCTTTGATGTCATAATAGAGTGCACTATTAAGTTGTACAGACGTCCTCTGCTGCTTATATGCAAATTCAAATTTTCAATCGCTGATAGCATCTCCCACTCTTGCATAATCATGCTTGCTATGGTTCCATGAGGTCTACGACTAAGTGCATCTGCAACCTTATTTGCCTTGCCCGGATGTTAATGAAGAGTGAAGTCATAATCTTGGAGATATTCCATCCATCTTCTCTGTCTCAGGTTGAGGTCTTTCTGCACGAACAAATACTTCAAACTTCTCCCCAAAAAGATAATGTCGCAAACTTTTGAGAGCGAACACCACGGCTACTAGTTCCAAATCGTGGACAGGATAATTTCACTCATTTTCTTTCAACTGTCGGGAACCATAAGCCACTACTCATGTATTTTGGGTGAATGAGCATCCTAGCCCCTCACCTAAGGCATCACAATACAAGTCATAACCTTTACCTCGCTCTAGAATAATTAAGAGTTATGAGCATTTTCTTTCAGCTCTTCAAACCTTCTGTTACACTTTTTTGACCATTCAAATTTGACTCCCTTTTTAGTCAAACGGGTGAGTGGAGCTGCAATCTTGGAGAAATCCATAATGAATTTTCGATAGTACCCCGCTAATCCCAGAAAGCTTCGGATTTCGGTGACATTTCGAGGAGGTTTCCAATCTTTTACAGCTGCTACCTTCGCTGGGTCCACTGTTATCCCATCTGCTGTCACAATGTGTCCTCAGAAATTCATTTTAGATAGCTAGAATTCACACTTATAGGCCTTTACAAATAGTTTATTTCTTCTCAAGGTTTCCAAGACGATCTGCAAACGTTCTGCATGTTCCTCCTCACTTGTGGAGTAGATGAGGATGTCATAAATGAACACAATCACAAACTTATGCAGATATGGGCGGAAAATCTAATTCATCAGATCCATGAACACTGACGGTGCATTTGTCAGTCCAAAGGGCATTACCATATATTCATACAATCCATATCTCGTTCTGAAGGCTGTCTTCTCTAATCCTCTTCCTTGACTCTAATTTGATGGTACCCTGACATAAGATCTATTTTAGAGAAACAATTGGATCCTCTAAACTGATCAAGCAAATCGTCATTCTGGGATAAGGGATGATTGTTCTTGATGGTGGTTTGATTTAGTCGTCGATAGTCCACGCACATTCGTATGGAGCCATCTTTCTTCTTAACAAATAGTGACGGTGCTCCCCATTCAAAAGTGTTGTGTCGGATGAATCCCAACCGCAGCAATTCGTCAATCTGTTTCTTCATCTCAGCAGGTGCCATCCAGTAGTGTGAAAGTGACACCGGTGCACTACCCGGGAACAATTTGATTTCAAAGTCAATTTCTGGGTTAGGAGGTAAGCCAGGGAGTTATATTGGAAAGACGTCAGCAAAATCCTTCACTATGAGCGGTAGAGTAGGAATATGCGACTCTTCTATCTTAATACTATTCAATAGTATTCGCCCAACTTCATTCTGTGGTTTACTAGATACAGTAATCTTTTGCTTATCTCTATATATAATGAACCTCTGTCCTTCTGGTAACCAAAAGGTTATACTCCTGCGATAACAATCGATGCATGCCTGATGTGTGGATAGCCAATCCATTCCGAATATTACATCGAACTCTTTCATATCCATCACAAGGTAATCAAAGTTGAACTTAAAGTCAGCCAATTCGGTGTCTACTAAGGTACAAATTAAACCAAGAGATGTGTCGCCAACAAATGACGTTATAGTGAAACCATAGATGCAGCCAAAAAGGAATACGATGCTCCAGAATCAAATAAAGCTACTGCATATGAACTACCAATAATCGTCATACCTTGAATCACAAAATGATTTGCCACCTCTGGTGTGAGGATAAGAGAATACCTCCGGGACTGGAGCAAATGGTCGTCCCGGTTGATTCTAATTTCAGGACACATGGAACTGTGCTGATCTACCTGACGGACGAATGAAGATTGTAGTACAACAACAAATGTGATTTTTGATGTGTTAAAGAGTTGAAACGTAAAAAGTCAAATTCTTCTTTGTTTAGGATGTTTATCGATGTATCAATGTATCATGGATACAAACGCTCTGTTTCAGATTCTACTTTTTTATATTATTTTTATTTATAAATCGATTTTTTTTAGTGTATAAAAAGAAAAAAAATGCCAAATCATTGGTGCCAGTTTCGTTTCTCTTTCTATTTGCAATTAGACGTAAAAGGTTTTTTTAGCAGAGCAAATTTTGTTTCCGGTCATCCTTTCTTGGCATGTTTTCGAGATCTAATCTTTGTATTCGCCCTTTGTATTCCCCTAGTTGCATGAATGATCTTATCTTTTTAAAATAATTTCGAAATATTATAATTTCTATGCTCTGTTACCTTCATTTATTAATGCTGTGTGTTTCCCCTCCTTTATATTATACTGAAGCATTCGTTCAATCTCCATCTCTCTTCAAGCCACAGCTTTTTTCAGCTACTGTCTCTGCTTGTATTTGGATTATTGAGCCCAAAATTATATGAAGTCTAAAATTTATTTAAAGGGAAGTCTCAGTATTAAGTCTTGTTAGAACTTTGGTAAAATGAACTTATAATCCATTCCACGAACACCCATGAAATTGTCAGGTTATAGAAGTTTGGGTTAAGTCAAAGGAGACAATTTTTATTCTTACCAGTGTAAATAAAGACAAGGTCAACCCATTTATTGAATTAAAATTCTATTTCTCTAAGATGGGTTTAGGTCAAGTTGGATCATGGGTTGCCGGTTGGGTCACAGTGCTAGTCGTGAAGGGGTTGGGTTAGATGCAGATCAATTTTAGGTCAGGTTGAATAACGAGATCAGATTCGTGTTGGATTACAAGATTGAATTTGGGTTGGATCTAATTAGATCTGGGTTGGGTTGGGTCAAATTTGGTTGGATTATGTTTAGGGTCATCTGGATGAGGGTTGAATATGGATTATAGGTAGGGATAGTGTTAATTGGCGGATAGAGTTAAACGGTGGAGTAAGGTTATACTTCACATTCACCAATTTTACACTTTTTCATAAGATGAGAAAATAAATGAATGAAAAAGTGCCTTTTTTTCCAAATATGAAATTGATTTCAAAACACTTGTAAATAAATGTATAATAACAAGATTTTGAAAACTATTGCAAACAAATGTACCTTAAACATAGCTTATTTTTTAAAGTACTAACCAAAACATAAAAGAAAAGGAAAATAATTTGTATGAAGAGTTGAAAATTCAAAAGCTCTAGAATCTTATTCTTAGGGAGTTGGTTCATTAAAATTTGAAGTAGGCTGCACATTTTAAAATGGAATCCTTACAAATGGCAAAAACAATGGGTGAGTAAAATTAGAACTTCATTTGATTGTTGTAATTTCGCAATTGCAGACTTTAGAAGTTCGATTACTTTAAGTCATTAATTTTTCATGACTCATTTCATAGAGTTATAGAGCCTATATGTCCCACCTAATTGTGCGAGGTCAAGTTTATTATAAATGTGCAGTCTCATCATTGAAAGCTCGCACCCCAATCACCCTAAAGTTGCTTTTGAAAATTATGTGTGACGCATAAATTTTATGCATGATGATACATTAAAATGACAATTTAAATGGTAGAATATAGAAGAAGTATATTTTGTATAAAAAAACTTTGACTAAATTAAACCCTAAATGAACTTTCCACAACCTTTTAAGCATGATAATCAAGGGTAGTTAGTTTTAACTTAGACTCATGGTTTTGACTCAATTTTGGCCAAAACATGAAGGATTTGAGTTATGTGCTTTATGAAAAATGTTAAATTGGCAAATCTGACCCTAAATCAAAATAAAATCCAAATTGATTTACCTAAGGAGCCTCGGACTCAGACCCACCTTGACCCTAATTGAAAGCCACCCATAAGTTATGGATTTCCTTCACCTATGGTTCAATTCCATATCCCACCTTCAAGCCCTAAAATTTTACTCTACTACTACCTTATTTTTTTTAAGGCCAGAGGTGTCCAGGCATCGCACTCAATAAGGCCCGTGAGGTGTATGAATCCATATATGTACACACCGGGTAATTCGATGGGACCTTACTCTATACATATTTTCATCGAAAGTGGCCCTCCATTGAGGCTCTCATAGTTTGAATCCAAGACCTCTCTCTAGAGATCTTGCTCCCATGCCTTCATTACTCCTAGTTCAGTGCCTTCTGATGAAAGAAAAGCATTCCTCACTTCATCTTTCCTCTAAAAGTTTACTGTTACATCAAAATCATTGTGTGTTCTTTCTAATGGATGGGCTTTCAATCTTTGAAACTGAATGGGTATAAAGCCCACCATTACGTTTTAATTATACATCTAATTTCAAATACACTTAACAAAATCATTATTACTGTTAAATCATTAATTTCAGAATATTCCCATGAAATGAGCGCATAAAGAATCCATAAATACTTTCAACAGTACAAATGCCCCCTCATGACTCTTGCTTCTAATGCAGAGAAAAACAAGAATTATAAAACAAGGTCTCTCCTTTCCTTTTACTTTGAGAAAAAAATTGAAAAAACATGATCTAAAGCAAGAGACGATTATGTGTCTGCAATTCAAAAACATTTACATTCAATGTGTGTTTCATTGCATAAGAAAGTGGAAAGGAAAATCAATTTTCTATCTCCTTTATACATGTATCAATGCACATTTTCATTTAAAGAGTCTAGATCCCTTGGGTGCAAATGCACCTCGACGTGGCGTTCCAACATGAGCTAAGTTTGAAAGAACTTGACTTGTATACGATACTTGTAAATTTTCATCTTGAATGGACAAGTAAAACTAAATTTCTTAAGACGAGAAAGGGTGTGAGGGGTATGGGTGTTGAGTAGGCCATGGTGGGCCCACAAGGCACTAGAGCACAAGTGAAAACTAAAACACCAATGTTTACCCCTAGAGACAAAGGAGAAACCATGGTTTACCCTCCTTGCTCTTTTCTTATAAAGGGGAGAAAAGAGAGGGAAAGTGGACTACTTTTTCCTAATTATGCAATACCAAATAGAGGAATTTTCCTTCATCTAAACAGAGTTGAATTCATTGAAAAACTATTCTTCTAACAAACATGAGAAAAAAAAGACTGAATTTGTACAAATGACCTACAAAAGCCCATTTTCATTCAAAATCACGTTTCAATGAAAAACACAAACATACCCTTAAATATGGTTGTATATGGTATGATCACTTAAGTGAAATGATCATCCATGCACGAGGCATGTGGATCCCATGTGGTTCACATGTAATGAATTTGTTGTAAAACTCTTATCATTGAATATAAGCTTACTGAAAATCACTTGACTAGATCCATGGACATGTTTTTAAGGCTCCCCAATTTTTGATAATTTTAAATAAATTTCTAATCGTTAAAATTTTGTGACTTTTAAAAATATGACTTGATTGATTCCATCAAAATACATTTTGATGGACCCTGTATTCAAAGACAGAGCTTTCCAATGAAATTATTACACAAAACCTGTGGGCCCACGTAAGAATGCATGCTGTCACGCACCTAGGCGTGGGGAGCATTTCTTAATCACTCTGGTATAATTAAATGTCAGTACCGTTGGGAATTGAATTCCCCAAGATAGATAGGAAATGGCATGGCAATGAAGACGACATACCATTAAAGCATGAATCACTGCGCAGCCAGAAAATAATACAGAATAAGAGAACTGATGAAGCTTCTGGGTTCCGAAAACCCATCAAATTGATGAAACCAAATCCGATTGTTTTGTCAGCTCAAAATCTGTATATGATGTTCATATCAAATCTTAACTGCAAGTGCTCATAAGCTAGGGAATCTTGAATTCAAGGAATGGTGCAAACCCAACTCATCACTGTTGAAAACACCATCTAGTATAGGTCAGCGGCGTTTTTTGCCAGATGCCACTTCCCAAGCTTGCAGAATATTATTAACGATTTCTTCTACTCCAAGACCATGCTTCACCTGTAATTCCATGTAAAATTCAAATAAAAAACGAAGTCCAAAATGTACAGAAAGGAACAACAATTTTGGTTGGACAAAATAAGTTCACATGAAGACTACTTGGAGGGAGCAGCACTGTCTGTTTACTTCTTTTCCCTCTCTTTTCTTTTAAATGTTGAGCTGAATGTTGTTAAAATCTTATAATTCATACCATATGTAGAGGGGAACAATCCGTAATGAGTTTAGAAATCTTAAAATTTCTATAAGATAATAGAATTATGAGCTTAATTGGAATATGAAAGTACAAATATTTTGGTTCCGATGGTTTTTAAGGCTTTAGTTGCAGGTTATGTAAGATGTTCGAATTATTTGGGGGCTTTTTTCTTAATTTCTTATAACAGTAGTTGGGGCATATACTAGTTGTACTTTTAAAAGTTGGAAATTTGAAATTTGAGCTCTAATGAAGTAATTATAATATTCACTTAATATTGAAAGAAAATTGAAAAATGATTCATATTATTACATTTGATGTATCTTTTATGTTATTTCAAACATTACTGTTTTTGAAGAAAAAGACTTATGAATCTTACGATTCTACAGTTATTGATGTAGGACACGAAAGCTCTAGCTCCAACACACGGATCCACTACTATTTTATTTTATTTATTAGATTCTATTTTGTTAATTTCGTTTTAGTGTCCTAGATTAATTAGGAAACCTAGTTACTATCTTCGTTGGAGTCCTAGTTTAGCAAGGAAGTCAGGTCAGTGGCTTTCCTAGTTAGTTGAGTCTTTGCTATTTTCGTGTGCTTGTTTTCTTATAAATACAGATGGATGTAAGAGAGGAATTACACAATGAATATTTAATAAAATTAATCAAAGGCATAGCCTTTTTTCTTATCTTCTTATCCCTGCCTAGTTGCAGGTTATTCTACATTAATTGGTTCAGAGCCTAGGGTTCTCTGTATCTCTATTATACAGAGACGTTCCTAATCGAAGACAAGTTCCTGCTTTATCAGAAACGAACGTGGTCTCGATCCCATCTTTACCAAATCTGGGCCTTATCCCAGGTAAGATCTACTTTCACCGCACCCATCTCTCATCTCCCATCCCAATCCCCATCCTCCACCCTTTTTACAAAACCAAAATACAAAAAAAAAAAAACTAAACGCCACGAAACCCAAAGAAAAAACCGTACCTTTATTACCACTGCTTCTGCCTCCTCTATTTGCCTTCACACCCACCCAAACCTTTCTTCTCCCTACCCTCACCAGATCTGCCTCTTGAAGCCTTCGTCTCGAGCTTCCGCCTCTGCTGCTACACAATTTTCACCTACAGTTGTTGTCCTCTTTCCCTCTTCAATCTAGCCTTCGATCCACCTTCCTCCTCTTCGATTTCTTCACTTTTCCCTTCACTACTTTCCGCCATTGTTGCTCGATCCCTCTCTGTATCACTACGAATAGGTTCGGCCCCTTCCGTCGCCAGATTTCGGTGCAAGCACCTACCTTCTTCTTCGTCCCTCATCCAGGTATCAAGATCTCCTCCCTTTTCCTTCTCTTTCGCCTCCCCCTCGAGCCTTGATACCCACTTTCCCACCTTTCGTTTCCGCCGCAAGCCTCTCGGTCCTTTCCCTTTTCATTTCTATCCCTTTTCCTTTTACCCGTGTCTTTACCTTTAAGTTGCCCTAAAATCGTCCCCTTTTAAACAAACTCCCATGTGCCACGAACTCCTTTAGTCACTACTCACACGTGTGCATCCACCTTGCACGTGTCACCCTTATCTTCCTTATTTTGTTGGCCACTCCCATCTGTTGCTTTTCCCAAACCTTCATTCCATCGTGGCCCACCTTGACACTGTTGATCATTTCTCAGTTTGACACCTTCGACCAAAGTCCAATATCATAAACCGTGGGACCGATTTGATGCATGACTTCCTATTGCGACGACTCCAACAGTCATGTCTTCACTTCTGCCGCACCCCGATCTGATTACCCGCATCACATCGACCCGATAGCATCCAACAACAATGGTGTTCCCTTTCTCCACCAATCTGAGTTCAATGACTTTAAATCCGATTTTATCTTTGAGTTGCGATCTAAATTTCACGAATTTTTCCAAGAATTCAGAGAACTATTGCTCAGCAGAAAATACAGCGCCCCGATGAAAGTGAACAAAATCTCGACATACGTGTCTGCTTCCTCGAGATGCGTGTCAACCCCTCCAAAGGCACCATCGGTGTTCGTGCATGCCCCGACGTCCGACTCAGAGTTTATGCATGCTCCTTCGATAGTCGTGACTCCAAAGTCATTGCCCATGTTGGAGACCGCGCCAGTTGTGTTGCCGATGCCACAATCGATGCACCCACCGCGTGTCGATTCACCACACCACCATCTCTTATCCTCTCCTTGAAGCCTCATCCGACAACCACTCAGGACCATGTGATCACTCTAGTGCCTTATGAAGACCCCTTCGCCATCAGCTTGGTTCGTCCATGCTTGAGCATGTTTGTGGTCTTTGGCTTCGTCGTCTCAAAGCAGGAATATTCTCATCGTCCGTGCATCGAAGATCGTGCAGTTCCACGCTTCGTGATTCGCATCTTCGGATTTGGGCTCCATCTTTATTTGGTGTTTTCTGCTTTTGCTGCTTTCAACTCGAGAACGAGTTCTTTTCAAGACCGAGGGACTGATATAGGACAAGAAAGCTCTAGCTCCAACGCACGGCTCCACTACTATTTTATTTTATTTATTAGATTCTATTTTGTTAATTTCGTTTTAGTGTCCTAGATTAATTAGGAAACCTAGTTACTAGTTTCGTTGGAGTCCTAATTTAGCAAGAAAGTCAGGTCGGTGGCTTTCCTAGTTGAGTTTTTGCTATTTTCGTGTGCTTGTTTTCTTATAAATACAGATGGATGTAAGAGAGGAATTACACAATGAATATTCAATAAAATTAATCAAAGGCATAGCCTTCTTTTCTTATCTTCTTCTTATCCCTGCCTAGTTGCAGGCTGTTCTACATTAGTTATAGTACATAATATATGATTTAAGACATATAAGGATTTCACATTGATACAATTCGATTTTCACAACATTGGTTGTGCCTTGAGTATGTTAAAAAAAAGTTTACTCATATTATTGGTCATCATACATGTAGTTGCTGGAAACCTTCAAATTGTGCTATTGTCCTCAGATCTGATAAAATAGATGATAATACAAAAAGGGAATACAAGACTCAAACAAAAACCAGAAGATGGCAGCTCCATGCACTTCTGGCTTCTAATTGCATCTGTACAAGGTTTTGAAAACTGATGTAGGCTAAATAAAACAAGAATACCCAATCTCAATTGTAGCGGAAGCTGAATAATTAATCTAGCCAGACATGAACTCGGGTAATAATCAAGGCCCAATAACGCTGGTTTGAATTGGGATAGCCGAATAACCACTGGTAATAGCAGAGAAGGAATCACAATACTGGTTGCAGCAGGAACTTCAGGTTTCTGCAGATTGACAACTCAGCAACTCTATGCTTGACCCAATGTATGGGCTATTAAAAAAGGTGATTCACCAAAGTAGGCCAAAGAGGAGGTGTGAAACAATTTGAAACACCTAACGGTGGACTGATGATTGCAGCAACCTGGCTGCAACACTTGGCTGCTTACACCTTGATCTAAGGTGCTGATCTGGGCCTCAATATGGCTCTCCACCGATGCCAAGAATGAAACACACAAACCCCACAGGGTTTAAGCCTGAGAATAGAAGAAGCTCTGCAATGTGTAGTGCTTCTCAATGGATTTTGCACTTATGCAATCTTCAATCCACAATAAACACACCAAGGTTTGCTTAAAAAAAATAAACTTTTTATTCATCATCAACTCTCAATCTCCCCAAATCAAGCTGAGATACAAGCTTTAAATAAAAAATAGAAACCAAATCTACCCTTGAAAATAGGAGCCGACCCTCCATATTTTTGAATCCTACTAAACTAAAATTCCAATAATAGCAATCCTAATCTAAAAATATATAGTTTCTAATAAAATAAAAACAAATAAAGCAACTACTATCCAAACTCCCCACCGTTTAAAATACCTAATCCTAACTTGCTTAGAATTATGGAATTTGTTGGGACGTTTGACTCAGCTGCAACGTGCACACCTCCTTGGGCCTGCTTTGCTGGGCCTGGCTTGTGTAGGTCCACAAAGCTGGATTGCATAGATCTTGGCAGCTTGTTGGGCCAAGGCTTGGGCCGGATCTTGGGCTTGACTTTATATGTATTGGGCTTGGACCCACCTTCACTGATGCCCACATCATACTCCCCCTCTCGGAGAAAACTCGTCCTCGAGTTTAAGAGGTCCATGGATGAAAGGTGTGGTCGAACAATAACATGTCTCTCGCTCCTCCATGGAATGACGTGATGTTGATCACCAAATCTCAGCGAACTGCTTCCACTAGGAGGTGTCGCCTAAGGGCCTACTAACAGAGACTGAATAGTAGGTGCTGGAGACCGTCTCACATAGTGCTCCCATACAGGGTCAACATAAGGCTGGATGTTATGGACTAAATCCACAAGACACCCATCATCTCCAATGCTCAATGTACGAACCTGTATCAACTGATCACTTTTGTCGCTATCTGTAGCACATACTGGGTGCTTCTCAATTCCTTGTGTCTCATGCACTGAGTTTTATCAATAAGATTTCAGATTTCTTTCTTGCAAACAGAGGACTGTATTGCTGTTTTAATTCACCGCAAGTTGCAGAGTTTTGGCTGAGAAATCCAGCCCTGTTACAGGTGTTGGCGCTGATTAGCACCACCTGTTTGGCAGCCAGTTGTTTGTGTGTATGTTGCTGCAAAAGGTTGCAGAAGTTCTTCTATTATAGGCCCAGCTTCGGTGATCTGTCCTCAGGAATAGCAACCCAGTATGTAGCTGATTCCAGGCCCTATTCAACCTGATCCATCCAAACAGGTTCGTTTAGACATTGGGTGTCTGTGAAATTTGACTGGGTTGCAGTCGTTTTATCAACTGTCAGCTTCAAGGATTGGCCAAGGTATTGATTCCACCTAGTTGAAATTCATCAAGGCAATATTACTCTTCATTGAGTGTCTTTGTGGGCCTTAGTGTCATTTTCTTTATAACCCAACAATTGGGTTCAATTAATTACACGGCATAATTGTTCATGTTTGGCTGGTTTGAGACCAATGAGTTTGATTGTTTGTCAAGGCCATAATTTCAAGATATTTTGGTTATTATCATCATTCAAGCGTTGTAAAAGTTTTGTTTGGTTATTAGTTTGCACCCGGGTTATTTAAGTTGTAACTAAGCTTCTGCGTAATATTCGGGTTTCGACAATTTATTTGCCAAGCCTACATCAAAAACACCATGCCTTTGTTCGGCTGGATGTCATTTAAAAAAAAAGAATGCATCTTAGACCTTAGATTTATCTACCCACCAAAAGCAAGGAAAACAAGTTCTGGGGGAAGCCCTACTGCACTAATAGTTAGCATCTGAATATCTACTTTATGAAATGGTCTTCTCCGTCCATAATATGAAAATACCATGGTAAATTATCTACAGAAAAAATCTATTTTGATTCCGCAAACTAAACATTGCATTGGGATGGGCATCACACAGTTGTCAACCAAAGAATATGCGTAATGGCGCTAGCCTATATTCCACAGACACTTCAATTTAGGCAATGTCACTATGTAGGACAATTCATTTTTATATGTAAAATTGTATCCATGCTGTATTGATGGCATCTCCCTATCGTGTCAAGGCATCATAGGCACTTGCTCAAATTTGAACATGTGGGTGCCAAGACAAACTCAGCAATGACAAATGTCCCTCAGTCCAACCAAATGCAACCATTACCCATCATCATCATCATAAGCCAAAACACATCTATCTGGGATCAGCTTTTTGAATTCTTATTCTCCCCCTGACACTATCATAAACCATACCATCAGTCACTCCACTATCTAACATGTCTTTTATCCCTTCCCTCCATGCTTTAAGTGGTCAACCTCTCCCCCTTGAACATGTGATATGTATCCTCTCAGCTTTATGCATTAGACAAGTCTTCTACTGACATAACCAAACCATCTCAAGTGAGTTTCTCTTAATTTATCATTAATTGGGGCTACTTTTAAAATATCCCTAATGCGGTCATTTTAATTCTATAGTTAACCCACTCATCCAAGGACGCATACACATCTTCGTAACTCTAATTTTTATTTCTCTTTTCTTCATTGCCCAACAATCTGCTCCATAGAGCATTACAGGTCTGATAATTGCTTTATAAAATCATCCTTTTAGTTGATGTGGACTCTTTTATCAGACAGAACACTACTAGCTTGTCTACGCTTCGTCCACCCTCTCCCATCCTATTGCTTATATCCAAGTTGAAACCTCCCTGAGATTCTATAATAGATCCCAAATATCCAAACTTATCACACTGCACTACCATTTTATGATATTGCCCTCACTATCATCTAACACACTAAAGTAACACTCCAACCATTTCATTTTGGTTCTACTAATTTTTAAGCTATTTGTCTTAAAAGTTCTCCTCCAAGATACAAACCTAGTACTGAGTTGTTGCTTCATCTCATTAATTAATACTATATTGTCTGCAACAAGCAAACATCAAGGCACTTCATCTTAGATTCCCACTCATGGGGGAAAAACAAATATATATATATATATATAGATAGAGAGAGAGAGAGAGAGAGATTAGAAGATCCTATCACTACAATATTTGGTATCTTAATAATGATATCCAATGATTCCTCCATATGAAATGCCATATATGCATACATTTTACGAGAACCATGCATACACATTCTTCCTCCCACAAGATAAATCTGAGTGATGAAATTAGGCAGTCCTTTGGAAGAGTAATTAATCAACATACCTGAGCAAAGACAAAAGGCCCACCATCCCGCATCCGAAGTGCATCTCGCTCCATAACTGACAAATCAGCTCCGACTGCCGGTGCAAGATCAGTCTTGTTGATTACCTGATTTCCTAGCTTGTATGAGTCTCTTGAAAAGATAACAGTTTTATATGGCAAAAGCCAGATAAATATGAATACAAGATATGCAGATGAGAAGCCAAAATGGTGGGGAAGATTGGTTGTCTTCATACTAGGAGGTCAGCTTGGGTAATTCCTGGGCCACCTTTTCGAGGGATTTTATCACCACCAGAAACATCGATGATGTAGATGATATAGTCCGCCAACTCTCTGCTGAAATTAGCAGCTAAATTATCTGCATTCACATGAAGTTCACAAAATGTCAATTTCTTTAAGCATGATACCTTTCTAGACCATGAGAATCATCAAAAGTCCAATCTTGTCTTCTTAATGTGTTCCTTACAAAAGACAGCTACATGCCTCATTTGGAGCATTCAATTGGAACAAATTCCTCACCCTGCTTTTGAGAGAGAGAGAGAGAGAGTGTGTGTGTGTGTATGCGCGTGCATGCGTGTGGGTGTCAAGTACGAGGGGGATATAAATTACCTGATCAAATTTTGGGTAGAAGGGTCAAATAATCAGGTCGGGTATGACCCATTTATTCAAAGGCATTTCATTTTCTTATAGTATCTGTATGCATAGGAAAATGCTAAAATAACAGATTTCTGTTCCTTTAGCATTGTAACAGAAATTATTATTTTAATATATTATATGTTATGTATTTGTGGACCCTTATAACATCTCAAAATAAAAAAATTATAGTAACAGCCATCAGATTTAGATCAGTGAAATCAACGGTGAGATGATAGTTTATATGAAAGCATTCAGATAAAATGACTAACAATCACTTTTGATCTCATTTTTTTCCCTGAGATACTTTACAATTTTAAATACAATATGGTGGGACATGATGACCCACTTCATGCCAAGTGTCAAAACTATCAAATCTGATTCTGTTACCTTAGGCACATCCCATATGTATGTGTTTGTGTTTGTGTGTGTAATTATCAAAATTGATGCCTTCATCTCATCTATCTAGGGTTGGCTTTTGGTTTCAGTCAACATCTAATACAATATAAATCACCATATCTACGTTTAGTTACAAATGTTGGGACCTCAATTATAAAAGAGAAAATCACTATATAAAATGGGACTACAAAAATGTTAAGAGCTTTAAATGTCAAAAAGTTTGAATATAAATCAGGACATTGGTCTAGATGCAACTCAGAATCAGGTCTCTATCCAATTCCAGAATCCAAATTCAGATTTGGAGTTAGATACAAACTAGAATGGGGTGCCCATATCTCACATAACTGGGTCTAAGTCCAGAGAAAGAACCAAATTTGACCCAAAACAGACCTGTTTACAGCCCAAGCCTTGTCGTTTCTTGGGCTAATTAGAAGATATTAGTTGCAACAGTTCACAAGGTTTAACATGAAACCAACATTATCAGTATCAGATATTTGTGAGAAAGAAGAGAAGACACAAAACCTTTCACAAGCTTTTGCCGAAACCAAACAGAATGGGACAAATTTCCCAGGAAACATTGAAACAATCAACTTCCAGCAATCATACTTAACTGATCATTTTCATCTGGACTACACCAGGAAGTGCTTAGCTATAACTAGTTATATCAAAAACATAATTAGTAGGTAGTACCTCCTCCGGATTCACAGAGAAGTATGTCTGCTTTGTATAAGTTGGACAGCTCCTCAAGAGGACCCAAATTGATACTAATATCTTCACGGATAGCAGCATGTGGACAGCCTCCTGTTTCTACAGCACGGATCCTTTCCTCAGGAAGAGCTCCATGCTTCACCAAGAACTCTCCATCCTCTTTGGTGAAAATATCATTGGTTACCTGAACCATGTAAGTAACAATCAGATCACAAATAAAAGAAAGCAGTGACAACCCACTGATTTCTCCTTAAGGTGTGGAAAGAAAGGCTTCCCCTAGAATCAGAATTTTCTGCTGGACAGCAGGGGTAGGCAAAATTCCTACAGTGGATCAGCTTATTAAGAGGCATTGACAGTTAGTTAATAGCTGATGTTTATGTCTAAAAGCTGCTAAGGATCCTACTCATCTATTTATTCCTTGTGAATTCTTGACTAAGGTGTGGAGTTACTTCCTACAACTCTTCGGTGTTGATTGATGTACGCCAGCAAACTTGTCCCTTCTCATCAATGCCTAGTTGAAAATGTCAAGGCCTTCCCTGGAGGCTCTTCCGTGGAGGCTCAGTGTGTTTGGTGTTTGATGGGGCATCTGGATGAGAGAAATGAAAGAACATTCAGGTGGAAAGGTAGTGGGTGATGGAAGTTGCTGATAGTATCCCAGATTTTAATGGGCTAAAGATTGCAGATGTTTGTTGATTATGGTTAAAGGCTGACATTTCTATGCTCAAGAAAAATCAGACAGTGTTGAGGTGGATTCTCCTCTGGAAGGAAAGGTGAAGCTGAACTTTGACAGAAGTTCCATAATCAAAAGAAAGAAAGGTGGTTTCGGGGGGCTGATCAGTAATGATCGTAAAGAGGTGCTTCTGTCTTTTGCTGGGTTGTTGCCTTAATGCCATGCTAACAAGGAAGAACTTCAGGCCTTGAGATGGGGAATCAAAGAGCTAGAAAGGCTTAGCTCTGGGTTGATATAGTGGAAGGAAACTCCTTTGCTGTAACTCAGTGGGTTAAGAGATCTTTGTGGCCTTGGAAGTTTTTAGACAAGAACGAAGAAGTGAGACAGATCATCCATCGTGAGGAGTTTGAAGTTGTTCAAATTTTCAGGCCAGTCAATGAAAAGGTTGACAGTATAGCAAAGGAAGGGGTTGATTTAAATAACATTGTAACCAGGTCCTGAGTGGCCTGTTTCAGGCCTGATGGGGGCTTCCTATTCTGGTTTTTGGTGGCATGTTTTAGGCTCGCTGGAAGTTGGGCGTGCACTTGTTTTCCTTTGCTTGGTTGTGGTCTATGCATTTCTCTGATTGGAATAAAATTTCACCATTTCAAAATAAAAACAAATAAAAGATTCTCGATATGCAAAGGGACAACATATTGATATGTAACTCACATCTTGGTGTGAGTTGTTTTGGTCCATATACCAACATGCGATAGGGTCAATTTGTTATGGAAAACCTTTGCTATCCACTTTTGTGTTTATTTAGTTAGTTCATTGTGTTTATTTAGTTAGTTCATAGATTCTAAGATAATCTAGTATTAATCTAATGATGTTTAGCTGTTCTATTTATATAGAACCTTCATTGTTCTCACTGTTTATCGTTCCTTTCTTTCAGCATCAAACAAGAAGAATACCGCATATGTAAAGTTAGAAGCAAAAGATCTATGGTGTACACTTGAACCCGATAATAAAACGTCCTTTCAACCAAAATTTTGGGAATGCAAACATGATCAACACATACCGCAGCAAGACTGTACTTGTCCCGCAAGAATTGACACAGAGCTAGCATTAGAGCAGTTTTCCTGCACAATGTGAAATGATGTCTAGTTGGTATGCAAAAAGTTCATTTCAACCATTCCCAAAAAAAATGTTCCTTTCATGCCAATGAAAGCCAAACACATATAAACCAGAAGTAACTAGGTACTAAAATGTGACAAGAACACTAAAAATAACAATAATAATAATAAATCATAGAGATATAACTGAAAAACCAACAAAAGAACTAAGTAGGAATTAACCAACTCAATAAAGATTTTGTTATGTCACACAAGCCAACTCTATAAAAACTGGTCTAAAATTTTGACACCAGATACCCAGAAATTAAATATCATTAAGCATCACTAGAACTCTGACAGAATTGCTACCCAAATTGAGATCCCATGCCCCATGAATAAAACTTCATAAGCAGCCTTCTTTACCATTGATCTCTGGAAAATAAAAAACCATACCTAAAGCAACCCAATCAAAATCTAGACCTCAATGACCCAACCCTCCTCATGGTTGCAGGTGGGGTGTCACCAAAGTTGATAATGGAACTCGCAGATTAGATGTTTCTGAGAGATCATTACTTAAAGAAGCCAAAGAGTTGGAATCAAAATACCTAACTTGTGTACTAGATGAATCAATCAATGAATACTACCAAACCAAAACTATCAAGTATGCCAAAGTTCAAGAGGAAAGTAATGTACTAAACACTATAATCATGACCATTGTGACTGCAAAAACAAAGGAAGTGTCCCACCTTTGAGATAGTTAAGACTGATTCAGAGCAATATCAAGAAGCTAAAGGAAATTAGAGAGAACCCATTTAAGTAAAAGCGTACCCAGTTCCAACGGGGCCACCAATTCCAACGGTGAAAGCACGCTCATTGAAATCCCTAGAGGGAATGAGAGGTGCCCTCTTGCTAAAGTAGCCAGGAGAGTATATTTGTTCATGTGAATGGGGTGCCAATCCATCATGGCTATGGTATACCTTTCCATCCGCTCCAACCCATGATGATGACCCATGCCCATGAGATTCCCTAACAAGGAAAGGATCATGACAATTAACTAAAAGTGAGTAAGAAACCACACAACTGAGAAAAGAGTAAAATATATGAAATTAGAGCAAAAACAAATTGATAGGAGGTACTCATGGTGATGATGATGATGGTGGTCGTGGTCATGGTGGTCGTGGTGGTGGTGGTCGTGGTGGTGGTGATGGTCCTCGGACGCCATTGGTGGTAAAAAGTTCAGAGTTATACAGGAACACTGTCTGAGAACAGAGATAAGAAAAATGCATTACCTAGACACGGATTGGATGTCTTTACGGGTAGTTCCTTCCAAGCATAGTGACAAATACCGTTCTCGGGATATTAATGGCAATTGATAATAACGGGATATTTTTAAATTCTCGGATTTTTATCAGAAATTTAATGGGAAAATCTCGCTGAAATTATAATATTTAAAAAATAAAAAAATAGAATAAATAAAAAAATTAATGAAATAAAAATGGTATAAGAAATTTACCGGGAATTTCTCGGGAATTTACCGGGAATTTCTCGGATTATTATCGCGTTATTAACGTTTATCGCGTTTTTAACGCGATTTTATCGGGAATTTACCGGAAATTTATCGTTTGGCGATAAAAACGCGTTTTTAACGCGGTAATGGTATTTTGCCGATAAAAACGCGGTAAATTTGAAAATACCGTCGATATTTGTCACATTGCTTCCAAGTAGAAATAGGTGGGAGAGTCTCACTCCCACTCCCAGTTCATTTCAAAAAGTATTTTCTAATTTAATAAATTCTGAATAAGTTAAATAATATTTATCATTCACATGATTTTTTTTCTTTTTTAATTGCATCATATCGGGTTATTTATTTCATTCAGTTAATATTGAATATCGTAATTCAATTTAATAAATTAAATTTTATGAAACAATTATTATTGAAAACTCTAAATAAATTTTAATGGTTTTTTAAGGAGGTTGTTCCTTATTATTTAGAGTAAAACATACATTTTTTGATAACATAGTTAAAAAATGACAAAGACAATGAGTTTTCAAATCTTAATTCTTGAATATGACACTATTGCACTTTACCGGTAAAAAAGACAAGGAGACCGTCTTCTTACAATCGAAGAGATACTGTGTATAGTATCAATGGTTATTTCCCACGTGTATTACTCCAAGGGGTTTGTTTGTTTGTTGAAACTTTTATAAAGTCCTGAGTTCGAATTCCATTTTATAATAAAGGGTTACTCCTATAGTTTGAATCCATCTCACCATAAAAGGGCATTTCCATAGTTTTATCAACTGTGTATGTAGAGTGGCTTGCACGAGTCCCGATGACCATTTGGGTGCTCTAAGAGAGTTGTCAAAAAAAAATGTCATGTATATATGTTGAAGATTAAAATCGAACTCTCTTTCACACTAAATTGGACCAGATCTTAATGTCATCTAGCATAGAAGATTATCATCGTATCATGATGAAAACCTTCCTCTTTTTTAGATTGGACTTTTGAGTTCTACATTTCTATTCAATTTCCCATATATAAAAGATCAAATGAAAATAAAGATTAAACGTTTAAAATGCAGCGAAAAAAACCCAGAGTTAACGAGACAAGACCATGTGGACCACGGTTTCCATTCATTCCAACCTGGTTTGGCTTGAGTACTGGACACTGACCATCACGATATATATTGCATGGAGGCAGCGATTTGCTGAATCAAAGTAGAGGAATGGTATGGCAATCACACCCAGTTATTTTTATTGCAAAATGAGGAGCAGAGAAAGACCATTGGTGTTTTTAAAAAGTTTCTGCATCATCACTTGAATGCCGGTTGAATGTTTTATGTTTTTCTGCAGTGCTCAACGAATCACACAGTAGTTACTTGCCACCCCCACTATATCCAACCATGTCAATCCACTAAATTGTCTGATAACGGGTTGAGCAGTTAAACTAATAAAAATAAAAATAAAAACCCTCCTATGGATCTTAAAAGTTGGAAAATTAGTTAATCTCATGGAAAAATAAGGTACGTCGTATTGTTCCAGAAATGCATAAATATCTACCAATCATTCCCTATCTTGCCTAGTTTGATCGCCTTTATTCACATGGAAGTCTTTCTTGATCCCACCCAAAGGGATTGAAGTGCTTGTCAGAAATCCGTCTTAAAAAATAGAAGTCTTAAATTCGATTCTCGCTCTACCTCAAAGAGTCTCTCCACATAAAGTTACCTATAGATAGAGAGACTTGTATATTCTCAAATATTAGTCGGATACTCTTAGATCATTAAAAAAATGTACTTGATCTCTCATGTCTTTTCTTTTCTTCTACTTTCGCTAAGCATGTAACCATTCTTTTAACACAAAAACTATTGGCACACTTCCTCTCCTACGCTCATCCAACATGGCACAATCATGCTAAACTCAACCAAATTTCAGTGTTTGCTCTGCTATCTGTTTGAATCCGAGTCTGCATACTAATGAAGTAGGAGTTTCTTCTGCTCCTTTATTTCATAATTGTAAGCTCTTTAACTTTTACATGAAGCCTGACTAGGATGCTCAGACGCATCATGAATACAGTAAGGGCATGAATTTTACATTTAGAAATGAAGTTATGATTCAATATGGAAATGCTGGCTAAAATGTTTGGGCATCATAGGTGGCCGATTGATTACGATTTATGAGTAAGAAAATATGATGGTCTATCCAATGTTGTGAAAATCGAATCATATCGTAAATCGGTTTAGGGGTCTAACTCGTGAATCATAAACCGTAAATCATAGAATCGTAAGAATTTTAACATTTTTGACTTTTTTTGCTATAATTATTATTTATATTACAATTACACATAAAATGACATAGAATAATAAGATAATTTGTTCAATGTCTCCTAATATCTAAGTAAATATGCAAAGATATGAGTATATGACAAAATGTATCAATGCAAACTTAAATCAAAATGTATTAGAAGTTAAGATTTTACATTCTAACATTCAAATCATCATAATTCATAAAATTGTATTATCAAAAATTACAAAACATTTGAACTCTAAATAATATCATTATCATCAATGTCATCTAAAACATCCAAGTAAGATGAAGGTAAAGTGCCCCCTTCATCTGCTACATCCCCATCGCTAATTTCTTCAACGTTTTCTTCCTCTCCTTCAACACTTTCTTCCTCTCCTTCAACGCTCTTTCGCTTTCTCGAACAAACCCATGTTAATTACAAAATTCAAATATTTTATAAATTGTGCCTTCTAAATTCTAAATATAATATAATGGTCATTTAGGTTTTAAAATACTTACTCGTTTCTTTTCTAAGATTAGTCTATTTTTCATTAAACATTTCGTCTGCATCCAACTAAGAATTGTCTTGTGGAAGAGTTGGATCTTTCTTTTCCGTGATCCATTCATCATCAGATTCCACATCCGATAAGCAAAAAGGATCATAATCTTGCTTTGAATCCCTTAATGTATGTCTCACTTATAGTTTGTAAATTGTATTTTACATATATAAGGGCATTCATCATATTTGCCTCTAGCCTATTTCTCCTCTTCATATGAATCTATAAAAAAAAACATTAATAACTTCACTTCTTAAACATATGTTAAGAAATTGCATTAATTTGTTTAAAGTTAAAAATAAAACATAATTGTTCAAACACACTCCAATTCCGCTCACACATCGTTGCGCTGCAAGTTAAACTCAAAATCCCTATTGTAACACGTTGCAATTCTTTAGTATCCTCTCCATAATCTTCCCACCAAATGGCTATAAAACATGAGATAATAAATTTAAAAAATTAAATTGAAAGTTTAAATACTAAATAAGTAAATATTAAATAACTAAATATTAAATACCTGCCTATTTTCTTTTCCTTATTAGTTTGGCCATGTTATCCCCAAAGAATACTCTTTCAGTTCTAAATGCAAGCAATTGTTCATCGATTTTAATCATGTCTTCTATGTCTATAGCCAACTTATCAAGACATGTATACAGCCCTCTTTTACTTTTAGTATCAGAATAAAATGATTCTTCATAGTGGAAAGAAGGATTCAGATAATATGCAACGGTATGCAATGGATGGTGGAGTTGATCATTCCAATGAGCATCTATCAACTTTCAATATGGCATGTATTTCTTTTCATCTTTGTTCAATCTCTTTGCAATTTTCTCCTTGGCTTGTTCAATGCCCCCATATATGTATCTCATTGCCGGCTTGTCCTCTCCATCAACTTACCGAAGCAATTTTACAATTGGCATTCCAAACTTCGTATAAAATTGAACACGTTTCCAAAACTTACTGTAAAAATTATATCATTCACTTTTTTCCCTCTTCAGTCTTGGACAGCGGCATTTTATCCCATTCGTCCGAACTAAACATTTTTCGTAGACCAACTTTGCATCTCAGGTAGTATGTTGCAAATCTCGTTATTGCCAGCGTACTAACTCACAATTGTCTGTGAATTTTCTCATTAAGTTTAACAACACAACATGGTTATAAATGAATTTTTCAATTGTTTTTGCATCAGCAATAATAGATGACTCCAATTTCCTCTTCCATAAATCTTCAAGCATGAGATCAAGGTAATGTGCTATACATGGAGTCCAAAATAAATTTTTCATTCTTGCCATCATGATTTTTCCAACGTTTACATATGGTGTTGCATTGTCAGGAGCAATTTGCACCACATTCTCTACACCTCTCTTCTACGACCGAATATATAAGGTCAGCCAAGTTCTCTCCATTTTTGTAGATCGAAGATGTGTCAACATTTTTCAGAAATACATTCCCCATTGGACGATTTATAAGAAAATTAGTAATGGACCGGTTTTTTCCATCAGTCCAACCATCTGTCGTTATTGTGCTCCCTTTTTTGGTCCATTTTTTCATATACTTTTCCAACATTTTCTCTACATCTTCAACTTCACTTTTGAGTGAAGTATTTCTCATCTTATGATATGATGAAGTTTTCAACCCAATTCCATATCTTGCAATTAATTCACACATGAGTTGGAAAAATGGACTCTTCACCAAATTGAAGGAGAGCGCATGTGCATAGAAAAAACGAGTAATGTCTTTGCAAACTGTGATTCTGTCTTCTTTTTTCCAAACTCTGTTAATAGTTGCTTGTATCTTATCATCATCTACATTAATAAATTTTTCCATCGGCCCCTTCCCTTTTGGGTCTTGATCATCAAAATAATAATCAGGTCTCCCAGCCTGCATTTGTGCATCATTTTTTCTTCTTTTTGTGTCCAAATTGTTCCCCACCAATTCAAGGCATTCTTGAGTCACCAACTCAGGACATTTAGGACATGCAGTCTTTTTTTGTTTTTCCTAGATGGTGTTTCATTCGATAAATACCACCACTCATTATTTTTTTACAATAGTTGCATTGTACATGCACATGGTCGTCCAGTTCCAATCTAGTGTAAAACTTCCATGCTTCATCTTGTCCTTCATTTCCATTGTCTCGAAATATTTTAACAATCGTTACAAATTTCTAAGAAACATCCATTTATCATCCACAGTAAATAATCATCCACAAAAAAAAAAAAGACAAAAAAATATTAATCATAGAATTTTCATTATCTCTATCTTAGAAATAATATGCATTACAAAATTAAAGAAAGAACTATTTTGATAGAGATAAATTTTTTGTATAATATGAAATAATATGAGATGATGTGAGATCTAAGTCTTTTTCATTGGGTACTCTATTCTAATCTAGCATTGAGGTAATGTAATTAAAAAATAATAATATGAAATAATATAAGGTCTAAGTTTAAAAAAAAAAAATTCAAACAGGTTGTAGTTATTCATTTAATGATTTAAAATAACTGATTTAGTTTAATAAAATATATTTTTATAATATAGTAAAAAATACTATATTCAATAAAATACGTTTATAGTCAATATATCAATTAATACTTAAGCACTATCAGTTCTATTTATTTAAATAAAATTTATAAATATTTTTCAATTAAAACTTATTTTTATAATCAATATAGTAAAAAAAATTAATTTATTTTGATAAGATGCTATGGTCTTTTAAAAGAAAGTGAACCAAATTCAGAATTCGATTCACTTTTCAATAAATTGGTGCACTGGAGCGGTGCACCGGCGATCGGATCACTGGAAAATGAAAATTTGAAGAAAATGATCAGGTCGGTGCACCGATTTCTGAATGTCTGATTTTTTTAATTTTTCGTACGGACGGATGAGAGCAAAGTGGGAAGTCCGGAAAGCCCGTGTCTCCTAAAAGGCTATTACCACGTTAGGATGGGGACCCTTAAATTAAAGTACTAGCAAAGAAATTAAACACTAATATATATATTATTCTTTGTTCTAGGTTAATCAACATTGGACTTTTAAGATTGAATTAGGGAATGGTCATAACTTTTATATCTTGAAAAATCAAACAATTATTTGTAGCAAGCAAAAAAAAACAGCAAAATAAATATTTTCATTTAAATTTATTTCAAGAGAATTTAAATTCTATTGATACTCTTTGTTATTGCTACAATTATGTTGCAATGGCTAAGTCAATTTTATGATATAGCTCTTGGTATTTATTAAAATTGACAAGATCCTATCCGAACTCAGGGCTTAGGGCTTGACTCAGTGTGAAATTGTCCGCTCTTGGCTCAAAAACAGAACTCTCACGGTTTTACCTTGAGCCTGACTCAAATAGATAGGGCCAAAACGTGTCACACTAAGTTATCATGGGTGACCTCTTATAAACCCCAAGAAATTTCCCCTTATTTTCGATGTGGGACTTACACAACAATGGCCAAATTGAGCAAGCTGGCGCTCCTGCCTTGTCTGGGCGGGGTATCACAATCACCCCCCTAAAAGCCTTGAGCAGCCCCCGGATTGACTCGGCCCAGCTCAACAACACCAGAGAAAGAGAAAAGGCTCACACAGTCCGAGTGTCGAACTCGGCTCTGATACCAAATTTGTAATGACCTGACTCGAACATAGGGCTTAGGGCTTGACTTAGTGTAAAATTGTTCGATCTAGGCCAAAAAATAGAGTCCTCACGATTTTGCCTTGGGCATGGCTCACATAGATAGGCACAAAAGCGTCACACTAGGTTATCATAGGTGGCCTCTAATAAACCCCAAGAAATTTTCCCTTACTTTTGACGTGGGACTTACACAACAATGCCCACATTGAGCAGGCTGGCGCTCCTGCCTTATATGGGTGGGGTATCACAAGTTAACACTTAGCATTGACAAAATAAAAGGTATTAAGGAATTTGAAGATGCTATTCATAAGATTTCAAAAATGCAAATTTTAAATCAATTTAATTGTTGCATCTGAGCCTGTGAATAAGAAACTAAAATATGTCTGCTTCTTTTATTGGTACATCTGAATAAAAAATCAGTAATTCTAGAAAACAAGTAATGCAAATAATATAATTAATTGTTATATGTTATATTTTAAATTATATGAGAGTAAAACTCTAAATTTTCTCTCAAATACCCTTATTATACTAGCTATCATATTTGAAATTAGAAAATAGTTTCTTCTTCTACATTAAAGATGTTATTAACACTTGGATTAAAAAAAATTTATCAATTAGTTTAATTTTGTATTTTTTTTTGGCTCTCCATTTACACACTCGGTTTTTCTGCCTCTACACACTCGTTTCCGAGTGCGGGTGGCTAATTATCATTTTGCCCCCGAGTTTCCATTCGTTCGAACGAGTTCCCAGTTTATTTCGGCATTCGTTCGAACAAATGGACGCATACCCCATTCAATTTTGATTCGTTCGAACGAATCCCCGTATAAAATCAATTCGTTCGAATGAATCAGGTGAACAGTAACGCACATTACTGTTCACCCGTTCATTCGAACGAATTGATTAAATGAATCGATTTTTTTTACAATTTTAAAGTTATTTTTTAAACACTATGTATTTTTAAAATTTCTTAAATTAAATATCCGGACTAATTACGATAATCTAATAAAAATACTTTAAGACTTTAAGGTCTTTTGACACTCCTAAATATTTAAAACACAGTATTTTAAAAATAAGCGTATCCCTAGGGTGTGCCGAAAACATATTTAGTAGTGTCAAAAGACCTTAAAATATTAAAGTATTTTTATAAGGTTATCGTAATTAGCCCGAATATTCAATTTGAGAAATTTTGGAAATACACAGTGTTTAAAAAATAACTTTAAAATTTTAAAGGAGATTTTATTATTTAATATACTAGCACATTCTTTTTTAAGCACCGTATATTTCCAAAATTTCTCAAATTGAATATCCGGACTAATTACGATAACTTGATAAAAATACTTTAAGACTTCAAGGTCTTTTGAAACTCCTAAATGTGTTTTCGGCACACCCTAAGGATATCCTTATTTGTAAAATACTGTGTTTTAAATATTTAGGAGTGTCAAAAGACCTTAAAGTCTTAAAGTATTTTTATCAGATTATTGTAATTAGTCCGGATATTTAATTTGAGAAATTTTAAAAATACACAGTGCTTAAAAAATAACTTTAAAATTTTAAAAAAAATCGATTCATTCAATCAATTCGTTCGAATGAACGGGTGAACAGTAACGCACGCCACTGTTCACCCGATTCATTCGAACGAATTGATTTTGTAATACCCTGCCCCAGATTAGGGGTGTTTTAGTTTAATAATTTTTTTTAACCGATTAATCTCGAAGATTACAGTTAGGGCTTTGAGGAAAGCACAGGTGTGGCCCAATCCGAGCTCAAAAGCTCAGTGATCTAGCTCGTCCAGCTAGATGGCATTTTGGTAATTTACCGCTTCTTGTTATTATTTTATAAATTGTGTTGTTAAGTGAATATTAATAGATGATATTATTCTCTTTAATAAAGAATTTGTATTTATGATTTTAAAATAATTTTATTTTCAGAAAATGGTATTTAAAACCTCCTGTCAAAACCCCAAAAGGGAGAAATAATTATTTTAAATAATTTTCGAGTGAGATAAATTTTGAAACAAGTATTTTATTTTATACCATTGTAAGTACGGTCTAGTTATTCTTTCACACCCCTAAATAAGGTCTCTAAATTGTTTTATTTAACATTTGTTTAATTAAGTAAATAGTGTTAAATTATGATTTTTATTTAAATCAATGGTTTTTAGTGAGAGTTAAATTCCAAAATTTTTATGTTGATTAAAGTTTTTAAAACCCAACTTATCTATAAGGTTGGATTAAAATTTTGAGTTTTTAAAATCATGCTTTTAGTTAAAAATAGATTTTTCATCAAACTAGGGACTAAATTGCAAAATCTGAAAGTTTTGAAGGACGGCTGTTACTGTTGCAAGCGTAAGCAGATGCTATATGCAGTGGCCAACCGGCCACTTCTTCTGGCTGAAATTCTATAAATTTGGCCTTCTAGCTGCTGGTTTGAACTCCCACTGCATCTCTTCTCTGTCTCAGTCCCTGCCCCAACTGCTCCCTGAGAAAAATCAGTCGATTCTTGCCCCTCTGTTTCCCAGTTTTTCCACCGTAAGCTTAAGAGGAAAAAATTTCAAAGTTCAGATTTTCATCCCAGGAATTCCAGTAAATGTAACCACTGTATTCCTTTTCAAATTCTAGGTAGTTTAGAATAAAAAAAAAACTGATTTTAGTTAAGTTTTGGGTGTGCAAAATGGTTTTGAAGTCTAAAGAAAAAACTTGATTTTCTTAGTGCCAGTGGGGCTTTTGGTGTTAAGATCTAATGGCCTGAGTTTTGAAACTTTAAACCTCTCCCTATGGAAAGAGGACTCCCAGAGGAATCCATCGGACCGGCTAGATGTGGAAACCGAATCCGGAAAACCCACTGTTTCCAAATTCGTTTTTCCTACAGTGTCGCCCGTTCACTGTCTGTTGTTGCAGACAGTGAAGGAAGAAGAAGAAAAAAAAATAAAATATTATTGTTGAATTATGTTGATGCTTGTGATGTTAGTACCCATTGATAAAAAAAAAATATTATTGTTGGATTATGTTGATGCTTGTAATGTTAGTACCCATTGAAAAAAAATGTATTAAACCTCTTCTCTTATTACTATAGTATAAATACTATTGTATTTCACTTCCAGGCCGACCCTATTGGTCGAGCACTGAGTGATTTCACTTCCAGGCCGATGCTATATTTGTCAGGCACTGAGTGACATCGATGCCTTACTAAAATGTTAGATCTGGTCCTATCTAGAAAATAACCGAGAAGTGACCTGAGAAACCACACATATACGGTGAGGGAACTTAACTTTGCAGAAAATGTAAACAGGTTTTTATTATAAGATGAGTCTTGAGCAATGAGTAGTTTCAGATTTGATGAACTCACTAATGTGCCTAGACATGATGCACTATGGTAAGAGTGCTTATGATGCTTACAAATGCTATGATGTTGATCATATGGAATGTGTAAGACTGCTTCCACGTACCCTTGACTATTGAACCAATATCGGACATGTGTGTGAGATGGTTTACGTCTACTGGATTATGGGTGTCGACAATTGCTGATTTGAGGGTGTCAGTATCGGCTATGGGAGAGCAGGAGATGTACTTGAAAGGATGTATTTTGACCGTGTCGGGACTTAATATAATGGTCTCAGTGTAGTCGGTAGGTGTGACGTTAGATGACAGCAGTAATGGAAAAGAAATGATGAATTATGGGACTGATGATGATATTATGCTTATTTGTTATCAAGCATGAGATATTATTGCAACTATTGATTATTGTGCTCACCCCACTCACCTTTCAGGAGATAAACCAGAGGAGGACAACCCTCTATTTCAAGCTTAGGGTGGATAAGCTGCGGCGGTGTTTTGGGATTCCCACTGAGGGGAATACCCTTATCTTTGTTTTTTGGTTCTTAGAACCTCTTGTTTTTTTATAAAGTACCGGGTGTGGTACTTTGTTTGTATCAATGTGATATATTGAAAACTACTGCGTTTATAGTTACTCTGATGTGATTTTGAAATGATAATTCAGTGTTTGGATTTATGTGTGTTGATGTTTGTGTCTGTATCTCTTGGGAGGGACTTATGGTATATGTTTGAGTCCACATATTGCGATCATGTATGACCTTTGGGCCCAACTGTTGATCAGACCCAGTTAGAATGCTTAAGTGTTGTGTTAATTTAGTCTTAGTTTCAAAAAAAAAAAAATTCAGTCGCGTTCCGGGCCCACCCTTCTGGTCGGGGCGTGATAGATTTTATACGAGAATTCATTCGAACGAATCAAAATTGGATGGGGTATACGTCTATTCGTTCGAACGAATGCCGAAATGAACTGAGAATTCGTTCGAACGAATGGAAATGCGGGGGCAAAATGGTAATTAGCCACCCGCACTCTAAAATAGGTGTGTAGAGATAGAAAAACCAAGTGTGTAAACGAAGAGGCTTTTTTTGCAGTACCTTCTTGCACTCTCCTCATCCCTGATGTCTCCATCATTGAGCTGCGCACCTCCATGTTGGGTTAACTCGACACTAGAATAAAAATGTTCAAATATCAAAACTTATTTCTTAAAAATGTAGCATTATATTGGTAAGGGAGTGTTAAATGTATTACCAGTTTAGAATTAATCCATTAAACTCGTGGATTGGATTAGCTAGGATTAATCGAGGTTCAATCATGATTTAACTCAAATAAAATATGATGCTATAAGTAAATATTAATTAATTAAATTTTAAAATAATAATATACAAATAACTATGAATTGTAAAATTCCATAACACATAAAATATGAAAATTTAATAATCACATTTTAATTAAAAATGTCATGTTTATACAAATTATAATTATAAGTAGTGAAATAGTCTAGTAATCCAACATTATAATTTTCAAATATTTTTTAGTTCACAAAGGGTCAATTACTCTAACTTTTTAAGTCGCAGCGTCGCACGTCATTAAAGGTTTATGCATATATAAATTTTGATAATATACAAATAATTATAAATTATAAAATTTCAGAATGCATAAAATGTAAAAAATTAATATTCACATTTTAATAAATATCATATGTAATACCCTGCCCCAGATTAGGCGTAGTTTAGCTTGATTAATCTTGTTTAACCGGTTAATCCCAAAGATTACGGTTAGGACTTTAAGGAGAGCCCAAGTGTGGCCCAATCCGAGCTCGTGAGCTCAGTAATCCAGCTCGTCCAACTAGAGGGACATTTTGGTAATTTACCGTCTAACGTGATTATTTTTATAAATTAGGTTGTTATGTGAATATTATTGATTGATATTGTTCTCCTTAATAAAGGTTTTGCACTTCTGATTTTAAAATGAATTTATTTTCAGAAAATGATATTTTAAATCCGACCGTCAAAATCCCAAAAGGGAGTTTTAATTATTTTAAATAATTTCAGAAAAGAAATAAATTTTGAAAATGGTATTTGGTGTTAGACCATTTTAAGAATGGTCTAGTTATTTCATTTCACTTCAAAATGAGATTTCTAAATTTATTATTTTAACATTTGTTTAAGTAAATATTGAGAAATTATGATTTTTATTTAAATAAATGGTTTTTAGTGAGAGATAAATTCAAATTTTTTTATGGTGATTAAGATTTTCAAAACCCAACCTATCTGTACGATTAGATTAATATTTTGAGTTTTTAAATTATTGATTTTAGTTTTAAAATCGGGTGTTATCAACTAAGGGACCAAATTGCAAAACCAAAACCGTTGGAGGGCTGATCTGCAACCAACCCAGACTTACTGGTTACTGTTACGGACGTCACCCGAACCTTCATGCAGCTACATGCACTGGTTCGCCGGCCCCAAATTCTAGCGATTTTTCTATAAGTACAGGCCTCCTTCAACCGGATTCACTCCTACTGCATCCCTTCTCTCTCTTTGTCTCTCTCAGCCCAGCAGAAACCCAGACTGCCCTACCCTCTCTGTCCCAGTTCAGTAACCGTAGCTTAAGAAGGAGGGATTTTCAAATTCTGGATTTTTAAACCAGGAACCGAAGCAAAGGTATCCATGGCATTCCTCTTTCAATTTCGATCGGTTTTGAATCCAGAAAATCAAATTTTGACCATGTTTTCAGTAAGAAAAACCAGTTTGAAATCTAAAGAAAAACAATGGGTTTCATGTACCCGTGAGGATTTGACTTTAAAATCGGCTGGCCCAGTGAGCTTCTGAGCTCCAAACCATTCCCTATGAAAAGAGGACTCCCAGAGGAGTCCATCAGACCAGCTGGATGTGAAAACCGAGTCCGGGAAGCCCTCCCTTTCCGGAGTCGCATTTCACTGTCCGACTGTCACACTGTTTGCTGGTGCAGACAGTGAGGAAGACGACTCTCGGAAAGTCCGAGAACCGATCTTCGGACGGTCCGAGCAGTAACCCTCGGACGTTCCGAGATTCACCCGAAACCCAGTTACGCCCGAGGCAGGCCAGACCCCTTCGGACATACCGAGCCGAGCTCGAAAGGACCGAACCCACTCGGACGTTCCGAGACCTACCTTCCGACGTTCCGAGGATCCAGACCCACCCAGACTTGTTTTCGGATTTTAATCGGTTCGGATGGACTTCGGATGATCCGAGACACGACCTTCGAACGATCCGAAGTCAGACCCATGTTTCGAGGTCAGTGACTAGATTAAGTATGGTTCGGATGATTCGAAGCCATTTTATTTGGGTCCGAGGTGATGTTCCGAGGGACCCAATTTTTAAATGATAAAATTATTGTTTGCTTAATGTTGATGTCTAATCTTGCTTGATTATGGTTAATGACGTGTTTGAGCTTATGTGATGATAATACCCATTTGTTAAATAAAAATGTACTAACCCCTTTTCTCTTACTATTTATAGTGTAAATATTATTAAATACTATTGTATTCGCTTCCAGGCCGACCCTATTGGTCGGGCACTTAGTGATTCACTTTCAGGCTGACACTATAGTCGGGCACTGGGTGACATCGACGTCTAAGTCAAAATGTCAGGTCTGGTCCTATCCAGAAGACACCCGAGAAGTGACCCGATGATCTAGACCTAACTCAATAAGTCAATCTGGTCAATGCCAGAAGACAATATGAGTTTTAGACTGAGTCCATTTCTATATTATTATCTTGTGGATTATGATAATCTAAAAATGATAGAAACCCAGTAGGAGACTCAATTCCATATACCTTGGATATTTTTGGGAAAACGTGAGATTTCGAAAGACTACTTATGTGTACGTAATTGTTATGTATATTGATTGTGCACTTATGTGTTGTTTGAAAAGAGACCGCGTATACCACACAATCACGGTGAGGTTACTTAACTCTGCAGGATATGTAAACAAGTTTTATATGAGATGAGTCTTGGGCAATGGGTGATTTCAGATTTGATGAACCCACTCATGTGCCTAGACATGATGTACTATGGTAAGAGTGCTTATGATGATTATGAATATTATGATGTTGATCATATGGTTATGAGAGACTGCTTCTACGTACCTGGGCTATTGAACCAATATCGGCCATATGAGAGATGGTTTATGTCTACTGGACCATGGGTGGACCATGATGTCGTCAATTGCTGACTTGAGGATGTCAGTATCGGCTAAGTCAGAGCCGGAGATGTACTTGTTAGGATGTATTTTGACCGTGTCGGGACTTAATATTGGTGTCAGTGTAGTTGGCAGGCGTTACGTTGGATGATAGCAGTAATTGATGATGTTGATGCTTTACATGAGATTATGCTTATTATTACCAAGCATGTGATATTGAATTGTTGCTAACCTGTTGTTTACTTATTTGCATTGTTATATTTTCTTCACTGGGCTAGTTAGCTCACCCCACTCACTTTTCAGGCGATAAACCCGAGGAGGAGGACCCTCTTTATCAAGCTTAGGATGGATAAGCTGATGCAGTGTTTCGGGATTTCCCCTGAGGGGAATGCCCTGATCTTTTCTTATTGGTTCTTGGAACCGATTGCTTTTGTTAAATACCGGATGTAGTACTTGGTCTTTCTAAACATTATCTATTAAGACTACTACGTTGCTATAGTCATTTTGCTGTGATCTTGAATGATAAATCAATGGTTGGTTTTATATGATCATGTTGTGTTGATATTGTTGTTTACATCTATCTTGTAGGGTAGACTTATGGTATGTGTTTGAGTCCACATGTTGGAATCATTTGTGACCTTTGGGTATAACCGTTGATCTGGCCCAGTTAGAATGCTTGTGAGTTGGTTTAGTTTATCTTTAAAAAAAAAAAAAATTAGTCGTGTTCCGGACCACCCTTCGGGTCGGAGCGTGACATCATATTTACATTAATTATAATTATAGCCAGTAAAACACTCCAATAATCCAACATTATAATTTTCAAACTTTTTGTAGACTATGAAAGTCAATTACCTCAACTTTTTTAAGTCATAGATCATGGAAGGTTATTGCATGCATGAACTTTGATAAGTTTTTTAAGGATAATCAAACTATATTTGATAAGATTAAGATTGAATCAGAGTCAAATCACTAAAGGAGGTGATATTTTAAAATACTAATAATAAAAATTAAGCTAGAATTTACTTTTAATCTCCAATCTAAATATGAGGAATGATCACACGCTATGGTTGTAATCATAATCGTAAGTATGACTTCGAATGATGCCATTAGTGGCATGTGGGTTCATCTCTTAAAAATTTAATTCATTGATTAATTTTAAAATGTAAAGATATATAGATACATATCTTTTTAGATTTTATTATTAAATTTTCGATGCTCTGTAGCATATAGTGTTGGACAAAAAAACAAATAAATAAAATTGCAATAGGAGAGATGAATTATGGAGAGGACAATATTCGAAAATACGAAGAAAAGAGATAAAATTAGACATGTTAAATTGTAGAATAATTGATGATATAGTTAATTAGAAGAGAAAAAATTATGAAATCGAGTATAAATAGATAAGATTAGTGGATAAATTCTATTAGTTTGAATGAACCATGCTACGCTATACTAATGTATTATTTAAATAATAAAATCTCCTTTAAAATTTTAAAGTTATTTTTTAAGCACTATATATTTTCAAAATTTCTCAAATTGAATATCCGGACTAATTTCGATAACTTGATAAAAATACTTTAAGGCTTTAAGGTCTTTTGACACTCCCAAATTCTTAAAACATAGTGTTTTACAAATAAAAGTATCTCTCGGCTATGTCGAAAATATATTTGGGAGTGTCAAGAGACCTTAAAGTTTTAAAATATTTTTATCAGGTTATTGTAACTAGTCCGGATATTCAATTTGAAAATTTTTGGAAGTACACCGTGCTTAAAAAATAATGGTCTAGATTGTCGATGCTATAATAATACATAGTACATTACTTAAATAATAAAATCTCATTTAAAATTTTAAAGTTATTTTTAACTACTGTTTATTTTCAAAATTTGTCAAATTAAATATTAAGACTAATTACGATAACCTGATAAAAATATATTAAGACTTAAAGATCTTTTTAAACTCTGTATATTCGGCATAATCGAGGAATACCCTTATTCACCATAACCAAGGAATATAATGTTCGACCCATTTTTTCAAATAAATTAAATTTACACGGTCTTGGTTAATACGAATGATTCATTAAAATCAACTCACACATAACTAAAAACGTGGGTATATTTGCCACTAAAATCCAGAATTTTAAGTGCTATCGTAAATTATTTATAATTTACTTTCTCCTATAAATGTGAGAGGAAACCCTAAATTCTTGCCAGCGACCATATTGTGATTCTGTGTGCGCCGTTTCCCTATCTCTCCTCTGCCACCGGAAATGGTGAATTTCAGGGTTAGTATTGCTGACCCATAGGAAAAGAAGAATTCGTTCTTGGAAAATAATTACTTGGAGCTAAAGCTAGAATAATGTATATCTATTTTTGGTTCCAAGTTGGTTGTTTTCCTGGAAAAACACTTTCCCTTCAATTCATCTGAACGGAGCATTTGGATTCTTATTACAGTTTACGATTTCATGGTTTTTGCGGTATCTCATTGCCTAAAAATAAAAAAAACGAAGAAGAAACCCAAGAAGTCTGATTTTCTTTGTTGTGTCGTTTTCTATTTCTCAGTTCCATCAATATCAGGTGGTGGGGAGAGCCCTCCCTACGCCGACAGATGAGCACCCCAAGATCTACCGGATGAAGCTTTGGGCGACAAACGAGGTCCGCGCTAAATCCAAGTTCTGGTAAAGCAATTCATTGATATTCAGTGTTTTTTTTCTTTTTTCATTTTTGTTTGTTAGCTGTTATTTTTTAACCCTTTTTATGTCAAAATGCTTTGATTTAATTTTTGCAATAATCGGATCCACGTGGATTGATTTGGATAGGTATTTTCTGAGGAAGCTCAAGAAGGTTAAAAAGAGTAATGGTCAAGTTCTTGCCATCAATGAGGTGATCTAATCTACTATTTTTTACCAGTCGAGCTTCTTCTTTGTATGCATGTCTCCTTTTTTTGGCTAATATTAGCTATAGGGCTATGCTAACTTCCTATTTTTTTTATAATGTATTACATTACCACCTGAATTTTGATTCTTAGTTATAATCTCTGGTTACACTTTTGACAGTTAAAATTCGTTCATGATTGTTCAGTCAGAATGACTTTAGTAGTTGTATTTTTGTTTTGAGCACCTTTTAGATCAGGATTTAAGTGTTGGAATCAATAGGTCAGTGAATTTTGTTGAGGTTGATATCATATAGTGTTCACATGTGACTGGGGTCATTGCTTTGTATCTGTATGAACTTGTCTGGGTTTGTTTACTAACCTTCATGAAGGTTCTAGTTGAATGAACTCTAGTTAAATTAGACTTAAAACTGTCTTAAGACTAAAATAGTCCATGGTCATCAATGGTGGCATCTCAACCACAATATGCGGCACTTGGTGACATGGTACCAGTTGTCAGGTGTCTAAGCTCATCTCTAGGGGAGAGGACTCGTATGGTTCCAAGATCAAGAAATATCATGTCTGTCTTTATTTGTATTTTGTTGAGCCATCAAGTGAGTCAAGTCATTATATTTTGATTTTTGTTGAAAACTTGAAATTGCGTGGAGTGGTCTATAAAGTATAGATATAAACAAGTGTCTATAAAGTATAGATATAAACAAGTGTCATCTGATTAGTGGTTTTAACTGATTAATATAAATGGAATTGTTGGATGACCAAGATAGGAGGTTACTATTTAATAAATTTGATTTCGTTTCTGGTTTTTCTCTTCATCAGTAAAGTTGTATGTGGTCCAGAAAATACGATAACTGCATAAAATTCTTATCGAGGATGTCAACTGATACTTGGTCTTGTATATGGGATCATGGTGGGCTGCAGGCCCAGCTATGGGGTTGAGAGGGTGGGACTGTTACACTAAGTGAAATTGACTACTGCAAGATTGCATGTTAGGAGCTTAGTTTGGGAATTTTCAATTGTGGAAATGTGTCTTAAAAGATTACATTTTTGTATCATGCCTTGTCTGATATATTTGTGGAAACTCCATTTCCTTGCTATATCCATGGCATGTACCTTTAATGGCCATGCTGTGTTATCTTTCCAAAAAAAAAAAGACCATGCTATGTCTGGGCAATCTGTTGCAGGATGTGAGCAGATGTTTGCTCCCTTCAGTGGGATATCTGATGTAATGATGGTTTGATTATCTGGATTAAATATGATTCTTAAATGGTTTTGACTGTGGTGAGGGATTTAATCACAGTTGCTCCATCTCTATATTGTTTCAGTTATTCTAGTGACTGTCAATCAATTGTTTGGTCTTTGAGTGACACGTATGTTTTCATCAAGTTCCTGGTTTTATCTATGTCTACTTGTTTCCTTTTTTTACTAATGCTTCATGGCCACTAAATTGGCAATTCTGATTGTTATAGAAAAATAAATATAGTTCATTCATGTTTTTCCATAATCATAAATTCTAGGCATCTTACTGATGCCAAATAAAGTTTTGATCTAAATGCGTGGTTGTTTCTGTGCAATTTGATGCTAAGGTTATTTATAAAAGCACACATGGATTGGCATAACATTTTGGTTTTGTAGTTATTATGATTGTTATCATTTATGATGAATGGCAGATTTTTGAGAGGAAGCCTACTAAGATCAAGAACTATGGAATTTGGTTGCGGTATCAAAGCAGAACTGGTTACCACAACATGTACAAGGAATACCGTGACACTACTCTCAATGGTGGCGTTGAGCAGATGTACAATGAGATGGCTTCTCGCCACAGGGTAAGGAGTCCATGCATTCAAATTATCAAAACAGCTACCATACCTGCAAAACTTTGCAAGAGAGAGAACACAAAACAGTTTCATGATTCCAAAATCAAGTTCCCTTTGGTGTTCAAGAAGGTTAGGCCACCAAGTAGGAAGCTTAAAACCACATACAAGGCATCAAGGCCCAATTTATTTATGTAATTCAGTTCCATTGTATTTCTGATTTTGTACTTCCTCAGTTCAGTTGCTGCCTTGTTGGTTCTAGGGAGTTTAGATTTTTCTTTTTGAAATAGTAACGTCATATTCTAGAGTGCTTAGATTGAACTGAAGGTGTCTGGGATTTTGTTCATGTTTGGAATTCTCTGTTTGGGCAAGTTCAGTTTCAGAGATTATAGTGAATGTGCTTGATTTGGAACTTCATCTCTTACTCTAAGGACATTTTATTAGTACAGTTTATTTAGAAGTACCAGGCATATCTGAAGTGTACATTGTTGCAGTTAAAATTTGAGCAGGTGAGAAATACATAACATGATTGTTACAAAGACAATACTTAATCTCCCTCCTGTCAGTTGCCTATGCCTCTTCAAACACAGCTATTATTTTTCCTTAAGCTCTACTAATATTCGCTGGAAGCATGATTTCAATATACACTGTCTTCGGTTTTATTATGTCGTGGAGGATTCTGTATTGCATTGTATTGTTGAGCAAGTTAGAAGTTTGAACCAATTGACTTGCCTGTCCACTACTTCCAATGTAAACTGGAATTACATACCAACTGCTTTATCCCCCACTGTTGGGTTGCTAGATGAATGTCTGGTTGTGTATGAGCATTTCTGCAGTATACCGGTGAGAAAATGGAATCCAACTTCTAGCTATATTGCCTTTGTAATTGATTAATTGCTAAATTAATTTTACTCTGGTACTTTGCTCTAGATACCAGCTTCTGGTTTCCTCTTTCTTCCTGTTTTTAACATCATGCTTGACTGTAGTCGGCTGGTATGACTTGAATTTCTTGCTTGATCAATAAAACCCATGTGTCAACATCTAAACCAGTGTTCTTTACTCCCCAAGTCCCTAGTCCTTGATGCCAAAATGCAGTTCAACTTAGGCAACTTTGCCGAGGTGACCATTTTCTTTTGGTTTCCTCTTTTTCCCTGTTGCCAACATAATTCTGGCTACAATCAGTGCTGTGCATTGATTATCTTTTCCATTTGATCAATGTGCACATCGAGGCCAACATTTTATAACCAAACGTATAGTTGATTTGACAACCGAAGTCCTGGTTCTGTACTCCCCAAGTCCCTAGTCCTTGATGTCAAAATGCATTTCAACTTAGGCGACTTTGCCGAGGTGACCATTTTCTTTTGGTTTCCTCTTTTTCCCTGTTGCCAACATAATTCATGGCTACAATCGGTGCTGTGCATTGATTATCTTTTCCATTTGATCAATGTGCACATCGAGGCTAACATTTTTTAACCAAACGTATAGTTGATTTGATAACCAAAGGTGTCCAGACATCTCACCTGACTAATTCTTCGTGGCATGTGAAGACCTCCCAAACAGTGGGTTTTGTACTCCCCAAGACCCTAGTCCTTGATTTCAAAATGCAGTTCAACTTAGGCGACTTTGCCGTGGTGACCATTTTCTTTTGGTTTCCTCTTTTTCCCTGTTGCCAACATAATTCATGGCTACAATTGGTGCTGTGCATTGATTATCTTTTCCATTTGATCAATGTGCACATCGAGGCTAACATTTTTTAACCAAATGTACAGTTGATTTGATAACTGAAGGTGTCCAGACAGCTCACCCGACTAATTCTTCGCGGCATGTGAAGACCTCCCAAACATTGGGTTTTGTATTCCCCAAGACCCTAATCCTTGGATGTCAAAATGCAGTTCAACTTAGGCGACTTTGCCGAGGTGACCATTTTCTTTTGGTTTCCTCTTTTTCCCTGTTGCCAACATAATTCATGGCTACAATCGTTGCTGTGCATTGATTATCTTTTCCATTTGATCAATGTGCACATCGAGGCCAACATTTTAAGACCTTCAAACACTGGATTCTTCTCTAGTAAACTCCTGCTTTTTCTTCTAGTACCAGTGCTTGCTTGGAGGCAAGCCCATGTAAGTTGGATCTACCCCTCTTCTTTTTGCCCCCTGGAGTTGTCTGGTCCTTCTTGGCAACAACCCTTCATCACTGATTCTCATGTCATGTGGTAGGTAGGAATTCGAAATTCAAATGTTAATGGTCTATCCTGTTTCTCTGTTGTGCTATTTTTTGGTCAGGCCTGGTTGTTACTCTAAGCTCATCAACTGTTGATTCTGATTGAATTACCATTTATTTTGACATGATTTTTTCCCCTTGTATATGGTGCTACTAATGTTCGGCTGCCTTTTGCTTCTTGGTTGCCCTATCCATGTACTTGTTCACATGGAGAGGTGGTGACATTTGGATAATTGGATGTGGATAGAACACATGGGCTGTTTGCTTTTGCTTCCTTGCAGAGAAATCGAGCTAAGTTTAAGAACTTAGTTGCTGAGGGAATTACAATCTTGCCCAAGTTGATATTAATTCCTTAGTGGTAGCAATAGTTGTCAAAAGTGCGTTTTAATTGCGTTTAAGTCTTCGCTTAAGTTCTAGTGCTTTTCTTTTCTAGGGTTTCACTTGGTTCTTTTAAAATTCTTTCTATAATTAGTCTTTTTTTCTTTTTTTTTTAAAATTTAACATCTAATAAAGATTAATTAAATGTTTGTTGTACTTATAAAGCATTTTAATTGTTTGACAATATGCTTGTGCATGTATATAGTATGTGTTTGAAAGCTTAGTTTTCAATATATTTAGCCTTTTTCAAATGATTATTATTGTATTTTGTCAATATTGACTTGATGACGTAGTAGGGGCATGTATAGATAGTAAAACCTCTATAACGTGTTACTTGTTTGACAATATACTTGTGCAGATATATAGTATGTGTTTGAAAGCTTTGTTTTCAATATATTTAGATTTTTTTAAATGATTATTATTGTATTTTGTCAATATTGACTTAATGATGTAGCAGGGGCATATACACTAAAATCTCTATAATGTATTACTTTATAAAATTATAATATATCTAAAATAATACTAGCAGTTGGTTTTGACTTCATGCTCATATAAAATTTAATAAATTTCTTTAATTCAGTATTTAATATATTCAAAAAAAAAAATATTGTCTCAACCATTTTGAAAGTAATATTTCATACATTTAGAATATAAAATTACTGCAAAAGTGTTTAAGGACTTCACAAATTATAAGAGTATGTTGAATTTATTTTTTTTACTATTGATCTATTGTTTCCCTCGAGAAATATTCTGAAAAATGATCTTAGGATGAATGTTTTTATATCTTTTCAATGTGGTAGGGTTCCTCGTTGATCTTGAGAGTTGCTAACAAAGAGGAATCAATGGTGATGATGGGTGGTAGTCTGGCGCTTTTGGGCAGCAACGGTTGATGGGGTAAAAAAGAGAAGATAAAACAATTTAGTCGAAAAGATTTTTTAGATTTTTTCAATGGGTGAGTAGTGAGTTTAAGAAGTTTTTTGGAAAGGAATATTCAATATCAATTAGTTAGATTTTCTAATTAAATAATTTCTCTATTGTAATATATATACCATGGTCCCAGTTATGTTATCTTATGGAGTTTTTTTTTTTTTAAATATATATACATCAACCTGCACTTCTTTTATAAATTTCTAAATAAGTGTTTAGTAAGAATTTGTGTTTAATAATGTGTTTTGTGCTTTAAGCTTTAGAATCCCTTATGTGCCTTGATTGTTTGCGGTAGCATTTCACTATTTATTAATGAACTTAAAAAGGGTACTCACTTAGTTTGTTTTGGTGCAATCTAACTTGTAAATATTTAATGGGTAGTGATTCTTCTACAGGTATTTTGTGTAATAAGACACGGGATTTAGGGCATTATCCATTTTACTTTTCTACTGTCGTTATCAAGCATTTAAAAAAAATTTAGTGATCGGATTTGCTATTTTGTATGAAAAAGTAATCTTGTTTAGATAAATTTCAGTAAGTTGATGATGGTCAGTGATTTGGTTAGTAAATTGATTTATACTTTAGTGGAATGATCAGTGGTTTAGTTAGTGATCTGGTGAGCCAATTTGAACAGTTATGAGTCGGTTCGTAGGTCAAATTGCATAGTACGGTAAAACTTGTGTCGGATTACTCCAAATGTTCGTAGGATGATCACTACCCTATTTGATACGAATAGAAATTATGCTCAAGAAGTTCAATATGTAGTATATTATGTGTGAACGTAGTTAATATATTTTGATTTTATTGAAGAGAAATAGGTAAGAAATTAAACCACAAAGTCATCTATTACATGAAGCAGGGGTTAAAAATTGGTCATGGCGATATGTAATTTGTCAATAAATATCAGTATAATTTTTAAGTTATGAATTTAAGAACTTAAAATGTTTTAAAAAATTGTTAAAAAGTTATGAAAAATTAAAAAAAAATTAATTACACAGCTGAAACATCTCTCGATTACATTAAAAACGAAAATGATTCTAAATCTCTTTAATCAGTTTACAGCAAATCTGAACTAACTGTTCATATCTATTAAGATTTTCTTTTAAATATTCCAGTCCATACTATAGCGGTAATTTTTTCTCCATGAATTAAATGTTTTCCAATGGCATGTAAACAAAATTGTTCATTGTCTAATCACAAAATTACACTCTTTATTTCGAAAAGAGAATATTATTAGACTTAACTGTAGGCACATGCCTTGCTGCAAATTGTGCCTATTTTTTTTCCATTTGCATATTAAATTTCCAGGTAATTAAGATAATAAATTTCACAGCTTGCCTTAGTGTATATTATGATTTTTGCCAACTAATTAATTTACGCCTGTAGGAATTTGATGAACGACTTCTTTAAACTATGCAGCTGTATTAAAAGATGAGGTGGTATGATTTGGAATTTAAAAGATAAAAAAACTCATATATCGGACGATATACGTCGATTTTGTACATGTTGGCTGATATCATAGTTCATATGTATCGGCAATCTCAGTCAATATATGTTGATTTTGTACATATTGGCTGATACATATTGTCACGACCTCAAATGGAACATATTTGTCATCTGAGCCTTGAGGGTTCATTTGACCCTCTTTCCATACAGTCTCCTACATCTATAAAGGGGTCAGTAAAGAGTCTTACATGCATAACTAATTAACATGAGCATTAGTATAGCATAAACAAAATTACAAGAACAATTAAAGCTAGGATCATAGCATTTTAATCTAGTCCACTTGAAGCCTCAATATACTTAATCATGCATAACATATCGGTGTTTTGCCTACTTGGCGCATTGCCCTCTTGGCATTCATCATTTAAATTCATAATTCAACGATTTGAGTTTATAATTTTTTTCAAACAGTTTGATTTAACACACGTGCATCCTACATGTATGTTAAATTTGGGTAAACCTGTTATTTTTGGAGCGTTGGATCAAAATTTTGTTTATGCATCGAATATTTAATTAAGATGAAGGTATGTGCAATTTAGGGGTCTAAAGTTCAAAATTTTATCATTTGATGTGTTTTCAAACAATTTTGCAAATAAACACACAAATCGAAGAAATTGATTTCTACCAGACTAAATTACTCTAAATTGGGTCGAGTCCTACAAGAAATCCACGAAACCCACCAAGAGGGAGGAGGAAAAGGGGGAAGGATGGCCAGCCAAGGGACAACCGACGACCACGAGGGAGGAGGGAGTGGGCGACAGCTGGCTGCTGCTCTCTCTCTCTCTCGCTCTTTCTATAAATAGTAAATATAGTTAGGGTTTTGAAATCAGCAACAAAAGTTGCTATTTATAGTAAATGGGTCAAGATTGAACGGGTCTTAGAAAACGGGTTAGGCTTGAAAACATGGGTTTTAGTCTCGAAACAATCTGAGTTAACTTTCTTAAATTCTAAGATGAAAACTCAACTCAATGATCAAATCTCACTGAAAATTAAGAACATGAAATAATTTTAATAAATTATTTTCTGTTTTCAAAAATTTCAAAAAATACTCGGAAAATCAAACGGACAACTTCTATAGTGGACAAGTGTGGGTCTTTATTTTTCTCAAGTGTAGCTATTTGATGGAAGAGTGTGTGCAAAATTTAGAGGTCTAAGCACAATATTTTAATATTCTGTGAATTATCAAATATTTAATTATGGTGACCACTGACTTACTCAAAATTATGAAAATGTCATTCTAGCTCTTGAGCTTTAAACAAACAAAATAGGGCTCGCGAGTGAACTCACACACTCCCCACTACTATCAAAATTCAAAAGCCAACTCGGAGATCCCTAGATCTCCCTAAAAACCTCAAAACATTGGGATCGGGTCTATCTTTATCTAGAAGAGGTTTAAGTAGAGCTGAAATTCGGACAGATCGGGTTGAATTTTGATAAACTCAATCCTAATCCATGTAAAAAATTACTCAACTCGACCCGAGCTGACGTGATTAGAATTACCGACCCCATTTTCTCAAACCCACCCGGCCTAAAAGACTGACCCAAGTTGCCCTGAAGTGAGTTGGACTTTCAGCACGACTCGATTTGGACATGCATCTTAGACCATTTTCCAGTTTTCTTCTTACAAATCAGAAGAACCCGATCCTTCTATTTTAGTTTTAAGATTGACATAAAAAATTGAATCAAGATATTCAATTGGTATAAAATAAAATTGATACATGAAGTTTAAACTTCAAAGTTGGACCTGTCGAGAAGAGATCCATTACCTGCCCTTCTTGATTTAGGCAAACAGATGAAGGAAATCGGGATTTGGAAGACTAGATTTGTAATGGATGGCAGAGATTTGGCTGAAGCAAACGGAAAAATCTGGAAGAGTAGTGACCAGATCTGTAACGGACAATGACGATTCAACCATGGCTGGCTGCTGCCAACGCCGTTACTCAGCTTGCTTCTCATTGTCCCGTTTCTTTTTGCTTCCATCGAACGCTGCAAGCCTCTAACAACTCAAAACTTGTTGGTTCGCTGAGAGTAGGAAGCTCTTCACAGAGAAGAAGGGGCGAGAGACCGGAGAGAGGCTGAAGAGGCGCTAAGAGAGGGCGGAGAGATGGTGGAAGAGACAAAGGAACTCAGAGGAGAAGAGAGTAGAAGGAGAGAAGAGGAAGATCGAAGGTAGAAGGAGCGACTGGGGTTTGGGGGTAGAAAGGGACGGATGTGGGCTTGAGGTTCTAGGTCTAAAGACTTCCATGAACATTGTTGGAACTCTCTCATCTTCGAACTTCAAGAGTAGAAAGATCATGTCTCTATTTGTTTTACTTAGTTGATGATTTCCAATTTAAATATTTATTTTTTACTAATTACAATTTATCATTCTATTTGTTAGAAACAATTCCTCTTTGAAAGAAATTACTCAAATAGACTACTCACTATCTCTCTCAACGGTGAGATTACAATCTTCCTCACAAAAATATCCACCTCTGAATTTAAAGTGTAATGTGACTAATCATGTATCCATTTATTTAACTTATTTATTGCAAAATTACATATAATTTACTTTATTTATTTATTATTAATTTCAAATTTTCATTTTATGTTATTAGGATCGAATTACAAACTCTGCCATTGATACAGTATTTGAAGATAGACATCTCCAAATGTAAACTATATGAAAATCTATTATTAGAATTATTGTTCAATGATATGTCTTACTGTGTATTGTAAGTATTCTTATTTATTTATTTCATTATTTTTTAAATTTTGTTTGATTGAAAAACAATATTTTCTTTCAACTAACAATAGTTGGAATTATTGTCGAATGGTGTGTCATTATATATTGTAAGTATTTTTATATATTAAATTTTTTTTTTTCTTAATTTTCACAATTTTTTCTATTAAATGACAATCACTAAAATAAGTTTTCCATTTTTTTTAATTTTTTTGAATATTTTTATATATTTTTGACAATTTTTAAAATTTTAACTTCCCATTTTTGACATCCATTACTATATAAAAATATTCGTTCTTTAATTATACAAACACATAAAAATGAATATCATATTTTTCTCTATTTCCATAATTTTTTTTTCTTTAAAGATTTTTAAAAATTAATAAGAGAGATTAACTGTATCAAGAAATCAATATTTAAATTTTTTAATTAGAGGTGTTGAATTCAAATCATTCAATAGAATAATTTTAGGGATTTTTTTATTGAAATACTTTAAATGTTCCGATTTTGTGTAACGCCCCTCCCACTCCCAACTAATGATTAGAGTAGTATAAATAAGGATTCCACAGAGGGGAACGAGCGTCACTACGCGAGCCTAGTCCGAGTCCGAAGATCCGACTCTCGACTAGCCCAACCTAACACGTGCATTGATTGAAATCCATAATAACATTTACACATGCTAGAATAAACAACAAAAAATTTAAAACATTTAATACATGAGTACTGGATTGCATCACCAAGCAAAAGTAAGGATTTTCCCACATAAGTCAAAAAAAAAAACTCAATGCACTAGGAGTTATATAAAAATATTAGATTCCCATGATCATTACTCCTACAAATTAAATTGTTCTCAAAATCCAAAAGAAACTATTCTAATCATATTTCTCCTTGCGCTAAACTTGCTCATGCTTGGCCGCCGCTTGGTCCGGCCTCACCTTCATTACCTTGAGCCTCGTTCACATCTAAAGGGGGAAAATATTACGGGTTTAGTCATGCCCAGTAGGAATTCCGACTAAAGGAGTACAACAAGAATTGTTATAGTAAAATAACATATAACTCAAAATCAAGGTTAGAAATTTACATGTTATAACATAATACATTTCTTAAAGCATTTTCATGTAATATTCAATTCACATTCATTTCATAATAGAAATCTCATATTCATTTCATCATGATGTGACACACCATGGGTGCCATGAAGAATGAATGCCCTTCCATGTCCCATGCATCAACCTTAATATTCATCTCAATGGTTATTTCTATCATTGGCTAATTATGTCCGTAGCATTCTCAGGCCACCGACATGGTGTTGTTCCCTATACCACCAACTTAATTGAAACTAGCGGGGGAGTGTTGATTCCCATTCTGCGCAGGTTTTGGAACTTTTTCTGACCGAGGGGGTTCTTCGCCCAATTCAATGTGCCATATATTCTAAACCATAGACACGGCCAAATCATAACAGTATATTCAATATATATATATATATTCTGGAGACCAAAGTATGTCCAGACTGCTCATCTTTGTCTTGGCCTATACATTTTCCATCCCATGCAATATGCATGAGTTACATGGATGCATAATGATGACAAATCTCATTCGACCATATGTAAAACAATTCAAAATACTTCATAAATGAAAATACATACCCTTTTCATAATCAAGCTAAAGCATTTAAAATAATTCATAAACTTAAATTTGAAGTACAATATTTAAGTCACCACTATGGTGCTTCAAAGATGTAGGAAAACCTACCTGATCGAAGGTGATCAGTGGAGGAGAGAAGATTATGAATCGGCACGAAATACGTTGGGGTTAATCTCGAATTTTTGTTCGTTTTTGTATATGCCAATAATAATAATCATAATACTAAGTTAGGGTCTTAGAATACTTAAACTGCCCTCACATATCCTAAAGTCATTTTGGGTGTGTTTTGTCCTAACCAAGGGTAAAATAGTCATTTTACCAATAATAATCCATTTAAACTTAATTTATAAAACTCTAAATTATTTAAAGTCACTAATATATTCTTTAGTGAATCGGAATTTAGGAACAAAATACTCATTATTAGAAAATAAAATTTCAGATCTAGTGAAGATGCCTAAAACTAGCCTTTCTTATTTTGAAATACAAACTACGCACTGTTTTGTAAAAATCATTTCGGGTTCTTTCCAGTATCGGAATAACTCGAGTAAATATTGTTTGGAAAGCTGCTTGATAGTAGAATACACGAAAAATATTCAAAAATATCCAAAAAATCGTTTTGAAATGGTTACAGATCCATCTTTGGGACTGATATGTAAAGACAGTTTTTCTGTTTTAGAACTGTCTAGTTTTTATAAAATTATTTCAAGTACTTCCCAATGTCCGAATATTGCGAATAAATTCTTTTTGAAAACCTCTTTCATAGTAGAAGAACTGAAAAAATAGTTGTAAATTCTCAGAAATTTTTTTTGAGATAGATACAACTCTATCTTTGGGACTGAAAAACCAATAAATAAAAGACATTCAAATATTCTAATAGAGTTATAAAAAAAAACACACTAAAAGAAAATATCTAGATATGAAGTCATTTTAAGTAGAACTCTCATTTAAGTCTCCATTTTATGAAAATACTTACTACTTTCCATTATCTCTTCATTCCACTCTATTTCTTAGATTCTCTTCATAGTTTCTTTGATGGAAGAACTTAGATGAATATATGAAACATTTTAAGATCTAAATCAAATAACCAAAAGGGTTAGGGAACCTACTTGTTTAAGCCCTAACCAAGTCTTCAAGCCCTTCTTTCCACTTCCAAGTTTCAAGCTTTCAAGAGAGATTTGCACCAAAGAGAGGAAGAGAGAGATGGCAGAACCATATGGAAGAAATGAGAAGGAGAAGAGAAAGTGCCTTAGATTTTCTCCACTCTTTTTGTTTAGTTAAAAAACAATAACTAGAGGTGGTGAGGTGGAGGGTATTCATTGGTCAGTGAAAAAGGTGGGATGGTGGTATGGCTTTTTCACCTAATCCAAAAGTGAGGTTGCCATGTGGCATGCCACCTCATCGGATTTTGCCATGTCATCGACGATGTCGCCCACTTGCCACCTCATCATCCATTCCACCCAATTAAATTTCACTTCATCACATGGTTTTGAAAAATTAAATTCTAATTTGATTTAGTCACCATTAATTTCATTGAATTTATTAATCACTTCTCTAATCTTGTTAATTAATCTCCAATTTTTCCATCAATTTACAATTTGAGTTCAAAACTCCAAATTTTATTCAAAATATTCCAAGAACATTATATTGAGTTACGGGGTTGAAACCCCGGGTCATTAAATTTTGTGTTAGTGTGCCTTCAAAAAAAATTATTGGCTAAAGGTGCTTCATATGTCGAGTTAGGCATTTTTTTTATCCAAATTGCTCCCATGCAATAGAGGACAACGGCTACCTTTTCGAATCACAATTCACAAGTACAATTACGCAGGATTGCAGTTGTGACCATCTTTTTAAGAGTACAACTATGCACATTACGCTAGTTTTACCAGTGCATATATATAGCGTTGGTAAAAACTAAGGCTTATATACAATGCTATATATAAATGAAGACATAAAAAAGAATTGAAAGCTATTGTGCTTTATTGGTAAAAATACTTATTTCTCATATAAGTGACATAGGTTTGAATTTTGTTGATGGTATTTTTTTTTTTTTTCATTTTTTTGGAAAAAAATGAGTAATAATTAATAGTTGTTCATTTGTCTGAGCTCTACTCAAATATACGGGCTTCAACAAATAATTTTTGTTCGATGGGTTGGACTTGGGTTTTTAAGCTCGTTTGTTTTTTAAGTCTAACTACAATTAAATACAAGCCCGATGAGTTTTAATGAGCTTAAAAGCCTGTCTCGTTTAACAAAAAATCTTTGTCGAATGGTATATATGCGCTGGCAAAACTAGCCCAACGAGCCCAATGCACAGTTAAGTATAGGGCCCAATAAGACTCAACGGGCTTTAAGTAAAAGTTCGAGCCCATCACCAACCTACATAAATGGGCTTAGACAAAGTTTTTTTGTTCGACGGGTCAGACTTTTAAGCCCAAGCACATTGGACTTGTAAAATAAAGGATTTAAGCCGTCAGGCTCGTACTTAATTGTATTTAGGCTTGAAAAATAAATGGGGTTAAAAGCTTGAGCTCTACCTCTCAAACAAAAAAATCTTTGTCAAAGCCTGTTTATTTAAGTAGGGCTCGGACAAATGAATACCCCGTAATTATTACTCTCTTTTTTTTCAAAAAAATAATAATAATGAAAAAAGGGTAGCTATTTAGACACCTGACTTTTCTTCTAAAAGATACCCCATTTCAAAATTTTATACGAATTTACCATTTTACCCTTCAATTTTGTGTAGAGGAATTGTTTTTTTTTTTTAAACTGAGGGGTAAAATGATAATTTTCACACAAAATTTTGAAATAGGTGTCTCTTAAAAGAAAAGAAGGGTGTCTAAATAGCCACCCATGAAAAAATACCATCAACATGATTTGAACCCAAGTCACTTACATGAGAAATAAATGCTTTTAACATTAAATCACAATAACTTTCATATTTTTTATTTATATGATGGTACTCCTGAAAGAGCAGTTGCCAATATTTGGACTAATTTGGACTAAAAAATGAGGAGAACCCCATTAATAAAACTTTAAAAAAAAATCTGAAATAAAATTACAATATTTGAGGTAGTTTCGTACTTAAATGTTTACTCTTTTCTTCCGTCACCACTTGACGATACATGAAAAAAAGAAAAAAAATAAAAGATCGATTGTGGATAAAAATACAAAAAACTAAGGCTGCGTTTGGATGAGGGGTAAATTTTGCAAGGGCGGGTGATTAGAGGTGGGTAACGTGGGGTGGGTAATCAACTACGAATACCCGTTGCAAGTGTTATTTTTATTTTGTTTAGTAATTGCAATGGAAAAGTTAGAACTTAGAGTAAAAAATCTTGTTTGGTAACCGTAAACATGGGAAACCTGATATATTAACAATTTTATAAGAATCAATATCTTTTAATAAATCCATATAATATAAAAATAAAACGAAAAATAAAATTTCTCCTGGAAATTTTTTCCATAGAAATTTCCATAAAAATTAACAATATATCTTATAATAATATTATATAATTTTCTATAAATTCTTTCTCATAATTATAGTTTAAAATATACATTTGCATTCTAACCGTAAAAAGGTGAGATGAAGAAAAAACATTTTTTACATGTAATTTTTTAATCCTAATAAATAAATAAAAATGCCAAGACATATCTTCATAAAATTCATAATTTGTTCCTTGGTGATGTGAAATACATAATATAATACGCTATTATAATAGTTTATAAAAAAAATCCAAGTTAATAATTAATAAGTAAGATAAAATTAATATTAAGAATCTGTCACTTGGGAATGAGATGGACTCTTCATCCAATTTCTTGGAATTTTCAACCCACGAGACTAAATTATTTAAATTTTTTTTTGTAAAAATATTAAAAAAATGGGGTAAGAGTGCTTAAAAATTCATTTATAAATGAAAATATTTCATACATCTATGTTTGACTATATAACTGAATCCATTTTTAAAATTGTAATTTATTTTCAATTCAAGTCAACTAATTTAGATCCGTTTAAATTAGGTTAAAGTCTAACATTTATAATTAAATGCATAATTGGATTTGTAAATATTATATTGATATGTAAGCAAAGACACATTTATAAAAGTAGATCTCCACTTTCTAAATATATTTATTATAAAAAATTAACTTTAAAAATCATCACATAGTGTATATGAACAAGGAGAATGTTTCATAAAGTATCTTTTAAATTGATCGTATAAACCAACTAATATTTGACAGTGGAGTTAGTTGGATTTTTGAATTCATCTACTCAATTTGCATGCAAAATATTTTATTTCTAAAAAGGACACGTTATGCTAATATAAGTGAGTCATTAAGGTCTCATATCTCAAATCGAATTGAATGATGTCTGATAATGATATAAAATTTATTAATTTTATAAAATTTAAAAAATGATTTCTACTAGGATTTATATAAAGTTAGTCACATAAAACACATAAAATCTTAAAATTTAAACAAATGAAAAAAAATAATTAAAAAGAAGATTATTTTTTCTATCAAATTTAATTACTTAAATCAAATAGATAAAATTTAAATAAATTTTTTATTTTATAATTATAATGTTGAAAATATTTCATTTATTTTATATATTTTTTTAATAAATTAATAAATTTAAAAAATAAAGATGTTAGATTGAAATTTGATTTGCATGCTCTGTTAACTAAAAGGGACTGAGGGGAATACAGAGAGGAATAAGAAGAGGAGGACATGCTTATGAACACCACCGGAGACCAAAGGGTTTTCTGATCGCTGTAGAGAGGTAATTTTCAGATTTTTTTACCTTTAGCCTCTGGCTACCAAAGAGGGAATCGGAGGGTTACCTACAGAAACCCTTACTCTTCTCTCTCTTTCTCCGTTTCCTCCGACCACATTTTGCGGCCTTTCGTGTTTTCACCCGCAGTTTTTGCTGTGGACGCTATATTGCAGCTATTCCGAACAACTTCCCCTGGGTTTCTGCCTTTGTCATCTTTGCTCAAGGAGAAAGGCTGTACTTTGCATTGGTTTTCGAGGCGTGCTTGGCTGCGTAAAGAAATTAGAAGGGAGGAAGCAGCTTAAGATTTGAAGTTGAGTATTCCAGGATAGCTTCGTAGGTGGTGCTCTATATTGCTGCAGGCCGGCGAGCTATGGAAGAAGCCTTTCTTAAGGGTGATGATAGAACAATATGGTCAAACATTTTATATGAAGAGAAGTTGCTAAACACGAAAAGAAGGTGGTTGATGGGATTATGCAGATCGAGCAAATCAAAGAAATCCAGTTCATGTTCTGCTCCAAAGAAGTTCAGAAATTCGAAGTTCAAAATCCCGGAGTTATTGAAGGATGTGTTCGTGCAAGAATTCTTTCAAAATTGCAGCAACATATAGATATATAGTGTTCACATCTTCAACAAAAATATCTTGTTTAATAACTATAGATAATAAATTAGTCTAAGTTCAGAATTTTTTAATCATTATCGAGTATTAATTGTACCAATCTTTTTAAATCGTAGATCATTAAGAGTTTAGCTTTGAAAAAATATTTTAAAATAACTGAATTTCTTGGATTTTAGCTTTGAAAAAGATTTTAAAATAACTAAATCAATTTAGTAATTCGCTTAAAAGATAACATAGATGAGAACTTGTAGATGAGTCAATGGCACACGAGCAAATCCCTCATGATGGAGGAGACCCCAATGAATGGAATTCGAAATAGAAATCTTGACTCTCGTCTTCCAAACGGAATACCCTTCTCACCCAATGTTATCAGAACCGGACCGTCTACCAAACCGTCTTCGAAGAAGGTTCGGTTCAACCAGGTTAAGCCGTGGTCAAATTCGGTAAAATCCTACCTTGAATATTATATTATAAATATTATTAGATTATTAATTAATTTTTTTCTATATAAATAAAACTCTTATAAGAAAGATTTTTTTTTCAAATCACACTCAATTATGTGTTGTAGAAAATTGAAAATTGACCATTATTTTTAGAATGATATGATTTCCAATTCTTAATAATCACCACTTATTACTTTGCAAAGCATAAAACACTTCAATATATATAGGTAGACTAATCTTTTCTAAATATATGAGTGGTGTACTACTATACATTATCATGGATTGAATCTTATAAATTTAATTTAGATTTCAAATCCATTCTAATTAACAATTTAATTAGTTATTATTATTTTTTAAAAACCAAAGCAAGAAAGCTACTTACCATGACATTCTAAAATTTTAACTCCAAAATGAAATTTATTATAATATAATATTTTCTTTCATTTGAGAAAAAAGATTTTATTTTTCATTAATAATAATTAGATAAATAAGATTATTAGATAAAATTATGAGCTATAGTTAATTATGTTACATTGATATAATAAAAATAAAGAATACATTTTAATAATAATGACAATGGTAAAAATATTAGATGGTAAATATAATATTAAATTATAACAACAAGATAAATAAAAGAAAATATTATAATTTTTACTTTCGGTATAAATAAATATTATATTTAAAATAAAAAAAATTATTACTTTCAAATTAAAAGTAACTTTTTCATAAATATTGGAGTACAAACGTGAGCGTACACCTGAGGTCTTTACGAAGCTCGTGGGAGTTTTTTTCGGGTTTTTAACCCTAATGCTCATCTTTTAATACCCTTCTTCTCTTTCACTCTCTCTATTAAACATAGCCGCCGCCGCCGCCGCCGCCGTATTTTTCCTATCAACCAAGAAGAAAGAAGAGAAAGGAAATCTGTGATTTCTTCAATCTTTTCACCATATTTTCTTTTTTCTTTTTCCATTCTTTCTCTCCGCCGTTTCAGTTATTCTCATTCCATTTTTTTTCTACTGAATTTTACTGTTTTGTAGGGAGGCTAGAGTCGCAGCCGCCGGCGTTTATATTTTTTTTTCTTTCTAACTTTCCATTTTTTCCAAAGCCGCGGCTCACGGCTCACGAATCACGAGTGGATTAAAAAAACCGATTTAAACAGCGGCTTGAAACAGTTTTTTGCAGCTTAATTTATAAGAAGGTTTTTTAATCAGATCCGACCGAGAAGATGGCGGTTGCGGTCGAACCTGCGGCCTAGAGGGGAATCGGCCTAAAGCCTAAAATCCGATTTCCAAAAAACTAATCAACATAAACCCTTATTTGCAGCTGGGCTATGCTGCTTTGTCATATTTGCTTGAGGAGAAAGGGCATTGGTTTTCGAGGCGTGCTTGGCTGCGTAAAGAAGGGAGGAAGCAGCTTAAGATTTGGAGGAAGACTAGCTGGTGCTTTATGTTGCTGCGGCTGGCGAGCTATGGAGGCAGCCTTTCTTAAGGGTGATGCTAGAACAATATGGTCAAACATTCTATATGAAGAGAAGTTGCTAAACACCAAAAGAAGGTGGTTGATGGGATTATGCAGATCGAGCAAATCAAAGAAATTCAGTTCATGTTCTACTCCAAAGAAGTTCAGAAATTCGAAGTTCAAAATCCCGGAGTTATTGAAGGATGTGTCCTTGCAAGAATCCTTTTTGAGGGATGATGATGTCTCCTATGAGGCTTTGAGAGCTTGTGTTCAAAGAAGCTTTGCAGAACTTTTTGGTAAACAAGAAGGGCATTACATTCTTCAGGACTACCTACAAGGGCAGTTTGACATGATTGAAGGGAACAGAGACATTGCCTCTCTGTCCAATCTTCTAAGGACCATTTTTTCCGTGCTGGATGATTTGAACAACAATGGGCTTTGCTGTCTCGCTATTATTGTTTCAAGGAACTCAATGGAATTTGTGAAAACTCGACCAAGGATGAAAGAATTCATTAGGAGATATCTTCCATATGTACTGAGAGAATCTAATCACAAGTACTGGAAGGATGAACTGATGAACCTATTCATGGATTCAAGTAATTTTCGGGAGAACAGATTGTCATTTACGCCCCCCGTTCAAATGGAGTTTGCTACAGTTTCGGAGTGTCTTGTTTCTGCTGCTGGCAAGGTAATAGAAAGACTTGATGACATGTGTAAATTGACACTGCAGGCAATGCATAGAAAGCTCAAAGGTACTATGATTGTTCCTCAAATTGAAATCTATCCCTGTACGAATAGTAAAAAACGTCTGTGTAAACAAGTTCAAAAGACTTGCTATCGTATATTATCAGAACAAAATGAAGGGGACAAGTTGCCAATGCGATTAACCAAAGCAATGGCAGTTGCAGTTTTATCTCTCAAAACACAAGGCAGACTGGTTGATTGTGCACTTCCAAACTTCTACCACTTTCCTCCTGAAATAGAAGCATTGCAGAATCAGGTCCTAAAGGCTATCCAAACTGTACGGAAGCTTCACTATCGCAAGCTAAAACATTTGCAGCCTATACTGGACCCAAAGGCTAAAATTCCAATGCCTGTTTTTCGGCGAGCTACTGAGAGACTGTTGGTTGAATCTCTCTACGAATGTGGTGACATAGATATTCCTGATTCACTTTTAAGAGCCATTACTTTTATCAACATGAAATCTGAAGTTAAAAAGGAAGCAGTGGAGGAAGAGATAGAATGTGTGCTGGATTTGAGCAGTCAGCTGAGACAGATTATATGGGAAATGCTTCCTGATCACGACATTGATTGTGATTTTGCAGATGCTTACATGGATGATATGAGAAGTGAGAATGTGAATATTGACATAGAATTGGATGATGATGGAAACTGCTCTATTTTTGACTATCATAGGATGCCAACTTGTGGGGATGGTCGTTTTGGGCAACTTGATGGATTGCAAGTTGATGCACCATGTTCTGATGATGAGAGTGTTGGGGATTCAAGGGCTGCTGCTTCAATTCAACTGGCCTCTACTAGAAGTGGAAGTTGCTGTAAGGCCTCCACTATTTTCAATACTAGGTCTACTGAGGAACCTGAATCTGAGCAAAATTTAAGAATGTACTTGAGTGATCAGCATGGTGTTGCATCCATATCTCATCTGGATTTGATGTCCTCTTCTCCACACAAGGCACAAACCAGATATGAAAACCAATACCTTGCCAAGCAGGAAATCTGTGATGAAACAAGTCTGGTTGGTCATCGGCTCATTGGCCGTTTAATTGAGGAATTTTTGCTGGTTGAAGGTGCTGATTTAAATTTGCATATGAGATCGTATCTCAGGGGTGGGGCATCATTTCCTGCAGATCTTCAAGATGCCGAAGGAAAGGAGAGCACTACCAGGGAAGGAGGCTCCATTCTTATTCAAGCTGTAGAAGATCTAGTGCCTTCTTTCCCCAAGAATGGAATAGAGAAAGTGAAGGAGCTGTTGGGGCTTTAACCATTCCTTCAATTTTATAGGTCGGATGCTTGCTTGGAATATGCAGGCCCAAAATTCACAGGGGAAAAACTCAGAATGAGTAAAAACACCATGCTAATTTTAGAGATGGATGAACTTCAACAAGAGTTATATCAAGGAGCTCTGGCATCTTGGATCTGAAAGATACAAAAAGATTTCAGGATAAGAATGGTTGCAAAATAAAGTCAGGTGTCACATGCTACATGGTCTACACATGCTTGGATTTAGCAAATTGTTTTAAATGATAATGATTGTGAATTCTAGCATCTGTAAAGGCTATGGACAACCAATGTAGATAAAATATACAACAATCACTTATGAACAGCCATTTCTTTTAGCTATTTTACCACCCAATTTTTTTTCCCAACCTCATTGCTGTTTTATTATATTCAATTACTGTGCAATTATGATGTTAAAATCCTGCTTACCTCTTTTAACCACCATACTTCACTCTTCCATTGATGATCAATTTTTTATGTGCTCCAGTGGAAGCACCATCTCAATTAACGTACTAATTCTTTCCTTTCAAAGTTACGGTGCTAAATTGCAAGTTTGGTGAGTACCAAACAAAGATAATTGCGGTTTTTTTCTTTTGGAGAAATGGCAACAATGGAGTTTCTGCCTCACAGAACTGCTCAAGTCTCTCTACTTGATAGGAAAACGTACTTCTCACTTACATTCAAGTGCCCCCAGATGAAAAACAATCCAGGTCTGGGTTTTAACACTGGACTTGTTTTGGGTTTGCTTCCAACCTCTTCAACAAATACTGGCCATTTTTAGTCATATGATTCCAATCTGCTTACAGCCCTAGGTTTCTTCATGCAAATTGAAAATGTCAATGCTAAGTGTGCAATTGGAAAGTTGGGCATATCATTCCCTAGTGTGATTTTGTGCAGCACACATCAAAGGTAGGGCCCCCGATGTGATTTCAGACAAAAGATAACAAAAAAGAGCCCCCAAACCCTGGCAACAAGCAGCCAAAAGTTACAAGAGGCTTCAGAGTTTGGACAGAATCAAATATCATAGACTTGAACCTCTAGTACAGCTGGTAAGCATTTAAGATTACGGGTTCAATTCCTATGGGTGTCAGATGTGCAGTTGGCAAAGAATTTTTTTGTTAAATCCAATAGTAAATGCCAACTCCTGATTAATGGGATAAATAATTGCAATAATGATGATGATAGCGTAATAATCCCAACTCTCCTATTGCCATTTCCAGGCACAATCACCAAACTGGGTAAAGCATTTGATTGTAACTTTATACCTGTGACAGCACTACAAAATAGAATCAGGTTTTTGATTAGCATATATTTGAATGAATAATTTCACAAATGTCAACCATGTCCATTGTTCAGTCAGAACACATTCAAGTGCCTTGAGAGAGATGCATTATCACCCATCTATTAACATGGCATACATGGTCAGCACATCAGACAACAATATCTTTTTTTGATAATTCTCATAAGAGGCGAGCAAATGCATTTTCCTGTTATGTAAAAGATCAAAGAGTGAGTGGGATGGGAGGTAGAGATTGCACCAATTACGAGATCTGTCAGTCTGCCTACATCAAGCTCGTCCTCCACGCCCTCAAGCACAAGACCACCTCTGTCAACAGCGTCCTCGGCCATCTCAGCCATGACGACTCTGTTGTCCAGATCGATGATGCAGTTCCCCTCTCTCTCAAATCGGTCTGCTCCCCACTCTAGAAATCGCCCGCATCCAAGTCTCCGCTTTTCTCCCACTTTTAACCTCTATTCTCTTACTTTTTCTTTTTCCTTTTTCAATTTGGTCCTCTTTTGTGGGTTTTAATGAACTGAGTGTTTTCCAATTCATGTGTAGATTTACATATTGAGGTGCACTTCTCAAGCCAAGGTCAGAGTTGCGGGGTACTATCACGCCAATGATAGATACGATGACGTTGAGCTCGGCAAGTCACCAAGAAGATTGGTGACCATATTTTCCACTACTTTCCCCAGGCAGTGTTGCTCTTGGTGCATGCCCCATCTCTCTGCCCCCAATTCTTTGCTCTCTGACTTGAGTTACCAGATGATTTCTGAGTACTATTTTTTTCTACTGTTGTGCTCTGACAGTTTCTGGAAGTGCTGCTTATGTTTTCGTTCTTGTCTTGGTTTCCTTGGTTAGACAATAAGAAGCTCCAAGCAGCACTGAAGAATCAGGTTTGTTATTTATTGTTATTATTTTGCTGCAAATTGTAATATTTTTACAAGTTCTGACTTTCCAACAGTTGAAAAGAATAGTTCTTAAAATTTCCCCAGTCTTCATTTGATTGGTTTGCAAACATTAGAAAATTTCATGTGTATACCTCTGGTTTTGCAAACATTGAGATGTGATACTTTTCAAAAAAATAAAATAAAATTGAGATGTGATATCCAGTTTAGGATAATGATATAGGAAGAGGTATCAAAATGGGATATGATCAAATTTCTGAGCTTTAAGATTTGCATGCGAAGATCCCATTTACCAATGTAGGTCATTCTTAAAGTCAACATACTCATTTGGGTGCATGTATTTGGAACCATAAAAATGATGAATTTCTTTAGTTCGTTGAAGTCTCTCTTTGGATACAGCATGGAATGAAGTCAGTTGAATGGTCATCTCAAGAAAATATTCTCTGAATAGAACTGAAGGATTTTATTCTATTCCTATTATTCTTCAAACCAAATATACCCCAGGAATGATAGGAATGCATGAGTTGGAGATATTTGGCAATTGAGCATGCATGTTTGTCCAAACGTGCCACTAGTTGTACTAGATAACATTGTACATTTTTAACATTTAAAAAGCAAAGAGTCATATGTTATAGTCCTAGCATTCTAAGCTCTCGATGAAGTCGTGGAGTTTCAGTTGACTTCAAACAATATAACAGGAACACTAGAAAGTGATGAGTGGAAGTTCATGCGATTAGTTGATACATATTTACAAGCCTATTGTATTCTTTTTGGTATGTTGTTTTGTGTCTGATACAATACTTTAAGCATAGCAGTTATATTAGAGTATCTGGGCATTGTTGTCCATAACCACACCACACAATACAGTAATCATCAATTCTTATGTTCTAATCTATTTACTTTCAACTCTGAAAGAAAAAAGAATGAGAGTGATATTGAAGATTTTGATTTTAGTTGTGCTTTTAAGTGTGTCCAATAACTCCTAAGTAATGATATTTCTTTGTTCTTGGTCTTGGCTGTGCTTTTGGATTTCCATGACATCTCCATGCCCAATTATTTAAACTTTGTTGCATGCCATTCTTATTTGTTTCAACTTTCAATAGAAGTTTGATTAGAAGAACTGAGGAAGTGTTTGCTGTTGTCATTAATCAGTGTCCTTTATTTTTATTATTGTTGTTGTTGAATAATATGGGTATCCCCACTCCATGTGGAGGTGAGACTAATACCAAGGGTACATGAAGTGCACACGAGCCTCGTGTATTGGATTAATCCATAGGAGTCGAACCCGAGACCTCTTGTTTATTCCTAGAAGCTTAAGCCATCTGACTACCTGTTCAGGCTTATTCAATATCTTTTAAGTTTGGTCTCTTTCCATGTGAGGAAACTTGATGCAGCCATCCCAAGCCCAATTGAATCAAATGAAGACGGTAGGACCAATTTGCACTTTAATAAAGAGTTTTCAACCCAAATTGATGCAAGAGTTGATGGAGGGAAGAGAGGGCCTCATGAGCATTCTAACAAACCCATTTGCATCAAGTTTGAAGCCCATTTGGACATGTTATGGACCAAGGCCTGTTGTGAGCTGTTTTGGGCCTCAAAAAGCCAAGTTTTCAATCTCATTTGCTGCGAACAAGATGGACATCCGAATTACACATCAGCTGCCACATCATTTCCTACATGGATGCCACCTTGGACAAGGAATCTTGCAAACTTAGAAGGCTTTGGGACTTGGGACCACAAAGACCCCAATTTGGAAAGCCCAAATTAGCAAGCAATCCTTTCTTGGGCATGGATCAGCTTGTAGATCAGTTTTGGATCTTGAAATTCAGCTAGTTTTTGAATGAATGACTGAGATTTAATGCAAGAAATGGCATGGCATCAAGCTGGGCGTGTGGACCTGATTTTGGGTCAGATTTGGACTTTATGAAGTTAGAAAATTTTCAAATTGTGTGGCTGAAATTAAGCACCAAGTTCACCCAAGGATATACTGGATTTTATCTTGTATTTTTGGTTTTTTTTAAGTCCATTCAATGATGTAATAAGTTCACTTGGCAATCTGCCATTGGTGGAGTTCAGGATTAGAATAAGCACCCAAGCCCAATGGGATTTTGATGCAGGACAGGGGTAGGGTAACCCTAAATGCCTAATGTGGTTCCCTAAAGATTAAAAGGTGATGAAAATAATGCACCCTAAATCTAAATGGGCTGAAATTAAATTCCTATTAATATTTGCTATTAATGAAAGACCATCTTCTAGTTTACAAGTGCTCTCGGGAGCAACTAAGAAAGAGATGTTTAGCAGGTGCTCTCGGAATGGCAAATGAAAGAGAGGGAGGGCAGAATTGGAACTTTAGAAAAAGGTTTCCTACCGTGTACCTTTAGTAAAAATCCTGGTGAAAAGGTCAATTCCCTTATTTTTCATATAATATGTACCTCGTCCACACAGTTGATCACCAGAAGGTGAGGCGTCAGTGCAAGCAATGAAGTCCAAATGTTGAAGCCCTTTACCTTTACTGGATTCTGATGAATATATGCCATGCAAATTAAACAGCCATGGGCAGTGGGCTTTGGTTCTTGGTGAACTTATCTCAATGTGCATATCCACTGGTTATTCTGCTTGAGGCGTCAGTGCAAGCAATGAAGTCCAAATGTTGAAGCCCTTTACCTGTATTGGATTCTGATGAATATCTGCCATGCAAATTAAACAGCCAAGGACAGTGGGCTTTGGGTCTTGGTGAACTTATCTCTATGCGCATATCCACTGGTTATTCTGCTTGCACCATATTATGCATTTATAATTTACTTAAACAAGTAGTCCTTTATGAAACAGATATACACAAGGGATGCATCAAGAAGTTGGCGGCAAGCTGGTTCAGATGCAAGCAGCCTATTGATTTTAAAAGAGCCCTCAGCAAATTTGGTCTTGTCAGATTATGTTTCAACTGAAAAATGGCAACAAATAGTGGATTCTAATGACGACCTTGTCGATGGTAGCCAGTAAGCACTTTCTTACACCCTATTCTCACAATGATTTTTGTTCTCAAGTTTCATATATTGCTTTGTCTTGCTTCCTATCCTTGAGACCAGGCACCTGAATGGTTGTGGCTGTCTTTCATAAATCAATATGAGATGCTTTATAGTACAACAAATTACCCTCCATCAAGCAGCACTTCCACTTGATTGGTTGGATCTCCAGAAATTGTGTTTCTTCATTATATTTCTGCCCATTTTCAAGTGAGCTTGGTTTAAGCCTGGAAACATGAGAAGTTGAAAATGCTTCAAGTATCTAACTGAGTTGAGTGTGACTGAGCCAATTGGTGCAAAAATGAGCCTGATAATTTGGATTTATTTTATTTTTGGTAGTGTGTGTTTCATCATAGCCCATTGATGGTGGAACTATTTGATAGATGGTTTGGATGGCTAAAAGGTGGGTCCTACCTGTTTGAAGAAGATTCGACAGTATTACTGATATTTCAGAAATCTTGCAATACTTGCTGCCAGAAAATTGTGGAATGCACCCTAAAACTAACATAGGCTGAAATTAAATAATCAATTAATATTTAGAATTAATTAATATAAATTTATCACAAATAATCCAGTAAATATCCTACGAGTCTTATATGAACAATTACAAGAAAGATTAAATAAAAAAAAATGGAATGGCCTTGGGTGACATGAGCACACGTGAACATAAAAGAAATAGAAGAGGTATATGGTTTGGGACTCTCTAAGGTAATAAAATGGCAAGGGAAAAGAAAGGAAAGAAACGAAAAAGAAGGGGCTTGCACGAAAGGGAGGCGGAAACAAAGGAGAGGGAATATGGGCTGCGGCAAAGGGAAGGGGTTTATAGAGAGAGGCGACGACAAAGGGGGAGGAGATAGGGATTACGGCAGTAGTATATGGAAGAAAGAGGGTCACGGAAGCAAGGGGGATTCTCAATAAGGGGTGGCGAAAAGGATGGGCTTCAAACAGAGGAGGTGAAACTGTGAGAGGGGTCACAAAAGTTTTCGGCAGAGGTAGAAAAAAGGGGAAAAGGAGAAAGAGAGATGAAGGAGAAGAAGAAGACAGAGAAGTACCTGAATCAGAAGTATGGCTGGCCTCACACCAAGCCTCACGCTAAGGAATCACTCCAACAATCAATCGCACCACTCACAGGTATTTTGCGAAAACTTTGTCAAGCTTTTATTCATTCCACCATATTCTTCCAAAAACAGGATTACATAGGTATTTATAATAATCTCAAATTAAGAAAATAGCAACACCTAAATTAGAAACCTCTAAATATGCTCAAAATGAAAATAACTCACTGAAAATAGTAAATCCTAATTTTTAATTACAACCAAATAAAAAATAGAAAGAAATAATAAAAAGAGATCTGCTGGTTTGCATCAATCTCTCCATCTGAAAAAGAACTCGACCTCGAGTTCAAACAAATGAAAAGACAGCAATCTTCTCATGCACACGCCTTCCGAGTGTGGGGTCTTCAATATGTATTCATGCGCACGTGAGGTCTTCAAATGTCATCCAATGGAATCATCTTCAAACCACAATAAGAACGCTGGATTAACTCTCCTCCGCCATCGATGGTATACTAAGAAACCAAAGCGGATGTCATGAGTAACTCTGGGTGTCGGCAGTAGAAAAGTGTGATCAATATACTTCTCCGATGAAACAAGACTCTGAGATCTCTCCAGTAGATTCGGGGAAAGTCGCTGAAGCTCTCTCGCGGTCAACCAAGTGCCACCAGCCATGGACTTGGTATTCCGCGTTACAGGATATAGGTGGTGTCCGATAGCAGTGATGGAAACATCTTCCTCTACCAAGATAAATTCTATCTTTTCTCTCTCGGGTGGTAAGGAAGGTACAGACTGAGTAGGTTGTACAAGTGCAGCCCATGGGTCATCTACTGGATTAGGTAGGCTAATAAGAGACTCAAGGCAATGAGGTGAGGTTGGGTCCAATAGTGTAGTTGTTGGTGGGTCCGGAAGGCCAATAGGCTGGTCAGGAAGGACAATATGTGGGACAGGGTCATGCTGATGTGGGGTGGGGTCTAGAAGTGAAGGTGTTGGACCTAGACAAGGTATGAGGTCCTCCACATGATCATCCACATCAGATTCTTTGGATCCACAATGATTATCTATAGCAAACTTATATTCTTCATTGCTTATATTAATTTGATAGTTAATTTCAACATGCAATTTGTGACTGTGTTGTGTAGATGAAGGTACTCCAAACTTTGTTTTCAAATCAGCCACATTAGTCTTTAAGCCGGTCACACCTTTACGGATTTCAACTACTTGGGAAAGGAGTTGAATAGCCCAAAGTGGCATTGGTTCTCCTGACATAACTCTTAGATAATTATAAATGTTGTGTCCTAGATTCTACATGCCATGATGACAAAATTGATTTTTCTTTTTTTCTTTAAATGCAATTTTTGTTTAAAAAAAAAAAAAACGATGCAACCTAAGACCGTGGGTGTTTAAGAAAACAACCCAACCTTGCTAGACGTTATGATGACAAAAATAAATAAAATATTTTTTTTATTAATTAAGTAATCAATTATTTAATTAATTAATTAATTAATTTTTTTTTTATAAATGGGACGTAAGATCTGGAAAATTAAGAAACTCTCCTAATCTAGGCTTTGATACCAACTTTGATGCAGGACAAGGGATAGGGTAACCCTAAATGCCTAAATGTGGTCCCTTAAATGTTAAAATGGATGAAAATAATGCACCCTAAACTAAAATGGGCTGAAATTAAATACCAATTAATATAAATTTATCACATAATCATGTAAAATATCCCCTAAATCTGATGTAAATAATTACATGAAAGATTAAACAAATAAAGGGAAATGGATTCGAATGAAGTGGCACATGGGTTCAAATAAGTATATAGTTTAAAATGGACATGTGCATATAACTTAGGTTTCCAAGGAAGGAATAAATAGAGGATACGGAAGGAACTAGTGGAAAAGGAAGAGCTGCAAAGGCTTCAAACTTGATGGAAGGCTTGAGGCAGAAAGGAAAGAAGGGCTGGTGATCGAATCTGTGAGAGACGAAGGCTGCGGCTGCAAGGAAAAGAGGCAAAGGGGTCTCGGAAGTCACGGAAGCCAGAGAGGGGATATGGGGATGGTGGAAAGGTGGGTCAGGTTAGGGATAGGGGATGAAGGTGAAGAAGGAGAAAAGAGAAGAAGACAAGAGAGGTAGAAGGGGAAGAGAAGTACCTGAATCAGAAGTAGGGCCTCTCGCCAAGCCTCACGCCGTTGCCTCACGCTAAGGAATCACTCCCAAAGATTGTCGCACCACTCACAGGTATTTTGCGAAAACTTTCTCAAGCTTTTATTCATTCAACTATATTCTCCCAAAAACGGGATTACATAGGTATTTATAATAATCTCAAAGTAAGAAAATAGCAATACCTAAATTAGAAACTTCTAAATATACTCAAAACGAAAATAACTCACTGAAAATAGTAAATCCTAATTTCTAATTACAACCAAATAAAAAATAGAAAGAAATAATAAAAAGAGATCTGCTGGGATCTGCTGGTCCGCATCATCAACTCACTTCGGTTATTAGCAAGCTGGGTAACTTGATAAAAAAATTTCACGAGGGTTTCTTATACATGAAATTGCTCAAGATGAGATTTCTGACACACACAAACATACAATGTTCTTGCCCAATTAATGTTTAGGTGTAGACCATATTTGCATTTACTTTTCCTTCTTATCTTCAAATATATATAAATTTATAGATATTTTATTTTCATTGTATCAAGAAGCACCAAAATATATTGGTGATTGAGCTTCTAGCATATTTTATAAGCATACATTGGATACATGTTTAAGTAATATTATCTAACAATTAGAATTTTTTTTTTTGAAAGATAACTTCATTAATACCGAACATAATTACAAAAAAAAGAAAAGAAAATAAGGCCGAGAAAGCCCACCCAAAATAGGATTACAAAAAATTAGAAACCACTTCGGAATCTAAAAATAACCCCTGAAGAGCCAACTCATCGGCAGCCGAATTAGCTGAACGATGAACCCAAGCAATTTTGAATCCAAAGGAATCTATGATAAATCAAATTCTTTCAATTTTATCCAGGAACCTCCAGGGATAAATAGAACCCAAAGCCCAACTGACTATTACTTGAGAATCACCCTCAATCAAACACCCATGGATTCCTTTCTCCTTAATCTTCAAAATACCGTGCCATAAAGCCTCTAATTCAGCCTCAATTACTGACCTGTGAGGAATGGGACCAGCGTAAGAAGATACAGAAGACCCAGAGTCGGAACAAATAATCCCTCCATAACCAGCCAGACAAAGATCACACATGCAACTACCATCAAATCAGTTTGAGAAGCCCGTCAGAAGGACTCCAACAAATTTGATGAGAAACCCCCAACTTATGAATAAATGAATCGATCAAAGCTCAATCTCTGCATATATTTGAAATAGAAACATCCTGAAGCTGAGTTGGGCTGACCAACCACCAAGCTGTCCGAAACTTAATTAAATCCAGAAGAGAAATTACTGAGCAAACTTTCCCTTGAAACACTCTATTGTTGCGAGCCAACCAAATAGACCACACAATGCTCAATGAAGTTACACTCACAACCTGCGCCGAAAGGAGCTACTTGACACCAACACTTGTTCATTGAAAAGATCACCCCATGAAAGAGGGAGGCAGAAACTGATGTCTAATAACTGGAAGAAATGCATCCAAATCTGATAAGAAAAATTACAATGAAGAAGAAGATGATTTACCGACTCCGCATCCAATAAACACATAGGTCAAGCGTTCACAATAATCATCTTGCGCTTACGCAGATTGTCAATCTTCAAGACTTTCTTAAAATCAGCAAGCCATCCAAAAATCTTAACCTTATAAGGAGAAGGCCCCTCCCAAATTTTTGGATGAACTGAAGGAACTTCATTACCCCTCAACATATTCTTACAAAAAGACTTAACTGAGAAAATACCATGAGTATCGACCTCCCAAGGACACCTGTCTTTTCCAGAGCCCTTCACAAAGACATTCCCTAAAAGAAACATTAGAGACATCCAATCTTCAAACATCCAATCCTCTAACTCTCGCCGAAACCGAGGACCCCAGACTACCTTGTTTTGAGTAAACTCATAACACTCATTAACCGATGCAGCTCTATTTGAAACAAGGGAGAATAACACGGGAATGAATGAGCCAAAGGAACTTCGCCTAACCATTTGTCCGACCAGAAGAGAATATCATCTCCTGTATAAACACGATACCGAATGAAGCGGTCAAAAGGAGCAGACACTGAGCGAATTCCTTTCCAGAAACCAGAAACATTCCCACTAATATTAGAGACCCTCCAGCCGGAATCAAGTAAATTGTATCTCCTTTGCATAATAACCTTCCAGAGACCTTCCGAAGAGTCACCCAAACGCCAAAGCCATTTCCCTAACAAAGCTTCATTGAACTGGCGGAGAGGACGAATCCCAAGACCTCCATCTACCAAAGGTTTACAGACCTGAGACCGGCTTACCAGATGAAATTTACGCCTTCCCCCTCATCATTCCACAGAAACTGCCTCTGAATCCTTTCTAGAATGGGCATTTGAAGACACTCATACAATATACAGGGAGACTAGATAACACAACTTTGATAAGAGTGACCCTACCACCAATAGACAAACATTTTCCTTTCCAAGCCGCTAATCTCCTTTCCATCTTATCTATGATCACTTCCCAACAAACCTTTTTAGGTTTTCCTGTGCAGAAAGGAACCCCCAGATACTTGGCCGGTAATGAAGCAACTTGGCAACCCAGAACTGAAGCCAGCTCCACACACTGACTATGCTCAATATTTACGTCCATTAGCTCACTCTTGTCAAAATTGATTTTCAAACCCGAACAAATCTGGAATCACTGAAGGACTGCGTGGGCCGTTTTTAGAACGTCTACATCTGCTTTAAGGAAAAGAATAGTATCATCTGCGTATTGTAAATGAGAAATCTCAATATCCGTATTCGTAATGCGAAAGCCTTCGATCCAACCCTGGGAAAAGACCTTCTCAAACATGAGATGAAGAGCCTCTGCCATCATAACAAATAAATAAGGCGATAACGGATCTCCTTGACGGACACCTTTTTCAATTTTGAAGAAACCTTTAGGGCTACCATTAATCAACACCGATAAATGAGCCGAAGACAGACAAGACCTGATCCAGGCTACCCAACGGTCTCCAAATCCCATATGATTCATGACATGAGCCAAAAAGGACCAATCAACATTGTCGTAAGCTTTCTGGAAATCTAGTTTACACACTACCCTGATTCACCAGACACAGATTTAGAATCCAGGCATTCATGTGCAACTACCACTGAATCAACTATCTGACGACTTTCTAGAAAAGCACTTTGTACTGGGGAGATAATAGAAGTCAAAACTGTCTTCAAACGATTAGCAAAGAATCTTGGCTAAAATTTTGTAAGGATCACCAATTAAAGTAATAGGACGGAAATCATTCAAAGCAGAAGCACCAGACTTTTTGGGAATCAAAGTAATAAAACCAGCCTCCAAATCCTTAGAGATGATTCCTCTCTCAAAAAATTCAGACACAAAAGCCAAAATATCCTGCTTAACCAAGGCCCAAAAATATTTGAAGAATAAGATCGGAAAACCATCAGGCCCTGGTGCTTTATCCTCACCCAACTGCCAAACTGCATCTTTCACCTCATTCTCATCAAAAGGACACTCCAGCATAGAACGTTGATAGACAGAAATTTCTTTAAAAGAAATAGAAGTAGGAATAATGGAATTCCTTCGTGAAGATGCGAAGAGCCTCCTGTAATACCGAACAATCTCCTCACAAATCTCGGAATGATCAACCATTCTTTCCCCATCCACCAGCAGAGAGTGAATATGATTTTTCCTCTTTCTAACACTAGCCATTTGATGGAAGAATCTTGTATTCTTATCGCCCTCTTTTAGCCATTTAACCTGAGAACGTTGCTTTCACTTAATCTCCTCCTCTAAAGCTTTCCTTTTAAGACCTACTTTGAGCTCCTTTCTTCTGTTTAGCTGATCCGGTGAAAGCAAGTCCGTCTCTTCAATGTGATTAAGAAGTTGCAACTCCTCCATCCACGATTGCTCCTCAACTTTCTCTTCCGCTTGCCTAGACAAGGACCACAACCTCAATTTTCCTCTAAGCAACTTTAACTTTTGCATCAAACAAAAGCCTTTTCAACCAATAGGAGAAAAATCCCTCCACCAATTACCAACCAACTCAGAAAAACCCTCCACCTGCAGCCAGGACAATTCAAATCTAAAAGGAGTTGGACCCCAAGAATCCAAAGAAGAATCCAAGAAGATGGGAATATGGTCAGAAACAATATTGGTTGCAGCTCGTTGAGAAGAAAGATGAAAACAATCCACCCAGCTTGTATCGATAAAAAATCTATCAAGCTGAGCAAGGCTCGGATTACTTTGCATATTCGACCAAGTGAAGGAGGCACCACCCAACGGTAAATCTAAAAGGGCCAAATCATCAATCTACTGACTGAAGCGGTGCATTTGAGCAGAAATTCTATTACACCCTTTCCTCTCGGACATACGACGTATCACATTGAAGTCTCCTCCCACAAACCAAGGCAAAAGACCATTACCAATTTCTCACCCTGACTCAATCTCCTCTAGAAACTGATCTCGCAAAGCGTCTTGGTTCGGTCCGTACACGTTAGTGAAAATGAAAGACTTCCCAGAAGAAATCTCTTCCAAAACTACAAAAATAGAGAACTCTTTAACCTCAGCTGTAACCAACTTCAACTTAGCAGAGTCCCAAATAGTCCAAAGACCACCAGAAGCCCCGTCAGAGGCTTTAGCTAACCACCCCAAGCTCCCTCGACCCCAAACAGATCGAATAAACCTCTCCTCTATCTCAACACATTTCGTCTCTTATAGGAATAAAACGTCAGGATTTTGAAGAATGACCATTCGCTTCACCTGCACCATTTTCTCCATCGCCCCCAACCCCCTTACATTCCAGGACATTACCTTCATCTGGTCACAACCTGATCACCCACTGAACCTGCCACAACCAAAGAACGATCATAATTAATAGAGGATTGCAAATTTCTTAACTCTCTCTCCCTCTTTCGAGTTCGCTTCTGTCGTTGTTCCGCATCAAAATTTGCTTCAAATGCAAGGTCCGAGTTGGTGAAGAAATCCCTAGCAAAGCTCCAACTAATAGCAACTTCTCCCCATCAAAAGAATCTGTTCGCACCACCAGAACAAGTTTGTCCTCCAAATCCACATCTTCAGCCTAGTTTTGAGGTCCCGACGATCATTCGAGAGACCCTTGAGACGTGTCTTCACACTGAGGAGAGACATTATCCTCAACAGCCGGCCCTCTACCACTGTCGAAACTGTGAAACTGCGACCATTGTCCCTCGGCACAGATGTCTTGGGAACTTCTAGCCAAGATTGCTGTTGGGCCAAAGAGACAGGCCGTCTACTGCATGGGCTAAAGAATTAAACCCGACATCAGCCCTACTTTGAATGGGAGTAACTATGGCTGGACTTAAGTTAAGACCCGAATTTGGCAGCCGGTCCAGCAGAACCATAACCTGTTGGTGGGCCTGAGAATGAATCGAAGGCCTTGGATCTGACCGCGCCTTTCCCCGGTCCAAGATTACCTCTTTAAAAGACTTAAGAGGTAACCCTAAATAATCTCGGCTATGAAAAGCATTCCCGTGCGAAGGGGAAGGAGTCCCCAGCGCATTCGAAAAATCCGGAAGAGATTCCATCAAGGGCTGCGAAATTTTTGGAGAAATGGCCGACGGATTGAGAGGCGGAAGATTTGGGGCGAGATCAAAGGTGGGAACTCCGGGTTCCTTCTCCGTCTTCGACAACAGCTCGAGAGGCTCCTCCGTCAGGGATGGTTGCCCAGATGTTGCCGCCAAAGAAGATGAAGGGAGATCTGCCCCAAACTCCCCTTTCTCGTCCTCTACAAGCTGCAGAGGATAGTGCATCCCAGAATACCCAAGCTACGCTACCAGATCCGCCATAGGCACAAATGGCTTTGGCTCCACTTCTGTCCAAAGTTCAAAATGAAGATCCTCCACTTCCAGCCACAGATTTTTCGGAATTGCAGTACGAACATAGTGCCTAATCTTTATACGGGCAAATTCCACGATTTCCATGTCCAAGCAGTGACTGTCAATTTCTTCCACGATCCCCATCAACGCTCCCAATTTCCAAAATACCTCACTCCAAGCATGCAACGGGATGCCGTGTAAACGAACCCAGTCCACAGATAAACCAGGACCTGTCGACTCAGACCACCCGTCAAGTCTAGATAAAGGTCCATCAACAAAGTGGGATCCATCGTGGTGAAATCGTTGCCTATCCTCCTCAGAAGCAAGGACGATCTAGAACAATATGGGAGAGAGACGCCTCACCGTCACAGTCGATTTGAAGGCCCACCCCTTCGACAACTAGTCCTTGACATCTTGAGGCGAAGAATTAGAATTCCGAGCGAGTTCGATCCAGGTACGATTCAGAACTTGAATATTCTTCTCAGTTTTGAACACTTGAATCGAAAGGTTATCTAGATCAGACACAGTACGAAGGATTTTTTTTTATTTTCACCCTGATCAGTCAAGATCTTATTCCCATTCTTCTTAAAAACCATAAGCAATCTATTCGGAACGGTTCCTCCTGACCGACGCTTTTCAGGTCCAAAACGAGCCTTGTTCACCCGTAATTTCTTTCCTTGAAAGATCTTGCCGTTCATCAACTTTATAGCAGTATCCATTTCTTTCACCGTTTTGAATCGAACAAATGCAAAATTTTTACGTTTGCCAGATCTACGATCAAAAGGAACAAAACTCTCAAAGACCACCCCTGCGATACCAAACTCACGAACTAGATCTCCCGATCCCCAATCTGGGATGTTCCCGACGAACACCAATAACTATCACGCCACCACTCTACCATTTTGCCTTTCTCAATCCTGGATTCATGCTTATGTTGGCTTCCAAATGATTGTAGTTTCGACGATCAACGATGTGACGACGTAGGGATCCATATTCGAAGCTGGCCTCCTGGAGTCAAAATAACCTGAATCAAGTATTATAATCAACATATTCACTAGCTATTTTTGAAATAAAAAAACAGATTTACCTGAGAGACAGAGAAAAACTTCCTAAAGAAATTAGGTGAGGGCTTAGGTAAATGCAGCTACACTCGCCATTTCTGTATGAATTTTCAGTTCAATCTTTTCTTCATTCTTTTGCAGGGCCAGGTTGAACTTGGACCTTTCCAAGTAGATTTATTTGGTGTCTATGGTTTCAGTGGGTACTGGCTGCATTTTTTTATCATTTTCATTTGCACGGCTATACTTGTGCTGGAAGCTTGGGAGATTGATGCCCTCTCTATATTTTTGCCAGGAAAAACGTATTCATTAATTAGTTGTTTGGGTATGAGTAACTCTTCGTTTTATATCTGAAATGGGTCAGGTGCTAATGACTTGGAATAATGCTCCAAGCAGATGAGAATTTCCTGAAGTTGGAACTCTAGTTGTACCCTATTAGTCACTGATATAATGAAATTTCGGTTAATGAAAGATTCTGTTTTGTTAATACCATAGATTTCAATGGTTTAAGTGTTGCTTTGCTAGTATTCATAATAACCACCATGTTGAGTACATTTTGATTCAAGATGGGGTCACCCTTCTGCTTCTTTCAGGTGCTTCAATTGCTGGGAATCTATGGTTCATGAGCTGATATCTCCATTTATAGATGGATTGTCAATGTCTCTTGGATGTAATGTGGGGAATCTCATAAAATTAATAAATAAATCAAAAAATTAAAATTTCTTATATATACTAATTCAAAGTTAGGGACTTTGAGATCTCAAGAATTATAGAAATGTTGCGACATTGTAACTGCTGCTGATGTTTAGGCATTCAACCAGATGAATGTTATCAAATATTGATAATTTTCTCAGTCGTCGTGTTTTTATGACTTGTAATTTTTTTGATATTGGTGATATTTTGAAATTAATACTAGGGGGTGTAAATAAGCTGAATTAGGGCAGCTTGGGCATATAGTTTGAATGCTTGTCTGCGAAGATTGATCAGCCTGAGCTTGGCTTGAATATTTGTTTGGTCAGAGCTTGTGAATATTATTTGTGCTTTCATACCTGGTTTTGCTTGGAAATTAAATTGAGCTTGACTTAGACATTAAGTTTAGCTAAGTCCTGTTTTAGTTCTCTTGATGAAGCTTGTCAAACATGAACTTAGCTAAAACCAGAGTCGAGTGATATACATCATCTGTTCAATATTAGCATGCAATACAAATAGTGAATGCACCAACCACCCACTCATCAAGCCAGCTAAGATCATACTCAAATTTAGAGCAAGTTTACTGAACAAACTGAGCTTAAGGTGAACCCAAATATTCTCTCTGAAATTGTTTCATGTTCGTAGATTCAGTCTCTGATTTTATATCAGATTGTCTGATGCTTGCTTTTTCTTTTTCTTTTGTTTTTAAAGATGCTTGCCTGTTTGCTGGGGACAAATCTTTGTTTAGTCTTCAACATGCATGAGTGCACATGAAAGGCAATCACTGAGCACGCTCATGCATATAATAAAGTTTTGGGTGGTGGCACTAGAGTTGTGAGCTTTAGCTTCAACCTCAGACACTAAAAGTACAGACCTGGAGAATGCAGAAACAATGAAGATTTGAGAGAAGTGCAGTTGAGTGCGTTGAACATGGCCCTGTGTCTCGTCAAGAGTTCTTGATCTGTTTGGGCTGAGAGAAAGGATTTCTATTTGTCTGTGAGTTCTATTCGCGATCTCTTTAAATTTCTCTTTTCCAAAGTCAAAGATTGGCTTGATATTGTCGTACATCATCATCTGAACTGGAGTACTTCAAATTACTCTCAGCATTTTCTGAACTTCATTCTCCTACTTTCTAGTCTCACCGCATGGACGGAAGAATGCCTCAGGTAGAATGATCTGCTTGGAAATTTCTCAGATCCAAATGCACCTCAGCTAAGCAAAGTTGATAAAAAATTATCTCCACCCATTGCCCATCAATTTGAATTTCATATAGTTGCTCTTAAAAATTTAGTTGATTTATCTTTTCCACTCATCCTTCTCATACACCATTTACATGCTACAATACTTGTTATGTAGTTTCTGCTGTTTTCAAATTTCAATTCTGTGGTGAATATCATTCCAAATACGAACACATCATATTGAAGCAATTCTAAGACATGAATCGGCATGGTCCAATAATTTGTCTAGAGAGGAAAAAAAAGCATCTCCTCATCTTAGAAGTCTACAAGTTGAAGATGGCGACTGCTTTTTGGAGATTCAAAATTGTACTAAAGTTCTATCAATTTAGGGTTGAGAGTTGTGAGAGAATTTTATTGTGAAGGGTTGGGCACTTACACATTGTGGAGGTCATTTTGTTGTGAGCTAAGGTCTCTTTTCTCTTCTATAATCTTTCCTCAAGTTGACTGCAATCTAGCATTTGTACTGATATATTTTTTTTTTAATGATTGGTTAGATTTTATTCAAAAGAGGAAAGCCCTAAGAACATAGGGACGATAAGCACACAACCCGGGCTAGGCAAGAGAACCCGCAACAAAGGATTGTCTTCCTTTAGTTTTGCATTGGATAAACATAGGACTAGCTAGTTTTTCCTTCATTTGAGTAGGATTTTTTATGAAAATTAGCTTTTGTAAAAAAATGAGATAGTTTTTTCAAAAAGCAAAGTGATTTTCAAACACATTTTATATTTTCTTATGTTTGTTAAAAGATGGGATTTTCAATGAAAATGTGCATTGATGCATATGCTCAGCATATGAAAAGGCTTTTTCTCCTTGTATGAACCTCTAATTATTTGCATGATGAACATAAATAGGACTCATATTTGAACTTTTGTTCAAATCATCACCCCCACCTACTATGGGGCTCTAGGCCCCTTTTTTTCTTATGTGGAAACCAAGCCAATGGTCATGAACATTGATTATTAATACATTGATGGTTCAAAATTATTATATTAAATTTCAAAATTATTCATACACATGTTAATTGATTAACTAATTTACAACTCTACATTATATTAGTATCACAGGGATGGCAACTTTGATGTGAAGGCCTAAGATGCCTCACCCATAATTTGATAGTGTTTGAGGCGGGTCATGTTTGGATCTAACCTACCTGTTTTATTGTTAGAGATAACAATTTAGTTTGAGAGTCTATAAGTTCAAAAACCCTCATAATCTACATCTCTATTGGTGGGATAGTGAGAGCAATTCACATTTGATGTACTCTATTCTTTCATTTACTTTATTTTATTAATTTTTAGTGGAAAAAAATTGCATTAGAAGCTTCGTGCTGTATCAATTTTTTTTTTTTTCTTTTTAAACTTTTTATTGATCCAAATTCTACTTCCTCCGTCTCATTTTAATTGTCTCATTTGAAATATTTGTATTTTTTAAAGAACTCCTTATATAAGACTGGCACTTCATATGATCTCATCTATTTTCAATATAATTTATGTTACTCCAATATGACTCAGACAAATGTTTTGGAACAATTCCAAAATCCATATAGGACAACTAAATTGGGATAGAGGAGTATTATAAAGGAAACTCTCTACTTGAGAATTCCACATAAGAAAATTTTGAAAATGTAGATACATTTATACAAGTGCTATGTTAAAAAGAGTTGATGAAAAATTGATAGTGTACAACTCAGGCACTCAAGTTATGTCAGACTAAGGGCTTCAATTGATAAAAATAAAAATTATAGAGATAGATTGATTATCATGAGGTTTATCATATGGTAAAAACTAAGATCCATAAAATCATATTAGCCTTTAATTTTTTAAAGTTAGAATGAATAATTAGATAAATATTTTGACATATTATAATTAATCCAATGGTGAGGATGGATTAAGTAAAAGTTATAAAAGGTTGGATCTAAAATTTAAAAAGAAAAAAATATTTTATAGGCTAGATTTAACATTGAGTAAGACCCCCCTCATATCTTACCTTACTTCGTGAATTAGATAAATATTTTGACATATTATAATTAATCCAATGGTGAGGATGGATTAAGTAAAAGTTATAAAAGGTTGGATCTAAAATTTAAAAAGAAAAAAATATTTTATAGGCTAGATTTAACATTGAGTTAGACCCCCCTCATATCTTACCTTACTTCGTGAATTAGATTCTTTTCAAATTTAAATCCATTTTGAGTTGATCTCACATTTAATTGAAAATCATTTAAAGCTATCCCTGTCTTCCCAATTGATTTTGGGACCCTTTAAAATCATAACTTTTGACATTCAATTGACATGATTTTTTATGAGTAATATCATCTAAAAAATACCTTTCAAATGGACTCCATTCCACCACTTTGACCCCACCCATGTCGGCACATGGCTACTTGGGCATTGTCATGGATGCACAACATCAGTGAACTTATATAAAAATGGTGTGTATAAAAAGATCTTAACTTATATATGGTGTCTATAAAAATCCATCTTAATTGAATGAAAAGAAGTTATTTTAAAGGCTCTCAAAAGTTCGCATTTATTTAACGATGTAAATTCATTTAACCAGATCAATAGACTTTAAAAGTCAAATTTGTACAAAATTAGATAGGGCTGCAATTCACGGGTAGGTTGGTCTGCAGATAATGCCGGCAAAGGTGGAATTTGATGAATCTTCCAAGGTCTTCAACTTTTATTGAAGGAAAGCTTCAAACTTGGATCAATTGAGATGAGAAACCAAAATTAAATTTTTTTTAGAAATTTTCAGAAATCCTCTAGTATCCTTCAACTCCAATCGTGAATTGAGAATTTATTCAAAATCGAGAAAACTGAGTTTCAATTGGCAAATAAATCAAAACCCAATTTCACTCTAGAAAAAATGATTAAGGCTCAAAATTTCATGAGAACCCCACCACAATGTGAAATTCACAATGAAATTATAAATTCAATTGAACCTAGAATTAATTTGCAAGAAATAAAGTTTAATTTAATGCAAAAATTAATTGAAAAAAAATCAAAACTTAAATCTAAGCAAAATTATTCGAAGATGCCCCCATCCAACTCTCACATTCTCTGGCAAAGTTCACCATTTCTCTTCACCTACCCAACAACTCCTACCATTCCAAAGCTCCAACAAATAGGAATGAGACATTCAAAATGGAGCCCACAATATAAGTGAAGGACCAAAGTCCACGTGGCAATTTTGCCATCCATCCTTGTAGCCCACTTATTTTGTTTCTCATTTAATTAGCCCACATTCCGCAACACATCATAGACCTCACAGTTGATGAGTCGAAAATGGTCCACTTTAACATAACTAGGGTTGAAAAACAGGCTCCTTTATATGGTCTCAAGAACCAGCCAATGGAGACTAAGAGGAAAAAACGTTCTTCTCAATGTAGTTTGAAAACTCAAAATAATTTCGACTTTGAGTTAAATTCGAATTGACTCAATTTGATAAAATTTTAAGTTGAACAAGTTAATGAGTTTTAACGAGTTATTTTGAATCAAGGAAAAACTCACCCAAATTACTCAATATAATTTTGAGTTTGAGTCTGAATTTCATGTTTTTGAACTATGATACAGACCATTAAACTAGAGCTGTTTTTGTGAATCATAGTCACTATCGAATTAATTTAAATACAAAAGAATAGTATGTAGTTTCACATATCGAATTAATTTAAATACACGCGAATTGTTATGGTGATTAATCTCACTTTCAGTATTAGGGGAGATTTCTCACATATTATAAAAAAAAAATCACTATCACTAGTGGCTCAAATACTGTTTACATATCCAGTATCAACTCAATCATTATTAAAATTATCACCTTGCCTCAATAGTTTTAACCATTCTATGTTTATGAGCAGGGATTTAAATATCAGCCAATATGTATCGTATCGGCCGATGTATATTGGTTTTTAATATCTTTACGTATCGGCTGATATTTTAGATATCGACCGATATCTGATATATATCGCCGATATTGATCATTTTAATTTAAAAAAAAATTAAAAAAAATAAGAGAGAGAAATGTAACGGACGATGGCCGTTACTGTTTTTTAAATCCTTGTTTATGAGAATGAAGGTCCATCATGTATATTGGACCATGTATATTTGAGGATCAAAAGGCAGCGTTCATATAGTTTTGTTAAGTGTAATCATCTGGCTTATACCTTAATCAACATGGAATTAGTGTTTTAAAATTTGATTTTCCAAAATTCAATGCAAATGCAATAAACTACCCAATGATTTATCTAAGTACAAAATAGTTGGATAGTTTAAACTGATCAAACTCAACGAAAACTGACGAAAATGTGAAAAAAAAAACCACTAAAGGCATTCTAAAATCAAGTTTATAGTTATGTTTTATGTTGGGTTTTCCGTACGTAAATTAAAAAAAAAAAAATCAAGTTTATAATTATGTTTATTGTTTATATAATTCTTCATTTTTTACATCATTTGATGTGATCATCTTGAAACGTTAGTTTCGACAGGCTCCAACTATCTGTCAATAGTCAATACCTATTGATATATTATCAACATGATGGTTGCGTTTGAATGAGAGGGAAAGTTCTGTAGGGCCTTTCATGTGGCAGAGGTTTCTCGTGGTGAGGAATTGCCCTATGTTTGTTTGGTAATTACAAAGAAAAATATATGAGGAAAATAGAATATTTTTTGGAAAAAGAAAAATTATTTCGTAAATATGAGTAGGAAAATTTTAATTTTTTGTTAATTTCATGATAATTATCTTATGAGTTTATGCAATAAAAATAAATAAATTTTACATTTTGACATAAATATTATTATTGAATAACATCCACCAAATAAAAATAGCTATTCAAGAAAATAGTTTCATTTAGCCACTATTCCCAACAATTATTCAAAACAATTAATACATAAATACAATATTTGTCATACTCATTTCCCATATTAAATAAAACAAAATATTTGAATCCATAAATAGAAAGAAAACTCAGCTCTTTATCAAATTTCAAGATTTTTTTTATATAATTTAGAGAAATGCATAATTTACTTTAAAATCACAAAATTTTTAATTTTAAAAAAGAATTTTAAATTAATAGTTTATTTTATGATATTTATACCTATATTTATTTTTATACAAGAAGATCAATTTTTTTTTAAATGTATTGAGTTTTATATATGTAGATCAAAATATTTTCTATCATTAATTCAGTGTCAAAAACTCAAAACTCAATCCGACATGAAATCATGCGTTGATTAAAGGAGTGAAAGCCGAAGGAAACATGAATTCCTCTCCTACTTGAGGGGAAACAAAAATGGAGGTGAAGAGAGAAAATAAGGAGAAAGGGACTCATTTTCTCTCACAAGCAACTATCAAAAGGGAAAAGATCCTCACCCAAATGCAACCAATATGTATCATTAATATATAATTTCAGTTGACTACCTCCCATAGATTAGCTCGGACCTCTTGCTTCAAGAAGTGGAAGATGTCATGTTCAAGACCCACACGGCACACGTAATTGAAGCCGTCTCATTCCTTAACCCTTTCTCTTTCAAAAAACGTTGTATAAATTGAATGCAGCAGTTATTGCAAGTCTCATGTCTCACCTACTGTGGTCGCTATTGCCACAGCCAGCAGCCATGTTCAACTTTGGACCATATAAATAAATAGATTTGGTAAAATTTTATCTGTCTCGTTGCTTAGAACGGAATCTTAGCATTTTAAATGAATATAAATTTAAAATTTTAGAACTCAAATCCAAATAAACTCAACAAACTACCTCATTTCATAAACAAGTAACAGATAGGGAGGATTATTGAACAAATCTGAATAAGACCCAACTCGAAATAAACTAGTTGTCAGATTTTTCTTAAACTATTCTTATTCCTCTCATCTTGACTTCTCCACCAACTATTTATCTTATTAGGTTTATTTGCAGAATAGACACAGTCAAACGGAAATAACACAACATACAAGAGAGAAATATTTACGTGATTCGATCAAACTCGGCCTATGTTTACAGAGTGACATCTTCACTATGAGAAAAAAGAGAATTTCCGTACAATATACATGAATGACTCTATGAGTTAAAACTCCAAAACCCAAATTCTCTAATCCTATGTACACTCATCTCTTCTCACCACTCTCAAATCTAGAAGAATAGACTCACGCTCTCCGACATACTTCCTGCGCTCTCGATAGATATCTTCACATGGTGTGAACCCACACAGAACTTTTCCACCGCCTGTGTTGAGCCACCATCAGCATGCTTAATCCAATCAGGCATCATGTCAATGGAATATGCTAAGTAGAACCCTTTTCTTTAGTAGAATTTCCAGCCCATGAAAATTCGGTGAAGAGACCTCTGCAAAACTTTCTTTTACTGCTGTAAAAGATGAAGCCTGACTTCTATCTTTGTGCATCCGCAGATTTGAAAATCCCATTTGTCCTATTTATTTAAGAATTAAAATTTCCCTACCTCCTCACAGGCATCATAATTATTTACCCACACACATCTTTCTAAACAAGCTACACCCAAATTCTCATATGGCTCATGCCCCATCCATTATCCTTGGTCAGGTGCTGTTTGACTATCCTTTTATAATATTACTTTTAATTATATATTTTTATTTTATTTTAGTGAAGTACTTATAAACTGCCATCAGCACCATACTATCAACAGATTTACCATTCATTTAAATTAAAAAATATTAAAAATTTTAAATGAAGAGTGCATCTAACTGACAGTATTATATTGTTGATCAGAGGTTAAAAAGGGTATCGGCTGATACGATATATTGGCCGATATTCGGTTCTCGGCCGATATAATGTCTCTCTCTTCTTTTTTTTAATTAAAATGACCAATATCGGCTGATATCGGTGATATATATCGCCGATATATACATGATATCGGCTGATACGTAAAGGTATTAAAAACCTATACATATCGACCGATACGATATGTATCGGCCTATATTATTACCCATGGTGTTGACAGTACATGAAAATTGCTCTTTATTTTATATACTTAGAAAATGTCAGCCATCTAAACATGAGCAAAATCGGTTAGGAGATATAAGATAAAGTGAAATTCTCATGTTATCCTACCGGTGTACCGCTGATCAAGTATCGATGTGCCAATAACACAACGCTCAGCACTTAAATATTTTGCATATCGGTACTTGATAAACGGTACACCGGTAAAGATAAAATGGAAATTTCACTTTATCCCGTATCTCCTAACAAATTTTTCCTTTGCTAGAATGGGCGTCCTTTAGAAAATGACCTCCTTTGACAAAGAAAAACAATAATAATTTTAAAAAAATATGATTCTAATACCCTTGAATCATGACCAACTTTTTGTATTTGGTGTATTTGGAAAGCTATATGCATTTGAATAGTGTACATAATAATGAAAAACCATCAGGACACAGTTAGCGAGATATTCAGTAAACATAAATTTCTAAGGTTTACTTTTTGTTAGATCTGATGTAAAGACGACTATGCTATTGTATGAAATTTCACTTTCGTCTAATGATCCTATCACTTGATTTTAAACTTTTAAAAATCAATGAGTGATACTCATTAAAATTTAAATACCAAGATTATATAGCTTGGATCATTAATTGATACTCCCTCTGTTCCAATTTAGTTGTTTTATATGGATTTTGAAATTTTCTCATTTATATTAGAGTAACATAAAATGTATTGAGAATAAATGAGATTACATGAAGTGCTAGTCTTATATAGAGAGTTTCTTAAAAAATACAAATGTTTCAAATGAGACAAATAAAATAGGACCGATGGAGTATTTGATAGTGAAACTTTATATAGTTCATATCCATATAATCACCTATTAAATAAATTTAAATTTGTGAGACTTATGATTAATTTAATGACATTTTTCATGAGTCTACATTGCTAGTATGTCTCGTTACCCTAAGTCAAGACTAATGACGAGAGTAACAGAGAATACAAGCAGTTCAACCATAAATCATACACCTCATGGTAAGACCGGATTTTATTCAACTATACTATGTTTGAAACTTGGAAGAGAAGCCATCTACATGATTATATTGATAGATAGACCACTTTAAAGTGTAGATATAAATGCTACAAAATCTATGTTCATCAGACATCCATACCTCATTTTCTTTTCAAGAATGGCTGATCCCTTCAACCATGTCACACCAAACCAATTAATTTTATTGTAAAATATTGACATGCCTCATACAATATTACTATGCACAGGACTCGGTAAATAGAGTGGTGATAGGTCTGTTAGAATGATATTTCATTCAAAATATTGTCTTATGATTGAATTGACGCACTATATTTTTAAAGTCTCAAAATTTCATTATTTTTTTAAATTATTTTTTAATCTCTAAATTCTTTGGCCTTTAAAAATATCGTTTGATTAATCTGATTATGACAATTTTTAGTTGACACTATATTGAAGAAATCACCATTCTAATAGACTCATCACCACACCATTTAATATGACCTATTCTTAAATATATATATAATAATACTATGCGACCAAGTGTACAAGTGAAGATCTCGTAATTTTATTAGTATTTAGCAGGAAAACAAATATCGGCCAATATTCATTTTTATCATTTTTTTTTAAAAAAAAACCTAATATCGGCCGTGGACTCATTCACTCATATCAGGCAAAGGTCAACCCAGATATCGGCTTCAATTTTAATTTTTTTCAAAAAAGGGCTTTCTTCTACTCTTTTTTTAACTAAGAAAAAATAAAAAATGATCGATATTTAAAAATATATATATATATATATATATAGAGAGAGAGAGAAAATGTGGCCGATATCCCGATAGGGCGGATGTCTCATCTGTGCCGAGATTTTTTTCCCTAGTATTTAGCAACGAGTTCCAACTTGCGTTCAAATTTCAAAATAACGTCATCTCCTACAACTCATGGATTCACACGAATACTAACATGCATTAAAAGAAAGATTAGCACGTGTTGCACACGAATTCACACGAGCACCACGTCTCTTTTCAGTTCACTTGAAAATGGGTTTGAACTGCATTGATGGAGCAAACGCACGACAGATCTTATATGTGGGAATCACTCTCCAACTAGCATACTATTTATTATCGTTTAAAAATTAAAAAAAAAAATTATATCATTAAATTTGATTTTTACCTTCTTAGAGAAAGTAACTTCGCAAAGAATGAAATTAAAAGAGAAGGATTTTAAAAATAGTCATTGAAATATAAAATTAAATATGACATGTAAAAAGCTAACGTGGGTACAATTTTATCTTTATCAAATCATTCTATTCAAAATGAATTATATAAAATCAATATTACTCAGATGAACTTCCTCATATTTCATCAAATCAAATACCTTTCTAATTGTTTTTAAGGACTGTTCTTATTTTATTGTCCACAAAATTTCTCCTTTTGAACTACTGTACTCCTATTTTTTAATGATCGAAGGTGCCTACATGTCTCGCTCGACTAGTCGTTCGGGACATGTGCACGCCTCCCTATACACACATGTCAGGTTCAAGAAGTGAGACCTTATTCTATGAAGAGTGACCTTTCATTGAAGTTATTAGGATTTTGAATTCAAGACCTCAATTTTGAAGTCGTATGCATCATCCACTAAGTCAACCCCTTAGAGTTAATTACTGCACTCCTATTAAACAAAAGCTGATGTAGGAGCCCCAACAACCTGGGATGCACCCCTTTTTAGTGTTTTTTATGGCCTAAAAAGAGTTCATAGGATAATATTTCTTATAATTTTAAAAGATTAGGCAGATTAAGATGATGAACATGAGGTTAATAAACCCTTATTCAAATTTGTAACATTGACCAAATTCATTCATAGACTTTTTCATGTGAAATGGAAGGATATTAGAGGCATTGCATTTGGGAGATAAAGACCAAGAATTGACCCTTTGAGATGGTGACCAAAAGAGTGTTAGACCCAAACATTTGCAATACTAGTTAGAAAAGAATAGGGTTGAATTTCAAATTAACTGAGGTGACAAAATCTTTCAAAACTTTTTAAAATTTAAGTAAAGAAATTTAGTTAGTCCGAAGATTATCAGTGCCTATTTTGGTCACATTTTTCTTAGTCCTAGATTCTTATATCAATCAAATTCAATATTTTGGTTCAAGGGTCAATTGAGAATTTTAGTTAATGTTTTAAATTATTAGTCAAAATTTAATTTGCATAGACATGAATATCAGAAATATAACTTGAGAATAGGAGTTTGACATGACGATATTTTGTTTTGGTATTTGAAAAAAAAAAAAATATTCTCGGGGATATTAACTAATTTTTTTCCTTATGTAATGTGAATACTATTATTGTCATTGTAGTTTCTTCTTTTTTCTTTTCTTTTTCCTAAAATCACTAGATCATTGTTGTTAGTCGAGTTAGGTCTATGTCTAAAATAGTTTTAGAGGGGGGTGAATAATACTATAGTGAAATTTTAGCTTTTCTTAAAATGTTCATCACTTCAGTGTTGGTCTTTACAAATTAATCCAATTCAAAGCCCAATTAGATTAGCATGGAAGTTAAATTACTTAATCAAAGTGGCATGCAACAAATCCACATAAACTAGATTACAATATGATAAGAGATAAAGCAAGTGAACAAAGTAGAGTGAGGAGAACGATGGCACGAGTGCGAGAAAGTTTTTTTGCAGGGAACCCGGGAGTGACAGGCGGTAGGTTTGACGGACGAGGGACTCTGGTGGAAGCTGGAAAGGAGGGGTGGCAGTTTCAGAAGGGCAGGAGGAGGAGAAGCAGCGGGGACGACCCTTCAATCTCCCTATTCGTGGCCAACCTATCGGAATGGCCGGAGCATTCTTTGCGAGGATGGCTACTTGAACTCTTCCAGCAGTGGGGAGTTGTCACGGACGTTTATATTCCTCGGAAGAAAAATGCGGTGGGGAGATTTTTTGCTTTTGTTCTTATGGCTAGTGGGAGCCATGCAGAAAAGGCAACGAGGGCTCTCAATGAGCGTGTTCTCTCTGGGGAGAAGCTTTCGGTGAGCCCGACCAGGTTTAATAGAAATGATACGAAATTTCTCTCCAAGCCGTATACGAGTTCCTAGGCTTTCCAGGGTAACATGCTTCAGAAGGATTTGGTTTCTCTTCTCAAAGGAGCTGGTGGGGGTGGTAAGTTTCAGATGGCAGGGGTAGTGGTCCCTGATAAGGAGGGAGGCGCAGATAGGAAGTTTCGGAAACCAGCCCGGAATCTTAGATCTTGGGTTGAGGTCGTCCAAAAGTCTGATAAGAAGATGGTGGCTCTAGACTCTGCTGGGACCAACCAATCTAGTCCGAATGATTTGTCTGTCGATCTCATGCTGAGCTCGGAAGATGAAGTGGAACTCAAGGAGTGGTTGACCAACGCGGTGGTGGTGGCTCCATTTCAGGAGTTGTTGAGACTTCAAGTGGCTAACATCCTTGAGCTGGAAGGCATCTCGGTGTTACACTGCTGCCAGATTGGAGTGAAAAGGTTTCCGGCATCCCTGGTGAACGTCATGGAAGTCCAGAAATCCTTGAAGATTGTTTCAGCTCAGTTCAGAATCCTCGGACAATGGCATCCAGATATCTTTTGCCATTCGAGGTTTGTTTGGGTCAGATGTTTTGGCTTTCCTTTGGAAGGCTGGATAGAGAAGGTGATCAAGGCTTTTGGGCAGAAGATTGGTAAGCTGGTTGAAATTCATTCTCGGAACTTAAACAAGGAAGATTGCTCTTTGCTGCACCTGTTATTGGAGGTGGGGATCCATGATCGGTTGCCTCAGTTGGTTCTGTTGAGCATCAATGGTAAGCCATTCCCGGTCATGCTGATGGAGGTGGTCTCACCGATGGATTGGCTGGTTGCTTCATCGGAAATGGAGTGTTCATCACCGGCAGATGAGGCTTCCGGCCTGAACAAGGCTTCCTTGCTGTCAAATCCATTTCCTTGTCATGAGCCGAAGGAGGGGCTCGGTGAAACGACAGTTGTGCCAGTCGAGGAGGGTCAGGCCTCAGTCTTGGAGACGCCTTTGCATGCTCTGAACATGGAGGTTGCGTATGAGACTCTCCCTGTTTTGGACACTCAAAACGGGTGTGAGTCTACTCTTCAATTAATGAAGACAGATAAACGAGCGGTTAAAGCAGCATCTATGGGACAAGCTTTAGTGATAGGGTTTGGACCCGATAAGCTAATAACCTATTTGCCTCAATCTTTGGGTTCGGGTTTTCCTTTATTTCGTTCGAGCAAGTTTATACATGGCAGGGGCACGTGGGGAGCTCATTGTTTTCCCAACTTCCTCCCTATTCCACAAGAAAGTTGCGTAGGATCTGCTTATGGAAGGTCGGGTTGTGCAGTTACGAGAGATGATGGAAGGCTGGGTAGTCCGAGTTATCTGGCAGCCTTCTCAGAGGGGCGGAAGTGTTTTCTGTCTGCTATCTCTGCTCTTCCATCTGACCAGGCACAATCAGCAAGGGGAACGATGAGTGTGGAAGAACAGGCTCGACTTCGACTATGGCACGAAGGTGATGCCTCCGGATCTTCAGTCCCTACTTTCAGATGAGACACCTCGGCTCCGGGACCTTCAGTTCAGGCGGGGCGAGCAACTGAGCAGAGTATGGAGCCTCATGCGTCTTGGTCAGGTTTTTTCTCTGTTCCAAATTCCTCATTTTTTCACAATAGCAAAATAGATGGGATTCAAAGTTTGAGAAATAATAGAACTTTCTTGAAGGAGGGGGGATTGGATTTAGATTGTTTGTTGAAAAAATGATATTTTGAACAGGTTGGAAAGGAAATTTTAAAGATCGGCCAGGACCTGGGGATAAATTTCTTCAATGAAACCCTGGCTTTAGAAAAAGGTTGGAAGCTTCAGATAGATCGGTTCCCATCCCTTTGAAAAATCCAATACGGAGACGGCAAACACTTTCTTGCCAGGGTTCTCACCCCATGTTCTTAGTGTTCTGCAGAAAAAAGGTTATGCAAGTAAGCAGGGTTTCCAGGAGTGCCAGAGTTTCCTTATGAAGATTCTAACTTGGAGTGTTAGGGGTCTTGGTCTCCAAGAAAAAAGAGGGGTGATTTGTAGGTTCATCTGAAAAAACAAGATTGAAATTCTTCTTCTTCAAGAAACCAAAAAAGAGGAAATTCCAGTGCAGCTGATTAGAGAGATTTGGGGAGCCAGAGAAAGTGGCTCTTTCTTCAAACCTGCAATAGGCTGATCGGGTGGTCTACTTTGTTTATGGAACCCTGCAGTTCTAAATGTTATAGCTAGAAGGATGGACTCTAGATCAATATCAATCAAGCGAGAGTTGGTTGAGGGAGGAGAGGATATTTGCATAACAAATGTGTATGGGCCAAATACTGATGGTGAAAGAGCTAATTTCTAGAGTGAGTTAGAAGACATTAAGGTGTGGGCTTCTTCAAGGTGGTGTGTAGGTGGTGATTTTAACGCCATTCGTTTTCCATCAGAGAAGAAGGGCGACAGAGAGTTTACTAAAACTATGAAACATTTCTTTACATGCATTGAAAATTGTGAACTCATTAATTTGCCGCTTAATGGCAGGAGGTTTATGTGGTCTAATGGGCAGGCCAGAGCAGCCATGAGCAGACTTGATAGATTCCTTGTGTCGGCAGATTAGGATGCACTTTATCCGGGGGCGAGTCAGGTGAAGCTTTCTTGCCCAATTTCGGACCATTGGCCAATTATTTTTGACTTGGAGGAGGTAGATCTATCACGCCCTGCCTTCCAACACCTGGACGGGCGTGATCTGACTGTACAAAAATAAATCACCTGCTGCCCTAAACGGGTCTTACACAAAAAATCTGTGGCTAAATTCAAAATAAACATAATTACATTCACAAGCCACCAAGATTCCTTAAGTCCACAACCTGCTAGAAGACTTAACATCTCATTTGAGCTTCCAAATAACTTAAAGGGATAAATATCACTCACATAAAGATTTCTAAACTCATATTCCCATAACAATCAAATTAAAACGTTCTCAAAATTAATCCATACTTGAATTTATTATCCAAGTTTAAAAATAAACGAATAACAACTTTCTCAAAGTCTCAAATCAAATAAACGACCAACTTATAATCTAAATAATAAATTCTGCACTAACTAAGCGTTTCTACGAATTCTTCATCAACTCTTCGCCTTCTAAGCTCAGTTGTGATTATCGTTCAGACCCAAGTCCAAGGGATTGCCTACAATGTAAAGGATAAACTCCATGCCCAGTGAAGAAAACAATAACACAAACATAGCATATGATATCCCTACTTCCTCAATGATATTTCAAATAAACAAATATAACAATTTATTTCATGCTCATGCCTTTGGAAAAATGTAATGCTCAATGCCAAATGCAATATTCCAACCCATTATTACATCTACTGATATTTGGTGGCCTTGCCGACGAATCGAGGATAACACTACATCACCTTAATGGCCTTCCCACATAAAGTGAGGATAACTCAACCTACCACCAAATAACAGCCCTCATGACTTGTCATGGATATCACATCTCTTCTACCATAATGGTCTTCCCACTTAAAGTGAGGCTAACAACACTACCACCGTCGTGGTCTTCGTGACAATCATGGATCGCACCCTCATACCCAATGCTATGAATATGAGTATGCTATGCTCAATGCCGACAAACATGCTTAAATATTCATAACATGCCTATGAAATTATGAATCTCAATCTAAGCAGATTATAACATCATACTAAATATCTCATTTACCATAGCATGCATAAACCTTGAAATAAACCCAACAATAGTCCATGCATCATAATATTTGGATTATATGCACAAACATTCAAAACATGTCCAATCAAGGTTAATAATTAGACGATAACATACAAATTACCATCAATCTACGAATATAAATCATTGGATCTTTCAACAATATTAATGGTTAGACTCCACAATCCGGGTGAACTGAGTCTCCTCACGGCCAATAGAATGTTTAGCCAAAATCGCCCTTACACTACTGTGAGTGAATACCGGATCACAACCATTATTAATATACACCCAGTCTATTTTAGATCCAACAATTATAGTCCAATCACACAATAAAATACAATATTTTTCATTTCCTAAACACATAATAATATAAGGAATCATGTTCAAAAGTATGTAGTGAATTGTTTCCCTCACCTAAAAGTTTATGAAGTGCTAACAATGAAGCTAAACGTTTTCGAAGAGATAACTAGCCTTGAGAACCCAAGTTTGTTGTTACTTGCTGTAATTTGGAAACAAAGACGACAAAAGCTGGTCACACGGTGGTCCCGAACTCTGTTGCTTGAACGGAAACTTGGTCTTCAAAGAGGAGAGGAGGAATAAGAACTCAAGAGAGATTTGGGGTTTTTCTTTCCTTTCTTACGTTGAGGTTTCCGCTGCGATTCCGTTGAGATTTGGTTGCTGTTTCGAAAAGGGTCAAAGAAGGGAAGGGTTCGCAGGTCTCTTAAAGGGAGGAGAGTCCTATTGGTAAAAGAATCACATCGGTGAAAGGATTTTGGACAGTTTCCATTTAGGTAGGGATTTGAGTCCCAACTGAATAAGGAAGAAGACTCCAATCTGAATAAGGAATCCCATCGGTGAAAGGATTTTGGACAATTTCCATTTAGGTAGGGATTTGAGTCCCAAACGAACAAGGAAGAAGAATAATCCAATCTGAAAAAGGAATGCCAACGGTGAAAGGATTTTGGACAATTAAATTTGACCAGCAAATGTGGGTCCCTTTAAATTATTGATTTTAATAAATTATCCTTTATTTCTCTTTTATTAATTTTGTCAATCATCGATTAAATTCTAGACACTTAAAATTGGAACTTATTTATTGATTTCACATTCTTAATTGAATATTTCCAATTGGGATTCTAACTTAGAAGAATTAAAATCTAAGTTGATAATTTATTTTCCATTCCCTTAATTTAATTCGAAGGGGATAAATTTGTAAATTCTTATTGGGGTGAAATCGGGGTCTAATATTAAATCCCTAAAATCAATTGTGTTTTTTCCAAATAAAATTATCAAATTAAACTAACAAATCAATTTAAACTACAATCATTTTCTAAATTAATTTTACCCATCACAACTGACCCGTTACCCCAGGTCGGGTCATTACAGATTGGGGTCCAAAGCCATTTTGTTTTAATAATGTTTGGCTAAGGGATCCTAACTTTATTGAGCTTGTGAAATCTTGGTGGGAGGGTTTCAATGTTCATGGTTGGGCGGGTTTTGTGCTAGCGCAAAAGCTCAAGCTGTTGAAGAAGAAAATAAAGGAATGGGTGGCTTCAAGTGGGGGCAGTATCCAAGAAAGAAAGGAAGCGGCTGCCAGTAAGTTGGAACATTGGACTAACATTGAGGAAGATCGAGACCTAGAGGAGAATGAACTAGCTTTCAAGAAAGAGGCGAGATTCTCTTTGTGGAATTGTCTTAGGCTAGAGGAGGTGGAATGGAGGCAGAAATCCAGGGCTATCTGGTTAAGGGAGGGTGATAAGAATACCAAATTTTTTCATGCTTGCGCCTCCAATCGAAGAGCTAGCAATGGCATCACATCAGTGTCAGTGGAGGATATTTGCTATACTGATAAGGCGGGCATAAGGGGCGCAGTTGTGCATTTCTTTTCTGATATCTTTAAGCCGCCTTCTGGATCTTCGCCATCCTCCCTCCCCTCTTGGTCAGGGCCTCATTCGGGTCCCTCTTCTGGTTCTCAGCCGATGCCTGTTGATCCTGGTTTGTCCTATCCTTTCTTTTCTTCTTCGCTATTTGAGTTGGTTCTTTGGAAACCTGGTGCGTTGTTTGCTTCCTCTTTTCCCCAGGTGCAAGATTGTTGGCGCGGCAGGCGACTCCCTTCTGCTTCAGTGTTGATGGCTTGTTTTTCATCGATAACTTTCTGCTCTGGTTGGAACTTTTCTTTGGCGTCGCCCTCGGCGCTATCTGGAGGGGCCGAGCTCCTTGCTCTGGCGGCGGTCCTTCTGGGGTCTTGAAGTTTCGGACGTGGGTTGGAGGCGGTGGGCTCCAAGATCTTTGACATTGGCAATTTGCGGGGCTTCTCAGAGTCGTCTCAATTGTTGGTTGATGGATGTTGGGGTTCTTTGCAGTCGAGATTTTCTCTGCTTGGCTCTTCGGCTTTGTTGCGGCTTGCTTCTTCTGAGGCCCGGGTACTATCCCTCCCCCGTTGTTCATTATTTTTCTTCTATTGGTGAGCAGTCTCTGGGGTTTTTTCTGCAACTGGGCCTTTAGGTGGGGTGTTATCTTCCCTGCTTTTAATTTCTCTTCCCCTCTCGCTCCCTAGTCTCTTTAGCTCTCCGTTTTCATTGCTTAGTTCTGCCTCAAAAATTGACTCAAGATCCTGTAGACCTTCGATGGAGGGGCTTTGGTTCCCTACGATTAGCGGGGGTATGGCTGACTGGTTAGAGAGGGCATTTTCGTCGGAGGAAATTTTGGCAGCCTTAGATAATTTGAATGGAGATAAGGCTCCTGGACCTGATGGCTTCAATTTTGCATTTTTCAAGGCTTGTTAGCAATCGGTTGGCCCTCTGATCTTCAAGTTCTTCAAGGAATTTTTCTCAGATGGGGTTATATATAAGGACTTCAAGAATTCATTCATCTCGTTAATTCCTAAACGGGAGGGTCAGTTTGAATCCCACTACCGACGAATCAGCCTCGTGGGGAGCATTTATAAACTATTAGCTAAGGTGTTAGCGGACATACTGAAAAAGGAGTTGCCACAGGTCATTGATGACACACAAGGAGCCTTTGTTGAGAAAAAACAAATTTTGGATGGAGTTCTGGTGGCTAATGAACTGGTGCATCTGAGGAAAAAAGAGCGAAAACCAGGGTTACTGTTCAAAATAGATATGGAAAAGGCTTATGACTGTGTGGATTGGTCGTTCGTGGGGTACCTGTTTGAGAGAATGAGTTTTGGTAGGAGATGGCAGAAGTGGATGAAAGCATGTGTGGAGGGCTCGAGGCACTCAATTCTGGTTAATGGTTCTCTTACCCCACCAATTGTTGCAACTAGGGGTTTGAGACAGGGGGACCCTCTTTCTGCTTTCATTTTCATGATGGTAGGGGAAAGCTTAAATCGTCTGGTGCTGAAAGCTAAAGATTTAGGTATTGTAAGGGGTTTTGAGGTTGGATTAGGGGGCCCAGTGATCACGCACTTGCAATTTGCTGATGATACCCTTTTCTTTTGTGACCATAATAAATCTGAGGTCTTAGGTTTTCGTGCAATATTGAGATGCTTCGAGTTGGTCTCTGGACTTCGATAAACTTAGGCAAAAGCACTCTTATTGGGGTTGGCATGGAGGATTCGATGGTTCGAGATTGGGCTAGCGAAGTCGGATGTGGGATCGGAAAACTACCCTTTTCGTACCTTGGGCTTCCGATAGGGGGTAACCCTAAGGTCAAAAGTTTTGGGTCCCCAGTCTTAGAGAAAATTGAGAGGCGATTGGGCGGCTGGGTAAGAGATATTTATCTTTGGGAGGGAGGGTGACACTACTCAAGTCCGTTCTGGTTAATGTGCGAACGTACTTCTTGTCCCTCTTTAAGATTCCTATAGGCGTGGCCAATGCGATGGAGAAACTGTTTCGGCGTTTTTTATGGGGCGATCATGAGGGGAAGAGGAAGGTTCATTTGGTGGCATGGTCTGAGGTTACGAAACCAAAGCATAAAGGCAGGTTAGGTTTTGTCCCTATTAGAGTGAAGAACGAAGCCTTGTTGTGTAAGTGGGGCTGGCGATTTGGCTCAAAAAGGAACGCTTTATGGGTTCGTTTACTATTGGCCAAATATGGCATAGTAAATGCAAATGGGTGGGCTTTGGGAGAGGGTGTGAATCAGTTTGGATCGAGGGTGTTAAAAGATTGGTGGAATGTGTGCCAAGGTGGGTATGAGGTTGGTAGATTATTTCGAAGCAATCTTCGTCTCTTGGTCGGTAAAGGGGACCGTACTTACTTTTGGGATGATCTTTGGTTGGGGGATAGGCCTTTGAAAGAGGCTTTCCCTAGACTTTATAGGGCATCAAGGAATAAACAAGCTTTAGTTCAAGATGTGGCCAAGGTGAATAGGTGGGGAACTTCTTGGAGCTTTGATTTTAGGAGAGATCTCCGAAATTTTGAGATTGACTCTTTAAATGACCTGAAGGTGAAATTGGGTGAGTACAAGGTGGATGTGGAGAGTGGGGATGAGTGGGTGTGGATGGGGAATTCGTCCGGGGTTTTCTTGGTCAAATCTCTGTTTGAGCTTACTTACCTACGTGTGGAAGGTTCTCTACTTCCTCAAGCCTTTGTTTGGAACAATATGGCACCTCCTAGAGTCCAGTTGTTCACCTGGTGCAGTGTTAAAAGAAGGATCCTGACTAGATTGGAGCTTAGCAGAAGAGGTTTTTTAGGTTCCGACGCCGAATCTTTGTGTCCACTTTGCAATTTGGTGGAAGAATCTTTAGACCACCTCTTCGTCTTATGTCCAGTGGCCTGGAGTTTATGGAGTGGCTTTGTAAACCTGTTGGGAGTTTCATGGGTCAGCCGTTGATCATGGGAAGGTTTGTTGGAGTCTTGGTCCTTGGCCCGTTTGCATATCCGGAAGACAATTATGTGGAATACTATACTAGCCGTAGTTGTTTTGTCTATTTGGAGAGAGAGGAACTCTAGAGTCTTCGAGGGTAGTAGTGTGGAGTTTGACGAGCTTTTTGATAAGGCAAAATGGAGATTACACTCATGGCTCTGTGCGAACAAAGAATTCAAGGATTTTAAAGTTGAGGACTTGTGTTTATCTCTGGATGGCTGTTTGGGTCTTGCCCTCAAGCGAGGTAAACCGCAGGTGGATTGGAATCCTCCACCTAATGGCTCTTGGAAGTTCAACGTTGATGGATCATCTAAAGGTAAACCTGGACCGGCTGGGATTGGGGGAGCACTTAGAAATCATTTGGGTATCACCTACATTGGGTTTTCGGAGTCTGTTGGTGTCAAGGAGTCTAATGAGGCGGAACTTCTTAGCATTCGGAGAGCTCTATCCTTAGGAGTTTACTTAGGGGGGGGTGAAATTAATCATTGAAAGTGACTCGTTCAACGCTATAAAATGGACCAAAGGTCTGAAAAGACCCCCTTGGAGATTGGTCACCTTAGTTAGGGAGATTAAGGAATTAACGTCGGGCTTGGAAGTATCCTTTTCTCAAATTAGTAGGTTTAGCAAACGGAGTGCCAGACTTCCTTGCTAAAAATGGCGTAGAAGGGGCTACTCGTGGCACCTTTTTCACCCCGGGCAGTTAGCGGCTTTCCCTTTTGGGCTTTCTAGTGGGCTGAGGGTTTATTCTTATATTTTTGTTGGATTATTGTACTTCTTATTGTTGGGTGGGGGGCCTATTCGTCATGGGCTCCCTCCCTCTTTTTCTTTTTCTTTTCCTTGTACTGCTTTCTTTTTTTCTTAATGAAAGTCTAATCTTAACTGTTTCAAAAAAAAAAAAAAGTAGAGTGAGGAGATGGAAGTATATGACTAAAGGATTTTTACGTGGTTTGGCAATCTTGACTATATTCATGCTTCAAGTATACTACTTGAGGACCAAACAAATTACAACCCTTGATCTTTTTCACAGGTAGAGATCAAACCGTTACAGCCTATGATCTTCTTCACGGGTAAAAATCTACTTAAATAACAAGAGAACACCTCTTTTGACAATTTAGGGTTACACCAACCCTTTTTCCAAAAATCAATTTTGAAAGACAGATCTATTTTTTTTTTTTTTTCCTTTGGCTAAGTGTGGAATCCAGTTATTCATGTTTGAATTTGGTAAGCATTCACCCATCATCACCGTTGACTGCATATGAAACCTTTGATAAGATATGCAATTAGATCTCGCAAATGGCCGGGTCAAGTTGGCTCAGCTCTAATTCAGTTCAGATCTCTTTGGTTTAAGTCTAATTTGAGTCTCGTTAATGAGTTAAGTAGGTTTGGATCTATTTTAGAGTTGAGTTGGGTTTGAGTCGAACTACCCATTCATCGATTCAAAAGAGATTTTTCTAATGAGATTTATACCAAACTAATTTTTCAATGAGTGTAGACTTTACATGATCAGATGTGCTTCGTACATACATGACGGTAATTAGGTCACTTAGATTTACCCATTTATAAACAACTTCATATTAAGTTTGGGTAGTGATTCGTACACCATCAAAATTAGTCGGCGTACATCAAATGAAATGTATTTTTTTTCAAAAAATCTATTTTACCCTCAACTTCAATTTACCCATTTATTAAATTAGTTGGATTGAATCTACTCATTTATTTAATGGGTTGAGTTGAATAATCGAACTGGGTCAGATGGATCCAACAATCGATACCATCTTTAAATTTGTGCTCATCACTCAATGAATACCATGACTTAATGTAGCTCAATTTTTTAATCGATTGAATTTCGAGTCAAGCAAATACTACCTACCAAGTTTCATTAAGCACAAATGCAACGCAAACAACATTTGTCAACATAAGTCCTAACTAAAGAAGAGTGAAAAAAAAATTAAATTCATTATAATCAAATTCATTATTATTATTTTCACAGAATAATCAAAGTATCACATGGGAGGCAAACTCCCTCCCAAGGTGGGAATGTGGGCATTAGAATACAATTTACACACACAACCCAATTCCATTCTCTTTCCACCATTGAACCCTTGACTCCATGGAATCCACACACAGACTGATGGTATGTTTGCTTTGTCATATTCTCTTTTCATTCAAACTCTTAATTCCCAAGAAATGAATTCTACTTTCTAAGCAATGCATACATACATGCACTTATAACATGGATACAAATGGAATTAAAAAAGTTTAACATCGTTTTTCAATGCATGGGTAAGAAGACCCAAAATCACATTTCCATGGGATTCGTGTGTGGGGGAATTCGAGAGAAGTTAATGGCAAACATTGTGAGATCTATGTTGGAAAATATTCACAAGTTTGAAGTTTGAACTTCAATGGATTAAAAACAAAGAAAATCTTGTTAAGATTGCAAGTTGGATGATTCGGATTTATGTTAACTCGTCTTAAAATGAAGGTTTTAAAATATTGATCTGATCAGAGATATTTGAAATATTCATCTTTCAAGCAATGTCACAAATATCGATAATATTTTCAAATTTACCACGCTTTTATCGGCAAATATCATTACCACATTAATAATAAGCATTTATCAGCACAACAGTAAATTTTCGATAAAATTGAATTAAAAACACAATAAATAATAATATTGCGATAATATCTGGATAAACTCCCTGTAAATTACGGGTAAATTTCTGATAAAGATTTGTATTTTATTAATATATTTATTTATTATGTTTTTATTATTTTTTAAACATTATATTTCCTACGAGATTTTTCATTTTCTAGTAAAACTCGAGAATTTGAAAATACGTTGATATTACCAATCACTATTAATATACCGAAAATGGTGTTTATGACAATGCTTTCAAGAACTAATCAGATTCGAGAAAATACTTGAAACCTAAGAACTAGCAAAAGCTTGACTTTTATGAAAAATTATCAAAAGAAGTCCAAAAAACAAAAATTAGTATGACAAGTCCTAAAATTAGTATTAAAATAAAAAAACTCCTAATAAACAAAAATAAAGAGATCTAAAATAAATTTATATAATTGTCTAGGAGTGGCAACTAGTATGTATAAAATAATTTTATATAATGATATATAATTAAATTTATTATATTAAAATATTTTAGATCAAATCTTAATTCTAATTTTTTTTTTTCACTTCACCAACCCAAGAAAAGATCTCATATGTTCAAAACTCAAACAAGTGAATCAACTTGCACTCTCAACAAGAGGCATGCAAGGGTAAGAGGAACATGGAACTGTGGGTCACGTGATCAGTGGTCCAGCAGTGATGCCCACATCTCAAAAGATTTGAAATTGGAGCTAACTATAGTTAGATGTCATTAACATTTCCATATTCTATTGTCATTTATTGTCTAGGTCTCCCAACCTGTTCTGAAAATGAATGTTTGCCTTCATCCTTCATATAATTTCATAACATTAATATTATTATACTCTTTTTTATGATCGAACATTTTTACGTATTTCATCCGATTAATTTTTTGGAGCACGTGAAGATTTCTCAATTCGCAAGTAAAGCTATAGGTAGTGATCCTTTGAAGTTGAGTATAAATCGAACATAATACCTCCACTTTCTGAGGTAAATTCCTAACCTAATAAATCTCTCGAAATTTAGATAATATATTGAAGTTAATGATTTTTTTTTTTTTTTTTAAGATATGGGGCAGTGTAAGTCTAATGCATCATTTCTATTCTTTATTTGCTTTGCTTCCAAAGGTGAGAAACTATCAAATATTATAGCATAGTTTAATGGGGTTTAGTTTCTAATACCACAAGAAAACAAAGTAGATGGTAGGGAATCCGTATAAAGCTATATAATAATGGAGGACTATAACCGATTATTTGGACTTAGTCTATAATTATTTTATTAATTATTTTCAAAGACAGTTATGACCCCCATTTCAATAATAATTACGTAAAAATAAAAACTTGGAGAAGAAGAAGAGAGGTGACGGATGTCTCATCTCTTTCACACACACTTACAATTTTAATATTAAGAATTTAAGACAGAGAGAGGGACATTTTTCTTTCTATATTTAATTAATTGATTAATTACGTAAAAGGACATTGTATTATGACTAACGAGGGATTAAAGTATCTAATCCAGACCGTCCGTTTGGTCAACTGATCCGGTTGCCAACTACATCGTAGTGGGCCACACCCTACCTCCATACTAGCAGTAGTAGTGATTGAGATTAGGACACGTGTACGCCAGGGATTTGTTGTAAATTAAGACGGTTTGACATTGTTGTGCTATCCGGCTGGGTATGATTTGATAACTCACTTTTAACTTTTGAAAAGAAAAAAAAAAAATATTTTAACTCTGATGGTCTTAATCCACTTTTGGAATCTCAACAGCGGTTGGAGTTCTACGCTTAGACAGGCTCTAGACAATTACTATAGAAAATAAAAAAAATTCCTTTTTAATAAAATAAATGTGTTTTTCTATTTTATAACTCTTTTTCTTGATAAATTTCTCTTTTTAATAAATATATATTTTATTATTTTAAACACTTTACATCACAAGTAATAATAAATTTAAATTTGGCTTTTAGTGAACTGAATTTTTAGATTCTCATTAAGCATAAGATTTTTTAATATTATTTTTTTAAAATATAGAATGTTTGTTAAAATTATGAAAGTTTGTTTTAAGATCTATACAAGCATCCCATCTGTATTTTTTAAGCGTCCTACCTCATTAATCTTTAGGACATGTGTAAACTTTTCAATTTACATTCGTCGTGTACGAAACTAAAGAAAGTGACCCTTTTTACGACGAGAGACTTGATCCCAATGAAAATTATGAAAGTTAAAAGTGCTTGCTTTTTAAGTTACCTTCATTATCCATCATTCATTGAAGTGGATATTTCATAGGTGGGCCTATGGGTCCCACTTGAAAGGGATTGAATTCATTTCAAATGTATTTTTAGAATGATGCTTCTCGTAAAAAGTCAGATCTATTGAATTTAAAAAATCATAATTTTCAAGAGTTTGAAAATCAATGACAAAAATAATGGTAGTTTTATATTAATTTCGACCAAACAATGAGATCCACTCAAATGAGTTCAAATTTAAGTATAGATCTAAGGAATGGGATGTGACAAGATGTGAGGGGGGTATGGGTGTAAGTGAGGCTGAAGTGAATCCGGTTGTATTTTTTTTTTTTTTGATAATATAGGTATTCTCACTTTATATTGAAAATGATACTAATTCTACGAATACACAAAACCACCCATAAACTTTGTGTATCAGGTATGTTCGAAAATAGTCAAATTCAAGACATCTAGTTTAATCCTAAAAATTTAGACCAAATGAGCTAATTATTTTGTATTTTGTTAGCTAATAGTAACTAATCCAAACGTGTTATGATTTTTGTTTTCTTTTCAAGGAAGAAAAATAAATAAAAGCCTGTTAAAAACGTAGCCTACTAAAGAGGGAAAGTGGTCATTGGTTGAGAATGGATGTGGCTTTCATGGCAATAGCTGCCTTGTTGAATCACTTCTTGACCACCACCTTCTCCCTCTCATTCATCTCTTCTGTTCAATGCACCCATTTTTAGACAATTCAACGCTGGGGTGCGGCCCACCACCTCAGTCAATCTTAGACAAGAAGAGAACACTAGAATCTCAGAAACAAAATAAATAAAAAGAGAAAGAAATATATATATATATATAGAGGAAGTTAACAGGTAAAAATCAAATCACAAGTGAATTTATGTTTGAAAAATTATAGAAAGCTTAATGTAAAATCTAACAAGTTATATCCACTACTTTTAGAACACAGCAGTTAAGTCGCGAACCTACACCTCGCACTTGAGCAGTTGGGCTACACAAACCACCAGCAGCAGAAGTGAATCACCTTTTCACATTTTTTACTTTGAAGTCATGGCAGACGTCATGGTTTGTAAAGTTAAAAAGAACAAGACCTACTTTACCTCAAACATTTTCTTTAGTCTCTTGCAGACAGACAGGACTCTTGCATTTTGCTGCTGATGTTTTCAGAGTCAAAAGAAAAGAAAATTCATCCATGACTTTTTTTTTCTAATTCTATTCTGTTCTATTTTAAGAGGAGGAAACAGTGAGGAAGAATCACAAACATAAATTTGAGGAGGACGACCAGGTAAACACTAATTACACCAACCCATCCAAAACCTCGAAACCGCGTTTACATTCCAATTTCTCTCTTTTCAAATCAACCATTCAAACCTCTTTCATTTATTCAACGGGATCAGAAACTTCTTAAATACCCATCTTTCTTCTCTCTTTCCTTTACATTTTTCTTTTCTTTCTCTGTTTTGGAGTTCTATTCATTTAGAGCATGGCCTGAAAATGGAGATATCTTTTCTCTTCAGCTACTGATATTTTTTCGTTTTTATTCCAAGTTTTTTTGTTCTTTATCTTTTCTGGGTTTGAACCCAAGCTGTGAAAAGACAGAAAGATAAATCTTTTCTCTGTTTTCTTTGATTTCTATTTCTGGGTTTTGAGGAGCCATAAGAGCAAGGGAAGAAAAGGAGTTCAATCTTTCCTCTTTCAAGTGGTTACTGATTTATTTTTATTTTCAAATTTTCTGATACTCTGTTTTGAAGACCACGTGGAAAGAGTATTGAGAGCAAAGCGTCGGAGCAACCCAAGGCAGAAGAAGAGATGGTTATTTCAAAGATTTTGATTATGGTTCTCCTGCTAATGCTGTGTGTTGTGAGTGCTGCTGCTGCTGTTTATAACAAAAGTGGGGTTGGATCCCATGAATCTCTCCTTCATGGTATTGAGCTTCCAAATCATCCAAGCTTCAACTCCGTCACTTCTTCAGTAGGTACCGGTTGCCAGATTACAAGTACAACAGCCGGAGAACTTGAATCATCAAAAGGTATCCAACATGAGGAGGAGGAGGAGGAGGAGGAAGAAGAAGATGAGGCACAACAAGTCAAACCAGCTCTGAAACTTCATCTGAAACATAGACCAACGCATCTTGGAGCAGAAAGCAACAAAAAGCAATCGCTAATGGTATCTGCCAGGAGAGATCGGACCAGAATCCACACCCTCCATAGAAGAATCACAGAAAAGAAGAATCAAAACACCTCTTCAAGGAAAAGTACACCAAAGAAGAATCAAAATCAGCTCACTTGGGCGGCTCCAAACAAAGAATTCCATGGAGAAACCAAGGGCAGGGGTGAAAACATTACCACCCAATTGGTGGCAACGCTGGAATCTGGCGTCAGTCTAGGGTCTGGAGAGTACTTCATGGACGTTTTTGTTGGCACCCCACCAAGGCATTTCTCTCTTATACTAGACACTGGCAGCGACCTAAATTGGATTCAATGCCTTCCTTGCCATGATTGCTTCGAGCAAAATGGCCCCCCTTATAATCCACAAGACTCTTCTTCCTTTAAGAATATCACCTGTCGCGATCCTCGTTGCAACCTGGTATCTTCTCCAGACCCACCTCAGCAATGCAAATCAGACAATCAGAGCTGCCCCTACTACTACTGGTATGGAGATCAATCGAACACAACTGGAGACTTTGCCCTCGAGACATTCACTGTCAATCTCACAACACCCACCGGCCAGCTGGAATTCCGGCGAGTTGAAAATGTCATGTTCGGATGTGGGCATTGGAACAGGGGCCTGTTCCATGGTGCGGCTGGTCTTTTGGGCCTCGGCCGTGGCCCACTCTCCTTCTCCTCGCAGCTACGGTCACTCTATGGGCACACTTTCTCTTACTGTCTGGTGGATAGGAACAGCAACATCAGTGTCAGCAGCAAGCTGATTTTTGGTGAAGATCAGAGCCTAATGGCGCACCCAGATTTGAATTTCACTTCCTTTGTGGCTGGAAAGGAAAACCCCGTGGACACTTTCTACTATATTCAGATAAAAGGGATCATCGTTGGAGGAGAGATGCTGAATATTCCACCAGAGGTATGGCGTTTATCGGCAGAGGGTGCCGGAGGGACAATTATTGATTCTGGGACCACACTGAGTTATTTTGCAGATCCTGCATACCGAGTGATCAAGGACGCTTTTATGAAGAAGGTGAGAGACTATCCTCAAGTGAAAGATGTTCCTGTTTTGGGTCCTTGTTACAATGTATCAGGTGTGGAGAAGGTGGAGCTGCCGGATTTCTCAATTCTGTTTGAAGATGGTGCTGTTTGGAACTTCCCAGTTGAGAACTACTTCATCCGACTCGATCCTGAGGAAATTGTGTGCCTCGCAATCTTGGGAACACCTCGATCTTCTCTCTCAATACTTGGGAACTACCAGCAGCAGAATTTCCATATTCTGTATGATACAAAGAAATCCAGGCTAGGATTTGCACCAATGAGGTGTGCTGATGTGTAGATACACAGGGGAAATGGCATGTCATAGTGTTAAGATCATCACATTGGTTTCCTCTGTTGGTATTGAGAATACCTTATGGGGTTGAACAATTCACGGCTCTGGGTCTCCTTGTGGAGACATGAATTTAGGTTACACCTCTTGACTGTGGGAGAAGTGTAAAGATAGAAGGTCTCCGAGGTTATTTTAAGCTTTGTTCAGCTCATTCTCTCTAAAGAGACGTTGGATACATTAAATTTGACACAATTTTTTCCCCCTTTTGGGTTTGGTTTGAATTTGCATTTGCATTTGTAAATTAGGATTATACTGTGTGAGACAGAAATAGGGCGGTAAAGCATTCAGTTTGATTGAAAATGATAAAAGTTTAACAGGTAATGCCATTTCTTTTCCCCCTCAGATTATGGCTCTTCATTCTCTCATTATTTCTCACGTTTCTCCTATAAAAAGTCTGCAGTTCTATTATTCTAATCACAATACTTAACTGAAGCTTAATGCCTGATGTTTTGGTGCAAAACAATGAAATTCAGTCATCACCAACAAGTAGCCTCATTATTGTTGGCCAATGTCAAAATTTTAGAACAAAGATAGCAGATTTCAATCATGTTTGGCATTAACTATAATCAAGTCTGAAAGTTATGAATATGAGCATAAATGGATCTTGTGATGGATTATTTTTTTCAACAGTTTTGCTTGCTTTCATTTTTCAGAATTAGGATAACAAGTAGATTTCAATCATGTTAGTAGCTCTATCTTGTAAGCAGATTTAGTCTAGTATAGAATTTTTCTTATTTCAGTTATCGAAATCAGAATTGTTTAGTTCTATTGTTCCCAGAAGAATGTACAGTTCACACCCTGCTAGCCAAAAGAAACTCGCACTATTTTTTTTTTTTGATGATTGGGATAGGAGACAATTTTAACCTGACTAGTCCTTGAGACATATGTAGATCTCCCAAAGAAACTAGCAAATATGGGATTTAGAGTGTCTACAAATCACGGGAGGTGATGAGGCTGATTTGGAACTGAAGTGGAGATTTACGCAACCATACGATTGAGTTCTAATATGGGCTGTGATTTGTGTTGGTGTCACCCAAGTGTCCCTGATATACTGTTATTCAATGAACACATCATATTCCATGCAAAACAGAACAGTGTTAGTCTCATCATCTGAAATTCTGAATGATTTCCTCTTGATGGTCTTTGCCTTGCTTAGAATTTCTTACTGAACATTTTGAATTTTGGAGATGATACAGATAACACCATGGTCATCATTTAACTACAATGACACGACACGCAAAGACCCAAGCAGAATCACTTAGAATTTCTTTCTACGGTTAGGTATAAAAATTCAGTCTGTGGACTTGTACAGATTAGATAAAGAAAATTGATGTATACCTAAGCTTGCAAACACATCATTTTTGTGTAAGCCGCCAGAACTCTGTCTAGGTGATGTTAAAACTATAAAAAAATATGAGATGTGAGAAGTTGAGCTTGAGTTTCCAACTAGGGGCTGAAAACTGACAAGCTTGATTGAGAAATCACAAGGAAAAAGTAAGTCAAAAGAAGAGATAGGCTGGGCCAAGTTAATTCTAAAATGATAATTATATGATAAAAGCAAGAATGGAAGAATTTGTTGGGTATGTGATAGGGGAGCAGCTGCTGCGCCTGTTTCAAATAATCGGATAAAAAGGGGCATGACTTAGTGATCAAAGTTACCAAAAGCCAAGAAGAATGTGCCCAATTATCAAAAACAGGCACACACCTTCTCAATCATTAAGACATTTATGTACGGAGTTAAATTCATTGCGTATCAGTCTTAATGAGGTATCTAAAACTGTAAGTTAGGTTTTACAATTTTGGTGTTAGAACTTGCGTATCCAACTCAAAAAATTAGTCTGTTAAGTGAAGTGACCTAAGTCTTTTATAAATCTCTATATCTTCTGCACTTCCAACGGGTACTCATTTGTAGTCCCAACAATTTCCCTTTGGGATGAAGTGGTCCAAATTGCCATTTAAATTACCATCCAAAATTTAGTTTGAGACTGCTCATTGGCGTGGAAACTTGGATGATGAGTCCATAACCCTATTAAACATCTTTTTCCGACTTCAATTAAAATTCAGATAGGAGATTCTTGTGATTTTTTTTTTTTTTTTCAAACTGAACCCATTCAATCATTTAAGTCCTACGAAGGAATCTCAAATGAGTATTTGACTTATAATTGCCTCTCTCTCTCTCTCTCTCTCTCTCTCTCACAAAGGGACCTGAACCCAACTGCCCACAAAGGACATCAAGTATTTATGCGGTCAGACCACAAGGATCTTTCAAATGGGTGATGAGGTGAAAAATGATTGGCCACCCAATATTCAAAAAAAATATTTGGGATTTCAAACTCCAAAGCTCGAGGTGAAAGACAGGATTTTACCCACAGGAAGTTGCTGTCCAATATAAGGCTTTGACCCAGTAGGGAATGCTAACATCCAATTTACGTACAGGAAAATTGAAATCCCATGTCCCAACCTTGCTGGACTGCAAAAAACTAAGATTACTTTTTATAACCTGGATATCCAATATCGGCCCTGAAACCTTAGAGTTTTAGACGCATGCATTGGTGGAGCTCTAAGCCCTGAGTAGTCTAAATGGGGGCCGTATAACTCATTGGTCACATTGAGGGCCCTAGGTGGAGCCTAGTTGGACAAAGTCAACGTCGGCCCTGCTCATAGGGCTGCAACTCGGGTCAGGTTTTGACCTGACGAGCATGACCCAATCTGAGAATTCATACAGGTTAGGTTGAGAATTTCGAGTCAGTGGGTGGGGTCAAATTGAGAAGACAACAACCTGCACGAAATTCGAGTTGGATCGGGTTGAGGATTTTACAAGTTAACATGACCCGACCTGACTTAACCCGACCCGATTTGGCTAAAATTAGACTAAAATGGGTTCAAAATGCAGGTCGGATCAGAATTCGGGTTGATTTGAGTTATAATTCGGGTCGGGTCGGGTTGAAAAGTTTGGATCGGATTCCATAAATGTCAACTTGGGTCGGGTTAGGTTTTAAAGAACCCGACCTAACCGACTCGAGTTGTAGCCCTATCTTCCCATATCATATTGGAGGTAAGACTAATCTCACGAATATATAAAACCGCCTGCAAATCTCATATATTAAATAAGTCAAGAGAGATCAAATCCAAGATCTCAAGTCCGTCCCTCATAGCTCATGCCATCGAAAAATTTAGATTTGCTTAAGGAAACACAGCTAGGCACTTGCACCCCTGTCATCATTGTGCTTCTAAAAGTTTAAGATGGACAGTTTTTTGATCGATTGGATTTCCTCAAAGGATGAGACCCAAAATAGGCTCTCTCCTCAATTTCCGTGCAGTCTCTTAGGCTGCATTTGGATGAGAGTAATGGGGGTAACTCTTACTCTTGTTTGGTAACCCCTTTAATTTTTTAAAACTTTCTCTAAACAAGGGGTATTCATAATATTTAGAGTAATCTTTGGTCAAAGATAACCTCGAGTACCTCCTGTAAAATTTATCCCCCATTCAATCACAGCTTTAGCAATGGTGTCTTTGTGTGAGGATATGATACAAGTATCTTACAACTGTACATCCCCTAAAGCTCAATCTTTTTCCCTAAGTTTGAATTATTACCAAATAAAAGCAACTATTCCAGCTTTTCGTATCTATATTTCACCCAGGCTTGTAAGAGTAGGCAAAACTAAGCATCTGAATTTAGCTTTTAACAAATTGGTTCTGAAAATCAAACCCATTGTCATGCATACAATATTTCATACAAAGGCTACCAATTGAAGTAAATCGAATATGATTTGGACTTAGTTACATATTTTTATTAGATTCAATGTGTAACATTTCTAAGTAGCTTGTTACATCCTTCGCCGCAACTCTTCAATGTGTGACATTTCTATCTCAGGACTCTTCATGAATGATATCTTAAAAGATGACTAAAACTAGTTCATTCTTTCCAACCAGTGTTATTTCTCACACCTTAATTTCATTTAAAAATAAATTTAAATTTATTTAAATATGAAACTTTCAATCTCATGTTTTTTATTCGCTGAGTCCTACATAGGTGACACTTGTACCAATACCCATGTAATTTATTTTACACCCTGACCGCTAATCATATTTGAGATTCAATTTAAAAATATTCTAACTTAGCAAAAGTCTATACACAATTGGTAAATGCTCATAGTTACAATATGAGAAGATTATTGGGAGAAAATGTCTTTCTGTCCACACACAAACAACAATACTGAAAAAATAGAAAAAAGAAATCAACACAAAGAAGTAAACTACAAAACAAAGATTTTACGTGGTTTTATTTCAATATGTCTACGAGATTCAAACTTATCGACTATGCTCAAAGGTGAAAAACAAAGAAAGGCGGCTCTTATTACCGATATTCAACTCTCTCACAAAACGAAAGTATATACTAGTCTAATTAGAATTTACATGAGACGTAATGTGAAATTACAAAATTGTCTTTCAATAAAAAATTTAGCTCAATAAGAGGCCCAACCCCCGACTGAATCCACTAGTAATCCACTGATGATCAGGTTTCAGAGAGGCTCGTAATGAGTACGAGTCATGTTGACATCAAATATATAAAAATAATTAGATAAATTCAATTATGAATGTCAATTCCAAATAGATGAGTAATGATTCTTCTTGAAGTGACCATGCAATCACTGACAGAAACCTGAGTTGCCCTAAAAATTGTATAGCAAATTCTGCTCTAAAGGATATATATGCTCTGCAGGCATTCAGCTTGTTTCTTCGTATTGATGGAAGCTAGTCTATTGCTTACTTCAAACGCCATTATCCAGAATATAAAAAACAATGAACAGGGTTTCCTACCCTTCATGAAGTAAAATTTAAGAACTAGCTCAAGCTCTTCAGCCAAGGGAAGCATAAACTACTAGAGTTTGCCATGCCTATACATAATAAATTTGTCAGAGTTCACTTAAAAAAAAAACGTCAGATGTTTCTATATAGATTGACAAAATGAAATACTAGAGTCATACAGACCTTATTATTAAAAAAAAAAAGAGTGGATGGATAGTTGATTGTAAGGACTATTAAACTGTCTAAAATGAAAGTCTTTAAATCATCTTAAATCTTTAATTTTTAATATTAAAAAAATTATTAGACAAATATTTTTTATTTATAAGGCTCAATCCAACCATGATGATGCATTAAGTGGACTTTAATTGAAGTTGAATCTAAATCAAAATAAGAAATTAACATTTTGAATGGTTTGGATGCATCTTTGACTGGGCTTCACATGGAGCCTATATAACCCAGCAAACAACCCTCTTGGGCATTTTGTAGTTTTTCCTAAATGTTAAATTTACCTTCAAATTATCTTCTCGTATACCTTTTACTGATGTGGCAAGTCATTTGATTGATATCTTAACTAAATCTTGAAAAGTTAACCAATTATGATTTATCATATGAGTTCAGAGTATAAAAGAGTATAGCTTAAGAATAAACGTAGCATCTCCCCTTATTATTGTTACATCCAAGAGTGCAGTCACATGAGTGCCTTTGATCAAAGGTCTAAATATCGGCCGATACATATCGTATCGGCCGATATATATCGGTTTTTTTAAACCGAGTAATATCGGCCGTACATACCGAATATCGGTCAAAATATCGGCCGATATTCATAAATATATTAGTTTTTAATTTTTTTTTTTTTTTAAAACACCGATATGGTTTTTCGCGGTTTTTACACGGTTTTTAGCAGTTTTTCTCGGTTTTCCGCGGTTCAGGGTTTACGGTTCTCATGGGTGTTCATGGTTTTTTACGGTTTTTTGAGGTTTTGTCACGGTTCATCACTGTTTATCGATTTTTTGTGATTTTTTCACGGTTCCGATATCGGAGGAGACAGAAAATACCGATATCGGTATGAGAGATAAAATTATCGGCCGAAATATCATCTGTATCGCATATCAGCCGACATTTACATATCGGCCGATATATCGGTCGAGCCGATTTTTGAACCCCTGCCTTGGATGTTTGCTCTAAAAGAACCCCAAGTTGGGAATTACTACAAAGAATAGTTTGGGTCTTGATTCAGGCTTAGGGTCGAATTCAGTGAGAATCTACTAATAGGCTTGTGGTTTCAGAGTATGGTTTCTAATAGATCTAACGCAGTCGATTACGGTTCGTAAAAAAATTCTGCTTTAGTAAGGAATGTCACGCTCCGACCCGAAGGGTAGGCCCGGAACGCGACTGATTTTTTTTTTTTTGAAAGATAAACTAAAACGAGTACTCTAACTGGGCCGGATCAACAGTTAAGCTCAAATGTCACACATGATCCCAACATGTGGACTCAAACACATACCATAAGTCTACCCCACAAAAGAGACATAATTATAACATCAACATAATATCATGAACAATCGACTCCAACCATTCATTCATACATTCAAAACATAGTCTCAAGCCACTACAGAGGCAAACGGTTTAATACATCACATTGAAATAAATTAAGTACCACACCCGGTACTTAATAAAAGCAAATGGTTCCAAGAACCAACAAGAAAAGATAAGGGCATTCCCCTCAGGGGGAATCCTGAAACACCCCTTCAGCTTATCCATCCTAAGCCTGATAAAGATGGTCATCCTCCTCGGGTTCATCGCCTGAAAGGTGAGTGGGGTGAGCTAACTAGCCCAGTGAAGGAAATATAACAATGCAGTTTAAGTAAAAACATAACAGGTTAACAATAGTTCAATAATATATCACATGCTTGATAACAATAAGTATAATCTCAAGTAATACATCAACATCATCAAATACTGCCATCATCCACCGTAACGCCTGCCGACTACGCTGAGACCAGTATTTAATCCCAACACGGTCAAAATACATCATTGCAAGTACATCTCCGGCTCTGACTTAGCCGATACTGACACCCTCAAGTCAGCAACTGACGACAGCATGGTCCGCCCATGGTCTAGTAGACATAAACCATCTCTCAAATGGCCGATATTGGTTCAATAGCCCAGGTACGTGGAAGCAGTCTTACATACTCATAGGATCAACATCGTAATATCACAATCATCATCAGTACTCTTACCATAGTGCACCATGTCTAGGAACATGAGTGGATTCATCAAGTCTGAAACCACCCATTGCCCAAACCCATCTCATAATAAAACCTGTTTACATAATCTGCAGAGTTAAGTTCCCTCACCATGATGTGTGGTTTACGCGGTCTCTGTTCAAACAAACAGACAAGTGCACAATCAAAATACATAACAAATACGTACACATACGTAGTATTTGAAAATCATACGTTTTCCCACAAAATATCCAGGGTTCATGGAATTGAGTCTCCTACTTGGTTTCTATCCTTTTTAAATTATCATAATCCACAATATAATAATGTAGAAAGGGGCTCAGTCCAAAACTCATATTGTCTTCTGGGCATTGACCAGATTGACTTATTGAGTTAGGTCTAGATCCTCAGGTCACTTCTCGACTGTCTTCTGGATAGGACCAAACCTGACATTTTGAGTTAGACCTCAAGATCACCCAGTGCCCGACTATAGTGTCGGCCTGAAAGTGAATCACTCAGTGCCCGACCAATAGGGTTGGCCTGGAAGCGGATATAAATAGTTTTTACACTATAAATAATAAGAGAAAAGGGGTTAGTACAATTTTAATTAACAAAATGGGGTACTAACATCACATCACATAATCTAACAAAATTTTAATTTTTTTTTGAATAAAATAATAATATTTATTTATTCAATCATTTATTTATTATTATTATTTTTTTCAATGGGAACCAACATTAAAAATCACAAGCAACAATAATATCAAATAATTTTTTTTTTCTTCTTCTTCCTCCCGTTCACTGTCTGCAACAGACAGTGAACGACCGGAAACAGTGAAAAACGGATTTGAAAATGAGAGATTTTCCGGACTTGGTTTTTACATCTGACTGGTCCGATGGATTCCTCCGGGAGTCCTCTTTCCATAGGGAGAGTTGGAGCTTTGAAACTTAGTAAGTCATCCGATCTTAGCACCGGAAGCTCACTAGTACGAGAAACCCATGGAAATCCTTAGACTTTTGAAATGGTTTTTCTCACTGAAAACAGAGTCAAATTCAGAATTTCTTGATTCAAAATCGATCGAAATTGAAAGAGGAATGCAGTGGTTACCTTGAATTGAATTCCTGGGCTGAAATTCGGTCTGTTGAAAAATTTTCCCCAAAAAGCTCACTGTTGAAAAATCAGGGAAACAGAGAAAAAGAAAGGGTTTTCAAACGGCAGCTGAGAGCAGAGAGGGAGAGAAGAAATTGGTGGGAGTGAAAACTGAAGACTGAGGCCGGCTTTTATAGAGAAATGGCCGGGATTTGGGGTCGGACGGCCACTGCATGCAGCCGTATGTAGTGGCTGTTCACGCTGCTACAGTAATTTTTTTTGATTTTTGCGAATCAGCCCTCTACATTTTCCATTTTTGCAAAAAGGGCCCCATTTTGTCAAAAACTGGATTTTTAACTAAAAAAATAATTTCAAAGGCTCAAAAATTTAATCCAACCTTACAGATAGGTTGTAACGACCCGTCCCGCTACGAGCACGTTAAAACTGATACGAACTTCTAAAACCGATCCAATACAATTTCGGATATATATATATTTTTAAAATGGGAGGCACCGCTCTCGCAACCCACACTAACCATAGCAATTCACCAATAAACCAAAAACCGTGAGCATCGGTCATAATTACTAATTATAGCATCACTTCATTATTACATTTATCCAACTCAATGAAAAGTACACATAATTCAAATACATCAGAAGGCCCTCAATTACAAGATGGGACCCTGACAAAGTGCAAAACTGCAACTCCACGCCCAACGTCCAACTGAGGGTCCCGCCAACCCTCCCTCGATGAAGTACCTGTGAGGCAAGGGGGTGAGCTCTACATGCCCAGTGAGGAAACACATGCATCATAAGTCATCAAGCATACACTGCACATAATCATATGGACATATCAATGTCTACGATGTCTTCATGCATAACCATATAAACGTGTGCCCTACCCCTAGCACATAAGCCCACGTCAGCCGGGCCTCTAGGACATTCTCTAACCAACCGAATGCAACTCCCTTGTGTGCCCAACCGCAACAGTCCACCCATCCACGGTTACGCAGACTGATCCTCAGTCAAATCGGGGTCTCTAGTCCTCAACTAGACCTATGACCTCTCATGATAACCCGTACACATACCACGACCAACTCAAGAATCGGACTCACTAGAGTCCCAAACTAATCAACACACGGGAGTAATCACCTTAACAATCCTCAACGAACTGCCAATCAAACTCATCTATAGTCTCATCAACCAAGTACCAGAGTCTCGATAGTCAAACCCATAACCTTGGATGCTATATGCTGGTCTCTACACGACTGATGTATCCACCTCTCACAGAATTCTATAGGTCTTCTACCTAGTGAGCCGACCGAACTCACTCGTTAGGCGCCCATAAATTCCGGGTGAGTCAACACCCACAACACAAGTCTCAACAATGAACCCCAATACCATAACCGCGGGTAAACACGCTACCACATCGCACCACAGGATGTCCCCACCATACAGGTGTCCTAGCCTGGAATATCTCATTACATCACATCGCATCATCCCTCGATCAATGAGCGGACGAGCACATCCTCAGTCTACTCGGTCATCCGGGGAATCACAAACCATACCAACGGGAGCTGTCCCTCACCGCATCGTCCCTCGACCTAGGCGAGCACCTCCACAGCCTACTTGGATATCCAGGGATCACAAACCATACCAGCGGGAGCTATCCCTCACCGCATCGTCCCTCGACCTAGGCGAGCACCTCCTCAGCCTGCTCGGTCATCCAGGGAATGACAAACCATACCAGCGGGAGCTATCCCTCACCACATCGTCCCTCGACCTAGGCGAGCACCTCCTCAGCCTGCTCGGTCATCCAGGGAATCACAAACCATACCAGCGGGAGTTATCCCTCACCTCATCGTCCCTTGACCTAGGCGAGCACCTTCTCAGCCTACTCGGTCATCTAGGGACCACAAGGCATACTGGCGGGAGCTGTCCCTCACCGCTCCGTCCCTTGACCTAGGCGAGCAACTCCTCAGCCTACTCAATCATCTAGGGATTACCTCACCCGTCACACATTCGGGTATCGGAACCCACAAGGGACTTCTAAGGTTACCTTGGTTGAACTAACATTCAGCCTGATGGCCTATCTAGGGTTAACATAATTACTTCCCAATTAGTCCTTATCTGGGACTCAAAGGCACCTTGTTCTCTAAATCAAATTACGCCTCTCTCATAGGTACATCAGGGAAATATAAGACGGACCGACCATTTGATCCATGTAAGGGGTTACGACTACCCATTTCGAATCACAAGGGAGTCTGAATCCCAACCACGCATCCACTGTGCGGTCTCACATAACATCCGCACCCTAACTACCCGACAGGCTAGGGGGAGTACCCATGCCCCACCGGCATCCCACATATGCTAGCTATATGCATGCACAAATACCGCTACACATACTATTAACATAGTTCATTGTATAATAATCAGATGCATATATATCATTATCTATCACGGGTTGGCATGTTAACATCCAAGCATGTTAAAATGTCTAGCAGTCCAAACTAATCATCATATAGTCATATGGCATTTTATCACCAGATTACATCACACCATGATCAAACATATACCACCACATATCACATATTCACATGCTGACATCTTAACATATTATTAACCAAAATAAACTCTGATCATGTCGTCATATAATCAATCAATTATGACATCAATTAATCAATTCATATATGCCTCTGCGGGCATCGGATACGAATACACCCGGATGGGGCCCCGCCACATAATGGTATCAACAGGTCCCTTGCCGAGTGGCTCATAACACTGATGACCCCCATTCGCCGTATTTGGTACCCGCACATTTGATAGAGAAGGAAGATGCATAGATGCATGTTAAAAGCGATGATGAGTTTCATCACCTATGTGTGCCTCAAAATCCAAAGTGAGAGAGACGGTACTCTGGGTTGAAAGGAGCTCAATCTGTTGAAAAAGGGCAAGGGAATAAGCAATTGAGCAAAAAGGGTCAAACAAAACCTGGAGTGCATACGGGCCCGACGGGCCCTAAAACTAGGAAACTGGGCCTGGCCGAACAGAACTGGGCCGGACCCAAAGCTGGGCCGAACTGGGCCGAGCCTGAGGCGGGCTGGACCGGCCTTGGCAAACTGGGCTAGATCAGGTCTGGGCCGAATCCGGCGAACCGGGCCAGATCGGGCAAGCATGGTTGGGTCGTCGGGTCCAAGGTCGAACCCGACTGAGTCAACTCGGCAACTCCGAGTGACTCAGCCGAAGGAGGAGGGGAATGAGGGAGATGAGGGAAAGAAAAGGGAAGAGAAGGGAAAACAAGGAAAAGAGGGGAAAACAAAGAAAAGGAAGTACCTCAGATCGGACGGTGGCGATCGGTGACAAATAGATCTGAAGGACCAGTGGCTGCTCGGGCCGAGGGGGAAAGAGATCCGACTCATCGGGGCCGGAGGAGCTCGAACCAACGCCAGAGGAGGAGGAGGGAGGTCGGCGGCAGATCCAAAAGAGGAAGAAGAAAGATCGGGAGGAAAAAGAGAGAAGAGGAGAGGGATTGAGAGGGGAAAGAGAGAATCGAGAGGGAGGGAGATGAGGACGGCGACGGTGGCGGCGGGATTAGGGTTAGGGTTTGAGTAAGAGGAGGGGAGAAGAGGGATAGAGAGGGACGGGAGAGAGAGAGGAACCGTGGCACTGTAGCTGCTCTACAGTGCCGCGCTGGATGGGGGAAAGAAAGGGGGTTAGGGTCATTTTAAGGCCTTAGGGTTTTAGGTTATTTTCCTCTTTTTTTTTTTTAAATAAAAATAAAATAAAATCTTAAACTTTTCAAAAATAAATAAATAATTTAAAACTCATTAAAAATCAAAAGTCAAACATCGAGGAAGATAACGTGTGATTTTTCAAACTTCTTACATAATAAACTATTCAATGATTCAAAATTACCAAAGTGCTCTTCGAGTGTCCGGACTCAAAATCGGGCAAACCAAGACCCAACACGGTGCCCACACTTTCCCCACTGCTACCAAGACCCCAAAACTCCGAAATATCGGATCGGGTCATTACATAGTTTGGGTTTTAAAAATCTTAATCACCATAAAATTTTTGGAATTTAACCCTCACTAAAAACCATTTATTTAAATAAAAACCATAAATTTACGCTATTTACTTAAATAAACAATTGTTAAAATAAATAATTTAGAAACATCATTTTGAGGTGAAATGAAATAACTAGACCATTCTTAAAATGGTCTACCATAAGATACTAATTTCAAAATTTATTTCATTTTCAAAACCCTTTAAAATAATTAATACTCCCTTTCGGGGTTTTGACGGGCGGGATTTAAATACCATTTGCTGAAAATAAATTTATTTTAAAATCAGAAATACAAATCCTTTATTTAGGAGAACATTATCCACCAATAATATTCACATATCAACAATATTTATAAAAATATACACAACAAGTGGTAAATTACCAAAATGCCCCTCCAGCTGGGCGAGCTGGATCACTGAGTTTTCGAGCTCAGATTGGGCCAAACTTAGGCTTTCCTCAAAGCCCTAACCAAAATCTTCAAGCTTAATCGGTTAAACAAAATTATTAAGCTAAAACACGCCTAATCTGGGGCATGGTATTACAAAGAATTGCTCAAATAATATCTTAATCGATTGCACAAGTTTCCCAAAAATTCTGATTAGTCTATGGAATTCTATAGATTAGGCATCCTCTAATTGAATGTGATTAAGAATTGCAGAAGGATAATTAAAAGAGAACAATGGTAAATTCGAATAAGTCACAACCGAATCTATGAAAAACTAAAGAGACTAATTGAATTAAAATAGAATGGTACTTACTTACAAGATAGAATTGGTACCAGTCCAAGGACCTGGCTTTCGCCAAAGGCCGAAACCCGACGTGAATCCACACGACGATTCAAAGAGTCTTTTCTCAAAATAATTTTATTCAATTGTGTATAATTCTAATGGGGTACAAGCTTATTTATTAAAAAAAAAGTGTAAAAAGACCAAATTCGCCTTGCCTCTCTAAGAAACTCCTAAAATAAGCTAACTTACTTAAGATAGAATGTAGTCTAATTTTGGGCATTCAATCTCAACCCTACATCATGCCATGTGACTTATTGAGTGACTAAGATTAAAAGACAAAAATACTACGTAGGCAAACTTTTCTACCTCCTCTTTGCACCTACTCATTCCACCTACTCATCCCACCTACTCATTCCACCTACTTTACTTGTCAAATCATCTCCTTTCCAAGCATGTGGACTACAATCGCATATGGAAAGGTTTTGGATAGGTTTAGGGTAGCAAACCAAGTCAATTGCTGCTGATTTGGGTGAATTTGACCCATAGGACCCATATCTAATGATCTTAAGAAAATTTTGGCTCAGTTGGGTTGGCATTTGAGCTTGTGGATGCAGGTCTTGGGCACCAATTAATTATTATGTTCAATTAGGGCTAATTGGGCTTCATGAAGCTCATTGGAGTTTGGTTCAGTCCTGATAATATTTGGGTTTGGGCTCACAAGTTTAACAAGGTCATTCGGATATGTTAAGCAATTGGGCTCTAGCTAACAAAGTGTTCGGGTTTATTAGACGAAGTCCACTAATGAATATCTTAAACAATTTTAGTCATGAAAGCCAATTCAATTTTATCAATGGTCCATTAAACCTGATGCCTCCATCAGATCTTGTACATATATTGAAGAACATGACACTTTAGGCTTGATTTCTTAGAATAAAAATTAGAACTACAATGATATGAGATGAACTAACTTGATGACTACATACACATGTATTGAAAGTCTGTCCCTCCACCTAAGGTACAAATATCGGCCGATACATATCGTATCGGCCGATATATATCGGTTTTTTAAGACAGAGTAGTATCGGCCGATACGATAAGTATCGGCGGTACATACCGAATATCGGCCACAATATTGGCCGATATTCATAAATATCGGTATTTAATTATTTTTTTAAAAACACCGATACGGTTTTTCACGGTTTTTACATGGTTTTTCACGGTTTTCAACGGTTCATGGTTCACTGGTTTCACGGGTCCTCACAGTTTTTTGCAGTTTTTCACGGTTTTTTCATGGTTCTGATATCGGAGGAGAGAGAAAATGCCAATATCGGGATGAGAGATAAAAATATCGGCCGATATATCGGCATGGCCGATTTTTTAACCCCTGCCCTCCACAACGACGCATCAATAAGGCATCCCTAGTGAAAGCCATCTTGGGCTAAGGCTGATGAGAACCATCTCCAGTTACATGGGTAACACAACCTAGTGTCACACCAGGAGTAGCACATACCTGTAATTAAGAAATGCCTCATATATTTTATTATCTCAAGACCATTAGAAAGCAGTACAATGCTTTAGAAAATATCATAAAAATCAAAATTAAAAGGGAACTACATTATATGTCTTGTTGATGTAGACGTGTCTTATACTTGAACATTCCTTTCCTCCCAAATAGACCACAACAACTAAACAAAGTCTCCAAACAATCTTGAACCCGAACGGGCACATCACCACAACAAAGAACCAAGTCTCCAAACAATCTTGAACCCGAATGGACCAAACCAAAGTTTCACCTTTGCATGATAATACACTGGACACTTTACATTGGGATTTTAAGCTGCATTTGGATGAGAGGTAAATTTTACAGGGATTTCTCTTTTACATGAGTTTCTCTTATCTTGTTTAGTAATTATTGTAAAAAATGTATAAGAGGAAAAAAACTTACTCTAAGGGAGAGATAAAGTGATTACCTTCTGCAGTGACGAAGTTTTCAGATTTATACCGGAGAAGAAAAACTTGAGATTTTCTCACTCATGTCTTTCATTATCAAATGGGGGTAAACAAGGTTATCCTCGTTTTCACTCCTCTACCCATCATCCAGACGCAGCGTTTTAAGACAAAGACAAAATAAAAAGGAACTAGTCTTTTTAAATGACCATTTCATAACCACATATCCAAAACCAAAAATCGCCTCTGAGTAACCCTTAATTCTATATTAGATTTTAGATTAGTTACTTTTCTGTTATGACTTCAGTGCTTTGCTGTACAGTTTTGTTTCTTATAACTGTTTTAGTCTTAGCTTTGTTAGCTTAACTATTTATAGCTAAAGCTTTGTACTGTACAGAGAAGAAATGAGAAAAACAAAGCTAAGACTGAGACAGTTACAATCAGTTATAAGAAATAAATTGTACAGCTAAGCACTAAAGTCATAACAGAAAAGTAACTAATCTAAAATCTAATATTCTATAAATGATGTTATCGTCTTAAGGACCGGACAACCCACATGATCAACTTCCAGGTACCAGAAGCTGGATATCCGCTATGCTAAACCCTCCATCCAAATTCAAGCTTATTTAGCCTATATTTTATAATAAGGATTTGCTTCCACATGGGCAAAGTTTTGCCTTCACGAAACCACAAAAAGCCATTTACCAAGTAAAGCTCTATTGACAACTGAGATGTGCCTAATGCAAGACCACCTTTCTCTAAGGGTTAAAAAGGGTTCACAAACTTGAAGGTAATGAACAAGGTGATAATACATTTATCATCAGTCATTCTATGGAAACCTTTCTGAGTAGATCAATCCTCTTCCAAACATCCACTGAGCATTTGAAAGTGGAAAGCAAATAAGTTGGGAGACTACTGAGAACAGAGTAAGTCTACCTCCAAAAATAAAGATATTTGCCTTTGGAAATCGATAAATGTTTCCCAAAACATTCACAATGGGGGCCATGACGCCTTCTTAGGAGAGGCTTGACAAAGAGGCAAACCAATATAGGTAGAGGGCAACTTACTCCCCTTACAATTTAGCATTAGCCAAAACTCACTTTTTTTGGATCAAGAGTATACCCAACACTCTTCAAACCAAAACAAGCTTCAAACCAACTTAAGATTGCAATTAGATTCTTAACACTCTCCTCATTAGCATCACAAAAGATTTGTCATCAGCATATTGTAGATGTGACACTACAATAGAAGAATTACTGATCCTGAAGCTACTAAAGCTAGTTTTCATCTACCTTAGGCATTCCAGTAATAAAATAAAAAGATAAGAAGAAAGTGTATCTCCTTGTCCAATTTTGAACGAGCAGTGGAAGAAACCTTTAGGGAATCTTCTAAGAAGGACCTAATGATAAGCTAAAGCTGGACTTTCACTACCCAACTGTTACAAATTAATCACAAAATATCTACAATAAAGAAAGACACAGATTTACGTGGTTCAATCAAAAACCTATGTCCACATGTCCATAGACAGCAATCTGCAAAAGGGGATATAAATTTCAGACACACTCTTTATCCCTCACCACCTCTCACTGTATAGTTTTCATACAAATGAAAAGAGATGCAAATTGGGCCAGGCTAAAACAACAAAATTGGGCCGAGCTAAATCGAGCCAATAATCAACACCAACCTCTCCAAATGGAGTTAAACCCCATCTGAAATATCATATCCCAAAAAGACTAGTTGACTATTTCATAAGCCTTCTCAAAGTCTCTTACAAATGATGCCAAGAATATTGGCTCTATGCCTAATATATGAGTTTGTATTTTTAACGAGTACTCTCCAAAGATAGGAAATTTCAACCTACCATACCCTTCTGAGGAGATCTTGCTCTTCGCTTTCCATTAAGTATGCAATTCGAGCAGTGAAGAGAGCCTATTATATTTAACTTTTCTTTTCTTTTGTTCCTATTAGTTTTCCTCACCTAGTCCCCCTTCACTACCAATGTCTCTCTCTCTGCACTGCATGTTCTCTCTTCCTCATTCTCTACACTGAAACATCTCTCTCTCTTTGCACTGCATTGGCTTCGTCCCTGATCTCTCCCTCTGGCTCTCTCTCTCTCTCTCTTTCTTCGCCATTCCAACTCTCTCCATTGTTTCTCCTCTGTAATCTCTGTTTCTCATCTTTCTCTCTGCATTATCTCCCTCTCTCTTGACCTATGAAATGTTCCTCTCTTTCGCTGTCTCTCGATGTCTCTTCCTTTCTCTTAAACCTAGTTGTTCAAAACAAAGTCGAGATTACATATCTTGATGTGGGTCCCACATGCACGTTAATTTAGGTTCCTTAGTGCATCTCTTGGGCATGCAAAATGCGTTTTTGAAAGGTTTCACCGGCAACAGAAATATTTTTTTTTTTTTAAGATGAAAGTTTCGGTCTTTTTAACTATCTGACTAATATTGGGGAATGTACAAATTTCTCTATTCATGTACACTGACTAATACTGTAGGGAGTGACTTTTTTATATTTGAGTGACTTGAATCCAAGACTTCTCACATCATAGGCAGGTTCTTTACTGCGAAGTCAATCCTCACGAGTTCACAAAAGATGAGTTAGTTGATATTTTAAATTATTTTGATTAGTTCATATGTTATGATAAAAATTTAACGGCATTAAAATAGTTTAATTGATTTAATCATGGTTAAATAAAATATAATTTTGATTTTATCATATTTTGAGAAAAAAAAATTGATTAGCCTTGAGATTTTGAATGTTGATACTTGATAATAAAAACTATTAAATTTTTATGGTCCATTTCACCAGACTTGGCCGAATTTTGAGTTTTCTATGTATTGAATGCTATTCATTGATGGTGCATATGGTTGCAACTTCAAAGTTCACCCATGAATGATGATAACTTACACATCCTGACTATACGTGCTCCTCATTCCCCTAAATAATTAACAGTGTAAAAAAATATTTTATTAGATTAATCAAGACAAGTTTTTTAAAACTTTAAGAAAATTGATCACTTTAAACTTTTTTAATCCCCAAGTCATTATAGCCATTAAAAATGTGGGTTATCAACATTGTAATTAAGCACCAGAATTGGAATCTATCAAAATTTGACAAGATTCCGATAGCAGTAAATCAGTAATAAAACACCAGAATTTGAGTAGATCCACCTTCTCATTTCAAAATCTCCTAAATTAAAGCTTCCACTTGAAAAATAACATGCTGTTCATATAATAAGAAGTGGCCTCGTGAAGGTTAATTGATTTTATCATCAATATCCAAAAACATTATCTTGTTTTGATTTGCTTAAGCAATATACTACACTAATGCCTAATCATTTTCATCATCAGGCTCCAATATGATTCAATAATATCTTATCAACATCATCGTAAAAATACTTTATTATTATTATTGTCGTTTTTTTAATTTCTATTAAATTATGTTCTGTAGAGTCTGATCATCAAAGATTTACTATTAATCCGCCAAATTTGAAATTTTTACATGATTTTTTATATAGTCATTTTGTGTAAGAGAGAGATGTATAATTGTATTGAGAATTGTCTTTTCTTGTTTTTTTGCCTTTAAGCATAATAAATCCGCGTGAACCCATAGATGTACCAAAACGGAACCACATAGATATGAGTGTTGTGATTTGTTTATTTTTTATAGATTTTTTTTTCCTAATATTACTTTGTTTGATCGAAAAGGCGATTTCTCCCAACAATTTGTAATCTTGATGAAGTAATTTCCCTTTTACGTATCAACTATTAAATGGAGCTACATTGTAAGATAAGTTGCCACGTGTGAAATCTATTATTTCAAAAGCAAGCAAATCAAACACAGGCATTCTACTAGAATCTGGTGACATAGTATACATTGGTAATATTTTTTTCTTTTCTGATATCCGTCTATGCTTATTTTTTTAAGTTTGAAAAATGATTTTGATATTGCATTAAGTGTGATTTTAAAAAGGTTTAAAATCAATTTGTTCAAATTCGAATGGTATTTATCAATTCAAAATATTTTTCTCCTAAATTTTAATCATTTTGAGTTATTTTCACCAATTTTTTTTCGAATTTCTGCTCTATTATAATCTCAAACTAAGGGTTTTTTTTTGTGAAAATAATTTAATAAAATAATATTTAGTGCTTATGGAATTCAATGGAGACAATGTTATTCACATAGTTTGTAGGGTGTCGGTATGATTTTCACGATTTTTCTAAAAACTTGATAAAAGCTAGGTTTTCTAAAATAAAAGTCATTTTCGAGTTTTTTAGGAAAAAATGAATGAAATAATGTACAAATATTTATACAATTAAAAGAAGGGCTTAATGTAATTGATATAGTTTGAGTGTTTGTGTGAACTTCTAAGATTCCAATATTTTTATAAAACTCAGAATTTTTTACAATAAAAACGTTATGAATTGTAATAAAAGATACATGTCGGTAGGGGATAATTGAGAATATTAATTTCATATTAGGTGTTTATTCGTGTTCATTTACTACTTTTAAATTTTTTACCCATTTTCCAAAGTTTTAAGACATTTTCAAATTTGTAAGATATACTTTATTCGTATTAAAATTTTCTTTCAAGTGGCCTAAAATGAATGTTTTAATCTATTAAATATGGATCGGTTATCTTGTAAACCTTTTCAAAGTTCAAATTCTCAAAAACATTTTATGATCCACGATTCAAAAGGATTGGTATGATTGACCCTGAATAATCTTTAGAATGTTTTCAACTTATTATGTTGGATTGTTAGATTATTCTATTATTTAAGAAATAGAGAAAAGAGAGTCGTATCAAAGATACTAATTGGGGCATAATAATAGCCCCTCCATCCCAAAATACTTATCCTATTTCATTTCATAAGTATCGTTTTCGCGCCAAAAGCCTATTAATAAATTCTTTGAGTCAATACGAACATGATATGAACGATTTTGAGATAGTAAGATTACGAATAACCCTCAATGAACTTATTTTCGTAATCAATGAGCATTTCCTATCTATGTAGCAATGCATGATTTAAGACGATGAGAGTCGGAGGTGAAAATAATTGCAGAATGCTGCATATGGGAAAGTCAAAGGTTATAAAAGAATGTTGTCTTCCCATCACGTTAGATGGTGATTTGGAACTCATAAAAACTGTTAAATTTTTTATTTAATGTGAAAATAAAGGAATATGACAAATAATTTGGGACAATTTCAAAATACATATATGACAAATATTTTGGGACGAAAGGAGTATTATAATCCGTATTTTATTCCATGGCATTGACTTTACCATTAGACAGTGTCCAAGCAAGCCATTTTTCATAAAGGAGATGGATATCCATTTTTTTATCTTCCTATTCTCCAACACGAAACAATAGAAAGATCGAATTTTAAGCTACAGATGGATACAAATCCAGCTTCCAAATCCAAATATGTACAAAGAATCCGACTACTTCTCAAAAGAATGTCATAAAAATATTGTCTAAAGTCTAAACTCTAAAACAGTAAAACTTCATAAAAATGCCATCGTCCCACGGGTGATTTTTCTCTTTCAATGCATTCACATGGAGTTGTCCCCTCCATCTGGTGCGGACCATCACACTAAACTATCCCTTAAAGAACAATTTCACTAAATCTTTATGAGAACTTTGACTTGTGGAATCTACACTAGATCTAATAGATACAATTCTCCCCTTACACTCACTATCTCCTATAAATTATATTTTTTTTCAACTTGACACCAATTTGACCATTAAAGATAATTTATTTAATCTTATGAATTTTTATTATTAAATAAATGAAAAAATATTAAGGTCTTATAAAAGATGAAATTTTATATGTGTTATTAACAAAGAAAAACCTTTCAAACCAACCTATCCATCTGGGCCTAGGCGGGTTTGTGAAGGTGGATTTGAATGTAATAGGTTTAGTATCAACGTCATGAATCAGAAGTTTGTGTAAAAGTCTCTAAGTGAATTTTTACACAGCTTCTAGGGCCTATATAGTAGATGAATTATTGAAAATTCTCACTATTTATGGGGACTACTTATAAAAAAATTAGTGGGTTTCACTTCTTAGTTGGAATATATGGATAGTAGCAAGTAAAGTGAGCAGATAAAATTTGAATACCGTCTAATCATTTTAACTATATGATTTTAGATTTCTAAAATTTAATTGTTCAAAACTGTTGGATTTCAAATTTCATTATCTATCTCACAAACCAATGATGATTGGGTGAAAGAATTTTTTTTATTTAAATTATTTGTGAAATCTTTTATCCCTTCCATCTAACTATATACGGCCCAACTTATGATAAATATTCAATATCCAAAAAAATAATTAATTGAGTCTTATATAAGTTTTAGAAAGAGAAATAAAATGGAAAATTGAAGATAACATTGGAAGAGAGAAAAAGTGTAACAAAAAAAGAGTAACTTTTAGTACAAGTAGTTTTTTTTTTTCCGTGCCTCCAATTATTTAAAAGAAAAAGATTGTCTATATCATTTATTTTTATTTAATATTCACTTTAATGGTGAAAATATAGCAATGGAACATATGACAAATTTAAATATATAAGACCTAATTTGGTGTATTCTAAGGACAGTAGATACCTAAGGTTTAAATATCGGCCGATACATATCGTATCGGCCGATATATATCGGTTTTTTCAAACCGTGAAATATCGGCCGATACGATAAGTATCGGCCGTACAGTTGGAATATCGGCCGATATGGGCGATAAACGGTCCCCAATATCGGCCCCAATATCGGCCGATATTTGAAAATATCGGTATATTAGATTTTTTTTCGTTTTTTTTTTTTAAAAAAAAGAATACAATATCGGCCGATACGGGCGATATATCGGTCCGTATATCGGCCGCAATATCGCCCGATATACTATTTATCGGGCTGGAAAGAATGGTTAAAAAAAAAAAAAAAAATTATCGGTAGTGGGACCCACTGGATATCGGCGATATTTGGTACAAATATCGGGCGATATTTGGACCGTTTATTGGTCCAAAATATCGGCCGATAAGTCCCAATATCGGTCCGTAACGGTCCAGGTTATATTATTTAAAAATTAATATCGGCGATATTTTAAACGATTATCATTGAGATCTACTTAAAATGAATTCAAATTTTGATAGATAACTAATAGTCTAAAAAAAAAAAAACAATATGATATTATTTAGAGGTCTTCACTTATAAAATACTATTTTACCTTTTATTACCACTTCTTAAAAATTTTAAAAACATAATTTGAATTTTAAAATACTATTCAATTAATTTGACTCAATTTCAATTTATTAAAGTGTGTGAGGTGTATACATGGCAACATAAATACATGATGGCTAAAATCTTTTTGTCATTTTATTATCTTAGACTTATAAAATTTTATTATTATGATTGAATAAAGAACAACTATGATTAATCATAGACATGCTCATTCTCATATAACATATTAACATTAGCATAAGTGGACTCTTATCATAGTTAATATTTTATTATGCCTAAAAATTATTCACGCATCAGAATACATACAGAGACTCATTTATACATGACTTTCAAATGTTAGGAATGAAATTGAAATTATTGAAAACGTAAGTATGTATTTATAATTACCCAATAACATAGGCATTAATTCAAATTTTTAATATGTGTGGAGCTATGAGATAAGAAGTTTTATTTTTATTTTTATTATTAATTTTCCTAGATTGATTAATTATATAATAGGATCTACTTATTGATGAGACTTGAGAGGATTGATGGGACATTTTCATGTTTTTATAAGTTAAAATCATCTATTGTTAATTTTAATATAAAAAATAGATGAAACTTAAATAAATAATTTGAGTATTTATATGACCGATATTTAATGAAAAAATTATATTTTCAAGAAGCCCAACATTTTCCGACATTACCCAAAAAAAATCGGACAAAAAAAAAAAAAAAAAACTGAAGAGAGAGAAATTTACCGGCCGGTATATCGACCGATATGCATATCGGCCGATATTTGCATATCGGCCGATATACCGGTTGGACCAGTATTTCAATCCCTGGTAGATACTACCTATCGAGATTTTTCATTGGATTTTTTACAATTTTCTTTAAATTAAAAATAAATAAATATATAAAATATTAAACTTATCACCTAATAGGCTATCGCATATCACGAGACTCACGACTTTAAGACTGACTTTTTGCAAGTCGTTGAACAAAAGGTGAGGAAAGACATTAATCTTGTTGGATTGAATTGTCTTTTGTTCTACCCACACAACTTTAAAAATGTGATGGGCCTCTCTACATTTTTTTTTTTAATATGTTCTAAAAAATAAGGGTTATTTTTATCAAGTTTTAAATTCTTGAAAGTTAAATTTTTGATATGAATAAAGTATGTCTAATTTTTTTTTAAAGTAAGGAACTAACATGAGAAAATAGATAATAAGAGATTCATATTTTTAATTATTCTCCAGAGACATATGTCTTTTATTATAATTTATAATTTTTTAATAATAAAAAATTATGAATTATAAAAATATTATTATATTAGAAAAATTACACAAACACTCCAAAAACTATATCAATCAAATCAAGGATCTTCATTTAATTGTAAAAGCATTTGTATATTATTTAGTTCAACGGTTTCCACAAGAAAATTGAAAAAGTGAAGTAACTTTTATTAAATTTTCAAAATATCTTAGCAAATCACACAGAGACCCTACAAACTATGTGAATGATATTTAAAGATCTTCATTGAATTCTATAATAACTGAATATTATTTTATTAAATTATTTGTACAAAAAACTCTTATTTGAAATTATTTTATAGCCAAAATTCAAAAAAATGATGAAAATAATTTAAAATGGTCAAATTAATAAAAATAACTCAAAAATTGAATAATTTACTTTTAAACTTTTTCAAGAACTCTCTCAATGCCATCCAATTTAAACATTAATTATTATTTTTTAAATTAAAAAAATAAATATTGACCAAGAACAAGGCTGATACAAGATCCCTACTCTATTTCATAAGAGACATTCTTCATAAAGTTAATCCATACGTGTAGATAGAGAATATTGCATATCTTCTCATATAAAAACCAATTTGCAGGCACAGTAAAACCCCATATACATTTGAGATGTTCTATCCCTTAAACTCAAGTGCCATACATAATTTCTAACCCCTTCTCAACTTTAAAATGTTTTCAATAAATAAATTTCGACAAGTATTTTGTACACCCATAATTTTTCTTAAAATAGGGAAATCGAATGATATTTATTATACGGATTTTTCCCATTTTATCCTTGAAAAACAGTAACATCACCACTCATCACTCGTCCTAGAGAAAGTACATTACTCCTTGAAACTGACAATTTTTCCAAATGACAAGAGAATCTCCACAATCTGGGAAGATTATTGTTTTTCATCTATAAATAAACTTAATCAGGTTTTTCATTCGTCAGATTTAAATATCAACACATTTTGATCAAAATAAAAAAATTAATGGCTAATAATAACCCTCTTTCAGATCAAATGGCTAACGATATTCAATAGATCTGAGATTCTCCAAATCAGTAATCTATACATTTTGAATTTATCTTCTTCGATTAATATGGGCCCACAATACCAATTTTTACTTTATTTAGTCACTACAAAATATTAAGTGTAACATTTAGACTTTAAACAGAAAAATAAGCCTTACCGACATGTACTAACTGCGATGTGACATTCACGTTTAGTTATCCGCTTTAGATAATATTTTTTTTTTGATTTGCCACTGTGAGGGTCCCACTCAAAAGTTCCTTTTTACCTGACTTTCCAGTTTCTTCCTGTACATTCGTTATTCAAGAGGAATCGACGAAAGCATTTTTCCGCGGAAAATCTTCGATCTCTCTCCCGCCCGTTCGCCGAATTTTCATTAACCGTTAGCCATCATCTTCTTCTTCTAATCTCAATCACCAAATCCTCCAACCCAAACGCTCCAGATTCCGAAACTGATATCCAAGCCGTTTGAGAAATATCCGATCCTAATCAGTTGAACGGGAAATATTCTATCACGTCTATCCCAACCATTGGATTTTCTTTTTCTTGGAAATTCCATTCCATGATTTGATTGGTGAAGAATTAGTTAGGTTTTTCTTGAAAATTTGGAATTTGGAACCCTAGAGATAAAGAGATGGATATAACAGAGGTTTCGATCTTACATCATATAGGAATCGTGCTTGTCGTGCTGTGCATCCTGTCATCGTATGGAATCTGCCATCCTTTTATCTACTTCCTGTCTTTCATCTACCTCTATCAGGTGCATTTCTAATTTATCTCAAGTCTTTGATTAGTTTCGTGTTTGATTTAGATGTTTAGATTCGATTCTCATTTTATTAGGTAATATAATTCATTAATTATAAGATAATTAGAATGAAGAATTGTCCTTTTTTGTATATCAAAACTGTTTAGGCTGCAGTTTCTTGATTGTGTATTTTTGGGGTGTTATTTCTGATCGTTCACCGGATCTTGAATAAGGAGCCACCAAGTTATTTATTCAATTTTTTTTTCCAACGAGTTGGAAAACTCCAAAACCAGTACAGAATTCCTTGCTACAAAAACGAGGAGGGACTAACCTTGGATTTGTTGAAAAAGAAATAAACAGAGAAGCAGCATATGGAGTTCTATCTGAATCTTAGATTTGGTGATAAATACTGTATTCTGATTAGTTTAAAAGGAGTTAGGAAAAAAAAGAATGGTAATGTGATAGATAGTGCAGTGAGTTGACTATTGTTTATAATGGATAGTAGAGTGAAAATATGATAAATTCTGGGATGAAATTGTAGAACTCAAAAGCTGACTTCAGATAGAAAAATAGCCATGATAATGATCGTGGCAGTGAAAATCAAGGCTATCCAAAACAATCACAGCTTGAGTGTTGTAGAAAACTGCAACGAGATTGCACAAGATGCCATTTCCCACCTCTGCCCAGAAGCTGCATTGGCCTGCGATACAACAAATGCTGAATTTTGAAAAATAAAAGACAAGACACACCTGTCTTGTGTCAATGGGACATGAATGACTGGCCAACTGTTCTAAAAAGAGAAAAAGAGAGAAAAAAGGAGAAAATTCGGATACCTGGCCCATGCCCTAAACAAGGTGAGTAATAGTAGCACTAACAAGTAGCACAATAGTGCAACTTTCATGATTGACTATGTTTTTTTTTTTAGCACAAGATAATTGGATAAGGCTTTGATGATTACAATGATTATTTTTCTGACTTGTAATGCTGGAACAATTTGCCATTCTCAGTTCACACTTATAAACAGTCATGATATTTTCCTCAACCATATATGCATTCAATCATCTCTTAGAATTGATTAGTAATATTTATACCTTGTAAATCAATCACAAGAGACCATCCAAATCTTCCTGAACATCCTCATCTAACCGTATGTGGGTTTAACCTTATTTAAACCTATGTTTACAGAAATCATTTTGGAACCACATTAATTGTCTTCAATGAGTCAGTTGGAACCAAAGACTCTAATGAGGCGGAAATTCTTAGTATTAGGAGAACTTTGCAAATCTGGAAGTTGAAAGGTCATGAAAAAGTCATTATTGAAGGGAATTCGGCAAAGCAAGTAAATGGCTAAGGGCCAAAGAAGACCGCTATGGAAATTGATCACTTTGGTTAGGGAGATCAGGTTGCTAGTTTTGGGGATGGATGTTTGCTTTACCAATATCGGCCGGACAACGAATGGCGTGGCAGATTACTTTGCCAAGCTTGGCGTCACTAATCTATTCCCTGGAGTTTTCCATCTATTTGATTAGTGGTGCTTTTCTTGTGTAGTTTATGTACTTCTGTTTTTTCCTTTTTTTTTTTTTTGTGTTTTCGGTCTAATCCTGTTAGACCTCTTTCTTTTGTTTTTGTGCATTTCTTCTTCTTTTAATATACCTATCTTTGTTACTGCTAAAAAAAAAAAAAAAACACCTATGTTTTCAGACAATTCTCTGATATGTCATTTCTCCATACTTCTTCTCAAGCCTTTATTTGTCCCCTCCTTGTTTCCTGACCTTGCAACCTTTCATTTCTTCATGCTCAGCTGTTTCCCATCTTACATGCCTTGACCATTTCAAGTTTTCAACGAATATTTCATAATTTTTCTATTTTGTTGGAGCCACCTTTTGGATCTCCTCTCATGCACTCATTCCTAATTTTATTCTTCTTGTTGCTCCATTGAACTTGTGCTTAGTCAGAACTTTACCTTCTTGTTATTTCTTCATGGCCCAACATTAGCTCCACATTGAAATATAAACATACATTCAGTACTCACAGGAGATAACCATGAAACCTTAAATGCTAAATAAAATTAGTTATTATGCAGTTAGTCAAACATCTAGGTTGGACTTTCGTTCGAACGCTTGCCAATTTCCACAGCATGTTGCCAGTCATGGCAAGATCCAATGCAAGTTCGGTGTCTGTCTCCCTTTCAGATTAAAGTATGTAACAGTCAATAAAAAGATGCACTACATTTAGGGGAAAGGTCCAAATTCAATGTACAGTGAGTGGCACTAGCTGCAGTTATTACTTGTGTTTGGGCCAGGTGATCTAACCTTCAGCTGTATATCATCATCTTCATCACAAAAGCCTTATGCTATCTAGTTGGGGTTGGCTTTGTAAGATCTACTTTTTCACTCATCTAACTGTTAGGTGCGGCTGAAGCATTGGATTTTGCACTTATCTCACATTTTCCCATGCTGAATGGGCTGAGGAAGAGTGACCTTTCATACTAGGGAACTCCTTTTCCCATTTTATATTAGTTCTTTGGAAACATTATTCATTATGAATCATCTGTGTGAATAGATGTGATTGTGGAACCTATCCTCATGAAAAATGTGAACAAGGGTCACCTAATTCATTAAGAACAAGAGTTGGTATGGTCATAGAACTTTGATTCAAATGCTCTGTTTTTACTACTTTATTCTCAGCTTAATTTCTTGCAATTTTTTTTTCTCTGGGGGTTTGGGGGATTGGGTTGGCAGGGAAGCAGATAGTGACGGTCATTTTGATGATAGAACTAAGTGCTATAGGGGTCTTATCCACAGAAGTTCTAAGTTCTCTACTGTATGAAGAGCCCCATTGGATATGGAGAACTTCCAGGACAATCATCCTTGTAAATATGCAGTTTGATGCTAGTCACGATTCATATATTGTTTCGTCTTCTTTGACCTCTGTGTTATTGGAGGCTTCTCAGGGCTACCATGTCATCCAGCTGATCTCCTGTTCTGCGGACGCTTCTTTCAGTTCCCATATATTAAATCCTGTTACCCCCTTCTTTTCCTTTCATTGGCTATTCTCTTGGGAGGTTAGTGTTGGTACCTTATAAATTTTTTCACTTTTGCCTTGTCCCCTATCTAGATGGCTTAGTGGCCAGTATCCTAGGGCTCCTTGTTCTCCCTTTTCTGAGTTATACTCCGCCTCTTTGATAGAAAATAGGCTTCCTAGACCGATGATGGACAAAATTTAGTTTTCTAGGATCAATGAGGAAAGGGCTTTATGGATAGAGAGAGAGTTCTCCATGGAAGAGATTAGAGAAGCCTTTGTGAGCATGGATGGAGTTAAAGCCCCGGGTCCAGAATGTTTCAATTTCTCTTTCTTTAAATCATGCTGGGAGACGGTTGGACCTGATTTTGTTACCTCTTTTGAGGAATTTTATAGAGATGGGCTTATCAACAAAAGGTTCAAAAATTCCTTCATCACACTTACACCAAAAGGGAAGGCTCAGCTGAATTGTCGCATTAGCAGCCTATCAGTCTTGTCGGGAGCATTTATAAACTGATAGCTAAGGTCTTGGCTGATAAATTGGAAAAAGGTTCTACCGGAGATCATTGGCGAATCACTGGGGGCTTTATTGGAAGATAGGCAAATACTAGATGGATCCTGGTTGCAAATAAATTGATTCACATGAGAAAGAAGGATAAGAAACCGGGTTTGTTGTTTAAAATCGACATGGACAAGGCATACGACTTTGTTGATTGGTCTTTTGTTGGATACCTTTTCAATAGGACCGGCTTCGGGCAGCGTTGGAAATGGTGAGTGAAAACGTGTATTGAGGACACAGTGTACTCTGTACTGGTTCACAGGTCTCCCACAGAACCCATTGCAGCCACAAGAGTTTTAAGACAAGGAGATACATTGTCTCCTTTCATCTTTACACTAGTCGGAGAAAGCTTGAACAAACCAGTTATATAAGCTAGAGAGCTTAGGATCATTAATGGTTTTGGCTCCTCGCCAAATGACCTTGCTGTTACACATCTCCAGTTTGCATATGATACTCTTCTTTTGCGAACCCAAAAAAGAAGAAGTCAAGGGTTTCAAAGTAATTTTGAGATGTTTTGAGTTGGTGTCCCGCCTTAGGATTAGTCTGGGGAAAAGCACATTAATCATAATAGATGTGGATGATGACCACCTTAAGGAATTGGCGGAGTAAATTGGTGTGGCATGGGGAAGCTGCCCTTCATTTATCTTGGGTTATCGGTGGGTGGTAACCCAAGGCTTAAATGCTTTTGGGCATCCGTAGTCAAGAAGATAGAAAGGAGATTGGATGGGTGGAGCATGAGATACCTTTCTTTAGGGGGACGTCTAACTCTAATCAAATCAATGTTATCTAATCTCCCTATCTACTATTTATCTATCTTCGAAATGCCGTTAAGGGCCGTAAAGAAAATTGAGCAGATGTTTAGGAAATTGTTTTTTTTTTTTTTTTGAGGTCATGTTTAGGAAATTGTTATGGCGCGACAAGGAGGCAAAAAGGAAGGTTCATTTGGTTAAATGGGAGGAAGTGATTGAGCCTAAATCAAAGGGAGGGCTAGTCATTCTCCTTGTTTGGTGAGAAACTTGGCACTTCTTTGTAAATGGAGTTGACGATTTGGGAGGGAGAGGAATGCCCTATGGACAAGGGTATTGACTGCCAGATAAGGTTCGGAGAATAGGTGTGGGTGGGCCTTAGGAGAAAATGTTGAAAAGTTCGGTTCACCTATACTAAAAGCTTGGTGGCGGATAAATCCAGGAGAATCTGCAATAGGAAGGTTGTTCAAAGGCAACACTTGATCACTAGTCGGGAAAGGAGATAGGACCTTCTTTTGGAAGGATATCTGGTTGGGGGATAGCCTGCTGAAGGACATATTTCCTAGACTGTTCAGAATAGCTATGAACAAGTCTCCCCTAGTACAAGACTACTATAAAATAGATGGCAATCACTTTTCCTGGAATGTGGACTTCAGGCTGCAATTAAGATCCTTTGAGTTAGGGAGTAAAGATGACTTGATTGTCCAATTGGGAGAATTTCCGTTGTCTCTAGGGGAGGTGGATGAACTTGTGTGGTCAGACGACTTGTTAGGTATATATTCAGTCAAGTCCATGGTGGATTTGGTCCTCCATCAACAAGACACTAGTGCTTCCATTCCAACCTTTGCGTGGAAAGGTCTCGCTCCACCTAGGGTTCAGTCATTCATGTGGTGTGACCTGAGGGATAAGGTTTTAACCATGATGAATCTCAAAAGGCGAGGCCTGATGAGATTGGAGGGCGTTTTTAGTTGCTCCTTTTGTGGTTACTCGGAGGAGGATACTGACCATCTTTTCATGCCCTTTTGCGAGACATTTATGGTTCAACTTTTTGAACCTCTTCGACATTCCTTTGGTCTTTGATAGAACATGCGGAGGGGTAGTGGGATTGTGGTTTATGTCGAGGCTTAGCCCTAGATAGAAGATGGCTTGGTATACGTTCCTGTCGTAATCTTTTGGACCGTTTGGAAAGAAGGAACTCTAGAATATTTTAAGGAAAGTACTCTGAGGCGAATGATTGCTTCCAAAGGGCTAAATGAAGGTTGAGCATGTGGTTGTTATCGGGAAAGGAATTTAAGGGGCTCAAACCTATTGATTTTCTAGTGTCATGGGAGGGTAGCTTAAGTGGTAGCAATAGGAACGTTAGACCTATAGTCTCATGGTGTCCTCCTCAACATGGGGTCATGAAATTCAATGTTGAAGGAGCCTCGAGAGAAAACAAGGTTCGGCAGGGAGCGTGCTTAGGAACCATTGTGGTCTTTCATCACTAGGGGTTAGGGACTCAAATGAGGCAGTACTCCTTAATATTAGGAGAGCTTTGACCATTTGGAAAGTCTACAGATATGCCTCACTCGTAATTGAAGGGGACTCGACAAACGCAATTAAATGGGCCAAGGGCCTTAAACGACCTCCTTGGAAAATGATGACCATAGCAAGGGAAATTAGAGGTGTAGCATCGGGATTGGATGTTTCCTTTGCTCGTGTTAGTCATAGAGCAAATGGCGTGGAATTTTTTTTTTTATAAGTAACAAATGACGTGGCAACTTTCCTTGCCAAAAACGGGATCAACAATTTTGTTACTGGGGTTTTTTGTATTTGAAGATTGGGCCTCGGGTTTTTTTATTTGTTTGATGTTTTTGTTTCTTTTCTGATGTAGTGCACTTGCTGCACAACTTGTCTTTGGTCTAATCCTTTTAGACCATTTTTTTCTTTCAGCTGTTTTCCTTTGTACTTCTTCTCATTTTTTTCAATGAAATTTTAATATTACCTCTCAAAAAAAATGTTTGATTAACAGGATGATGTTTCATTTTCTCAATCAATTTCTGATGGCTACGACATGTACACCGAACTTCATGGTTTTGAAAGATGCACTATTTATTGTAAAAAACTTTGATGTGTTCATTAGGCAATAATGCAAAAACTTACAATATTTGTGTTTTTTCTTTTGGATCGAGTTTTTCCTTAAAATGTTATTTTCTATTTACAATGCTTCTTTTTATTTACATTCATAGCATAAAAATGTCTCAGCATATGTGGACATCTTATGTTTTCAATTGAGTTGAGCTTGGTTAATTACTTGTTATCAGATATATATATATCTTTATCTGAGCTTCAATTTCCTCTTCTTTTTCTCTTTTTTTTTTTTAGGTTAACGGATGTTATACCCTGAAATTACGGAAAAGATTGCATTTTGAGGAAAGAAAACAAGCAAATCAGAGAAGGGTAATTTCAGATCCCGTAACATGATTGTGATATTTTATTTCTTGGTGGGCTCATCTTCAAGTTTTGTTTCCTTCGTTTGTTCTCTATTTATCATGACTTAAATTTATAATTTAGTCTCTTGTCTGTTTTTCTCTTCAGCTTCTTTCTGATTCAGAAACAGTAAGGTGGTTGAATCATGCAGTCGAGAAGATTTGGCCTATATGCATGGAACAGATTGTGTCACAAAAAATTCTACTGCCCATCATGCCTTGGTTCCTGGACAAGTATAAACCATGGACTGCTGTATGTTCCACCAGTTCTTTCATAGTTACTCACTAGCCCAAAATTAAATACCGAAAGGATAGCAAGTAATTAACCATAGAACTGATGATTTTGGCTTTGAAATGTTTCTTTTATATTTTTCCCTTATTTTAATGAGGCTTCTTAGGATCTTTTTTTTTTTTTTTATGTCAATGCTTTGTGTTATTATGATCTGGGTTTTTTGAAACCTTCACAACTGTAGTAATTCCTGTGCAGTTATTTCATATCCACTTACCCTTAGGTTGCGCTAATGCATTCAGTTTAGTTTTTCAAATGTTATCTTTTGAGTAGGAGATTATCTTGGTCTGTCCTATGAACCCTTTATTGATCCCATTCAATATGCACAGGCAGAAGCAGCTGTGCAGAGCCTGTACATGGGAAGAAACCCACCTATGTTCACAGAAGTAAGAGTTCTTCGTCAATCAGCTGATGATGACCATTTGGTATGGTTCATATTCCTTGAAGAGGATCTCTATTAGATTTTATATCACTAGTGTAAACAGCAATTGACCCGACTTGCATTCAGTCTTTGCAACTGTTGTATGTTACATTCTGAGGTGGGCTTGATTCATTATTAACTGTTACAGGTTCTTGAATTAGGAATGAATTTCCTTAGTGCAGATGATATGAGTTCAGTTCTGGCTGTGAAACTTAAGAAAAGATTAGGATTTGGTATTTGGACAAAGATGCACATAACAGGCATGCACATTGAAGGAAAGGTATGGAAATTAATTGAGCGTCCTTCCTCTTGAGGAAATTGTTTCATGAGCCTAAGTTGCATGGTTGCGGTTATGCATGTTGGGATATACATGGGTAATGGGGTGAACTGAAAATTGTAAATGTCGAACTGAGAAAGTTGGCCCCAAAATAGATTGGAAAATGGCTGTTGATGAGGATTTAGTCAGTAGTGTTTGTCTTCCATAAATAATATATGCTGGGTTTAGTTTTGTATGTTCATAGTTAACATTTTTTCACTCTTATATATACACTTTGTCCCGAGTAGGTCTTGGTTGGTGTCAAGTTTCTTCGTCACTGGCCTTTCCTTGGGCGCTTGCGGGTATGCTTTGTTGAGCCACCATACTTTCAGATGACAGTAAAACCTATATTTAACCATGGGCTTGATGTAACTGAACTTCCAGGCGTGGCAGGATGGCTAGTAAGCTTATGTTAAGACTCAAAAGATGTATACTTGTCCATTTTGCTTAGATTCTGAAGGCAGTTGATCTTGCTTCCCTGCTCTTACTTTGACAGGATAAACTTCTAGCAGTTGCATTTGAACAGACACTAGTTGAGGTTGGTTCTACTATTTTTGTTAGTCCTATAACTAAATTCATTGTATAACATTTTGATCCTGAAAAATAGGAACTCATTAAAATACAAATTCTCACGTACATGTATTAAAGAATGGCAATATTCTAGGCGAAAATCTGTATTTTGCTTCTTATTCCAAATAACTAACACTGCTAGTTCATGGCAAAGCACTAATTGTATGGACTATGGAAGTTGTAATTCTAAATTAGACACATTATATTTCATCAAAGTTGCATGTGCTTGGAAGCTAATTCCTATTCTAAACATGCCTTGCAGCCCAATATGCTGGTTGTTGATGTGGAGAAGTTTGCTTCAGAACCAACAGGTAAACTACCAGGAAGAATGTTCTACCCATAGTTAGCTTCATCTTTCATATTCTGTACATTACTTTTATAATTGCCTTTAGAAATTCATAGATATCTTAAAGAATTTGTAGATATCTCAAAAAAAATTCTCTTCAATGCCAATTTCAAAATTCAGTCATTTCGAAGTGCCTCTGCCAGTACTCAACATTGTCAAAATATGAAGGCTTGTGTACAAAGCTCAGACATCACTGGGTCTTTTGGAGTTGTGATATCACAGGTGGTGCTAATAGAGTGAAATTCTAATTATCAACTTTCAGTAACTAGTCTACTTGTGGTCCAAGTATGTTATCCCAAGTTCTAAATAACCATACAGTGTATCACTACATACATATTATTTAATTTTGTTGCAAATAGAAGTTCTATGCATGTATTTGTTGTGCATCTACCTTTGTTTTTCTGATGGTTACTAGGAGTTTGTGATATATTGATAGACACATATGTGCATTAGTATTTATCTACATGGGCTATTATGTATGCTTGAATAGTTTTCCTTTCTGAAGGTTAGTCTTTGCCTCGTGATGTCTCAGTGGACAGTTCTAAGCCAGGGGTTAGAGCATCACACCTAAAAGTGGTATTTTCCTTTTCTAACCTCCTTTTTGTGTAGAAATGTCTGTCCAGGAACAAGTTGCTACCCAATGTTAATGAAGGGGACTTCTGGAATCGTTCGTTCCAATTGACTATGCCTTTGGCCATGTCACAAATATTCCGCTACTTGTGTAAAACTGGTGGACTGAGATAATCCTGATAATATAAAAATATTTTCAAATTATCCCTTTCTTTGATTTTGAAGGATACGTTGGCATGCACTTTTTGAAGGCTTTAATATAGGTGGGTTGAGGATTGAAAATGTATAGTTACTGTCTGCTTGTTTGTGACCATGGTATGTCGACACAATCATCTGCAGCACGTAACACTTCGGAATGTTTATTCTAGGATCTTCTGCTTCTTATCCTTCATTGTACTCTCAATCTTACTTCAATGCTGCATTCAAATCTCTGTCTTGTTCATGCTTCCCCTTATTTACACTTTAAACTTTGTAACTGGAGATGTTCTTGACCATAGTACTCAAAGGCAGACTTAGGTGTGCCTAAGGCACATTGAAAGGGGTCTGTTCCTTAAAAAATTAAGGCAAGATACATGTGCTCCTTAATGAAAGGGTGCATGCTTTAGTGTGCCTTAGTCCACCTTGTGCCTTGATGAACCTTTTAGTATTTGGTGTTAAAATAAAAATAAAAAACAGTAAGGTATACATTGAGGATAAGTACGAGTGAGATATTATATTGACAAGGATGGTGATAATTATGATTATGAAGGATCCACAGATTGACCGTTATGCTTTTCATTTATTTGAGATAAACCTTTTTTTATTGGATTGGTGGTGGATGGATCTTATGATGGGAACACTTCTAACCTTTTTCTGTTATTTATGGTTTTGACTTTTTATTACTTGGTTATATGCATTAGGCTTTTGTTATTAACTTTTTATGTTATACACTTATGCTTGAAAAAGCCCGTGCCTTAGGCTCCAAGACCCCCTTTGGGCCTTAAGTTTGCCTTGCGCCTTGTGTTAAGATAGGATTAGAATCTATTTAGATTATTAAGATCTATTTAAGATTTTTCCTAGGATTTTTCTTATATTGTATTTTCCTCTTTTATTTGATTCTCTTTCTATATTTGTATTCTTCCTCATCTATATAATAAAATCAATGTCTCTCCTTAATTTACAAGAGAGACACGGTATTATTTTCACATGGTATCAGAGCAGTCACCGATCCTGAGGCCTTGATTCACGTTCGGTTGTTCCTTCTCTCCCTCTGCTGGTGAAAATTTTTCGGCAGAGGGAGGAGGCCCATATGATGCTTCTATTTTAGCCATTTTTTTTCACATAAAAAAAGAAAAAAAAATCTGTCTCTTTCTCAGATTTCTGTCTCGCCCCTTCCCAGGCGTTCGTCATCGACCACTCCATGCAGCCCCTGTTGCATCACCATCTTCTTCTCGATCTTCCACACCCTCTGCATTGGTCGCATGCAGCGTTCTTCAGATCTGTATCAAACCCAACTGGTCAACCCTTATTTTCCTCTTCTCCTTTAGATCTCAGTTCTCAGGAGCCCCCATCTTCCCCGTTTCTCTGCTGGTCAGATCTTTCTAGACAGTTACTGCAACTGCTGTAGAATCGTCCTCTTCACTCTGCTGAGCCTGCTTCTCTTTCAGTCCATCACAAACAATAAAAACACAAAAACCCAACTATCTTAGCCATCTGTCTCTTGAGTGTTCCACTTGGCCATGATGTTCCAAAGGTGGCCTTGCTTGATGATGCTGCATTGAATACCACCCTGATTCTTTTTGGCACAGATTTGTTATTTTCCATGGAAGACCACCCAGTCTTCAATTCTCTCTATCTTGTTCAGTCGGTTCTCATGTGGATCGAGTAGTGTTCTCTTCTTTAAAAAAAAAAATCCAATTTTTTTTCAAGCAGGCAACTATGTTCACGGCATGTCAATTCGAATGAATTAGTGCGCTACCCTTCATCTAGTCCTGCAGCTAGTCAGTGTGCTGCACATTCAATCAATCTTCGCAGCTAGTCAGTGTGCTGCACATTCAATCAATCTTCGCAGCTAGTCAGTGTGCTGCCCATTCATCATTGCAGTCAGTCAGTCAGTGTACTGCACGTTCATCTCGTCTCTGGCCAGTTAGTGCGCTAGTCTTCGATGCTCATCTCTTCTTTGCAGTCAGTGCGCTGCCAACAAATGTTCGTGGCCAATCAGTGCAGCACTTTTCGCAGTTTTAATTTCCAAGCTTCAAGTTATTTCCTACACGCTTCAGCTTGCGGGGGCATGTTAAGATAGGATTAGAGTCTATTTAGATTATTAAGATCTATTTAATATTTTTCCTAGGATTTTTCTAATATTGTATTTTCCTCTTTTATTTGATTCTCTTTCTATATTTGTATTCTTCCTCATGTATATAATAAAATCAATGTCTCTCCTTAATTTACAAGGGAGAGACAGTATTATTTTCACATGGTATTTTCACACCTTGACTATTATGTTCATGACTTAACTAACCATTACATCATTTCTTAAGTTGCTTCAATTTTTTCAGTCTTATTTAATGTGACAATTTATGAAACATGTGATGCTTCAGGAACTTCAGAAAGTTGGTTCAAGATGGACGAGAAATGTCCAATCGCTTTTGCCAAAGTGGAAGTAATTGAAGCGGCAGACTTGAAACCAGCTGATTTAAATGGTTGGTTCTTTTAACAACCTTTTAACCTGATTTCTGTTATGTTTCTCGGATAATAAAATTATACTTCTCTTGTCTGACTGAAGCTATTTTGCAGGGTTAGCAGATCCATATGTAAAAGGACAATTTGGTCTTTACAAATTCCGGACAAAAACTCAAAAGAAGACTTTGACTCCACAGTGGCAGGAGGAGTATAAGATCCCTATCCATTCATGGGAGTCGCTCAACACGCTGCTACTTGAAGTAAATGATCAAGATCACTTTGTTGATGATACTCTTGGGTATGCTCCTAGCACTGATTCCATCAGTCTCTGCTCCTTTTTTTATTTTCTTATTTATTCACTAATTTATAATAGAAATTCATTTAATGAAAACTGAAGTTGTATCAATTCAAAAAATGGAAAAAAAATCTCCTAAACCAGTGTAAGAACAGTAAACTGCATGCTCTCTTTCCAGCTTCCTACCTAGGGAATTTTGCAAGAAAGCTTGCTTCATGGTGCCCATTTTTCTAGTACATATATTGCAAGTTCAATGCTAAAGGAGTTTAAGCCCTCTATTTGCATATCTGGCTAATGCAAAATCTAAGGCACTCATCTCCATAGCAATGGTAAAGATTCCTCAGCCCAAAAGGCTGGTTCATGAGGTGGTCAATATGTGAAGGTTAATGATTGGAAGGAAAAAGAAAAGAGGATGCAATTCCATCTGGTAAGAACCCTAAATTCATTTTATGGCAGGCTGTATGCGTAACGGCACATGTGCCCCTCTGAGGTCTTGGATCTTTCCTGGATTAGAACATTTTTTTCTCTTCTTTTCATGAAGAATCTGATTTTGAGGTTCTTTAGGGTCAAGGAACTAAGATTTAGGTGCAAATATGGTGCCAAATTAATAGGGTTCTTCTGTTTGAGTTACTTGCATGGTGATCTTTCCTTTCCCAAGTTCTATCACTTTGTCCATACTTGCATGAGATCTAAATCTAATGATTTCATCCTACTAAAGAATTCCCATTACATGCAGCGATTGTTCCATAAACATCAGCGACTTTAGAGGGGGGAAGAGGCATGACAAATGGTTGCCTCTTCGAAACATAAAAATGGGAAGGCTGCATTTAGCAGTCACTGTACTTGAAGTTGGACAGGTGCGCTGAATTTTTTAAGTTTGTTTAAGAGTATCACTTGAAGTGAATGACCTTAAATTGAGCTGAATTTAAACAGGAGGGAGTGCCACTCGGCAATACAGAGCTTCCAAATGAAAAAGAAAATGCAAACTTAAGTGCAAGTGAAGCTGCTCAACAAGACTCTAATCCAACTGTATCTTCAGGGAAGGTTACAAAAGTAGCAGATGAATTTGAACCCATCAACATAGAAGGGCAACAACAGACTGGAATATGGGTCCTTCACCCTGGAAGTGATGTTTGCCAAACTTGGGAGCCCCGTAAAAGGGAGGGCAAGCGGTCTGAAATTGAAATTCTTAAAGAGGGTCATAATTCTTTGAACAGTTCAGGACCACTAGCAGCTGGATCCCGCCATAGTGACAGCAGTGACGAATTAGAAAATCCAGGTGGAACTAGATTTTCCACGATCAAGAAGAACTTGCGGAAAATTGGTTCGATATTTCATAGTCATCCTAGGAATGAAAATCTTGATGATAGAGAAGCGTCTCCCTTGCCACATATCAATCTTCATGATGTTAATGAAAAGAAGGTAGGTGTCAAGTTTGTGGTTGATGATGAAAATGTTGACGTTGTTAGAGACCAAAAATCCGAAGGAGGAAGTGTCAGCTCTGAGAAGAGTGAGGCTGGGAGTCCTCACAAGGGCCACATGAAGGGCATGAGAAAGAAGATGCTAAATAAGGCTCAGAGTGTAAAGCGTGCACTCAGTAAGAAGGAGATGCAAAAACCCAAGGGGGGCTTGGTGCCATCTGCAGGGACTGAAGTGGAAGTTCCACTGGAATTTGACTCATCTGAAAAGGGTTCTCCACAATCATCAAAGGAATATATCTCAATTGAAAGTATTCCAATAGCGCCTTCAACGTCTAGTGATGACTGTAAGGAGTCTCCCATTGCCAATGAAGAAAATGTACAACTGGGTCCTCTTCTTACAAGAGATAACATGGAATGTGTAGCTAGGAAGGCATCCTTTCATGGTGCAGATGGTGTAGATGGTGATGTGGAATGTCATGAGGAGCCTCTGGTTAAGGTTTCATCTTTTCGAGATGCCGTCAGAATCGATGACGAGGCAGGTCGCGGGAAATTTCTTGATACGAAGCTATCAAATGAAGGTAGTGGCAGAACAGATGGCGCTGTTCGAGACCATACTGATGAGCAAGTTCAAACAGTTGAAACATCTTTCATCCTCCAGGCTTCAGAGGGGACATAAAATTTTAGAATTCCATTTTGCTGGAGGTTGCTACTAGTTGAACTTGAGCAAGTTGCAGCAGGAAAAATGTATGTTTCTCATTGTAAAAATATTGTTTCTTTTGTGTATCCATGTTTTGTTTACTACATTCAGGAACTGGGATACTTGTGAATGGCCATAAACTCAATTTCTATCTTTAGCTTTAATTCTCAAATCTAGATTTCATGACTTCATATTAAAGAATTAAAATATTAGGTGAAACTAATTTTTTGTATTTAAAAATTATACTTTAGATACAACTAATGAGCTAAACAATAACATCTTATGTTGATTCTAAAATTACTAAAGAACAATAACATGAGCACATCCTAGAGATAGATTTTTAAGGCAAGCTGTCTCAATTATTTGGTTTAGTAATTTCCTACGAGATCATGCAAGTAACCTCAGGGTACTGAGACGCCCTACATAACAATCAATTATTTATTAAAATATTTAAGATACCTCTTTTGCATTTTTTTATATGATCAATGGTAAGGAATATATGGTTATGATTATAGTTTAAAATTTTAAAATTAAGACTCAAACTCAAAATCCTATCATGTTGTGTAATTGAGACAAGTTTTTTCAATTGAATTCAAAAAAAAAAAAAATATTAATAAAACTCGTTGACTTGGTTGACTCAAAATCTTATTGAGTTGGATCAAATTGGATACTCACTCAATTTTTTTTTAGTTTATAAAGGGCCAAAAGAAAACACTGATGCAAGGCCAACCTCTCTGAAATTAAGTTAAGTTTTCAACTATATCTCTATTGAAAAAAAAATAAAAACTTGATCAGTAGAATATATTTTGTCGAATTTAAAACCTTCAATTGTGACAAAATTTTATGCCAGCAATTATGTCCCATGAAACTTGAATAAGTCAAAAACATTTTTAGTAGTACAATTACTATAAAAATGATTATACTGATCATGTTGACTTATTCAGTGATAATTTAAGAATTAAAATAATTTGCTTCTTCAAGCTTTAGTATTATATCGATTTAATCCTATAAACAGGGACTTAAAATTTATTTGAACTGTATAGTTTATCAAGTTAAAACGTATTTATGAGCTGCTTGTATCCGGAGTTTTCAAGTTCTTTGAAGACTTGAACTACCACCAGCTTAATTGATGGGGTACCGTACACACTAAACTAAAGAAATAGGTACTGATATTTTGGTTGCAAATGGCCGGCTCTCTTTGCAGCTTTGCACTTTGTTGGATTTTGATGCTGTCAAGCTGGATGGATATTATTTGGAGTTAACACCATGTTATGCAAGTTTATGGTGTTAATTTCGATAAAAGCCATCAATATCTATGTTAGTTACAAAATACTTCACGGTTGCGTAGACCTGGCAACTGATTTGGTTGGGTCTGCTTCATTTTGAGTCTATTTCAAATTTTGTTAAGCGAATTAAGTTGGTACGGTTTTATTTCAAGTTTGGATCTGGTTACTCATTTATTTGACTAAGAAGACTTTCTATTGAGATACATTCCAACACTATCTTTTAAATAGGTGCAAATCTTATACGATTGGATGTGTTATACATAGATGTGGTAATAATCAGGTATTTTTTAATCCAGATTGGGTCTAGTCATTTATAAATGGAATGTTGGATCATTTTTCAAAGTAGACCAGTTTAGTCAGATTTATATGTATTTTATATCCACAAAGATATTTTAACACCTAGTCCTGTTATCATAGGTGGGCTCCACATAGAGCTCTCACCGTAAGAGCACTTTATAAGATGTGTACTGTATATATGATAGCTACAAAAAAAAAATATCTATATTTGATAAGAGAAGTCATCTTTTTTAAGCCTCTCAAAATTTCATTTATTAAACGGTGAACATTTAAATCAATCAACTTTAAAAGTCAAATTAGTATCATATTAAGTACATGTGTTATTCATAGATTTCTTATACTAAAAGAATAAATGACAATACAGTAAAACCTCTATAATGTAATATGGTTAGGGGCATAGTACATATATTACATTATAGAGATTATTAAATTAGAAGGTTTAGTAGTATTCCTTTCTAAAAATCTCCTTAAAACTCTCACCTATCATTAAAATGTCATTTTAGTTTGTCTTTGTGGAAATAAATCACTTCATTAATTCCTATACAGTTATCGTTTATTGAGAACAGAGTGCTTTCACCGTCCCAAAGAATAAAGAAATTTATCTAAAAATCTATATCAGATTACTTTTCTGTAGTTTAGATGATATTGTTTGTGACGTCCTTATTTATTTTTGCTGTAATTTTGTATTTTGAATGTATGGAATATTACTTTACAAAATGACCTGGGTAGTTTATTTTTTAATCTGAATGTATTGAGTACTAAGTTAAAGAAATTTATTATGTTTTATATGGACCCGAGATAGGGACATTGCTGCCGATATTATTTTAAACAAATTATAACTTTATAAAGTACTACATTATAAAGAGTTTACGGTATTTAACTACCCTTTTTTTTTTCAAAAATAGTATGTAAAATTATATTTTTAATGCCCTTTATAATATCCTTAGTCTCAAGTTCTCCAAACCAGACAGAACTCTATAAAAGTCCTTACCATCCTCATAATCTCAATCTTTTTTTCCATCAGGCCATGTTTGTACCTACTAAATTTTTATGAATTTATATTTCTCTATAGATTTTTCCATGAAAAATCAAATCTAAAGATTTTACTTTCCACGAATATGGATTTCCCTTGTTTGGTGCTCCACATCATGAAGCTGATAGAGCTACAATTGAAAAGATAAAAGAATAACAAACACTATTTAATGTAGTGTAAACATTTATAGGCATTACAATCTGCATTTGAAAAAGGTATGACAGTCAGATTATCTTCCACAATATAAGTAAAATGGCTCTGCAGTTTGGAGCCTTGAAAGTAAGTAAATACATCTTCTATCGTTAATGTTCCAAAAAACAAAAGTAAATATATCTTCTAAATTAGGACTCTCCAATGAAAAATGGTAAGGTAAGAAAAGGTGAAGGAATAAAAATATGAGCAAAATATTTTCTAAACAAGATATTCAATCGCACTGAACCAAGTTAGATTTTAGTTTCCCAACCAATGTTCCACAGGCAATTGATTTCCCCATACAGCTTCTACCAACCAAGCTAGAACTTAACCAGGTCTTGGAACCAGTAACCTGTAATTCAATTCTCATTGGTCAGTTTTTATACCCAAAAGTATCATTTCATGTCATCAAGTAGCTACCTAAGTGCAATTGATTTTCCCATACAATTAATTCCAACCAAACCTAGAACTTAAACCAGGTATTGCAACTAGTAACCTGTAATTCAATTCTCATTTGTCTTAATACCAAAAAGAAGCATCTTTTCATGCTATCAAGATGCTAAAATAAAAGTTTAACCTGAGCTACTAGAAGGTATGAAGGCCATAACAGTGGGCAGTATCTGTATCCAATCTAGAAAACAGAATGATATTCAAAGCATCCAATAAGCAGCCTTTTTCTAGCCAAGTAAGAGCACCACTGGACAAAAAGTTACTTAAAACAAAGAGGCAGTAGCAAATATCGTAAAGACCTCCAAAGCAGTACCTTTTATTGATTCCATGCAATGCAAAACATTTTTAAACTAAGAGGGAAATGACAACCTGCTCATCAAGAAAGCTATAATCTTAAATGAAAATGAATGGGGACAACCATCATGTTTTTTATTTTCCAATCATCCATAAGAAATAGAAAGGGGGAGAAAACAACCACCATAGTGACAATAACAATAAACATAGTAGTCAAAGGTGTGCCTTAGATGCACCTAGGATCTCTCTATTTTGCACCTTCCCTAGCTCTAAAGCGGACTCACCTTAATTAAGTCTTTATTTTACAAACTTTTGTAATAATCCTTCTTTTTAGTTTTTTTTTGTAATAATAATTAGATATCATAAGTAAATATGAACCCTTGGCTGGAAAGGCTTAATTAGAAACTCTGATTACCATACAATATACTTGTCTACATAATAAGTATTTGATTAATATGTTTGGAAGCTCTAATGCCAATGTATTTTGGTGCTTTAGATGAATAAAATTGTATTTTGGAAATATTGATGTGATGAACAAATAAATTAACATACACATATACTCTAAACTGCTTAGTAAGCGTGTTCAACAAAATAAAGCTTGCGCATAGGGGTGCCCCTTGTGCCTTTAAGCTCTAGGAGCCCTTGGCACCTTGAGTGTGCCTTGCAGCATCTTGCCAAACAAGAGGGCATTTTACAGGTTTATCAGATCTTACAAATGAGGATGTTGTTCAGATGGTGGCATCAGCAATTAAAAATCAGGTGTGATGCTCACCTAAGAGAGATGGGAAAGGGCTGTTGCAGAGAGGCCCATTCTGTGATAATCAACTCAGTTTAAATTCCATGGAGGAATCCATGAATAATACAAAAGAAATGACTGTTGAAATCTTCACTTTTTATGGAGTGTTCAGTTGATTAATAGGCAGAAAGAAATACGTTTATATAACTAGAGCCATTAAAAAAAGAATAGTTAGTCAAACAAATCAGCGCCGAAGGTATTCATCTTCACGTCGCTTAAGAACAGAGAATCCACAATGCATCCTTGTATTGGAAGCAGTTAGCACAAAGAATATCCTTGCTGTGTAGGTGGCAGATACTACACCTTGATCTATTCTGTCCATTCACTTTACCTTGATTCCTACAACCAAAGCCAACTAAAATCCAGAAACAGCTTCCAAAAAAATTGCTCGTAGAGACATAAAGCACACATCTAATCAAATTAAAAATCAAGAAATGAAAATCCAAGAAAACCATAAGCAGAAAGTAACTTCTACCTTGTCAGTTGGTTCTTTTGGACTTGGGAAAATCAGCACCTTGACACTGCCAATCACCATCACCATCACCATCAATGAATCATTCATTGAATCTTCTCTCTCACCCCTTGCATCAGTTAGGTTGTAGAATGCAGATCTGTTCCTTGGTCTATTCTCCTCCAATTGATTAATTCTTTATCTATATCAAGTCTAACAGAGGCCAAACGAGCAAAACACCCATTGCCAGTTCCAATGCTTGTACCAATCCATCCTCCATTGGACTCCCTGTCCCCCTTCAGCACCTCCATGTTGAACACCTCCATTGGCATCTCTGCCAACAGTGCTACCTTCACCAGCAATGGCATATCCACAAACTCCCCACATCTCACACCCTCACCACACTTTTCCCAGCAAGATCTCTAAAAGAAGTATCCCAAGTTCTTGAATTGCACTTTATCTTCTTTAACTCTGGCGCCTTGTGCCTATCAGACTTTGTCATGGCCAACATATCATCTGCAACTGCAGGGACCATTGACTTGTCAAGCCTGCATTCAGTAAGCCCGGCGATGAAGAACTCTACCACAAGGACATTCTTGATCAGATGTTCCGTGGGTGAGGAAAACCTCCCTCTGTTCTTCCCATCTCTCAGCCACCCTCACAACTCCCTCTGCTGCTCCTTTTCTTCTAAAGTTCCCTTATGTTAGTTTGGTCCCATTCGCTGGAAAATGTGACTTGGTGGGGAGACATGTTCCTGATTTATTCTCCCTTTTATGTTAATGTCTAAGGTATAAGATGATGTAACTCAAACCCACTACCTTTTCTATTGCACAGAAAGCACTTGCCAATTGTGCTATGAGCTCATCTAGTTCATAAGTTTTATCTAATTTTCAAGGCAATATGATAACAACAATCATTTCGCAAAGGTATACTATCAATAATTTTCTTCCAAGTCCCCATCCGAGGAACAAATCCTTGGTGCACCATTTGCTTCAAAACAAAATCTACATCATTCAATAAATTCAGTTTACAAAGCCCCTCAATTGCTAATTTGTAAGACAAGAAACTAGGAGATTTACCCTTTAAAAGCATCTGGACCATCAAGTCCTTAGCCTCAACAAACTTTTCACAATTAAGCAAACCATACAGAATTGCTTGATAAGATCCTGAATCTGGAGAGCAACCCTTGAGCATCATTTTATTCAAAAGGTCCATCCCTTCGTCTATTTTCCCTTTCTTACAGAGCCCAGAAATCATAATATTGAATGTAATTGTATCGGGATGGGAACCCTCCTTCTCCATCCTTTCAAAAAGCTCAAATGCTTCATCTATTCTGTTTTGCTTACATAGACCATGCATAATCGTCGAATAAGTCTTTGTATTAGGCTTGCAACTTTGTTTGGGGAACTCATGAAGCAACGCTAATGCAGCATCCACCTTGTCACATTGACACAGCCCTTTGATGAGAATGTTGAGACAACAGGTGTCAATGCTAAGACCCAACTGAGGAGCACCTATGTATACCTCATGAATTACATCAAATTGTTTGGTACATACAAGCATATTTAGTACAAAATTGAAAGTCTTGATTGATGGCCAACAATGGAAATCGGGCATTCTGAAGAGGGTTTTGATCGCTTGCTCAGGATTACATACTACATTGCCATAAATTTTGATCAATCTATAAAAGAAATCCTCAGAAAGCCTGCAATTCTCAGCTTTAATCCTACCCAAGAGACCTTCTATAGCATCAAACTTCCGTGCATGAGCTAGCTTCTCAATCAATAAACTATAGAGAGCTTCATTGGGCTTATAATCCTTGCGTTCAGAAACTTTCTTAAAGATGGTTAGAATTGATTCTGGGTCCGTTACACCTTTGAAGATTTTTAAGAGCTCACTTGGTGCCAGCCAATCCTTGTGATCCAATTTTCTCATCTGCTTGTTTTCATTTCCGAGTATGTAGTCATATTTCGTAGTACTGGAGAAAAGGGATGAAACCATACGTCTTGAGCCTTTCATTAAGCTAGCATTGATCACTGCCAAATTAAGCATTGCTCCCACCCTTTTTCCATGTGCACCTGGAAGTGATGACATGACCTGAATTTAAAAAAATAAAAAACACTTTTCGTCAATTTCAGAAAAAAAAAAAAATCTTGTTGATTTCAGCAAAAAAAATAAAAAATAAGAGAAAAAATACCAACGTTGAGTCAAGTCTAAGTTGCCAAGTTAGGCTAGCAAGATGCTAACCCAAGTATTAAAGAAGGTCAAGCTCAAATCATTCATCATGTCAGCTTGTATAGCAAACCACTTTTAAATTTTTTTCCAAATTATTTACTCAAGAAGTGTTTGGATAAGATGAACATTGGAATGTTATTAAAACATGGAACTAGAGATCATAGTATTGATCACTGTCCAAACAGATGAATGCATGTCTATAACCCTTGGCAATCAATTTCACTCGATATTGTAACATCAAAAAAATTCAACTCATATCTAATTGTTATAGAATTGTCATATGTAATGCTAATGAGAAAATTTAATGAATCTACTTTACAGACTTTAACTTGCATTGTAACAAAATGTATCACAATATCTACAGATAACTGTCACCAAGTCAGCAATATGATTAAGCTGTTTCAGCTTAAGCAGCAACACGCATGCACAGCACCGTGCCATAGGCACTGTAGGGCCCACATGGGCAGCCCCCGTTACATTGGGGTAGGTTCAAATAATAGATATTTTACAATGATTGATGTAGGGTTGGTAGAGTAAAGAATATCTGACCTTAATATAGTGATATAGCGGAAGCCAATAAGGTTTAATTAGGACTAAATCTCAGACAATACTAGCCCAAATAAACCAATTAATAAAACCCTCTTGGCGGGCTGGAGTATCTCAACGACAACAGCCAATGAATGTCAGGGCTCTATGCTCTGTTCACAGATGAAGAGGGAATAACTAGAAAGCCACCAGATCTTCAGCCAATATTGTCGTGTTCTCTCAACAGGAAACAAGTATGTGTATCTAGATGATGTCTCCTAAACAAGGAGGCAGAACCACCGTCTGATACTGCATATAATCTGGGCCAAAAGGCCAAACCACTTTCAAACAGTTTGCTGGCTTGGGATTAACATCAAACAGTTCATGTACAAGCCTGATATTTGGGTGAAAACGAAAGGAATAATTGCAATACAGCCTACGATGGAGGCTAATGGAAACCAAATACGAAACTGACCTTCCTGGTACAGCTTGATCTGGAATATATCTCCAAGGACTACGCTGATTGGTACGATCCCCTTCACGCTTGCATGCGCCGGAAATCACAAGGATGCTTGGATATCTGCGTTTGCAACCTGATACACAGCACCTCTGTTCGCGCCGGGCCTGTACTTGCAGCACTCCAACGAATCAGCAATCTATTCAGCTGTGACGCTCGTTTCTGCAATGTATTGCAGCTAAGAATCTCCAACGAAAATCTGTCGTGGGCTGATAACCCAGAACTTGGTCTGGCTTAAACAAAATCCTGCAGCGTATTACAGTGATTAGTGCGCCGACCAATAATCTGCTGTAAGTCTACTGCTAGGCGAACAGGAACTGATTTCTGCAATGGCTATCGAAACTCCAGGATTGGACCTGGTTTTAGGAGAAAGCCAGCAATGTATTGCAGCCAATAAACTCCTCACAAAACAACCCTGTTTTTGTGGAAAGAAACTAAATTTTATTGCTAATACTCTGTGCTTCCAAAGGGCTTATTACAATGCTTAAACTACGACTCTTATACGAAGCTGAAGTTGAAGTTGAAGTTGAAATAAGTCCTATTTTTAACAAATAACAACTACTTAATTAAAACAACTCCTATCTTAGGAATAACTAAGATAACTCTATTTAATAGACTGTCCTAAATTTGATTGGGAAATTGCCTTCACCGATGGCACAAATTTGACTAAGAAGAGACGGCTGCAACTGGTCCTGCTTGAGCCATTGGACATGCTCTACTGGGCCTGCATTGGGCCTGGCACAAACTGAACTCTTGGGCTGGATGCCTTGGCCCAATTGATAGCAATATAGCATTCATTATTATTGGATTTCCCAAGGAAGTTTTCATAAAAATCTAATGCTATAGTCAAAATCTCGTCTTCTTTATCACTGATGTCCGCATCAATGATGTAGACAATAATCAGAGCCATTGGACTTAAAGAACCATGATTTTTAAGGGCCCAAAGATCGATGCTGAAATTGGAGTCTAACTTGGGATGAAATTCAATCAAAGAGTGAGATCAACTCCAAATGGATCCAAATTGGAAATGACCCCATTTGTGCAAAAGAAAATTTTGTAGCTCAAGAGGGAAACATCCCTGGGAAAAACAAGTTACCAGTATGATAAAGTTAGACATGATTCTCAATCTTACTGAGAACCAACTCAGGCTTGAAATAGCTGACACATTTATGTTTACAACCTGCAGCAGCATCAGTCATGCCCAATTTAAGTTGCAGTGAAGTCCTTAGTAGTCAAAACAATTCTGTATATTATCCACATCAGCAAGAAGTAAATGCAAGTGAGCCAAGTTCACAGCAAGCCCTCTCAGCATGTTTGCGTAGTCACAACCATGTCCAAAACTCCAACTTGGAAGGTTTGACATCAAATCGAAGACCTACGTATTGGAAACTAAGGTAGTGTCGTTTGGAATAGTGAGGAAGAAGTAAAAGCTACGAGTATATAGATGAAATAAAAAATAATAAAATCAATCATCTGCTTTTAAGAACCGGTTCCTGTGAGAAACACTCCTCAAGAAAGGGGATGAAAAAGACAAAAGAGGGTTTCTCTGGGACAGAGTGCCTAGTCTACTCCGACGGTCATGAAAATCAAGAGGACAAAAGGCAATGTTGCAATGGCATCTATCAGAAATTTATCCTATGGTAATTATCAGAGATACCTGATTCCTCCGTAATAGAGGTGTAATGACTTGATTCAGAGTAGTGGATCAATTGAATTGGATAAAATTAAAATAGTAAATGGATTTTTTGATTGTGTTTGTGTGAAATGATGTGTTATTTTTCTTTTATTTTATTGTTTAAAATAAAATAAATAAACACACAAAAATTTAGAATTTAATTAATTTAAATTCTCCAATGCACACACTTTTTCCTTAATTAGAAATTTATAAATTTATCCCCTTCGAGTTGAGATTGAATTAATGGAAAAATTTAATTATCAAATTAGATATATATTTTATTTTAACATATAGATATATATAAATTTATTTTTTAAAAATAGGATCCTCCAAACCGTGTGGGCCCTTGGACCCACACCTCTTTTGGTCAAGTTTCCCTTGCCATGTACGTATATGGTGTTTTCCCGAAATTAGAAAACAAAATAGGGTATTTCGATCCCTTCATCCCTGTCTTTCCTATTTCACGATGGAAACCCCAAAATTCCCCTCCATCGCCGTAGTAGAGGGAAACTTTCTCCAAATCCGATTTTTCTTCCTCCTTCCCTTCTTCAAAAACGGAAACAACACTCTGCCTTTAGCTCTGCAAATCCTAATCCTTCTCGAAATAATCTCGCCGACCCTATCTTGTATAAATCCACGCGATTCTAGCTAAGTTCTTCTTCGCATCTCTCGATCCCGGTGTTGCTTCGTCTTCTCCTTTTGTGCATTGTGAAATTAAGAGATTCCGTCTACAGCACCTACAGCCGAGTTTTGATCTCTCCTCAAGCTTCTCTCAAGTTTTTCTCTTTCTTTTCCCTTTTATTTTATTCCCCACTTTCCCCAATTGCCGCCTTCTTTATCAAATCTAGAAAAGCCCTAAACCACCAACGTGGAAAAGAAACTTATTAAAACAATAAAATATTTGAGTGGTGGGGCTGCACCATAGATTCCTCATTACAATCCAAACTTTTGTTTAATCATAGCATCAAAGAACCCAATGTGTTCTTTTCCAACACCAATAAATTTCTTTCGGTATGCCTTGGTTTTCAATAGATTCTAATTAAATATTTGACAACTTAAACTTCAATTGTTATTATTTCAGAAGTTACAAAGCCCTTATATTAATTCCTGGACAGCAACATGTACCAATCAAATTAATTTTTATAAAACCATGTATTGAAAACCATGTTCCTTTAATTATTTCTCTCCTTCTCTGTTCCTATCACCTTTAAAATTTTGATTTGTATATCCTTTAAGCATCTCAAGAGTTAATTTATTATTAGCACCTATAGCTAAACCATGTCCAGAATTTTCTTCCATCCTCATATTTTAATAAATAGTTTGAAAATCTGTCTAATACTTATTTAACTATTTAAAACTATCTACTTCTATTCCTTTTTTCAAATTTTAATAACTTACGTGTTAACCAAATTATTTATTCAATGGGCTACATAATTATTTTCTTTCCTTAATAAATATAAGGAGTTCAAAAAATATGCATATATAAAAGACATATTTCAAATTTTAGGTGTTAGTATTATGACCATCTTTACAAAATACTCTTCCTTTCTTTTCTCTTTAACTGATTACTATGAATTTTCCACCGTGCCAACTCTTTTGCTTCAAACAACGAATCTTGTTTAGTTAATTTATTTGAATTCCCTTCTTTTATTTATATTAGCTACAATCTGTTACTTTTCAACATTTATATATATTTTCAACTTTCATATAATCTCTCCTAAATTTATTTTAAAAGAAGGAAACAAACTACAATAGGAAAACAATGTTAATGTTTTTATATCATGGTTTATTATTACTATCCTAAAAAATTTATAAAGCTTAATTGTACGTTTTAAACCCATGTACTTATCCTTACAAGGTACTTAGGGTCTTCATTCATTTGATCAATTGCCCTTCTAGTACTTAAAAGAACTCTCCTTATTTCATGAATAAGGTTTTTATTACTTTATTAGTGCTAAGTGGGATTACGCCTAGTCCGGCCATACAATGCATGGACCCAAACCCGATTCTTAACCTTGGACCTTAGGAACCCCTTTCTCACTTATTTAGTTCAAGTTGGGGGTAATGTTAAGAATATTCAAAACTTCAAACGAACTCTATGCAGCACTTCCCGAACGTTCTATTGATTGATTTCAAGTTGGAATGTGTAAGGATTCATCACCTACACTTCGTGAACTTTTTAGGTGAGGGAAAATAATACTTACCTTTATCGAGCATGAGAATTTTCTATGTTATTTGTATGATTGAGCAATAGAAAAGAATATTGTATGGTATGTATTTGGAATGTAATATTGGATTTATGAAATAGACTGAGTTATATTTTAGAATAGTAGTTGTAGTTCGATGCACACTCACAGTAATGTAAGGGATTTGGTTAAATATTCTAATAGCCGTGAGGAGACTCAGTTTGCCCGGATAAATAGAAATCAACTACTAGCCTTATTGAAAGATCCAATAATTATATTTGAATTGGTTGAATGTTATGTTAATTATTATGATGTGATAAGTGATGTTCTTGAGGTTGATTTATAATATTATTACCATAATGATAATGTTGTAATATAATTTATTCTCATGTACATGTGATATTATTGGAGTTAGTTTTGATATTTAAAATATGTACATGATGTTTATGTTAAACATAAACATGTTTAGAGTTTATAATCATGTTTAGAGTATGATGGTAATGACTTTACACATGACATGTTAATATGCTTCATAACATGCGGCATGATGATAGAGATGATGCATACTAAACATGGCATTGAATATGGCATCTTCATATTCATGGGATGGGTATGGAAGTGTTGGCCCTGATCTTTCATGATAACTACGACGGTGGTAGTTTGAGGCCTCACTTTTAGTGAGAAGTACCACGCATGTGGTAGGTTTGGTTTATTAAGCCATGAGAGATCACGAAGACTAATATTTGGTGGTAGTTGCATTTTATGGGCCCCATTTGATATGGGAAGTACCATTTTGTGGTAAGTTATAGGCCTTGCTTCGGCGGGATGGCCACCAAATATAGTGGGTGTGTTGTGGAGGAATGAGACATTGAGCATTGCATTGAGCATTGTGCATTGCATGACATAATGCATGGATATTCAAAGCACATTATTTAATCATGTTTTATGATCATATTTATAGAGAATGATAGAGATATTATGTTGAGTATGAATTATTGTATTCTTTCACTAGGCTTGGAGCTCACACCCCTTACATTGCAAGTAATCCTCTAGACTTAGGATTGGAGGAGACTACTGATATTTAGAGACTGTCAAGAATGAATATTTAATTTTTTAGTATAATTATGGATTCATGTGATTAGATTTATTTTATTTGATATTACGTATTTTGAGAGATTTGATTGGTTAACTTGAAATAATTGAGAACTTTGAGGATATTGATTTTCATTTTATTTTATGGAATGGGATGTGAGTAGTGAGATTAGATTGATGTTGATAATAGATGTTATTTATTTCATATTGTCGATGACATTATGATTCATGCGATGTGTAAAAATTGGATTTGAAGGATTTGATGGCTTTGTTATATTACTTATAATATATATATATATTCATTTCCCCCAGCCACGAATCTGTGATGTAAGACCCGTTAGCTGCGTAATGCATTGGATCACGCCCGTTCAGTCTGCAGTTAAGCGGGCCACGACCCATTTAGGCTATAAAAAGGGGAGGGACGTTACAAGAGGTCACAGTTCTTTCACCCCTAATTTGGTGCTCCAAGAGAGATAAACTCGTTGTGATTCGTCATGGTAATCTCATTCAGATCGCTTAAGTATTTGTAAAACGAAAAGCAATGAACATATATTGATAAAATTGGGAAAAAACCCTTGTAGAGACGAAATAAAGAAAGAAATGTGAAGTGGAAAAATCAGATTTTCTTTTTTACCTTAATAGGAAAAAAATTTGAGTCCCAATCCTCAAAAATATTCATAGCACAGCAGAATCAAGAGAGTCGACAATCGAAAAATCGAGAAACCATTCCACTACTACAATGCTCTCTCGTCTTTTTGAGCCTTCCCCAAAGAAAAGGAATGCTCGATAAGATGATCATCGTGCAGTGGGTCGCGAGGTCATACTATGCGCGTGCGCACGAGATTAAAACAGGGATGAAAATGGAAAAAAAAAAAAACAAAAAGTAGTTTCAATTTCAGAAAGTTCGACCTACAATTCGTATGAATCACATTCGATACCTCCACCCTTTTTCTCACATCACTCATCTCTCATCTCCTTTCTCCCACACACTCATCTCTCAGCTGCGCCATCACCGCGCCACAACACTAAGGTAATCTCTTTCTTCTCTCTCTTTTCTCTATCAAATGTCTTACGTTTCTCTAATAACTGCGTCTCGGCTGTGTGCTAAGGCTCTGCTCCGGTGCAAGTCAGGTCATAAAGTTAAATAAGTTGAATTTAGACGGTTTAATTTTAAATTTTGATTACTCATGTAAATTTTGGGAATGTTCAAGTTAATATAATCAAAACTTGAGACTCAAATTGGACCCAAATTTTTAACCTTTTAACTATTTAACCCTACAATCGTTTCTCACTCTTTGGCTTTCCATGGCTCTCGCGCTCCAACTCTTTCAGAGTTTCGATCGCTCTTACTCTCACACTCATCTTCACAAAATAGAGATTTGGGTTTTATGATTTTTTCCTCCCCTCTTGTCTTTATCACAATCGTCTCTCACTTCCTTCTTACTCTTTTTGTTGATCTTATCCTCTTATCTTCACACAATAGAGATTTCGACCTTTGTCTTCATGAAACAGAGATTTTCGACGTCTCGTCTAGAGATTTTAGTTTTAAGTTTTGCTAATCTTCTATCTCGTCTTGGCCTCAATTGTTTCTCACTCACTCCATTCTATCTTTCCGCAGTTTTCACGAAACAAAGATTTGGGTTTTAGGCCTTTCTCCTATTCTCTCTCATATTTTTCAGTGAAAACCCTAAGATATTTTCATTCTTTGGGTTCTCTCGTCTTCTCCCACAACGAAAGGCAAGATTCTCTCACTCTTTCTCTCTTAAAAAATTGCAAATAATTAATCTGATAATCCTTTTTGCCTTTTCTTTCTTCTTCAAAATTTTTTTATTGATAAATCTCGGCTAAAATTCATTTTCTATCATAGCACTCTAGAAATCTATATTGCAAATCAAAGGTAAGTTGTAAAGACTCAACCTAATATTTTGGGACTTTTTAGGGAGATTTACGGATCTCCGTGCTGTTTTTGGTGATTTGGTAGCAATGGGTGGTGTGTGGCTCTCTAGTGGGCTCCAGTTTGTCAGGTTTTGAGTTCGGGAGCTCGAAAGGTATTTTGATAATTTTAATTTATTAAATGGTTATTCATGCAAAAATGTTTGAAAAGCACACATTTTGAATATTATCTTAAAATTATTTCATGAACGGGTGTTTTTCCTCTTATTTCTTCAAAAATTCAGTTTTGGAACCCTAATTTTGCCTTGGTTCATTTTTGGCTGGTTTTGGACCCTGTGTTAGCAACTCCTTTTGTTGAGAACCCAAACCCTAAATCCTACCTTTTAGATTATCTTTTTCTCTTCCCTCTCCAAAAAAAACTCTAGCATGTTCCTCCAACCTTGCCGTTGTCGCACTCTACCCCCCAAAACCCTAATTCTCGCCGCCTTCTTTTTTTTCCTTCTTCTCTCTCGATAGCCGTTTATTCTTTTCCTTCTTTCCCCTTCCCCTAATCCGTGAAACCCTAAATCCCTAGCTTCTCTCTCTATCCTCACCTATGTAGTGACTCGACCCCAAGTAGCTGGTCAGTAGAAGGGGTTAGAGTTAGTTAGAAATTGAAATTGTTTGTGTTAGTATATTATTTTATTTTATTAAAATTATTTGGAAAAAATACACTTGACTTAGAAAAAAAAAATTAATTCAAGTGTTCCAATCTTTCGATGGTTAGAAAGTCATTAATTTTAGAAAGAGAATTTAATTAAATAAATTATTGTGAGAGAGAAATTAAACTAGACAAATAAATAAAATTTAGGACTTGGAATTAAATTAGAGTTTAATCCTACATATGTTATTAAAATGAATAAAGATTTAATTAAGGATTTAATTATCAATTTTTTACATTGGAATTGAAATGTTTTGTTTTTCAAAAAGAAACATTTAATTAAAGAAAATCCTAAAATTTAGTTGGAAAACACATTGGAGAGAGAAGGAACAAAGGGTAAACACGTTGGAGGCAAGTCCTAAATGGATTAGAACTCCCCTTGGCCAACTACTCCTTAATTCACTTAAAGGAGTTTAAGCGCATAACCCTCTCCCATACCAACGAAACTTCCATTCCTTTTCCTCTTCATTGAGCGAAAACCCTCTCCTATCTTCTTTGGATTTCGGCTGCAGTTTGCAAGCCTTGGCCGATCCTTCTCAAGGGTTTCTCAAGTCTTCTCCTCTCACCACCTCAAAGGTGTGGTTCTACTTCCTCCTCTTCTAGTTTAATTCCATGCTTTTCTTCCCCTTTCCTCTCCTCTTCTATGATAGATCCAAATCAATCATTGCTAGAAAATTCATAAGATAAATTCGAATGGAGAGGAAAAGAAAGAAAAAGAAAGAGGAAGGAAGAGAGGAAGAAGAAGACTATGATTAAACCTTAGAAAGGGTGTTGATCTTTTCCTTTTGTAAATTTAATTCGACCTGGATAGAAGAGATTTTAATCTGTAAAATAATGTTATAAGGACTAAGTTGATGTTAAGAGGACTGATTTAAGAAACTTAGATTCGGATTAGAGGAAACTCCAATTTTGTAGAAATTTATGAAACTCGGATTTCAAATAAGGTTTATAGTTTCTACCCCAAATAAGATCCAAAACTCGGACCAAATTTATGTCCAGATCTGCAGGACAGTTTTGTTTCTATTCATTCCATAAATCATAACTTGACTACTGGGTATTGGAGCGACGCAAACTTTATGTCTAAATTGATCATAACAAGGAGATATATCTTCAAAAAAATATAAAGGTCCAATTTGATGATTTGATAGGTCAAATTAGGCCTGCAAGTGGACCTTATTGCATAATACAGATTTCTGGACAATTTCACAACGTTTCGGTGTAGGATTTTTAATTCGGTCTCTGGAAATCGGATCAGTGAAAAACTTGTGTCTAAACTCAAGTCACAAGAGAGACATATCTTTAGAAAAATCCCCAAATTTAAATTCAATGGGATGATGGGCAAAAATAGGTTTGCAACCCAGGTCTCTCGGATGGATTGCAATCTGTTTGGCCGCGCAACTATCTGAGTAAAATGATCATTACTCAGGTTAGAAATATCGCCTTGGGACGCACAAGATATTGTTGCAATCGTAATTCAGAGACCTATCTATTGGTAGATGATGAGATGTTCCTAGAAAATTCTGTAAGATGATCGAATTCTTCTCTACAAGGATTTTCCTAAAAAAATAAGTAAAACTTGAAAAACTTAGATTTCTGAATCTCTATTTGCTAGACTAGAACACCTATGATCTTAAAAGATGAATTATTTTAATATAAAATAATAAGAAATGGATTCTCAAGGGATTTTGAAAATTTAAAAGAATCGTTAGCATAGATTTTTATTGGTTTTTGCTGTGATTGTGTTATTTCAGCAAACTTTGGTCTTGATCGCTAAGAGAGCTTCGATATTTTATTTTGTACACTTCATGAACTTCTAAAATCGAGAGTAATTCGAATGTTGTTTGTGTTATCTCGTGATTCATCCTTCTTCACTGATCACCTTCGATCAGGTAGGTTTTCCTACATTATTGAAGCAATAAAGTTACGACTTAAATGTAGTATTTTGTTATTATAAATGAGATGATTGATTTTCTCCAAAGTTATGTGTTCAATTATGAAAAGAGATGATGCTTATTTTACTTTTTAAATACTTGAGATGTTCCACGTATATGTGCACGAGATTTAACATCATGATACATTCATATAGCTCATGCATATAGCATGGGATGGGAATTGCATTATCCAAGACAAAGCTAAGTTGTCTGGATTTCTTTGGTCTCGTTGATAATTGGACAGACTTAAACAAACATTATATTTGGCCGCGTCCATTGTTATGAAGGTACGGTATTGAATTGGGCCAGAAAGGCTCCTGGGTAAGTGGTTCCGAAACTCTGTGCAGAGGGAGGAGACCACACTCCACCAATAGTCTCGGTTGTTAAATCTGTGGATGGGACCTTCATGGTTGCCGCAAAAAATGATGGGACATAATTGGCCAATAATAGTAACCATTGAAAATAGAAGACTTATAGTTGATGCATGGGGTATGGAAGGGTATTCATTCTTCATGGCACCCATGGCATGACATTGTATGATGAGTAGAAAATATGATTTTGATTCTATTATGAGATGAATGAGAACTGAATATGAATTTCTGTTATGATATGAAATTGCTTTGAGAAATATACTATGTTATAAATGTGAATTTCCCAACATTGATTTTGAATTATATGTTATTTTACTATAATACTTCTTGGTACATTTTTTGTGATCGGAATTTCTACTGGGTGCGTTGACTAAGCCCATAATTTTTCCTCATTTAGATATTAATGCAGATCAAGGAAAGGAAAGGGAGGCCTGACCAAGTGGCAGTTAGGTTTGAGCGAGATATTACGCAAGGAGGAAACATGAATTAGTTTAGCTTATATTGCTTTAGTTTGAGAACAACGTGATTTGTTAAATTTGAGAAATTTTGAAAATATCCAATGTTTAAAAACTAACTTTAAAATCTGAATGAGAATATTATTATTTCAAACTATAGTAGTTGTATAGTTTTAATTAATTTTTTTGAAAAGATAAGGGTAAAACTATTAGGCTACCTTGTAGCATAGGAGGAGAGAGAGAAGTAAAACCACCGACATAGGTGGGGGGGTTTTAAATAAGATTTTTTTTCATTTCTTTCCTTATTCTTCCTTCGTTTTCCTTTCTTTTCCTTCTTTGTTTTTTCTTTCTTCCTTCCTTTTTCGTTTGAAACAACGACTACTGTTACTGGAATTTTGGAAATTTTTGTGGGCTTTCAAAAGTGGTCATTTCTCAGCGGATTTCGGCAAACAAGTATCAAAATTCATCTATTCAAAATTTTAGAAACTCTGGAACTATCCTTTTTGAAAGATAGTCTGAGTTTAAGCATCAAATTTGGATTTTAAGGATTTAGGAACAATAACCCATTCTTTTGATTTAATTTCACCTCCTAAAATGGGTTTTAATGGTGTTAAAAACTTGATTTTTGTAATTCCAAGTTAGAAAGGGGAAAGACTAACCCCAAGCTAACCATGTATGTTTACTTTATGTAAATGGGTGTTTACTTTACTGTACTCTCCAAGCCTATTTTAATACATCTTCATGGTCCTATCTAGAAGACAATACGAAATTGCTTGAGCATTTCACTTAATTGCACTGTAACATCTGAGGAAAGTCTCAATACTTGACCCGGCCAAGAAGAAATACTAGACTTGGCACTGAGTAAATTTCATTTTCTCTTTGCTGTGTGTTTTGGATGACTGATTGCTGACATCCTGACATAATTAATGGAGTAGTAAGATGCTAGGAGACTGATTGACATCATCCAGTTTTAGACAGAAAATGTATACGTCAAGTTCTTTGGATAAATTTGTGTATTTGAATTTAAATTAATATTTATGAAAATTTTCCATGTTTTTACAGATCTGTGTGAAAAATAGGCTGGAGAAGGTGAGGAGACTCAACTTTAGTTTATGATGTGTTTGCATGTGAATAGATGTGTACAAAAATCAAAATAATCAAGTCTATAGGTCGTGTAAGCCATACAAACTAAGAAGAGATAGAAATCTCAAACTCAGACTGTTCTCCATTTCCCGAAGTCTCGAAGAGGAGTCCTAGATATCGGCAGACTGAAATTAAGAAAAAGTTACAGAGTTGTATTTTAAACCCTCTGTTGTCCGAGGTCTCGTACCATGATCCGAGGTCTCGATTTACCTGATGTCATGTCTTCTTTGGGTTGTTTAACTCGGGTTAATGTCAGTAGATGGTAAGTGTATCTCCTCTGTGTAACCCTTGTAGAAAGGGGTATAGGGAGGAAATTGTGATATGTGAATTTATTCAAGTCCACTTGGGCAATAGTAAGAAATGTCCAATGATAGTGGATGGTATAGATAAATGCTTGTGGTTCATGCTAAGGTCATTGGCGCATGTAGTAGGTGCAATATTAGATCATGCATGTGTTTCATACTATGGTTATAAATGCATGTGATGTATGATGTGATTAAATATGCATGCATGTGAATATTCTTGTACTAACGTGGTGGTGCAGGTGATAAAAATGTGAATACCCCAGGTTGTTTAACCTGGATTAAAACTAATGGATGGTAAGAAATCTTTGGTGTGAAACCCTTATGGAAAGGGATATAGTGAGAAAAGAGTAAGTGAATGGTGTTTGTGTTATATCCATGATTATGGAATTGATAATTTATATAGTATTAAATTGTACACACACATGTGTTAAGTGGGTCAAGCTCTTGCAAGATGCTGCATTTTGTCTCCCTTGACTTAATGCATTCGAGGATGAGTGGGATTCCTTGACATGGTTGAGTGAGATATCCTGGACCTATACAGTTAAGGTTGAGTGGGATACCTCAAAGGGTTGAGTGGGATACCCCAGTGTTTCAAAGCGTATAATGATACACTTTAAAAATGGGAAGAAAATAACAAATGACACTTGTTTTGTTATTTATTTAATTGTATTGTAGATTTTTCTTTTCTATCACATGCAATACCTATGATTATTGAGTTCTTTTCACTGGGTTGTAAGCTCATGTGTCCCTCAATACAGGGTCTAATCTGGAAACAGCGGGAGGATCCCTCTGCAATGACCTAAGCTGTGGAATCTCTGGATTTCTATAAGATGTTTTGAATTAGAATTTACTTAATCGTTTACTAGGTAAATATTGTTTAAGTTTGTCACCTGTGGCATCTAAACTTATATATGGTCTTTATAATATCTTGAGTCGTCACATGTGATAGTTTAGATTTCTGTAACATATGTGGTTTCGTCATGGGCTTAGGCGAACTCGAGGCTCATGGACTCGTAGAGTTGGATTTGTTTAAAAATAATAATTTAGTCGCGTTCCAGGCTCATATCTCGGGTTTGGGCGTGACAGAGTGGTATCAGAGTATGGTTCAAATATCGGACTGTACGTATGGTAGGAAGTAGATTGATTGTTTGACTTTGGATTGATACCCTTGATTTTGGAATAGGGAAGGTAGAACCCTGGGTCAACTTGAGGTTGAACCTCTTTATTTGTCTAAGATGTGTGATTTTGGTGTCGAATTAGGACCTCGAACCAAGTTTTAGAAATAATAACTTCTTATGGTTATAGAGATAAGAGGAGTTGTGTTGATTATGAACCCTCTCGTTATGGGTAAGTGGTGTAATTTCAGAAACAAGTTGAGATGTGAAACCATGTTTTTAAAAGTAATGACCTTTTATGGAATATGGGTCAGAGGATGTGGAAATTGTGAAAAGGCTTGAGGTTGATAAAGCCTAAAAAGGTTTAGTGAAGCAGGATGGATTTTCCTAGTGTAAAGAATCTTTGGTATTACTGGGTTAGTAGTACGAACCTTGCTTGTAATGTACTTGTGATGTACTTGCGATGTCTAAATGTCTGACTCCTTTCATAGACATATAAGAATACCTGAGTAACAAGTTATCTGTTCAATATGGAAATGAGCAGGGAGATATGAATCAGGTGGTACGAGAAGCTTTCGGAATTGTAAGATGCACTTTGGATTTACTGAAAAGATAATGGTGACAAAATCGACTCCAGCAATTGTGGAAAAGGAGTCAGTTTGGTATCCTTCCCGAGGCTTTACTTTTTAACGATATCTACTACTTAGAAAGTTGGCAGGAAGTAAAAAATGGAAGGATTTTTCTATGGTAATGGGCAAACAAATCATGAAAGAAATTTTGTCCTCAGAAGAAAAGAAAACGGTGCTTCAATTGCGGAGGAAAAGAACATTTAGTCAAATGACATCTTTGTCCTCAGAACCCTGATGACCATTGTGGGATTACCAGGAATGATTGTGGATGAGTGATATGACTGTCAATAGTGAATATAAGTAGATGTGGTAAATTTGGAAAAAAATTTACCCTAAATAAACCCTCTTATGTGGAATCTGGCTTAGACAAAGGGGAAGTTTGCTATGTGTACTAATACCAAATGGTATTGATATGAATAGGAATCGCTGATTTTTGTTGTTTAAAGTGTAGTGAATCTATAAAAGTGTATATGTTGATTGAATGATGATGACAACAGGTATGGCAGGAACTTCGGAGTTCTTCACCCAAGACCAAAGGAGCGAGAAGAATGTCTCAAGTTATTAATGGTACCCCTATAGCTATGGAAAATACTCTATTTCGATCCATTTGAGTCACCATTTTGGCAAGGATTACTTGAATTTATGCACTGGGTACTAAGGATCCATATTTGGACGGGTAAGTCTCTGACTTCTTGTGAGGTAGGATTCATATCATTAGAAGAGTAAGTAGTCTCCATTGTTAAGATTTTTGCTTATTCTTCTAGTGGAATTGTGAATTAAAGTTATTGGTAGTAAAGTCTAAACTGAAATAACCTCATCTTCTAAATAGGGAAAATAGGTAGCTGTAAGAAGGGAACCTAGCTTGTTATCCTTAAAGAAAAATAATAGACAAGCGAGGTCCAAATGCAATGGTTAAATGGAAGTGGTAGATTGGTGGTGTCAGGGGATATGGAATAATATCCCTTTTACTCTCTTTAGTATAGGTTGTCAACAAAGGACAACATGATTGTTAGACAGAAAAAAAATTGGGTGTCAGAGTGGTGTGCCAAGTGTAAGAGTACTATGAAGGGTCCAATGGAAATATGACCTAAAGTTGGGATTGACCCTTGGAGATAGGAGCTTCCATTAAAACAGGAACTCACAATGGATTATGTGTGGGTTCTGCATCATGGTTAATGGTGACTTAGTTGACTAAATGGTTCAAATGGTGAAATTTGACTTTATTTCTAGTGAGAGTTGGGTGGTTACCCAACACACTGTTCTAGATTAATATAGATGTGATGAGCTATTGGGAAGCTTAGGTGATTGTGAGGTGTGAAGGTTCTGACCAAAATATATGTTAGTATAGTACGGCGGCTGATATTGGATAGGATAACCTAAAAGGTGTGAATGTGATTCATATGATTTTAGACAGTTGTTGAACTGCCTCCATACTAAGAGATTAAGTGTTACTTATCTCAATAAAGTGATACTAGTGGAAAAGGAAAAAAATAAAATAAAAGAGATATTGAAGTCTTGGAAGGATTTTTGTTCAAACCAATGCTTATGTCCAAGAAGCTCAACTTGGAATGCATTAACATGATTTGTTAAAATAAGTCGTCTAATCATTAGAAGTGAGACGAGATTTTTGTTTGTTAAGCAGGAGATAAGGATGTCTCAAATGATTGGACAAGGCATTAAAAAAAAAGACTAAGCTAGTTTTGGTTTGCCAATGTTGGACTGAGGGAGATCGAGCAGATGTTTATCTAGCAAGTCACTCCAAATGTTCTAGTGAAAAATGCTTGATTGTTCATTAAGCAGTTATTGAACTGGTGAGTGTGATAAAATTATAGAATAATTTGGTTGTGATGTGAGGGTACGCAGTCAGGTGATTGGGGTGGACTGGAAGGATGTAAGGAATATTTGTCGGATGTTTAATACATCCTTAATCGTTAGTGATTTCTGGTAATGTGCTTTGTCTCCTTGAATGTGTGGTACTGTTATGATAGGGTAATAGGTTGTTAAGTGTGTACTGTATTTCAGTGTGATTGGGATGCTATGATACGACGTGGGCATGGCTCATAATCCATACATGTTTTGAATTCTAACCAAAGTAATGGATGTTTTGAAGAGCCTGCCTGGACCCCGTCAAATAGTTAAGATCCCTTCACATGTGAGTATTGTGTTATATTATGCAATGATATATGCATAAATTGGATTACGATTTGTAAGCATGATAAACGTTGATCAGACATATAGTATATTTGATTAAATTTGTGAGTGCACCTAATGGATTGCCACATGTAGGAAATGATTCTTTCAATAAGCAAAGGATGTGTAGTTAATCTATAAGGTTTGGTGGATGCGATGAATGCGCGATTCGTCAGTAATCCATCTTGTGTGATATATATGCATGAGCCATGTTAGGCTCTGGTTTGAAATTATTTATGGTAATGAATTTTGGTAATCTTAGAAAGCGTGAAAAATTGTCTTTTGCACATGTTGGAGTCTTCCTCCAGCTGATGTATTTTGAGATGTGTACATGGGTGCGCATTTCAAAGACGTAATCGGTTGAGAGGTATGATCAAATCGGAATCGAGCTAGAAAATGGACTGAATAGCTCTTAGTATGTATTACTGGGTCTCGTGCTATTTTAAGATCCAGCAGAGATGAGTAATGTGACTAATGTATATGATAAATGTATACATACGATGGGTTGATTTCATCAAAGCAATGATTATAAGGGATATGATTATGAAAACTCTTGATTTTAGAACAGTGGATTCACGAAAGGGTGATCATTGGAACACCAAGTGCCTGGAATTTTAGGCTCTGATTGTATAAAGACACTATATAAATGCGGGACTAGATATGTACGTTTGATAGAACGTGTCATATTTTAGATAGTAAGATTGACTGTTTGGCAGATCGATGTGCTATGACATTCATTTTGTGGCAGATGTGTGTCATATGCTATAAATAGACTGAGTGCATGTAGTAATGTGTGTAAACATCATAAACCATGTGAGTAAACTTGGAACTGTTGTGGTAGATAGGCCTGGTTGTGAGATGCCAAATGATGTGTGTATTGAGATGTATTCAACGAGATAAGCCGTGATGTGAGGGCTAGATGTGATAGGTGGCATCGGGTTATCTGCTTGTGATATTATGTTTGTGAATGGCATCATCTAACAGAATATTGGTGAAAATAATTAGTGGTTTGTGAAAATAAATTTCACAGGAAAAGAATAATAAGAACAAACGCAGGTCTTTTATTGATGAAAAAAGAGTGAGGTCTAGGGACCTAAAGTCCAAAGGGACAAGTGTAGGAGTGCACAATAACAAGCTACTACCTTATTCTAAAGAAAAAAAAGGGGGTAAAATATCCATGAATTTTAACCAGAATTAGGTAGGTAAATGCCTTGACTATTATATGGATTGAGAGTATCTCAATGTCAAGAGAGATGAATTTTGGTAAACCATAGCAGCATGGTGAGTTGCATTATGATTTTAACAAGCTATTATGCTAACTAACAATTGTGTGAACCTATGAATCACTAAAAATGGATTTCAGGTGATGTATTCTAGGTGTGCTGGAGAATAACGTACAAGACGAGTCTTGAACCTACAAAGAAGTGGACATCTTGAAAGATCGGGTTTGGGAAAATACCTGTGAATATTAAAAAATCTCAAATATATGGTGTCTAAAGGACAAGTTATACTTTGGATTCAAGTGATATCGAAGAAATAGAAGTCTTAGAAGACTTGATTCTGGAATAGATACCCAACGATATTCAGGTTACTCGGACCCGAATGTTACAAAAAAATTGTTTCCATTAATGCAAGTGTCGTGGCAGCACCGTGAAGTACAACACGCGACGAACGAACTAGAGCCGACGATGCGAAAGTTGTATGCTGACTTGTTTGCTGAGTAAAGGTAAGAGTTTTTCTTGAAATTTCAGGGTGAAATTTCTTTAAGGGGGGTGGGATGTAATACCCTGACCCAAATTATCGTATAATTATGTGATTAATTATAATTAACTGTGTTTAATGATTGGTTAATTTAAACGATTAACAAATGGGCTATTTTTAGAGTCAAAGTTTGACTCGATCCGAATTTGGAATCCGTGGGTCCAACTCGTTGTGTGAAGTGGTAAAGTTGTATTATTTGAACTTTTCTCCGACTGAGACTCTAAAAGTCATTCGTGTTTGGTAAACTAGACATTTGAGATATTTGAGTTTTCAAAATTCATACATTTGATCAGTTTTGAATTTGGAATTCAACGGATTTTACGGTTCGTCATTTAGACTTTCAGAAGTGTAGCTTTGGCACAGTTGGGGGTACCCTCATTTTGTAAAACACACTGTTTTAAGCATTTGGAGTGTCAAAAGGCCAGAAGTTTTAAAGTATTTTCATTAGTTTGTTTTGATTAGTCTATTTGTTAAATTTGAGAAATTTTGAAAATATCCAATGTTTAAAAATTAACTTTAAAATCTGAATGAAAATATTATTATTTCAAACTATAGTAGTTGTATAGTTTTAATTAATTTTCTTGAAAAGATAAGGGTAAGACTATTAGGCTACCTTGTAGTATAGGAGGAGAGAGAGGGGTAAAACCACCGACATAGGTGGGTGGGGTTTAAAAAAGAAGCTTTTTTTCCTTTCTTTCCTCATTCTTCCTTTCTTTCCCTTTCTTTTCTTTCTCTGTTTTTTCTTTCTTCCTTCCTTCTTCGTTCGAAACCAACGACTACTGTTACTGGAATTTTGGAAATTTTTGTGGGCTTTCAAAAGTGGTCATTTCTCAGCGGATTTCGGCAAACAAGTATCAAAATTCATCTATTCAAAATTTTAGGAACTCTGGAACTATCCTTTTTTAAAGATAGTCTGAGTTTAAGCTTCAAATTTGGATTTTAAGGATTTAGGAAAAAATAGCCCATTCTTTTGATTTTTGAATTTCACCTACTAAAATGGTTTTTAATGGTGTTATAAACTTGTCGAGTTCATTTGATTTGATAGTAATGTATGTTTTGTTGAATGGCCTTTCTTCCAAACCCAATATATATTTATTTTATTTTATTTCATTTAGCAAGTGTTAGTAAAACACTTATTTTAAACTATCCCCGTACTGGGCTAATGATTTTATGGGCTTATGAAGCTCACCCCTCTATAGTTTTCAGGACTGCATATTTGAAGATGGAAACCGCGATATTCTCAAGAAGTCTTAAGATACTATGTCCGAAGGATTCACATTCACAATAGATAATGAATTTCTGGTCAAGTGATTTAAGTGAGGTATTTGATAGAAATAATTGTTGATTGATTTTATTTGTTATTAAAGTTGAACCATAATAGTGGGAGCTTGAGGCCCCTACTAGTGTAAGTTAATGTGCATGATTGGAAGAATGGAGATTTGGATGTTTATTGGTAATAAATGGTATTCGTGGGGAGGTTAGTTGGATGGACTTGACCATGTACGGATTGGAGAGGACAAAATCTCCCATATGATATATGTATGTAATTTATGAATGGATAGAAGTGATATTATATGTTATACAGGTTGTACAGAAAAATCCAAATGTTCAAAATACAGACGGAATTCTGTCGAAATTTCAGTAGGTTTTCTCCATATTTGAAAACAAGTGTGTTGAGTGAGGGAAGTAATTAGTGATTGAAGAACTAATTTTATTTAAATCACATCTCAAAACTTTGGGATGTGACAGATGATAACATGTTAGTTTGATTATGATAACATGTTGATTTGGGTTATGATAACACACTGTATGCTCAACGAGATAATATGTTAGCTTGTTGTAGAGATGCATGTGATAAATAGTTGATGATGTTTACCTACTGTGATATGATGATAATATGATGCGTTCGTGATCAAAATAACATGTGTATATATAGGCGTAACTTGTGATAACCCGACCCTACCCTATCACAATATTGTCCGTTTTGAATCCCACGGGCCCGCACGACTTTGCATTGGGCCTTGGCCCACCAGACTAGGCTCAAAAGGCTTTGTGATGGGTTGAGAGTTTGCCCTCTCATATAAAGTCCCCACCATCCAAATCCACAACCGATGTGAGACTTTTGGGTGGTTGGGTATTACATAACTAGTGGTGGGTTGTCATGCTCATAGGCATATGCACTAGGTTACATCGGTTTATGAAAACTTCCCCAAGTACAGACTCAATACTTAGGGTGTGGAGTGGTTGTGGCACCGTGGGTGGCCACGAGAGTTGTGGTTCGTGGTTGTCCTAGGTTGAGTGTTCGGGGTGTACATTCCGTAGAGTACTCAGAGGAGTTCCCTTGGTGGGGTTCGTAGTACTAATCCTTACCTTGGGGAGTTGGTGGCTGAGAACAGACAACGTTTATATACAACATATTGAACCAAATGAGGTCTACGTCCACTTATAGAACAATCTTTGGGTGTGTAACGTTAGAAAAGTTTCCTTAGGTAAATGTATAAATCCAACTCAAACTCGAAATAGATCGGATACAACTTAAACCGTTTAACAACACTTGAAATAGACCTAAACCGAATAAAATGAAACCCAAACCTAAAATACAAATAAACTTCCACATTCTATCACAAAAATCACTTGTAAATATGTAAGTCAAATTATGTGTATTCCACCACAAATAGAGTAAGTGAACTCTCCGGATAACCTACTTATACCAGAGTACTGAGAAAGAGACGGTGTGGTGCTGTCTTAGAGTCGGACCATGAATGGTAGGCAACTCGGTCGGTGGCAGAAAACAGATACCAGTGAAGGGTGGTGGGTTGCATGGAGGAGCAACAAACCCATGAACTAGGCACTTGAACAGAAGGCATAATTGAAGGTAAATTGATTGGGCAGAGCCGAGAAAAATAAAACACAACAAAGAAGAAAACTAAGAACCAACATCACATAATGCAGCAAAATCAAGATAGAAGGGGATAAAGATGACCTAGACAAGTTCTGTTAGGCAAAGGTGAGATGGCTTTGGAGACGAAAATCGAGATGCAGAGGTGGCTGGCTGAGAAGGGGCGGCAGCAAAAAATGAAGGCAGGAGATGGGAGTAGCCGGAGATAAGCAGGGAGCAGCAGAAGTGACGGATTGATGCAGTAGAACCGGAGAACAAACATCGAAATAGGAGAGTGTTCTCCACTTCAATCTAAAGTAAAGATATCTCATTTAGATCTTTTGTCTTAAAAATCAAACATTGATCTTGTAGTTATGCACCACATCAATTTTTTTAGCGTAGCATTTCTTAAAGGAATTTCCAAAATATATGCACCTTTTGGTGAATTGTTCTAACTTCATAAAAAGTCATGTCAGAGGTAGACATCTTCCAATCACATTGCATGAATAAGGTTGTTCCCCACTCCGAACTCTGCCTGAGACACGCTCAAACTTCTAATAAATGAACTGGTTTGAATATATATACCACTCTATCAAATTGGGCACTGACTAAATTATTGAGCTCAGTTTATCTAAACGAGTAGGCTTAGGCTTTTACAATTAGCCCATAAAAGACCATTAGACTTTAGGCCCATATACCCATTGCATGTGTCTATGTGTACAGTTGGTCCATTTTCTATTTTTGAACTCACTTTTTCAATTGAAAATAGACATAATAGGCTACAAGTGAACTAAATTTGAACTTGAAACTCAATTTCTAATCACTTGATCTTAGTGGTCAAACTTAATCAAACGTTCTTAATCATCTACAAGAGTATGCTTAATGACTATGAATACTAACACCAAGTAAGTAGAAATTGAAATAGAAGGTCAAATTCGACTTGCTTATAGCTCCTTATGTCTATTTTCAATCTAAATTGTTGAACTTCAGTCTCAAACAAGTATGCTGAGACCTAGATGGTTGAACTCAAGCTTTAACTTGGAAAAACCTATTAAACTTCAGACAAACTTAGACTTTTTTATAAATAAACCAGTTCAAGCTACCATATAGTATGGCTACAATTAGGATCATGTGAATGTAATATAATTTGTTACCTTAGCTTATGGTAAAAGAAGCTAATCCACAAAATATGTTACAATTTTTTTATGACCAAAGTGTCAAGCCTCTAAGAGCACCCGACTAATTTTCAAGACATGTTCAAGCCTCCTCACCCACATACACCAAGTAACTCCACGAGGAGTGACCCTTTAGAGTAGAGTGAAAATCGAATTCAGGACACCCAGTTTCCAAGACAGATTCTTAACCATCACTCCAACCAGGCCCGGCCCTGCCTATAGGTGAACTAGGCCACCGCCTAGGGCCCCCAAATAGGCAGGGCCCCCAATCCATTAAACTCCTCTAAGGCCCATCTCCAAAAAGGGCCCAAATCGACCTCTTTCCGCCCGCACACCCGCACCGCACGAGCACGGCGCGAACACGGAACGCGGAAGGTGTTCCGCGTCCCACGTACGCGTCACGTCGTTCCGCCTAGCGTCCTGCGCTGCCGCCCGCGTCCTGCGCTCGCCCGCGTAGCCGTTCCGCCCAGCGTCCTGCGCTGCCGCCCGCGTCCTGCTCTCGCCCGCGTAGCCGTTCCGCCCAGCGTCCTGCGCTGCCGCCCGCGTCCTGCTCTCGCCCGCGTAGCCGTTCCGCTAGCGTCCTGCGCTGCCGCCCGCGTCCTGTGCCAGTGCCCGAGCACGCTTCTCTCGCCCGCGCCCGCGTACGAGTCCTCATTCCGCATGCGTCCTACGTCCCGCGTTCCCATTCCGCGTCGCTCCTGCGTCCCGCACCCTCTTTCCACACTCGTGACTCCGAATTCGAAAATATCTCCTGCTGCAGCGGTCATTTCGGCGTTTCCCCAATTTCAGACGAAATCCCTAATTTCTTCCCCAATTTTTACCGTTGCCCTCTTCAAACGGCAGAACCCTATGCAAATAAAATCTCAAAATTACCGTTTCCTCTTCCTCTTCTCTTACTGCTCTATGATTCTCTCTGACTGCTCTCTCTCTGTCTCTCGCTGACTTGCTCTCACACTGCTCTCCCTATCTCGTCGCACTGCTCACCCTCTCTTGCTCTCCTCTGAAGCTCTGACCTGCTCTTTTTCACCGCCGATCTACTTTTAATAATGTAAGTTTTTCTTGAGACAATCATTTACTATAAACCAACCTTGTTGTTTTCAGTCATGTCTGATTTAGATATTATCTTCTTTTTCTTTTTTTAATTTAATGGAGCTCATCCCTAATCCCTTCCACCAACTATTGGGTTATAAATTTTGAGCATTTTTTTATTTCTTTAAATTTTTTTCCCAATCCCTATCTTTGAATTTATCAAAGAAAAGCTTCTAGTTTTGATCACTCTAAAAACGACTAAAGTTTGATTTTCATTGGTTAGTGGCCAAAAACTTTATTTGCATTGAAAAACATTAAGAGAAGATTGTGATCCTTCGGAGAAAGTGAAAGGATAAAAATCCATAGTAGTAAGACTGTAAGAAAAAAAAACCTTAGTTTCACTTACAAATATCATACCTTTGAAAAGGATTAAGTTCTAATACACAATGAATTGTGGCCTGTGGGGTGCTCCAAAGTTCACAAGGTGCTAACTAATGGTTAATCATAACTCAGCAATAATGAAGATGATTTTTTAGATTATTGTCAAAAGATAATAAAATTTTAAAAATTCTAAATAAGTAAAAGATTTAGAAAAAAATAGTCAGAAAATAGGGCTTTACAAAACAAATGCTCCTCTTTTAATGAATCCAGATTAAAAAATAAACCTTATATTCATTAAATGATAACTGTTTACCTAAACTCTAATGGATTGATTGAAAATATTTAAGTTTGAATATGTGAATACTATAAATTATAATAATTGAATTAATTGAGCTAAGTTTATAAACATCTATAAATGCCCAACCAGTTAAAAGGCCACAAACGGCGGTAGAGTAGGACTTGGAAGCAGTGTCAACATAAACATTTAAACCAAATCCGATACAGATCCAGCAGAAATTAAAAACCAAAATCCTCATCCTATACAATTCCATAGCACATGGTGGAAACCAATGGATAAGCCAGATCGTTACCAATTGTACCAAGTACGTAAAAACACCAACCCTCATTTTGATGTTTGGTGAAGTATATTATTCACTTTCCATTAAAAATAAGTCTATCATGCACCTGCTTGTTTTTAGGCCCTGCCCACAAATGACTGAGGTTAAAAGGGGATTATTGGTCAGTGGAGTGACCAAGCTATTTCTCATCAGCAGAGAATTGGTGTGTCCCACATCCAAAGGTGTGGAGGAGCTGGTTCATTTTGGAATAATTTTCTAGAGCTCGGTCGCATTCTATGGGCATTTGCAAAGACTGTACAAGACAGTATTGGGTGTTGAGAGTCGGTTCCTTTCAGCAAGGAGCATGGTGTGGAAGGTGATCTCCATAATTGTTCTTTGCTCATTTTGGAAAAATGAGAAATAGGAACAAAGAATAGGATCTTTTATTTTTTTTAATTAGAAGAATGGGTCTCCAATAGCAATTTTCTGTCTAAAGGAATTTTTGGAGCAACCAAGTTCAGATAAGCATTATGGATTCAGCCAAAGGAGTTTAAAGGAGGGTATAAGTTGGTAGATTCCATGACAAATTAGAAGGCTTCAATGGAATGGGCAAGGTCAGGAAGGTACAGAATGATGGAAGGTTCCCTTCATTGTTGCAGAATTTTAAAGTGGATGCAGCAGCGAAAGGAAAACCAAGTTCAATGGGAATAGGTGGCTGCCATAGATAATAATATTAGTATGACAAGTTTCCTGCTTAGGTTAGAAAACAAGCCAGAGCTTTTGGTGATTCAGCAGCTCCCTAAAAGTCTTCAGTCTTCACAGTTCAGTTTGTCATTTCCTTCTCGCAGAAGGAGATTCTAGAAATGCCAGGAAATGGGTTCAATGCCTATTTTTTAAGAGTGATGTGTCATTCACTCATGCTAAATGATGGGATGGAAAATAATTGGCACAGCTTGGGAAATGATTTTGTTCCATGCATACTAAAATGCCATGAAATGGGTTAAGGGGCATATACCAGTTCACATTTTTTTAAAGAGAAAAGGTTATGTGCTCTTTACTCATGCTGGACAAGTGAAAATGGGAGGCCTACTTTTTTGGCGTATGTTGGGAAATGATTTTGCTCCATGCATATTATAATATGAAGAAGAATATGTCTACCGTTTCCTTTACATGACTCAAATCACTGACCTTAGCTGATGCTGTTGATTGGAGATTTCAACTAGAGAAAAAAATATTTGAAGGAAAGAATGATGATTTCATTCAATTCATCACTTAGTACAAAACTACCTCTATATAGAGGTAGAGACATTGTATTCACATGGTATTTACACTTATTTCTTAAATTAGAGGTCAAAACTAACGATGATCCTCCTAACTATAGTAATACAACCTACAACATTGTGCACCTTCCAAAACTATTCTCTGGAATATTGAATCAATTTTCTCTTTCCTTTCATACAACCACCTGCTAGACTATAATGAAACCTACTTTTAGAATATAATTTTTTTGAGAGATTGCTGCCAAACTATTATTGAGTACTAATTTAAGGTAAAACATTCTACAAAGATCTAACTATCAGCAAGAGTTCAGCAACCCTCAACTTCCCCATAACATCAAACAATTTCCCATACAATCACACCCAAATATTATTGAGGAATTTTAAGCTTTTTGTGCACCTTGAATATGTCTCTTGTTCTCTCTCTTTTAAAAATTGTTTTATGTTGACATTTTACAGTGAAATTGATTTTGTGACTATAATTGATCTTGTGTGAGCAGGACGGCGGGCATGTGACAATTTCCAACTGGTTCTGATTTATTCACAAATTAAATCAGGTTCTATTGTTCTTTAATTTTGATTATTTAGCTGTTAATTTAAACATTTTGATTATTTAGGTGTTAATTTTTTATTGGTTATCATTATCATTATGTCTACTAGAAAATATCCCCCTGGACATGAAAAAAGAAAAAAACAAAAACAAGTTCAAGAGTTGATTCAATCTCAAACAGGATCTCTTAATAAATATTTTAGCAAAAATAAACAAACAGAAAGTTCAATTGAAGATTTGATAAATGATGAAAATAATAATATTGAAGAAATTATTAAAGAACATAATGATATTAACTTGGTGAATGAAGAGCCTATAAATGCGAGTGATAATGAAAATAAGAATGAGAATGAAGAAGATGAAAATTTCAATGAACATGTTTCTTTAAACATTTATGATCCGGGTAATTGGAAAAATATTGACTAAAATTTGAGAGATATATTGGTAAAAAGAGGTCCCATTAGAGATGATAATATTAATTTTCCTAAAGATTCAACCAATAGATATTTTTCTATTACACAATATATTCGATATTTACCAAATGGAGAAAAACTTGATAGAATATGGCTAGTGTACTCAATTGTTTTAGATAAAGTATTTTGTTTTTGCTGTAAGTTGTTTAATCAAGATGGAATCAAAACTCAATTGGCAAATGAAGGAACTAATGACTTGAAAAATCTTAGTTGTAGACTTAAGAGCCATGAAACTAGTAATGACCATATTACTAACATGAGAAAATAGATGGAATTGAAAATAAGATTTGAAAAAAATGAAACAATTGATAAAATTAGGCAAGAACAAATTAATAAAGATAATGAACATTGGAGACAAGTACTATTAAGAATAATTAGTGTTGTAAAAGCTCTTGTTAAAAACAATTTGGCATTTCGTGAAGACAATGAAAAAATTTATGAAGAAAGTAATGGAAAATTTTTAACTTTTATTGAAATGATCGCCGAATTTGACCCTATAATAAAAGAACACATTCGACTTATTCAAGATAAAGAAATTCATTATCACTATCTTGGTCATAAAATTCAAAATGAATTAATACTTTTGTTAGCGGGTAAGATAAAGAGTAAAATAATTAAGAGGATCAAAGAATCAAAATATTTTTCAATCATACTTGATTGTACTCCAGATATAAGTCATGAAGAACAAATGTCTCTCATGCTACGTTGTGTGGATATTTCAACAAGTCCAATAAAAGTAGAAGAGTTTTTCTTAGGATTTTTAAAGGTGGACGATACATCTGGAGAAGGGCTTTTTAATGAACTTATAAATGTTTTAAAAACTCTTGAACTTAATATTGATGATATGAGGGGACAAGGATATGATAATGGTTCTAATATGAAAGGAAAACATAAAGGAGTACAAAATAGGGTACTACAAATAAATCCTACAGCATTCTATACACATTTTGGTTGTCATAGTATTAAATTAGCACTTTTTGATATAGTAAATTCTTTTTCTCAAGGTAAAACATTTTTTGGAATTGTACAACATATATATAATGTATTTTCATCTTCTATAAAGCGGTAGACGGTTTTTAAAAATTATGTTAAAGGTATCACGATTAAACCATTATCATAAACACGTTGGGAAAGTCACATTGAAAGTGTAAAAGCAATTAGATTCCAAGTTCCACAAATTAGAGATGATTTAATTGACTTAGCGAACACTTGTGAAGATCTTAAGACAAAGAGTGATGTTGAAGACTTAGCAACATTAAAAATTGAAAGTTTTGAATTCTTATTTGGCATGGTTATTTGGTATAATATATTGTTTGCATAGGATGTAATACCCTACCTCAGATTAGGCGTGTTTTAGCTTGTTAATCCTGTTTAATCGATTAATCTCGGAGATTTTGGTTAGGGCTTTGAGGAAAGTCCAGGTTTGGCCCAATATAAGCCCTAAAACTCAGTGATTCAGCTCGTTCAGCTGGAGGGGCATTTTGGTAATTTACCACTTTTAGTTATTATTTTATGAATATTGTTGATATGTATATATTATTGGTAAATAATGTTCTCCTAAATAAAAGATTTGTATTTCTGATTTTAAAATGATTTTATTTTCAGAAAATGGTATTTAAAACCCACCCGTCAAAACCCCGAAAGGGAGTTTTAATTATTCTAAATAATTTCGGAAACAAGATAAATTCTGAAAAGGGTATTTGATGTTAGACCATTTTAAGAATGGTCTAGTTATTTCATTTCACTTCAAAATAAGATTTACAAATTGGTTATTTTTACATTTGTTTAATTAAGTAATTATGGGTAAAATATAGTTTTTATTTAAATAAATGATTTTCAGTAAAAGTTAAATTCTGAAATTTTTATGGTGACCAAGGTTTCCAAAACTCAACCTATCTGTAAGGTTGGATCAGGTTTTTGAGTTTTTAAATTATTGCTTTTAGTTTTAAAATCGATTTTTATTAAAACTAGGGTCTAATCTGTAAAACCAAAAATATTGGAGGGCTTATCTGCAACTAACCGGCGAATGATGACTCCCATCGTCCCATCCCATCGTCGATCGTCGCTGCATGCGCAGCGGGTTTCCAGCCTCTCTCCCCGACTGAATTCCTATAAATTCAGCCCTTCCCAATCCGTTTTGAACTCCCAAATCTTTCTTCTCTTCTCAGTCTTTACTGCTTTCAGAGTAAACCCAGTCGAGACCCCTGCTTTAAGCTTCTGTTTTTCAGTAACAGTAAGCTTAGAGGGAGCTTTTCAAAAATCCGGATTTCAGCCTAGGAATTCAATTCAAGGTAACCACTACATTCCCCTTTCAATTTTGATCGGTTTTGAATCAAGAAATTTTGATTTTGGCTCTATTTTCAGTGAGAAAAATGATTTCAAAGTTTAAGAAAAATTCTAGGGTTCCTTTTATCAGTGAGCTTCTGGTGCTAAGATCGGATGGCTTACTGAGTTTCAAAGCTCCAAACATCTCCCTATGGAAAAAGGACTCTCGGAGGAATCCATCGGACCGGTCAGATGTAAAAATCGAATCAAGAAAATTCCCCATTTTCAAATCCATTTTTCACTGTTTTCGGCCGTTCACTGTCTGTTGCAGACAGTGAACGGGATGAAGAAGAAGAGAAAAAAAAATTAAAAAAAAAATAAAAGAAAAAAATAAATAAAAAATAAAAAATTATTTGATGTTATTGTTGCTTGTGATTTGTAATGTCAGTTTCCATTGGAAAAAAATGAATAAATAATTGAATAAATAAATATTATTATTTTATTCAAAAAAAAATTATTTTGTTAGATTATGTGATGCGATGATTAGTACCCCTTTTTGTTAATTAAAATTGTACTAACCCTTTTGTCTTATTACTTACAGTGTAAATACTATTGTATCCACTTCTAAGCCGACCCTATTGGTCGGGTACTGAGTGATTCACTTTCAGGCCGACACTATATAGTCGGGCACTAGGTGACCTCGAGGCCTTAATCAAAATGTTAGATGTGGTCCTATCTAGAAGACAACCGAAAAGTGACCCGAGGATATAGACCTAACTCAATAAGTCAATCTGGTCAATGCTTAGAAGATAATATGAGTTTTGGACTGAACCCTTTTTATTTATTATTATATTGTGGATTATGATAATTTAAAAATGATAGAAACCCATTAGGAAACTCAATTCCATATACCTCGGATATTTTTGAAAAAACGTGAGATTTCAAAATACTACTCGTGTGTATGTATTTAATCTGTATATTGATTGTGTACTTGTGTGTTGTTTAAATAGAGACCACGTAAACCACACACCACGGTGAGGGAACTTAACTCTACAGATTTTGTAAACAGGTTTTATGATGAAATGAGTATTGAGCAATGAGTGGTTTCAGATTTGATGAACTCACTCATGTGCCTAGACATGATGCACTATGGTAAGAGTGCTGATGATGATTGTGATATTACGATGTTGATCGTATGAGTATGTAAGACTGCTTCCATGTACCTGGGCTATTGAACCAATATCGGCCATATGAGAGATGATTTATGTCTACTGGACCATGGGCGAACCATGCTGTCGTCAGTTACTGACTTGAGGGTGTCAGTATCGGCTAAGTCAGAGCCGGAGATGTACTTGTAAGGATGTATTTTGACCGTGTCAAGACTTAATACTGGTCTCAGTGTAGTCGGCAGGCGTTACGATGGATGATGGCAGTGTTTGATGATGTTGATGTATTATTTGAGATTATGCTTATTGTTATCAAGCATGTGATATTATTGAACTGTTGCTAACTTGTTATTTTTACTTAAACTGCATTGTTATATTTTTTTCATTGGGCTAGTTAGCTCACACCACTCACCTTTCAGGCGATTAACCCGAGGAGGAGGACCCTCTCTTTTAGGCTTAGGATAGTTAAACTGCGATGGTGGTTTGGGATTCCCCTGAAGGGGGAATACCCTTATTTGTGCTTTCTGGTTCTTGGAACCTTGGCTTTTGTAAAGTACCGGATGTGGTACTTAGTTCCTTTGAAAACTTTATGTATCGAGACTACGACGTTGCTGTAGTCTTTTTGTTGTGACCATGAATGATTAATCAATGTTGGATTTTGTTTGATCATGTTATGAGTGGATGTTATTGATATTGTTATGTCTCTTATATGGGGTAGACTTATGGTATGTGTTTGAGTTCACATGTTGGGATCATGTGTGACCTCTGGGCCTAACCGTTGATCCGGCCCAGTGAGAGTACTTGTGAGTTGGTTTAGTTTATCTTTCAAAAAAAAAAAAAATCAGTCGCGTTCCGGGCCCACCCTTCGGGTCAGGGCGTGACAGTTAATACCACTAGTAAAATTTTACAAGCAAAAGACATGAATATTGAAGGTGCTTTAAATTCTTTAAAAGGTCTCATTTCTTTTTTGAAACTCAAAGAGAAAGTGGATTTGAATCTGCCATGATTGATGCTAAAGAAATTGCTAGAGAAATGGAAATTGAACCTATATTCCAAGAAAAACGTATTATTCGTAGAAAAAGACATTTTGATGAGAATGCTAGTAACGAGATAACACAATCACCTGAAGAGTCTTTTAGAGTTAATTACTTCTTATATATAATTGATCAAGCTCTCATGTCACTTAAGATTAGATTTGAACAATTTCAAATATATGAAGATACTTTTGGATTTTTGTTTGATTTGAAAAAGTTAAATTCTTTAGATGATAATAGTTTGAAGAGTTCTTTTAATAAACTTAAATATTTTCTAAGACATGACATGATTTCTGATATTGATGAAAGTGATTTATTTTCAGAATTAAAAATTTTAAAAGATAGAATACCAAAAGAAGTAAAAGAATCAATTGAAGTGCTAAATTATATAAAAACAATGAATTGTTGTTATCCAAATGCATGGATTGCTTATAGAATAATGTTGACTATACCAGTAACAGTTGCCTCTGCAGAAAGAAATTTTTCAAAGTTGAAATTGATAAAATCTTATCTTCGGTCTATAATGTCACAAGAAAGATTAAATGGATTAGCTATTTTATCTATTGAAAAATATATGTTAAAATAACTTAAATATAATAATTTAATTAGTAATTTTGCATATCAAAACTCGAGAAGAATAAATTTTACATAATACTATGTTATAAATTTGATTATGATATTTTATTTTAAATGTTTTACACTTTGTTAAAAAAAGTATGATTTTTTTTTTTAAGTATAAAGGGCCCCATCTTAAAAGTTCGCCTAGGGCCCCTCAAATCTCAGAGCCGGCTCTGACTCCAACTCCTTTGGATTAACATTTCCAGTATAATTACATAACAAAATTAAAGATATTCTAGATATAACGGAAACTCTGACCAACTAAGTCACGAAAACTCTATTTGCCAGGACAAAAAATTTATCCCTTTGATTTAAGCAAATAAAGTTGACAAATGATAAAAGATTCTTTTCCACCGGTTATTTTACTTGGTTTAAATCTAGCAGTTTACATATTTGATGAACCTAGCTTCTTTTAAGCTCTCACATGAAAAACAATTTCCTTAATTTCATAACATCACTATGCCCTACTTCATTGCAAAAATATTATATAATTTAAATTAAATCAGAAAAACTCATGACTCAATTTGTTTGAGTGGTATTATCCCAAAGCCTACCTTATTAAACATCCTAACATTCATGACATACATTTTGGTGAAGGAATTAAGTCTCAAGTGTCATCATTCTTAGATGTCACACCAATTGTTGGTCATTCAAGACTGACTGTAATCAGTAATTCATGTCTGATGAAGAGTTAAGAACTGTTCAGGAAAGAGCCATTTGTGAGGAAAAAAAAATGCTTCTATAGAATATTTCATCATTCCAAAATGTCAGAATTATCAGAATTTGAATATTATGGAAAAGGCCTTCTGATTCGAAGGCACAGGGACAAAAATAATGCAGACAACCATGTAATCAATTCAATATCCAAAGGAATAAATCTTTCAAAAAAAAAAAAAAAAGAATCAGCATAAATTTTAAATCACAAAGTTATTATGTTATTCTCATAGGCAATATACAACACTAATAATCAATTTTCAGAGGCATACTTTCAAGAATCGTTCTCCAGAGTCCCATACGAGGGACAAATCCTTGGTGAACCATTTGTTTCAAAACAAAATCTAGCTCATTCAACAAATTCAGTACACAAAGCCCCTCAATGGCCAATTTGAAGGACCAGTAACAAGGAAAAGCACCCTCGAAAATCATCTGCTCCATGAAGTTCTTAGCTTCAACATACTTATTATGAATAAGCAAACCATACAGAATTTCTCGATATGATCCTGAATCTGGGATGCAACCCTTGAGTTTCATATTATCCAAAAGTTCCATCCCTTTATCTATTTTCCCTTGCTTGCAGAGTCCCATGATCAGAATATTGAATATTACAGTATCAGGATTGCAACCTTCCCTCTCCATTCTTTCAAAAAGCTCAAATGCTTCATTCACTCTTTTTCTTTCACAGAGACAGTGCATTAGAGTTGAATATGTCTTCGTATTAGGCTTGCAACCCTGTTTGGGGAATTCGTCAAGCAATGCAAATGCGACATCCAACTTGCCACATTTACACAGCGCCTTGATGAAAATGTTGAAACAGCAGGTATTGACGGCAATACCCACCTGAGAAGCACCCAGGTATACCTCATGAATAACATCAAATTGTTTAGCAGAAACAAGCACATTTAGTACAAAATTGAAAGCTGTGACTGAGTGCCAACTCCGGAAGACTGGTATTCTGAGAAGGGTCTTGGTTGATAGTTTAGGATTAAACATTAAACAGCCATAAATTTCAAACAGTCTATGAAAGAAATCCTCAGAAAGCTTGCAGTTCTCAGCTTTTATCCTGTCCAAGAGACCTTCAATTGCATGAAACTTCTGTGCACGAGCAAGCTTCTCAATCATTACAATATATAGAGCCTCATTCGGCTTATAATCCTTACGCTCAGAACATTTTTTGAAGACAGGGATAACTGATTCTGGGTCCTGTATACATTTAAAGATTTTTAAAACCTCATTTGGTTGTAGCGAATCCTTATGATCCAATTTGCTCAGCTGCTTCTTTTCCTTTTCATAGATGTAATTGAATTTTGGAGTAGAGGAGAATGAAGATGAAACCATGCATCTTGAGCTTTTCATGAAACTAGAGTTGATTGCTGCCAGATTAAAAATTAAATGCATCTAGCTGCTACGCATGCACAGATTAGCTAATATTAGTACATTACCTGCATAAAAAATATACATGTCAGAAACTTTCCTTACGTTGGTATCTGCAAAGTGTGTGTGTGTGTGTGTGAGAGAGAGAGAGAGAGAGAGAGACAGAGAGATGTCCAACTTGCAAAGTCAACAAGATGCCAACCTCAGTTGAGTCTTACAAAAACCAATCAGCTTGTCAACTTATCTGGAAAAGCTACTGTCAAGCATTTTTTCTCAAACTCGAAGTTCCTACTCTAGGAGGGTTTAGATAAGCTGAACAGTGCGTATTAGCAAAAACAAGAGATGAAGTATTATAGTACTGGTGAGTGTCCAATGGGCTAAACAAAACTGATGCAACCAATGGTTTGATGAACTGACAAACTGCAAAATCAAAACCATCCACTCAATAGCAGAGAGTACAGGATTTTGATATTTAGTGGCATAGGGTAAATTACTTTTGATTACAACAATGACGAGTCATCTCTCAACTCAACAGGGAGCCAACTTAGTCTTGAATCAGATACATTTACAATTAGCAGCAACATTAAACAGAACCAGTTCATATTATTCCAAAGTCCGGGAGAATTATTAAAAACAATTTTGTCAATGTTAAGCACTTACAATAAGTAAAGCAACTGAAGAGCAAGTAGCCCAGTTGGTAAGTAACTGTTATTGAAGGGTTGCATTCAAGCCATGTCACTATCTGAAAAAAAATAAGTAAATAAATAAAGGACAAGAAGTAAAGAAATTGAGCAAGTTTGACAACAAGCCATCTCAGCATGTTAATTGAGTCACAACTGACAACCAAGGGTTCACCTCCGAATTTTTTCTTTTTGAAAAAAAAAAGGAAAAAGGAAAAAGGAAGAAGAAGTGAGGTACAAGCCTGATTTTTTTTTTTAAAAAAAAAAGGAAAAAGGAAGAAGAAATGAGGTGCAAGCCTGAGACCGAGCCTCGTGTATTGAAAATGTGAGTGCTGTTTGAAATTAGGATAGATAATGACCAGCACTATGTATATAGACAGAATTAAATAACATAATAAAACTCTTGCTTTTATCTTTCAAAAAAAAACTCTTGCTTTTACAAGAGAGAGTAGGGATAAGATGTCAAAATTCAAAATAAAAATAAAAATAACATTCTTCTTTTTTAGAAATGGGAAAACAAAAAATAATCAATGAGATAACTAGGAGGAGAAAACTTTGCTTTCTTCCGTCTTATTCTCACATGCAGATTGAAAGTGGGACTGGAATAAGAATTCATCGATGACATTCAGCATTCATTTCTTAGTTGGAAAATCAAGGTCCTCAATAGAAATATGGAATCAACAATAGGGTTTTCTTACAGTTGGGTCAAATAAGACATGTGGCTTGTGCACATGATCTCACTTACTTCAAGAAATGAAAGGGGAAGCTGTACAATAGCTAAGTCCCACATTCAGCCCCTATATGAGTTTTTAGCCATCCAACGTGAGACTATGAAAAGGAGCTTTTAGCCATATAAAAGACTTTCAGTTTCAAACATCCATTTCAAGATGAATTCAGGGAATGAATTCAGGCATATGAATAATTTACACCACCACTTTCATTAGGTAGGGTTGGTGTGTCTAAATGCAAACCACATCCCATGTACATGTAACCATAGGAAAATGTGACATTGACACTGTAGACAATCAAGGTTCCTTGCTGGGATTAGGCCTTTCTTCTATGACATGGCAATTAACCATGCCATCATGGAAATAAAGGGGGGCAAAAAGCATCGGCACTTTTGACTGCATTCATCCACCATTAAATGGTAAGACAGTCCCTATTAGCTGCATTTTTAGGATAAAATCCACACAAATGGTTCCGGCAATTTCGAGAGCCTATATTTTATAGTGCCATACATGTCCAAAGTGCATCCTGGACCATGGGCACAGTCTTTTAACTGAAGACTCAAGCAAATTGCACCCTTTTACAAGTAAGCATTCCCACAATAAGGGTCTCACAGCAATCATTTATATAAATGTTCATGGTGCATTGTTCAGTCATCCATACCCAGATTAGGTATGCCAGTTTCCATGGAAAATAAGCCTAAAAAAAAAAACTATCTTTATAGGTAAAACCACTATTGTCCATTTGTCCCTATGACTTCACCCATCAGGTCCACATGAAGCCTCTTTCCTCCATCCATACCATCACCCTTCTCCACATTCAAACACCTATCTTGTTCACTGAAATTCATTGTCTTCGGCCTAATCCATTGGGATACCAAGAGGGCACTATAATACAAATGATGATGTTACAAAACATCAAGAAATGCCAATGAACTTGAGTTGGATTCTCACATTGACACTGGTCATGGCGTGCCTGGTAGCTTGGAATTTCTTACTGAAACTGAAATTCTAATGAATTTCTATTTACCACAATCTGTAAAATATAAAATTCTGATCCCATTATATAATTTTGTGCAAACCTTGGATGAGAGAAATAACTTTGACAAAGACCGATGATTTGAAGGTACTTAATGTGATGTTTCATAAATTAGATGGATTTCAAGAGGAGGAATGCATCAAATGAGATCAGTGCACTTCATAAGTCATTACAAAAAAAAGTTACAAATGAGATGTGCTAGGAAGATTTACTTAGGGAGAATAACCACACAAATGAAGGAGATTATAGGCTTCTATCAAAGTAATTGGGTGGAACACATAGATGATAACATGCATAGGGTGGTTGTAAACTTTCACCCCCATCTAATCATTCTAACTTATGATATGGGGAAAAAAAATCAATGATCAATATTCTATGCTTGACCATTCCATCAGTTGTATTTTGGGTAACGAAAAAGTGCTACAATTTTTTAATCTAAGATCAAGTCAGTGCAGTATTTTTTTGTGGAAGCAAGACTTGTTTTTTGAAGACCCTTGGGGAACAAGACTTCTTTTGATCTTTTTGCTCTAGAGTTCTAAAGATTTAGAGGTTTTGGGCATCAATAGCTTCTAAGAGCTTGGTCAGAATGTTTACAACCTTACAGGGTGGTAAGTCAAAAAGGAAACATGTTCACAAGTGGATCACTCCATCAGAATGGTTTCTTCAATTTAATGCAAGTGGTGAAACTAGGGGTAGGTTGGGTTGGCAAGGAAGGGGGCAAGGGATGGGGATTCCTTCATAATCATTCTGGTGACATTTAGCTACTTTTTGAGAACCTGTAGGGTCTGAGGATTCCAATGAGGCAAAAATCTTAGCTATCAGCTGAGCAATCACTCTTTGGAGGGAAGGGCAGTCGAGTGGGTACTCATTATTCAAGGAGAATCGTCTGCGGCCATTGCTTGTGTATCTGGTAAAGAGGCTCCTTCGAGGATCGCTTGTGTTTTAGGGAATATTATCTGATTATGTAAGAACCGAGATATTCTATTTAGGCACATGAGGAGGTAAGCTAATGCTGTAGCCAAAATTTTGCTAAAACTAGAAAAGATAGGGATGGCGATTTTGTTGGGTCCTTGTAATTCATTATTGTGATCCCTTGACATTGTTTTCGTTTTTGAAGATGAGACTGTTGTGCATTATGAGCTGTATATTTGAGCATTGCCATGATTCTTGAGGTGTGTTTGTATTTTAAGGGATCCGATGTCTCTCTTATACTGTACTTTTCCGTTAACGAAATCTCTAGTAACCTTTGAAAAATAAAATAAAAAGATCTAGGATGAAGGTATATAGTTAATAAGTCATTCTCCCCCATTCATGTGCTCCTCAACATATCCCACCTAATCACGTCCAGACCTAATCTACATTTGATCATCATGCTCCCTTCAGAAATCCTATAATGCATTTCTCCCCTAGACTTTTTGAAATACATAAAAATGTGTAGCATTGCTCCCTAACATAATACATTGCATTCTTCTTCTTCGTAGTCTTCACCAAACCTATTTGTCCCATTCATACAAAATATACAATATTAGATTAACCCAATATATAGGAATAAGCAAAAAATGCAATGAACCAAAAGCCCAGAATTAACACATCAAAATTTCAACACCAGGCCTGACCAGAAGTCCAGCACATCAACACTGCCCGGCCAAATAAAACTTGAGAGAGAGAGAGAGATGGGATTGTTGGGAAGGGTTACCTAAGGGAGTGCGGAGAATGCAGCCGACGACGGATGACCGACCGTTAGATTGGGAAGTAGTGAAGATTGACAATTAAGATTTGGGAAAATGAGAAGGCAACGAATATTGGAAGGGTTTTGAGGCTGGCAGAGTGAGGATAAATCGAAGACAAGAGACGGACTGACTGAGATGAGAGAAAGGAGGAGGGAGGCAGGCTAGGGTTTGCACATGGTAACACAAATGTTTTAAATAACACGTCACAAATATCATCGGTATTTTAAAATTTAAGACGTTTTTATCGGTAATGCATTAATAACCTGCATTTACTGACGGTAAATTTTTAATAACTTCTTGATAAATCCCGATAAAATCACATTTAAAATGCATTGAATGGAAATATTTGAATAATATCCCGATAAATTCCTAGTAAATTTCTGGTAAATTGGTGATAAAAATTTTATTAAGATTTTTATTTTATTAATATTTTCATTTATTCTATTTTTATTTTTTAAAATATTATATTTTCTGTGAGATTTTCCCATTAATATCCCAATAAAAACTCGTGAATTTGAAAATATCATGATATTACCGATCGTCATTTATATCTTGAGAACAGGATTTGTGATTATGGTTTTAATTTAGTAGCATAACTTGATCTATTGATTTTATTTATGCAATTTATTTTTATTTTAAAAATACAAATAATGTTTTTATAAGCTGAGGAACCTAAATTAAAACTCTTTATATATAATATTTTTTTGAATAATATAAATATTCTCACCTTAGGTGAGACTAATTTGACAGATACACCGAAACTGCATATACTCTTTTTATATAATATAATATAAGAAAACTCTTCAATACTCACTACATACATACATCTACTTATATGTGATCAAATGGGGAGCCGATTGTATTACAAAAGCATTTACGGGACACTGTGCTAACATTTATAAACTGAATTAAATAATATTTTAAAAAATGAGATCTATTAACCTTAAAAATTAAAAGTAATTGTTCTTACTATGAGAAAATTAGACTGAAAAAGTATGTAGAACCATAAGATTTAAAGAACGAAATTAAACACTTGAAGTTGAGATTTTTGTTAAATATAAACTTCAATTACTCAAATCAAATGGATACAAAAATTAAATAGAAATTTATTTTACAATATTAATTTTTACAACCTCTAATTTATTTTAGTAAGCCTATTTTTAATAAATTAGCATATTTTTAAAAATAACCTGAGTTACAAAAGCATCATGAGTAAGTTATGTTATATTAGAAAAATATCAATTGAGACTCGCTCGATGAAAATTGTGTTAGGGATTAGACCCAACGCCACATATACAAAACACAGATTCAATCACACAAAGAGAACAACACACGAGATATACGTGGTTCAGCACAACCTTGGCCTACGTCCACAGGAGAGTGTCGATCTTATTCACAGAGAAAAAGAATACATAGATACAATAATTGGATCCTAAGATCTCTTTTGGTATCTTCTCTCTCTCTCTCTCTTTCTCCCTCACTACACCTTTGCTGCAAGAGGCCCCATCGTGGCCTCGGAAGGCACTCGGCCGAACGGGAGTTCTCTATGGAGAATACCCACCGTATATAAGGTGGAAAAACTGTTGTGTCCATAGTCCTAATTTGATTAGGACTCCATCACTTAGAAGTTGCCCAGTAAAACACTTCCCAATAAGAGTCCCTATGAATAGAAACTACTATTCATATCTTATTGCAGATAATACACCTTCTCTGAGTGGACTTGAGCCACACAGTCCCAACAATCTCCACATTGGCGAAAATCCACTGATCCTCCTCTAAAGATAACTGTGACATCGTCCTCCACTGCAACTATGCACCTCTGTGTACACTAGCCGCTCTTGATCATACTCCACCTGCTGTAATCCTCTGCATCTTTGCATGAGATGCACATCCCATACCTTAGGATGATCCACTAGTCTTGAGTAAGACTGTATAGCTCAACCGGGCTCCACCTCGATCTTGGCCGTCCAAGATCTTGTGTTGCATTTGCAACTCTGCTTCCTATATTCTACGAGCACATCCCGATGTGCTTCACGAACGCGAGGCTGCGTTTCCTTCATAGTGTGTCCTGCACACACTAATGTGTTGTTGCATCACCCCAACCTCTCTACGCATATGGCTAAGATGCCATCTTCATGCGTACCATCAAAAGATCCAAGGTCCGTCACCGTGCAGCAACCCTCTCACAGCTACATCTTGCCGTGTCTCCTTGATGTGATCCCACACACCGTCTTCGACCACTCCCCGACTCTTTTAAAAAATTAATTTCTCTCCTTTTCAAAATCCACACAGTTCACCTCGTAGATCTATTCGTTACGATCACATAGGCGAAGGCTGGTCTCAATTCCGAGTCCCGATGACTCCAAAAATTACAAAACAATTCTAACCGTTGATTTTTCCCCGTTGAAGGAGTACTTGAATCCGTGGTCTTGCAGGATCACCCGAAACTGTATTCCTGCAAATTACCAGATGTTACAGTACTGTAGTTTAGTGAGACTACTCGAATCTGTAGTCCCTCAGGTGACTACCCGAAACAATGGTCTCGCGGTTGCACCAGAAATGGTAGTTCTCCTGACCACCAATATATATTTTTTTAATAAAAGTTTTCCACTCGGGTTTTAAACCCTAAACTGAGTGAAAACCCTTATCTTCCAATGGCTCCACCGTTGCCACGTGTACCACCGGCGCTCTTCCTACCGTTTGCCACTAATCCTACGGCTGGCTGCCTTCGACTGCCTCTTTACAGAGCCACCACTGCCGTTGATCTGCTTCTTCCTCTCTACTGCAGATCTAGCCACTGCCTGGCCGATCCCGCTACTTGGCCTGCCGCTGTGACTCTCGGTTTCGGTCTCCGGCGATCCTCCTGCTGCTCCTTCAGCAACGAAGTTGATCTAAGTTTCAAGATTTGCAGCAATCTGATCTTGCCGCTGCTACTGCTCCACTTCCAGCTGAAATCCCCTTTCTTTGCCGCAGCTCCTCCTCTAAGATGCCGGCCACCGATCTGATCGGCATTCGGATCTACTCCTTCTCCATTTCCGGAGCTCCTCCATTCAGATTTGGATCTGATGTCCCTCCGTGCACAGATTTGCAGTGCTTTCTTCCTTTCTCCAGATCTGGACAATTAAATTCTAGATCTACTTTGCCCTCTTGCAATCTACGATTGGGTTTCCTCATTCTTCAGATCTCGGTCACAGCTCCTCTGCTCTGTAGTCGTCTCCTCTGGCTCCCGCCACCACCGACGTCGCTGCTATCCGACACCAGCATGTGCAAACTCCGGCTGCTCGCAGATCCGGCTCTGCCCCTTGGATCTTGCTGCTACCAATCTCTCTTCTCCTCCCGATCTCAGATCTGGGTCCTCTTTCCCCTTCTGCAATCTGATCTGCAGAACCGGGGTGAAGGTGATCTCCTGCCTCTCTCCGGCGTTGCTACCGCCTGTAGCACCCTCAGATCTCAGATCTGAAGCGATATTCAGCCACACACTCTTAATTCTCAGCCTCCTTCTGAGAAAACCATGAGAGGGAAACCCATGCTGCCGTTCTCCTTTGTTTCCGGCGCTTATGGCACTCACCGCCTCTTGGTGCTCGCTGCCTCCGACGATCCTCTTTGATCCAGTACACACAGATCTGCACTTCTGCTCTGGCGATGGGCTGTGTCTTTCCAGCCGCACTTTTGCTGGTTGCCACTCACAGATATGAAAACTCAGATCTGCAGCAGTACTGCACTGTTGCTTCCGCCCCTCTCCCACCATCGAGTTGTCCTCCAGACAACATCAGATCTGCGGCTCGCCACTGCTTGCAGTTTCCTCAATATGTGATTAATCTGGCGCGAATCGAACCTTTGCTCTGATACCATTGTTAGGGATTAGACCCAACACCCACATACACAAAACACAGATTCAATCACACAGAGAAACAACACACGAGATATACGTGGTTCAGCCCAACCTTGGCCTATGTCCAAAGGAGAGTGTAGAGATCTTATTCACAAAGAAAAAAAAAACATTAATACAATAATTGGATCCTAAGATCTCTTTTGGTATCTTCCATCTCTCTCTCTCTATCTCCCTCATTACACCTCTGCTGAAAGAGGCCCCATCGTGGCCTCGGAAGGCACTCGGCTGAACGGGAGTTCTCTATGGAGAATGTTGGCTTAACAGTTAAATCTGCTTATCCTGAGTCAGATTGAGTTGTCAATTCCGTGATTATGTCCGACTGAGTCATGAGTTGTCAATTTGTGTGACTTGTCGTGACCTTGTTCGGGTGTCAAGATCGTGCCTCTGGAAGACCTATATAGTCAAATCAAGTTTGAAGCTCTAAAAGATACGTCATTTGGAAGGTATTGCATCGAAATCGGAAGAACTTCATCAATGTCAACCAACACAGGTATTTAAACCTTAGGAATGACTTAGAAGACCTAGAATTACCATTGAGACAAACCTTAGAATCCATAACTTACAATTTGGATTTCTTAGGTTAGGTGAATTTTGCTCTATTTTGGACAAGTTTTTTCTTCTATCAAATGTTCCCAAGTATTAGTAAAATTTTAATTATTTGATGGAGCACTAAAAGAGCTTTTCAAAAAGTCCAAGAACACCCAATTTAGAAATGTATATTTCAAGTTATGAGCATTTCAATGAAAGAGTGCAAAACAAATCAAAACAGTTTTGTCATATACCCTCACTTTGAGAGATTATTTGAGGTATCAAATGGACCTCAAATTGGATCAAATTTGGTGAGTAGATAGATCTCTCAGTGAGCTTTCCAACAAGCCTAAGAACTCCCAAAACCGATTTGGGAACCCAAGTTATGGTCGTTTTAGTGGAAGTGTACAAAACTGCCTAGTTCAATAGGCTGGATCTATGTTTCAGTCTACTGAATCTTTGTTTCAGTCGGCTAAATTGTGCCCAGATGTTTCAACGGTCATTTTTGGACATTTCAGTCGACTAAAATCGCAAAGGGAAGTTTAACGGCTCTATTCTTGTGATTTCGACTTCCAACGGCCATATCTTCAAGAGGGCTTTAAATGTATGACCTTAGGGAATTCCAAAGGTTGATTCTTGAAGAGCAAAACCCTCTCTAACATTCTCCAAGACTCTCAATCATTTTAAGAGCACCAAAATTCCATAGTTAGATTACCAAAGTTCTTGAACTCAATCTCACTCACACTCAAAGCTCTCATAGGCAAATCTTGAGCATCTTAGGCTCACTCTTGGGTGTGTATTTGAGAGAACCTTTAGGGATAGATTGTATTTATAAGTAAACCTTCTAGCATCCCTAACTCTCTTCTCCTACATCTTGGTTGGGCATCATTGGAGCATCTACACTTCATCAAAGAAGCTAAGAAAAGGAGAGGATCTTCAAGAACGTGCCAAAGCCACTTAGAGCATCAAGAGGCAAGCTTTCTTGGTATTTTTCTAAAAATCAAATTCTTTCTATCATTTTGTAATTTCGATAGGGTTGGTGTAACCCTTGTAAGGAGAGAAAGGTGTCTTCTCTCTTGAGTGTTATCGGTCCGGTCTTCACCCGTGAAGAAGATCAAGCGTTGTATAGGTTCGATCTCTACCCGTGAAAGAGATCAAGGTTATAATAGGTTTCTTCTCCACCATCGAAGGAGAAGTTAGTGGAATCCTCAAGTGGTGTACTTGAGGGGTGGATGTAGGCAAGATTGGCGAACCACGTAAAAATCCTTATATCAAGATTTTCCATCTCTTCTCACCTCCTCACCTTACTTTGTGCATTTGTGTTTATTTCTTATATATCTAGCACACTTGTTTGATGAAATTGTGTTTGTTGAGATTTAACTTTACATTCATTCTTTATTGTAAATCTCAATATCTTAAAAGATCAATTTGATTAATTAGTAAAGACCCAATTTTAATTGACCAAAGTTCGAAAGAAATTTAAAATTCCACAATTGTCCTATTCACCCTCCCTCTAGGACAATCTAACTTGACCAACAGAGAATACCCACCGTATATAAGGTGGAAAAATTGTTGTGTCCATAGTCCTAATCTGATTAGGACTCCATCACTTAGAAGTTGCCTAGTAAAAAACTTCCCAATAAGAGTCCCTATGAATAGAAACTACTATTCATATCTTTATTGCAGATAATACACCTCTGAGTGGACTTGAGCCACACGGTCCCAACAAATTGGGGTCACAGTTCAGATCATTTGGGCTTGTGTAAGTCTCACAATCTAAGGTTGGTCTTTGCCCAACCTAGTCACAACCATCTTTTCCTTTTATCTAATACTCCTTCTGCTCCAATTTAATTTTCTGATATGAATTTGGGATTGTCCCAAAATAGTTATCTGATTTATATTGAAGTGGTATAAAGTCTGTTGAAAATATATGAGAATCACTATTTGGCATTAAATTGAAGCTTTTTTTGCCGGGTGGTTTTTAAAAGAGTTCATGCATTTCTACATTTACAAATTACAAGTACTTTACAACGAAGTCTTTTGAGAGCCCTTCCTTTTCGTCTTACTCATATTTTTTTTTTCTGTTGAACCCATCGTTAAAAGAACATTTTATCTCTGGAACAAGCTTCAAGTATCACTTCCCACATCTACCTAGTTTTTGAGTCAACTCAAATCTGATCAAGCTTTACATCTGAATTCTTTATTCCTAAAAATCCATTTTTCTAACGGGAACACATTCTAAAAATCCATGTCAAGAAAGAGAGTGAGAACCCAAAATGTATGCAAAGCATTGTGCATTCAAGTGAAAGCAGAGCAATCCCACTAGGAAGAAGAAAGGGGTGAAGAAGTGGGGCTACCCTCCACCGTAGGATCAGTCATGTCATCATCGACAAGGTTGGCATCTGCGTCATCACCACCGTTGATCTGATCTAGGACGAGGACTATAGCCATGGCAAAAGCATAGTCGAAGCGGGGCTTGAAGCAAAGGCAGAAAACGTCCTTGCCAAGCACGACATTACCGAAACTAGCTCTATGCTTTTGGGCCTTGAATATAGATTTGCAAAGTATACTCTCAGCCTTCTAAATGCATAAGTGGACACATGAATCTCACCTCAATGGTAGTTGTATTTCACTAATATCCCTCAATGACGGTCCAAAAATTGAAAAAGGAAAAAAGGAAATTCAAACCTTCCAATCAGTCATTTTCATTTATTTTCACATTAAATCAAAGTTTTAACATCCTCGATGAGCTTCAAATCGTATTCTAACGTGATGGGAATACAACATTCTTTTTTAAGCTTTGACTTGCCCATATGTGGTATTCTATAATTATTTCCACCTCTGACTCTCATTGCCTCAATCATGCAGTGCTGCAAAGTTAGAAAAACATTATTGAGCTTTTGTGGATGAAACTCATTAAAGGCTTTAACTACGGCTGAAATCAAATCGTCGACTGTCATTGGTGCTTCTTGATGTTGATGATATTGGATTGCTCGGAAAAATTCCAGGTCCAGTACATTCATATCTGGACTATTTGGAGGTTGGCGAGTCAATCGAATGTCAAACCCATCCTTAAACGTTGCCTCTAAGAACTCCTTGTCCTTAGGAAGAATATGAGGTTTCACATTGTCTTGCTGTAAGATAATGAGATTTTCCATCTGGCCATTTCTCGTGAATAACAAGAAGCACTTTCTCAATTAAGAACACTCGTGACATGTCTTGTGTGATTGCATTGATGGGTTTCGTTTATAAAGTTCTTGCAGGACGGTTTTTACTGCTACGTTTGGTGGGAACTATTTCGACAAAAGGAAAACTTTTGATTTTTCCATCAAAGATGAACTTTCCCTCATAATCTAGTCGAGATCTCGCAACTGCGGTCAAGAACATCACCTTCGTGACAAAATGCTTGCTTGGGAAAGACCATTCTAGATCCATATTTTGTGGAAAAAGGTAATATCGTTCAGTTGATTTCGTCATATAGAACCATTTTTTGTCAATGTGGATATAACCGAACATTTTCTTAAATGTTGGTCTGCAGCTCAGATTGGAATCTATTATGGACAAGCAAAAACGAAGTCGTTGCTTCAAACTTGGCTTGATCGTATTGGTGTGAGGCCGAATCAATCCCTCTTTTACATGTCTATGTAACGTTGATTTGGAAACATCCATGGCACCAGACAAGGATCGAATATAAGTTTGTCTTATCAAAGGAATTTCAGCTATATGCTTTAGATTGATGTTTTTTTTTCCTCTCGACACGTCCCTTTTTACATGAACCAACATTTGTCACTAGTTGGCCTGATGCCACCGTCTGCTTGGCTTTGCTCCAAATTCGACCCACAGTTCGTGTCGAAATATTGAAATGCTCATTTGCAGCTGCTATTGAACCATGCCGGCGACGTCCATCTTGGCTTTGCTTGAGTAAAAATTTAAAAAATAAACTTGTCTTTGTTCATCTCCTAGCTACTTTTTATTCAATGGTGAAGGTGCATTTTTGTTGCGATTTTGTTGAGAATGATCGGGCTAGGTAGGATCTTGAGGCTCCTGTATCTCTAAAGCCTTGGGAGGAGACTAAAGATTCAAGAGATGCAAGAATGCAAGAGTAACATAATGGTTTTCCAGTGAACCAAGAAGCATGCAACCCTCTTTTAAAGGGATGGTCATCTAAGCTGCAGACATGCAATCGGCAGTGAGAAAGCTAGCCAGTAGACCATCTAAGTTGCCACCATGCCAGGATAGATGTTTACCCAGACCGATAACTTGACAATTTACATGCTTACCATAAAAAAGATCACCCGTTCTGACCCATTCTTCTTCCATATACTCCATTTTCTAGAATAAAGCTAGAGTATGAAACTTATTTTATGAATCGTACGAAATCTAAATGACAAAATCTCTGTACCAAATTGAGAGAGACAAAGGACTAGATTCAACAAAGGGCTTCAAACTGGGATTCTCAATAGGCGATGTTCTGATGCTCGTAAGCAGAAACGACAGCTGACGTGTATCCCTTGAGAGTCACTCGCCGTTCCTAAATAGATATCACCGTCTGAAGGAGTCCACCCGAGGTCTGTGCATGACGGAAGGCCGGCCGGCGAGAGCAGTTAAAACCTGTAGCAAGCGAGTAGATACTAGGCTTGTTCGACTGAAAATCTGATCGGAAGCCAGATTTGAAAAAAAAAAAAAAAAAACAATGGCTGAGTAGATACTGGGCTTGTCCGAATGAAAATCCCTGCAATTGTTTATAGATCGGATGCTATGTACAGAGATAGATGGCGTCCGTAGTAGTAGAGGCACAGCGAGAGGAGGCTATGCAGATCTGAGGCGCAGTGAGAGGAGGCAACCACGGCTTTGCATATCTGAAGCAAGATGAGGCTATGCAGATCTAAGGAACGTCTGGGCAGGTCTGCTCGATCTCCGACAGCTGTCATGGATTTATCTGCTAGATGAGTGATCTAAGAGGATCTTCCGCTATTTATTTCCTTTTTGTATTCATGTAAAAACATTTATATCTCTTGACATGCTGTAATTTTCTTTTCAAAAGACTTAGAAATAAGTCTTAATAGTGTCAGTCGATGCACCGGTCGACTGACACGTCATCCGGAGACTGTCTACAGAAGTAGATATATCTCTAATAGTACTGGTACGAGTCGACTGGTATCAAAATTGGTCTTTGATAGTAATAGATTATGTACCAGTCGATTGGTACATCGTCTGGTAGTGTAACTGATGCAGTTACAGTGTATAGACGTTGTACCAGTCTACTGGTATAGGAAAACTGCTGACGGTTTGGGGCGGTTTCGACCACTTTTATCCATTTTCTCTTTTGTTTTTGGCATTCTATCTTGTGGAGGCATGACAGAACCTTCGGATTATACAATCTTTGAGAAAAATTAAAGAGAAGGCCAAAAAGAATAATAATCATCTTCCCAAATCCCGTGTCTCTCTTATTTTCTCATTTCTTTCCGCTGTGTTTTTCTATCCATTGTCTCTCAAGCATCCGATTACGGATCAATGAGAATCCCCGAAGAGATAGTGCAAGCTGCGTAGCACTCCTTCCACTTCGATCTCAGATTGAAACCAAGAAAAAAACAGAGCCAGGTAAGTGGTCTTTCTTTCTGCAAGATGGTTTTTAATCGAGTGAAAGTGGTTTACTGCAAAGTTGTTTCTAACACAAAGTCCAAAAGGTATTTGGTTGAAAGAGTATTCTGGAATTATTTCTGACTCCTGAAACTATCCTTAAAAAATTCAAATTTTAAAAATTGGACGACTAAAGTAGGACTGAGGGAGTATATCCACTAACTTCAGTTCAAATCCAAAGAATCAAATTTATATGTTTGAAACTTTTCTTGTGAAATAGATGTCTAAGTGTTAAAAGACCAGCTAGCTTTGATTGGTAGACAAAATTTAATTTTACCATCGTACGATCTTTAATTGTAACAATGACCTTTTGGAGTTGAGGGTGAATCGAACACAAGACCCCCTCAACTCCAAAGGGCCACTCCTAATAGCTTTACTCATGTATGGATTGAGAGGTTTTTACATGTTTCAAAAGATTAGTTGGGTGAGACGTTTAGACACCTTCAGTAAAAAAAAAAAAATCTTATGGACTGAGTTGTTCGAGGGCTGTGATCAAGCTAGCATCAATTTTAAATTGGTTTTAATTTTTAAGTCTCAAATTGAAGTCCATCTTTATAAAGACCAAGAAGCAAGTTTGAATTGGATTTTACTTGCCCAACTCCCATAATATCTAATTTGGGTTGAGTCCATAACTGATGCGAAAACCGTTGGATCCAACTCACGTGGAAGCCAATGAAGTAAATCATCATAATTGAGAGATGCTCATGTATGTTCATCAAATGATCCTACAACCACATACTCTTTGGATCAATGGCTCAAATTCTTCAACTTTCGATATATTTTGCACATTCTTTGCTTGTGGCCTATAATCACAAGATCCCTAACTTGAACTTGAGGCTGCTAGAGCAGCTCCATGATAAGAGTGGTCATGTGGAGGGATTGAAATGAGTTAGGCTAAAGAGACTTTCTGATAATAAGTAATGAGACTTCTTTATAAAATGGAAGATGGGCTGCACATAATTTAGTGCATCTGATGGATAATTATGTGAATATGAAGGATCTAAAGTTTCAACATAAACTTATTATCCAAGACATATAATCTTGACTTTTAAATTTCAATGAGTATTAAGTCATTGATTTGTAAAATTTTAAATTAAGGGATAGAACGATCAGATAGGACAGAACTTTGTATATTCACTATTCATATGGTCTTTTTTTATATCACACCCAACTATATGGGGCTCAAGACCTATTCTTTAGTAGAAACATGAAATCTTTTTTTATTAAAAATAAGCTAAGAGTACAATAATAGAGGTAGGATTTGTATAAGAGAGTTATACAAGACCTTACATTGATGCAAGAGAGTATTAAACAACGGAGAAAGAAAAACAAATTTTCAAAATGATACTCGCCAGAGGAAAATTGGTCCTTGGCATGTAATGGAAAATTGGAAGTACTAATATACCTCCTTAGTCACGGTTATAGAACTCAACCAAAACTGGGTCGAAATAGCCTAAACATGGGGTTTTGAACATGACCAAATTCAATTTTTAATTGTTTTGGTCTTGAACATAAAAATGTATTATAACTAGTTCTAAGTTCCTTTTTTTTCTAAGTTAGTCACTTTTCATCAAGAACAAGTAGAGAATGCTTTATTGATTGAAATGTTTGAATATTTTTGAAAGAGATTCTTTAAAAATAAGGACTTAAATGGACCATAATATTAATTAAGAAAGATGTATTACCCTATATGTATATATTACTGATACAAAGATTAAAAAACAAAATTTTAAAATCATACTATACGGTCCATACTCCATAGACAACTGCTTCCTAAAAACCAAGTAGCTCACCTATAAAAACTTAGAAATAATTACCCACAAGGGTGTAGTTCAATTGGTTGCCTCTTACCTCAGAAAGCAGGAGGTTGTGGGTTTGAGCCCCTGTGGCCTAACCTTGGTATGCTCTAGAGGTAGTGGGTTCACCTGTGGGGATTTTACGCTTAGTATCCCGCAGTTTCCCCCACAAAAATTCAAAAAATAAATAAATTAGAACTGATATTGTAAAAACATGTGGGCTTGTGTCATTCTTGCTTTGGGCCTAGACAACAATCTATGGACCTTGAGCCCTTTTACCTTTCACCCCCATGTTCTTGTTCCTGCTCGCTGGTCGCGAGGATGTCATATTGATATGGACATAACATCATCATCTTCAACATCAACAGCCACTTTTCCATCCCTTTAGGATTAGTATTTTGAGTTTTACACCTTACCATTCAATTTGATAAAAAAGCCATGCTAACTGTCACACCATACTTTATCATGCCTTTCTTTTTCCTATTTATACTAGTTTTCAAAGGTTCTCTTCTCCCAGTGAGCTCCATTAGGTTGTCTATATTAAGCACAACCATGACCTTCTATTAGCCTTTCCCTAGATAAAATGTGATGCTCAAATACTCTACTTTAAGAAGTATGAAAAAGCAATCATCTTCAACAATTTAGGCGCAAAACTCAGGCCGGTCGGCTGGGCTTTGGAACAGCCTCAACCTCACATGCAAATGCTAGGTCAGTGCATGAGCTTAACTTCACCAGGCATGGGTCAGTTAGTTCAGATTACAACTTTAGGCTCAATCATGCTTGGGCTAGATTATGCTTAGGGAAGTTTTAAGGTAGACTCGGTTTTCATGAGAGACTCCAGTTTAGTTTTAGGAGACTGCGCGTATGAGGATTATCCTATAAAACATATGACATAGAAATGACATGAAACGTATATAAGAGCTTTAGCCCTTTAGAGGGCTAGGTCTGATCACTAGTGAGCGGAGACCACTACTCAACATCAATCACCATCTATCAAAATATCAATGCTTCTTCTTATCACTATTTAATATTAATTGTATCAGGCCAGAGATGATGTCGCAAATTTTCACTTTTGCAAGCCAGCCCTTGATCATATTTCCAAATGAAACACCACAATCAACTCACTTAAGTCTCTGAAAAGAAAACCCCGGTGCTTTTCCTATCCAAAGAAAAATAAAATGTTCTACACAGTGTAATATTCACACAAGTCTCTGCATATGTTTCTCTTTTTTTTTTTTTGGTAAAAAAAATCTGAGTCTAAGCAGAAAAACACATGGAATGTGTATGAGTTAATTATATATATATACACATTTTGTAATTACTACAAAATCATGTCTTCTTTTTTTTCCCAGCAAGAACAGCTCGAATTTGCAGCTGCCGGTTAAATGCTGGGTTGAAAAGGAAATGAGTTTGAAATTCAGATACAAATGGAAGCCATGCCAAAGTAGCCATAGGTGCAAAAAGTAAAAGGCCCATTCCATAGTCATAAGCTCGAGCAAGGACTTGAACAGAGTCCCATATCTCCATGTTCTCAATCTTGGGCCTCACAGCTTGTGCAATCTGAGGAGGTAAAGACATGGATAAGTGAAATATCAGAGAAGTGGAAATTCTGCTATCATTTCTTATAGGAACTTACCAGAAGCAAACCCCAAACTGTTGGCAGGAATGCAAGACAGCATATAAATAAGTCTATCATGGATAGTTTACAGATGATAAAGAGTGTAAGAATAATTGTTAACACGCCCAAGAATATGACTGCTTTAAAAAGCCTGAATCGAAGATGGAAATTCTCATTGAGCCTCCGTCGCCCAAAATCCAGTATCTGAATAACATTGAAATTTCCTGAGTTAATAGATGAAGAGATAGTACCTATGAACACTATCCAGGCAATTGAGTTATACATTATCATTAAAATGATAGATAAATCTGATTACAGAGAAACAATCAGGTCTTGCACTTCAACAACGTGTGTTATGCAAGGAACTTAATTTCATACATTTAGGACCAGAGTACAGTGACTCCAATTTATTATCTTATGGATTTCCAATCATTGGAGGGATATCTTTAAATAATTGACAGATCAAAACTGATATGATAAGTTCATCTTTCTGGATCTCCTAATAGTTGTTCCTATGTGAGGATTGGTTGCCTAAGGGGAAAAAATGCTCATGTCCAGGTGCATGATCCAATAATCCCACCTGCTTATATAACAGTCAAATCTAACATTGAGCAGTGATGCTTAATAATCAAGAAGGGATTGTGAAATGCTGATTCATTTCTGATGAACTTAATACTTTAAACCATTTAAGAATGGTAACAATGTGATTGGCATATTCAAATGAAAGGTAAAGTTTTACCTTGAGAAATACAAAGATGAAACCAATAACAATCCAGGAAAGGACATAGATCAGAAAGTTTGTGCTCTCTTGAGATATGTCCAGGTGATAAACTAATCCATACTGGTATATAAAAAATCGAAAAGAGAGAAGTATTTCAACTATCCTAGCACTGAGGCCTGAAATCTTGAGATGAGCCTGCTCCTCATTCCACCAAGACTCCCAGCTCTTATCCTGATTCACACCTATTCCCCCTTGATTCTTTATCCATTTGTTCCAGTCTTTCCAATCTTCCACTACCTTTTGCCACTCAAATCCAGAAGGATTAAACAAAAATGGTGCAAACAGCCAGGTCAACACCATGAACCAGATAGAATATGTGGCCAATGCATATCTCATGCTTCTGTGGTACGACTGCCTGAATGAACTGTAGACAATTAATAGGACCATCAGTTCGAAACCTTTCACAAAGTGGCTGCGGGAATATAACCGATAGTTTTCTGTGAAGCTAGCATGGAACACAACAAATTTGCGGCCGGTTGGTCTGTACTTGGCACCCCCATGAAGAATTGTTCGACCATAGTAGTGGGACTTTGTACCGAGTGAGAAAGTGAAGAAAACAGCAGCCATCTGAAATTGCATGAAGATGAAGTCACTCAGTGCTGTACGGAAACCTTTCTCCAATCCAATCTCTATCAGCATTGGTAAGCCTGTTAGAAGCCCAAGCTGAATGAATGACTGGGAAGCAAGTACTGTTTCCAGGGATTTTAACTTCTGCATTCGAGCTTCAAGGAGGAGTGCATTTTCAAGTCCACTAAGAATCAGATATAGTTGCCCATACAGGAAAACATAAATTGAAAGCACAGATATCTGCAATGTTTTGGCAACATGAAAGAGATTAGTAAACAAAACTGAATACCTCAGCAAATATGTAACAAAACACGTATTAGAGAGAGAGAAAAAAAGGTTTGAAAGAGATAATCTGGAATTGCTACAGAAGGTTCAAAGTTCAGCAGTTACAAGTTCCTACCTGATTGTATACAAAAATCCATATGATTTATTTTCTGGTTTCTTTTAGAGTGTGGTAAATTGATAACATCCACATTTATGCAAGTAACTGTAAATTAATTGATTCATTCGAACAAAAGTAAATGAAAGGTTTTAGAAGTGGAGAGGCTGAAAGAAATCCTTTAGAAGAGCTGTTTGTGTTTTACAAACATAACATACCAAAGGTTGTCAAAGCAAGAGTAGATAAAAACCTTATCTCGACAATTCTACATTTTTAACAGCTAATTTGCATTTTTCAACTTCTACAATGATCATTATTTGAAAGGAAAAACCAATGTTTTAAAACCCGGCCCGTGGAGCAACCCGTCTTGGAGGAAGGGTGGGTTAAATAAGGTTCAACCGGGTTGACCCGTAGTCAACCCAGTCAAACCCGTGCTATTAATATAATATTATAAATAATATTAAATTATTAACTAAGGTTATATTTCATGAAAGTATATTTTTTTTCTCTCACAAATACAATTGTAAATACCAAAAATTAATAATCCAAAAATCATATTCTCAAAAAGATCAACATCTTCATCTTCATTATATTCATTTAAAGAAACCAAGGGTTTTTAAGGGTCAAGGGTCACGGGTTTTTTAGAAAAACCGGGTTGACCCACAGGTCGGAAAGGGTTTTTAATCTAGAAGGGTTTTTAAATGACCCGCCCGTGTTTCAGCTGGGTCACAGTTGAGCCGTGGGTCGGGCCGGGTTTGATAACATTGGGAAAAACCATATATAAGATTAAATAGCCATTTTCCATACTGATTCTAGAATTGCATGATGTGACACCTTGGGGTCATTACCCTTAATAGGGGTGAAAAATTGAAAATAAATTCAAGTTCATACACATTTCAATGTATATTTTCCAATTTCTAAATTTGAAAGAACTTATTCTAAAGTTTTATGGGTTATGCATGAGTAATATATATATACCAGACTGTTAAAGTAAAATCCAACAGTTGTGAAGTAACAGGATAGCATTCGAAAAAAGTCAAAGCGATGTCCAAGACGATAAATGTCGCGGCTTAGAGTTTGTTCACTGTTTCCATTGGCTACTTTGGCTTCAAACTTTGAGATCTGGTTCAGGCCCACATCACGACCTTTGCCAACTTGCATGTACTCATGATAAGTAATGTATCCCTGTCTCAATGTTGAGTTAAATCCTACAACAATTGAAATGTGTCATGCCATGGTGATATCTATTGGAGTCAATATGATTATAGACTAGAAAATAAATTAATCATTTTACCAGCAAACACATCTTCACTCAAGTTAATTGTTTTGGAAGCTTTACTTATGCCACCTCTTGTCAAGTGGAATACCCTGTCAAACAAGTCTGGATGACCGTAGTGGAACCGAACCCTGCACAGAAAGAAATGCCATGAATATAGATTTTTTGAGATGAATATATATATATATTTATTTATTTGAAAACATAAACACATACATGACAGGAAAAATCACATGGAAATCAACAACAAAATTTGGTATCATTGGTAAAGTTAAAAAAATGAAACAAAGTAAAAAAATAAGTTTCTTGCAACCTTTTGTGCAATAAAATATCAACCATAAACATAAAAGTATGCAGCTGATGTCTTTACCTGAGTGGATTTGCCAAAATCCTTTGTCCAATGGTCACAAAACTAGTCTCTTGATAGGACATGAACCCAGCCAATGACGAAACACTGCAATGGACTTAACAGTGTAAGAGTACAAGCTTCCTCCCCCCCAAAAAAAAAAAATAAATAAATAAAAGGAAAGAAAAGAAAAGAAACTTTTCTAAGGTCCCACATCTTGTCTCTTGAAAGGAAATAAACCCATTCAGATATGAAAAGCTAAAATTATGGACATTACAATAAAAAACTTCAATATAGAATAATAACATTTATAAAAAAATTCAAATGTGTGGGAATCATATTTTGTGTCCGTCTAGTTATATCATCTCAAAGGTAGTAGATAGCTAACAGAATCCAACCTTCCTGTGAATATGTGTTCTCTGAGGCCAATTATAGTTGGAGGATGCTCTCCTTTATGCTTGAGAAATTCTTGCAGAATATTTCTCATTTTTAAAGCTTCTTCCTTGTAGTTGTCCTGCAGCATCGTATGTGTGAAAATAGAAGGCATCTGAAATGATTGGAATTTCAAATAAATAGATGCGAACATACTTGATTCATATCAATTGTTTGGAGGGCATCTCCTCGTGTGAAAATGATAGCATGATTCTGGTTTTCAGGCTTTCCTTCTCCAATATTTGGTGGTCCAGGAAGTTTAATGCGATATATCTCCTGTGAAATTTAGCAGTCAGTAGATCACAAACATGCATTACATACTCACAATGAAGATTTACATATTTCTCCAATGAGAGAGATTTGCATTATATCTTGATGGGTGCTGACACATACGGTATTTAGTGGTTACACTCTAGCAAGTGGTGATTATGCAATGGAAAAGACTGTGAATGGGTTGTTGCAAGTTTAATGTGGACGAAGCAACAAGAGGCATGGTGGGATCTGCAGGTATGGGAGGTATGCTACCTGAGGAGCGTGGATTAAGAAAGTTCTCGGCTCCATTGAAGATTAAAAATTCCAACGATGTTGAATTGCTACCAATCATACAGGCACTAAGAATTTGCTTATCTCAAGCGCTAGAAACATTATTTTGAGGGCCATTCATTGCAGCAGTGTGGGTGTCAGGAGAAAGTATTGGTCTGGGAGATTGTGGGCAGTATTGGGAAACACTAAACTAGTGTGCCAAAATTTACAAGCTCGTTTTGTGCATATAAGATGAATAACTGCATATGTGGCAAACTTTTAGGCCAAGGCTGGTGCTGATAGACAGGATTCCTTTCTGGGTTTCATTTAAATCAGTGGTTTTTGTATTAGAGGTGTTTTTTAAGCTAATGGAAATTCTCTCTTATGCTGCAGATGTACCTTTATATGCGATAAAACTTTGTTATCCTTTCAAAGAAAGTTTGAATTTTCTCCTACTCAGATAGAGAGAAGCAGATACTATCTCCAAGTTTATTTATGGTGTGTTTTAATGATTTCATGTTTCTAAATAAAGACCACATACAGATTTAAAATGACAACCAAATTACATGAAATTGGATGAATTAGGCAGTAAGTCAACTACCTCTCCAACGAACCCAACTTTGTCAATACTATAAATATTGAAGAAGCTATGACAAATTTTCTGATTCGATGTAATAGTGTTGTAACTAAAGAAAATAATGATGGAAAAAGGAAAGAAAAGGAAAATCTTGAAGGGCAGGAATTTCTCTCTGTTGTATTGTATTGAATGTGTACAAAACTGAAGAAGAATACAAGTATAAATAATACACAATGAGCCAATTAAGGTGGTTGGAAAGGAAAGAAATAAAATAATCTCTAATACATAATAGAGTTGAGTTTCCAGAACTAACAGAGTCTGGTCAATTAAGGCGTAGAGGTGGGTCCCACAAGAACAGAGGTGGGTCCCACAACACTCCCCCTTAAGATGACTCGAAGATATCCAGTACGACTTGCTAACAACCGAAGTGAGTTGACTTTGAGGGACAACCTTTGTCAGCATATTTATAAGTTGATCTTTAGAATGGAAACAAGGAGTAAATAACCGGCCTTCAGAAATATACAGACGAAGGAAGTGACAATCGACTTCAATGTGCTTAGTCCTCTCATGAAAGACTGGATTGGAGGCATTGTTGATGGCCTCCTGATTGTCACAAAACATTATAAGTGGATCAACAGGAGCAAAGCCCAATATAGTGAGAAACTGTCGAAACCACGATATTCGTCTTCAGCACTTGATCGAGCAATAACGGACTGCTTCATGTTTCGCCAAGAAACTAAATGCGACTCTAAGAAGACCTAAGAAGCATCGATACGGGTACGTGTATCGGATATGACACGTATCCGATACGGGGATACGACAAATTTTGAAAAACTAGGATACGGGTGCGGCGGGATACACCGAATAAAAAAATATTATTATTATATATATATATATATCAACAAAATAAATTCAGACATTTACAAAAAATATCATAAATTCTACTATGAGATAAAAATTATTAGAAAATTATATTTTTATATTTATAATGAATACAATATATATTAGTAAACATTACAAAAGATATATATTAGTAAAGATTACAAAAGATATATATTATAAAGATTAAACTATTAGTAATTTAGTATTATGAAAAGATATATATATACTGCAATATTGTAAATATTTATATATATATATATATATATATATATATATATATATATATATATTATGTTTAAAAAATATTTACAATATTACAGTATATAATAAGTGAATGATTATTGAGGTTAAAAAAATAATACTGAATATATATATATATATATATATATATATTTTCCCCTTTTCTCCCTTGCTGCCGTATCCCGTGCCGTGTCCCGCCTCCCGTATCCCGCTGTGTCCCTCCGTGTCTGTTGCTGTATCCGTATTTAAGAAATGTTTTATTTAATTGGATACGTATTCGAGCCGTATCCGGCCATATCCATGTTGGAAACGTACCCGACATGGATACTCGAATGGTTTCGGAGTATGCGTGCTTCATAGAAGAAGACACAATAGCTGGTGGTAGAACGAAGATCATTAGGAGACTCGGCCCAATCAGCATCAGAATAACCACAAACCGGACAAGTAAGATGATGTGCATAGAACAAGCTGCGGTCAGGATGAGCCTTAAGATACTGATGAATACGAAACACAACATCTAGATGAGTGTCCCGTGGAGCATGCATGAATGGCTAATGACACCAATGACATAAGATAAATCTGGTCTTGTGATGGTGAGATAAATGAGTTTCCTTACTAATTTGATAAAAGGTCGGATTATCAAGAAGAGTTCCATTTGAGGTTGATAGCTTGGTGTTAACATCCAGTGGAGTATCAGCAGGTTTGCATCCAACCAACATCTTCTAAGAGATCAAGGGTATACTTCCGCCGAGAGAGGGAGAGTCCCTGAGAAGACCGAGCAACCTCAATGCCTAGAAAGTAACGGAGATGCCCCAGATTTTAATGTCAAATGTGCGGCAAAGATAATGGTTGAAGGTAAAAATGGTAGCATCATTGTTACCTATAACGACTATATCATCAACATAGACCACGGGAATCATCAGAATAGAGTGGAGCATATATAAAGACTGAATGATCTGTCTGAGAGCGAGTAAAACAATACTATAACAATGCACTGCTAATTTTTTCAAACCAGGCCTGTGGAGACTGCTTGAGACCATAGATAGCCTTCTTGAGTCTGCAGACAAATTGTTTCTCCCCTTGTTTCATGTAGAAAGGCATTCTTCACATCCAATTGATGGAGGGGCTGATCACGAGTGGTAGCAATAGAACTCAATACTCGAACAGAGGTAATCTTGGCCACAGGAGATAAGATTACCGGATAATCAACCCCATATGTCTGCGTAAAGCCTTTGGCAACCAAATGAGCTTTATATTTAGCAATACCCATTTGCACCCAACTTGAGTCTTTCCTAGAAGTAGAGGAACCATCTCCAAGGTATTATTTTTCTCAAGAACTATTAATTCCTCTTCTATTGTGGCTTTCCAAAAGGGATTACGACAGGCATTGTCAATCCTCTTTGAAATCTTAGTGTTGTCCACGGCTGTAAGAAAACTGTGATAGGAAGGGGAAATCACATGATAGGACATAAAACGATCAAGGGGATGATTAGTACAAGCACGCTTACCTTTCCAAAGTGCAATGGGAGGATCAGGGTCAACGGTGGACGGATCTGGGCCATTGGCAGATGGTTGAGTGGGGTCAGCTGCAGTTGTGGGCTTAGGCTTCCTGCACTGATACACTAGAGTGGACTTGGAAGTGCTAGAAGGACCAATATCTACAGGAAGAAGAGGAAGAACAAAAGAGGAAGAGAAGGGGGGGGGGGCGCGCAATATCTACAGGAAGAAGAGGAAGAACAAAAGAGGAAGAGAGAGAGGGGGGGGGGGGGGGGGGGGGGTTGTTGTGGGGGTGGGGGGAACAGACGTGTCTAGACAAAAGTAAGCATGTTTTTTTAAAAAAAATGACATTCGTGGATACATAAGTCTTACCAGTGAGGGGATCAAGGCACTTGTACCCTTTATGGAGGGGAGAGTATCCCAAAAAGACACATCGCACAGCTCGAGGAGAGAGTTTATCACCAGAAAATTGGCGAACAAAACAGACACAACCAAAGACATGCAATGGAAGAATATGGACGTGTTTGTCCAAGGAGACAATGTCAAGAGGGGATTTGTTCTGTAACACTCGGGATAGCATGCAGTTAATAAGGTAACAAGAAGTTAAGACAATTTCTGGCCAATAGGACTTTGGGACATGCATGGTAAAAAGGAGTGGACAAACCTCAAGGAGGTGACGATTTTTAGTTTCAGCTACACTATTTTGTTGAGGTATAGAAGGACAAGAAAGTTGGGACTTTATACCATGATCTTGCAAAAATTGGACAAATGAGTGCGACAAATATTCTGCCCCATTATCACTGCGCAAAATTTGGATTTTACAAGCAAATTGGGTTTGAACCCAATGGTAAAATGTGCAAAAGTGATCAAAGATCTCCGATTTCTGTTTCATCATATATATTCTTATCATGCGAGAATAATTATCAATAAATATAACAAAATAACGAAAACCAATGTGGGAAATAGAAGGAGATTGCCAGACATCAGAATGGATAAAATAAAATAAGGTAGAAGTATGTTTATGGAGATATGAGGAAATGCAAGTCTACTGTGTTTTCCATATTGGCAATTTTCACACTCAAAATTAGTGAAAGACAAAAATGGAACAATAGGAAGTCCAGAATAAGTGACAGTTCAGGTTGCAACTTGAAAAAAAATACAAGTGTTGTGTATAGCAACACAAAGACAAGAACACCTCTGAAGTAGACCCCACCAAGCAGCGGAAGCCAGAGGGATGCAAAGAGCAGTGAGGGGAGACACCAATGAGATAAGTATACGGCCAATCCAAGGGATGAAACCAATATTGAAGCAAAATACTAAAAGCAGTCCAATGTATATAGTAACAGTAACAGATCTGGTAGAGAAAAATCTGCAGAAGTGGTCCCGCAAAGCACGACTGAGAGCGGAAGCCAAAGAGATATGGAAGACAAGGTAGGGCGACACCAGCAGGCTGGATTCCAAGTCAATGATCAGATCCAAGGGCAGCAAATCGAGAACAGGAAGCCCAAGAACTGGGTTGTCTTGTGTTCCAAGCAGCAACTGTAAATCTGCACAAAGGAGGGGCCATGTTACGTGCATGATAACACATGCACGCGACACGTAGGCACGTAGGCCATGCATAATTCATGCACAATAGCGTGTACAGGTGTACACGGCAATACACAGCAAGCACATGGTTTCCTCATTCCATTTTCATCTTCGTAAGATGTGCATGATCCTCTCGTCCAACCATGCGTTGGGGAGTTGGATAGGATTTAGGCAATAAGCAAGGAGAGTGTTCTATGCGCCTCTCCCTCCTTGGTTTCCATCTTTGCTAGGAGTCTTTATGATTAGTCTGAATTTGAAAATGTAACCCCTCCTTGATTGAAGGGAAGAGATCTATTTGTAGTATCGTTGATTACATGCGAAAGCAATGAGAATTTATCATTTTGGTAAGATTGAGTAAGGAGGTTGGACCCCCTCGAAGTGGTCCACACACGCTACCCTTCCCTCTCATCTCTTCCACGCCTCTCTTCCACCATTTCCATCTATCTCTCTCACGGCACAAGGCTGAACATACCAGCTTCAACCGAAGGGCACACCGCAAGGTATCAGAGCCAAGTTACGCTGCAATGGCAGAGGCTACATGCAATACCAAAATTGAAGAAATGATGCACCTGTTGTGAGATTCCATGGAAATCCAAGGATGAAAATGTATGACTTGGTTTCTCGGCTGGCTGCAGTCGACGCACGTCTTGACACCATTTCGCAGCTATGCACTCCGGATGAAGGAGATGCTTCGGGCTCATGCTCCTTTATCTGCGGGTCACATTCCGACAGCTTCTCTGGAGGTGACAAGGATCAGACTCTTGTGACTTGGATGGCACGCCTTGAATTCCCCTGCTTCGATGGAACCGATCCATCAGGTTGGATTTATAGAGTGGAGCAATTCTTTCTCCATCAACAGACACCAATGACCCAACGATTGTTGATGGCTTCCTTCCACTTGGAAGGTAAGAAGGCCCTACAATGGTTCCGCTGGATGGAAAGGTCCAACACACTTGCAAGCTGAGAGGATTTCACCAATGGACTCCTCACGCAATTCGGACCTTCACCATATGACGATGCCACGGCATCTCTAACAAAATTGAGATAGACTTCGACGGTGGAAGACTACCAGACAAGATTTGAGTAACTCACCAATAGAACAACCGACCTGAATGAATCCTTCATGATAAGTTGTTTTTTAGGAGGATTGCAAGAGGATATCTGACTGAGTATTCGGATGTTACAGCCGAGCACCTTGTCCGAAGCTGTGGGGTTGGCAAGACTCTAAGAAGAAAAGATGAATGCTAGATGAAGGAGGTCTCGCTTTAAGGCCAACCGATCCAGCCCATCAACCAACAGTGAACCGCCTAAGCTTCCTACACCGGTTATCAAAAGACTCACTCCGATGGAGATGAAGGAGTGACGCTCCAAAGGGTTGTGTTACAACTGTGATGAGAAGTTTGCGCCGGGACACAAGTGCCGATCCCAAAAATTTATTCTTGATGGAAGGGAGTTGGCTTGAGGACATCGAAGAAGCAGTGTCTGATAGTGAAGATTCCAATGACGGTGGACAGCCAGAGATCTCACTACATGCTGTCACAGGTAGCCCGTCACCTCATGCAGGTGAATGGCATTTTACACCATTTGGCCATCATGATTTTAGTGGACTCAGGAAGTACTCACAATTTCCTCAGTCCTAGACTGGCAGTCAAGGCCGCCGGTCTTCGCATTTCACGGGACTCACGGTTCGGTGTAGTGGTGGCTAATGGTGATAGGGTCAGGTGTGAGGGTGAATGTAAAGGGGTGCAAATCAAGGTACAAGATGGACTGGTTGAAATCGATTTTTATTTACTGCCACTGGGTGGCTATGAAGTGGTGCTCAGGGCACAATGGCTGAGGACTTTGGGATCAGTTACGTGGGACTTCTCAAAGCTGACCATGCAGTTTAGGTTAGGTGGTCGGACACACGTATGGTATGGAGAGGAGGGTCGAGATTTGATGCTCCTCAAAGAAGTGCGGGCCAAGCACTTGGACCCTAACTGAAACCCAAGCTATTTGCTGCAAATCTTCTCTATTGTTCCGGTTCAGCCCGACGCACATGCCCCAACAATTCCATCTGAGGTTAGTCATTTCTTAACAGCTTTGCAGATGTCTTTGAGGCCCCTAGAGGCCTACCTCCAGTTCGAGCTCATGATCACCATATTCCTCTCCTACCGGACGCCAAGCCAGTCAGTGTGAGGCCATACTGATATCCTTATTATCAAAAGGCTGAGATAGAGAAGCTAGTAAGCGAACTATTACAAAATGGGATGATTCACCCAAGCCAGAGAGCCCTTTTTCGTCCCCAGTGCTGCTTGTTTGTAAGAATGGTAGTTCGTGGAGGTTATGCATAGACTACCGCACCATCAATCAGCAAACCGTTAAGGACAAGTTCCCAATACCAATCATTGAGGGGCTACTCGAAGAGTTGCATGGGGCTCGGATCTTCTCCAAACTGGATCTACGGTCCGGATATCATCAAATCCGGGTCCGCCCGGATGACATACCTAAGACTGTTTTCCGCACTCACGAGGGACATTATGAGTTTCTTGTCATGGCATTTGGGCTCACCAACGCCCCAGCCACCTTTCAAAGCCTCATGAATGAGATTTTCAAGCCATATCTATGGCGGCTTGTCTTGGTATTCTTTGATGATATACTTGTTTACAGTGCATCTCTAGCCGATCATCTGGAGCACTTGATGTGTGTGTTGAGCGTCCTCCGTCATCACCAATTATTTGCCAAGCGAAGCAAGCCCTTAGGGGGCCATTCAGGGTACCATAAGACATATCAGCATTTGAAGCGGGAATTCTTTTGGCTCGGGATGCGGAGGGATGCTTGTGAATACATCAAGCAGTGTGACTCTTGCCAATGGAACAAAGGTGAGAATGTGCACCCTGCAGGTCTTTTGCAACCGTTGGATATTCCATCTGTCATTTGGTCATCCATTTCAATGGATTTCATAGAAGGATTGCCACTTTCTATGGGTAAAAACACGATCATGGTGGTGGTGGACCGTCTTTCCAAGTATGGTCATTTCGTGGCTTTATCTCATCCGTATACTGCATTGATGGTGGCCCGCCTATTCCTTGATCACGTCTTCAAATTACATGGTATGCCCACCTCCATTGTTAGCAATCCAGATCCTATATTTCTTAGCTTGTTTTGGAAGGAGTTTTTCAAGTTGCAAGGTGCTACCCTCAGCATGAGCTCAGCTTACCATCCCCAGTTCATTGGACAAACGGAGGTGGTCAATAAGTGCGTCGAGCACTATTTGAGAAGTTTTCGTGGGCTTCGGCCTAAGGAGTGGAGCAGATGGTTAAGTTTGGCTGAGTAATGGTATAAGATGGCTAAGCAGGGCCGACGGGCCATCACTAAGGTCTTAGTCCAATGGCGGGGCCTTCATACGGAAGATGCCACATGGGAGGTGAATCATAAGTTACGTGCCAAGTTCCCTACCTTCCTCCTAGAGGACGATGTCGGGTTCGAGCCGGGAGGAATGTTACATGCATGATAACACATGCATGCGACACGTAGGCATGTAGGCCATGCATAATTCATGCACAATACTGTGACCAGGTGTACATGGCAATACATGGCAAGCACACGGTTTCCTCATTCCATTTTCATCTTCGTAAGATATGCATGATCCTCTCTTCCAGCCATGCGTTGGGGAGTTGGATAGGAGTTAGGCAATAAACAAGGAGAGTGTTCCATGCACCTCTTCTCCTTGGTTTCCATCTTTGCTAGGAGTCTTTATGATTAGTCTTAATTTGAAAATGTAATCCCTCCTTGATTGAAGGGAAGAGATTTATTTGTTGTATCGTTGATTACATGTGAAAGCAATGAGAATTTATCATTTTGGTAAGATTGAATAAGGATGCTGGACCCCTCGAAGTGGTCCACACACACCACCCTTCCCTCTCACCTCTTCCACGCCTCTCTTCCATCATTTCCATCTATCTCTCTCACGGCGCAAGGCTGAACATACCAGTTTCAACCCAAGGGCACACGGCAGGCCCACCGATGATGAAAGGAAGTGCAACCAAGTTGGATTGAAGCAACAGCAAGGGGCGACACTAGTAGAGGTGGTTTGAAGTCTGTTGAAACCAAAAGCCAGCAGATCTAACAAGAAGAACAAAAAAACAGGGGTGTTGGGTGTCCCAAGCAGAAATGAGAAATCTGCAGAAAGGAGGGGCCCACTGATGTTGAAGGGCAGAGAAACCAAGTTGGATGGATACAGAAGCAGGGGACAACAGTAAAAGGCCTGGTTCCAAGCAAAACCAGGCAAAAAAACAGGTGATCTAGCCCAAAACCTCCAAAAACTAGGGTTCCTGCGTCCCAGACAGCAACCCAAAAAACAGCAGATTGGAGGGGCCATACAAATCAGATCAGAGATGAGATGGTATAGATGGAAGGTCCAGCAAAAAACGACAGGGAAGATAGGGGTCCTGTCGGCAGAAGCTTCTCTGGTGAACGAATCGAAGGCCAAGAAGGGATAGCTGCAGAAGGGAAGAACTTGGGAAGGCACAAGAAGAATGAAAAAAATGCTAACAAAGGCAGAGGTCCTCAGGAGCCGGAGAAAAGGCGAGAGTCAGACGAATAAGACATGAACTCCAGCAGTGAATAGTTATTCCGACGAGGAAAAGTAAAATGGAAGAGAAACTTCTCTTAAATACCCAGAAATTCGTTCTGGCTGTACCATATAAAAATAATAATTGAAAAAGAAAAGAAAAGGAAAATTTTGGAGGAGAGGAATTTCTCTCTGTTGTATTGTACTGAATGTGTATATAACCGAAGGAGAATACAAGAATAAATATACACAATGAGCCAATGAAGGTGGCTAGAAAAGGAAAGAATAAAATAATATCTAATTATAATCAATCACACATAATAGAGTTGACTTTCCAGAATTAAAAGATTCTAGTCAACTAAGGTGCAGAGATGGGTCCCACAGCAGTAACGGTTATATTTGTCATTTTTAGTACTTTTTTTTAAAAAGTAACAAGAAGATTGTATCATTAAAGAAGATATAAATACACAGTATAAGAGATACAAAAAGAAGATACACTATTTGGTGTTGGATACATAAACAGTACATTTCAAGTATGTTTTTTAAATGGCCAGGATCATATTATATAAATGATTCTTGGTATAGATAAGAGTGAGTAGGGGATGGCTATGTGTGTCCCATAATGAACGGCCTTATGGCTATTGGATGCTGTTTTATTGTGTTTCCACAACTCCGCACCATAAGCAGGATGGTTTTGGCCCATTCTAAGTAAGCTTGGGTACAAGTTTCTCTTATTATAAGAGAGATTCTCAAGATATCATGATACTTTTCTTTCCCTCCTATTCACAATTAAGGTTGTAGTTGTGGATTTGTGGTACAGATCTTTAGGCAAAAATCATGTACCTAATTATAGACTCTTATCAATTCTTGTCAGACTGACCGAAAAATCAAATGGTTGCACAAATCCAGTCATTAAAAAAAAAGACAATTTCAAGTTTCCACACAATGCACCCATTTTTTGGAAGGATCACAATAAGAACAGGCATAAAATTTGAGGCATATAATCTAAAAAAAAATGATATTTGATGCTTTTCTTTTCCTTATATTCACAATTAAGGATGTATTGCGGATTTTTAGAACAGATCTTTTGCAAAAGCAACTTAATTATAGTGATGCTTCATTGTCCTGTTAGACTAAGTGAGAGATCATATGGCTGCATGAATCCATAGTCATCAGAAAACTAGTTGAAATTTCCACACAATGCAGCCATTCGTTGAGAGAATGAGCATAATAAGAACAAGCATAAAATTTTGAAGGTATAGAATTTAAAAAAGAAAAGATGATATTCTGATACATTTCTAACCCTTCTATTCATGATTGATGGTGTAATTGGGGATTTATGATACAGATTTTTAGGCAAAATAATTTAGTTATAGCTTGTCTACCAAGTTGCATGGGTATGGGAACGATTGTCAATGTCTGAGAAGACTAGGTGGTGTCTGAAATATTGACCCCAAAAAAATAGGACACGAGAACATGGCTCAATATTTCAATAAAACTAAATCTAATTTTATTTAAAATGAAAATAAGGTGTGAAAATGACACTAATAGAAAATAATATACTAGTTTTACTCTAAACATCTACGTGACAAATATATTGATATTTTAATTAAGTTTTAAGAGGGGAAGGGTGTTATAATATTTTAGTTATCTTAGAAAACAATGTTAAAAATCACTAAAATAGTCCGTAAAGAATGCGTACGAGTGTCTACAAGTGTCAGACACGGTTATGTCACACACTTTGAAGTGATCGTGCACCATAGTTTGTGTATCAATTTCCTATCAGACAGATTATCAGATCATATAGTTGAATGAATCGTAATCATCACATAAAACAATTTCAAGTTTCAACATAATGCACCTATTTTGTTGAAAGAATGAGATCATATAAGAACAATCTAAAAATGAGGCAAAGGATGTGCCCTCTCAATTGGGAATGTGCCCAAGGAGTTGTAATTTGGTGTAGTAGGGAATGAAAGCCTTATCTCTTGTCAGGATAAACTAGAAGCTAATGGTCCTATTGAAAGGGGCCTGACCTGGAAAGGTCCAGAGGCTGAGCCCATTAAAGGGCTGAAACTGGGCCAGTGTCGGTCCGACTAACACCCCTTCAATGGAATGGCGAGTGGGAGTGGGAAAAAGTCCTACATCGGAAATGCAGTAGTTTGGAAGGGGGTTTATATGTAGCCATGCCCCTCCTACTTAGCATAACGCGTTTTGAGCCTATCAGTTGAGCCAGGCCCAATGCAAAGTGGTGCGGACCCCGTGGGGGCCCAGAGCATACAATATTGTGCTGATCCGAGCCCCAACCCCGGATTTTTGGGCTGGGCCGTTACAAATGGTATCAGAGCCGAGTTCAACACTAGAACTGTGTGGGCCTTTCATTGGATTCATCGGGTCGAGTCGAGGGCGGCTCTGGGCTTAAGAGGGGTGGATTAAAAGGGCCCTGACCTGGAAAGGCCTTGAAGTCGAGCCCATTAAAGGGTTGAAACTGTGAAACTGGGCCAGTGTTGGTCCGACCGACACCCCAGCAGTGGAATGGCGAGTGGGAGTGGGAGAAAGTCCCACATCGGAAATGCAGTAATTTGGGAGGGAGTTTATATGTAGCCACGTCCCTCCTACTCAGCATAACGCATTTTGGGCCTATTAGTTGAGCCAGACCCAATGCAAAGTAGTGCGTGCCCAGAGCAGACAATATTATACTGAGTTGAGCCCCAAGCCCGGATTTTTGGGCCGGACCGTTACAGCTATAAGGTTTCACAATTTTTATAATCCAACCTAAGGCTGAAATATATGCATCCCTGCAAATCTGCTTATCTAGAGCGTAGTGATCGGCAGTGATCATTAATGAGTATTGAGAATGGCAAAAAGGTGTACACTGCCGATCTAACAGTAAAAAGCAAAGGACATTATTGTATTCTAGCAACCTGCCTGAACTATTTTATTTCAGTCGTACTATCTGTATCTGTTGGCTTAACCTCAATTACACTCCAATTATTTACATCCATTCCTTCCAGAACTAACACCAACTTTTTTTACTAAGCTGTTGTTTAGTCACTGTGAAATTTCAACTAAACATTCTGCTTCTTACATCTAAAGGAATCGATTATCAACTCTACGATAGCAGACCTTGGAGTTGATATTATCCTTGATGTCTCAGAATCCTTGTTCTCATCACAATTCATCAGTCAAGAGAAATTGTTCTATTCTTCTTCTTCTTCTTTTTTTGAAGAAGTTCTTCTATTTATTTTATTTATAATATGCCTAATGCCTTTTCTTTTTTAAAACAGTAACCAAAGAAGATATTATTGATAAATGAAAAGCGAAGTACAAAAGGAGGTACCAGGAGAGTTGTACACCCCAACCACAAAATTCAAACATCACAATAAGCCAAAAACCAGATGACAAGAAACCAACAAAAGCTTCCTTCCCAGGGGTCGAAAAAACGGTATCGGCCGAGATATCGACCGATATCTCATTATCGGCCGATAAATTTCTCTCTCCTTTTTCTTTTTTTTTTTTAACAAAAACCACTGATATCGGCTGATGTGATGCAGTTTAAATATCGGCCGATATGATAAGGTTTTAAAACCGTATCATATAGGTCAATACGATTCGTATTGGCCGATATTTGGACCCCTGCTCCTTCCCATCAACTCCTATTTTGGCCAAAAAATCTGCTGTCCAATTTGCGGAATGTTTGACATGCCCAAACTCCACCTCTCTACCTAAAGTAAGACCTCAAATCTCCTTGACCACATGCACTTATATTGACTAGGGAGTACTGTACATATAATGTTTTTAATTACTATCTTTGTATTCTACTTGATTGTATAACTCTTCTATACTTGGCCCCACCTCACTTGTACCTTATACATAAATTAATCAATTCATTGTTATTGTTTAAAAAAAAAAGGCGGTTTCTTCTTCCCATTGGCCCACTTGATGGCATTGGATGAGTCCCCTTTAATCATTAACCCCCAAGACCATGAACAGCCCATGGGACCAAAGCTCTATGAATAGCTAGCAGTTATGCCTCCTTTGGCTTCTTAATGACAATAGGCTCTGAGAAGTAATATATTATAGCTCCATTACCCTCATGAACAAGACCCCCTATCCCTTCCAGTCCTGGTTTCCCCCTAGTTGTCCCATCAATGTTAAACTTTCTCCCTTCTGGCAGGGACCACTCCTCCAGTGCCTTACTTCTGGCTTCACCTCACCTGATGCAACCCTCCCAAGACAACTACTTTATAATTTGGTCCTTGTATATATTTTGACTTCCATAAAGAGAGAAGGTTTTTTACGATATTAAGAGCAAAAAATGTATGAATGGGAGGACAATAGAATTCCATCTAGCATCCTAAATGACTGACATCTTACCATTATGCTTACAGAAAAATCAAGCAACAATTGGATTCTTTGCATATAAAAAATTTACCATTTCGATTTATTATTTTCCAACCAGCAATGATTCAAACAAAATGCAAAAGCAATATAGTGAGATGTTTCTTGTGCATGGAAGCCATCTTCATATCCCATTTGTTGCAAGTATATCATAATAAACAACCAAATCCTTTGCTGATGTAGGCAGCATTTAAGATCATCAATTTCAAATCAGGGCAATGGACTGGATTCATGTTCTCATCATTGGCTTAACAAAGAATAATAGCAACATTACCTGGTCATATGTATTCATTGCCTTTACCAATATAGAGGAATAGACCTTCTGAGACTTATCTGGGCCTGGCTCTTCTTTTTCCTCAATGTAAGCAACACGCAAAGAGGGATACCTGCATGTAATATCTTAATCATAAATATTAGGTCATATACAGAAGGTGCATGAATTTTTTTGAGCACCAGTGCTTATTATAACATGGTAAAAATTACTTTATCATCAAGTCCAAAATATCTTGACCACGCGGATCTCCAGAAGATTTATGTGCACCATACATTTGGCAAGAAATGACATATGTCAATTTCATATCTGCAAATGCATCAATTTGTGCTGACAAGGAATGCTGGCTCTTTCTGTTTTCTATTTTCCTTTCACTACCATCATAGCCTTCAAGAGTTTGTGCTGATAATATGAGCTGGCCATTTTTCTTTTCATTTTCCTGCACAATACCATCACAGCCTTCAAGAATTTGTGCTGACAAAGGAAGCTGGCTATCTTTCTTTTCATTTTCCCTTTTAATACCATCATAGCCTTCAAGAATATCTGATTGAACAAGGTCAGATGAAAAGTAGAGTAAGTGAGCCGCTTCTTTTCTGATGTCTTGTATAATTCATATATTTAACCAGAAATGCATGAGTTGAGAATTTGCATTGATTTGACTATAATTTGGATGCAAGCGAAACATGAAATTGTCATGATTAGAAGCATTCGACTATTTCATCATACTACATTGAGATGCTTTAAGACACTTACTTTCATCCTGAGCCATGTCCAGAAAAGCTTGCAGTTTTAATGCCTCCCTGTAGTACATCATACCTCTAACTGGAATTCACAGAACATTGAAACTTAACAAGGCCTAGGATGAGAATAGCAGCATAGCACATTATTGAGAAAAGCATTACAGTTCATGTTAGTATCTGAATACGGTACAGTGATGACTGCTGTATATTTCTCTCACCTGTTCGGCTTAGTGTTTGCCCACGAAAAGAAGCCCAATTTCGAAGCTCTTCAATTTTGTCAACAATATTGTAGTCCTCCCAGTTTTCACATCCCATTCGTTCCAAGAAGTTTCTCCACTCATCTAAAACAATTAAAAGAACAGCCAGACGTTAGCCAATCGAAAATATGGAATAGAAATGGATTGTTCAAACATGTGAAAAAAATTCCCATAAAATTTAGTAAGTCTTGTATGCAGCAACCTGGATATATTGTCTGCATATAAAAGATAATGGATACCCAATCTTCATCTGAATGGAGCTCCTTCGCTGAAAATTTTACTTCTTCTATATAGTATGGTGTCATAACACTAGATCCACATCCATCAAAACATTTAGAAAAGGGGAAAAAAAGGAATAGAAAAAAAAAATCATCAGCTCTGGAAGTGTTTCCATGTTACCTAAAGGAAAGCAAAAAGTTTATAGTGTTGTGTTTACTAATAAGATAAATAATGTTCCTAACTATGACTATAAGGAAAATGTTACACTACAAATTAAAGTACCAGGAGATATGAATGCATTATACAATTAGTGCATTGATAACTAATTGAGCAGGGCAAAATTTTCATGTAATGTTAGAATTTATGGAAACCATCAAAGCAGGAAGTAGAATGTAAGAACCATAGATCATGTAACATGTATAGCTACTACTACTCACTAGTTCATTCTTGTATGGAAGTTGGAAGTGAAATCTTAAGGAGCTTTGGTTTATTTACTTTTTTTGTTTTTTTGAATAACATGAGTATCCACACACCACGTAGAGGTGAGACCAGTGTTTTGAAACTTGGCCTGACCCGTGGTTGAACCGGCAGTTCATCCATAATCGGCTCAATCACGGGTCTGGTTTTAAAAAACCCTTCACAATATATAAACCCGAAAAAACCCAGTCAGACTCGCAAGTTTGACCGGGTTTTAAAATAAAACCTCGACCCGTCTCAAAACCGTTTAAAAAGTTTTCAAAATAACTTTAAATTTTTTAAATAAACTCTTTTAAAATAATAAAATTTAATTAATGTGACCAAATGGGCCAGCCCACAAATCTCAGCCTCAAGAGGCTGAAAAATGGGTAAGTTTCCCATTCTCAGGTTGCCCATATTTATAACCTTGACGCTGGTCTTTTATTTTTTTTTTTCAGGTTTTTTCGATGTGGGACAAGTAGTGGGGAAGTGAGAAGGCCTTGCTGCCTCTGCTACCTGAGAGTAACTCATGGGTTCCTTGAACTGAATACCATGAACTCATGACCATGAACCTTGAATGTCTCATGAGTCATGAATGAGCACATTGGTCAAATGAGCAAATCACTATGATCATGTTTTTTTTATCAAATTTGAAAATTTATAATGAAATGAAAAGTAATTAAAATATAAAAATGAAAAAAATACATGTGTAAGTAAAAAAATAATGGACTATCAATTAACAAAAAAAGTAAAATAATATAAATAAGACATTTAAAAATTACTTTTTAGTTTCCTATATTATTTAAAAATAATAGATGATGATAACTTCAACTTTTAAAATGAAATCGTGATGACAAAGCAAATAAAATTTCTACAATTATTAATAATGAGTTAGATATTAAATACATAATTGTAGTGTAAAAATAAAATAAATAGCACGTATTGTTATTTAAAATTTTATTTCAACTCATCAATTAAATCTTAATTAATTAATATTATATTAATAGCATGGGTTTGACTATGGGTTAGCCCGGTTGAACCTTATTTAACCCACCCTTCCTCTAAGACGGGTCGCTCTACGGACCGGGTTTTAAAGCATTTGGTGAGCCCCCCCCCCCCCCCCCCCCCCCCCCCCCCCCCCCCCCCCCCCCCCGGTTCTTCTCTCTTGTATAGGGCTGCGTTTGGATGGGGGGTAAATTTTAGAGGTTACCCGAGGTAATATGAAAACTCCTCCCTTGAAAAGGGTTTTCAAAAGTTGAGGGGGAGGGGTAAAAAATCAAACAAGCCCCTCGTTACCCCCCATCCAAACCCAGCCTAGGAGTTAAACACAAGACCTCTAGTCTATTCCTAAATGCTCAAGCCAATGGAGCTACCAGTTTAGGCTATGTACTTGTATTACTTTTATCAGTATATTTTTATTTAGAAGAAAACACGTTTCCAGCTAAATGCTTTATATGCAATGAGATAGGAGATAATATGTTTCCACCTAAATTGCTTATTATGCTAGTGATATTTCTGTATAAGTACAGATTATGTCGAAGGGTGTTCATTCTTCTAAACCCGACTTGTGACTGGCTCAAACCCGACTCCACCAGCATTCATCCTGAGCCAAGATCGAACTCTCCATGAGATTCATAGTTGCATTACTTATAGCTTCCTTGTTCATAGACAAAACTGATTCGAAATTGTCTTTCATTTCAAGGCATAACTTGTATCCATGCGCTTCATATTAGCATGGAGTTCGCTCCCAACAATATAGCCATCCCTACCCTCTCACGTCAATCCCACGAGCCTCTTATCCATTCTCATTTGATCACAGCGGGGGAGCAAGTCAAAATAGAAAAATTCACATTAGATTTAGGGATAATCAGGCTCAAACTTATGACTTCCGCCACGTCAAGGTGACACTCTACTGTTGAGTTATATCCCTTACTTGCCCCCATAGAGATGACTAATCCTAAGGTAAAGGGTCGAGAAACTCAACGCCACTATTCCTGAACAATTTGGAGCCGACCTTCTTTTGGCACTATTACGGATACGAAAAGAATGGAAAAATTGGATTCAATTGTCAACTGCTCCTATCAGAAATAGGATATAAATGGATTTGAACAAACATTTTTGTCTGACGAGCCAGGTTGGGCCCTTTAAAAGCCCATTTATATAACGGAAGGCCTTGGGCTTTTACTAAAGCCCTTCAAGCCTTGTCAGGCTATTAGGCCCATTCAATTTCTTATATATCTTATAATATATATTTATAAAATAATTAAGTAATCAATACCTCACCCACCCCACTTTGTTTAATCTCACTAGCCTAAATGGTCTAAATTACTAAGTTCTTTCTTCAAAAAACTTAAAAAAAGAAATACAAAGTAAATGGGGTTTAAATGGATGGGCTTGGATTGTATATATTTTAATCGAATTAGCTCAAGCTTTCTCCTTTAAATGTCTGAGAAGCTTCGTACGAACTTAAGCTTTTTTAGATATAAATGGGCTTAGGCTTTTATGAAAAGCCCAGCCCGAACTCGACTCGTGAATAGGCCTCATTTTGTTCAAGCTTCTTCAATTTTTCTATTCTGATCTCTCCTTGAGTCTATTCTCATAAGGAGAATTTCTTTTTGTTAAATCTCTTATATTTCCATCAATGAAATACTTCTCTTGTTTTCACAATAAATAAGGCTAAGGAGTGGCTACCAAATATCTTTTGTGAGTGACATAACAAATTCCACAGAAGAAATCTTGATGCCTAAAATTCTTGGATTACTCACCGCTCAAAAAAAAAAAAAATTGTTGGATTACTTAAAGACATACTATGATCTAAACAAATATTTGAGAGAAGATTTAATTCTTATTAGTATTGAGGAGTATTCTTATTATTTTTATTTCTTTCAACAAAAGAAGAATAGCTAACTAATCTAGATTGTTCATCTCTCTCTCCCATTCTCTCTCTCTCCCCTTTTTCTTCTTATCCTCATCCTCGGTTTTGATTGTAACGACTTGACCCGATCTTTCGAGATTTTTGGGGAGAATTTCGGATCTCCGTGTCGGATTATGTGTTTTGGTAGCAATGGAAAGAGTGTGGGCTCCGTAGTGGGCCCCAGTTTGCCTAATTTCGAGTTCGAAGGCTCGACGGACATCTTGGTAATTTTGGTTTATTGTCTATTTATTCATGCAAAAATATTGGAAAATCACACTTTTAGTGTTACCTTAAAATTATTTTATAAATATTGTGTTCTTCACTTTTTTGTAAAAGAGAAAAAGAAAAGAAAAGAAAAAACCAAACTCAAAAGCCCTAGCTCACTCCCCCTATTTAATCTCTCTCTCTCCCTTGAGAAACCCTAGCCTCCATCTTCTTTTTCTCTCATCTCTTGTAACCTCACCAAAACCCTAATCCCTAGTGGAGCCGCTGCCCCTCCCTTGGTTGCTTCCTTTATTTCGTTTCTTTGTTTCCCTCTCTCTCTTTCGCGTCTCTTCTCATTCTCCTCCCCCTTACTTGAAACCCTACCTTCCCCTCTCCCAGCTTGAGCCGCCGCCCCCCTCTTGTAGCAATTCCCCATCTCTCTTCTCTTCCCTCTTAGCAAAACCCTAACCCTAGATCTAAACCCCAAGCCGCCGCCGTTCATCCTCTTTCTTGCTCTTTCCTCTCATCTTTTATCTTCTTCTTCATCTCCGTTTGGTGTGCCGCCGCCCCTCCCCAATCCTTAAACCCGCCGCCGCCTTCTCTCTTGGTTTCCTTCTTCTTCCTCTTCCTTTTCTCTTCCTTTTCTCTTCTTGCAACCTTTCCCAAGCCTAGCAGCCGAGCTCAAGCCCAGCAGATCCGAGTTAAGCCCATTCGACCCCCCTGGCCCAGTTCGCTCCAAGCCCAAACCTTTTGGGCCCAGCTCAACCTAAATCGAGCCCAGTTTCTTGGGCCCAGCTAGCCTTCTTGGGCCCAGCTGATCCAATCAGGACAAGCCTGATCCAGCAGCCCAGTCCGGCCTAGTTCCGGACCTGGCCCAGATCTGGGCCCGGCCCGTTTCAGGCCCAGCTTTGGGCTGCTTCTGGCCTATTTTGGGATCACTTCTGGAGCATTTCTAGGCCCTTTTGGATCGTTCTTAGATCGTTTCTAACTCATCTCCATCCAGATTGTGGGATCGTCCCAGTTTTCTGTAGACCCGCCCCCAGCTTCTCAGGCCCGGTTGCTCCTGTGTCGCTTCCTTCAATCCTTCAACCTGTTTTCATCACTTGGATTTCAAAAATACACGCAGGTGAGGGGAGTTATCACAGTTTTAGCATGCATTGCATATATCAAATATGTATCTCTGGATATGGAATGGCCCGTGTGTAACGCTCTATTTATTTAGCTTCTCGGTAAGGGAGAACTGTTGACAAAAAAGAAAAATGTGGCAAATGGACCGCTCGGGTGTATTCCTTTCAATTATATGCATTTGTGAGAAACTTTAACTTGATAAATTGATATTAAATATGAATTTTGAAAGACGTTATGATGCATTGCGTGTTTACGCATAAGATGCAAATGTATCCATGTTGGACATAGAGGTGTGTTTAAGAACCTGTTATATGCCCCTTTGGACCGCATGATGAGGTATGCTATTGATTTTGGCTTATTATTTCAGAACACATTTATACCGTTATACTTGATCCTGACATTATGTGCATGCAGGGGAGATAAACCGCAACGCACAGTGTGCCGTTGGGTGTTGAGATTGAGGAAATGCTTATATGTGTATATGTGTATATGTGTGTATGTTTATGATGAGATGATGATTTTGTTGATAGGAGGACAAAACATGTTTATATTGTTAAACTTGATCCTGACATTATGTGTATGCAGGGAAGGTAAGCTGCAACGGTTAGTGTGCCGTTGGGTGTTGAGATTGAGGAATGATTTGTATGTATATCTATGTATATATTTTGATGAGATGACGATTTGGTTATTGGGAGGACTTCCCCGTTACGCTCCGGCGGTCGAGACCCCCATAAGAGATGCGGGTTTCCCCGTTGCATTCCGGTGGTTGAGGTGCATGTACTTGAGATTGGCTTCCCCGTTATGCTCCGGCGGTCGAGGCCCCATAGAGGATGCGGGTCTTCCCGTTGCATTCCGGCGGTTGTGTGGTCTCCCGTTTGTATTGGTAGGGGGACCAGAGTTGTTGGGGAACCGTTGTGAGTTATGGAGGCGACGTCTCAGACTGGTCAGTGGGACCACTGGTTGGTAGTAATATAATTCAGTACTCATGTACGTAGGTGTCCATTATATTATGACGTTCGTTACATTTCATACGTGATATATGTTTATGTTGTCGACAGGTGATATGCTTTATCTCTTCATTGAGCTGGTTAGCTCCCCCCTTACCTTTTGGTAGGGAGATCAGAGCTTGTTGGAGGGCCTAAGGTGGGCTATCGAGATGATGTCTAGGATTTGGTCGATGGACCATTAGTTGGTGGTGTGGTTAAATATTGTGCATATGAGCACCCTTGTTATTATGATATTCTTGCATTCGTACATGTGATGTCTATTTATGTTGCTAACTTGTGATAAGCATTATCTCTTCACTGGGCTGGTTAGCTCACCCCTTACCTTTCAGGTGCCCGATTGCGAAGAGGCCAGACGGGCCCTTGAGGAGTAGCAGCAGTTAAATGTCATGTATTATGCTCATGCTTTAGTTTTGGAGAGGCTCTTATTTATATGAACTCGTTATCATATGTTTTGTTTGGACAACTGTACAACCTTTTGAACAATCGGTAGTAGTTTGTTATGTTTATTATTATATTGGTTTCACTTTTGTTAGATTGTTGAGCGGGAGGTAGTTACCCCATTTCAAAAAAAAAAAAAAAATGCTCGATATCTTATTTTTCGATAATGTTTTGAGTTGTTTCAGAGGTAACGCGCCTATAGCGGGACGGGGCTTTACATTGATCCTATCTATTCAATACCAGAGAAAGACTGAGATTATTTGACATAGAGGGAAATCAAAGCTTTGGAGATATTACTGACTCAATTAGGCATATGATCAAAACTCATAAAGGGAAGGAGAATCATATTTCTTATATCCCCAAATGAGGCGGAACTCCTTAGCATTAGGAGAGCTTTGACCATCTGGAAAGTCCAAGGACATGGGAGACTCGGCAAACGCAATTAAATATGCCAAAGGGCTAAAGCGACCTCCTTGGAGGATGATTACCATAGCAAAGGAGATTAAGGCCTTAGTTTCGGGATTTGATGTCTCCTTTGTTAAAGTTAGCCAAACAACAAATGGTGTGTCAGACTTCTTTGCAAAAAATGGAATCAACAACTCGGTCTCGAGGGTGTTCTTTATTTGAGGATGGGGAATTTTGAATTGTTTTTTATGCAGTGCTTCATGCATAGTATGTTTTCTTTTGATCTATCTCTTCTAGACCTTTTTGATGTTTTTTAGTCAGCTTTGTTTTTTCTTGTACTTCTTCTCTTTATCAATGAAATTTATATTCTTACCTTTCAAAAAAAATGTTTCTTATATCCCCATGATCTATGATGATTTTTTCTTTTATTTTTGCTTTGAATTTGTTTGACATCTAATAGACACAAAAAAGATTGATCAAAATGGAGTTTGTCCTTTGGGATTAAATAAGTGATTTCTAGAATTCTTTACTGTGGTTGTTTCCATCAACATCATCATCACTGCCATTACTAAAGTCTTTTTTCCCATTTGAGCTGCCCTTTTAAGTTACTGATTCAATCTAGGGTATCTCCCAAAACTACAACCACCAGAGAAACCACAAGAAAAGACCCAAAGAATCTCTTACCCAAATCCTTTGATCCTCATTTTATACCAAAATATGCACATCACTAAGGAGACTTTTCAAACCTTCATAATCCGAAAGTTCAAAGACCAACAACCTTTTACTGAAGCCAACTGACCATTCTATCCTCCCCTCTTTGGCCTTGTAGTATTCATTTATCATGGAAATTTTGTTCACCACCACCTTGAATAACCCCAGGAATACGTCTTTTAAAGCTTTTTCCCCTAACCACATATCACTCCAAAATAAAACTCTATTTCCTATACCGACTAAAAACCAAGTACCCCTCCCTAAAATCTGTAATGACCCAAACTGGTCTGGGTCATTTAATTGAAGAAACTTAATAGAGCTCAGAAAGTTACACGAATTAATATATCGATAATTTTTATTTTATTGATGTGTACTATAAATTGAATTTTAAAATAAAAATTAATTAGAATTAAATTACCGTAGAGATTCATGTTGGTGCGTAAGTAATTGATGTGATTTAATTAGATCTTCAATTTCAAGATTTTACTTGTTTATTTGTTTGATTGTTAAATTCTATAATTTAAAACATAGAATTGATGTCAGAATTAATTAGAGATTTAGCAAATTGTGTGTTATCGATGATTTTAATTGTTATGTCCGATTAATTGAATTTCTAAATTAATTGGAGAGTTGATTAGATTCCCTGGAAAAACACAAATTACTTAGTCTAATCTGCTCGATTATCGTGATTTTTAAAATATAATAATTAGTCAACAAATTGTTAGGGGATGTTATTGCATTCACCCACGTGAGGGAGTGGAGTTCAACTAATCAGACCCTAAAGGACCTGGTGACGATAGTCCTTCCAGATAAAAGGTAGAAGGTGTTAGTGCCCCGGTTTGCTGAGTCTCTAAGTTTGTCAATTGCATGATTTGGGAAGAAGCATTTGCTAGAAGCTTGAAGACTTAAGTTGGTCAAGATGAAGATCATGCTCCACCGGATTGAAGCTCATCGTTATGGCAATCACAAAATAGGTATTTGGCCATAGATGACTTTAGGTGGTACCCACACCTTAGGAGGACCATTCGTAGGCTTAGTTGAACAAATGATAAAATCATAAAAAGCCTAGAGAGGAAGCTTGACAGTGAATTGGAATCAAAATTGGAAATATAAATTAAGTTCATTGTCAGCTCGACCAGTCGTTCTTACCGACCTCTCGGTGGAGACAGGATCGACCCACCGTGGTCAAAGACTGGTAGGCCAGATTGACAAAGGTTCTGAATCATAAAAATGTCATTCTGAGTATACCTCTGATCGAAAGTCTCGTATGCACCGACCTCCTGGTGATGAACTTAACGACCCCTCGTGGTCAACGACTCGTCGATGATAACTTATGAGTTCTGGAACTTAGGACTCAAATGGACTCTTGAGAAAACAGATATCTTGGTCATTTAAGACCGATCGAGAGTACCAAGACTGACCCCTCAGTAAAGGGTGACAGGTCGTTCTGGGCAGGACAAGTTTCTAGACATGAAACTCTGTCTACATGGTATTGCCCCAGAACGTGACCCTCGTATGGACCGACCTCTTTGTGCCATGACTGTCGACCCATCGGTGACACTGACTTGTCAACCGGGATTTAATAATGTCGTTGGGAGTACATTTAATGTGCAACAGTCGGGTGGCTGAACAGTAATAAATATGAACACCGACCCATCGGTGCCCCCGACCTGTCGGTACTGGACAATTTGAAAAACTGTGTTGACTTCTCTATAAATATGAGTGTTGTGTGATCGTTTAACGATCAACTCTCTTATGCCTACACCTGAGAATCATATACAACCAATCTATTGATTGAGTTATTGAAAGAGAGAAAGAGAGGAGGAAAGAAAAGATACAAACTAGGAAAGATTTGGTAGAACCAGTTTCCTAGTTACCCTGAAATAGTGATTGCTCAACGACGGCTACAAGGAGGAGCGTCGGGATAAACTCAGGCACACATTGGGTGGATCTTTGAGAAGCACACATCTTTGAGAAAGGGCTTCAAGGCAAGTGCTTCCTGGTTTTAATTTTGTTTTAAAACATTTATCCTGTGAAAGTGGATTAAGGAGGCTTGGCTTTGGAACCACTATAAAAAATCTAAAGCGTCGTCTCTGGCACATGTGGTGGGTGGAACTCCCAGCCAAATAAATAGGTAGAATTCCTATTTCACATGTGGTTGATGAAATTTCCAGCCGATTGAGTGAGGTGGAATTCCTCATCTAATTGTGAGGGTGTAAGTCCCCACTTAGTGAATTTGGGGATAACTAAAGGTTGAACTAGTCCTAACAGTGGATTTAGGATGGCTAACCGAAGCACTGTATTTTGTGTGTCCTTTTATTTGTGGTGTTAGAACTAATTTCTTGTATTGATTGCATAATGACATTTGCTAACACACACACACTTGATTGAAGTATCCGCTGCACTCTAATTAATCAATCAAGGAATTTTAAAAGGACCAACAAATTGGGATTGACCTATTAACCCCCCCCCCCCTCGGGTCAATCGTGTTCTAGCACCAAGGGAGAACTTTCAGAAGGTATTGTTGCTATTAAGTTTATTTTGTTCATTCCTTCCTAGTCAGATTTAGACTTGGGTTCAGTTAAATTTGATTGGATACTAGAAGCTAATTAGGAAAATTCTCTCTACTTATTTTCAACTAGCGCTTGTCTTGGAGTAGTGTGCTAGACCCGCCCAAAGCACTACCAACTCACTGTTATCGATCGTGGATTTGTAAAACTTCAACTTCGAGGTAGGGTGACTGAACCATATTATATTTATGAATTTTACATGGATATTTTATTTAGGGTAAACATGTTGATTTTTGTTATGATTTGATGAATAGTGGCATTTGTGATTAAATGATATATTGCCATTATTGTGATTTGTGCAATGAACTGTGGCTGGGAACTTTAGATATATTATAGATTATACCTATGTTAATGTGTTATATTAATGGGTTATTGCTAGAAGTTGTGACTATTTTATTATGGTATTACGTGTCGTAACTTGTGATATTGTTGAAGGAGTATGGAGATGTATATTAATAAATCATGCTAAATGATGAAAATAAATTTGCATTATTTAGATACTGTATATAATATTATTATGACGGATTTGATGATTCTATTGGAAACTCTTGTTAGACTCAATATATTGGACTCGATGTGTATTTGGATTGGTGTTATTAATATGAGATATGCTATTAGTTACATGTATACCTTGCTTATTATGGATCATGCATGATGTTATGTTGAGAATGCATGGAATATATTGGTTATGTAATGGGAATATGGTATTAGAAATATGAAACGTTGGCATGGCATATGTGTGCGGATATGCATAAGAGTGTACTTGTAGCCCTTAAATCAAGTAACAGTTCTAGGGTGGGTGACCTGGTGAGAAGAGTGGTGAGCCTGTAGCCCTTAAATCAGGTAATAGTCCCAGGGTGGGTGACCTGGTGACAAGAGTGGTGAGCTTGTAGCCCTTAAATCAGGTAACAGTCCCAGGGTGGGTGACATGGAGACTGGGCGTGCTTGGGTGATATGTGTGTGGTGTGAGTTGCATGACATTAGCATGAGCATGGTGCATTGCATTCATCATTTATTAGATCAACTTGCTATGTAAGTGCCGATTCATGTGGGTTGTGTGGTACTCTTTCTTGAGGTTGTTTGGGTGCTCGTGGGTTTTAGGTAGCGAAGTGGAGGATTTATTCGTGGCCTAGATGTGTGGGGGGGGGGGGGGGTGGGGGGGGGGGGGGGGGGGGGGGGGGGGTGCGTGCGGGCGGGCGGGGGAACCTTTACAGGTAGATATAAACTGGCTCCGTTCACCATCTCGTGGTCAATTTGGAAATAACGCAATGGGAGGGTCTTTGAGGGAAAGAGGGGTGCTCCTAGAGATATGTTTGAGAGGGCGAAATGCCAGGTGATAGGTTAGTTGTCTGTGTAAGGAGTTTTAAGGTCTAGTACCGGAGGATTTCTACTTGTCTTGGGAAGGTTGTTTGAAAGGGGTTGGTAGAGGTCGAAGCGTTTGGTAGAGTGGGTAGTGCCTCCCACAAGTTCTTGTAAATTCAATGTAAATGGCGCAACAAGGGGTAAGCCCGGTCCGGCAGGTATAGATGGTGTGTTACACGATGGTAGAGGTAGGATGTTAGTTGTTTTTTCTGAACCAGTAGGGATAATGGAGTCAAACGAAGCAGAACTGAGAGCAATCAAGAGAGCACTTCAGGTTTAGGAGTGGTAAGCTCATTATCAAAGGTGACTCGACTAATTCCATCTTCTGGGCTAATAATAGGAAATTCCCCTTGTGGAGGTTGATATATATTGTTAGGGGCATTTGGAGGCTGTGCAGGATGGGAGGCATCACTTTACTCATATACCCCGTTCAGCTGACAGTGTAGCAGACTTCTTGGCGAAAGTTGATGTTCATAAGCGAAGACCAGCTTTGGAAATCTTTTCTTCTAACCAGCCTTGTGAATTAGGGGAGCTGAGGTCCTCTTAGGGGAGGATGCTTGTTTTGTTGTATTTTTCATTTTGTTCATGTTTTGTTGGTGTCTTGATCCAAGTATATCTCTCCTATACTTGGATCCTTCTTTATAATCTCTTCTCATTTTAATGGAATTAGTCGTTAATGTTATAAAAAAAAAGTGGGGTGATAATATGTTCTTTTATACAAATGTATATTGTGAAGCTTTATGTTATGCCAATGTGTATTGTCTGTGTTGGGAATGTCATGCGATGCAAGCTATTAGGTGTTTATATTATGAGACTAATAGGGTTATATTTTATTGCACATTTGTTTATATTTTACGTGGGTTTTGTTGTTCGCCTACTGGGCCAGGTTGGCTCACGTTCTTTACTTTTCAGGTTCACAGTCGAGGTCGTGGAGGAGCTGGACAATTGCCATCTTATTTTAAAATAGTAGGTTTATTTGGAATAACCGATGTAATTATTGGAGTTCATCTTTGGATATTTGGTTATAAATGAATTACTAATTTCGAAGAATTGGTTGATGGTGGCACTGAGATAGTTGAATGGTTAGCTGCAGTGGAAGTCGTGGCACAGGATCGCAACTTGCCTCTTTGACGGTCATATTATTGTTATGAGTGAATTGATAAGATGCTGAATTAAAAAAAATCACGTGCCGTTGAATCAGGGCATGACAAAATCTCCCCAATCTTACCCACACCTGTAACGACCCGTCCCGCTAGCACAAATATTGTCCGCTTTGGGCCCACGTGCACGAGTCCTCATGGCTTTGCATTGGCGAGCCAACCCAATGTTGCTCCCAAAAGGCCTTATGCTAGAAGGAGGAACGCTACCACTTATATACCAGGGAATTCCTAATGCAACTAGCAATGTGGGACAAGTTCGCCCAACCTGACTACTTTTTCTCTCCCGTCAATGCCTACACAAACACAGGGTATTACAATCCACCCCACTTAAGACCAGAATCGTCCCCGGTTCTGTCCATAAACACGCCCACACTTATAGGCAAAGAATTGAACCGTGCTCTGATATCATTTGTAACGACCCGTCCCGCTAGCACAATATTGTCCGCTTTTGGTCCACGCACACAGGCCCTCACAGCTTTGCATTGGCAAGCCAACCCAATATTCCTCCCAAAAGGCCTTGTGCTAGAAGGAGGAAGGCTACCACTTGTATACCAGGGAATTCCCAACGCAACTAGCATTGGGGGACAAGTAGCGCCCAACCTGGCTACTTTTTCTCTCCCATCAACGCCTACACAAACACGGGGTATTACAACACCGTTGTTCAATCTCCAAAAAAAAGTACCACTGAGCATGAACTACTTTGGTTGAAGAAATTTCTACTCGAGCTTGGTTTTTCAAATTCCTGCCATATGATAATGTTGTGCGACAATCAAGCTACCATCCATGTTGCATCCAATACAATGTTTCACGAGAGAACAAACATATTAATTGTCATTTCATACAAGATCATGTGGCTTTAAATAACATTGCGATGCCATATGTCGTCTAAAGATCAACTTGCCAATATACTCACCAAAGAAGTTTGACACCCCCAACTTCCAGAATCGATTTAGAAGATATGCTTGATTGGCATCTATGCTCCAACTTGAGGGGGGGAGCATTAAAGGACTGTGCTATTTGATAGTCTTTAGAACCATGTAATATAATTAACTAGTGCAAACACAATTTCATAGTCCTTATAACGACCAGAGTTGACATTCCGTTTTTGGTTTCACATGTAGAAACCATGTAAATCTCTCCTCTTTATTTTTTGAAAACGGACAAATATAACAATAACAAAATTTAGTTACAAGGAATAGGGGGGACTGTACAAGAGGTGTGTACAACCTCACCCACAGAAGAAGAAGACAAAAAATAGAACTACACAAAGGTTACAAAGTATGCCCTAGTCTTGGGTGAAAGTAAGGGGAAAAGCTCAACCCAAACTCGTATGAACTCCTCCTCCCAAGAGACTGTAGGCGTAGCAAACACAAAACTACCAATGATACAATACAATGACTCCCACCACCCTAGATGCATAACCCTCACACCCGAACAACATCCTGAGAATACTCAATAGGGAACATCTCCACTGCTGGACGAGTCTTTTCCTGACCTTTGCTGGAAAGTAGGCAACACTGTTCACAGATCGTGAGGAATGCACAAACCTGATGATGCCATTCCTACACGAGCTCCTAATGAACCTAACAGTGTTGGTCAGTTTCCAGGGAGGGTTTACCTTTCCACTAGCCCAAAAGATTGCATTTGCAGAGTCGTTTTCAATAATAAAGTTGTCATTCCAAGTACTCACCCAGAGAAAAATCACACGCCTGATAGCCCTTAGCTCCTCCTCGTTAGACTCCTACTGACTTCGAGAAGATTAATCTCATTCTACCCTCATCATCATGAAGTACTCCTCCTATTTCTGTTGGACCCAGTTTTCCTTTAGTCACTCCATCAATGTTAAACTTAAAATAATTTTTTCTTCCTTTCACCCAATCCACCCTAGGTTTCTTAACTTTTTTGCTACCTCTCATACATCCCTCCCACGATAGGTAGGAATCTTCAGGGGAGCACCTAGAGAATTCTTGCATAGAGAGAGCCAACAGACTAAATTCCATTTGGCCTTCTCGAAAACCTCTACTGCCGAGCCCGATTTTCCCTTCAAAGATTTTATTATTCCACTCGTTCCAAATTTCCCACATGATTATTGCTGGAATCAGACTCCATGCCACCCTTCTTCTACCGACAAAAGGCCCCCCGTTTCCATTCTATGACAGTCTTTCCTATCATGTTGTTCATCACCCATGAGCATTCTATCAGGTCATGTGATACCCCCGCCCCAAGAGAAGGGGTTGTTTGGTGAGAGGCTGCAATGGTAGAGAAAGGTCCCATACCGCCCATAGGAGTTGAGAAATTGTGGAATATATGAGGGAGCAGCCCTTCCTTTTAGCACAAGACCTTTTAGGCTCAAGGGTGACACTTGGGCCCAATGCAAAACCGTGAGAGTTTTTCAAGCCCAAAGAGGACAATATTGTGCTAGAGGGACAGATCGTTACAAATGGTATCAGAGAGGTTCAGCTTTCTGCATGTGTAGTGTGATCGAGCCAAGGACGAATCTGGTTTTAAGGAGGGTGGATTGTGATACTCCCACCCCAAGAGAGGGGGTTGTTTGGTAAGAGGCTGCAATGGGAGAGAAAAGTCCCATATTGCCCATGGGGGTTGAGAAATTGTGGAATACATGAGGGAGCACTCCTCCCTTCTAGCACAAGGCCTTTTGGGGTTAAGGGTGACACTTGGGCTCAATGCAAAGCCCTAAGGGTTTTTCAAGCCCAAAGCAGACAATATTGTACTAGAGAGACGGATTGTTATAGGTTAATGACCAGGCGCCAGATCCCTACCGTATATGGACAAGCACACAAGAGGTGATCCACCAACTCCTCCCCTTCTTCACGAAGTCCATACAACTTTGAAGCTCCCTCTGGGAGGAGGCCTCGATTCCTTAGGTTACATCTGACTAAGATCCTCCCTCTTAGTGTAGTCCACAAGAAGACTTGTATTCTTGGTAGGATTTTATTATTCTAGGCAAAGAAGCATGGTGGATAATAGTCTTACCTTAGGGAGTAGATGGAACTTAGTATAGATTTAACTGAGAAGACACCGGACGGGTCTATAGCTCAGACCCACCTATCCTCTTCCTCCATACTCAGAATAGATTCCTTTAACAAGCTCTTCAGGGAGCGAAGTTGGTCTCCTTCAAAATCCCTAAGGGTCCTCCTAAAATCTATACTCCAATGTGGGTCTCCATTCACTTCACTATAATTGTCAAAAAGAAAAATCTTTCCTCTTTATTATTGGGACACTCTTGTATTCTTAAGAAAAATATAGGCTATTAGATTTTGATTCATTTGATTGAGTCATTCTTCTTACTTTTAGATGCGGGAGCATTTTGTATATTTAGTATTTTAAATTATTGGCATTATTATATATTTTTTTAGTTATTTTATTCCAGTGTTACTCTAGTAATTTTGGGCTATTACAGGGTATTCTAGGAATGTCCATGTAATAGGGGTATTTTTGTCCTATTCTTTCCATGCAAATTATATAAGAATGTAAGCCCCATTATGGCCACTCATTGAAGAAATGAAATGAAAGAAAGCTCTAAAGTCTTAGCCTTCATGATGTGCATGGTGATGATTTCTCCTTGATGGTTTGGTATGTAGCCAACTGAATCAATTCTCCTATCTTCTCATTCTCTCTCCCCATCTTCTTTGTTTTCTTTGGAACTCAAAATCAAGTCATACACCTGCAGTGTGAAGCCGGAAGGCGGTGAGAAGCCTCTTTGAACCATGAATCTATCTTTCTTCTTCTTCTATAGTGGGCCCTTTGGCTAAAAGGAATAACTCGGCGTTAAAACGTGAGAGAGATAGGTGGGTGAGGAAAGATAGGAGAAAGAGAGGGAAGCATGCGAAGCGTGATCTATTGAGGCACGTAACATCTTCTCTCTCCTCTCTTCTCCTCTCTTCTTCTCATCTATTCTCTCTCTTTTCCTTTCCCTTTTCCCTCCCTACTGCTGCCATACCCTTTTTACAGCCCTTTGATTTCCCTTCTTCTTTTCTCTCTTCTTCCTCCTCTCATCCCACACCCCTTTCCATCATTACCAGTCCCAGATTTTCTTTTTCCTGCTGCCGTGACACCCATAGATCCATTCCCTTACTACTGTTTGCTGCTGCTGCTTTCCTACACCCACATCTGCTTGTCGCCACTCCCATATCTTCCCCTTTGTTGCCGCCGTTTCCATCCAAAACCCCTCTTCTTGCTTTCGTGAGCCTCAAATCTCTCCTCTTTCGCTTCCGTGATCCCTCTTAAACCATTCACAAGCCCCTTTCTTACACCCATACTGCTGCGCACCTTCCTTGTTGTCGCAACCATAGAAGGCCCCTCAGTTGCTGCCGTGTCCCTCCTCCTTTTCTTATCTGCCCCAAATCAAACCTGCGCATCTGGCACTTTTGTTCCATTCGTGTACCACATGCCATTTATTTAAACCATTTATTCCATTTATTTAAACCACATGCCTTTATGTCCACTTCATTTAAAACCTTATTTTATCCTTTTCATAAACCCATTTAATTCCCCACCCTCGTATTCTCAATTAGATTTTCAAAAATTACTTTGATTATGTATGATAATATTAATTAATTATATATATTAATTAGAATATAAATTCAGTGCATTTTAAATTTAAAATATATTATTTTCATTCTATTTTAATTTTTAGAGAACTACTTAGAGTTTCTCTATCCTTTTTTTCCTACTATCACTTTTTTTCTTTTTTCAATTTATCATACCATAAGTGCCTAGCTCGCTTGAGCATCATATTTTTTCCTAAATGCTAATCAGGTTCGGCACATTCTGAAGTTTTTGCCCTCATTTCAATTAGAGTAGGCATCGGCTTAAACATTCTTATCTTTGAAAGCCTGGTTTGTATATAACTTTATTTAATTATAATATAGTAAATGTTCCCACCCTACCTACATATTACATGCCAACACTAGACTCTCTCGACCCTAGTTAAACTCCCAGCTGTAGTTAAAAGTCATAAGTAAAAAATTAAAAATCAACTGAATCCACTTGGGCTTTTCATTGCGCTTGGACCACCCATTGGGCTTGACTATGCGTTTCAGCTCACATGGGGCTTGGGCTTGGACTTGGACTTGGTGTAGTATAGGATTGGCCTGTTTCCATCCTTAGTTTTTGCATCATAGTTCAAATGTTTAGCATCTACTCTAGTCCTACATTTCTTCATTTGAGGACAGATCTTGTTTAGTCATGTGAGCCACAAGTTTTGTGAAGGCACAGTTGTGCTTTAGGAGAAGATTCCATAACTAATCCAAATAAGAAAGGGGAAAAAAAATCATCTGGAGTAAACCTGAATGCCAGCATATTGCGAACTTTAGGAGCAGTAGGCATATCCATAAATAGGGAAGTTGCAAAAAAGGAAATACGTCGACGAGCTTCTAAGTTCACAGGGATATCCAAAGCTGTTTCTTTGACAGTAAGTAACAAAAGCAAACGTCTGATCTGCCATTAGAAAGTTGAAGCCAATTAATTTTAGATAAAATAAGTGACACATTTTTTTAAGAGATACAAAATGACACTCATGAACTGGATCCATACTTGTTGCCTTAATTTGTCAGTATTTTGAGTTTTTGGCATTGGGAAACAGATAGAAGGATTGGAATCACTTGATGCAAACAACTGTGGCTTGTATTCTTTGGATAAGGTAATTGTTTCTCCTTCCTCTGGTTGAGAGCACGAGATCAAATCCAAAATTCTGAAAAGTCAAAAACGCATGTTTAATTTTTCACAAATGCATCATATAAGCCTGAAAGAAAAGATTCATCTTTATGAGTATCTAACCTGGATCCATGTGTCATCATATCTCTGGTAACAATCTCAAATATGTCTTGTAGTAATGTCACTACTTTATCATGATGACATTCTTCATTTTCAAGCTTTGGTGAAACATGCCATGCCAAGCAATCAATACTTAGAGAAAGTAAGCACAAAACACTACAAAGATAAAAAGGCTGTAGACTGTCCATTACCAAAAGATTGACTAGCTCAATACATGTACTACAAAGAACTGGTAACTCTGTCATCTTGAAGTCCATAAGGAGGCTGGAACTGCTAATGCTTGCTTCAACTTCGTCAATTATTTCAGCGATAATCCTATTAAAAAATTCATACAAAATTACAATGAAGTAAAACATGGAGATATAAAAGAGATGTGTATATCTCTAAATAAGAAATACATCATCATTATCCCTTACCTTTTCTCAAGATCACCTAAAACGAGGAAATCAAGGATGTTCTTCAATAACTCGTAGCACTCAGTCACAGAACAATACATGTAATAATCTTTTTTTATTTTTCTGCAAAATTTCTCATTCTTCCCTACAAAATCTCTAGCCATCCTCACTCCCGTTGAAAACTGATGCAAATATAAAGGAATATTTAAAGAATGAGTATAAAGTAGAAAATTCGCAACCATCTAGTAATATAAAAACTGACCTTGTTAGCCAGAAGGAAAACAGGCCAGTGGATAGAGCCAGAGTTTAGCTCTGATGATAAAGGCACAGTCATCAAGTCCATCTCTCTGTGAACAAAACAAAGTTATTTTGGGCTGCTTCTTTATAGACAATGTTGGTAGATATCTGCAAGAATAAATTAAGATGTACCTGTTGCTTATCAAGTCCTCTGAACGAAAACTACTAATAATTTGGTTCCACACTACAGCGAACTTTGCAACAGCATTTTTGTCATTTTCTGATACCTAAAGAGAAAAAGGTGATATGTCATTGCGAACAAAAGTATCATGGGTCTGTCACTGCTACTATGATCATCTATTTGGTAATTGTAATTACCATCATTATCATCATTATTCGTTTTTTGTAGTGAGCATTATTGTTATAATGTGCTGTCTGTAACTAAATGCTGTTGGGCTCTTTAAACAATGAAATAACTGCACTTTATCAAAAAACATAAAGCTACTCTCACCTTGTGAAATTTCTTTTGGAAGAATTTTCGGACATTGTTCTTAGATACTTTTTTTGTGGAGGGTGGAATAAGGCGAACATTGAAAGCAGCAGGCAATGAATCGAATCTACTTCTCAGCATTCCCATTGTACCAATCTAAATAGGAATCAGAAAGTCAATCTAGTAAATCTCAAATGAGTTGCAACATTTGATTGTGCATTGATGCAATCAACACCATCAAAACATACGAAAGCCAATTACCTCACCAAGATGATGAAAGATGCCAGATACTCCGCCAAAGATTGTACTGAAAACAGAATACCAAATTTGTGTATCCATAAAATACACCTGCATAAAAAAAGGATCATTGACTTAAGCAGATGAATCTCGTAATTATTTGCTTCAGTTATGCACAACTTAACATTAAAAATCCAAGATCAAGTTCCTTGTATTTGCAGATGATTTGGAGACAAGAAATTAGCTAAATCACAAGTTAGAAACTTGGAGGAGATCTTTTGAGGCGAACAGCCCAAAAATAAGGACAGAGAAATATATGGTCATCCTATATGGCTCTCATGTAGGGAGGATGAATCTAAAGAAGATGCCTGCAGTATGAAAACCTCAAAGATAAACACAATAGATGATAAGACAAGGGAAACACATTTACGACGTTTTGGACAATTGTAAATGACAAGAAACAAACTTCATACAAAGAATTGAAGAGGGAAAACCTTTAAAGACATGGGTCAAGGGTGTAAAAAAGGCCATGATAAAATGTAGTGACAAGTGAAAACCTAGAACTCAAAAAGTGACCCTAGATGGAAAATTAGCTGCTGCTGCTGATGTGGATTTTTGTTATCATCACTTTAATCATCTAGAGGGTGTTGGTCTTCCATGAATTGACACCATTTATCCCTGAAGTATGATGGACACAGCCTCGACGAACTTTCTCCCACAGTAGATCTCAACTTTGAATACTAACTGATGCAAGTTGAGGTTTCTAACTCCACATCATCTCCCCGGAACATATCAAATTTTATAATAATTTTATGAAATTATCTCCAAAAATCTTGCATTTGCATGCGATTTCCTACTCGGAATTTTACGATGCCCTTTCTCTTGGAGTAATGCTAAAAAAGTTACTTTACATTGAATATGATTTACATGATTCTAAAAATGTAATTTTTGGATGTGGGTATAAAGCATAAGTGAATTTATAGTAAAAAATTTCATGAAATCACTTTTTTAATTGGAAAAAATAAAGTTTACTATTTGTTGTATTAAAAGAAAGGCAATTCTGTGATGATTGAGGTTATTTCTTTTCGACATACTTTGAAAATGATTTTAGTATCCTAACTGCCAGTTAGTGTTTTGTATTTCCCTACCATTTTTGTATTTCCAACTCAAAGGATCTACAATCTACTGAATTTCAAATGGTGAAAAAAATGAATCGCTGCTTAAAAAGACAATTATTTTTCACTAATTTGTTTGAGGTTTTGAAGATTAGCTGAACTGATTTTCTTTATTTAGTGGTTATAACATAGAGCAATGAAATTGGTTAAAAATGAAAACGACTTAGTACCACATGGTGAAAAATGTCGATTCTTGGGTGCAACTGTAAAATAAAAATGATGTTCTAATTTGGATTTAAGTGGTAGCATGGGTGCAGAGCAAGCTAAGTGTAGGAAAGTTAGTGAAGTGTTGCTTGATAAGGCAATGCCAAATCAATTAAAAGGCATCACCATAAGCTGACGGGATGGTAACTAGACCTGCAATGGTATATGAAGTTAAATGCTGGGCAATAAAGAAGAGACAGCTAGATAATTGATGTGGCACATCCATTGCCGTGTGTTTTGTTTTTTTTTTTTTCCTTTTTTTTTTTATTTCAAGTTGCTATTTTGTGTGTTTACATTATTTAAAATAAGGGTATTTTATTTTAAATAATGTAGAAGCTTATAAAAGCCTCTCTCTTGTACCTTAATGATACACGATGAAATAAAGAAAAGTTTTTGCTGCTGTATGCGATGGTGAGAAACCGAAAGGCATGAAGCCCTCCTTCTTCCGACTTCCAGTGCTCCATATTCTTCTCTCTTCTTCTTCTATCTCTTCTCTTCTCTTTTGTTTTTTTTACCCAACCCAAATCCTACAACCTGCCGTTACCCATCAAACCATCCCTTTTCCTTCCGTAACATCAAATCCAGCCCAGATCTTGCTGTTACAAGCCCTTCCATCCCTCTGCAAATCCCCTTCTCCTGCTGTCGCCCCTTCCTAAACTTCCATCTAAACCCATCGATCCCTCCAAACAGTCCCATTGCTGTTATTTTGAATCCCTTCTTTGACCTTTCCCTGTTCCATTATCCTCATATAGTCCCTAATAGAGCTATCCTCAAACCTTTGGACCCTTCTCAAACCTCGTACAGCCATTCCCACCTGTCCTAAACTCCATACAGTTCCTAAACTACAGCTCTCCTGCTTTCCATAAGCCTTTTAAACCCTCCAATACACTTGTCCTGTGTTTCCAGGCCTTTCCACCCTGTTTTTTTTTTCCTCTTTCTTACTGCTGTCCCATAAAACCAGTCATTTCTTAACCCCTACAACTACTGCTGTCCCATTCTCTTCCTGTTACCCCATACAACCAACTTGAAGCCTTTTCCTGCTGTCCGACTCTGTTTTAAACATCACTTTGATACCATACAACCATACTCAGCCCTATTTGGTGATAACTTTTAGTGTTTGTGAGATCTAATAAGCCACTCTGTTCTGAAAGGCCTTCTACTAGGAATTGTAATTAGATTTGGATTGTGCTATAACTGTTTATTTCCCAAAAATTCACGCTTGTTTGTGGCAGATTTTATTATTCTAATTGCTATTAATAATTCTAATTTTAATTTCAGCCTCATATTTTGCTTTACATTGGTTTCTTATTACATCTTAGTTGCATTTAGTTATTTAGGGTAACCTTTTATTTGGTATCAGTAGCAAGGTTGGATTGTTTCCTTAAACACTCACGGTCCTATGTTGCATCCTATTTTTTTTTTTTAAAAAAAAATATTTGCATTCTTTATTATTTTAAAAAAAATTTGTCATTCATTGCATATACACTTAGGTCATAGCATATAATCAGAATTCATCCCTATATTAGTGCGTCTAGAGAAATACTAGTGCGTGTACCCGTGCATGACCATTAAGAGTGGAGTTATCTATCAGAAAGAGTCCGAACTATCCAACGAAATATCAGGAGATCGACACCCAACTTCATTTACTCAAGCCTTTGCCCAATTAGATGTCGGGCTCATTGACCTTCAGAGAGGCCAAGATACCTTAGGTACTTACATGACCAACTTGAGAACCTGGATTGAAGCCCTTGAGACCCCTAGGAATGAGGAGAATGAGTCAGTTCATGAGGATAATAGAAATTTTAGGAATAGAGACCATAGAGGCTGCGAATTTGGTCGCTATAGATTCCAACAGCCACACAGGCATTAGGAACCCATCAACCATAAAGAACGTGTCTTGAAGAACGTTCGAGTAGAAGCCCCTGAATTTAATGGACGAATAGACCCTAAGGTTTTCTCAGATTGGTTGTCGGACATGGATCACTATTTTGAGTGGCATGATATGTCAGAAGCTCGTAGGGTCCTTTTTGCTAAAATGAAGTTGGTGGGACAAGCTCGGCTTTTCTGGACTACAGTAGAACATAAACTCCAAAGGTAAGGAGTTGAATCCCTCAATCTGAATTGAGATGAGATGAAAAAACATTTGAAAGAAAAGTATATCCCTCTCAGATACAAGCAAAGACTCATTGACCAATGGAAATCTTTACGTCAGGGCAACCAGACCATTGATGAGTACATTGAGAAGTTTGATGAGTTCCTTATGAGGTGCGAGTTGGATGAGGACCCCAGCTAGACCCTTTCTAGGTTTAGACTAGGCCTTCGTCCTGAATTCTAGCGTAAGCTTATTTTGCATGAGGTGGAAACTTTGGATGAAACTTACCAAATAGTCCAAGGTTTAGAAGGTTATTTCAAGCCGAATCCTCCAAAGCAATTTGACTCCCGGGGTGCCAATTCTAAGCTTAATTCGCATGATCTCAGCAGAATACGGTGAGTCAACCCAAACAAGCCACCAGTGCTCCATCCAAGAACAAGGAGGCAAGTTTTAACGGAGCTTTTGGTGCGAGCTCTTTTAGGAATGGTCCTCATTGTTACTACTGTCAGGGATATGGGCATTTCGCTTGTGAATATCCTACTAAGACCATGAATCAGGAAAGAGCCCTTTTGTTGGGAGAGCTACCTAATGAAGAGATTGCCCATGAAGATGGCATAGAAGCTCAATTTCAAGGAGGATATCCTTTGAGTGATGCGGAACTTGATGAGGAGATCGATGTAGAGTTTCTTGCAGTTGTTAGATGTGCCTTTGCTCGATCCCAACCCTCAGAAGATTAGAAGCGCACAACCATTTTCTACATTTACATCAAGTGCGGTGGGAAATCCTGCAAACTGATTGTGGATAGTGGAAGTTGTGCACATGTCATATCCATCAGCGCGGTTGCTCGATTGGGTTTGAAGCATGAGCCTCATCCTAATTCACATCGAGTTGCGTGGGTCAAAGACACGTCAATCCCAATCACTCAATGGTGCCCCGTGCCCATTCAGATCCTCACCGATCAGGACACTGTGTGGTGTGATGTGATTCCTATGGGCGTATGACACATTATTTTGGGTTGTCCTTGGTTGTTTGATCATGATGTGATACTGTTCGGTCAAGCGGACACGTGTAGCTTTGAGTATAATGGTAGGAAGATCAAACTCCTCCCTATGCAACCCAAACCCCCTCACTCAAAACAGGATGACACAAAGAGGGACAAACCGAAGACCCCATCAAAGGCCCAGTCCAAGTCTTTACATATCATTGCTACTAAAGAATTTGAAAAAGAGACTAGTGAAACTTCGGTTGTGTTTGCCCTAGTGCCAAGAGAGACCTCCCATGAGGTTGGTACTGAGTTGCCAGAGGTTGTAGTTCCGGTATTTAAGGAATTTCAAGATGTATTCCCATCTGGTTTACCGAATGAACTACTCCCATGAGGGACATCTAACATGACATTGATCTTGTCCCTGGGGCGACTTTGCCAAACCTGCCTCATTATAGGATGAACCCTAAGGAGCATAAAGACTTGAAACGTCAAGTGGATGAGCTCCTACAAAAGGGATTCATCAGGGAGAGTTTGAGTCTGTGCGCTGTGTCAACCCTCCTGACACTCAAGAAAGACGGCACCTGGCGCATGTGTATAGATAGCAGGGCTATTAATAAGATCACTGTCAAGTATAGGTTTCCAATCCCACGTCTCGATGACATGCTTGACATGATGGCTCATGCTACTATCTTTTCGAAAATTGATCTCAAGATTTGATATCATCAAATCCACATTAGACCAAGAGATAAATGGAAGACAACCTTCAAGACGAAGGATGGTTTGTACGAGTGGATGGTTATGCCTTTTGGTTTGACCAACGCTCCCAGTACGTTTATGCGGGTGATAACTCAAGTGTTGAGACCCTTTATGGGTAAGTTCTTGGTGGTATATTTTGATGACATTCTTATCTATAGTACTTTTCAGGAACAACACTTGCAGCATCTGAGGTTAGTCTGTGAAGTCATTCGGACTGAAAAATTATACGCAAACCTGAAGTGTACATTCATATCTGATAGGGTTATCTTCTTAGGGTTTGTAGTTTCATTTGAAGGTATGTCAGCGGACCCCGAAAAGATAAAGGCCCATAGTAAGTTGGCCCGAACCGTGGAATATACATGAGGTGCAAAGCTTTCACAGCTTAGCTACCTTTTATAGGCGGTTCCAAGGATTTAGTTCCATCATGGCTCCCATCACGGATTGCATTAAGAAAGGGGAGTTCCGATGGACTAATGCAGCCTCGAGAGCTTTCCAGGAGATCAAGACTCGTATGGTCGAAGCTCTTGTCATGCGACTACCAGACTTCTCCAAAGTCTTTGAAGTTGTGTGTGATGCGTCTGGCGTTGGTATAGGTGGAGTCCTAAGTCAGGAAGGACATCCTGTCGCTTACTTTAGTAAGAAGTTGAATGAATCCAAACAACGACATTCCACCTATCACAAAGAGTTTTATGTGGTTGTGCAAGCACTCCGTCATTGGAGACATTACTTTTTACCGCACGAATTCGTTTTGTTCTCGGACCATGAGGCCTTGAGATATCTCAATTCCCAAAAGAAGTTAAACTCAAGACATGCCAAGTGGGTTCAAATTTTTCAGGAATACACTTTTGTGCTGAAACACAAGGCCGGGGTTGAGAACAAGCTAGCCGATGCATTGAGTCGTAGGGTCGCACTAATACACTCCATGAGTGTAGAGGTGACCGGGTTTGAACAGTTGAAGGAGGAATATCCCACATGCCCGGATTTTGGGGAGTTGTATGCTTCACTCTTGAGTGACCAAGAGAGGAGTAACAAAGAGTTTCTAATGGTGGATAGCTTGTTGTTTAAGGGAAATAAACTCTGCATTCCCCGAACTTCCCTACGTGATTTTCTTGTTTGGGAGTTACATGCCGGAGGTATGACCGGACATTTTGGGAGAGACAAGACGATTGCCTTGGTTGAAGACAGGTTTTATTGGCCTAGTCTCAAGAGAGATGTGGCTAAAATCATTGGGCAATGTCGAACTTGTCAACTGTCAAAGCAAAGGAAACAAAACACAGGATTGTATACGCCTTTGCCAGTTCCCCATGCTCCTTGACAGGATATCAGTATGGACTTCGTACTTGGACTTCCGAAGACTATTAAGAAAAACGATTCCATTTTGGTGGTTGTAGACCGTTTTTCTAAAATGGCCCATTTCCTTCTGTGTTTTAAAACCTCCGATGCTTCTAATATTGCTAAGATATTTTTCGGAGGAGTGGTGAGACTCCATGGGTTACCAAAGACGATTGTGTCAGATAGGGATGTTAGATTCATAAGTTATTTTTGGAAAACCCTATGGCACATGATGGGTAGTAGGTTACAGTTTTCGTCTGCGTATCATCCTCAGACTTATGGTCAGACTGAGGTAGTTAATCGTAGCCTAGGAAATCTGTTGCATTGTTTGGTTGGAGAGCATACGCGAACGTAGGATGTTGTACTGCCGATTGCTGAGTTCGCGTATAATAGTTTAGTCAATAGATCTATAGGCATGAGTCCCTTCGAAGTCATGCATGGTTATAAGCCTAGGAAACCTATAAATCTCATTCACATGTTTATGTCACATAGGCCATTTGAGTCTGCATCATCATTTGCACATCGCAACATGAATTGCATGCTGAAATTAAAAGAAGAATTAATATGAGCAATGAAGTGTATAAGTCTGCTGCAGATACTTATCGTAGATTAAAAGAGTTTAATGTGGGTGATTATATGATGATCAGCATAAGACCTGAACAGTTCCCACAAGGAACTGTGAAAAAGTTACATGCTCGTAGTGCAGAGCCTTTCAAACTTTTGAGGCGAGTTGGATCCAATGCATACATTGTAGACCTTCCATCATATATGGGTATTAGTCTTACTTTCAATGTGGAAGATTTAACCCTTTTCGAAAGCCCAATAGCTACACCTGTAAGCCCATCATCACATCATTCCCTTAGTCATTCTAATGGCCTACCTGACCCATGTCATACACCTACCTAGCCTTCACAACCTTTACCAACTTTACCTTCCTTGCCACCTAAGAGAGATGAGATAGAATCTATTCTGGATGAGGAAGTTGTTTCTACACGTGCCGGAGGCTATCAAAAGTATCTTGTGAAGTGGAAAGATAGACCGATTACAGATACCACATGATTAACAGAAAGTGAGCTAAAACGACTTGATCAAGATCTTCTAGAGAGATATCGGAGTTTTGTTTCGCCAGAGGTGCCTTCTTCTTCTACGGCAAAAGATGACAGCAATGACAAAACAGGTTTCCGAGTCTATGAAGACCCTACACTGGGAAGATCTCACGTGCGCGTGTTTTGCACTATGAAGACCCTACACTGGGAAGATGCGTGCGTGGGAAGATTTGTGTCTTCTCATCTATTTGAACTTGAAGTCGAGTTTTTCTCAGATGAGAGGATTGATGCAGCACATCCATTGACATGTGTTTTGCTTTTTTTTTTTCCTTTCTTTTTATTTCAAGTTGCTATTTTGTGTGTTTAGTTTATTTTAAGTAAGGGTAGTTTAGCCCTTGTTGCTTTTATTTTATTTTAAGTATTGTAGAAGCTTATAAAAGCCTCTCTCTTGTAACTTATTGATACACGATGAAATAAAGAAAATTTTTTGCTGCTATATGCGATGGTGAGAAACCGAAAGGCGTGAAGCCCTCCTCCTTCTTCCGACTTCCAGGTACTCCATCTTCTTCTCTCTCTTCTTCTATCTCTTCTCTTCTCTTCTCTTTTGTTTTTTTTTACCCAACCCAAATCCTACCACCTGCCGTTATCCATCAAACCATCCCTTTTCCTTCCGTAACATCAAATCCAGCCCAGATCTTGCTGTTACAGGCCCTTCCATCCCCAATATTGTTTTATCCCTCTCCAAATCCCTTCCCCTGCTGTCGCCCCTTCCTAAACTTCCATCTAAAACCATCGATCCCTCCAAACAGTCCCATTATTGTTATTCTGTATCCCTTCTTTGACCTTTCCCTGCCCCATTATCCTCATATAGTCCCTAATACAGTTGAACTCAAACCTTTGGACCCTTCTCAAGCCTCATACAGCCATTACCACCTGTCCTAAACTCCATACAGTTCCTAAACTACAGCTCTCCTGCTTTCCTTAAGCCTTTTAAACCTTCCAATACACACGTCCTGTGTTTCCAGACCTTTCCTTACCTTTCCACCCTATTTTTTTTCCCTCTTTCTTACTGCTGTCCTATAAAACCAGTCATTTCTTAACCCCTACAACCACTGCTGTGCCATTCTCTTCCTTACTGTTACCCCATACAGCCAACTTGAAGCCTTTTCCTGCTGTCCGACTCTGTTTTAAACGTCATTTTGATACCATACAGCCATACTCAGCCCTATTTGGTGATAACTTTTAGTGTTTGTGAGATCTAATAAGCCACTCTGTTCTGAAAGGTCTTCTACTAGGAATTGTAATCAGTTTTGGATTGTGCTATAATTGTTTATTTCCTAGAATTTCACGCTTGTTTGTGGCAGATTTTATTATTCTAATTGCTATTAATAATTCTAATTTTAATTTCAGCCTCATATTTTGCTTTACATTGGGTTTATTATATCTTAGTTGCATTTAGGCATTTAGAGTAACCTTTTGTCTTGTCCTGCGTCAATAATGTAATAACAATGGAGGATGCCAATGATAAGATGGACGTATGGTGTAACAATAAAATATTGAATTAGAAATAAGTGCATGAAAAGCAAGTGCAAATTTACTAAAACAAAATAAAAGATGAGGCAAAGCAATTTAAGATGGTTTTGGCATGTGTAGAATACAAAGTAGCTATTGCATGGGTAATCAAAGGACTAAGAATAAAAGGTTCTACAACAAGGGGAAGGAATTTGAAGACATGGATTGATATTCGATAGAGTAATATGATTTCGATAGGGTGGAATAGAAATAGAGAGCTCAAAATGTAACAATCTGAGCCTTCCTAGCACAATATTGTCTACTCTGGGCCTGCAAACGGGACCCGCACGACTTTGCATTGAGAACCCACCTGAAGGAGGCCCCCAAATCATGTTGTGCTATGAAGGAGGAGAGCCAAGCCTTTATATACTGGCTGATTTCTACCCACATAGGCGACGTGGGACTCTCACAATACTCCCAACGCCAACCTGGCTACTTTTTAGCCAGGTTGGGTGGCTTATGCTCTCAGGGTCCCCCTCTGGGGCGGGTCATCACATCCTACCCCTCTTAAAGCCAGAGCCGTCCCGGCTCTACACACAAAAATCCAGTCCTACACCACCGTCCGAGAGTTGAACCAGCTGTGACTTAGACATTTAAAGTTCTAAACCATCAGGCCAAGTAGGAAAGTGGTCTCTGATACCATTTGTAACAACCCGGGCCTTCCTAGCACAATATTGTCCGCTCTGGGCCTGCAGACGGGACCCACACAACTTTGAATTGAGGACCCACCCGAAGGAGGCTCCGAAAACACGTTTTTCTATGAAGGAGGAGAGGCAAGCCTTGTGTACTGGCTGATTTCTACCCACATAGGCAATGTGGGACTCTCACAATCCTCCCAACGCCAACCTGTCTACTTTTAGCCAAGTTGGGCGTCCTCTACTCTCAGGGTCCCCCTCTGGGGCAGGTCATCACACAAAAAGTCGACCTTGATAGATGAGAAAAATGACTTTTATGATGGTGATCACGATAATTAGCTGTCTTAAAGAATTTTGTAAAGAAAACAAAAAGAGGAGGAAATGTAAATATATTATGCTAATATGACAATCAATTTTGAAGTAGTAGATATCTGAGAACTCACAAGTGTGATAGGAGCCCAAACAGCCACAATTGCCCCGGCATTGCTTTTCACTGATGAAAGTCACTTTTTAGAGGTTAATTTCATCCAAGCTAATTAATCTAGCTCGTAAGTTATATATATGTATGCACATTAAGATTTAATAAATCACCTTTCGGGAATAGCTCATGCCACTCATATTTTTTTACACTGATTTTCATGATCTGCTTTGTTGGTTCTACAAGTGGCTTTATCTGCACATTTTGATAAGAATCAGCAATTAAAATGTTTTCGTTCAGAAAAATAAAAATAATAGACACAAGTACATGATTATTGAAAATAATAATAAGTAGAATCCATACAAACCATATTGCTTATTCATCTATTTTGGGCAATCCAACAAAATGATATATATAAAGGGCTAGAAATTCTGTCCTGTGTCAAACTCACTAACCTTTTGAATCATGAATTTGAGCTTGTCCAAGATGGTCAGGAAGAAAGTTACTAATTGTTGCAAATTAGTCTTTTTTTTTTTTTTTTTTTTGAACAGTAACAAAGAAATTTCATTCATAAGAGAAAGAATACAAGGTCAACAAAAAGGTCTGAAAGTAATAGACCTAAAAAAAACCAAAAAGGAAGAAAAGAACATAAAAAGAAATAAACATAAATAAAAAAAAAAAAAATAGCTTTTGTCCAACATCCCTCAACCCATCATGCAATCAAGTGGATGTCCTCAAACGTCAAAGAAAGAAGACTATTGAGAAGCCGTTATCAAATCCCAACTTAGCAAAGTAATCTGCCACACCATTAACTGTACTTTTGCAAATTAGATATTTGACACCGTGTAAATGTAGTACTGTGACACCCTGAACCGATGTGGGAAGAGTCCCACATCGTTAAGGAAGGGTGAATGAGTGGGGGATTTAAGAAGCCAACCGCTCTTGACTAAGGAAGAAGCGTTTTGGGCCTGGCCACGTGGGCCCGGGCCCAAAGGCAAAACCGTGCGGGTTCGAGTTGTGTACGAGGCCCAAAATGGACAATTTCTTACTGAGTCAAGCCCTAAGCCTTATTCGGGCCTGGTCATTACAAATATGGCTTTCTTCCTTCCCTGGAGTTGTTGAGCTAGACCGGGTCGAGCCGAGGACGGCTCGAGGCTTTAGGGGGGAGTGATTGTGACACCCTGAACTGATGTGGGAAGAGTCCCACATCGGTAAGGAAGGGTGAATGAGTGGGGAATTTAAGACGCCAACCCCTCTTGACTAAGGAAGATGTGTTTTGGGCCTGGCCACGTGGGCCCGGGCCCAAAGGCAAAACTGTGCGGGTTCGAACTGTATGCGAGGTCCAAAGGGGACAATTTCTTGCTGAGTTAAGCCCTAAGCCCTGTATTCAGGTCGGGTCGTTATAAGTACTGAAGGGATCCTTGTTGCGTTTCACTTTTCACTGAGAGAACTTCTATTTTTAAGACAGCATTAGCATAGTTGATCTGTTGATGACAATGAAAGTAAACTAAAAGGTAACACAATGGGCAATGGCAGCAAGTGTCAATGCGTATGTGTCTATCCACATAGAGATTTCAGTATGAAAAGAATTTGTGGGAAAAGGTCATGCCCTTATGCACGTTTAGCTTTACAAAAATAAGGCATGAAGAAAAAAGGTGGAACATAAATATAGCATAAAACATTTGGAAACTCCATCTTCATCCAGGGCCGTCTCAACACAAGCTAGGACAAAATTTCTAAATGGAGCCTTTTTGGTATTTAACATATTATTGTAAATAATATTTAATTAAAATTTTAATTCTATATAATAAAAAGAATTTATCTAAAATCTATTTTTCTTGCTTATTGAGATGCAAAATTACTAATTAAATTTTTGTATTCACATTTTGCTAAAATATCATTTTCAATTGATAATATGGCAAATTCACTTAATTTTTCTCATGATATTGTTGATTGTAGGTAAGATTTTATCAATTTTAGTTTTGAAAACCTTCTTTCTGCAGAAGTAATTGTTTCAAGTATAGTCAATAATATTCGGTATGCAATATAAATGTACCATAGTGTTTAGATAAGCATAGAATATATTCATCAACCCTTACTTTCACATTTGCATTTAGATAAACACATACATATCTACTATGTTCATATGACACCAAATTTATAACACCACACTAATTCAGGTGAACGGTCAAGCCATCTCTTTAGGCACTCAATCCAAGCTCACAATTATCTTAATGGTTAATTCCTTACAAATTTCATTTATTTTAGTGAGCAAGGCCCATAACCAATTTTAGGCTTTTTCCCATCCATTTGCAATTTATCACATACACATACATCAATCCATAGTGTTTATTCACATAGGTCACTTCATGACAATCACTAACTAAAAACACATCCAATCTCAATGTTTAACAATCACAATACCCACATCTTGTTAATTATCACAATTCCTTTTTAAGAAGACAATTAGGCGATTAATCATGGGATGTGTTCATGTTCATCACAACACACAATTTCATCAATTACATACCTCACATCATATCATGAAATTTCATCTAGTTCTTTAATCTTACCCAACGAAAGAGAAAAATCTTGAATCTTGAAAATTTGGAAGCCAACTAGGCCCTAAGCCTTGTGATCTTTCACCTTATATGTAGATGGACTATTGATTTATAATTTTATTATGAACAAACAATTATATGGCTCATAAGGTCTGGGAGATAGATCATCAATGGTTTCAAGAATAAATGGAAATTTATACAAATTATTAAATAACATAAACATCATAAACAACATTACAAACTATAGATGTTGTGAATAAAAAACATTACAAACTATAGATAATGCATGTGAATAATATTATTTAAATATAAAATACACAATAGGGTCTAGGATAAAAATGGAGTTCAACTTAATCCCAAATTGAAAGGGGCCCAAAGACATAGACCAAGACTACAATGCCAATACCCAAGCAATTCCCCTATATCAGGGTGTTTGAGTCCCTATTTCTAAATATAAAAGACATGTTACCATACTCCTACGGATATTGAAATAATAATAAATAAAATTATGTTTCACAATCCAAACTGAATAACTGCATCCAAATAATATACTACTGCTGCGAATAAAATTTAAATACCTGTATTACTGAATTAACAAAATAGGGCATGAAAAAGAAACAAATAATTAGGGAAAATAGGGTCAAAGTTGAAGGGGCAAAAAATGGGTAACACCATAAAAAGAAACAATGTGAAAAAGAAAGTAGACACCATACAGAAACAAAAAGAAGAAAAAGGAATTGAAATAAAAAGAAAATGAAAATGGAAAGGAAGGGTTTGAAGAGAAAAAAAGAAAAAGAAAAAGAAGAGGAGAATGAAAGAAGTGATAGATACCATTGGTCGCCGAAAGGAGAAAGAGTAGATCGAGACATCGTATTGGTATTCATCACTAAGGTTGAAACCCAAACACCAAGAGAGGCGAGAGAGAATGGATGAGAGAGGGGTTGTTTGAGGGGGCCTAAAGAGAGAGGGGGCAAAAATGAGAGGGGGCCTAAAGCAAGAGGGTAAAAACGAGAGGGGGCTGGGGGCCTAAGGCAGTGGCCTTAGTCGCCTTACCCTTCAGCCGGGCACTGTCTTCATCTTAAGAAAAAAAAGTGACCTTTTTCAGAAGTTGGATCAGAAAGCTAAATAGAAGAGTGGAACTTTGAAATGTTCAGTTGCCTTATTGGATCCATCAACAAGTTAGGCATACCATTGTGTATCATTTATTTTTCAGTTAGAAGAAAAATTAAATTATTCACCTCAAAATGGTAGCTGAAAGAAAATTTGCTCAACAACAATAGTCCCCAGAATAACGTATACCTGGAAAGCACAGACATCGGTACCCATTATGACAGAAAAGAAAGAAACTATGTAGCTCAATTTATAATTCAAGTACTTACTTCAAAAGGGCAAACAGATGTTCTTGCATTCCTCGTCCAACATATAGTTGGGGCTGTATCAAAAAAATGGCTAGCTAGTGAGCAGATCCCTTTCAGAATTATAGGGAAAAAATGAACAGAACATGTAATCCCAATAGATCCATAAATATTTGCAATAGAAGGGAAATTTCTTTCTAAACAGGAAAAAGAAAAAGAAAAAGTATTACTGCTGAAGACAACTGATGCATTGCAGACAGATCCAAGCTATAATAATATTCGACAAAGATAATTCAGAAAAAGCTTGCTGGTATTTATAGACTATAATCACATGGCACCCTTAAACTATAACCAGCTATGTTGATTAAACAATGATCTGCTCAATATGTCATTCTGAACCTACCATGCCCAGATATGGCATGATTTAATTAGCCATGCCATGGATACAGAAAGGGTTTGGATTTTTACACTTAGTCATGTGCCTATTTTTGAAATGGGTAATGATTTGGACACAGATTTTTTTATGGAGGGAAAACTGATGAAAGAGTATTTTATGAAAATTACTTTTTTACCCTCTAATCTTTTTCAATACAGATTGGAGAGAACCCTCACGCCCTCTCGCCTGCTCCCTCCGTCTCTCTAGCTTGCTCCGTACCCTCTGCTCCGTTCCCATCTAGAGAGTTCTCTCGCTCGGTAAGTCCAAGAAATGGGAACAGGTACCCAAACGGTGGAAAATTAGTTTACAGTTTAGGAGAGGTCCACCAGAAGAAGAAATAGCTGTAGTTACAGAAGAAATAAGGGCCAAAGCTGAGATTTACCATGGAGATGAGATTTGCCAAGAGAGATCCAAGTTCTTGTTGCAAGAAGTACCCTTTGAAGGACATCATAGAATGTGGGTATGAGAAAGGAGCTGGTCTGGTTTGGCCCAAACAAAAGAATACGTTCCTCAGATTACAAAACATGAAGTGGAAACAGTATTACCAAACAACCCCAAATAAACACACTTGATGCTCTTTCTAAGCATGTCACATATTTCTCATTCAAGAAAGGACTAATTTAGAGACATGCTAGAAACATCAAAATATAACACACCCGATCTTATCTACTGCATTAATTCTTCATATCTCAAGCTCTTCCTGAATACAACCTACATACATCAAGAAAATAACAAATACTAATTCTAAACTCTCAATCGGTATCTCACGATCTGTTCGTAATGCTCATTGATTTTACCAAAAGTTTTGAGAATATCTCTATATTCAATGATAAGCTTCCCTCATTTCTGTTAACAAGATCAACCAAATGTTGTTGCTGCCAAAACAATTATCAATTCCATGGTTACAGAGAATCGCAACATCCTTGCAGGTGGCAACGAGGCAGTCCATGGTGAAAGAGGCGCAGTGGCAATAGCACTGCTCGAATGCGATGAGATTGAGGAACAAAGTTCCAGTAACATCTGAAACAATTGTAGGAGGGATTTCAATCACACCGTGTGAAACAAAGGATTAAAATTGTACTTGATAATCTAATCAAAGTAGTGCTCTGTCTTTTCTATTGTTTGAGCCAAACCAAACCAGCTTCTTTCTCCGACCCATATTCTATGATGTCCTTCAAAGGGAGAAGTACCCTGGGAAGGCCTACTTCTTGCAACAAGAACTTGGATCTCTCTTGGCAAATCACATAACCATGGTAAATCTCAGCTTTGGCCCTTATTTCTTCTATAACTAGAGCTATTTTCTACTTCTGGTGGACACTCTCCTAAACTGTAAACCAATTTTCCACCGTTTGGATACCTGTTCCCATTTCTTGGACGTACCGAGCGAGAACTCTCTAGACGGGAACGGAGGAGAGGGTACGGAGCAAGCTAGAGAGACGGAGGGAGCAGGCGAGAGGGCGTGAGGGTTCACTCTCCAATCTGTATTGAAAAGATTAGAGAGTAAAAAAGTACTTTTTATAAAATACTCTATCAGTGTTCCCTCCATAAAAAATCTCAAGTGTCCAAATCATTACCCTTTTGAAATATTTGTACATGATGGTCTCAAACAGTATCACTTCCTACACTTAAAAGCACTTGAAATGTTGAGTGAGAAGGTTCCAGTCTTCTAAAAAGATACGGAGGTACAGAGGCTCATAGCAAACCCATATTATTTCTCATATAAATGCTAATTTTCTTGTGGGTTCAAACACCTATCAAACCAATGGCTGAAAAACACAAATACTTGCCTAATGTGGATGGCACATATACTAAGAGTATAACCACTAGGAACATTACCTGCACCCACCAAGATAAAATAGAGCAGATCCACCGATTTGAAGTCTCAATGTAACTGCTAAGAGCAGGAACGAAAAATAATGCCATCTCAACCACACTAGACATCAAATATATGGAAACTGCAACCATATATGAAGAGAAGCACCATTGTACAACTCCATTTGTGTATCTTTTGGAGGAAGAAAGAGAGTTTCTTCTGGAGTCAGCATAACTAACAGGAAGAATGATACACCATATTGCAGCAGCTACAAGCTTCAACACATATCTTAGGGTTTGAGAGAAACTCATAGTGTGTTTTGCTTTCCATGTAAAAGAAATGTCAAGGCTTGCTGAAAGTATGAACCTTGAGTTAGACCAAGAAATTATATAACATTGTACCAAAATAAATAAATAAATAAACAACAGGCAACTACAGACTAGAAGCAACTTATGCAATATACAGCTTGCTGAAAAACAGCTAGTACATGTGAGACTTGCACTTTTAAAAATTGTTGTAAAATGCAATAAAAAGAAATTAGAGAACATTTGGACCAACGAATAAATGCAAAACACCTGGATCCTAAGACTTAAAAACAGCTAAAAAAGACATTGATAATTAGCAAATAGATACGTCCATCACTGGGTAGCAGGCAGTCAAGCACTCATGAACCAATGAATGGCAACGATATTTGAAATCAGAAGACAGTAAAAATGGCTAAAAAACAATTTCTTCAAAATTACATGTCAGGTTGTAAAGAAGATATGAATTGTAGATAACAGACAACCTCAGACCAAAGGCACTAATTGAAAATTTGAACCTGAAGAGAGGCAGACACATGAGTCTGGATTCTGTCTCGAGAAATCTTTCTACTAAATGAAGAATTTTGGGAAGAGAAGGAGTAAGTGGTGGTTTTTTTTTCTGCTTACTAAATAGGTGACAAAAACAATGCCGAAGCATAGTTCTGTGTTGAGTAAATGGTTCATGTATTCCTAGGCAGATCATGGTTGAACAACACAAATTCAACCAGACATGTGCAAAAAAACAAATATACACCAAAGATTGGTTCACGTCATGGCACCTAAGTTGCATTGGTATGGTGCGAGTGTCAGAGTCCAACATGGGAGCAGCGTGTGGTACTCAACAATCTAGAAAAAATAGGACACAGGGACACAAAAACATTTTTAAATAAATTAAATCTAAATTTATTTTAAATGAAAAAAGGTGTGAAAATAACACTAGTAGCAAACAACATACTTGTTTTTACCCTAAATGTTTAGATGACAAACATGTTGATATTTTAATTAGGTTTTAAGATGGGAAATATGCTGTCATATTTTAGTCATTTTGAAAAACAATGTTGAAAAGCACAAAAAGAGTGCATAAAGAACAAGTGTGAGTGTCTACAAGTGTCTAACACAGGATCACACAGCTTGAAGTGTCTGTGCAACATAGCTTCATGCTTTATCTAGTGAAGAAGCTTCCAGCATGGTAAGTGTAATGCCCCAGTCCATCTAGCACAATATTGTCCTCTCTGAGCCCACTAGCGGGACCTGCACGGCTTTGCATCGAGGGTCCACACAAGGAGAACCCTCAAAATGCATTGTGTTTGATAGGAAGCAGTGCCAAGCTTATATATTGGCTCCAACTTCATCCCTCAGTCGATTTGGGACTTCCCAGGGAGCGCCCAACGCCACCCTGGCTATTTTTTCCTCCACAGGCGTAATGACTTTAAGGCCCCCTCTGGGGCGGGGTATTACAATCCACCCCCCTTAAGACAAGAACCGCCCCTGGCTCTGTACACATAACAACCAAGCCTCACACCACAGTTCGAGAGTTGAACCGTGCTCTGATACCATTTGTAACGACCCGTCCCCCTAACACAATATTATCCTCTTTGAGATCACACACGCCCTCACGGCTTTGCTTTGGGCCCAGTTTCACCTTTTGGCCCAAAATGACTTGTGCTAAGGGAGGGGTGCTCCATTCTTAAATCCCGCAAAGTGCAAGGGTATCACAATCCCACCCCCTCTCCCCCTCCCCCTTTAAAGCCAGAGTGGTCCCCAACTCTGTCACACCACAAAGGTAGAGGGCCCACATAGGCAGAGAGTTAATTCATGCTCTGATAGCATTTGTAATGCCCCAGTCCATCCAACACAATATTGTCCAAAATCAGTTTATTTTGGAAAGTCAAATTACTTAGTTGTTTGATCTATTGTAATTGACCATTCTTTTATTCTTTTCCTTTTTAGTCACCGTAATGACTCCCTTTGTATTATTTATACATGTAAGCTCTGACAGCTTAGATACACAATACAAGAAAGAGAGATTTCTTCTCCATATTTTCTTTCTCCTTCCCTTTTTTGATTATTATTCTACAGTACAATCTAGGGAAGACATCCTTTAAGGGTCTTTCCCCAAGCCACACCTCCTTTCAGAAGAGGGTTTGATCTCCATTTCCCACTAGGCACATTATATTTTCAATTTTTTTTTCATTTTATCATTTTTTAATCCAAAATCCAAATCAAACACAGTTTCTTGCATTAAAGAGCTATTTCAATGCTCTACACAATAAAATCAATTTTGAAGCATTTTGATATTTAAAAGTGGCCCTCTCCTGAGCATGAAATTAGTGCATGTGCAATTAGATGGTCCACAATATTTTGCATATAATTGTCTCCATCAATCTCAGTTTTTGAAACCATAAATTGCATTAGGAAACTAACTAAAGGGCCTTCGATGTATAGCCAAAATCATGGTCATTTGGTCATCTTAAGTGGGTCCCACACAACTTTGAATGTCACATATGCATTGAGCTTTGTTTCTTTGTATTTCTTGATCTGTATATTAGATTGATGGTAAGTAATCTTCTTTGAAAATCTAGGACAAGGAACTTGAGATGGTACATGTGTTGTGCCCTTTCGATCATCAGAAGTGGACCCCAAACTAGACCTTTTTATTTGTATATCCTATTGGCAGTCAATAATTTGTGCTTCATTACTAACACGTGGATCTTCAAAACAGACATGAGCTTTAGTCATTAGACCACCATAAGTAGAAGGCTTCCAAAGGAGGTTAAAACTTGCCAAAAGGAAAAAAAAGTTTGCAAGTAAAAATGGGTCCCAAAACTTTATAATTTGGAACAACTTAAACCTAAGCAAATAAGTGAAGGTAATGCATGCAAAAATAATTTAAATTTCATAGTTAAATATTCTATGGGCTATGGCATTGAGTCAAAGGCCACATAATTCATATATATGCCAATGGTGCCATTTATTCAATTGAGTAAAAATTCACCCATGGAACATATAGAACTTATAGCAAGCTTTATTTCTCATGCGATCAATTAGACAAATCCCAATATTTGGCCCCAATGGACCCCTCTAGAGGCATTTGAAATGATTTGAGGCCATGTTCATGATGTTGTCTTGGTCCACACCAACAAGTGAATAGAAAACAACCTAATTCATCCTATGAACCATTATTTCAAATAGGAAACTCATAACCTTTAAGAATATTTAGAAAAGTAATGATCAAATCGAAGGCAAAATACCTTGTATGAAACTAAGAACCGCAGAAGTAACAAAAATGCTCATAATATCCATAAATATGGTTGCATCAAATAATTCAAACAGTGATTCCGAACCATGCCATGACATTATTATCAACACCTGAGAATTGATAAAAATATATTATTGGCAAAGACTATTAATAGAAATAGCAAGTGAACAGTCATTAGCTTTACTTCATCTTATTTTTGCCATACCTGAAGGCCAAGTATATAAAAAGTCCACATCCTATCAAAGCTTCTAAATAGGTGCCAAAATGTACGAATTTCTACAAAATTTGTCTTCCCTAACCATTTACTTTGACAATTTTCATCTGATATAACCTGAAATCACCAAAGGAAAAAAATGAGACCAACAAATAGTAACAATAGAAAGTGAATGAGATAAAAATATTAATTATATGGGGAAACGGTCACATACTACTTCTAGAAGTACTATATTGCTGAGTCATTTCATCACCAAGGACCACACCTTTTAGGACTCCAATCACTTGTTTATTTATATCCCACTTCCTCTTGGATGGGCATGTTCCCTCCATTATATCTTGTTCAACCATGGCCCTCAAAGTTGGATTATGATATGATATGATGTGATTAGCTCTAAACGGTAATTTTTTTGTTGGTGCATTTCCAAAGGTAAAGTGCTAACGAAATAGGACTTGGTGAGGAGGAGGATATTGCCGGAAGGGGCCAATCTATTGTAAATATTGTAAATTTTGTATTTTTCACATATCTTATTATAGAGTTTTTTTTTTTGAAACATTAACGACTTAATTCCAATAAAACGAGAATAAAGTACATTAGAAGGATCCGAGTATAGGAGAAATATACTCAAAGACAAGAAGAAGGAAAAAAAGCAATACAAACATGAAAAAACAAGATATAAAATTAAAAATACATCAAGAAACCACCCAACACAGAATCCAGAAGGAGATCCCTACTCCCTTAACTCACAAGACTGGTGAGATGAAATATTTCCAACGTTGGTCTTTGTAAGTGCACACTAGCTTTCGCCAAGAAATCTACTACACAATTTGCTAATCGAGGTGTATGAGTGAAAGTAATACTACCCAGCTTCCACAACCTCCAAATGTCCCTAGCAATACAAACCAATGTCCACGGGAGAAATTTCCTATTACTAGCTCAGGAGATGGCATTAGTTGAGTCACTTTCGATAATGAGGTTACCACTCCTACACCTAGAACAAATCTAAAGTGATCTCCTAATTGCTCTCAGTTCAACCTCGTTTGCCTCCATTGACCCTACTGATTCGGAAAAGGCCGCCATCATTCTACCCCTATCATCATGTAACACACTACCTATTCCAGTCGGCCCGGGTTTTCCCCTAAGTGCCCCATCAACATTGAATTTACAAGAACCTAGGGGAGGCGCTACCCACTTGACTGAGCGCTTTCTAACTCTACCTATTCCTTTCATACACCATTCCCAAGACAAATAGAAATCCTCCAGTGCTAGACCCCTAAACTCCTTACACATAGACAACCAACCAATCACCTGTCATTTCGCCCTCTCAAACACATCTCTAGGTGCCCCTTTTTTCCCCTCAAAAATCCTCCCATTGCGCTCTTTCCAAATTGCCCAGGGGACTGCGAACGGAATCATTTTCCAGGCTACTCTATGTCTACCTCTAAAGGGACACCCCATCCAAGCCACCCATAAGTCTACCCATAACCCACAAGCACCCAAACAGCCTCAGAAACGAATACCACACAATCCACGTGAAATGGCGTTTGCTGAACAAGTGGTCCACTGTCTCCTCTTCGTCCTCACACAATGGACATACTGTCGGTACCTCATCTGGAAGAATACCTCTTCTCCTAAGATTGTGTTTCACAAGGATCCTTTTTTTCAAGGCCGTCCACATAAAGAATTGGATTCTAGGGGGATCTTGTTGTTCCAATCCAAATTGCAAATAGGAGGTGACTACGAATTTGCTGCATATGCTGATCTCAAAATTGATTTTACCAAGAAAAATCCAAAGGATCCATGGACCATATCCATTTGTCCTCGTCCTCAATCCACAATCTGGTATCACTTAGGATTCCTATCAAGGCTTGGTGGATAGATTCTTCAAAGTTCCGCAAGATCCTTCTGAAAGAGATGGCCCACTGTGGTGTATCATTGACCTCTCTATAATAATCATTGATCAAAGCTTCACGATTTTTGGGCCACTCTAAATAGTCTAGAAAATACCTCCATTAGAGGCCTCTCCCCCGCCAAATATCTCTCTAGAACAACACCCTTTGACCATTGCCCACCAGCATCCTAATACCCCTTTGAAACGTTTCCCCAACCTTTCCTTCCCCGCTCCCAATCTTCATCAAGGCTTTCACTACCGACGAACCATCCCTAGCAGCTCTACTACCTAACCTCCACCCCCCGGAGTCTCCCACGGCATATCTCGCTATTAACACTTTCCTCCACAAGGCCTCTCTCTCTGAAGCGAATCTCCACAACCATATGCTTAGAAGGGCATGATTCCTATCTCTGATACTGTAAATCCCCAAGCCGCCCTTCTCCCTCTTATCTCTAGCCTCATCCCATTTCACTAGGTGGATTTTCCTCTTAATCTATTTCCCTTCCCACAGGAAGTCCCTTTGAATTTTCTCTAATCTTTTGCCACCCCCTTAGGAATTTCATACAAGAAGAGAAAGTAGGTGGGAAGATTCACCAAACATGATTTAATTAGATTCAATCTACCCCCCAGCGAGAGGTAAGATTTACTCCAAGCATTCAACTTTTTCGATACCCTTTCTAATACAGGTTCCCAAAACACTTTGGATCTCGGATTCCCACCTACTGGCAATCTGAGGTATGTAAATGGGATCTTGCCAACACCACACCCTATCTCCCTTGCCAATCCTTCAAGTGCCTCCACTTCAACCCCCCAAACCGATGATATTGCTCTTCCCTGATTTATTCTTATCCCCAAAATTAGTTCAAAGCACCTAAGGACCGCTCTCACCCAAAATAACTCCTTACTAGATGCTTCACAGAACAACAACGTATCATCCGCAAACTGTAGATGACTGATTGATCGACTACCTAGGGAGATCTCCAAACCTTTAATAAGATTTGACTGCATGGCTCGGCTCATAAAACCATTGAGTGCTTCAGCTACCATTGTGAAAAGGAATTGGGGTAATGGATCCCCCTGACGTAAATCCCTAGTAGCCCTAATTGGTTCTGTAGGTGAGCCGTTCATCAAAATTGAGTAGGAAGACTCTTGTACGCATGCCCTCAACCAATTCCTCCATCTGGGGCCAAAACCCATCCTCCAAAAAAGATAGTCCACAAACTCCCATCTAACATGATCATAGGCCTTCTCCATCTCAAGCTTTAAAAGCACACCCCTAAGGCCATACTTGCATCTTGCGTGTATTTGCTCATTTACTATCAACACTCCGTCCAGGATCTATCTTCCTCCAATAAAAGCCCCTTACGACTCCCCTATTAACCCCTCAAGAACCGAACTAAGTCTCACAGCCAAGACTTTGGCGAACAACTTATACACACAACCAACTAAATTTATAGGTCTATAGTGAGACAGTTTTGATGCCCCTTCTTTTTTAGGGATTAAGGCTACCAAGTTATGTTTAAGACTCTTGTTCAAAACCCCTCTTCTATGAAACTCCCTACAGAATTTTAGGAAACCCACCCTAACAATATCCCAACAACTCCTAAGGAATTTAAAATTGAATCCGTCGGGACCCGGAGCCTTATCTCCATCAACATTGTGTAGCGCCTCCAACACCTCTCTCTCCTCAAACTCTCTTTCTAACCATGATGCAAAAGAATTGAAAGAAACCCCCTTTAGTAGTGGATACCCAGACTCCTCCCAAACTTCTAACCTATTCTCATGGCAAAACTGGGATATAGTGGGAGAGGTCTAAGGTTAGAAACAGTAACCCCCTCTCTAAATGAAACAACCTCAGATCCCCCACTAGATCTAGGCGAAACTCCTCCCGAGGCGTGGTATGCAAAAGAAGGAACTGAATGGAATTATGCAATAGTATGGGTAGCACCTGGTCCAAGTAGAGACGTCTCTGAGAGATGCTATTGATTAATCATGCTCACTCCAACCACTGGAAGAAGTGGCTGAACCTGCAGGTGAACTGGAACCTGACTCACGCCTCCCCTGCTATGAATATCCACTATGGTTGACTCCAAGTGTAGATGCCTAGAACTCCTGCTTGTTTCCCCTACTGGATGAAATGGTCAAAGACGCCAAGTGCCCTGATGCTGCTCCGAAGGATGCCACGAAAGAACCTTGCCATGGGACAATCCCGTCGAAAATCTAGTCTGAGAAGGATAAAAAACAATCCCTAACTCGAAAGAGCCAGGGATGAGAGGTGCATGACTGGAAGAAGTAAAGAGTAAATGAGGCGAGAGCGAAGGAGCACCTGCAGGAGGAGAGATCCTGGCAATCAGATCCGAAGGATGTGGCTAGCATGGGGGTACGAATCAGACACAGTCATTGGCAATGTAGCATGATGATTTGTATTTAACCTGGACGAATTACCTTCACCATTTGGAGCAAAGATGAAAACAAAGTGACTCCTGACTGCAGCCCTAATCTCACTTTCCTTTCCAATCTTCTCCCATTCACCATGACAAATCTCAAAGTATTTACCATAGCTCTTGCTTTAGCCATTCGGTGGAAGAATTTAGTGTTTTTGTCTCCTTCTCTCAACCATATAGTCCTGGACTTCTGCCTCCATTCCACTTCCTCCCTCCTTAGTAGATCCCACAATTTTGACATACACAGGTGTTTCTCTATATTTTCCTCCTCTGACAAGTCCCTTTCTTCCTCCAACTCACCCCAATCCCCCAATAATTCCAAAATATGATCCCTCTCCTTGTGCAAACTACCCATCTCCGCCTTGAACCACTCTTTAATCTCGGGCTTTAACAATTTTAGCTTTCTTTGCGGGCAAAATCCAGCCCATCCCTCAACCACAAATGAGCTCCAACATTCTTTAATTTCTCCTATCAACTCCTTATGACCCAGGCAAGCATTATTGAATCGGAATGGCCGAGGCCCCCAATCCTCCTCCTCCATATTGAGGAGAATCGGCCAATGATCTGAAACTGGTCTTCTAAGTTTAACTTAAATCCCAACACCGAACAGTTCCTTCCAATCAACGGATACTAAGAATTTGTCTAACCTATGCATAGAGGGCCCTCTCAACCCATTCGACCATGTAAATCTTCCTCCCAACAATGGATAATCAACTAGTTGGCAAGAGGTAATAAGTCCGAAAACTCCTTTGAGAAGTTGGTTCTCCCTGACCGACCCCTCCTTTCTGAAGGAAATCGTACTGCATTAAAGTCTCTTCCTACGCACCACGGCCCAGATCATCCATTCTTCAAGTGATGAATTTCTTCCCAGAATTGTAATCTCTCCACCGCGGAATGTCGGCCATATACATTAGTAAACATCACTTCAACCTCTTCATCAACCAACTTCCCTTTCACAGAAAGTGTCATGTTACCCATGATCGTTTCCACTGTCTCAAACATTTCAGTCTTCCAAAGGATTAGGAGTCCACTGGAGTTTCCAACAGCTGGCTTAGCACTCCAAGATGCTGAACTAACCCCCCAGATCTCCCTAATATGTTGTTGTCTTATTATAGAGTTGACCTACAGATGTCATTAGGTGTAATGGATTCTTCTTTCCTTATTTGCCACCTTGATCGACTCATTGTATTCTATATATACATGTGTACTACTCATTCAAACAAGAACTACAATACAGAGAATTAATCTTTCTCAGCTTTCGTCCCTTTTTTTAATTATATTCTCCCCTTTTTATATTTTTCCTTTCAATGGTCAACAACGAGGCTCACGTTCCTTGTTTTTTCACTTTTTTTTTTCCTTCATTCTGCCACAGGGAATCACAGATCTTGTTGGAAACAACATTGTTTGAGATGAGCATGCAAGATATTGTGATAGATGCATTAGTTGCGCAAGATGAGATTGATGCGCCAGATGGAAGAAGAGGGAGAGACTCCACGTGTTAGATGGAAAGTGGGGGAAAAACTCCAGGTTGTTGTCCCACATCGCTAGGAACGAGCATCCTAATCCTAGATATATGAGGACGCCTAACTCTTCTCAGCACAAGGCCTTTTGGGCATGTGAGTGACGCACACGTACCAATGCAAACATGTGCGGGTGTATGGGCACCCAAAGTGGATAATATTTTCTTGGGCGGAGGTGGGTCGTTATATTGCTGGAATCACCCAGGGTCTTATTCTTCATGTCCTCGGATTCTTCCTCGTTTCGTGACCTGTGGGGCCCACTTTTTGCTAATACATTGTCATTGTTGTTGTTGTCCATCTAGAATCTGATTTTTTTTTTTTTCAAATTTTTGCTCTGATATGGAGCGTTGGGACAGGCTCCTACTCCATCTCTACTATATTTTCTCATCTCACTGATCGGAGATGGTGCTTGTGGAGCCCATTTTTTAGCAGAATTACTGTAGCATATTTTTTTCATGCCATTGCTCTCAGTTTTTGGTGATTCTGGGTTGATATGCTATAAATCTGCATTGTTGATGATTCTTTTGCAATCTCATCGCCATGACAAATCCTAATGGCATTTCCTAACCCTATTTCTCTTGGAGATGATGTTATTCAAGTATCTCGCCCGAATTTGATTCCTTGTAGAAAGATAGGATGCAAATTAAGAGTCTTTAATCCTCTGGTTTTGCCCAAACTTTTGTTGCTCAATCAAGTACTATCTCATCTTCCTTTCAAACCTCATCCGCCAATCCCTGGATGATTGATTCTCGGGCTACCGATCACATGTTAGGTATGTCTCATCTTTTTTTCCTCTTAATTCTCGTTCTCTTGGACATGTTAAACTTACTGATGGGACCCTTACCTCCATTAATGGTAAAAAGGACTATTCCTCTATCTTCTACTCTTGATGTATTTGTAATACCCCTGCATTGTGGAGGCATGTTGATTGTGGGATATAAGATGGGACTTCTCCTTCTAGCATAAGGCCTTTTGGGAGCAATCTTGGGGTTGGCTCGCCAATGCAAAGCCATGTGGGCCCCTGTGGGCCCAAAGAGGACAATATTGTGCTGGAGGGACAGGTTGTTACTAATGGTATCAGAGAATGGTTTAACTCTCTCCCTATGAGTGTGGGCGTGCTTTGTGGACAGAGCCAGGGACGGCTCTAGTCTTAAAGGTGGTGGATTGTAATACCCCTGTGTTGTGGAGGCGTGTATGGGATCCTAGAAAAGCGCCAGGGAGTGCTGAAAAGGTCCCATATCACCTAGAGGAGAGAGTTGGTTGTGGGACATAAGTTGGGACCTGTCCTCCTTCTAGAACAAGGCCTTTTGGGAGCAATCTTGGGGTTGGCTCTCCAATGCAAAGTCGTGCAGGCCCATGTGGACCCAAAGCGGACAGTATTGTTCTGGAGGGATGGATCGTTACAGTATCTTCCATTCTTCATGTTCTTCGTTTGTCCAATAATCTTTTATCTGTTAGTTCACTTAGTAAGACCTTAAATTGTTATGTGACTTTTTTCCCTTCTCATTGTGTTATTCATTGGTCACAAAAAGGACAACTGGGAGTAGTCGTGAAGAAAAGGGCTTGTACTTCTTTGACCCACAAATTGGCTCAGAACGTGATGTTTATTCTATCAGTCATCAGGATACTTGGCTTTGGCATTGTTAGCTTGGTCATCCGTCCAATACAATGTTAAAGCATTTGCAACCTTCTTTGAATATTGATAATTTTGTCCGGGAAAATTGCCAGTATGAAAAGCAACATCGACCCACCTTTTTTTGGTCTTCCAATCACTTCTCTTCCCCTTTTATCTCTTTAATACATTCTGATGTTTAGATGTCACCTATTGTTTCTTCAACGAGCTTTCGTTATTTTGTTACATTTATAGATGGTTACTCTCGAATGACTTGGGTTTATTTGATGCAACATAAACTTGAGGTCTTCAATCATTTTCACACTTGTCATAAATGGGTTACTACTCAATTTGATTGTCACCATAAAACCTTGCGAAGTAATAATTGGGGAAAATATATGTCTCGGTCTTTTTATTTTATCTTCTGGAATATGGAATTAAATCTCAAACTTCTTGCCCCCATACACCGCAGAATGGAGTTGTTGAAAGGAAGAACATTATCTTCTTGAGATAACCCGACCTTTGTTACTCTTCCACTCAAAAGGGATATAAATGTTTTGATCCAATATCTGGTAAAAGATTTGTTTATATAGATGCTGTTTTTTTTTAAAAAAAAATACTCCATTTTTTTAACCATCCGACCATAAGTCTTATTCTTTTCCTCATGTTCTTCCTATTTTTACAGATATAGTTGACACTTCTACTGATCTGTCTACCTTTAAGCCTCTCATTGTTTATCTCAGGAAGAAAGATAGGCCTCATGCTTCACCTACTACCACCCAATCATCCATGGACTATCCAAATCCATCACTTGAGAATTCTGATCTTCCCATCGCTTTGAGGAAAGGTAAACGTGCATGTATAAAGGAAAGTCTGGAAGGTGGGTTTCTCTCTCTCGTACACGAAATTGAATGCAGGATCTTAGCCCAACTCGATACCATGTAGAAAGTGATGAGGAGAATAATCTTTCTCTTGTATTAATTCACTAACTAGAAGGCAAATATATAGAGTACAAAGGATAATCTCTCATAATTTTTGAGGATCCTCAATTCCTAATTAAGAGATTACACAATCAATCATAATCTAATCTATATCAACCATAAATGGAAATACATCTTTAATAAATAATAACCAACCCTTGAATGTTTTCTGACTCTTATCACAAAAACCTCCACTAGTTTGTCTACATTTTGCCCACCCGCTCCTATCCCATCCTCGAAAGGATTCTAACATAGAACCCAAATATCTAAACTTATTACAGTGTGCTACTAAGTCATCTCGAATTTTAATCAGAATGTGTGTGTGTGTGTGTGTGTGTGTGTTTGTGGGCAAGTGCACGTAAAACAGACTTGCGACCTTAATGGTTACAACAATAAGCACTTAATCGTGCTACAAGCTCTTTCCCTATATATATGTAAATGTGTTTGTGTGAGTATCCAGTTGTTAGCTCTACTATTGCAAACACGTTGACTTTGATTGCTGACCTAGAAAATTTTATGAAGTAATTATAGGTCCACCACATTGCATGGAAAAGTTGTAACAAGGAGCAACAAAAATAAACTAGCAACTTCCAACCATGTAAAATAAACCTAAGTTTTTCCTCTAGAAGTGCACCTCTTAACTACCAAAAATTGGAAATTCTTTTGTGGCATGTTTATTTGACAAAACTATAGTACCATGCGTGTGAATAAATAGGACATGAGGAGAGAATCCTACTTCATCTAGAAATGTACTACAATGAAGAAAAAAAATGACCATTCACCAGGCACAAATGGCTACATGCACGCAAGCCTCACACACATGCACGCATGTGCATACACAAACACACACACACACATAGAGAGAGAGAGAGGAAAGAGAGAGAATTTGTAACACCTTTTTAGCACCATGGTCATCGGGTGATAGGACATAGAAAAAATCATGGTCAAGACGCAATGGCCAACCTAGTTTGAAGCAATCAGGAGACCTGCAATACTAAACAGTATTTATTATCTACATGCCATTTACTATATAACAATACAATGAGAGAGAGGGGGGCAGAGAGTGAGAGATAGAGACCAGAAATACTCATTTAAATCATCATAGTTTCTCCATTTGGAATGATCAACAGTCCCATTTTTGTTTTTTTGAGCTTCCTTCATTGTTGGAGGAGAAAGTTAGAATCTCAAATGAAGTTCGGTAGCATCAAATGCAATAGAAGTACATTACTACCTCATATATAACCCTATATATTGGAGTAACTACATTGTTTAGAAAAGACTCTTGCCCTCCTCCATATACAGGTATAACATTTTCCCCAGATACCAGGTTAACAGCACCAGACAGCAGACCATGCAATTCATAAGCCATCTTGTCAAAAACCAATAAGAGAGATTAGAGTTAGATAAAACATATTTAAATATAGTTTAATGCATCCAAGAAAGTAAATTGATATATAATTGGTGGATTAAATTGCCTCTCATGGTTTATCTTTAAAAATATGGCATACATTCACTGTAGAATAATAAACTTGGAGAAAAGAGAAGATGGAGAATGGAGAAGAAGTTCTCTGTGTATGTTGTATTCATTCACTTTGAGAAAGGGTATACATCAGTATAAATAAATTACAGAGAGCTATTGGGTGGCCAAAGAAGGAAAGAGCAAATAATGATTAAATTAATTACATCAATCACAAATCTTTTTTTTTTTTTTGAGCAGTAAATAAGAAATTTCATTAAAAAGCAAGATAGATACAAGAAAAGAAAGAGTCAAAACAAAGCCAAAGGCCTAAGAGAGTTAGGCCCAAAAGAAAAAGAAACAAACAAGAAGAACAAAACAACTAAAAGGAATAACTCCTCTACAAAAGCAACAATCCTCCCAATAGAATGAAAGACGCCCCAAATCGGCCCTTCAACTCCATTTTTAGCAAAGAAATCCACCACCCCATTAGTTGTTCGATTGATATGTGTGAAGGACACCTCAAGGCCCGCGGCTAGTCCCTTTATCTCTCTTACTAGTGTGATTAACATCCATGGAGAATGCTTCACACCCCTAGCCCACTTGACAGCGTTGGAAGAATAACTTTCAATCACAAATCTATTTACAACTAATATATTGACTTTCCAAACTAAAGAGATTCAGGTTAACTTTGTTCTAAAGTGGGTCCAACAATACCTTACGTGTCCTGAAGTGGATCCCACAACACTCCCCCTCAAGTGGGTTCGAAGATGTCGAGTAAACCCAACATGCTAACAACCAAAGCTAACTAAGTTCGGGGAATTGACTTTGTGAAAATGTCCACAAACTGATCTTTAGACTTCAGATGAGGAGTGAATAGTCTTCCTTCAGAAATGTGCTGACGAAGGAAGTGAAAATCAACTTCAATGTGTTTAGTCTGTTCATGAAAGACTGGATTGGAGGCAATGTTGATGGCCGTCTGATTGTCATAGAACATAACAAGTGGATTGGCAGGAGCAAAACCCAATTTAGAAGCAGTATTAGCCATGGCACGATATTCAACTTCAACACTAGACCGAGAAATAACAAATTGCTTCTTACTTCACCAGGTTACTAAAAGTGAACCCAAGAAAACACAATAGTCGGTAGTAGAGTGGCGATCATCCGGAAACCTGGCCCAATCAACATCAGAATAACCATGAACCGGACCAGTAGGCTGGTGTGCATAGAATAAGTCGCTTCCAGGATGAGCCTTAAGATACCGAAGGGTACGGAACACAACATGGAGGTGAGTGTCCAATGGTTCATGCATGAACTGGCTGACAATACCAACAACATACGATAAGTTAGGTTTGGTGATGGTGAGATAAATGAGTTTGCCAATGAGTTTCTGATAAAAACTTGGTGTATCAAAGAAAGTCTCATAAAATGCAGATAACTTGGTGTTCACATCCAGCGGGGTATCAGCGGGTTTGCAGCCAGAATGGCCAACTTCTTGGAGGAGATCCACGGCATATTTCTGCTGAGAGAGATAGAGTCCACGAGAAGACCGAGCAACTTCAGTACAAAGAAAGAACTGGAGGGGCCCCAAATCCTTCATATCAAAAGTCCGTTGAAGATAACATTTGAAGAAAGAGATGGCCGCATTATTGTTACCTGTGAGGACAACGTCATCAACATAGACCACCAAAATCATCACAACGGAGTGGAGGCGGTAGATAGAGACTGAATGATCTGCTTGACAGCGAGTAAAACCATAGGGTACCAAGGCACTACTAAACTTCTCAAACCAAGGACGAGGATGCTGCTTAAGACTATAGAGAACCTTCTTGAGTTTGTAAACAAAGTTGGGCTCCCCCTACTTGACAAAATCCAGAGGAGGAAACATGTACACTTCTTCCTAAAGATCACCATAGAGAAAAGCATTCACATTTAACTGATGCAGGAACCAGGCATAAGTGGTTGCAAGGGAGAGCAAGATGCACACAGAGGTAATCTTGGCAACAGGTGAAAAAGTATCCTAGTAGTGCACCTCATATGTCTCTGTGTAGCCTTTGGCCACTAGGCATGCCTTATATCTGGTAATGGATCCATCTAGATTATGCTTTAAGGTAAAGTCTCATTTGCTCCCAACTGGAGTCTTTTCCGTAGGTAAGGGAGCCATCTCCCAGGTGTTGTTTTTTTCAAGGGCAGCTAATTCTTCATCCATGGCTGATTTCCAGAAGAGATCATGAAGGGCAGTATCGATCCTTTGGAACCTTAATGTTGCCCATAGCTATAAGAAAAATGTGATAGGAAGGAGAAACAACATGATAGGACACAAAATGAGCAAGTGGGTGACTTGTACAAGCACGTTTACCTTTCCGAAGGGCAATGGGAAGATCAGACTCTTCAGTAGTGGATGGATTTGGACTAGGGGCAGGGGAGATGGTGGCATCTGTTGGAGGAGGAGGCCGGGGCTGCCTACGGTGATACACCACAATGGGCTTTGCAGTGCAAGAAGGATTCATATCTGCATGGAGAAGGGGTAGAACTAGAAAAGGGAGAAGGAGAAGAAGAAAGGGATAGTGTGGAAAAGTAGGGGGTTGTCTCAAAGAAGATGGCATCCATAGAGATATATGTTTTGCCCATGAGGGGATTAAGACACTTGTAGCCTTTATGGGAAGGGGAATAGCCCAAGAAAATACATCGCACGCAAATGGTGAACAAAGCAAACACACCCAAAGACATGTAAGGGAGGACTATGGATGTGTTTGTGTAGAGTGATAAGATCAATAGGTGACTTGTCGAGTAACACACACGATGGCATGCGGTTGATAAGGTAACATGAGGTTAATACAGCTTCAGGCCAATACGACTGTGGGACATGCTTGGTAAATAAAAGAGAGCGGGCTACCTCAAGTAGGTGTCGGTTCTTTCTTTCGGATACACCAGGGGCAAGAAAGTTAGGACTCGACACCATAGTCTTGCAAGAATTGAACAAAAGAATGCAACAAATATTCCCTCCCCCCCCCCCCCCCCCCCCCCCCCCCCCCCCTCCCTCTGTAATACCCCACCTCAGATGGGGTCTATAGTGTGGAGCGTACCTATGGAGAAAAAGTCTTATATTGCTAGTTGCGTTGGAAATTCCTTGGTATATAAGTGGTAGTCTTCCTCCTTCTAGCATAGGGCATTTTGAAAGCAACGATGGGTTGGCTCGCCAATTGAAAGTCGTGCGGGCCGTGTGTGAGACCCAGAGTGGACAATATCATGCTAGCAGGACGGGTCGTTACAGTTGGTATCAGAGAATGGTTCAACTTTCTGCATGAGGGTGTGGGTTTGGTTGTTGTGTGTGCAGAGCCGGGGACAGCTCTGGCTTTAAGGGAGGTAGATTGTAATACCCCGCCCCAAAGGGGGTCTATAGTGTGGAGCGTGCCTATGGAGAAAAAGTCCCACATAGCTAGTTGTGTTGGAAATTCCTTGGTATATAAGTGGTAGCCTTCCTCCTTCTAGCATGAGGCCTTTTGTGAGCAACAATAAGTTGGCTCACCAATTGAAAGCCGTGAGGGCCGTGTGTGAGGCTTAGAGCGGACAATATCATGTATGACGACCCAACCCGTCCTACCTCCATCATGATATTGTCTGCTTTGGGCCCACGAGCCCGAACGATTTTGCTTTGGTCTAAATAATGAAAGTTGCTCGGATGGCCCAACTTATATTTCCCAGCATCCTTCCCAGAAGCACATAGATGATAAAAGCAATGATAATTTCTTTCAAGGTTTGTTATCTACAGCACACGAAAACGTTTCAACAAATAGGTTCTAATCACTGCACCAGATATCCTATCATTTGCATCAAATTGGATCTCGACAAACTTGCCAAAACGACTTGAGGTGTCATTTCTGACGGTTTTTGCATTACCAAATGCCTCCAATAGCAAGTTTGATTTAAGAACTTGACCGTTCGATCATCACCAGCACCACGGCCACCAACAAAGGTTAGATACTGCATAATCAGTTTTGTAGTCTCCGTCTTTCCAGCCCCACTTTCTCCACTGACCAAGATAGACTGGCTTCGAGCATCACTCATCATAGCTCTGTATGATGCATCAGCCACAACAAAAACGTGTGGACTTAGCTCGCCTAATCAAACTCCCTTGTACTGCTCCATCATATGCACATTATATAGATGTGGAAGCTTTGTAAATGGGTTCACAACAATCAAAATGCTTCCCATGAATTGTAATACCTCGCCCCATAGGGGGTCTATAGTGTGGAGCGTACCTATATAGAAAAAGTCCCACATTTCTAGTTGAGTTGGAAATTCCTTGGTATATAAGTACTAGCCTTCCTCCTTCTATCATGAGGCCTTTTGGGAGTAACAGTGGGTTGGCTCTCCAATTGAAAGTCGTGTGCGCCGTGTGTGAGGCCCAGAGCAGACAATATCATGCTAGCGGGATGGGTCATTACAGTTGGTATCAGAGAATGATCCAACTATTTGCCTGAGGGTGTGGGCTTGGTTGTTATGTGTGCAGAACCGGAGACGGCTTTGGCTTTAACGGGGGTAGATTGTAATACCCCGCCCCAAAGGGGGTCTATAGTGTGGAGCGTGCCTATGTAGAAAAAGTCCTACATTGCTAGTTGCGTTGGAAATTCCTTGGTATATAAGTGGTAGTCTTTTTCATTCTAGCATGAGGCTTTTTGGGAGCAAAAGTGGGTTGGCTTGCCAATTGCAAGTTGTGCAGGTCGTGTGTGAGGCCCAGAGTGGATAATATCATGCAAGCGGGCACGTCGTTACACCCCTTCTCTTCCCATTATCACTACGCAAATTTTTTTTGTTATAAGTAAATTGAGTTTCAACACATTTGTAAAAAGTTCGAAATTGCTCAGACTTGTGTTCATCATATATATCCATGTCATGCGTGAATAATCATCAATACATGAAACGAAATAACGAAAACCCGTGTGAGAGACAAAAGGAGATTGCCAAACATCAGAGTGTATAATAGAAAACAATGTAGATGCACGTTTATTGATTAAAGGAGGAAAACAAGTTCTACTATGTTTGCCATATTGGCAAAGTTCACACTCAAACTTATTAAAAGATAGGGAAGGTACAAGCTTTTACAACACAGAGTCAGAGGGATGTCTTAATCGGCAATGCCAAAGCCAAACATTGGGCGAAGAAGAAGAGGTCGAACAGGCTTCAAAGGCACCAGGCTGTTGATCGAGAATATATAAGCCTGAAACTTCATGTCCACCACAAAGCACCTGCCTCGTGGTCAGATCATGAAAGACACAATGAGAAGGAAAGAAGGTGACAGAGCAATTCAAATTCTTAGTGAGTGCACTAACAGAAAACAAGTTACGAGATAAATGGGGAACATGCAAGGAAGAAGAGAGATGCAAGGTCGGAGAGATAGGGATTGTCCTTTTACCCGCAATAATAATAGAGGAGCCATTAGCTAATTTGATCTGACCAGAAGAAACAAGAGAAAGGGAAGAGAAAAGGGTAGACATACCAGCCATATGATCAGTGACCCTAGAATCAATTATCCAAGAATGAGATGAAGCATGGTTTGCAAAGGACTCAGTACTTGAAGTAGAGGAGACAACATTAGAAACCTCGGAGGGTTGAAGATGCTCCAGTCGTTGCAGCAATTAGTTAAAATCTTGTCTGGTCACTAGGGCACTAGCCACATCAGAGGAAGAAGCAATAGGAGGGGCAGCGGAGAGATTAGCTTGCTTTGGTCGGTCATGAAGCTTGTAACATGAATCAAAGTAGCGTAGCAGAAGCGTGGTGGGCCCATAACCCACAGGCCCGTAGAAGAAGATGCCATAATGCTGAAGCAGAAACGATAAGGACTGTAGAAGCAAATACAGGTCAAGAATCAGACCCAAGCCCAAGGTTCTGCAGTAGATCTGTGAAGTAGCAGCAGGGGACACCACAAGGCACTCAACGAGATGCAACCCTGTGGATACAAGACAGAGGCTTGGGTGAAAAGGGAGAAGGAAAAATCAAATGCAAACAGGCCTCGCACTCTAAGATCCAACAGAAAAAGACCCAAAACAGAGTTCAGAGATGTCTTTGATAGCAATAGGAAGAAAGATCCAAAGTGGGTCCCACCGTTGATGGAAGGTGTGGGGGTCAACTGCGATGAAAGCACTGGCCAGAGGCAAAACTAGGAGTCTTGATTCAAAGCCTAAAGACTTGTACAACAGAGAGATCCAACTAAAAACACCCAAAAAGTGGGGTACTGACGTCCCAGGCAGCAGTGGAAGAAATGCCAAAAAATGGGTCCCACCGATGATGAAAGGTGGGGCCAACATGTGTGATGGAAATCAGAGTGAGCAACGACTGCAGTGGTGGTGGATCAACAACAGAAGGAGACCAGAGGCAGCCGATCGAGCCAGAAGACCCAAAACAAGAGGGGTTGCAGGCATTACTATCGCTTGGAGAGAAAAGAATCGATTCCACCAGATCTAAGGAAATGGGAAATCCAACAGGACAGATGTATTTTCCTAATCTGTCACCGGAAAACTTCTCCGGTCACCGGATCGAAGGCTGCACAAGAAGGATGCACAGGCAACCACAGAAAATCTGAAAATAAGTTGGAAAAAAAAACCTTGGGAGAAGCAAGGCAGGGACGATTCTCTACAGAAGTTCGCCGAAGAAGAAGATCTGTTGGTCAAAACAGTAAAACAAAATCGGAAAGCACTTCAGAGATCTTTCTTGCTCGACACCATGTAGAATAATAGACTTGAAGAAAAGAGAAGATGGAGAATGGAGAAGAAATTCTCTGTGTATGTTGTATTTATTCACTTTGAGAAAGGATATACATCAGTATAAATAGATTACAGAGAGCCATCAAGATAACCAAATAAAGAAAGAGAAAATAATGAGTAAATCAATTAGATCAATCACAAATCTACTTACAACTAATATGTTGATTTTCCAAACTAAAGAGATTCGACTCAACTCTGTCCTGAAGCGGGTCACACAACACCTTACGTGTCCTAAAGTGGATCCCACAACATCCACTGCAAAAATGTGCTCCTAGTAGTCAATACACTTAATATATGGCACGTGCACCTGTGGGCAGAAGTACATGTGATTCCACTTGTCTTAGCATTGTACTCAAATCAGTTTAATAAGCTAGTGTGATATCCTATCAGATACTAATCTCAATAGGACTCAATTCCCCAATGGACAAAGTGATATACTATCATGTGGTGCTTTCCTCTGAATATGAAATATTTTTTGCTGACATGAGCAGTAATTGTATGCATACCACTGCCCAGATAAATGTGCATCAGGAAAAATCATTGTGGTGCAAAAATGATGTCATGTAAAGAAATTCCAGGGTGATGTAAGGGATGCCTCAGAAATACACACACTAGAAAGAGTAATTGGAACAATTATAGCCCTGGGAAGAAAACATATTATCTCTATTTCTATGAAATTTTATTCATATCTTGGATATGCCATGATGCATGCATATATATGCTAGGGATACACCATGGATACATCAGATTTTACACATATATTATTGCATACAATGCCAATACTGAAACGTTTCCTAATTCAAAGTGCCCAGGTATCATAGGACGAAGTAACTGGCATGGATCAACAAGGGAAAGAAACATGTCATTCAAGAAGAACCGGTACTTCTCCAAATTTAAACCAGTGACCATCATAATCACTAATGTTGATAATAAATGATGAAGGGCTATGGTCAAAATTGACGAATTCTCCCAAGGTCTTCAAAAATTTGCTTAGATCCAACTTCTTCAAGTCGAATGAAGGGAAATTTGAAATTGACTTACCAAAGGAATAATGACTCTTAGAGGAAACCCAAGTTTTCAACAGACCTAGTTTCACTCAGAAGAAATTAGGAAAAGGTTTAAATCTCATAGGGAATTCAACACCTTGCAAATTCACTCTATGAAATTAAATTCTAGAATAAATTAATGAAAGAACAATAATTAAATTCCAGCAAAAATTAAATAGAACCCAAAAGATCAAAAAGAGAAAACTTACTTCTTCTATTGAAGACTTGAAAACTCAAACTAGAATTTAACCCCTTTGGGCGTGCAAACCCTTTATTTATAGTGCTTGGATTACAAATTTACTAAAAATAAATACTCCCGCCACTTTAAGACAACTTGTTACAAGATCGCCCATAACTTTGTCTGCATATGTTAGAATTGCGTAAATTTTGGTACCTTATCTCTGAATAAGCTTTCCAATGAAGCTTACTTTGTGTAAACCTGACATCTATTGATACATCAAATATGTCTATACATAATTTCAGCCAATCCTAGAATGACCAGTGTCCTGTTCTAAAAATAAAAAATAAAAAAACACAAGAAAGGGAAAGTCAGGCAAAGAAATTGTCGTGGAATCCTTGTGGAGATCATCCATACAATTGATATTTTTTGTTCTTTCTGTTATCTTTTATCCAAGTTTGACTCTTCATAAAGTTATTCCCGTAATTCCACTTTGTGCTTAGCAAATGGGCCTTTTAATGCCACTTCTTCAATCCTATACTCATGGAATAAGGGCCTGACCCATTTATGTACCCAATGATTTTTATTTCACCAATCTAGGACCCAAAATTCTCTTAAATGAGCCTCCTTTGACACCTTCAATTTATTTCACGGAAATGCTCTACATCAGTAAATCATGAGGTTGGGTTAGTATATCAATGTACCCAAGACACAACAAAACATGTGGCTTAGTAATTGAGTTGGAATGTATTGGACATGAGTACAAGAATTTAGTTCATTTCCAGCAGAACTGAAACCAAAGCCTCTCTACTCCAAGCAAAATATGTTATGTAAATGGAGATACAGAGATTTAGAGTCATAGTTAATTGATAGCAAAGTAAAAAAACTGAGAAAGTGTAATGACCCGACCTGGGGTAACGGGTCAGTTGTGACGGGTAAAATTAATTTAGAAAATGATTGAAGTTTAAATTGATTTGTTAGTTTAATTTGATAATTTTATTTGGGAAAAACACAATTGAATTTAGGAATTTAATATTAGACCCCGATTTCACACTTTCTCCCCAATAAGAATTTACAAATTTATCCCCCTCGAATTAAATTAAGGGAATGGAAAATAAATTATCAACTTAGATTTTAATTCCCCTAAGTTAGAATTCCAATTGGAAATATTCAATTAAGAATGTGAAATCAATAAATAAGTTCCAATTTTAAGTGTCTAGAATTTAATCGATGATTGACAAAATTAATAAACGAGAAATAAAGGACAATTTATTAAAATCAATATTTTAAAGGGACCACCTTCGCTGGTCGAATTTAATTGTCCAAAATCCTTTCACCGATGGGATTCCTTTACCAATATGACTCTTCTCCTTTTAAGAGACCTGCGAACCCTTCCCTTCTTTTACCCTTTTCGAAACAGCAACCAAATCTCAACGGAAATTGCAGCGGAAACCTCAGCAGAAGAAGGGCAGGAAAAACCCCAAATCTCTCTCGAGTTCTTGCTCCTCTCCTCTTCAAAGACCATTCCGGACCACCGTGTGACCAGCTTTTGTCGTCTTTGTTCCCAAATTACAGCAAGTAACAGGTATGTCCCTCTAATTTCCTCTATGTTCTTCTTCTCCCATGGGTTTCTTCTTCCTCTTCTCCCCTTTGTAAATTTCGAGCCAGCCAACCAGCCAATCCTTCTTGGATGGTGATGATTTTTCCCTACTTCATTCAGCTGTAGGATCAAATCAATTGGTGACTCAGATCTGCCCCAATCCCTTATCCGTGAACAGTAACCACTCAGTTTTTCCCTAAACATCCTAAGTTGGGAACTGATCCAAGTCCCCTTGCTGCCAGCATTATGCGTTAACCCCTTTCTTTGTTTTAGCCGTGGCTTACTTACAAGTTAAAACCCAGAACCATATTACCTTGCCCTCTTACAGTGATAATTTCAAGAGAGTACCCACTGTATTAAATTGGTCTGATTTAATATGCTTTGCTACAATTAATTACTTATTAAATTAAAAATACTTAGAGTTATTGTTATCTTCCCTAAAGGCAGCCAACCTCTAAACTGCTTTAAGTTAGGACAATTTTCATAAATAAATAAAATAATACAATCCTAAGTAATTATTGTGTTATGTTGGCAGCAAATCTGGAAACCTTCACTCCTAACCTTGGACCCTAGTGTAACCTATAAGGCTAGAGTTGGGACAGTAATCCACCTTACTTGTAATTAAAAGTACTTTCCCAAAGAGGTTTAATAATCCTCATATTATTAATACTTGGAACTTTTAAATCGTATTCGCAGCAAACTTGGGTTCTCAAGGCTAGTTATCTCTTGGAAAGCGTTTGGGTTCATTGTTTGCACTTCACAAACTCCTAGGTGAGGGAAACAATTCACTACATACCATGAATTCATATAATCTTCTATTTGTTGTTGTGCAATGAAAAATATTGCATTGTGTTGTATGTTATGAATATAATTGTTGGATCTAGAAAAGACTGGATGCACGTTAATAATGGTTATAATCTGGTGCTCACTCACAGTAGTGTAAGGGAAAATTTGGCTAAAAAATTCCATTGGCCGTGAGGAGATCCAGTTCGCCCGGATTGTGAAATCTAACCATTAATATATTGAAAGATCCAATGATTTTATATTCGTAGATTAATGATTAATTGTATGGTATTGTTGAATTTCAATCTTGATTGTACATGTTTGAATGTTGGTCTATATGATTCAAATCATTATGATGCTTGGATTATTGCTATGTTTATTTCAAGGTATATGCATGCTATAGCAAATGAGATATCGATTATGATGTAATAATCTGCTTAGAATGGAGATTGTAATTCTATAAGTATGCATGATTAATTAAGTATGTTGATTGGCATTGAGCATGACATTCTCATATTCATAGCATTGGGTATGAGGGTGTGATCCATGATTGTCACGAAGACCACGACAGTGGTAGTGTTGTTAACCTCACTTTAAGTGGGAAGCCCATTATGGTAGAAGAGGTGTGATATCCGTGACAAGTCATGAGGGCTGTTATTTGGTGGTAGGTTGTGTTATCCTCACTTTTTGTGGGAAGGCCATTAAGGCGATGTTATGTTATCCTCGATTCGTCGGGAAGGCCACCAACGATCAGTAAATGTAATAATGGGTTGGAATATGGCATTTGACATTAAGCATTACATTTTGCAAAGGCATGAGAATGTAATACATTGTTATTCTTGCTTATTTAAAATATCATTGCGGAAGTAGGAATATCATACGCTATGTTTGTGTTATTGTTTTCTTCACTGGGCATGGAGCTCATCCCTTACATTGCAGGCAATCCCTTGGACTTGGGTCTGAACGCTAATCACAACTGAGCTTAGAAGGCGAGGAGTCGATGAAGAATTCTTAGAAACACTTAGTTAGTGCATAATTTATTATTTAGATTATAAGTCGGTTGTTTATTTGATTTAAGACTTTGAGAAAGTTGTTCATTCATTATTTTAAGTTGTGGAAACTTGGATAATGAATTCAATATGGATTAATTTTGAGAACGCTTTAATTTGATTGCCATGGGAATATGAGTAAGTGATGCGTTGAGAAATCTTTATGTGAGTGATATTTATCCCTTTAAGTTATTTGGATGGTTAAGTGAGATATTATGTCTTCTAGCAGGTTGTGGTTTTGAGGAATTGTGGTGGCTTGTAATTGTAATTATGTTTGTTTGAATTTAGCCACAGATTTGGATGTAAGACCCGTTTAGGGTAATAGGTGATTTAAATTTGTACAGTCAGATCACGCCCGTCCAGGTGTTGGAAGGCAGGGCGTGACAGAAAGATCACCATCATCATTACTTCATGCAAGCACAATTAGAATAATCAGAATGCTCAATTTCTACTGCAAATTTAGAAGAAGCCCCATGGAGGAACATAGGTGAAAGGGTTGCCACTTACATGATGAAAAATGTAACAAATACACTCTGGCATAAACCGCAGGTTCGAAGCCTCCCCCCAAATGAGAAGATAAAGACCTAGATATAAAATTTTATGTTGTTGTGCTTCCTTTTCCACAGAAGGCAATCTGCAGACACAAGGAACTAGCACATTGAAGAAGAAGAAGAAGAACAACAACAACAACAAGAATACCAAAATATACCTAATGTTGTCCTTCCTGCCCAAAAATTTGCACCAGTTTTTATAGTTTTTAAACAATTTCTTCATCAGCTGATTCACAGCCCTTTCATCTAGCTGTCAAAACAGCACAGAAACACTTAGGTTCATGGAATGAAATGCTAACAACTAATGATTAAACATTAGTAATGATAAAACCTTTGACATTGGAGTTGCCTTCGGAATCTGCCGAATGTGTATGTTTGCAAGCAACAAAATCAGATGCTCCCTCTGGTTGGCAACATTTCCTTTCTGTGAGAGATACATACAATAATTAGCAAATTTATAAGAAATCCTACCATAGAAGATCAAATTGTTCATGTGCTCCTAAATAATGCCGACTCTTATGTAAGAAAATTATATATTAGTGAAAAAATATGAAATGATAAAAAAGGAGTAACAGAATTACCTGAAACCCAAACGAAAACTGTAGCCAGTCAAGTAGATCAAAAACCTCTGGAATTTGATCATTTGTTTCTAGAGGCAAACCACGAGTGTTGCGGACTGCGGAAACTGCCGCTTTTATCTGTATCAAATAACTATATTAACTGACAGAAGATTCCTTCAACAATCATTAGCAGTGGGCTGGAATTGGAAAAACTACTGCTCCCATGTGTAAAATTTCAGCACAATCTTGCTGCATGATAGCAAGTCTAACTAGCCACTATTGTGGCAAAAAGTGGCTAGTGAAATAAGAGTCATGCTATCATGAAACTATTTTTTCCCCAACATGTCGGAACATTTTCTCTAGAAGTGACAAGTGGGTTGGTCCTGGTACTGACATACAATGAGTTATTGTGGGTTAGTAATTTACCCAACTGATCATTTCTAGCTATATTATCTGTGGTGATTAAATTAATGGATGAAACGAGACTCTTTGAACATCCATTTCCTACCATCAGACTGGAGGCTAGAAATAATTGATTGAGCTGATTTTTGTAAATGGCTAAACTAGGATCCATACTTGTATCTAGCATACTGATGGAGCCCATGACAAGCCACCCCTTCCCTAGAAAAAACTAAACAGTGTGTTGGAGGAAAAGAGGTGGTTGGATATCTTTTCTTCTTTTTCATTTAAAAAAAAAAAAAAAAATTTGAAGAAAATAAACATAAACATTTTTTTGGATTTGTTGTCACTATTTTATATTTATATTTTGTGAAGAGATTTGTGCAAATAATAGGAAGAAATACATGTTACACACAAATGCACAAACACAAAACTCGTAGTAGTTTATCTGCATAGCATCTGACCTCAGAGAGTTGCATAATTGCCTGATGCGCACCTCCAGGATCAAGGGGAAGGATGTTATATGGAACATATAACTCTTGTTTTTCATCCTATGAAGAAGACAGATGGTTAAAAAAAAATCAGATCCTACTCTTGGACTTTCAAGAAAAACGCCCACAAGTTTGGATACAGTTCCTTTCTCAAAAAAGTAATCCAAAGTTCAACATTATGTGCAAATTGAAATAAAGAATAGATGCAATTCCATATACACAGGCCAGTTTCAGATGTAAGTAACAACCTTATTAACTCTTGTCAATACTTCATAAAGAACAGATGCAATGCCATATACCTCCCTGTGAAGAAATCAAGAATTCAACAAGTCTGTTTCACTTGGTGCAACAGCCTAACTGGTACTTCGAAAGCAACCATAACTCAGACATGGGAACTGATTTGTAACAAAAACTTAGGGGATGAATAATACCTACTGGCAGAAGCAGAGGCCTCTACATGTTTAAGAAATTCACTATATTTATGATATAAGCATCTCAGTTCGTGTGTACCATTCTTTGCCTTACGCATCACCTTTTCATCCTGTAATTCATGAAGACGTGATAATGTTGATATGGAAAATGAGAAATACTAATTAATAAACTAAAAAAAGGTAAACAATAAGCCTTCATGATTTCCAATTTTAAACAAAAAAATATAAACATGGATATAAGTGCAAAGGAAAGGTCTCATTTAAAAAAAAAATCAAAAAAAGGAGAATGTGTGACTAATGGATAACAGAAAATGGAATAATGTCTGCAGCACCAAAAGCATAAAGTCTAAGTATTTAATATCTTGATATGATATCTTCAAACATTCATACCTAGTTTGATGCTAGCGCCAGCAAAAGCATTTTAAACATTAATAATGAAAAGAAGAAGAGCAAACTAGCATTGAAGCAGAAGCATATAAAGGGTGGATAAACAAAAGTAAAGCTGGTTTTAAGTTGAAGAAATATGGAGCCTGAGAAATGGATGGTATTCTTACGAAAGTACCGATTTTATTGGGAGCATCAAGATTATATAGATGACTAGGTTGCTTAACAAAATCTTAGATTAAAAAAGAATGCCAAATGAATGGCAGAAAAGTATGGCTTTTTCTTCTATAAGAACAGAGATATTCAAATGTGCCAATTATGAAGGTATGAAGCTTGTCACTCATACCATGAAACTTTGGGAGAGAATAATAGAACAATGACTAAGACAAGAATCAAATAATTTGGAGAATCAATTTGGATTTATGCCTACTAGATTAACAACAGAAACAGTTTTTATGCCGAGACAACTTGTTTTAAGTCCAAGAAATAACAAAGAAATATTTACATAGGGCTAGAAAAGGTTTATTGTACTGCTCCAAGGGAAGTAATTCATCAAACAATGAAAAATAAGGACATCCCTGTTGAGTACAGATAGGTTATAAATGATATACATGAAATGGCACCAACTAGTGTAAAACATTGTGTAGTGAGACAGAATTTCCTAGTAAGAGTTGGATTCTTTCAAGGATCAACTTTAAACCCATATTTACTTGTTCTAGTGATGGAGATGAAGAGTCATAGTATATGCTATTTGCAAATGATATAGTATTGATTGATGAAACATAAAATCAATTAAATAAGAAATTGGAATCATGGAGGTACTTTATAGACGAATGGTCTTACGATCAGCAAAGCATAGACAAAATATATGTAGTGCAACCTTAGTGATATGGAGGATATAGAAGGCGAACTGATAGAAGTTGGTAATAAATTGGTATTATGTTTTGATAAATTTAGACACTTAGTTGAAATTGTAGAACCTGATGAAGGATTAGATCTAGATATATCCAGTAGGACGGGTGTGGGGTGGGCTAAGTATAGAAAAGTTAGTGGCATGTTTTATAATAATAAAAGAGTGCCATGCTGATTTAGGACTATGCAATGAACTAAAATCTAATGAGATGAGATTAACCAAAAATTACCAAGTCAAATAAGTTATATAATTTTATGCTAATCATGTGCAAACAAGAAATCCCACATAGGTAAAAATTGTAAAAAGTCATAAGCCACATGACAGTCCCACAATATTATACTTTAGAATTATCCGCAATGGTCCATGGGATTCTGGACATCCACTAGCTTAGGAAATCAGCCCAATAATCAATGCAAATTGTCCTAACCTCTTCAAGGATTTTGTTTTAAGGAAAAAAAGAAAGGTTTAAGACACAACTAGGTTTAGAGAATAAAATTCAACATGAATAGTTAATGTCTCGAAAGTTTCGACAATCTAAAAATTTTCCAGCAACTAGTAATTTGTTTTTATACATCAAGTAGGTCAAAAAAAACAATGAATTTGATCGTCGAAGGCTGGGTTGAAACCAATTTCACATGCAAACAACAACAACAAGGAAGATCAAAAGAAATACTTTGGAGAAAAACAGAAATAGGATGGGAATCACTCCATGGCTTCACACAACTAATTTTTTATAGAGGTCTCATTCCAACATGCTTCAGGAAGAAAAATATTTCATTCATTTATTTATTCATTAATGTTTATTCTCTAATTACAATCCTATTTATAAAACACAGTAACTACCCACAACTTTGTACCTGTAACTACCCACACTGCAGTTATCTACCCACAACTTTGTACTGTAACTACCCACACTGCATTGTTACAGAATTATCTGCACAATTAACTGTTGTTGTTAACTGCCCAAGTGACTAGCATTCTCTGCATCAGCAACCACTGGCACCTCAGGTCCCACACGGCCCCCCACTCCGATGACGGTCTTCAATCTGCTATTCCATCAACCCACAGTTAGATGTGGGCCTTCTTCTTCTTCCTATGCCTTTGGTAACCTTTGTATATTGGGATGTCCGCATCACATGCCAATTAATGGGAATGTTCTATAAAACAACCATTGGGCCAGCAATCTTCTATAGGGTTGAGTATTTGGCAATAAAGAAAAGACAAGTACATTAATTTTTTAAACGGGATTATGGAGGAATTGCAGTTTAAGCCATTTAGGGGGAGAGGGGGCTTGGCTTGGCACACAATTCTTGTTGCTATTGTATGGTCTTTAAGGAAGGAGAGAAACTTGAGGATTTCTTAAGAAAAAACAAGTGAATGGAAGATATCTTTGAGAATGCTAAGTGGAGGCTTTGCATGTGGTTGTCCATAAGCTAGAAGTTCTGTGACGACCCGACCCTACCAGTACAGTTTTGCTTTGAGCCATGGCCCACATGGCCCAAAAGACCTCACAATGGAGAGGGTTGCCCCCTCTCATATAAAGCCCCCACCACCCAATCTCCCAACCGATGTGGGACTTTTTGGGTGGGGGTGCTACAATCCACCCCACTTAAGACCAGAGTTGTCCCCGACTCTGTCTCGTCACACTAATAGGGGTCCACACACAGAGGCAAGCAAGTCACACAAGTAGAGAGCCCTCACAGTCCAAGTGTTGAAACCCGACCCTACCCCATCATGATATTGTCTGCTTTGGGCCCACCCGACCCGCACGGTTTTGCTTTGAACCCTGGCCCACATGGCCAGGCCCAAAAGGCCTCATAATGGGGAGGGTTGCCCCCCCTCATATAAAGCCCCCACCACCCAAGCTCCCAACTGATGTGGGACTTTTTGGGTGGGGGTGCTACAAGTTCAGAAGGTATCTTTGTTAGACTTCTATACATTATGGTATGAGAACCACATTGAATGACAACTTCCCAACCTTTCACATATATATGAGAGGTTGCAAGTAGAAGGAACAAGGAGGAGAGACAGGAAATTAGAAACATGGATGGAAGGGACAAGGAAAGATATGATGGATTGTGGGTCAACATAATGTATGGTTTTTATAGGATAAATGAAAGAGAAGAAATCAAAATCACAAAACCAAATAAATGGCAGTAGTTTCTTTGATGATGATGTGGATGATGGATGATGACGATAATGATGATGACGTCAAATTTGAATCCAATACCATGGGTACAAACACAGAGGAGTTTCAATGCTAGGATGGATTACAAGTAGCAAGAAAATCTATTGCTACAATAGAAAATCAAAGAAACTAACGAATGATTTTTTTAAGTTGAATCAATACATCAAAAGTAGTCAATGGCTAGACCTAATAAAAGACAAAATCAATGAAAATCATATGGTGCAAGTACCAGTGAAATAGAAAAAAGTGAAGCAAATAAAGACTTCAAATGAAATAGTTTGACATATTAGATTCTAGAGTTACAGAAAACATTTCCCCAACTGGGAATGAGTGGAAAGTAGACCTCCTCCTAGATAGACGCAATTAGTGATATCACCAGTCTCATCATCATCATCATAAATGTCTAGTCATCCTCACAACAAAAGTACGTGGTAAGTGACAAGGTACTAATCATCGTAGAAGCAGCAATACATTCAAAGTCAAGTTCATTACAGTTCCTCTTTTTTATTTTTACTTTACTAGTTTCAAAAAGGCATGAGGAAATCAAATATTGTCATGCAATCCAGTTCCAGCTTTCATTTGTTGTACATATGCAAACTAGAAAACCCACTTGCATACTTTTAGTACAAAAATTGGTCCAGATTTCCCTACCTGTTCAAGCCTTTGAAGAAGTGAAGTTTTGAATTGCCTAACACCCCGGCCACTCGAATCAGGATCCATGTTATGTGCTTGTTCAAATGCATGGAATCGACCTGCCCATGATGCCCAAATAGAAATGTTTCACCAACTTAAAAAGTAAAGATATGCATGTATGCACATATAGGCACAAATGAATGTATATAGATATAGAAAATAATCAATCGACATGCAATTTCTGTTAAGCCCTATAAAAGTCAACTTGTGCCAACCCCCTCAAAGCTCGTCCTCCTCCCTCCATAGCAATTGTCTGGTTGGAATATCATATGAAATTTGACACCCACCCAAACATGATATCCATTTTTTGGATTCAGACCCTGTATGTATGACCACTTACAATGATGATGATGATGATATATGACCATGAAAGACCCTTTAACTTTAGGCATTCAAATAATACCTTATGCATGTGATGTCAGACTAAAAGTAGACACCCCTAGTTCAAGAGACCCCTCACCCATCCTAATCACTCTCCATGAATAAAATGCTTCCACGTGCACCCTGCAGTTGAGCATTATTAGACCTAAACTTAATTTTCATTCATTTATTTATAAACTAGATGATAGATAACCATATGATACCAACTACATACCATGATACTAGTTACCATGTATGCCAAGTTAAAATGTTGCCTATGAACTCCCAAATGTTGCAGTAGCCTCCACCTGATCACATCCTATTACAGTCCCCATTATTGGATTTGTCATGCCTCTCATTTTATCAATCCAACACTAAGGATTATAATTGGACAGAACAAGTGGATACATGTGGCAATACATGTAGGGGTAGGGTGTATGATCCTTTAAACTTTAGGGCATTTGAAATGCTGATATGGTTCAGATCGATCAAGGGCCAGTCCCATATCTAAGTTGCAAAGAAATTGCACCCAACTTTTTCTAAGATCCACCATATTGAACCAGATTGGTGGGCACCAACTCATCGAACTCATGAAGTAGTATTTGAAAGGATTTTGCATGGACATGTGGGCCTCCAAAAATAAGCTCGATTGGAGTTATCTAGGCATGGTTTTCAAGGTCTCTAACATCATGCTTTTCTCATACCTCTTTCTTGTACCAAGCATCACCTATATAATGTCTCTCTAAGGGATTTCTAGGGTTACAGTTCATTTTATACTGAGATTGGGATGAGGGATAGAGTAGAACCCTCTCAAATCCGCTATAAACCTTATACTTCAAGATGGTGTAATTGTTCTCATCTTATTGTGGACACATGCACACCACCAAACCACATAAATCTTGTTGTGTTTCTATGTGTTTGCTTGTGTTTTCACTACATCATGATTTCACTATTTGTCAACAAAAATGTGTCGAAAGAGCCCTTGATTCTAATTAATGGTGGATTAACTTGGAGAGGGATCAAACTAGATAAAGGTCAAATTCAGAAAAGGATGTGCATATTGGTGTTGAATATAATAATAAGAAACAAGGAAAGGAGAAAGAGAAATTGTGGAGAGGAAATCTCTCTCTCTCTCTGTTGTATATTGAATGTGTCTAAAACTGAAGAAGATACATGAATTTATAATTACAGGTAAGCCAATTACGATGGCAAAAAAGGAATGCAATCAAAGAATAACTAATTACAATCAATTACACAACTAGCGTTAACAATTAGGTCAACTTTCCAAACCGGAAAGATTCTGGTCAACTAGGACCAAACGTGGATCCCACGACAATTGGGCCCACATGAGGCCCAATTGGAGTTCATGGTTCTTATATGAGCACCAAACAGTAGGTGAAAATATTATTATAAACGTGTGTGTGGTGTTGCAAATGCCATAGTGGCCTATGTACATGGAATTCGTAGTCCATAAATGTGAGATGCATTTTAGATGATTTAGAGAATTTTTTATCTATTTTCTTGTTTTTAAATAATGGTCATTATACTTTAGGTGTAATATCATGTTCGAATTATATAAAATTGGATTCATTGAATTGATTATTCAACTACTTGCCCAATAGACCAAGCAAGTCCTATTTTGACATTAATAAGAGATGTAATTGCATATCTTATGGTGTACTAGAGTGACAAGTTTGAGATGATGTAAGTAGTCCTATCTGTTTTTTTACAAGATCAAGGTGTCTAGGTGTCTCACCTGACTAATCCTTGGGACAAGTGTAAACCTCCCAATCTGCACATGCTGGGTACAGAACTATGGGGAGTGACCCTTTTTGCGTTGAGGGGGACTTGATCCCAAGACTTCCCACAAACATGGGCGGGTTTTGACCATCAAGCCAGACTCTCAGGGTTAAGTAGTCCCACCTGTTCTCTCAAATATGTCACAAAAAAGAACTTTATAAATACTAATACAAGCCACATATTAGGAAAGTTGAATTAAAGTCTATTTTACACTTTGAACTCTTTTGTAGAGTTTTTGAAGCCTTTGGAACAAGCCCATATAGAAGAGCATTTCAAGGGGCCATACATGCAAAGGCTTTGTTCTAGGAATTCTCTTCAAAGGTTTGGCTTGGTGGGTTCCAAAAAGATGTAGAGTTCTCTTCTATATACTATAGATTTTTTTCTTTGATCTATTTCCATTTAACTAAAATTAGGGGGGAGAATTCCTTGATAATCCCCTATTTTTGAAGTTGAGTAGCCAAGGATTCACCATTGGGCCCATATGTGGAGACTTTATCTTGTGGATTGGTAATTTATTAGACTTGCTTTCCCGAGCCTAAAAGCAAACATGGACAAGATCCTTTCCAATCTTTGTTCTACATCAGTGTTTGTGCCTGTGTGTAGAATTCAAAAAATTCCCTTCATCCTTGGTTGAGAAAGACCAATTGTAACAAATGAATAGAGTGTGGAGTGACGGAGGCATGATTTTTGATAGGTATTATGAAATGTAGAATTCAAAAAATTGAACCTAGATGGACGGAAAAATGGATGATGATGACTCTGATGACAATGAATTGTAACATGTAAATAAAGTGCAAAATATCACCAACCATTTTCCAAAAGAAATATATAGAAAGTCTGACTTGAAATAAACACAATCATGCTCAACCTGAACTTCTAGTTCCATCATCTGGTGACTTAGGCCACTCTCATTTGGTTAGAATCACCATTCACAAAAATATCATATACTTGACAGCCCTTCCTATATAATCAATAACAATCCACCCATCAAACAAAGGCCAACCATTTTTTGTCTCCATTTGCAAGCGAGCAACTGGCTAAGACTTCTTCAACATTGCCAACCTTAGTGGAATCATAATCTTGTGGAATTATCTAGCTATTTCTAATTGAGTATAAACTGGAATTGTGTAGGATTCCATTTCCACTGAGGAATTGTGGACTAACAACAGGCCCCAACTATACTGGAAAAGTCCTCCAAGGTGTCCACAATTTCACTTTTCAGGAACACTATTTGATGCAAGAAAAGGTCATAACTGTAAGATATCTTGATCACCGACTGATGCTGGTTGAAATCTCACACACTTCCTTGAACCTTACAACTTGAGATAGAATTTAGATCCGAATTCTACAATTCGAATCAAGAATTTTGATAATGAAAACGATTAGTCAATCTAGGTCAATGTCTAAAATAGTCCTAGAGGGGGGGTGAATAGAACTTATGAAGAATTTTAACTTTCTTAAAGATATTGGTCAATTAATGTTGGTCTTGATGCAATTAACCAATTTTAATGTCCAATTATGAGATTTACAATCCACAATGAAGATAACTGTAAACCGAAATGAAATCTCAACAATATCAATTCCAGCAAATCAAGTGTGCATGAAATCTGAGAGAGAAACACAAATGCACAAAGTGAGGTAAGGAGAGATGGAAAATCTAACATAGATTTTTACGTGGTTCGACAACCTTGCCTACATCCATTGTTGAGATATATTTAGATGATTTAAATCTTGATATAATTAGTTACTTAACTTGTATTAATTTACTAAATGTAAGACTATATATAGAGTACAAAGGATAATTTCTCCCAATATTTGGAGATCCTAATTTCCTAATTAACAGATTACACAATCAATCATAATAAACCATAAATGGAAATATAATAAATCTTAATATATCTCAACATCCCCCACAAACTCAAGTGGGCCCCACTTTAGTTTGAACTAATTAACGCATAGGTCCCAGGATCAGAACTTGGCTTTGATACCATGTTGAATAATAGAATGAAGGAAAGAGAATTTTGTGTGTCTTCCTTAATCAAGGAGAGACCCTATCATTTATATTTATAGAGAACGAGAAATACAAATAGAGAAGGTAAATAAAAGGAAAGAGGAAATGATTAAAATGGGAAATACAACTTTAGTAACTAATTATATCAAAATCTAAATTATCTAAATATATCTCAACATCCACTTGAGGATTCCACTAACCTTCTCCTTCAAGGGTGAAGAAGAAACCTATTACAACCTTAATCTCTTTCAAGGTAGAGATTGAACCAATGACTCACATACACCAAGAAACACCTTTCTTGGATTTCACTAGGGTTACACCAACCCTTTACAATTTTCACATAGATAGAAAGTAGTTTTGCGTGAAAATTACCAAGAACGCTTGCCTCTTGTCGAATGACTTGGATTTGTTGTGCTCTTGAAGTTCCTCTTCTTCTTGGATTGTTGAAGTTGCTCCGATTATACTCAACCAAGATGTAAGTGAAGAAGTCTAGGGTAGATGATGGTTTTCCTATGAGTATATAACCCTATAGTTTTCTCAAATACACATTCAACTTAGAGCATAAGATGCTCAACATTTTGGCTATGAATGCTTTGAATGTGTTTGAGATAAAGTTCAAGAGCTCTAGTGGTTTTACTATGGACTTTTTGTGCTCAAAAGATGGTGTGGACACTTGGAGAAAAATCAGCTTAAAAGAATCAACCATTGCATTTCAAATGGCTTTGTTTATATAGGCCAAGTTGTCCCAATGGATACATATCGGAACTCCTATATTAATATCGGTCTTCCGATGCACAAAAGTATCGGACTTCCTATACAACCAATATAGGACTTTCGATAGTCCAACAGGTCGCAACGGCTAGTTCAACGGTCATATATCGGAGTTCCTATACCAACATATAGGACTTCCGACAGACAATGTTCAACCTGCACACACTTCACTAAAATGTTCATAACTTGAGCTCTCGAACTCGGAATTGAGTAATCTTGGTCTCGTTAGAAAGATCTTTGAATGATCCATCTAATCCTAACATTTCAGCAATTTTGGAGTTCATTTGATAGATCAAATATGCTCTTCAAGTGAGGGTAAATTTTACAACCCAACCTGTTTTGCACCCTTTTACTAAAATGCTCATAACTTGAGCTATACAATTGGGTGTTCTTAGAATTTTTGGGAAGCTCTTTAAATTTTCTATCCATTATAAAGTTTTGACCAATTTTAGGATACTTTTTATTGATTGAAAGAGCTCTCCGAATCAGGGCAGATTTCAACTAACCTAAAAGTCCCATAAGATATACCAATTTTAAACAATGGATTCTAAGGTTTAATCCCAGGGGTAAGTCCAGGTCATATAGGTCTTCCTAGGACATCTTTACCTGACTTGATTGGCCATAAGCTCATTCACCTTCGTTGTTGCTCCGCCTCTGCTTCTAGACTTCAAGTTTGATTTGACTTTGTTGATCTTCTAGAGAAAAGGTTTGAGACACAGACGGACTCAGTCACAAAATTGACAACTTAGGACTCAGTCGGACTCAGTCATGGAATTGACAACTCAACCCAACTCAAGGGATGCAGATTTAACTTTTAGGCCAACAAAAATCCTAAAACTCAACTCTCAATCCTCTCGATCACTCTCAAGAAAAGAAAGATAACACTAACTTCAACAAGACCGAAGAAATTAAATGTTCAATCAAAATCAAAACAAATGTGGAATTGTTATTCCGAATGCAATTAATTTAGATCCACAATTAAATGCAATTTAAATAATAATATGCATGCATGGAAATTAATTTCGGCACTAATTCAATTCGACATTCATTGAATCTTCTTAGAACCAATTTGGATGTGGAATTGTAATTTAATTATAAATTGGAAGACATGCAAGACATGAATTAATTCACCATGCAATTAAACTGGGGCTGCAGTTTTTTCTTTTCTTTTCTTGTTTCTCTCTGTCTGCTAGGTGCAGAAAGCAGCGTCATGAGTGGGACTTCCTGTTCTTTCCCTTTCCTTTCTTTCTTTCTTCTCATTGCTCTCAGTCTAGATGCGGATCCAATGCTGGGTTCCTTCCTTCTTCTTCAGCTTGCGCCCTACATTTTCTCTCTGTTTGAACTGCGCCCGGTTTCCTTCCTTCCATTCTTCTCTCTGAGGTTTTATTTTTTACCTTCTCTCTTTTTTTCACTCTCGATCTTTGCTGGAAGAACTGGAAACTTGTCGCTTTCTTCTTCTCAGTTCTGCAGAGATTTCTGCTTGAAATCTCAATTTTCAATTGTCCTTGTCTTGCTTCTCTTTCTATTATTTTTGGCTGTCTCACTGAGTTGCCAAAGCTGGCTCCTTTCCAATCCAGTTTTGAACGCCAATGGGTCCTTTCGCCTTTGACTGCTTGGCTGGAATTCATTGGGACCCACAAAGGTGGTGACGTGGGTGTTGACATGGCAATCAAGTGGGGCCCTATCTTCCCTCCATCGATCTTAGCATGGATCGGAGATCTAATTCCTTGATTTCATCCAATCAAATCTCGGGTCATCATCGAGTTCGCCAAGCTCGATGATCACATCACTATTATTGTCGTCAAAACTCAAAACCATTTATCCCGTCAATTAATGGTTGGCACTCATAATTGGAGTTCATAAACTTTCCATGGGGTGAGTACCTATCTAATATCCATATGACAAACCCATTTGTAGTTATTGAGTACTTATTAACTGTGCTACACGCTCTTATATCCCTTGAAGGCACATAGTTTGTCAATTTTTACATCACAACTATGCAAGTTTGTCAATTTTATAAGCCCAATTATGCCAAACAAATCCTCCACAAATACATATGCCCAGAAAATAGAAGCCAGCACTTAGCATTCATTGCTTTACTTATTAAGGAATGAGGATGACAATAACTGCAACAACCCTTTCAAGTTAGTACTTTATTAGAATTTTCAGGTGAGATTGAAATTTTATTAATTTGCAAAATCCTCCAAAGAATTTTATGTTTGGTGCAACCAAATTTCTAGAATGGGAATCACAAAATTGCACATAATTCCCATTCCGAAACATTTTTGATTTCCAGCTAATAGTTAGATATTGGAAGTCCAATTTCTGAATAATTCCAAGTCCAGTAAATACTTAAACAAAAGGCCATCATGGGAATTATCAAATTTCCATAATTACTAGAATTCGCACTCCATAATGAAGGGAATTAGAGATTATTCCAGAATTTTCTACCAAATGTGCCCAATCCCTCAATCATCAACACAACCAAACGCTCAAAATAAAATCAGAAAAAGAGAAAAAAGTGAGGGAATGGGTCAAATCGGAACTTGAAAAATATAACACTATAGTATCTCAATTAGAACAGGGGAAAACAACCGATAAGGGTTGCCTACTTTCAGTGCTAAAATAGACAGCTTACAGAAATAGGCGACACGGGGCGACTCGTTTTGAATCTGATTGGCAACACGGAGGAAGCGTTGGGTGTGGGAAACTAGTGTGGGTGGCAATTTCTCGCTGTCGAATGGCTCCGGGAGATATCCAACGGTCCGGGATCGAGAGAGGGACGATGAGGGGTGTGTTCTCTGGCCAATGCCGGAATCAACAACGACGATCTCCGCCATGGCAGTAGAGATTCATCAGATACTGCAGAAAGGAGGAATCGGGGGGTATTTCTACTGGAGATTTTCATTTTCTTTTCTTTTTGGGGATGAATGGAAAGAAAGAGGAAGAGGCGATCTTGTTGTGCTTTTCCTTTTGCTTTTGGCCCTTTTGTTGGAACGTTTTGAATGGAAAAGAAATGGAAGGAAAGGGAGTCAGTGCCTCAATGCTTTAAGAACTTTGCACAACTACTGTCAACTGTCTTTTGAGTCTTGAGTTGGCGGGTACTCCAGAGAAATTGTCCGTTGGTGAACTGGTCCCATCTGAGCTTGCATATCTTTTTTTTTTTATTAATTTATATTTTTAATGCTCATTTTCACATTGCACTTTATATTACTATTCTACTTGAATTTATTTTGAGATACACTTGCCGCTGGATCAAAGCTCAAATCATATGAAAAATTAAAATTTTATAGCCTTTAAAATTATATCTAAGAGTAATTCCTTCAAGTTGAATTTTATCACATTATTTTTATGATTAAAGTGTCCATGCACCTCAAAAGATTTTACTTAACTAATCTTCGAGACAAGTAGAGACTCCAAATTTCTAACATACTTGATACACAACCACGGAGAGCATACTGATCCAACTCAGTAAATGATCGACCACATATATTATTTATTCTCTGAGTTTAAAGCTCTCACATATCATTATCAAAAAAAAAAAATATCTTTTATTTTATAGTATTTATTCCTTAGTAATATGTACATATCCATTCCCATGTTTTTTTTTATCTTAAATTCATAATTGAAGACAAGCCTCATTTTGAGTTTTTATTACAGAGGTTGCACCTAAGAAGAAGAGTTTGTCAGGATAAATTCCTTATGTAAAAATAATATATTTGTGAGGTTACCAGTCTTTAGATGATATATAACTTTTGCTTATCATTAAAAAAATTCATAAGCGAATAAAAAAATTATTTTTTTATAATTTAGGTATTTTCATTCCACATTAAAGGTAAGATCAAATGAATAAATACATAAAACTACTTGCAAGTCAGCAAATTATATTTTCATTTGAACTTTTTCAGTCTATACTCAATAAATACCTATTAATTTGATTTATACTGAATTAAATCTCTCATATCTGAATATTCTCACCATCAGATCAAAGTTAAAATTGCACACCTACTACTATTGGCTTTTAGGGCTTCTAAATTCTACCAACAGTGATAATTTTATTTTTTATTCATGTATAGACTCATCCAATCATCCGACTCTATAATTATACATAAATTTTATTGGCAAATACTGACTCTATAATTATATATTATGTCTCAAATGATCATAATACTATGTCCAAAACTGATCCGATGGTGTATCATGCATGTAATCTTAGTTCCCTTATACTGTAGCCAAGGCTGCTTTCTTTTTGGCTCTTCCGGGGCTGGCCTTGTGAAATTCACTAATCATTAATCAATGCTGTCTAAATGGTATCTAATGATTAGGCATTTTGTGATATATAATATATCACTCCAAGTACATATATTTAATTTTAAATAATAGTTAATATAGATTTTTTTAAATAAAGAAATTAAGGGTACATGGTCATTTCTTTTTCCCGATGTAACAGGTTAGCGCTGAAACTCGAATGGGTCAGACTGGGTTTTAATAAACTCAACTCAACCTATATAAAAAGTTATTGAACTCGACTCGATTCGATCCAAATTGCTAACTCGACTTAACCTGAGTGTTCAACCAAATTGCTAGCGTGACTCAATCCGAGTGCTATACTAATTTTTTTTTAATGAGCCAATTCGAGTCGAATCATGACAATTTTAAAAAGGTTTGACCCGAATCCACACAAATTTTATTTAGATTTTTTTTCTTCAATCCAGCTCGAATCTAATTTTAAAAATATAAAACTTAACTCACTTAATTTCTTGAGTCGGGTTAAAACCCAACTCAAGTTATATGACTTTTTTATAGTCACTGGATCTGACTGAACGGAAAATCATAATAAAGAAGTGACAGACATTTTCAGACTTGAAACTCTACAATAACAATAATAATATAGTATACTAAACTCGTGTGCTGCTTTTTTTGTGCCCAAAAGAGAAAGGTGGTCATGTTTTATCTTTTTGGCTGTGTTGATGGGTTTTCAGCCTGAGTGCGCATGGACTGCACTTTTTGGTTCAAAGCAACAATCTCCATGAAGAAAAGCAAGACACCCTCTTCTAATTGAGACATCATGGGCAAATAAATATAAAAATAAACTATGAAGGAGATGGTGACATGGAAAAATAAAGGCACATAATATAAAAGCTGGACAAGTTTACTTAAGGGGTAAGAGTCCAAAAGGAGCAGTGCATCAACAGTTGTGTGACCATGGTTTAGTTATATTGCATCACAGCTCTTCTTAAAGTGGTTTGAGTTTACAGTAAGGAAATGAGCATAGTAATAGTACAGTAAACTTCCTTGATTAGAACAAATCTAGCTACTTTAGGAATGTGGGTTATCTCACCGATAAAATTGCATACTTAGAATCTAAAAAGCAACCACATCCATTAGACTAGGGGTCCAAATATCGGTCAATATACCGATATCTCGGCCATATCATATCGTCTGATATCACAATAGTAGCCGATATCAACTGTTTTTTGTAAAAAAAAAAAAAAAAGAGAAAAATATTTGTCGATACCGAATTTTAAACCCCTGCCTTAGACCATTATTGTTATTGGAGCTATCTTTCATAGCTTCTAAAATCAATGCTATTGAGTTTTTCAATCAAAGAGATATATTTAACCCTAATCCCTTACAAACTCTATTATGACTCAATCCTAATACAATTAAACTCAATCTTTTGTGTAATCCGACTTGAAACCATTTAGCAACTGGGTAAAAAATATAGAATTTCTAATGGATGTAGATCTCCCCATCCAAAGCATTGAGGTGATTGTTGAACATTCGAGTAGGGATGTAAATAGACTTAGATTATCTTTTGACGAAAAGAGTTTTATAAACTTCTAATGTTCTGCTTGTAAATATTTTGATGTAACATTTAAAGTTGTGTTTGGATGAGGAAAACTTTTAGGAGATTCTTCAGAAATCAAGAGAACTTCTACTCCTTAATTTGTTTTGGAGACTTCTTTAAAATCAGTTAGTAGGATGATGTCAAAGACATCTTTAAGTATTTTTTTTTTTTTTTTTTATATAGTGAATCTTTTAGAAAACAAGGATGTTTAATCGTTTTTTACCATTGAGATCAAAGTGGCTTACTTTTAAATTTTAAAACAAAATTTGATCCTATTACTAGATCATTGAGTGAAATTGTAATCTCATCATTTGGATTGTTATTAAACTCCAAAATATAAAAATTTGAAGAATAACTAGATGCAACCTAAGTAACAAATTGCATATGCAACCATTATCTCCTCTGTTGGAGACGATGGTTGGCTTTGCTTTTCTTTGAATAGGGTTGAATTCTGGTCAGGTCGGGTTGGGTTTCTTAAACCCAATCTGATCCGAGTCAATATCATGAAACTCGACTCAACTCGAGCTATTAACTCAAAATTCTCGACCTGACCCGAATTTTAACCCGGCTCAATCTGAATTCTAACTCAACCAGTATTCTAAACCTATTTTAACCTAATTTTAGCAAAGGTAGGCCAGGTTGGGTCGATTCGGGTCGGTTAGCTTGAAAATTCTTCAACCCGATTTGACCCGAATTCCATGTGGATTTTTGTCTTCTCAACCCGACTCATATGACCCAACTCACATGATTTCTCATGATCCAACCCGAATTTCACCCTTACTTTTGAAAAATGAATATAAATAGGAGAAGTTGGAGAAAAAGTTTAAATCTTCTTGACTCATAAACTTAAATAATTCTTTGAAGAAGTGTGGAGAGGAACTTCTACCATATTTTGATGTTTTTCCTAATCAAATCCAAAATTTCCCACTTACTATTTCTTCGCTTCTACCAAACATGACAAATGAAAAGCTGGTAAGCTACAGCTTTATCACACTTCGGTGACTTCACTACTAAGGCTTTTAGTACCCTTCTCTTGAAGGTCAACAGCCATCTTCAATCGAATTGTTATTTTTTTTCTAAATTCTTAAACTCATAAATCTCCACTTACTAATGAAGTTGTGAATCCTTCCAATATACATTTTATGTTTGATGAGTTTAGAATTATTGATTGAAATATGAGAATTCCGTATAGTTTAGCTATTGAAATAGTTAAAAAATTTAGAATCTCAAAATAAAAAATTTAGAATCTCAAAATAACCCCTTAAAATAAAAATGTATAAATCTTATGTAATTGAAACTTTGTTTACAATTTCCTCTTTATGATTCCCACCATGCCAAACATGAAGCTCAAAAAAGCCTACCCTCTTTGGACATCTGAAGTGAAGCACCGTTTGAAAAAACAATCTTGTTTCTTTCAGAGTTTGGCATGAACGTACGACTCACTTATGAAAAGAAATCTAAGACTCTTACCTCATCTCTTTAAAAGTACGCGAACATTGAGTAAAACTTCGAATTTAAGAAGTCTCTTGCAAGCCACAGACATTGGGTAACTATAGGACTTAAACTTAGGACCTTTGGTTCCTGAACCCAAGTGTCCATCAGTTAAGCTATCCCGTAATAGATAAACCTTTTCTGATTCCGGTGAGTTAAGATTTGGGGTTATATTAACTTTCAATTGAGACTTAAATGGTTGAAATATCAATCATAATCATTATCACAAATATCATTCTCGAGATATTAACGACAATTGTTAATAGTGGGACATTTTCAAATTCTCGAGTTTTCATCGGGAAAATCTAACAAAAAATATAATATTTAAAACAATATAATAAATAAATAATGTGGCAAGAGTTTGAAAATATAGATGATACTTTAGAAATAAAAAAAATGTATATTTGGCCCAAGAGTTTTTAACGGGAATTTAACAGTAAAATCTTACGATTTTAACGGGATTTTATCGTTTCTCACGATAAAAATATATTTTTAACGAGAATTTAATGTTAAAAACAGTAGACACTATAAACTCACATTTTTAACGTTGCTGATATTTTAGTCATAAAAACGAAAATATCAGCAATATTTGATAGTGACCATTTCACTCAAAATATGTACAATTTTTTTTTCAAATTACATGAGCTAATTCAATTTTTTTTACCAAAACGATGCAATACTTTAAAATTTTGGGCCATGTTGAATTTAGGACTTCAAGAAAAACCTTGAAATTTTTGATATTTTTGTATTGACTCTTCCCAACATTGAAGAGATATCAACTGAAATTTCATTTATCTTTTGACTTATTGTTTCATGTTTGATTAGCTGAGGCCTTCGTTAACATGATATTATTCCAATATTACCAATTATTGCATTTTTAATGCGAATTTTTCAAGAGTTAACCACCTTGCTGATAAATACTCTTTATTAACGCAATAATGATATTTTGACGATAAAAATATAGTAAATTTAAAAATATCGTCGATATTTATGACTATGTCTCAGACAAACCATTTTAGAAATTGAGGTACCCAATAGTTGCTGAGGTCATTCATACAGTAACTTAATCCTCTGTCCTTCGGTTTATCTCCACCTATTTTGTCACTTAAACATCTTTTCTAAATTTTAATTTTAACAAATATATTTTATTTTAATATATTATGCATTTTATATTGAAGTTAAAGATATTATTATTTGGTGTTTGATTGAATATTCAAATAAACATTTATTCAATAATTAGAAGGAAATAAGTCACAAGACCAATTCTCTATGAGAGGATTATCCGAGTGCATTTCAAAAGGCGTGGCAAAATCACTGTAAAATACCGTTCTTAGAATATTAATGGCAATTGAGAATAATGAATAGTAATAAAATAAAATACTAATAAGGTATTTACCTGGATATTATCGCGATATTACCATTTATTGCATTTTTAACACGATTTTATCAAAAATTTACTGAAATACCAATAAATCTCGAGATTATAAAAACATGATAAATTTGAAAATATTAGATATATTTGTGACATTGGCCATGATGAGTGACCAATGATAACATTCAAAATCAGGGTATAGTTGATCCATTAAAACAAGACTCTAATCTCAGGTGAAAACAAGAAAATCAAAGCAAAATGAGATTTTATTGAAAGCGAGAAAAAGAACTACAAGAAAAAGAAAATTAGAGAAACTACCGTACCCTATGAGTGAATCAAATTGTTTACGCAGTACGCCTATACTTTTTCTAAAGGTGCAAGTGTTCACCTCGATCTGCCGTGATGAATAACAGATGATAACATTCAAAATCAGGGAATAGTCGTCAGTTCCAATCAAATGCCCCTTCTAATCGATCCATTAAAACAAGATTCTAATCTAAGGTGAAAACAAGAAAAACAAAGCAATAAGAGATTTTATTGGAAGCAAGAAAAGATGAGAAACTACGCTACCCTCCCCCAAATGGTGGAGGTAGATTCTTTATCTCAAAACCCCCTCCTCTTTTCTTGCTTAATCAAAAGAATGAGAAGCAAGATCCTCACCCTAGCTCTAAAAATGAATACATATAGGATCAACTTTGGGCCCAATTGGACCATAAGTTGGCCCATATTTATCCAATACAATAAACCCGAACACAAATTGGGCTTTCAAAACATAGGCCTTCGGCCTGACAAATACCACTATAAACAATAGATAAGCAGTCCACAAAATATAAGCACCTGTGGATCCAACTATAACACCAGCAAACCAGGTCCCATTGAATTTCTTTAATACAAAATTCTGCCCTTAAAGGGATCAAGAATTACACTATTATGTGTTCTTCCTTCATATGACCTTATAGTCATTCTTTATCATTCTACAACTGTGACATTTGAGGCAACAATGCTACAATGTTGGAAATGATTGTAACCAAAAATTAAATCCCACAACCAAAATGTCCTGTGTTACCCAGAGAGCTGGAGTTTGAATCAGCCTCTGACATGTGAAATGAAGCATTTCCAATGTGTCTCTGCTGGTTGTTCTGCAGATAATGTAGCAGTAATAAGAAACAATTTGATATACCCTTAAAGAACGACCCTGTAGTGCAGTAGAAGATGCTTATAGTCGCAACCTTGATGTTGCAAGTTCAACTCAAGCTTAGCTTCTTTTTTTCCCTTAAAATAATCACGACATTTAAGAGCATGGAGCTGTAAATGAAATAAATACAACCATGTTAAAAAAAACTTTCATGAATTCAGACATGAACGAGATCTGGAATAGCATTTCCCTTCATCATATGCCTCTAGTGGAAAAAATTCCATAGATAAATGCGAAAGACTCTCATGAATAAAATATTGTAACAGGCATATTTTTTTTTCATATTACAGCTCTGCTGGCGTTTCAAATGGTTGGGAGTGTTCTGCAATTAGATGAAGATAAGAAATGTCAATGGATGACATATGACACAACAGATTACCAATGTACCTTTGATTCAGCCAAACAAAAAGTGACCTGCCATTGGTCAAAGGAATCGAAAGGAAGCATCTTCAGTGGTAGGAAGCAAGTGGAAAATAATCAGAAATATTTCTTACTCAGTACTCTTTCTGGCCAACATTAAACTTAGCAATGAAGAAACCAATGCTATCAAGTGATGATGACGGGTCAAATCTCTGCACAAGTTCTTCTTCACCATGTCTGAGCCACTCCCTGCTAAACCAGACATGAAATGTTAATTGGTGGTAACTAAAGATGTACGGTCCTGGAAAAGCTTCACAAGATTAGTATAACAATAGAGATGAGTCCCACTTTACATGGATCTTACATGATAAGTGCGTTTACTAGCATGTCACATTTGATAATACTGTTAGGATACATGACATAGATCCTGATTTTTTCAGAATTATCCTCATAAGCAAATTTTTGAATAGATCAATTAATTCCTATAGTGTCAGATGAAAACCTGAGAAATCATGGTTGTTCTATAGATGAATTACACTGGATTCAACTATGGATTCCTGCATATCCTGCCTGCCTGACAAAAGATTCTTGTGCTCCCTCTTTTTAGAATGATCCATACAGCTCCTCCTATTCTATGTTCTATGGAGCCTAATCATCAAAGATGTACGGTCGATCCAATCCGCACTGTCGGACTTGTGTAAGCCCTAATCGGGGCAGTATATAATGTTCTTTTCTATAAGATAGAGGTGAGGAGCGAAAACTGTAATCGAGAGCCAGAACTGACTCTCATTCGATTTTTTGCCTTTGAGCATAGTAGATCAATGTTGAACCCATGAACGTACCAAAAGAGAACCACGTAAATCTCTATGTTGTCTTGATTTTCTTCTTTGTTCAATATTGTTGTTTCTATGAGGTAAGAAAGACATTGCCTCCCAACACTATTCTTGTTTTTCTTTTTTTACTATAATAATATTTATTATTATTTTTGAAAGAGCTCATCCTACTTTTTACAAACCATTTGGTTCTACTTAATCCTCTGGTTGTTGTAAATATTGGATAGGTACTTGGCAGCCTCCACCTCTTTGGTTTTCAACATTGAATCCAAATTTTTTTATTATTAATTTCGAAATGTTATAACTTGGACATTTTCTTCCAAAAAACATGTGAGTAAGTAGTGGATTAGGGTTTTAATGCATCTTGTACCGAATCTCATCTAAATTTTCCTTTGATCTTTATTCCTTTTTATTGAGATGATTTGAACACAAAAGATTTTCTAATAAAAACATTAATTTCTTCCTTTTCTCATCTAGGTTTTATTATTTTATTTTTTTTGCTGCTATTGTGTTTGGAGATGGTCTGAAAATGTCTTTAAATTCTTCCTCATTTTTTGTTCAAGTTTTGCACATCTATAGTGGGCTCAACCTTCCCGTCAGGATTTTCAGTTTTAGCAGGCTCAGGCTTGATCATATCTTTCAAGCCCATATCAGGCTTGGGCAAGGCCTCGTCTGTGTAAATTCAGGCTCGGGCTTGGCACAACACAAACCCTGCCAAAGCCTAGGCCCGTTGCCATCCCTAGTAAACACCCCTCGGTAACAAGATATTATTTATCCATAAAAGGGTCAGAGGCAACGAGCAATTACTTTTGAAATGATTTTGTACACAGTATTACATAAACTAATTGATCTAAAAATTTTAAGATCATCTGTTCGTGTTTAGGATAAGAACAATATAATTATGGTCGATATTCTTAGGTACGTTACCATTGGAGAAAAACTGTTGGACCAAACCTACAATCTCTTTCTTCAAATGTGTCCAATATGTTCGATAGACGATGGCTGGAAATCCATCCAGACCTGGAGATTTATAGGGACCAATAGATTTTTAACTGATAAAAGATCTGCAATTCAATCAGGACAGAAAGCAGATTTGAATTATCCACATCTGTAATATGGGTATTGATAGAGGAAGGGAGAAAGAGGGATTTGTCAGAGACGTGTATAGACAGAAACCATGTGAAAAATTATTAGTTGCAATTTGAAACATTTGATGTCTGTCATGACAATGGATTTCAGATTCATCTTTGTCCAGATATGATTACTTTAAGTCATTATACACTTTTGTTTCCAAAATATTTCTAATTGATATAATGTATCATGATATTTCCTGGTAAAATATCATCAGCCTCTTCTGGATTCCAAAAGAAGCGATCAGGGTAGCTCACAGCCTGGCCGCAACGAGACCCTCGGCACCTCTCTTTACCTTTGAGCTTCCCCACAATGTGTCCATGCTTATATGTCAAAGATTACCTTTAATTTATTTTTTATTTTTTTGAAGGGGGGGTGTAACAGATATGTGCTTATGGAGGTCTGGAATCCAGTTTTATACCAGGGCTATAGTATGTATTTTGGGTCTGTAAGTTACCAACTAAGTTTGTCAGTTTTGAATATAGCTGAAATAGAAATATGCATCTGTATGTACTAAGTTAATATAATAAAATGCTAGTACTAATCTTTAACGCCAAAAGAATGCACAATTCCCATCTGCCCAATTAATGAAATCACTTTAATTGTCCTAGAAAAAAATCACCAATAGGACTCTTCACCTCAAAAGTCTTTATCTGTTTTCAAATTCCCAAGAGATGGCTAAAGGGAGCATTTTTCATAGAATCTTTTCCCGGCTCTTGAAAAGTCCCAAAGGTCATCTACGAGGAAGAGAATGGAGGGACACCCAATACATGGAGGAGAGAAAACAGCTATCGAGGCATAAGTGAGAGGACAAGGAATAAAAATATGGCCAATTGACACTTAATTAGCCAAGTAAACACATTTGAAATGGAGCAAGTTCTGGAGTCCAAACAGTCAAGAGTGACACGATCCAACAAATTGCTTCAGCTCTTGAGTGATGCAAATTTTTTCCAGACCAACAGGCAACAATAATCAGATTCATGACCACCCCTACACTTATTAAATGGATTTGCTTGAAAAAAGTACAATGCAAATGCCCCGATGTTCAACAATTAAAAGAAGTAACAATAACTTGTACTTGCTTAGGTCAATTACACATAATCATGCAAATTATTACTTCCTAACTTGAGGCAATTGGAAAGAATACTTACTCAACATAGCCATCAAAAAGTTTGCAACGACCAACAAGACCAGGCCCTCCAATCCTTGGGTGCTGGGAATTGTGCCAAACAAGAGAATATTTATGCAGTAAGCAGCTTGAAATAATATTTACCAAAGCAGGTCTTCAAAAAAAAAAATATTTACCAAAGCAACAATCTTGATGGTTACTGAAAACAAATACCAGTTATCTAGATATGAGCTGCTATTTGTGTTTACCAAATACTAACTGATGTTTATTAATGAACCAATGAGTACACGAGTTATGAGAGTCATAGCTTCAAAATGAGCAGCTCTAGGGGGTCTGAGATATCCATTTTGAATGGAGAGACTGCAAATTTAGCATGTGCTAGGCTCCACATGGTTGTGTGGGATAGATAGAGGACTTCATGGGTGATTCAAAAGAATCTCCTCCATTTGATCATCATAATTTTTTGAGATGGGCTATGAAAAATCAAAGGCTGATAGCAATAAAATTTTCAAGGTCAAAAATCACAAAGCTAACATGATTATATGAAGTTCAAATTTTACCCACCCATCGTCTTCATTATTTTCTACATATTTCATTCAAAATTGTGTAGCTCACTTCAAATTTCAGTGAGCAGTCTCCCTAAATAGGGAAAGTTGAGGAGTCTCCCTAGAGTTTTTTCTTTAAAATGCAGTTTCAAAGCCTATAACAACTAGGTTACATAGATCATCAGATTCCAGAATATGGAATGTGTGAACAACAAAATACCAACAATCTCAGTTCACAATGGTAGGTTTCGTTTTAAATATTAATATTTATTATATTTTATAAAACTTATAAACGAATTACAAACATTCAAAGGAAAAATTCCATCTTAACTGGTATGTTATGTACTTTTCATAAAAATAATTAAATATATTAACAAACTCTTAAATAAGATTTCAGTTGATATCACATGGATCATGATTTAGGATTCACTAGATTATGTAATCAATTTGCAGCCAGCTAGATCATAGAACATGGGGAATTTGAGAAAACCATGTAACCTTGGTAACAGCCAAGGCCAAAACCATAACATGAAGTGACACAACCAGGATTCTGTGACCCATGGAAGCCATATTTGCATTCAAAGAAACGCAAATGGCAAATAATGGAGGCAGTGGCCCGAAGTCCTATTATTTATTTACGCAAATAGATGGAGATCCAAACTCCAACGCTAAATCTTACTTAAAATTCGATAAATATTTGGTCAGTTTATTAGTTTAGATTATATTGAGTATATGTTAAGAATTGTAAATAATATCACATTTTGGATATAAGCTAATGCCTAAATACATGACATTGGACCCAAGTTATTTAATTACCTTATCAAGAAGCCCCTGTTTGTGTATTCTGACAGAAATTGAAGTTATGGGTTTGCTATGTCGATGAGATAGGGATGTTTGGGGCATTATTTATAGAAGTTGATTTTAGATGATTAGAATATATTTTGTACTTGATGTTTGATGATCCAAATTATCACTAGCGCTTGTTCTTGTATTGAAACAATACAAATCAATGAAAAGCATATGGCTGGGAGGTGTTTGGGTTTCTTTTGTTTTTGTGGTTTTTTCCTATAAGGGAGCAGTCCATAGGACTTTGTACAAGGTCATCTTCTCCTAGTGCTTGTTCTAAGCAAAATGTAGAACTTGAGATATCAAATTCAAGCATCTCCATCATTTCAACTTCTACTTGGAGTTTTCTAAGAGATATAAGGATTGATTTTCTAATGGAGATCCCTTGTCCCTGGTTGTGGATAAGGGCAAGTTTGTTTGCATAGATACGCCTAAGAAAATGAAATTTCCCAAGTTTGTTTGCACAATTTTTTTAGGAATCTGAATTCTAAAGACCAAATTTTCTTAGAAAAACAACCCAAAATTTTAACCATCAAAACCCATGGAGTGATGCTTTCAAGGAAAATTTATAAAGCTCACCTTTAGGGACTTGAATAAACCAATTTAAACATCTCTTGATCATATGCAAACCTGATTTAACCCATCTATATTATGCAGATTGATACAACCCAACAAAGCTTAACTGAGTTGACCGAACCTAACTAATTTATTAGATGAATCAAGCAAAACTAACTAAGATTAAATGGGCTGACCAACCCAACCTATTATAAAATGGGTTGATCCAATGGGTCCTAATCCATTAATTAAGCAGGTCAACCGCTGACTACCCAACCAGGCTTAAATGGGTTGACCCAACTTGGTCAATTTATTAAAGCGCAAAGCCCACATGCACATCAATGTACAAACTTCACTTATTTATCATTCAACATGACAATTCTACATGACAAACATTAGTCAATTTAATGTTTTTTTTAGCGGTAACAAAGAAAATATTATTAAAAAGAACACTTTTACTGCACAAAAGAAAACGGGGGTGTAGACCCAACCACGAAAGGAGAAACAAGCTAAATACAAAAACGAAAAACAACAAAAGAGAAATAAAAACAATGAAAGCTCCAAATGAAACAAAAGGCTCAATCAGTGCAAGCCAATGAACTCCCATCTTCAGATATGAAAGACGCCAAACACAGTTCCCTCCACGCCGTTCTTGGCAAAGAAGTCTGCAACCCCATATGTTGAACTCCTTACATGAACGAAGGATACCTCAAATCCTTTAACAAGTGCCTTGATCTCCCTAACCATCGTAATCAGTCTCCAGGGGAGTTGGGTGGGGGGGGCTTCAAGCCTTTTGCCCATTTAATGGTATTTGGCGAATCTCCTTCAATAACTAATTTTCCACCACCTAAACTTGCCCATATGATGTAACGTCCCATCCCGCTAGCATGATATTGTCCACTTTGGGCCTCACACAAGGCCCGCACGGCTTTCAATTGGCGAGCCAACCCACTGTTGCTCCCAAAATACCTCATGCTAGAAGGAGAAAGGATACCACCTAAATACCAGGGAATTTCCAATGCAACTAGTAACGTTGGACTTTTTGGGTGGGGTATTACAATCTACCCCCCTTAAAGCCAGAGCCCTCATCGGCTCTACACACACAACAACCAAGCCCACACCCTTAGCCAAAGAGTTGAACTATTCTCTGATACCATTTGTAATGACCCGTCCCGCTAGCATGATATTGTCCGCTCTGTGCCTCACACACGGCCCGCACGACTTTCAATTGGCAAGCCAACCCACTGTTGCTCCCAAAAGGCCTCATGCTAGAAGGAGGAAGGCTACCACCTAAATGCCAGGGAATTTCCAATGCAACTAGCAATATGAGACTTTTTGGGGTGGGGTATTACACATGGTCAAAGCTCTTCTAACACTAAAAGCTCAGCTTCATTAGAGTTTCTAGTGCCTACTGATTCTGTGAAAACTACGGATGCTTGACCCCTGTAATCTCTATGTACGCCACCTATACCAGCCGGCCACAATTTTCCCCTAGCGGCCCCATCCACATTGAAATTCATGACTCCCTATTGCGGAGGGGACCACTCTAACAAAGTTGGGTCTCCTATATCTACCACATAAATACCAGGGAATTTCTAATGCAACTAACAATGTGGGACTTTTTAAGGTGGGGTATTACATATAGTCAAAGCTCTTCTAATACCTAAAAGCTCAGCCTTATTAGAGTCTCTAGTGCCTACTGATTCCGTGAAAACTACGGATGTTTGACCCCTGTAATCTCTATGTACGCCACCTATACCAGCCGGCCCCAATTTTCCCCTAGTGACCCATCCACATTGAAATTCATGACTCCCTATTGCGGAGGGGACCACTCTAACAAATCTTTGGGTCTCCTATATCTACCGCTCATGCAACCCTCCCACAAAAATAAAAGATCTATTCCCCTGAAGTCCCTAAACTCCTTATTTGGAAGGAGCCAAGCGTAAAGTCTCCACAAATATAACGACTAGTCCCGCTTGTCCGCTCTGGGCCTCACACACGGCCCGCACGGCTTTCAATTGGCGAGCCAACCCACTGTTGCTCCCAAAAATCCTCATGCTAGAAGGAGAAAGGCTACCACTTATATACCAGAGAATTTCCAATGCAACTAGTAATGTGGCATTTTTTGGGACAGGATATTAAAATCTACCTCCCTTAAAGCTAAAGCCGTCCTCTACTCTGGACACACAACAACCAAGCCCACACCCTCAGGCAGAGAGTTGAACCATGCTCTGATACCATTTGTAACGACCCGTCCCGCTAGCATAATATTGTCCGTTTTGGACCTCACACACGGCCCGTACGGCTTTCAATTGACGAGCCAACCCATTGTTGCTCTCAAAAGGTCACGGCTTTCAATTGGCGAGCCAACCCACTGTTGCTCCCCAAAGTCCTCATGCTAGAAGGAGAAAGGCTACCACTTATATACCAGAGAATTTCCAATGCAACTAGTAATGTGGCATTTTTTGGGACAGGATATTAAAATCTACCTCCCTTAAAGCTAAAGCCGTCCTCTACTCTGAACACACAACAACCAAGCCCACACCCTCAGGCAGAGAGTTGAATCATGCTCTGATACCATTTGTAACGACCCGTCCCGCTAGCATAATATTGTCCGTTTTGGACCTCATACACGGCCCGTACGGCTTTCAATTGACGAGCCAACCCATTGTTGCTCTCAAAAGGCCTCATGCTAGAAGAAGAAAGGATATCACTTATATACCAGAGAATTTCCAATGCAACTAGCAATGTAGGACTTTTTAGGACAGGGTATTATAATAGACCTCTCCTCCTAAGATTCATTCTTGTCAGAATTTTCCTCTTATCCACACACCACGTAAAGGTCTGAACTCTTGGGAGTGCCTGATTTTTCCAAACTAAATTGGGTGACAGTGTTGAACCATTCAGTTGTTGGGTTGCAACTTCCACCGTAGATTTTATCGAATACACCCCCGAAGAGTCACCAATCCACACCAACACATCACTCGCCTAACTGTCCTAATAGCTCGTCCAGACTTTCCTTCTCAAATGACCGCAAATCGCTCCTCAATTAAACGATCCAATGAGCGTTACAATCATCCACCTGATAGTTGTCCTGAACTACTGCTTGTGGATTTAATGTATTTGAAAAAGAAAACTACTCATTTTTCATAAAGTGAAAAAAGCACAGAATAACATTCTTCTGCTCGTTTATTTAATCATCCCTCCTTCCCCTAGTCAGTAAATAACAGTACTCCCTTTCTCTCTTACACCACACCCTAACCAACCTCCCTCTCTCATTTTTCCATCCTCTTTACTGTCCTCTGTCATGTTTTTCTCTATGTTAAACACTAGCATTCTAACCTCTTTGTGAATTCAATTGCCTCGTTTGAATCCATATTCTACCCACAGTAGAAACCTCCATCATCTTTTGTAGCTAAATCAGTTAGAAATACAGAAAAATTTGATGATGGATTATGCTCCCAAACAGTGAGTGATGCTCATGTTTGGGATCCATCAATTCACAATGGGACCATTCTTTTTAACATATCTGAATTTTTATTTTTTATTTCTTTCTTTTAAATATTGACAAAAAAATAAAACTAATAACATATGGACTTGTCCAACCATTAATATTTGGGGATCTATTAATCCACAATGGAAAACTTCATATTTGTATTATGGATGGACGGAATCAATTAATAGGTTAAAGCACGAACAGGAGAAAAAAATGTACCCCATACAACAGTTCATTTGGGAATCCACAGGGTCTTTTGTATCAATGATTTAGATAGATGGAAATTATTCCACACATATCTAACCTTTTTATAAAAACCAAAACGAGCCCTACGAGCTTTAAGAGAGTCATCCTTGATTGTTGGGCCCACCAATGAGCCTTAAAACAAGTGTAGAAAGAATTAGCTGCAGCTTTACAGGATATAATTCACCTCAAATAAAAAGACTCCACCTTGTTTGATGAATGACGGAAGAGCCCTAGTTTAAGCAGGTTGAAGCATCGAAAAGGAAGCGATAGTCCGGATCTGTCCCACGTCTGTCTTTCAATCACCTTGAAGTAAATAACCTACTTTAGAGTCCCCTTTGGTTTTTGGGAGCCATCGGATGATGAAAATGATAGGACCGATGCCCAGCCAACACTGAATTAACTTCCCTTGTTGACTTATTAGCTAGGTCTTTGTATCCATGTTGCTATAGAGCCTTAGAGAGCGATTCATTCATTGATTTCAAGTATTCCCTGACTCTTATAATATGAAATATGGGAATGGCCTCCCTGTAGGCACATTTGTCCCAGTCTGAGACCTATGAAAGGCCCACCTCTTCTCCTCAATCAGTAAATTTCCCGAACCGTAAATGTTTTGCTCGAAAGAAGAGGCCACTCACTTTTTAGTGTTGTGTATTGTTAACATCCGAGCAAAAAGAAACATTCTTAGATCCAAATCACAAAGGTTCCTTCATTCAACGGCGAGAAGGGGGCATTACTGAGGACAACTAGTGATTGCTCGCATTAAAGAAAAAACCTTGGCCGTGGATGTACTTACAAACCATAAATTCCATCCTTTCAGGGATGTGGGGGAAGAGCAATTCGACGATTCCAACTTCGTTCAAGACTCAGGACCAGGCAAACAAAGTGGACTCCTTTACGTATGCATTTTCTCTAGCCTATCAAAAAGGTCGGAGCAAATGGCTACGGCAATGAGTAAGTCGAGTCAGTGAGTAATTGGAACCTGTAACGTTCTCCACCGTGGGACAAATCCTGCAAAAGAGTAGACCTTGGTCAATCAGACAGATCTAGCTTATGTTACGGTATTATATATCCGAGTCTGTGGGAGGTTGAAACAACCCAATCATCTCTATCTACTCCACAAGATTTTTGAATTCGACCTTACTCAAGCTCCTTAAACTGGGTAGAAACTAGGATTTCACTGGTTCTAGAACCAGGCAAGTTCGTCCCACCATATGCAATAGCTCACTCGATAACCACAAGAGCATAAAGTTATGTTGGTTGGGTACGCCCCGGCCTCATCCAGATACACTAGGTCATCGATGATGACTTAATCAATCACATTATCCAATATCACACAACATCCGAAGGATGACCTAGAATTGGGGGGGGAGGGGGGGGGGGGGGGGGGGGGGGGGGGGGGGGGGGGGGGGGGGGGGGGGGGGGGGGGGGGGGGGGGGGGGGGGGGGGGGGGGGGGGGGGGGGGGGGGGGGGGGGGGGGGGGGGGGGGGGGGGGGGGGGGGGGGGGGGGGGGGGGGGGGGGGGGGGGGGGGGGGGGGGGGGGGGGGGGGGGGGGGGGGGGGGGGGGGGGGGGGGGGGGGGGGGGGGGGGGAGGTCAGGTGCGGGGGTAATCTGTTGAAAACTAGTTCGGTGGGGCATTATCATGGAATTCCCCTCCACAACACCCCTCGACCTAGCTGCAAAGACTTTGGATTGGTTGAACTGGAGAAGAAGCATAAAACATGTTTAAATCAATCAAACTAAACTATGGATTTATGATTCTATGGTTCACATCAACACATATGGATAGCATGAGCTGTTGAAAAGCTGGTCTAGTAAACACCCCTAGGTTGAGGTCCTTTGACATGCTTGGTCAGAGGATGGACCACACTCTAAGGATTGAAAAATAATGGAGAAATAGGAAATAATGTACATATTATACTTTTAAAGATAAATATGATCAAAACTATTCCAACTTTTGATCTTTGAGAATAAAAGTGAGATAATTAGATAAATATTTATACATTTAACATTCAATCCAATAGTGATAATGAACTTGGTGGAGAAATTTTTCTATTAAGACAAAAATTAAAAAGGTAAGATAATATGCTGAATGGTTCAGATTTTTCAACTCACAAGTTGTATACAAGGGACAAACATTTAGGCGAAATATCTATCAAATGTTTATTGAAATTTTTCACATATTTAATTTTTAAGGATTTAACATTTCAGAATTATATCAATTTTAGATAGATTCATCCAAGGATATCATAAGCTTAGTTTATAAAATTGGTCTTATTGTGACGGACTGACTGAGCACATTATATGAATGATTTGAATAGGCATAATTTAGCCTCTTTTCTTTTTGAACGAGTTAAAAATAAAATTATTAATATTAAATGGAGTCATAATAAAAACAATTATAGGGCTCATCTTGGTCGCATACTATGTATTAATCATATGGGAACAATGTGGGTTAAAGGGTCTTGCAGATCTGAGTTTCACCTCCATCCAATGTTGGTAGGATTGCAGGATGAACAATGGGATATTAGTGGCAAATTGGTAATTTTGTAAAAGCAATGGTAATTTTAGAGTTAAGATAGCTTCAACAATAAGTTTCTTTTTAAAGTTAGCACCAAGTTGATGTGGCGTGCCATGCCATTGATAGAGTGCATAGAAAAGTGAGAAAGTGATATACTTGAAGCATTTTCTTTTATCAAAATCTTAATCCAACCCGTCTCATACCAAATCCACACTCACTAAATGGGTTGGCCCAACCCAAACAATCTTAAACAGGTTGACCAACATACATGACCTAAATAATTTATTGAACTAAAATAACCTGATCGGATTACTCAACAAACCTTAAACGGGTTGACCCAACCCGTCTCGCACCTAACACAAACTATTTATGCAACAGATTGACCTGAAAATAACAAATGTGCTCTTATAGAAGCCTCTTTACACTGCATCATGATGGTCGCTCATCTTCTATACAGGTACTAAAAATCTTGAAAGGAAAGGGGAAAAAAGGAACAAAATTCATTATCAACGGTTTCTATGGTGGACTTCAAAAAGATATCAAAAAGCAAAAAAGAGATTCGTGCTCAAATGTTGCAACCCTTTTTTATGTCAATTTTGTTTCTATGGATTCTAGAAGAAAATTGTCTTAAAAATGTTAGAAAAGCTATTCAAATCAAACAAAACCATTGTTGGAAAGAACTAGTCATGCAATTGGTTGATCGGAATATGGGTTCCATTGTCCCCCACCTACCAAAGGAGAAAAAAAGAAAAAGGAAATGAATAGCTTAACCCATTTGAAAATATTAAAACGTCTTGTCCAAATATAAATTTTCCTTAACAAAGATCAAACTCATGACCCTATAAAGTATGCACTTACAAACGAATGTTTGAGAATCAATCAAATAGTAGTCTTACTTGTGGTGCCAATGAAAGAAATTTGTATGTATCCAAAGCATAACGAACTAACGCCTCATTTTCTCCGGGGTTTATTGTACACCTGTGAGCATAAGAAATTTCTCTGTCAAGATTTTTCAAATTCTGCTTCAGCTTTATTGCCAATAGGATATCAATGGATAAGAAACAGATAACAAATAATAATGGACTTCGCCACATGTCACCATTCTGCCATGTGTCGGTATTAACTCCATGTAAAGGAGAGCTCCATCAATGTAGTAATTATTTATTAAAGAAATGACAATATATACAATTAAGTTTTACCTCAAGAACAGTGGCGCCGCACCTTTTTTCCAATGCTTATAATCAGAGTATTTTTTTTTTTTTTTGACTAATACAATAGAGAAAAAGGGACGGAGACGGCCACGACGCGAGTCGATATCGAATTCAAAGACCCAGATCTCGACTGGCCCAACACAGTGTGTACATAAACTTCTATCTATGATAATCTTTACACACTTACTTACAACAATCAGCGGAAATTACATCATATTTATCCAAGATTTATATGAATAGCAAAGTATGGAGTCTCTCATGAGTCAACATGTCAAACCAACAACAAAGTAAATGAGTCTAGGAGTTATAATTATTACATTTCCAAAATATTACTCCTACAAATACATCTCATCTATGATCAAAATAAACTAGATCAAAATATCATCTCTTCTTATCCAACTGCTCACGCTTTACTGCCACTTGGTTCGGCTCCATTTCCTTGGGCTGCATTATCATCTAGAGGGAGAAATTACGGGCTTAGTCAATACGCCCAGTAGGTAAATCTGATCAAAAGGGAATGGGTTGGGGGGGGGGGGGGGGGGTTGCACATGGGTGTTATAATCATTATATCATATACTTCTATAAAAAACATACACACATAATTCTAAATTTAAAAATCATAAGATAAAGAATCATACATATCACAAGTCATGATTAATAAGGAAGAATCATAAAACATAACCATCTCACATAATTAGGATCACATTCATCTAGCCATTATTAACATGAATGATATGCCATGTATGTCATGATCCATGATTTCCCTTTGTGATTCCATACTCAATCACAAATCATTCTCATTCAATGGTTCATATATTGACCAAACATGTGTCCGCAGCATTTATGGGGGCAACCGACAGGGTGTTGTACCCTATACTAACATTTAACCGGGACTAACCGGGGAAGTGCCAATCTCCCATACGCCTGCGCAGGTTTCGAGACTTCTACTGACCCTGGAGCTCTTATGGCCCAATTTAATGCCTTTTTCTTTATAACTTATGGACGTAGCCAATTCATAACAGTTTGTTTAATCTGTCCAATCATCATTTCATATGCAAAACTAAGGCTTGGTTCTAGCTAATATAAGTCCCATCCCATGTCACATGTACGAGGTATGTGTATGTAAGATACCAAGTCCATTCAATTTGTATTTCCTCAATTCTTTCCAAAACATGGTATCATATAATCAAGGATTACTTAATCAACATAATATATTATCATTTACTTAGTCAAGATCTCATGCTTAACCAAAACATAGTAACATATGCTCAACATAACTCAATCACTTCATAATGAACAATCATCAATTCCAGGAGCGCATATTCCTTAATGGACTTAGATGGAGATGAGAGATAGACTTGAGAGTGAAATAGTTGCTTCAGATGTTAATTGGAGAGAAGAAATAAGGACACTGCAGGATGGGTTCTTGCTGATTTACAGCACCAAAAGCATGAACTTCCTGCTGTAAGATGGGTTTTCCCTCTTTTCAACTGAGAAGGCCACTGTTATAGTGGTTTCCCATCCTTTCAACATGAAAAGGGGATCTTGGAATTGATGATTGTTCATTATGAAGTGATTGAGTTATGTTGAGCATATGATACTATGTTTTGGTTAAGCATGAGATCTTGACTAAGTAAATGATAATATATTATGTTGATTAAGTAATCCTTGATTATATGATACCATGTTTTGGAAAGAATTGAGGAAATACAAATGGAATGGACTTGGTATCTTTCATACACATACCTCATACATGTGACATGGGATGGGACTTATATTAGCTAGAACCAAGCCTTAGTTTTGCATATGAAATGATGATTGGACAGATTGAACAAACTGTTATGAATTGGCTACGTCCATAAGTTATAAAGAAAAAGGCATTAAATTGGGCCATAAGAGCTTCAGGGTCAGTAGAAGTCTCGAAACCTGCGCAGGCGTATGGGAGATTGGCACTTCCCCGGTTAGTCCCGGTTAAATGTTAGTATAGGGTACAACACCCTGTCGGTTGCCCCCATAAATGCTGCGGACACATGTTTGGTCAATATATGAACCATTGAATGAGAAGGATTTGTGATTGAGTATGGAATCACAAAGGGAAAGCATGGATCATGACATACATGGCATATCATTCATGTTAATAATGGCTAGATGAATGTGATCCTAATTATGTGAGATGGTTATGTTTTATGATTCTTCCTTATTAATCATGACTTGTGATATGTATGATTCTTTATCTTATGATTTTTAAATTGAGAATTATGTGTGTATGTTTTTTATAGAAGTATATGATATAATGATTATAACACCCATGTGCAACCCCCCCCCCCCAACCCATTCCCTTTTGATCAGATTTACCTACTGGGCGTGTTGACTAAGCCCATAATTTCCCCCTCTAGATGATAATGCAGCCCAAGGAAATGGAGCCGAATCAAGTGGCAGTAAAGCGTGAGCAGTTGGATAAGAAGAGATGATATTTTGATCTAGTTTATTTTGATCATAGATGAGATGTATTTGTAGGAGCAATATTTTGGAAATGTAATAATTATAACTCCTAGACTCATTTAATTTGTTGTTGGTTTGACATGTTGACTCATGAGAGACTCCATACTTTGCTATTCATATAGATCTTGGATAAATATGATGTAATTTCCGCTGATTGTTCTAAGTTCTTGTGTAAAGACTATCATAGACAGAAGTTTATGCACACACTGTGTTGGGCCAATCGAGATCCGGGTCTTTGAATTCGATATCGGCTCGCGTCGTGGCCATCTCCGTCCCTTTTTCTCTATTGTATTTGTCAAAAAAAAAAATTACTCTAATTTTAAGCATTGGAAAAAAGGCGCGGCGCCACAGTTGGTATCAGAGCGAATGTTGTATGAAAGCAAAAGTGGAAACTCGAGTCAATTTCAAACAATAATTGAGAACTCCCCCGAGTATGATAGAAATGAAAACTAGGGTTGTTTTCCCCGTGTCAACTTAGAGTAACTCTTAAAATGATCTAGTGAATGAAATGTGATTCAAATTTTCCTTGACATAGGAAAATGGCACCAAGAGAACGACCCCAAAAGGATCCCACCAATCCGGAGAACGTTGGTGAGACGAGTGGCACTGTCCCAACCCTAACACCTGAAGTTCAGAACCTGCTGCAAGCATTGGTGAATACTACAAAACACTCCATTTTTAAAAAAATATAGATATGGATAAGGTAACGAATACGGGCACAAGGATATGACACTCCATTTTTTTTTTTCAAAATCTAGGATATGAATGTGGCCATGCATGTTACATTCAAAGTATAATTTCATATTTGTTTTACAATTTTTTTCCTTGAAATGGTGTATCTATTGTTTCGCTTCTATCAAATGAAATACACATACTAAATATCACAAGATTCTGTTTATAAAGATTTTTGCATTAAGTTCATTTTATAAACAGTTTATTTTTTTTTATTTTGAAATTTTGAAATTTTCTTATGACAAAGTGTGTTGGCATCATTACAAGTTCATATGTAATAACCCTAGGACAATATGATTAGGTAAAGGACATTTTACAACATAAACTCTAAAAAACATATTTTATTGAGTAGGATGTCCAAAATGAAGTTTTGACCATATAAAAGTGTCAAGGCAAACTCCCTTTTTTCTCCTCAGAACCCTCTCTTTCTTCTTCAATCCTACCCATTAACACCTTCACCTTGGCTTCCCATGTATCGCTTGTTTTTGCTTTCCTACTTTTTGTCTTCCCCCTAATTATCCACCATAGTTGAGTTTTCTTCTGCATGAAAATTCGTCAGGTCCATGGATTTCCAGTGTCTTTCAAGGAAAGAACTCCAGAACCTCTGCAAGAAGAACAATATTCCAGCCAACATGGCAAATGTTGCAATGGCTAACGCTCTCAAAACTCTTGAAAATTTGCAGGAAACATTAGAATTCATCTTTTCAAACACTATGGAAGAAACGATCCTCATGGAAACAAGTACAACAGCTCAGGCAAGTGGTTTGGAATTGCCCTTTGGTGCCCCTTGGTAACCCCACTCCTAGTTGTCATGCACGGACACACACACTAGGGTTCTAATATACTCACAAGTAGGGAAAGACTACCTATATGTTGTGTCCTAGACTCTATATGCAATGAATGACTTGTGATGTAAGGATAAGACAGATCAATTTTTTTTTTTAATCACAAAATAAAATGCAATCTAGGACCGTGGATGTTTACAGAAAAATCCTAACTTCGCTCTGATACCAAATTTGACGCAGGACACTAAATGGAGTAAACCTAAATGACAAAATTGATATAGAATACTAAATAAATATTAACCCTAGGAGACTAATGCAAGTATGACGGAACACAATGATTCTAATGAAACATGCTACAACTAAAATTAAGGTCCAAAATAATAATTACAAATTAAGAATATAACCTGTCACAAATAATCAAGCAATTCTTGGAATCTAATATAAATGATTAAAAAACAATCCAGACCAAGTTACATTCGCAGTAAAGGTCTCTCAAAAGAAAGGGGTTTGTCAAATCCCACAAGCATGTAGGTCTTTCATTAGAAATAGGGCTTAAATTGGTTGTTTGGTAAGGAGAAAATGTGGGACAACAGCAATATGTATTGTTAACAATGTGGGACAGCAAAATAGGAGATCTTAATGGATGTGGCTGCAGTATACAGCCATATATGGGAATGTTATGGGTTCGGACAGCAGTTTATGGGGCTGTTTTGGGGTTGGGACAGCAGTTTGGGGTACAAGAAGGTGGCGGCAGCAAGGGTCAAGAAGAAAAGGGAGGATTTAGGGTTAGGGAATGGTGATTAGGGCTAGGGTTTAAAGAATATGGGTAGAATTAGGGATTAGATGTGGCTAGGGTTAGGGTCTGGAAGAGTTGGCTAATAGATGTGAAAGATAGTGGTGGCAAAGGCTAGGTTTTGTGGATTGTAAGGGGATGGCAGTACAAGGAAGGGAAGATATGGAAACCAAGGCAATTAGGGTAAGGGTTTGGAAAATAGGGATGGGGCGGCAATCAAGAAAAGGGGTAAAAAAAGGAAAATTCGAATATGCTAGGATTTCAAGGGAACAAGAAGGGAAGAAAAAGGAAAAGAAAAATAGAGGAAAGAGAGAAGAAAAGATAGAAGAATACCTAGATAAAGGGAGGGCTTCTCACCCAGCTTGGATTCTCACCAAGAAGTAACACTCGCATGGAGCAAAGGGAAAAGACCTTCGAAAATTTCAATTCATTATTCATTGTCTTTGAATATGGCTTACAAGGGTATATCTATTGTTTATAATAAAATATGCCCAAATTGGCCTCAAATAAAAAGGCCCTAACTTACTGATGTAGAACATGTTGCATACAGATTTTTTAAGAAGTATTCACGCAGAGTCGATAAGATGCGTGGCCCACGAGCTTAATCACGAGCTGGGCCTCTTTCCATTGTTTGCTTAGTTTTATTTAAACTTATTTTGTCCATGTAAGAGTCCTAATCGAATAAGGACTGAAGTAAGAGTCTTAGGATAGAAATTAGAGTCGAATGTAACTTGGCAGTTTCAAGTCAAGGTTCGTATGGAATAGAGATAGGAGTCGGTCATTGAGTCTTGTAATAGTAGTTTCCTTCTTTGTATTTTATTTTGCTTATAAATAAGAAATAAGAGAGAGGAACGGACACACCTCTATTATCCAAAAATATTGAATCGTTCGAAGAGTATTTCTCTTTGTCTTCGCTACTCCTCTGCTTTTGTTGCAGGATTTCTCACTGCTGGTTTAATCCAATCACCATTCTCGACCCTTGGGCTTAATCCCAAGCAGGAATCCATCACAGGAGACTAGGTTTCATCCTAGTTACATCACAAGACCCTTCGGCTGTACTAATCTACAGTTTCGACCCTTACCGATATCGCCAAGATCTGCCACAGTCACCTCAGCTCCCTATAGTTCCAGCTTCACCTCTTGTACAGCCAGGTACAGTTCCTTACACTCCTACCAGCCTCCTCCTTCCTTTCCTTCTCCTCCTTTCCTTTGATTCTTTCTTCCTTCTCCCCACTAGCTTCCGCCGCCATCGCTGCCTCTTCTGTTGCCTGCCTTGTTTCGTTTTTTCCTTTCCCTTTCAAGTCCCACGCATACCTTAATTAAGACAGCCCTTCCCATGTGCTTGACTTAAAGCCCTCTCCACACGTGTGACGAGTGTGTGTAAGTGTGGCCCGATATTTGTCGGCATTGACTTGATTTGATTTTTATTCCCCGCTTCCGCTACATTAAGTGGATCAGACCCAAGGTTCCATCCATCTAGTGACTATCACTGTTCCTCATCGATGATCTGAAAAAAAAAAAGGGAAGAAATTTCGATGGCATCCAACAATAATCAGTTTGTCACCACCGCTCAGCTCGATACCTTTAAAACTGAAATGAAAGCAGAGGTGAAAGAATTGTTCACAGAGTTTCGCGCAATCATGATTAAAGATTTCGCGGACAGAGACGTTGCCAAGAATCAAAAAGAAGAGCCACCACATCGGGAAGATTAGGATAATAAGGACGTCGAGCAACTGGTTCTCAACACCCACCCAAGCAATCCCAATCCACAGAATTCTAGCACTTCTCGCCGATCTTCTGACAACAATGAATATCGACTCAAGTTTGAACTTCCATCTTTCAATGGACTTCTCCACATCGAAGAGTTTATAGAATGGTTTACCAAGGTCGAGCATTTCTTTGAATACATGGGAGTCTCTGAAGCCAAGCAAGTTCCATTAGTTGCTTTCAAACTCAATGGAGGTGCTTCTTCTTGGTGGGAGCAAACTCAACAGGACAGATCAAGACAAAATTTGGCTCATGTTCGTACATGGTTCTGCATGAAGCAACTTTTGAAAAGTCAATATTTACCTCCTCATTATTCTCAAGTTTTATTTAGCAAACTTCAGGACTGCTACCAAGGTACACGTTATGTTCAAGAATATGTTGATGACTTCTATCGCCTCCTCTCTCTTAATGTTCTCCATGAGACAGAAGAGCAAAAGATTGCCCGCTATCTACGTGGTCTAAGATGGGATATTCGCAAAGCACTTGCTTCTCATAGCCACTTCGCTTTGACATCGGCTATTAGTGCCGCTTTAAACGTGGAAGAATTCACTGACACCTCTCCACCAAGGTACCAAGCCCATACCCGCCCTACCTCATCCCGCCCATCTTTCTCCTATAACCAATACCAGAATCGCAATAATAACCACCAACCGGCATCTACCCAACCACAACACCCAATACATTAAACACCAATCGTCCAATAATTCCCGCCCCTACAATAATAATCGTCCACCACCCCAATGCTCCACCTATCCTTCACAAAATCAACCCGGTCAATCATCCTCATCCTCCATTATTCCCGCCCAAACATGGATAAGTGCTTTAAGTGTGGCAAAGTTAGCCATAGATCACATGAGTGCCGCAACCGTTTAGCATTGATTGACTCTGAGACACCCGAGCAAGATCCTATTGATCCTAATGATAATGATATAGTGGATGATTATCAAGTTGATGATGAACCATATACTGGTGATCTGGGTCAAGAGCTCGATTGTTCTCTAGTGGTTCGCCCGCTCTTGCTTGGTCCGCATGTTCTGCATCAACCACAGCGCAAGCACATCTTTTGCACTACATGCACCGTCAAAGGCAAAAATTGTTCTCTTATTACAGACAGTGGTAGCTGTGACAATATGGTCTCTCAATTTTTTGTTGATAAGCTTCAACTTCCAGTTCAACCACACCCCAATCCATACAATGTTGGTTGGGTTGATGATACATATCGTCACCAAGTAACTTCTCAATGTGAGGTTCCGTTCTCTATTGGTAAGTATCATGATACAATCCTATGTGACGTAGTTCGCATGAATGTCAGCCACTTGATACTTAACCGGCCTTGGCAATTTGACGTTCACTCATTACATGATGGCAATTCCAATACTTATACTTTCATGCACCATGGCCAGAAGATTATTGTGGCTTCTCCTACACATACTTTACAGTAGTCACATGAGACGCGCACATGCCTCATCTCCAATGACATCATCAAAGATTCCAGAGAAACAGGTCGTATTTATGCGCTTATGGTTCGTCCTGCCCCACAGGATACTTATGATATTCCTCCTCAGATGCAGCCCCTATTAGATGAGTTTTCATGTCTTCTACCTTTAGACACTCCTGATTCTCTTCCTCCTATGCGCAATATTCAGCATCATATTGATTTCGTTCCTGGAGCCAGCCTTCCCAATCTTGCACATTACAGGTTGAGCCCCAAAGAACATGTCATTTTGCAGGAACAAGTTGAGGACCTCTTAGCCAAAGATCTGATCCGCCCTAGCATGAGCCCTTGTGCAGTCCCGGCTTTACTTGTGCCCAAGAAAGATGGTTCATGGTGTATGTGCATTGACAATTGAGCAGTCAACAAAATTACTATCAGGTACTGTTTTCTTATTCCACGTTTAGATGATATGCTTGACATGCTTTCTGGTTCAGTTATCTTCTCCAAACTTGAACTTAAGAGCGGTTATCATCAAATCCGTATCCAGCCTGGTGATGAATGGAAAACTGCCTTTAAGACCAAAGACTGACTCTATGAATGGCTTGTTATGCCTTTTGGTCTCTCTCCAATGCACCTAGTACTTTTATGAGGTTGATGAATCAAGTCCTGCAGCCTTTCATTGGCAAGTTTGTTGTGGTGCATTTCGATGATATCCTCATCTACAGCTGCAGTTCGGATGCTTATATGTCCCACCTGCGGGAAGTTCTCAATGTTCTTACAGCCAACACATTGTACCTCAATCTTAAGAAGTGTCACTTTATGACTCCAAAGATTCTCTTTCTGGACTATGTTGTTTCTGCTTCTGGTATTCATGTGGATAGTGCAAAAATTCAGACAATCCGAGATTGGCCCGTACCTCATTCTATTCAAGAAGTACGCAGTTTTCATGGCCTTGCTTGCTTTTATAGGCGCTTTATTCGTAACTTCAGCTCCATTGCAGCCCCTATGACAGATTGCCTCAAGCATATCCGTTCATTTGAACTAATGACACCGACAAGAGTTTTGCCCTTTTGAAAGAAAAGCTGACCACAGCCCCTATGCTTTCATTACCCAATTTTGACAAACTTTTTCAAGTTGATTGTGATGCTTCTATTATGGGTATTGGTCTTGTGCTATCTCAAGAAGGCCGCCCTGTTGCATATTACAGTGAAAAACTCTCTGATGCCAAACGCAAATGGACTACTTATGAGATGGAGCTTTATGCAGTTGTCCAATCCTTAAAGTATTGGAGACATTATCTCATTCAACAAGAGTTTATCATCAAGCACTGAAGTTCATTCAAAACAATTCTTCCGCCAATCGTATGCATGCTCGTTGGTTCACTACTCTCCAAGAATTCACATTCATTTTGAAACATCAATCGGGACAACAAAACAAAGTTGCTAATGCACTCAGTCGCCATTCTTCTCTACTTGTCACTATGCGCAATGAGATTTTAGCATTTGATTATTTGAAAGAGCTCTACCCTGATGATTCTGATTTTGCTGATATATGGACTACGTGTTCCAACAATCAGGGTAATACACAGGATTTCTTGATCCATGAAGGTTTCCTCTTCAAAGGGACTCATCTATGTATCCCTCAAGGTTCTCTTCGTGATCATATTACTCGAGATCTACATGGAGGTGGCCTCGGTGGTCATATGGGTCGTGATAAGATCATCTCTCTTGTTGAAGACCGCTACTATTGACCTTCTTTGAAACGTGATGTCACTTCCCATGTTCGTCGTTATTTGATCTGTCAGCAAGGAAAGGGTTCTTCACAGAACACTGGATTATATACTCCTTTGCATGTACCTGACGGCCAGTGAATTGATCTATCTATGGACTTCGTCTTGGGTCTTCCTCGTACCCGGTGCGCCAATGATTCTGTTTTTGTGGTAGTTGATCGGTACTCTAAAATGGCACATTTTATCCATTGTAAGAAGACTATGGATGCAGTCAATATTGCCAACCTCTTCTTTCGGGAAGTCGTTCGCCTTCATCGTGTCCCTAAGTCCATCACTTCGGATCGTAATCCAAAGTTTCTTAATCACTTTTGGCTAACTCTTTGGAAACGCCTTGACACATCTTTGAAGTTCAGTAGCACCGCCCATCTGCAAACAGACAGCCAAACTGAAGTGGTGAACCGCACTCTTGGCAACCTTATTCGATGTCTTTCGGGTGAGAAACTGCGCCAGTGGCATCTTGAGCTTGCTCAAGCAGAGTTTGCCTACAATGCCTCACCTAACAGGTCCACTGGACTTCCCCCATTCAAGATTGTGTATTCTAAGGTGCCTAATCACACTTTAGACCTTGTGGCTTTACCTCCGCTGCCGGACTCCAATGCTACCGCCAATGAGTTGGATGATTCCGTTACCGAGCTTCATGACTCCGTTAAAAAGCACCTTGCCGACTCCAATGACAAATACAAAGCCCATGCAAATAAGCATCGGCGTGTACAAACTTTTGAAGAAGGTGACTTTGTTATGGTCTTCCTACGCAAGGAGTGTTTCCCCATCGGTACTTACAACAAGCTCAAGATGAAGAAGATTGGTCCCTTGCATATTCTCAAAAAAATAAGTGACAGTGCTTACATCGTTGACCTCCCCCCAGATTTGCATATTTCTCCTACTTTCAATGTGAAAGACATCTTTCCATATTATGATGGAGATCCAGTCCATCTGCCAAATATCAACTCGAGGATAAGTTCTTTTCAAGAGAAGGGGAATGATGTAGAACATGTTGCAGACAGATTTTTGAAGAAGTATTCACGCAGGTAGATAAGATGCGTGGCCCACGAGCTTAATCACGAGCTGGGCCTCTTTCCATTGTTTGCTTAGTTTTATTTAAACTTATTTTGTCCATGTAAGAGTCCTAATCGAATAAGGACTGAAGTAAGAGTCTTAGGATAGAAATTAGAGTCGAATGTAACTTGGAAGTTTCAAGTCAAGGTTCGTATGGAATAGAGATAGGAGTCGGTCATTGAGTCTTGTAATAGTAGTTTCCTTCTTTGTATTTTATTTTGCTTATAAATAAGAAATAAGAGAGAGGAACGGACACACCTCTATTATCCAAAAATATTGAATCGTTCGAAGAGTATTTCTCTGTCTTCGCTACTCCTCTGCTTTTGTTGCAGGATTTCTCACTGCTGGTTTAATCCAATCACCATTCTCGACCCTTGGGCTTAATCCCAAGCAGGAATCCATCACAGGAGACTAGGTTTCATCCTAGTTACATCACAAGACCCTTCGGCTGTACTAATCTACGGTTTCGACCCTTACCGATATCACCAAGATCTGCCCCAGTCACCTCAGCTCCCTATAGTTCCAGCTTCACCTCTTGTACAACCAGGTACAGTTCCTTACACTCCTACCTTGTTTCTTTTTTTCCTTTCCCTTTCAAGTCCCATTCGCATACCCTAATTAAGACAACCCTTCCCACGTGCTTGACTTAAAGCCCTCTCCACACGTGTGACAAGTGTGTGCAAGTGTGACCCGATATTTGTCGGGGTTGACTTGATTTGATTTTTATTCCCCGCTTCCACTACATTACTTACAATAAAAAGTGATTAAACTACCCTCAAATAAAATTAATTACAACTTAACCAACATAATAAAATATGGAAGTAAAGAATGGGATGAGTGGTATGCTCCGCATCAAACCCCCCATCTGAGAAAAACTCGACCTCGAGTTCAAACAAATAAGACACATCAAACCACATGTGTGCCTTCCTAGTGTGGGATCTTCAAAGTGTAATCATGCGCACATGAGGCCTTCAGGCGACATCCAATCAGATCATCATCGAGCCACAAGGATAGGGCTGGAGTGACTCTCCTCCGCCGTCGCTGATATACTCGGAAACATGTCCTAGTATCACTGTCAGCTCACCCTGGCTGAGAAGGATGCACCTCCGGCGAGACAAAGCTCCAAAATCTCTCTAGTAGGTCCGGATCCAGTCATTGTAGCTCATCCTTAGTCAACCAGGTGGCAACTGTCATCGGTATGTTCTTCCACTTCACGAGATACTTCTGGTAACCTCCTGCATTGGTTGAAACCACTTCCTCGTCTAGGATAGACTCTATTTCATCTCTCTAAGGTGGCAAGGAAGGTAAAGAAGGTAAAGGTTGAGAAGGTTGTGTGGATGTATGCCATGGGTCATGAAGTGGGTCAGGAAGGCCAGTATGAGGGTCAGGGTGATGTTGATGTGGGGTGGGGCTTGAGGGTGAGGTTGTTGTACCATAAAAGGGTGTTAGATCCTCCACATTAAAGGTAGAGCTAATGCCCATGTCTGATGGAAGGTCTATGACATATGCGTTGGGTCCAACTCGCCTCAAAATTTTGAAAGGCCCCACACTACGAGCATGCAATTTTCTCACAGTTCCCTGTGGGAACCATTCGGGCCTGATTTTGATCATCATATAATCACCCACATCAAATTCCTTGAACCTGCAATAGAATCTACAACAAACTAATACCTTTCATTGCTCATATTAATTTTTCTCCTAATTTCAGCATGCAAATCATGGATATGTTGTGCAAATGAATGTGCAGACTCAGATCGCCTATGTGATACTAACATGGGAATGAGATCTATAGGTTTTCTGGGTTTGTAACCATACACGACTTCGAAAGGACTCATGGGCATTTAAGAAGTTATAATTCAAGTTAAAAGGAGGAGCATGAATCACTATATATGGGGAATTCAGAAGAAAAAAAAAGATCCAAATGGCATGGAGGTTTATTAACTGATCAAGGAGGAAAAGAAAAAGAGGAGTTTGGCGCATTATATATGGGGATTTACCGTTTGGCACATTATATATGGGGATTTAAGAAATTCTAAGGAATTATTTATGGGGTAAGAAGTTCTAAGGCATTATATATGGGGATTTAAGAAGTTCTAAGGAATTATTTATGGGGTAAGAAGTTCTAAGGCATTATATATGGGGATTTAAGAAGTTCTAATTCAGAAGAACAAGAAGATCCACAAGGCATGGAGGCTTATTAACTAATCAAGGGAAAGTGATATGAGAGCATTTTATATGTTGAGATTGTAACATGATTCGAACCCACAACCTTCATTCTTACAAAACAGAGCACTTGTCAACTGCACAACAGGCTTGTCAATATGCGAGCAAGTAGAAAGCTTGGTCTGCTTACAAAACTATAAAAAAATTCTCCCTAACTTAGAAGCATGCAATCATTTCAGTTAGATTTCAATTTCATGTATTAAACATATGCATTTGCACACACACATTTGAAACGGTTATCATTATTTATTTGCAGGTAATTCCTTAACTAAACAGCCATAATGACAGGGACAAATCAATAATGATGATGACAACAATGATGAATATAATGATGATAATGGAAATGGCATCAAGAAAGGACAAAAATGGATGGCAATGACATGATCTATGTAAACTGCATACTCACGTGGAATACACAATAATCCCACCAGGACGAACTAGTTGAACAGCCTGATCAAACATCCGCCTTTGATATTTCCCATGGTTTCTTAAAGACTCTACAGTTTCCTGGTAATAACAAATTCTAAATTCATTTCAAGCAGACAGCATAAAACAAGAGGCAAAAACAGAACCACCAAAAACTGATACAAATAAATGCCACTCCCATGAAATTATCAGATCTTGAAAAAAATATCAACTTTCAAACATACACCTTTTACTTTCATGTGATGTCATTTTTTTTTTTTAAGTGTGTGAAATCAAAATATAAATAAAAAAACACCCTTCCATGCAACATTAACATCCAAAACATGACATTACTCATCAATGTACTGATTAACATTTGGTAAGGACGAAATGTAAATGGGAGAAACAATTCCCCCTGCTATCTCTGTAATGACCCGACCCGGGGTAACGGGTCAGTTGTGACGGGTAAAATTAATTTAGAAAATGATTTTAGTTTAAATTGATTTTTTAGTTTAATTTGATCATTTTATTTGGGAAAAACACAATTGAATTTAGGGATTTAATATTAGACCCTGATTTTATACTTTCTCCCCAATAAGAATTTACAAATTTATCCCCGAATTTACAAATTTATCCCCTTCGAATTAAATTAAGGGAATGGGAAATAAATTATCAACTTAGATTTTAATTCCCCTAAGTTAGAATCTCAATTGGAAATATTCAATTAAGAATGTGAAATCAATAAATAAGTTCCAATTTTAAGTGTCTAGAATTTAATCTATGATTGACAAAATTAATAAAAGAGAAATAAAGGACAATTTATTAAAATCAATAATTTAAAGGGACCCACCTTCCCTGGTCGAATTTAATTGTTCAAAATCCTTTCACTGATGGGATTCCTTGTTCAGATTGGACTCTTCTTCTTCCTTATTCGTTTGGGACTCAAATCCCCACTTAAATGGAAACTATCCAAAATCCTTTCACCGATGGGATTCCTTATTCAGATTGGACTCTTCTTCTTCCTTATTCGTTTGGGACTCAAATCCCTACCTAAATGGAAACTGTCCAAAATCCTTTCACCAATGGGATTCCTTTACCAATAGGACTCTCCTCCTTTTAAGAGACCTGCGAACCCTTCCCTTCTTTTACCCTTTTCGAAACAGCAACCAAATCTCAATGGAATTGCAGCGGAAACCTCAGCGGAAGAAGGGAAAGAAAAACCCCAAATCTCTCTTGAATTCTTATTCCTCCTCTCCTCTTTGAAACCAAGTTTCGGTTCAAGCAGCAGAGTTCGGGACCACCGTGTGACCAGCTTTTGTCTTCTTTGTTCCCAAATTACAACAAGTAACAGGTATGTCCCTCTAATTTCCTCTATGTTCTTCTTCTCCCATGGGTTTCTTCTTCCTCTTCTACCCTTTGTAAATTTCGAGCCAGTCAACCAGCCAATCCTTGTTGGATGGTGATGATTTTTCCCTTCTTCATTCAGCTGTAGGATCAAATAAATTGATGACTCAGATCTGTCCTTAATTTCTTATCCGTGAACAGTAATCACTCAGTCTTTCTCTAATAAAAACATCCTAAGTTGAGGACTGATTTCTAATCCCAGATCGGCCAATTAATGGGACTGATTTTCAGCCCCAAAAACATTGATACTAAGGACTGTTTGGACCCAGAATTTTGCTCAGAACTGGTTAGTAAAACCTATCCTCTTCCCACCTAAAACTGGATGTTCAAACCAGCCTTGTTATTGTCCAACTCAAATCGGGGATAGGAAACCATTTCATACATAGCCTCTTAACCTTGTATTTTCAGCATACATAGGTGAGGGCAGCACCCAGCTCCCACGATTAATAATCCACATATTATTAATACTTGGAACCTTTAAATTGTATTCGCAGCAAACTTGGGTTCTCAAGGCTAGTTATCTCTTGGAAAGCGTTTGAGTTCATTGTTGGCACTTCACAAACTTCTAGGTGAGGGAAACAATTCACTACATACCATGTATTCATATAATCTTCTATTTGTTGTTGTGTAATGAAAAATAATGCATTGTTTGTATGTTATGAATATAATTGTTGGATGTAGAAAAAAGACTGGATGAATGATAATGATGGTTATAATCCGGTGCTCACTCAAAGTAATGTAAGGGAGATTTTGGCTAAATATTCTATTGGCCGTGAGGAGATCCAGTCCGCCCGGATTGTGAAATCTAACCATTAATGTATTGAAATATCCAATGATTTTATATTCGTAGATTAATGATTGATTGTATGGTATTGTTGAATTTCAATCTTGATTGTACATGTTTGAATGTTGGTCTATATGATTCAAATCATTATGATGCTTGGATTATTGCTATGATTAGTTCAAGGTATATGCATCCTATAGCAAGTGAGACGTCGATTATGATGCAATAACCTGCTTAGAATGGAAGTTATAATTCTATAAATATGTCATGATTAATTCAGCATATGGATTGGCATTGAGCATAGCATTCTCATATTCATAGCATTGGGTATGAGGGTGCAAATCCATGATTGTCACGAAGACCACGACGGTGGTAGTATTGTTAGCCTCACTTTAAGTGGGAAGACCATTATGGTAGATGAGATGTGATATCCGTGACAAGTCATGAGGGCTGTTATTTGGTGGTAGGTTGAGTTATCCTCACTTTATGTGGGAAGGCCATTAAGGCGATGTTGTGTTATCCTCGATTCGTCGGGAAGGCCACCAAATATCAGTAGATGTAATAATGGGTTGGAATATTGCATTTGGCATTGAGCATTACATTTTTGCAAAGGCATGAGCATGAAATAAATTGTTATGCTTGCTTATTTGAAATATCATCGAGGAAGTAGGGATATCATATGCTATGTTTGTGTTATTGTTTTCTTCACTGGGCATTGAGCTCATCCCTTACATTGCAGGCAATCCCTTGGACTTGGGTCTGAACGATAATCACAACTGAGCTTAGAAGGTAAGGAATTGATGAAGAATTCGTAGAAACGCTTAGTTAGTGCAGAATTTATTATTTAGATTATAAGTTGGTTGTTTATTTGATTTGAAACCTTGAGAAAGTTGTTATTCGTTTATTTTTAAACTTGGATAATAAATTTAAGTATGGATTAATTTTGAAAACGTTTTAATTTGATTGTTATGGGAATGTGAGTTTAGAAATCTTTATGTGAGTGATATTTATCCCTTTAAGTTATTTGGAAGCTCAAATGAGATGTTAAGTCTTCTAGCAAGTTGTGGACTTGAGGAATCTTGGTGTCTTATGAATGTAATTATGTTTATTTTGAATTTAGCCACAGATTTTTTGTGTAAGACCCCTTTAGGGCAGCAGGTGATTTATTTTTTTACAGTCAGATCACGCCCGTCCAGGTGTTGGAAGGCGGCGCGTGACAATCTCAGAAGTCTCACATTCATCGTTATTATATTGTCAGCAACAGGGGTTGATTTTGAACAAATTGTCCAAGAAAATATTTCTTCTTGTTCAGCATTACCCTTTCCTCTGGACCACCAAAAGTAGGATATGTGACATGTAATTTCATTGAACAAATTCTTACCTCCAATGCAAATAGTCGAGGTCTCAACCCAAGAGCAGAACAAGGTGCATCAAGAAGCACACGGTCAAAACTATTACGTCTAAAGCCCTTTGATTTTTCAACCCTACCACCAATGCCCTGATTCCTTCCTGGCCCATTTTTCAATCGTCGCATATTCTTCCTGGCACCAACTTTGCTACAGTAAATTCTTTGATTTGCATTGTCATCACCAACTGCAATGATAAAATTTGTCACATGTGAAGAGTTCCATCAGGGATGAAAATTCAATAATTAGAATGACTAACAAGGACATGAAATGAACAAATGTTTAAGGTACTTTATTATTTGTATAAAACCAATAATGAGAAACTTAACATAATGAAGGAATGGACGCTGCTGATGATGATGATGATAAAGAAACTTTAACATGATACAAATGCTCTTTTCTGGGAGATGGTGACATGACTTGGACCACAGCTCCCATGCTTGCAACAATGAACACTTACCAACTGCTACAGGCAGCTATTTGATACAGACACTATTAAGTAATCAATACAGAAATCATGCAAAGATCTTTCCCCATCTAGCATTATGATTAGGGGTTTAAGAAACTGGGTTCAGGTCAGTCAGACACACACCAAGCCATATTATTGTGGGCCATACATTTGGGTTTACAGGCCAAATTTGCGATGTCAAAGTGCAAATGATGGCTAGTTTTCTAGGAATGGGTAAAGGTCATTAAATGCTGGTTAGCCAACAGCTTAGAAGAGTTCTTTAATGATGTCACAGAACATTAGTCCACACTTCTATTTTAAACAGCCACATGCTTATGGATGCAAAAGACAAAGGCTGAGACATAGGAGGGGGATTTAGTTTCAACAACCACACATTTAGAGACACAAAATGAAGGAAAGGAGAAAAGAAGAGGAGAAGGAGAGGGGGGAAGGGTTGAAGAACAGAAAATACAAGTAGAAGAAAATAACTTTAGAATTGATAATAAATGATTACAAAACATCCAAGAACTGATAATTGGTCAGGAAATATGTGAACAATAAAAAGAGAAAGAAGGAACTTCAAAACCAACAAATAAAGGATTTTCAATAACCCATTGTATTGTGACTTTAAGATTCTACATGCATTTAATTTTACCTAGCTTTTTCCCCTAAGAAAGTTCAACCTTTGCCATGTGTTCCTAGCATGTGTTGTATCAAAAGTATAGAGATCCCCACCGATAGTATGACACATATAAATGGATTGATCGGTTTTCTATATATAAATTACATATTTAAACGAGTATAAGGAAGGAAGACAATAAGCAGGCATATCTCACAATTTCCTTCACTTGTCTGATCAGTTAATACTTCTGAAACGGGAGATATCTCTTCCTTTGAAAGCCCAAGCTGATTCGAATCATCAACACCTACACCCAGAGAATCCTTGTTGCAGTTTTGGGGGGCAGAATCAGCTGACCCATCTACATGGGAAACAGCTTTAAGAGCATCAAGTCTATATGCTGTTATGCAACTTAGGCCCATTTCTGCTGCCAACTTCTTAATTTCCATAACCTGAAAATATTTTACAAATCATTCACTGTAAGAATCAAAATCTTAGAAAATAAAAAAGGGGCTACCTTTGTTTTTTGAGCGGTAACATAGAGAAAATTTTATTAAAGAAGCATTCAGTCCAAGATAGAGAGAGGGTCTAAAAGAAATAGACCCAACAAGTACAAGAAAAAAGTGCAAGGAAAAGAAAAATATGAAAATCTAGAGATCAATGTAAACAAAAGCTGCAATCCAATGATCCCCTTCTTTAAATGTGGAAGACGCCAACAATGGGTCTCTCTACACATTCTTGGTGAAAAAATCGGCTGCCCCATTTATTGAACAACTGATGTGAACTAAGGAGACCTAAAGTCCTCTGACAAGTGCCTTAATCTCCCTAACCGTAGTATTCAATCTCCATAGGGGTCGCCTCAAACCTTTCGCCCATTTGATGGCATTTGCCGAATCTCCCTCAATGACTAATTTTCCACCTCTTAGGCCTACCCAAATGGCCAATGCTCTCCTAATACTGAGAAGTTCAGCTTCATTAGAGTCTCAAGTCCCTACTGATTATGTGAATACCAAGGATGTCTGACCACTGTGGTATCTAAATATGCCACCTATTCAGGCCGGCTCCGGTTTTCCCCTAAAAGCTCCATCAACGTTGAATTTCATAAACCCATATTGAGGAGGCGACCAATTTGCCAAAACTTTAGGTTTCCTAACCTTTCCACTCATACAGCCCTGCCACGACGATAATAAGTCAATGGCCTTGAAGTAGTCAATATCTCTTTTAAATCCAGGAATGCTTACTCACAGACCTCGTTCCATTCAAACTTGACTCCTTTCCAAGTTAAATGAATCATCGGAACAACTAGTCGGGCAATGTTCAGAATAAACCGTCAATAATAACCAACTAAACCCAAGAAGCTCTGAATCTCAAAAACATTCTTCGGTTTATCTGCGTCCATCACTGTCTCTACCTTGGCAGGCTCCACTGCAACATCTTCTGCAAATACGATATTTCCAAGAAATTGGACCTGGGTTAACCAAAACTCACACTTGCTCAACTTGGCGTACAACTGATGGTCCCTCAAAGCCTGTAGCACAATAAGCAAGTGTTGTTCAAGTTCTTCCACTGACAACGAATACACCAGGATGTCGTCAATGAGTACTACCACAAACCGATCCAAATACGATCGAAAGATCCGATTCATCAGATTCATAAAGGTGGTTGGTGGATTCATCACTCCGACCAACATAACTAAAAATTCAAAGTGCTTGTATCGTGTACAAAATGCAGGCTTGGAGATATCTCCATCTCTAACTCTTAGCTGGTGATAACCCGATCAAAGGTCAATCTTGGAAAAACAACGGGATCCCCGCAGCTAGTCAAACAAGTCATCTATCCTTGGCAACGAGTATTTGTTCTTCACGGTCACCCGATTCAACTGCCAGTAGTCTATGCACATACGCAAAGATTCATCCTTCTTGGCAAATAAAGCTGGTGCACCCCGAGGTGAAGCACCAATGTCAAATCATACATGAATCATAGAGCTAAATAAGGGCAAAGTACCTTCCATAATAGTGTGCTCTGCGGGCTCCTCGATCTAGAGTGTCACCGTGTAGACCCTGCCATGAGTCATCTGGCTGGGCGCCGGGTCTGTCAAGACCTCTGATACATACTGTCGGGAATCACTGACGCTCGAGAGGCTTGTGGCAAGCCTCATCCATAAGCTGGTTGGACATAAGACGGTGCCTGTCAGGGGTTCTAGGATAGCACTGGTGCACTGCTCGCACTGCCCTGCTGAGGGCACTCCTTTGCCATATCCCTGGCCGATTACGAGTAAAGCGCAATGGCTCTCCGGACTACTGGGGCTGAGGACACTCCCTCACCGTATGGCCTGGCTAGTTGCAAGAATAATAGACCACTTGCCTTTGGCCCGAACTACTTGCCTACCCTGCAGACACTGACTTTGCCGGGAAGAAGAACCTCGGGAGTGCTAGGGTCTTGACTTCCATTTCTTGTTAAACCGAGGTGGTCATTGGGCATTCCCCTGATGGGATGCTCCATGGGTCCCACCGCTTCCATTCACCGAATCTATCAATGAAGCCCTTTCAATCGCCTCGTCCAGGTCTAAAGTCTATGCGCTATATTTTGGCGGTGGAGGAAAGGACGAAGTCTGCGTTCAAAACGTCTGACCTTCAGAGAATGACATTTCCCAATGATCATCTCCAAACCTTTGAAAAACCTTTTCTAATCACTTCATCAATAACCATTGATGTTTTGAAGAATAAATGGAAGTGATTAATAGATCTTTATCTAGGGAATTCTGTAGCACTTAAGCATACCCCAGATCTGGCCTTCTGCTTCGGTTGCACTCACTGGAGACGCTCAAGCATCGGAGATTGGAGCGAGCAGGCATCGTTGAAGAGCACAAAAATCAAGGTTTGAAAAGGCCCAAGGCAAGTGTTCTTTATTTCATTTATTTTAAATATTTTAAGGTGGATTAGACCTTTGTGATCGAACCACCATAAAAAATAGGTGTCAAGGAGTAGACCTCGGTGGTCTATCCTTTCAAAATTAGGAGTACATTGTTAGGGTGTTTTTACCCTTTCATAGTGTGTTTCGAATAGCCCAAGGCGTGCGAGTCCAAGAGTGGATGTAGGTTCAGGTAAACCAAACCACTATAAAATCATTGCGCGTATGTGGTTGTTTGTTCTCTGCGGTGCTTGCTTTAATATGGGTGATTGATTTTATTTATGCTCTTGAGATTGATTTAATTAATTGATTACACTTGATTAGCTTGAACATCTTAAATTAAATTTGAAGGAATTTAAAATTGGTAAAGGTCTTATTCACCCCCCTCTAGGACCGTGCATTGGTCTAGCCCAGACTTACACCCTCTGCTTGACATATATCTTGGACCAAAGTGTATTTGTTTCAAGCTGCTCTAAATAGCCTTGGAAACCCATCTTTTAATGGCCTATCCCCTATCCATAGATCCTTCAGAACTGGGTTCAGTTACCACTTCCCACTAAGATGTGAAGTTTATCCTTAAACAAAGACCCTACCGCTTCTTTATTTCTTCTACCATTTTCTCCAATTTTATTCTTTATTTTACATCCTTTTTCAGTTTCAATTTTTTATTTTCTTTTCTTATTTTTCTTCAAATCTTACTTTTTATTTGCTAATTCTCACTCATATTTTCCTTTTTGTTTTTCTTTTTCCTCTTAATTTCTACTCTTTTCTTCCATTCTTTTTCTTTTATATACTTCATGTTTTAATGTTTTATTTCAAACTTATTTTTGCCTTTTTATTTAGTTATTTTTAAAGGATCTTTTTTTATTAACAGGCAGTATTGAACTTCCCTCTATACAAATCTGTATTTGGCAATGTCCCTAAATTAAGGGATTGCAATTGATCTTTTGTATCCTCTCTAAGAGGCTTGTAACTCTTTATATACCAATATAGTGAAAAAGGCTGAGATTGCCAGTTTCATATTTTCTACATGGTATCAGCCTAACCTAGGATCCCTCAAACCCTACACAATTCGCAATTTTTTCCAGCCTCTCTCACGATTTCAGATCTGGGATATGGTTGTTGTCGTTCTTCAGCAGGTTTTCTTCTGCACCTCCGGACGGTGCCTTTCATCTTCTCCGGTGCTTCTTCTCGTCGCTCTGCACGCGACCCACCCGATTTGAGCCGGTGCTCTGCCTGCTGACTGCTTCTCGCCCGATCTACGCTTCTTCTTCTACTCCGGTCTGCCTCACACTAGCCTCTCTCTCTAGTGTTCGTTGTTGCCTCTTCGCCTTTCCATCCAGATCTGAGACATCCTGTTCAAATCTACCGACGATGCCCTCGCTGCTTCCGATCTCTTCTCTTCTCTCTGACAGCTCGATGTTTACCTATAGACGTGGTTCCAGTGTTATGCTTCTCCTCATTTATGTTGATGACATCGTCCTGACCGATAATTCATCGTCTCTTTTCGTTCTTTCACTCGCCGCTTGGGAACAGAATTTGAGATTAAGGAATTGGGTACTTTACATGTGTCTCAAAACAAATATACCCTTGATATTCTCCTCAAAAGTAAGATGCTTGGTTGCAAAGAACACCGGTCTCTACTAAGACTCACTTATCCTCTGATTCTGGTGATTTGCTTTCGGACCCATCTGAGTATCGCCACCTTGTCGGTGCCTTGCAATACCTTACTCTCACACGGCGTGATATTGCCTTTGTCATGCACATCGCCTCTCAGTTCATGAGTCAGCCTCTCACATCCCATTTGGATGTTATCAAGCGCATCCTCCACTATCTCAAAGGCTTCCTTGGTCGTGGTTTGCCTATTGTGTGTGCCCCAAAACATCTCCAACTGATAGCTTACTCAGATGTTGATTGGGTCGGTTGTCCTGATAGTTGTCTTTCCACCACTGGGTATTGCTTGGGTCCAAATCTCATTTCATGGTTTGCGAAGAAACAACCGACGGTTTTCCGCTCTAGTGCTGAAGCTAAATGTAGAGCCCTTGCTAACACCTGTGCCTATACAGTCTGGATTCATAATCTTCTGTGCGAAATTGGTTTCCCTCTCACTTCTCCTGTGTGATAATCTCAGTGCTACATACATGGCAACCAACCCTGTGTTTCATGCTCGGACCAAACACATTGAGTTGGATTATCATTTTATCCGCAAACGTGTCGTTGCAGGCTCTCATCCCATTCAATTCGTCTCTTCTCAAGATCAACTTGCTGACAATTTTACGAAAGGACTACCAAAGCACCGCTTTTCTGTGCTTAGTTCCAAACTCGTCGCTTTACCACCGTCAAGTTTGCAGGGGAGTATTAACGGACAGTGTTGACCTTCGCTCTGTACAAATCTATATTTGACAATGTCCCTCAATTAAGGGATTGTAATTGATCTTTTGTATCCTCTCTAAGAGGCTTGTGACTCTTTATATACCAATATATAGTGAGAAACGTTGAGATTGCCAGTTTCATATTTTCTACATATATGTATTCAAATAGTATTATTTAAATACGTTTAACCAAGTTTTGACTTTTTGTCTCAGTCAAAATTCACTCGACTCCGAGTTGACTCGACCCAGTGAAATTGAGTTGGGTCAAATTTTCAAACAATAGCCCATGTTATTCTTCTCTTATATGATTCTAATTTTATTTGACATCTCCAAACAGTGATACAGGCTTGTCATCCTCTTTCTTATTATTATCGTTAACAATGAACAGCTTCGCCAGCTCAATTAGTTTATGAATACACCCACTATTACTCTACTACAATCACCTTTGAGGTTGCAATTAAATGGAAAATCATATACTGGACAAACAATACCTTGTTGTGAGATCTATCTACTGCAACCACCTCTCCTTTATCCTTCATAAGAATAGCAATTGCTGTTGTTTTCCCTCCAGGAGCAGCACACATATCCAATATCCGCTCTCCTTGTTGAGGATCTAATACGCAATTTTAACCAAAACAAGACGAACAAAGAAATAATTAATTAGGTCAAACTCTAAGATAATCAAGAACATTATTTATGTAAGAATCTTAGAATTGGAAGAACCAATCAACAAGAGCATTAAAGATTCTAAGGAAGAGAAGTAGTGGATTTTCAAATAAATATAAAATCTATAGCTAAAGCAATCAATGGAATAAAGAACAGACATCATAAAAGAACGTGGCATTTGCATAAAAATCAAAAATTTAGCTTACATCATAAATGATTATGGAGTCAAAACATCACGTTCTTTTCTTTCGTTTTCTTTTTGTTTCCAAAGAAAATGATTTTATCAAAGACACCCCCAACCCGTTTCTCCTACGAACCAATCTCCCCTTGTTGACTAGTAGAGGAAGAATAATCTTGTAACGAGCCACCCCGACCCATCACAATATTGTCTTGGGCCCAAAAAGACTCGAACGGTTTTGCATTAGGCCTGGAAGTGTTGTGCTAGGTTGAGGGGTGCTCCCTCTTATAAACCCCTGAATTTTCTGGCTCCTGGGCGATGGGGGACAAATTCCCACACCCCCAACACACCCAGCTCTCTCTCTGCACTCTCCAACAGCTGCTAGGCTTGGGCGTCACAATCCACTCCACTTAGGCCCAGAACCGTCCTCGGCTAGATTACAATACAGGGGGCCCATACAGGCAGAGGGTTGAACCGTGCTCTAATATCATCTATAACAACTTGCCCAACCTAGCACAACATTGTCCGGTTTGGGCCCAAAAAGACCCACGATTTTGCATTGGGCCCGGCTCACTTCCAGGCCCAAAACGGATTGTGCTAGACCGAGGGGTGCTCTCTCTTATAAACCCCTGGATTTTCTGGTTCTTGGGCAATGTGAGACAAATTCCCATACCCCCAACACACCCAGCTCTCTCTTTGCACTCTCCAGGAGCTAATGGGCCTAGACGCCTCAACCTGGGCGTCACAAATCTTCTCAATCTTTCAGGTGGGAAATGCTCATTCCTCTTTTTTTCAGAAAGGTGGGAAACTCTCATCCTTTCATACAATCATAAGGATGCCAGTCTTTTTATATCAAGCATGATAGTAATAAAGATTTTTTGGCTTGATTGGTGGTTGCATTAGATTGTAATAAAGGGATGTCTCCCTTTATTTGCAAAGAAGTCATCATCATGTTATAGCCATTTACCCATCTGACTTCAAACTTTTTAATTTTTACTTTATTTGGAATATTTATAAAGAAGGGGTTCAACCATTTTGGTCAACAAAAACTAACACTTTTGTCCCATTATTCTTCTATTATTTCCCTTTCCTTCTTCCTTCTCTCTAGTTTTCCCCTCATTCTAATCTAATGAATGAGATGGGAGAACAACCCTTAATTATGCAATGACCTTGACTTGGCAATAGCTAATACAGAAGAACTTTTGTGACTTTTAAGAGTGGTTACACTAAATCATAAATAGGGTTTCTCCCATACATCATGGCTTGTTACATTTTTTAGCTTTTTCAGACATTTTTTAGTGTAGACAGCCAATTAGATGGCTCAATTTTTAAATTCAAGCAGCAAAAGTATACATTGATGTGATGTTTTTTAATGTTCATAATAAATTCAATATCATAAATATATTATTGTATGTTAAGGACACTTTGCAGAGATTGTAAAGTCATTCTAGGATAAAGTTTTACAACACAACAAAAGATTACTGATGTTGGACATTAATATCATAAATAGGATAAGAAGGTAATGGATTGTCAAAAACTAAGCTAGCATACTTTTTTTTGTGCAGTAACAAGAAGATTTCTATTCATAGTAGTAAAACGTACAAATAAGTAAATAAGAGAAGGGTCTAGAAGGAGTAGACAGCAACTAAAAAGGAAAAGAACAATAAAAAGAAAGCAACACTACAATACAACTGAAATAGTAAAAGCACAGCTATCAAACATCCAAAAGACAAGAATACAATCAAATAGGCCACATCCCTGCTTGGAACCCTCCAATCTCATAGAAAAAAGAGACTTGAAATGAAGTTGTCGACTCCTGACTTGGTGAAGTAGTCTGCCCACACCGTCTATTGGGTCCCACAACAGTCACGCCATTGGTTGTGCGGCTACCTTGAGCAAAGGATACACCAAGCCTTGAAACCAAGGCCTTAATCTCCCTAACAATGGTAATCAATCTCCAGAGGGGTTGCATTCGTCCCTTAGCCCATTTGATTACATCTGCCGAATCCCCTTCTATCACTAGTTTACCCTTCCCATAGACTTTTTAGATGGTCAAAGCTCTCCTAATGCTAAAAATTTCCATCTCATTTGAGTCCCTGATCCCCATCGACTCAGTGAAAACTAATGATGTTAGGCCCACGTGATTCGTAAGAACACCTCCTTTCCCTGTTGGACCCGGTTTTCCCCTAGCAACTCCATCCATGTTGAATTTCATGACATCATTTCCCTTGCCACCACTTATGTCTGGCCCTTGCACCAGTTAGATATGAAGAATGCTTTTCTCCATGGTGATCTTCAGGAAGAAGTGTACATGTTTCCTCCTCCGGGGTTCGTCAAGCAGGGGAAAGGCCAACTCTGTCTGCAGACTCAAGAAGGCTCTCTATGGCCTCAAGCAGTCTTCACGGGCCTGGTTTGAAAAATTTAGCAGTGCATTGATACCATATGGCTTTACTCACTGTCAGACAGATCATTCAGTCTTTATATACAGGCTCCACTCCATTTTGATGATTTTGATAGTCTATGTTGATGATATTGTCCTTATAAGCAACAATGATGCTGCCATTTCTACCTTCAAACAGTATCTTCACCACACATTTGATATTAAAGACCTGAGGCCTCTCCGTTACTTTCTTGGCATTGAGGTTGCTCGATCTTCTCAAGGACCCTCCCTCTCTCAGCGGAAGTATGCCATTGATCTCCTACAGGATGTTAGTTATTCTGGATGCAAACCTGTTGATACTCCGCTGAATGTCAACACCAAGCTATTTGCCTCTGACGGGACTCTTCTTGATAATTCAGCCTTCTATCAGAAACTCGTGGACAAACTCATTTATCTCATCATCACGAGACCGGATTTATCTTATGTCATTGGTGTTGTCAGCCAGTTCATGTATGAACCACAGGACAGTTACCTCCATGTTGTGTTTCGTATTCTTCAGTACCTTAAGGCTAATACTGGTCGCAGCTTATGCACATCAACCTACATGTCCAGTTCATGATTATTCTGATGTTAATTGGACCGGGTCTCCTGATAATCGCCGTTCTACCACCGGCTACTATGTCTTCTTGGGGTCACATTTAATTTGTTGGCGAAACAAGAAATAGTACATTGTTGCTCGGTCTAATGCTAAGGACAAATAACGTGCCACGGCTAATACTGCATTTGAGTTGTTGTGGCTTCGATAGTTTGTCACTTAGTTGGGCTTTGCTCCTGTTGATCCACTTATCATGGTTTGTGACAATCAGACGGTCATCAACATCACCTCCAATCAAGTCTTTCATGAGAGGACTCAGCATATTGAAGTTGATTGTCACTTCCTTCGTCAGCATATTTCTGCTGGCCAACTTTTCACTCCTTATCTGCATTCTAAAGATCAGCTTGCCGATATGTTGACAAAGGCAGTTCCTCGGACTCAAATCTCTTCGGTTGTTGGCAAGATGGGTTTACTCGACATTTTTGAACCAGTTTAAGAGGGAGTGTGTGGGACCCACTTCAGGACACAATTGACCAGTCATTTTATTTTGGAAAGTCAAATTAGTTAGTTGTCTAACTTATGGTAATTGATTATTATTTTATTCTTTTCCTTTTTTAGCCACCATGATTGGCTCCCTTTTGTATTATAAATACATGTAACATCTGTTACTTGAGATGATTGAATATAATTGAGAGAAAGAATTCTTCTCCACAATTTCTCTTTTTCTTCTCATTTTCCTTTTTCTTATTATTAAATTCTACAGTCCCTAGCCCACAGTACTACTAAAAATTGAATCCCCCACTTCAGAGCCCATTGAGATGCCACTCTAGATAGCTCTTTCAATCCCCTCCAGAAAGCATCAAGTACAACATTAGCATGACAAAAGGGCAAAGAGCCGATATATGCCAATCTCTCCCCAAAGATGCATTAGAGGCAGCACCCCAAACCCCACTTCAACACATCTTTGATGCAAGCGTGAAGCTCCCATCAAAGTTCAACTTCAACTTATCAGCTAGCAAGGAACACCACTGAACCAAAGGCTTTTGATTCTGTCCTACTTCTATGCCCATATCCTGTCCACAATCACATCACATCAAGATTTTGGAGACGTTTGAGCCTACTGTCTAATATCATCCATTGGCCTCCCCATGCTTTATAACCATATATCAACAGCGTTTTCAATTCTATATAGTAATTTCTTAGAGAGAATATACCAATAGCATTTTGCCCGCACGGGGTGTAGCTCAATTGGCTTGAGCTTCTAGGAATAAACTAGAGGTGTCAAGTTCAACCCTCTCTGAAGTTATCCAATACACAGGGCTTGTGGGTGGTTTCGCATATCCATGGAATTAGTCTCACCTCAATGTGAGGTTGGGATACCCATGATGTTCACACCCACACACAAAAAAAAAAAAAACACTACCACCCAAACTAATAGCATTTCTAGCTCCTATTCTCAAACAGATATAGAGGTGCATCAAATAACAAGTAATTATTTTATAGAGAAGAAATAGCAAGCAATTAAACTGCAAGGGTCATATAGACAACAAAAAACACTATTGTACAATACATACCTAGGACATGAGCAGTGATGATACTGGGCAAATTCTGAAGAAATATTTCTCCCTCAAGAACATCTAAAAATTAATTGAAAACATAAGAAATATCACTAAAATAGTACTGTAAATTTTTCAAAGATTTTTTGTATAGGAAGAAAAAAACTGTGTACATGTTTACATAAACAGGTAAATGTCAATCCATGGAAATGAAATGGAATAAAATAGATGGTGAAAATGAATTTCATGACCAATGAATGATCATAACTTAACATTGTTACGGACTTGAGAGAGAGAGAGAGAGAGAGATAGAGAGCACCAGTATAATGAAGAAGTTGGCATTCTAGGATGGATCAATGGTTAAATATTTGAACCTATCTACCAGTCTTTGTTTAGGTGGTTTTTCATTAAAGTTATAATCTCATCAAGCAAAATTTTTATCTATTTTTTTTTTATGACCAAGGTGTCCAGGGGTTTCACCTGTATTGGGACAGGGGGCATTTTAACCTGACTAGTCCTTGGAGCATGTGTCAGCCTCCCAATCCAACACACACTGGATAAACAACTACGGGGAGTGCCCCAAAGGGGTGTTGAGCGTGAATCAATCCCAAGACCTCCCTTCTGGAGAGGAGTGTCTTGACCATCAGGTCAACCCCCTCTTGGGTTGCAAATTTTTTATCTATCCAACATATTATTTAGTATTTTATTTTATTCATTAAGGGTTCCCCAACCATCTCTTGTATATTGATTTGAAGAGGAAGAAGAAGTGTACTTCAATTAATAGAGAAAAATACAAAACCAGGCAAAACTTAGGCCTAAGAAAAAACAAAAAGATTATTGGGAAGGCTGCAAACCTTAAAATAAATGCCTAAGTTAGCCCACGTCCCTGTTGTGCATAAATGCAATCTTATTAGCATCTTCCTTAATCATATTACCTTGTTAAGGCATCATTTATTTAACTTTGTTTTCCTCTTTCATACCTGTTGTTTTAGTCTTTGTTTTTCTCTTTCATTCTTGTGTAATGTTAGAAGTGGATTTGCCAGCCCACTATGTTCATGTAAATAAAATACAAGTAACTATTACATGTTCCCTAATATAAAAGAGAAGGGAAGTCTAAGACAAGAAAATTAATGTACCATTGAAGGATGGAAGCTTGAATACCCTATTTGTCATCTCAATGGCAATTCCTTGTAAAGCACGGAATATCCCAGCTCGTGACATCATTGCAATTCCTTGACCAATATACAAGCCATTCCTTTCAATGTATTGAGGATCTGTCATAAAGAACTTGAATAGTTAATTGGAATGAGCATGTTATTTTCATTCTAATATCTCAAATAATATAAGAGGAAGCACATTATACCCAATAAATAAATAATTAAATAACACACAGAGAGATGAATCGAGCATGGATATAGAGCCCACCAATGATGCCAAGAGACACATGGAGAAAGAAGAGACATGCCACCAACAAAGCAGGCACGCAAATTTTACTCATAAAAGTGTCCTATATGGACACATCACTTACATTGAAGTGTCCGTGAATTATAGATGCCCATGCACATGGATATAAAACATGCATTGATGCAAACATGAATAGCCACACCGATAAATCCATGTCTGCATGTTTCTATGGAAAAAGAGAGAGGATTAAAACCCTAAAATATATAAAAGTTGAATTGACAAATGTCCTAGATTTTAACTCCTATGCCTGTTGCAGTATTATCCTTTTTCCAAGATTTTATAACCCTTTTTTAGGTGCAATTTAAAGAGCTTAAATCCCCAAAATTCCTACATAGAACCCAACTATGTGAAAAGTTGGGATTTACTCCCAATCTAACGGTAAAGTTGGGATGTAGTGTTAGAGATAGAAATCATGCTCTACTGTGTAAGTGGACATGGCGATTTGCGTTGGATAGGGATGCATTGTGGAGAAAGGTATTGGTAGCTAGGTATGGAGTGGAAGATTTGAGAGGCTAGAGATTGGGCATTAAGGCAGGTAGGAGGGGTCATAGGTGGTATAGGCCACGTTTAGAATTGGAAGGGTAGGGGCAGCTTTTAAGGCTGATCTTCGTCTCCTTGTGGGAAAGGGTAACAAGGTCGCCTTTTGGAAAGACTATTGGTTAGGGGAAAGAACCCTTAGTGATGCATTCCCTCGACTTTTTAGAGCATCTTTGAACAAGGATGCATTTATTAGGGACTATTATATGGAGATTAATGGGGAGCTTAGTTGGATTTATGAAATTTTGAGGAGGCCCAAATGTTGTCATTGAAGAGACTCCTTGCAGATTCACAGATTTATCTGGAGGAAGAGGATAGATGGATTTGGACGAAAGATCCTTCTGGGATGTTCTCTGTTAGATCCATTCTCATGGAGGTATATTCTTGCGACCAAACCGGCTCCCGCCACCTTGTACATCGGCCTGGAATAACAAAATTCCTCCTAGAATCCAAGTCTTCATTTGGGCAGCCCTTAGAGGCTTGCTCTCCAGAGGTTATATTGTCATGAGATGGATGCATGAGAGGTGCTAAGAGCCGTAGAAAACCCTTAGTAGCATGGAGAAAGTCGAACCTCGATTTTTTTAAATTTAATGTGGAGGGTGCATCTAGAGGTAAGCATGACCGACAGGGATATGGGGGGTAGTGCATGATGATGGAGGTAGGACGTTTATGGTCTTTTCTAAATCAACGAGAATTATGGAGTCTAATGAGGCCATGTTTCTTGCAATTGGGAAAGCTATTATTCTTTGGTCAATCTATCGGAATGGCAACCTCATTATCAAGAATGACTTGGCTAATGCTATTGCCTAGGCTATCAGTAGGAAGAGTCCACCTTGGAAACTGGTGAACATTGCTAGGAATTAGAGGATTCGTTGCACGTAAAAGCATCATGTTTTCGCATGTAGCTCAGTCACTGAATCACGTGGTGGATTTCTTAGCCAAGGTTGGAATGCGGAAATGCAGGCCCACAATAGAGCTTTTATGGTAGACTAGTATATTTTGGGTGCTCTTTCTTGGGTGTACAGGGTCATTGGGATATCTTTTGCATGTACTTAGTTGTGTGAATTTGTTTCATTTTGGACACTATTATAGGGCCAGTACATCTCTCTTGTACTCGGCTTCATCTTTTGTAATTCTTGTCTTTGCTAAAAAAAAAAAAAATCCAACATCAAACATAGGATCAAAAGTTTGCAAGGTTTTCACAAGTCATCATCAATCATCATGCCATTTATCCCTCCCACCTATCTAGACTTTTATTTTATTGTGGGTTGACCACCTTTATCCATTCGTGTAGGACTTGAACCTCCAATATTGTGGTTGCAACAACGAGCACCTTAGCTACTATCTATAGACTCTTTCGCCCATACGTGTCATATGGATTTTATTCCATAAGCAATGCTTATAATACCAGCCATACACACAATGTTTAAGTAATACCAGTGTCAATGCATAAACCACATGTATTTCTTAATAAAGCTCATAATACATTCTCTGGATCTCAAAATTCCATCAGTAATAATAATTGAGATCATTGTCTTACAACAATAACATAAATTACATTCACAGGGGTCTAATACTTAAATAATGATGCTTCAATTTGTAGAGACAGATAACCACAATGACAATGCTTTTGGCATACATTTGTTGAATAGAAGTTCAAAAGTACCCCAAAAACCATCATCACAATTCTAAAAAAGTAACTGCTTGGCAATTAACACTATAAATGCCAAAGAACCGCCCAATTATAAAATAATTTGGCTAACTACTTTATCGTAAATCAAATTTACTAAATGATCATTAAACAATAGTCTTATACTTGCCTGTTTCCAATCCTTGTAGAACAGTTCCACGTGTGAAACCAACAGCCCATCCACCATCGAGACTGGGCTGTTCCACAGCAACTGAAACTGCAACTATATCACCCTTCTCGACATGTGAGCTGCAGGCCAATACACCAGGAACAAATACCTGTAAAATGAGAGCATGATATTCGTAACCATAATTTCATTAGCTTCAAAATTGAGCAATTTCCCTAATTGTGATGACCTCAACTGAGCTCAAAGTCAAAGAGTTCAAACTTCAAAGTACAATTGTCAGAGAGTTCAAAGTACAATTTCTTGCCATTTTAAAAGCAAGTACATAAATAACATTCACTGGCCCGGAGATATGAAATCTAGAAGAAAATATAAGAACATTGGGAAGGTTAACAATATGGTTGTTGGACCTCTCTCTTTAGTGAGAGAGGATTATCTTATTATTTTTAGGGAACAATCAACAAATATTGTTGATGGATGCTCTCTTTAGTTAGAGGGATGTTGTTGTTGTACCATTACCATCATCCAAACATCTCATCATCACCAACGCCTTTATCCCATCTATCTAGACTCAACTTTCTAAGTTCTACTTTTCTACTCAACCTATCACCATTCTTGATCTCTATCTCCAATACATTCCATTACATCATGTCTCACCACCTCAATCCTTGTCTTCAATGACTCCCCCTTCTCCTAGTACCTTCTACTTCTGATTTTTTAACTCTTCCTAGTAAGGTTGCTTCTAGTCTTCTATGGATGTTAACCATCTTACTAGATGCTCCATCTTTTCTTCTATCAAAGAACCTTTTAGATTTTTTCTAATTTTATCTTTTCTTGTAACATCAAACATCCATCGTAACATACACCTTTGTCGCCATTACTTTATATTCTTGTCTGTTCTTCATTGCCCAAAATTCAATTCCATATAGCATTACAAGTTTAATTGTCATCTTATGGACACCCTTTTAAACAATGAGACACTCTTCTATTACTTACCATCATTCAAATTATATATAAAAAAAAAAAACCAAAGCTGACAAAGTTTCACAAAGAGAGTGAGTCCTTCACGACAAGATTGCACAGAGACAATAAAAAATAAACATATGCATTTATGCATAAGAGGTAAGAAAAAAAAGTGTGAATGGGAAATTGTATGAATGATTTAAGACCAAAAAAGAGAACAATGACTTTCCAAAAGAAACCTACTCTTTTAGGAGTAGCAGATCTACAAAAAACCATTTAGTGCTACCACAAAATGCATTCATGTGTTAAGGAGAAACTAAAGAAACAGAATCACTTGAGGAGGATATCTCAGAGAAGATAAACGGAGGGTTACAATGTGGATATGAGTGAGTGGAATGTTGTGCTATTGCCAAGTGTCAACATGATTAAAATAGACAATTTATAAGATGGTAGTCAAAATTGTATCAGTAAATGAATAACCATTGAACAAAAAAGAAACAACATGAATACAGAGTACAAACAGTTTGGAAGTATGTTCTAAAATGGAGTGGTGAAGTAACAAAAGAGGGATATAATTAGGAATGACTCCATAAAAATAAATTGGAGTAGCTCGAATAGAATAGAAGCCAAGAAATGTCATTTAAGATAGTTTGGCATGCACATAAATGACTAGTAGATAGGCGTATAACATTAAAGTGGAATGGAAGCAATAGGCCACTAGATCATAGATTCCAAAGCAGCAAATGCAAGCATGAAGAAACAACAAAATGAAATGGAATCAAACTTTAAAATATGGCAATATGATTATGCTTATCGATTATTTGATGCTAATAAGCTTGCAGTTAGACATGAGAGAGAGATGGGTAAGACGTTAGAATCTAATAAAAATGAAGTTAATTGTATGTTGGATGGACAAAAATTTGCATGTGAAGCATCTACACCACCCCCCCCCCCCCCCACCCCCCACCCCCCCCAACAACAAAAAAGGTGCCACCCAGAGAAAGGCCTGTGCATACCTGAGCTCCTCGAAGAACTGCCTCAGCACACTTGCGGCTCACAATTACCTCCTTCAGAGGCTGATTAGGTATACAACCATATTCAATCATGTGTGGTCCTGAACCTCTAACAAATAAAACATATTCTAAACCAGTTAATTGGCACTTTGAAACAGGAAAGCTCTGCAGTTTTGTTTTAAGAATGTCTTCATTCTTAAACAATTCAGTAGGTAGCAGATTATTGGAATCTGAAAATGAATCAAGGTTGGGCACTTCACAAATGTTTGCAAGCTTCTTGCTTCCACCAAGTTCAACAGCAGCATTACTTTCTTCAGTACGTATATGATCAGGACTACTTTCAAATGTTGTTCTTTGAAGAATGGTCATTAGCTTCTCAATAACAGTGTCACTCGTGGACTTGAGAGTATTCACACGAATACATGAGTAGCAAGATGGACGCCTAACCAAAATAGACAATAAGTAAAAAGGAAATAACAAAGATGAACAATACATTTAACAACTTGAACATCACACAATGAAGTGTTGAAAACAATGTATCCTGTGGACGCTATATGTCAACTATCTCTCAAGGATAATATTTTTTAAAAAATCAATCAAATACAGGAAAGCCAATTACATTCTAGGAAATAACAAAAACCAAATAACCCTAAGAAACTACTTTTAAACATCCATGTAAGGACATTTAAAGGGAAATCTAACATGTGTTGGGCACTGGCAACCAGCTAATCTTTGTGCTCCAATCAGCATTGTTGTCATCTTTGTCATTGTCAACAAAGCCATTCATCTCATCTATTTGGGGTGGACAGTTAGAATAGGATTTGGATTGTTTACCACTTCTCTTTTCATGTGATTGTGTTCTAGTGTAATCTCAACCAATAGCTGTTTTATTATCTTTGCAGACAAGTATTCTATCCATTCTCGTTTATGTCGAGCAGCAAATCAGTGGAATGGCTACAGAGCTGAACCAAAGTGAACAATCACGAAGGTACAGAGTTCCAGTTTCTTCTCCAATTCACAAAAGCTACAGAGTTCCACCTAAGAGTAGGTCCAAACAACACTCTTACCAACCTAAACTCTTGATTTAAAAAAAAAAAAGGCCTTCCAACTTCACTTGTTTCCACACTCAAAATCTTGAAAATTGCAGATCATTTATTGAGGGCAACTTTCTGAGTTACACTTTTCAAGTCAACCTCATCAACAATCATATTCTCCATCACTTGACGAATCTATCATGTCATTATTATCACATGAACAACACTGATCTACTCCTCAACAGCCTACCCATTGCCTTAGTACCTTCTACTCATAATCCGTGTGTCCTCATAATGGGGCTGTTTTCAGTCTTCTATGTATGTGTGTGAACCACCTTAAACAACATTTTCTCATATTTTTATTGTTCCTATCAAAGCAACCTTTTGTCTTTATCCAAACACGTTTTTATAATTCTATCATTTATCAATACAAAATGCATGAATATAACAGAAACATATTTTTTCACCATTACTTTATATACTTCTCATTTCTTCTCAGATATTGCAGTCTTATAGAAATTAGAAAGCGCCCCTTTAATAGCAAACCACGTCACTTTAAAGGAAGTTCCATTCAAATATCCAGTGTCACACTAACACAAGCACGCAATGAAAAGACATCATCATTGGAGAAGAAAGAAAAACAAGGTGCAGAAAAAGAGTAAGAACTGGTGTTTGGAGATACGTTAGCGCTTTGGAGATACGGGAGAAATGGTCGGCTCCATAGGCATTGATAAAATACTCTTCCACTTTCGGATTCCATTTTAGGGTCGGATTGTAGCTGTGCCGCTCCGAATTACACTCCATCTGCTGGTCCAGAAAAAACCCACCCATCAGTGATAGTACAAATACAGTAGAGAGAGAGAGAGAGAGAGAGAGAGAGAGAGAGAGAAAACCCTTTGGCGGTAGAAGCTTTTCGAGAAGGAGAAGCAGGCTTTTAGTTTGAGCAGAAGATCCCTCCCTCTTCTCATTCAAAAGAGGAAAGAGAACTTTTCTCACTCAAGGCAGAGAATTTGTATATAAAATTATAAATACAACTGGGCCAGACAAGGCCCAACAAGGGTCTATACTCCATAGCCGACTGAAGACCAGCACTCCGTTTTTCATAAATGAACCAATTTAATAAGGTAGAAAAGAAAATATTTAAAAAAAAAATTAATTTAAACTTAATATAGGATTAATTATCTAACATTTGTTATTTTCTCAAGTTTCAATGCATATAGGAAGCTTGGTCTTAAATCGGCGAGATTCTATTTAATAGATTCCGAGTTTAGTTTTTTTTTTTTTTTAATACATACAAATCCGTTGACTCCATTTTGCAGTAAAGATAAGTAAAATTCTTCATCCATAACACTACCATAAGCAATGTTTTAGCTTTTTAAACTTTATTCAAGTCTTCTTTTTTTCAACTTTTCGAAGCTATCTTTCATGTTCTTTGATTTTGATATATACATCATAGTTTTCTCTTAAAAAGAGACACTTTTTCTTTTTTCTATTTTATTTTTATTCTCAATTTTATTACCAAACTTCCCTTTCTTTTTCTTTAAGAGTAAAAATATTAAAGTAAAATAAAAGAGAAAGTGGTGGTATATCTGTCAAAATCCTTCTTTTTCCAGTAAATTGATATGATGTTTTTAGATGTAGACCATCTAAATGTAGAACAGAGTATTGATCGATGATACACATAAGTACACAATAGCAAAGAACCAACTTAATATAAATTCAAATATCTTCATTCTTTATCTTCTCTTAATTTAAACCAAATCTCGACCGACACCATTATAATCAAGGGTATAAATCTCGGTATCGGCCGATATCTCGGCCAATAAATTTCTCTCCTATTTTTTTTTTTAAAAAAAAAACTCACCAATATCGACCAATATCGCCGATATATATCGCATATCGGCCGATATTATAAATATCAGCCGATACGTATCATATCGGTCGATATATAAAGGTTTAAAAACCGATATATATATATATATATATATCAACCGATACGATACGTTTCAGCCGATATTATCACCCCTGATTCTAATTAATCCTCGCCATTTGATAAAAAATTAATAAGAAAAATGTATTTCGACAATTTAAACATGTAATCACAAAATCTAGGATAAAAATGTTTTCATTAGATGTATAATTTGTAAATAGCTTCCTAACAATAAAATTTCATATGCATCCATCTCATCTAATATGTCATGATATCAATGTGTCACTTAATTCCGGTATAGGCATTGGACATTTTATAGAACTTTCGTAGTGACATTTATCCACTCTTCCATTCTTTTCTTTTCTCATCCTTTATTATTATCTTTTACTCTTTTTTCAAAAGTTATTATTATTATTTACTTCATAATTTAATTTTACTTAATAATTTTACGTGACGATCAAATGAATCTTGACCATTTGTCATTTCAATGATTATAATTGAATTTTATATTATGAAAATCCAAAAATCTTTTTGACCACATTTTAAGTGAAGAAAAGAGAGATTTTCATCAATGGAGGACAGAAAATCCCGTTCTATAAGAGTGTGTTGAATAGTGGACTATATTTGATAAGGACAAAAATTATATAAATAGATAAATTATCACGCTATACTATAAAAATAAGACACATTCAAATATTGAATCATGTCAATTTTTATTTTTTAATATTAAAAATAAACAACTGATTGTCATCCATTGCACCCTATTGCCGGATTATAAGCTTTTTTTCTATTATAAGTTTAAATGTTTTAGCACTCATGCATGTCTGTAATATGTTTACCAGCTAAACAAGAGTTTGTTATCTGAATTTGTTTGTCCAGTGCATTACAGATTGAAAATGGAAATTTGCATTCAATTTTGAGACCAAAAATTTCATTTTGAACGTCAACTAAATTTGTTTGTGTGTAGATTTTTTTGTTTTTTAAAAATAAGAACAATATTCTTGGATTTGGATTTATGATTCTGATAGAAATTGATTCTTCTCTTTAGTTAATTTTTAGAATTTTCTGCAGTACAATGTCTTTTCCTAATAAGAGGAATGACTTCATTGAGGATAAGATAGATGAGGTATCACTTCTAGACAAAAAAAATGAAGTACTTAGGAAAATGATGTCTGACATTTTGGAATGATTTTAGTTACATAGATATAGATGAATGATGAGGTTCGAGTGCTAGTGGAACATCTCACTTGAGACGTCACTTGTCTTTTTGTAAAAGATAGATTCAATACAATCTAGTGACCCTAATGAAATAGAATGTTCTTATTCTAATTTTGAATTTGATCAACAACGTAGCTTAGATGGTCTTGCAAGGATGATAATTTTGCATGAGTATCCTTTTTCAATCGTTGAACACATAGGGTTTATAGAGTTTGTGAGGAATCTTAAGCCCCAATTTTATGTTGTCTCACGGAATACCATCAAGAGAACTTGTATTGGTTTGTATGAGAAAATGAAAGGACAGCTATATAATGAGTTAGATTCTTTCACTAGTCGTATAAGCTTTACCACTGATACGTGGAGATCAATTCAAACTTTAAGCTATAGCTGTTTGACATAAATGCCGAATGAAATTTAAAAAAGAGAATACCCCATTTCAAAGTAAAACTTGTTACTCATAATGGACACAACTTATTCAATTTTATTTTCAAGAGCATGTTAGACTGGAATATCGATCAGAAAATATTTACATTAACAGTCAATAGCCATAGAATTAATGATTCTTTGGTTCCAAAGCTTGTTGGGAAGTTGGGAAGGAGCTTAGTACTTTTTATTTCTTTTTTGAGCGGTTATAAAAAGAATTTCATTAAAAGAGAGGAGAAAATACAAAGCCAAAGGGAGGTAAAAGGGATAGACCCAAAAAAACACAAAAGAAGGATAAAATGCTAGAAAATAAACTAGAAAAATAACTAGCAAAAGCAAATAATATCACAATAATAAGAAAACTCCAGCCCAAAGGTTATCAACTCCCAATTTTGGAAGTAATCCGCCACGCCATTGGCTGATCTTCCAACATTAGAAAAAGATACTTCCAATCCTTCAGCCAAGTCTCTTACCTCCCTAACCACGTTTGTCAATCTCCAAGGTGGGCGCCGTAGACCCGATGCCCATTTGAAAGCATTTACCGAATCCCCTTCAATAATCAACTGACCTTGACCAAAAGCCTTTCAAATAACTAGAGCTCTCCTAATGCTAAGAATTTCCGCATCATTTGAGTCTTTAATACCCACCGACTCATTGAACATAACGGATGATTCTCTTTTGTGATTTCTAAGCACTCCTCCGATCCCCTCTAAACCCGGATTTCCTCTGAAGGATCCATCAACATTAAACTTCCAAATCCCCTGATGGGGGGCTCCCACTTGTCTTGTTTCCTAACTTTCTGAGTTTGAGCCCTCATGCAATCCTCCCAAGATAGCAAAAGATCATTCATTTTAAGCCCTTTGAAAACTGGGTCTGCTAACAACCAAGAAAATCAACTCCATTTGGTTCTATGAAAAAGGTCAGAATCTGTAGATGAAATACCTTCAAAAAGTCTAAAGTTTCTTTCCTTCCATAGACACCAAAGAATCACTGCCGGTAGGGATTGTCAAGCACATTTCAGTCTAGGTTTCAGACATTCAATGTTCCAAGCTCTTAATAACCAGGAGAAGGAATTTGAAAAGACCCAAGGAATCCCTAAGAACTTAATGAAATTCATCCACAAACCTTTGGCCACATCATAATTAACAAACAAGTGATTGACATCTTCCACAAACGACTCGCACATAACGCAATTTAAAACACCCTCACCCCTAAGCAGACTTCTTCTATTCAATTGTACCCTAGTCAAAATCTTTTCCTTAAGGGTACACCATAGAAAAATCAGTACCCTTGGTGGTATAGCACTCTCCCAGATAGATTTCGAAATTTTCTCATCATTAAGTACTTGACTTTGGGCCAAATGAGTCAAAGCCTTAACTGACAACATGCCCGAGGACTCTCCTGACCAAATCATTTCGTCGTCATTCGAAGGCAAGGAAGGAAATTCCTCCAAAAGTGTCAGGAGTCGGGAGTGGCTCTCCTCTTCAAAAGACCTTAAGTTCTTCTGGAAATCCAAGTGCCAGACGACCACCTCATTGTCCCAACTGACCAAATCTTAGATCAAAGCATTTGTATTCCTCGAGATTCTAAAAAGTCTTGGGAAACAATTGTTTAAAGGGCTCTCTCCTAACCATAGGTCTTTCCAAAACAGTGTTTTATTACCTTTTCCAAACAGGAATCTGATCTTTTGTTTAAAAAGATTACCAACCACCCCTTACCCGATCCCAAACTCCACCAAGCTTTGACTACCGAGGATCCTAGATTTTCTATTTTCTCATAAAGAAACCAACCACCAGCACCAGCAATCCCATATCTAGCTGACAAGACCTTAACCCAAAGGGAATCCTTCTCCCTACCGAACCTCCAAGCCCATTTACAAAGCAGTGTCTGATTCTTAAGATGAATGGGCAGAAGGCCCAGTCCACCTTTGATTTTGGGTTTCACAACTTCCGACCAGGCCAATAAGTGAACTTTCTTTTTCGACTCCTTTTTACCCCACAAAAACTTTCAAAATAACTGCTCGACAACACCTTTTGGAAGCAAGAACAATGATAGATAATAAGTTGACAAATTAAGAAAAACTGCTTTCATTAGAGTAACCCGCCCTCTTGCTGATAAGAACTTCCTACCCCAACTTGACAACCTTTTTTCTACTCTTTCAATAACTGGGTTCCAAAAACTCTTAAGCCTGGGGTTCCCTCCTACCGGTAGGCTGAGATAAATGAAAGGCAAATTTCCAGTACCGCAACAAATGTTTTGTGCGAGTTCCTTCAAACACTCCTCCTCCAAATTTATTCCTATGAGAGAGCTTTTACCTAAATTAATCATGAGACCCGACACCAATTCAAAACATCGAAGGATAGCTTTAAACCCCAAAAGCTCCTGTTTAATTGGTTCGCAGAAGAAAAATGTGTCATCTGCAAACTGTAAATGTGTGATTGATTATAGGACTACTGGCTGCCACCTCAAAACCTTTAACAATTCCCAACTCCCTCTCTTTATCCACCAAATTATTCAAACATTCCCCCACTAGAGTGAAAATGAAGGGAGATAAATGATCTCCTATCTTAACCCTCTATTTGCATGTATTGGAGTAGTAGGGGAGCCATTCACTAGGATGGAGTAAGATGTGTTATGCTTTCGTCTACTTACACCACACATGCCCAAAACCCATCCTCTCAAACAGATAACTCACGAACGACCAATCCACAAAATCATATGCCTTTTCTAGATCAATTTTGAAAAGAATACCAGGCTTTTTGTCTCTCTAAGGAGCTTAGTACTTGACGATAGGTTATTCCATTTGTGTTGTTATGCACATGTTTTAAATTTAATAGTATCAAATATGTCAACGGATCACAATCAAGGTTCAAAACCTTTACATATAAACCGATTTAGAAAAAAATTTAATCATGGATGTCCCTACAAAGTGGAGCTCCACATATAAAATGTTAAATGTGGCCTTGCAGTACAGAGATGCATTCCAACATTTGGAGCATTGGATGCCAACTATAAAGAGAAAATGGAGCACCATCTTGGATGGAATGGGAGAATGCTAACAAAGTTTTTAAGCTTTTAGAACCATTTTACTATGCTACAAATGTTTTTTCTAGTTCTAAATATCCCACCTCAAATTTATTTTGAAGAAGTTTGTGATATTAGGTTACATTTATTTGAACATTTAGCGATTGTTGACGATATCCTTATCCCTTTAGTGGGTAAGATGATCAACAAGTTTGAGAAGTATTACGACATTTGTAACCTAGCTCTGGCGATTGCACAATTCTTGGATCCTCGATATAAAATGACATTGATAGAGTTCTATTATTTAAAATTTTATGATGCTAATGGTGCTAAGGATCAAATTAAATGGAGAATGTTCTATGTGATATTAAGAATCCTTATAAAGAGTATGAGGCTCAATAGCCATTGCTTAATGCAAGGAGACCTTGCATTAGGCAATGTGATTATGGTGGAATTGCTTCATCAACATCATATGGAACAAAACGGGTGAAAATGTTTGAGAAGTTTTTTTATGAAGGCTTAAGTTTTGTTCATATATCAGATCTAGATCTATATTTGGAGGAACCCATCTTTCCTCGGAACGAGAGATTTGATGTGCTGCAGTGGTGGAAAGGTAATGCTCCCAAGTACTTTATTCTTGCAATGATGGACCATGATATTTTAGAGATTCCAGTATCAATTGTTGCTTCAGAATATGAGTGTTGGAGGTAGGTTTCTTGACCAATATTGGAAACTGTTGAATCATTGGTATGTAGCCAAGATTGGTTGAGGTATTCCATCTAAGATATTTTTAGTGCTTATCTTAATTTGTTGCCTTCCTATCAATTTATTTGATAACAGCATGTAACTGTATCTATATTTCTTATGCTATGTTAGGTGGAAGGGAGTTGGGCTTGTTTGAAGCTGAGCTTAGTAATTTGAGTTTGGGTTCTATGTGCACTAATAATGATGAATTGTAATCCTTTACGTCTTAAATAAATTTTACTGATCAATGTCATTTAATTTTATTGTTTTTTAAATTTTTGCTTACCTTCTCTTTTTTGTTGTTGTAGTGTAGTTGATGACATTGATGCCTCAGCTTTTGCGCGTCAACAAAAATATTTGTAGAAGTTGCTTTTTATAATCTCAGGCCCATGATTACATTTAGTTGTTGCTATCTCTCTGTTTTAATGAATTTCTATGAATACATATTGTAAACCAAAAGAAGACCTGAAAATACAGAAAACAAACTGCATAGCAAGTCCAAAGAATGCTGTAACTGAAGACTGTTAATACATCCTTTGAGGACTCTGTTGTGCAAATTTTAAATTTATAACTCGCAAACGCACGAACCATTTAGATAGTATAGCGATTAAGTGCGAGGTCGAACCTATCGGAACTTAGGAAAATATATCCATGAAAATACACCATTGAATTAAGTATTTTGAGAATTTTAGAAAATATGGAGATAAATCATAAATATGAAATAATTTATCTAATTTATGAGTTTTAATCTTAATTTAGAAACATTATATATTTAAACATAGAATCTAACAATTTAACTAATTTTAATTAAGATGGTGGAATTAACATAAAAATTATAAACAATCTCAATTTAACTTAGAAAACATAAATTAAGATGTAATTAAATTATTTCCAACCTAGTTCATCAATTTCAAGAGTTTTTTAATTTATAAACAAAAATAAAATTTAAAAACACCTAAACTACCTCTGTACATATTTACAGTGGAAGTGGGTCAAAGAATTATAAAGGCTTTATTTTCCATATTTTAAAAATAATATCAAGGCCTAGAATACGAGCTCACATTTATTATTTATCATGCACTCAAATTCTTTATTTATTAACATCCTCATTATGAAATTTATGAAATCAATTAAAATAAGAAAATTCAAATCTAGCCTTAAGCTAAATAAATTTTCAACTTTTAATTTCGAATCTAAAAGTTTTTCTACCCTTAAAAAGAATCTTAGACTGAAAAAATCAAGTTTTATTCAGTCTAAAATATTTTTCTGCCTTCCTTGAATAACTTAGAATAATCTCTCACATAAATCCATAAAAAGAATTAAAATAAAATCAAACTTTCATTATACAAAAATAAATAAGTGGAAAACCATATTTCTAAGGATTTTTCTGCCTTTTAATTATTAATAAAATTTGGAATTAAGAATTACAATGCAATGGAATTTGAATTTAAATAAAAAGAAAACAAGAAGATTCATGGAATTTTTTAATTCATTAATAAAATTAATCATATTAACACTAAATTTAAGAAAATAAAGATAAAGAGACAAAGAAAATCTACTTTTATTAATTGAATTAAATTACATGACATGAATTAAAATAAAAGAAACTAATTACAAAAGAATAAATAAAATAAAATAAAATACTAACCTTAAAATCTAAATTCTCTAAAACTCCAACTCCAAATTTCAATGTCCAAGTTCGAATTTTTTCTGTAACCCAAACAGTGTATTTATAATGCAAGAAAGGGATGAAATAAGGAAGAAGTGGGCCCAGTCGGTTAAACTGTACACGGCAACTTCCTATCTTTTCTTATCTCAGCTGCACCATCTTTCTTTTTTTCTTTTTTCCTTTCTTTCTATATGTTTACACGGCAACTCATTCAGTGAAATAACTTTTTCCTTCTAATCTTCTCTTTCTGCAGTGTTTCTCTGTTTCAGCAAAACTGCTTGCTGTGAGGCAGTCTCTGCTTCTTCCTTCTTCATTGCTCTGCTTTACATTGGCTCAAGCAGGCCCATGTCAACGCCAATTCTTATTGGTTTGCTGCCCAAAATCGCTGCATCTGCTACCGCTTCATCTTTTCTGCACTTCTTTTTCTATTTTAATCCCTTTCTCTGTTGTATGAAATGGTTGCTGATTGGTTTCTAGTTCTTATTGCTACAACTTTTGTATGACTTCTTTTTCTTCTTCATTTGTTCTCTTGATATTACTCTGGGTTGGTACACGTGCATGTGAATGGGACATCAGCACCATTTCATCTCTCTGGCTTTTCTTCTCTTGACATGTCTTGCTGCTGTATTTTTCTTTTGTTGTTCGACTGCTTGCAATTTCTTATTCATCCCGGCTGATATTATACCCAGACCTGTTTCAGCCCTTTGCTTTTTCTCTGTTTCATCTTCTTGAAAGATTGATCAAATGGATCTCTAAATGAGTTGAGCTGACCAAAAATCATTAACCTATAAACACACAAAAAAATACATTAATTAGATAAAATTAATTAATATTGTAATACCCTGCCCCAGATTAGGCGTGTTTTAACTCGTTAAGTTTCTTTAACCGGTTAATCTAAGGATTTTGGTTAGGGCTTCGAGGAAAGCCCAAGTTTGGCCCGATCAGAGCCCGAAAACTCAGTGATTCAGCTCGTCGAGCTGGAGGGGCATTTTGGTAATTTACCACTTCTTGTGTATATTTTTATAAATATTATTATTTGTGAATAATGTTCTCCTTAATGAAGGATTTACATTTCTGATTTTAAAATAAAATTATTTTCAGAAAATAATATTTAAATATCGCCCGTCTAAACCCCGAAAAGAAGTTTTAATTATTTTAAATAATTTCGGAAACAAGATAAATTCAGAAAAAGGTAACTGGTAGTAGACCATTTTAAGAATTGTCTAGTTATTTCATTTCATCTCAAAATGATATTTATAAATTGTTTATTTTAACAATTCTTTATTTAAGTAAATAGTGTAAATTTATGGTTTTTATTTAAATAAATGGTTTATAATAAGAGTTAAATTCCAAAAATTTTATGGTGATTAAGATTTTTTAAAACCCAACCTATCTGTAAGGTTGGATTAAATTTTTGAGCTTTTAAAATTATTATTTTTAGTTAAAATCCAGTTTTTTTATCAAAATGGGGCCTTTTTGCAAAAATGGAGAATTGGAGGGCTGATTTGGAAGAGCCAAATTTTTTTTTTACTTTAGCAGCGTTAGCCACGACCGCATGCAGGCGCATGCGTTGGTGCTCGGCCTGATTTCCGGCGATGGCGTCCCGTCCCATCCTCGGATTTCCAGCCGAAAACCTATAAATTTCGGCTTTCCCCATCTGTTTGAAATCCCATTCCTTCTCTTCTCCCTTCTCTCTACTCTCTGTTAAACCCTTAGCCGAGCCTTTAAGTTTTTTTTTTCAGTAACAGTACCTTGAAGAATTTTTTTTCAAAAATCCAGATTTTCAGCCCAGGAATTCAATCCAAGGTAACCACTGCATTCCCCTTTCAATTTCGATCGGTTTTGAATAAATTTTTTTTGAATTTGGCTCTAATTTCAATGAGAAAAATGATTTCAAAAATTTAGGAAAATTTTTAGTGTTCCTCGTATCAGTGAGCTTCCGGTGTTAAGATCGGATGACTCACTGAGTTTCAAAGCTCCAAACCTCTTCCTGTGGAAAGATGACTCCCGGAGGAATCCATCGGACCTGTCAGATATAAAAACCGAGTCCAGAAAATAGCCCATTTTCCATTTTCGGTTTTACTGTTCACCGGCCGTTCACTGTCTGTTGCAGATAGTGAACGGGGAAGAAGAAGAAGAAAAAAATATATTATTATTTTATTAAAAAAAAATATTTTTATCTGATATTATGGTTGCTCATATTTTTAAATGTTGGTTCCCATCGAAGAAAAAAAAAAGAATAAATAATTAAATAATTAAATATTATTATTTTATTCAAAAAAAAAAATATTTTTATTTGAGATTATAGTTGCTTATGATTTTAAATGTTGGTTCCCATCGAAAAAAAAAATGAATAAATAATTAAATAAATAAATTTTATTATTTTATTCAAAAAAAAAAATTATTATTTTGTTAGATTATGTGATGTGATGTTTAGTACCCCTTTGTTAAATAAAACTGTACTAACCCCTTTATCTTATTATTTATAGTGTAAATATTATTATATCCGCTTTCAGTCCGACACTAGTTGGGAACTGAGTGATTCACTTTCAGGCCGGCATTATAGTCGGGAACTGGGTGACCTCGAGGCTTACTCAAAATGTCAGCTCTGGTCCTATCCAGAAGACAACCGAGAAGTGACCCGAGGATCTAAACCTCACTCAATAAGTCAATCTGGTCAATGCCCAGAAGACAATATGAGTTTGGACTGAGCCCCTTTTATTATTATATTATTATCTTGTGGATGATTTAAAAAGGCTAGAAACCAAGTAGCAGACTCATTTCCATGAACCCTGGATATTTTGTGGGAAAACGTGTGATTTTCAAATACTACGTATATGTACGTATCTGATATGTATATTGATTGTGCACTTGTATGTTGTTTGACAGAGACCGCGAAACCACACGATCACGGTGAGAGAACTTAACTCTGCAGATTTTGTAAACAGGTGTTATATTGAGCAATGAGTGGTTTCGGTTTTGATGAACCCACTCATGTGCCTATACATGGTGCACTATGTTAAGAGTGCTGTGATGATTATGGTATTACGATGTTGATCGTATGTGTATGTAAGACTGCTTCCACGTACCTGGACTATTGAACCAATATCGGCCATATGAGAGATGGTTTATGTCTACTGGAACATGGGCGGACCATGCTGTCGTCAGTTGCTGACTTGAAAGTGTCAGTATCGGCTACGTTTAAGAGCCGGAGATGTACTTGCAAGGATGTATTTTCTCTCTATCGGGACTTAATACTAGTCTCAGTTTAGTCGGCAGGCGTTACGGTGAATAATGGCAGTGATTGATGGTTTATTGATATTGATGTATTACTTGAGATTATGCTTATTTTTATCAAGCATGTGATATTATTGAACTGTTGCTAACCTGTTTTATATATTTACTTAATTTGCATTGTTAATTATCATTCACTGCGCTAGTTAGCTCACACCACTCACCTTTCAGGCGATGAACCCGAGGAGGAGGACCCTCTCTTTCAGGCTTAGGGCGATTAAGCTAAGGCAGTGTCTTGGGATTCCCCCGGAGAGGAATGCCCTGATCTTTTCCGTTGGTTCTTGGAACCGTTGATTTTCTTTAAGTACCGGATGTGGTACTTAATTTATGTTAAAATGATGTAATAGGCTATGTTGCCTTTTGAGACAATGCTTTTGAATGATGAATCAATGAGTGATTTTATTATGCTTTGTATTAATCAATGTTGGTTTTGATTTGAGCATGTTATGTATTGATGTTGTTATATCCTGGTTTTTGGAAAGCATATAGTACATGTTTGAGTCCACTTAACGGGCTAATGTGTAACCACTGGGCCTAACTGTTGATCCAGCCCAGTAAGAATGCTTAGGATTCAGTTTAACTTCAAAAAAAAATAAAAAAATCAGTCGCGTTCCGAGCCCACCTGTCGGGTCGGGGCGTGACAAATATAATATATTAACAAATATAATTTTAGAATATATAATATATTACAATAATAATATAAAATAAACAAAATTTAAGAACTAACTAATCCAATATTAAAGGGTAAAATTATCATTTTCGAGTGCTTATCAGACTCCCAAATTACAAATGCTGGTCATTTAAGAGGAGATGACACTCTTTTAGTACACATCCAGATCTGGTTATGGAGCCCATTTAATGTTTTTGATAGAAGATGCTCAAGAATAACCTGTGCTCTGCAGCCTCCATGACCTGCATGAAGAAAATAACTTGTTCCTACACTGCCTATTGTTCATCTCATTCACTATGGACCATGCAACTGTATGAAGGACCATAACCACATCTTTATGCAACTTCTGGATCTATAATTCTCCAGGATCAGTGTTGAAGATAATGAATCATAGTAAAACACATGGATTTACGTGGAAAACCCTAAAAGGAAAAAAATCACATAGGAGAGGATTTTTCTTATTCAATCACCATGAGAATTACAGCAGCATTATATATCTATAATTTCAAGACAATGCCAATAAGGATTTTTAGTAAGGAGTCTTAATTAGAACCTACTAAAATCTATCCCCTCTATGAACAATCAGGATCTTAAACACTTAAATTTGTGGAAGGAGACCTGAACTCCATAACCAAGTTGGAGTGTAGTAGTGAACTGAGGTTGGATGAACTGATCATCCTAAGTTAGACATAATTGATTATGACTATACCATGCTTTCTGGTGCCAGAACTATGTAATCTACCTTAATAGTGGTGATTGAGACATCATTTAATTCATCTGCTGATTAAATCTTATCACCCAAATTCTGGTTAATTTATGAAATTTTATCAAGTTAAATACTGGTCACGAATATCATTTGAAGGTAGCATGATGTTATATAGTTGAGGAGGTGGCTAGATTGAGAACTGTTGGTAAACCTAGAAGGATCGGACATATGAACAACAGGGTGTCAGACAATCACTTAGGCTTCTGTTTAGTTCTGTTGTTTTTGAATTGATACATGGAAAATTTCCTGATAAATAAATGGAACTCTAGTTTTGTTTGTTGATAGACTGATGCATGTTAATTTTTTTGCAAAACAAATGGTGGTTCTATAAAATTACTATGTGGATTTTACTGAATCTCAGGTCCTTGACCACAACTATAACTTAAAGTGACTAGCAAGTGGATAAATGAAGAAACCAGTGAGGGTTGTCTTGCCAGTCAAAAACCCGTCTGAGATGTGGGAGATTTTGGGTTCAAGTCACTCTCAACGCAAAAAAGGGTCACTCCCCGTAGTGTTGCCCAATGTGTGTGGATAGGGAGATTTGCATATGCCCCAATAATTAGTTCAATGTTCTAAGAGGCCGATATACTTTGATCTTAAAAAAAACTGAATGAATGAAGAAAAAAGAAAGTTGCTCTGTAAAAGACAGCATCTTAGACATTGAGTTTGCTAGATGAAAATGAAACAGAATTGAACCAGTGAGACTCATCTCAGTAATATGTTGCCATCATATATCTTCGAGGTCCTCATGTTTGAGTCAGTGGCTTGGAAATTGGAGCAGGGAATAGTCTTCTGTCAGAATGAGGCCGAATCAACATCTTATGGTATTAGAGCTATTTGGGTTGCACCATACAGCAGAAGAAAACATGTTGCCACACAGTCATTAGATGCTTTGGGGTATGTCTTCTACTATAATTGACACTATGAGATAGATTTGCTTGCCTACTTTATCTTGTCATTGTCTGGACTAGAAATATCCAAGCATAGGTGAATTTTATTTCTTCTCATTTGGGTTTAGTGGTCATGCAGTTCATGCCTTCTTACGACAAAATTAATATAGTGGTCGTCCAGACCTGTGTAGGAACCCATCAATGATAAAATTAGTTTTTGATTAGTTTTTGTGATTTCATCCTGTCTTACATTGCAATTTTTGCTAGTCTCATTAGCTTGGATCATTTCCTTGAAAGAATTTGGAATTCATATTTATTTATTCTCTCATATGTTCATGGGTTGTTTTTCATATATTATATTGTCAATGCTTTCTCTTGCTTTCTCAGGTTTCAAACTGGATCATAAATGTTAAAGAGTTTGATTTTGAAAGCCCACCGTTGCCAAAGTAGCAGAAGAGAGACAGATCGGCACAACTAATATGTTGTTTAAATGCATTTTATTATTTAATTATCATTTTGTAATGAGGGTAATAAGTCCTATTTAAAATTTTATATTTTCATTGTCAAATATGGCCTTTTTAGATTTTTTACTCTTATTGAATACTTTTTTTGGTTTGTATCAAGAGTAGGTTTAGATTCAATAAAGTTGGTTATGCTTGAGGGATGTACTCCCAAAACTGCCTCTTTAACTTGTTGAATAAGCTTGAAAACTCACCAAGTGTGGTGTAGGTGAATACTAGATTTTTAGGTTAAAATGAGAAATTATGAGTTTTTAGATGGGTGTATTAGATTTTGGATAAAAAATTTGGTTTGAAAATGGATGTTAGACCATATAAATTTAGGCTAAAAAATGGGTATTGAGCCTTCTAGTATAAAAATTTAGGTTGTAAAATGAATAATAGACCTGGTTGTATAAAATTTTAGGTTAAAAAATAGATATTGAGCCTAGTAGCATAAAATTTTAGATTAAAAATGGATAAAAAGAGATTAAAAATAGATATTGTGTGAGACCCCGCCCTTTCGAGGAGGCCTGGACCCTGTTGAGGGGGCCAGCCTAGAACCAGAGGGCGCCAAAGGGAGAAAAATTGAGGATGTTGGTCCTGTTGGTCCGAACAACGAAAGACAGTGCCTCCACGGGATGATGCGGGAATGAGTCTCACATCGCATAGGAGGGTGGAATTTCTGAGATATATAAGCATGGGCGCTCCTCCCATAAAACACAAAGCCTTTTGGGGGCTCCTCTACGGTGAGGTCCTCAAAGCAAAATCGTGCAGACTCGGGTGCTACCCAAAACATACAATATTGTGCTAGCGGGAGCGGGTCATTACATATTGAGCTTGGTTGCATAAAAATTTAGGTAAAAAATTCGATGCTGGGTCTGACAGTAGCAACTTGAATTATTAAATGGGTCAAATGGACAATTGGCTATTATTGGGCTTTCAGACGGTCTAACGGGCTTTCAGATGGGCCAGACTTTCCAGCAACCGGATCCAAACCTTAATGGCAGGACGGATCAGGACTCTGATCCAGCAGGGCAGGCTGGACTATGTCCGTTTACAGGCCTACTAAAATGATAAAAATAGTAAAACAAAATCAAACTCATCGAGTCAAATATTAAAATTTATTTTTCTATTTTTAAATATTTTATTTAATATAAATATGCACATAAAATAATACATGCATCAACCAAAAATACCCATCCATACTTCTGTAGTAGCATATGTGTTTACATGACTTTAATTTTATTTGATCATAACTGTTATAGATAGACTTGGATTGACTCGTAAAAACGCATTCTAACTCAAATTCTCAACGACTCAAAAATCTGAATAGCATCGAGCACTGAATTTTTTCTATAAATTGATCAAGGCAGTCAATGCCTTTTTCTCATTGAAGCAACCCAAACATAGGATCAGAGTCACAAATATTTCTGATATTTTTAAATTTATCATGTTTTTATCAATAAAGTCTCTATAAATTCACGATAAATAGTAATATCACAATAATATCTTGATAAATTTCTGATCAATTCTTGGTAAAATACCTATAAATTTCCTATTGATATTTTTATTATTTTTTAAATACTACATTTTCTGTGAGATTTTCCCATTTATTTTCTTATAAAAATTCAAAAATTCAAAAATATTCTGATATTATTAAATAACCGTTAATATTCTGAAAATGATATTTGTGACTCTCGATACGAAGCATTTTACCACCTTAATAATGTGCAGGACATATGAGGCCCACTTATATAATTATATATTATTGATGCTAGAGTGTCGGCTCATGTCCATCCATTTCAATCCTAGCTTTATTGAATCTGGGCAAGTATTATGTATTTTTAAGATAGAGTTTAAAAAAAAATAGCTTGCATTATTATTATTATTATAGTGATAGAACATGCTATGCATGTAGTCTCCGTCCTAGATCTAGTCGTTATAAATATATTAAATGCCTTTGAATTAATCTTTATAAATTTGTAGAAGATATTCAAGATATTGTTAGAAAAGACTCATTTATATCAAAGAAATAAAATAAAATAAATAAAAATGTAAACTATGTAGCGATACATGATTCCTGCCGACGAGCGTCGGAGGTAGAAATAATTATAAAATGACGCATATGGACAAGGCAAATCTTATAAAAGAAAATCATCTTCGGATCACATTAGAAATGAGCTCATCAAAAATGTTAAAGCTTTGATTTAATGTGAAAAAAAAGAAATAGGACAAGTATTTTGAGTCAGAGAGAGTATTGTTATTTTGGCGATCCCAACTTAATTATAAATGCAGCTTGTATAAAAAAGTGAAAGATCGGCATGTCATGTTAAAGGAATCCATTATTTCCAAAAAATAAAATTTCAAGCTAAGACAAAAAATATATCTGAGAAAATACAATAGTATGAGAGATGTATAAGAGACTTATACGTGTCCCACAGGAGAGTGGATACAAAACATGCTAGAAAAATAAATAATATTATCTCTGTTTTAATTTAGTTTTCTGATATGGATTTTAAGATTGTCCCAAAATATTTGTCCCATTCATATTGGAATAGCATAAAGTGTGTTGAAAATAGATGAAATCACATGAAATAATAGTCTTATATAAAGCGTTCGTTAAAAAATACAAATATTTCAAACAGACAATTAAAATATAAAGAAGAGAATATACACTATATATGACAAAAATAATCTCTCTACTCGTACAACCGACACACGGGTCCAAAAGGAAAGCTCTAGGTGAGCAAACCCTTAAAGCCCCTTTCACTGTGAGAATTGAAGGGGGGGGGGTGAATACTTCCATTGTCGGTCGAGATATTTGTATGCAACTTGTATAAAAAAGTGATAGATGGGCCTGGCATGTTAAAGGATCCATTATTTCCAATTTAATGCTGTTTCTGTCTCCATTCTAGGCCCACCTGTTCTGGGCCCAAGCAAGCCAATTATGGCCTTCGAATCCGAAAAGAAAATAAAAGGGTGGCAATATAGACACCGCAGAATCCTGTCACTAGACATTGATTTTATAATTTTCAGTGGAAATTACCATGCTGCCCTTCCTTATAGAATCGATCGATCGAATGTGCAGTGCACTTTTTGCATCGATCGATCGATTACACGAATGGAAGAAAACGATCTGAAATGATTCTGTCGATCAATTGATAGCATCATGCTATCAATCGATCGATTCATAGCATGCTATCAATCGATCGACATAATACAGTAATTAAATAAAAAAAAATTTAAAATTTTAAAGTTATTTTTTAACCACTGTATATTTTCAAAATTTCTCAAATTGAATATCCGGACTAATTACGATAACCTGATAAAAATACTTTAAGACTTCAAGGTCTTTTGACACTCCTAAATATTTAAAACAGAGTGTTTTACAAATAAGAGTATCCCTAGGGTATGCCGAAAACACATTTAGAAGTGTCAAAAGACCTTGAAGTCTTAAAGTATTTTTTATCAGGTTATCGTAATTAGTCCGGATATTTAATTTGAGAAATTTTGAAAATACAAAGTGCTTAAAAAATAATGTTAAAGTTTTATCTTTCCTTTAAAACTTTAACATTATTTTTTAAACAATGTGTATTTTCAAAATTTCTCAAATTAAATATCTGGACTAATTACGATAACCTGATAAAAATACTTTAAAACTTTAAGGTTTTTTGACACTCCCAAATGTTTAAAAAAGAGTGTTTTACAAATAAGGGTATCCCTAGAGTATGCCGAAAACACATTTAGGAGTGTCAAAAGACCTTAAAGTTTTAAAGTATTTTTATCAGGTTATCGTAATTAGTCCGGATATTCAATTTGAGAAATTTTGAAAATACACAGTGCTTAAAAAATAATGTTAAAATTTTAAAGGAAAGATAAAACTTTAAAGTTGTTTTTTAACCACTGTATATTTTCAAAATTTCTCAAATTGAATATACGGACTAATTACGATAACGTGATAAAAACACTTTAAGAGTTCAAGGTCTTTTGACACTCCTAAATATTTAAAACAGAGTGTTTTAAAAATAAGGGTATCCCTAGGGTGTGCCGAAAATACATTTAGAAGTGTCAAAAGACCTTAAAGTCTTAAAGTATTTTTATCAGGTTATCGTAATTAGTTCAGATATTTAATTTGAGAAATTTTAAAAATACACAGTGCTTAAAAAATAATGTTAAAGTTTTATCTTCCCTTTAAAACTTTAACATTATTTTTTAAGCACTGTGTATTTTCAAAATTTCTCAAATTAAATATCTGAACTAATTACGATAACCTGATAAAAATACTTTAAGACTTTAAGGTCTTTTGACACTTCTAAATGTGTTTTCGGCACACCCTAGGAATACCCTTATTTATAAAACACTCTGTTTTAAATATTTAAGAGTGTCAAAAGACCTTGGAGTCTTAAAGTATTTTTATCAGGTTATCGTAATTAGTCTGAATATTCAATTTGAGAAATTTTGAAAATATACAGTGGTTAAAACATAACTTTAAAATTTTAATTTCTTTTTTTATTTAATTAATGTATTCTGTCGATCGATTGATAGCATGCTATGAATCGATCGACAGAATCATTTCAGATCATTTTCTTCCGTTCGTGTAATCGATCGATCGATGCGAAAAGTGCACTGCACATTCGATCGATCGATTCTGCACGGAAGGGCAGTATGGTAATTTTCACTGAAAATCACAAAATCGGTGTCTGGTGACAGGATTATGCGGTGTCTATATGTCCACCCAAACAAAATTGTAAACTTATCCTTTGTTGGGTTCTGAATGATCAATTGGGTGAATCACTAACAGTGAATTCAAGTTCTACCATTTTAGAAAACTAATTTATATGTGTTTCACACGTTCATCGCTAATAGTGGATCCAATTTTCACATTTTATTGAGTGTTCAATTTATTTTAATACATGTTTAATTTGATGAGATAGGTGTAATTTTTATTAATATTATTTTTAATCGTGTCCCAAGCATCTATCTACAGTAGCATACGAGAAAAAAAAGTCGAATTTAGAACTTGAGGGACCAGTGGTGTAGGTGCCCGATTCAACATGTTAACACAAAAAGTGTAACTTAATATAAAGAAAGGGTCACTTCCCATTATACTTTATCTGGTATATCGGGATTAGAAGATTTATACATATTCTAAGAATCAGTGAAGTAAGATGCGTTGAAATCTTGATCTTCAAAAATATAGAGTTTTGAAACGAGAAAGTCAGATATAATCTAAATAAGGTATTCTAGGAATCAAACATATGAGAAATTTAATGAGGGTTTTGTTTTCCAAATTAGCAGTAAATAACACAGCATGTGAATAATTATCAAAGTGTGGTGCTTGACAATATGTATGATGACCAAAAAATGTATGGTATAGATGGACCATAGAAATTTAATTTACTAGAGAAGCACTATTTTACTTCTTCCAGAAGAACGACATAGAGGGATGACAAGGGGTAAAGAAAGGTAAAGAGAGTTTAGAGGGGTAAAGAAGGGTAAAGAGGAATAAAGATGTATCACAAGTGAAGGAATTCAAAATTTTCCACGGCAGACTGATCTAGATTTGCAAAAATGTGAGTGATATCAGACGAAGGGGTCAGCTCGAGGCCATCTTAAAATTTAAACGAAAGAAATGACTGTAATTTACAATTTCATTGCAGCCATAATCGATATATAATTCAATAAAGACTGATCTTGGTTCACATTTAAAATGGTAAAGAATAGCAAACATCAACCATCATCATCATAAGTCTAAATCATCCATTTACAGTCAACTTTTCGAGTTCTACTTCTATACTTTTCTATATTAAAAACTATAATATTTGTCACTCTACTATCTATGTTTTTCTTTGTTCCTTTCCTCTATATTCTCATCGGTCTACCTCATCTCTTAGTGCATGTTATTTTTGTCCTCTCAACTCTATGTATTAGAGTCTTATCTTTGATTTTTCACTGGAGGTATATGTTGATTTAATGTAGAGTAAGATTTTTCAAAGAGTTTGAATAGACACTCTTTCCTTCCTTTGTCATGGTTATATCGTAAATTTGCATTGTACTTGTATAATTGCATGAAATGTCAACTCAAGTATGGTATGTGCAGTAGTATCACGCCATATATTTAGGGTATATTTGAAAAATGAATTTCATTGGGAAAATGAATTTTAAGGTGAAATTTTTTCTCAGTAAATGATTTGATAAAAAATTGCGTTCTCAATCTACTTATATTTGCTTTGCACTAAGTTACATAAGAAAAGTTAGGTTGACACACGAATTGCGTTAGAATTGCAATCATAGTTTAAAAAGTCGAAACTTGAAATCGACCCGAAATCTTATTGAGTCAAGTAACTCGGCTAAGTTTTCGGCTCAATGCAAAGATCTTAGTAATACTCATTGATATGTTTGACTTGAAATACCATCGAGTCAAGTAAACTTTGACTGACTTGCCCGGATTTTTTGAATTTTTAAACTATGGTTGCAACTCGATCGAGGCGGGTTGGGTTGTGGGTTTACCTAAATATAAGCCTGAATTGCAATTAAAGGTCTTGAGCCTGGGCTCTAAGTCGAGTTAATCTTAATAAATCAAACTTGAGCCCGACCCAAATTTTATTAGTAGGAACCGAGCCTAATTTCGGGCTTATTGAAGTTTGGGCTTATTTAGATCTAAAATAGAAATCTTTTATATTATTCTAATAAAATGTAATATATATTATAAATCTTATATTTATACAAAACCTTTGCTAAATAAAATTTGATTTATAAATCATTGATGAGATTTGGAATTTTGGACCATGTTCAATCTTTCATGTACTAGGCACCACTCAGCCCGAATTCTAATATGGGCCTAACACTTTCGGTCCTAAAAAGAGCTAATGAAGCCAAGGTCAATTTGAATATGAATTTTTTGGATTTTTAAGCTTAGATGGCCAGATCAACCCGTTCAATAAATGAGTAAAGTCGGGTATGCATATGATTAAGTTTTTAACATTTATTTTGACCAGTTTCTGAAATTCTCTGTCATAATTTTTCCAAAAAAGTATTTCTGCATGGGTTATGATGGAAAAAAATTTGGACTATTTTCTCTAAAAAAATTGGCCCTATTTGCGCAAACAAATGTAGTAAGAGAATCTACTTTCATGGTAAAGTCAAATTGTTGTGGGAAAAACTTTGTAAATAAATGTAAGCTTATCTACGGCACATTAGCTTCTCAAGGATAAATCCCGAGCCTGCCCATTTGGGAAAGTACGAAGCTTAAATTTACCCATTTGAGCCTAATTTGTTAGATTTTTTTAATTTTCTAAATTCAATTTTTTTTTTAAAATTTTTGAGGATTAAAATTTTGAATTGAATTTTTTATTTACTATTTTTTATACCAAAAAATCTCTCATCACCACCACTTTAACCATGTAAAAGAGCTGATTTCATGTCAAACTTTAGCAGATTTTGATATTAAAAATTCTGAAACTAAAAGATTAAGAAAAAATTTCCTGAAAATAGAATTCTACCATTTCATTATGATTAGAGGATGAAGAGATTCTTTGTTATTAAAGGTGAAAAGATATGTAATATTAGAGATTTTTTTTAATTGAATCATTAGACTTAAGAGATGGAAGTCCATTTTTACGAGGTATCTTTATACTTCATAATCTTCAATTTTTCTACATATTTATTTCTAATTAAAATTTTCAATTTTTTGAAAATTAAATTTTAATATTCAATGTTTTCAAACATATAAAAAATATATTCTTCTTCAGAATTTAACTTTTGAATGAAAAACATACATTGGGTCAAGTCGAGCCACGCATGGTATCTGCCAATTCTATTAATTGGGGTCAAGACCCTTCAAAGTCTTAAAAAAATTTTAGACCAAATTGTTCTCCTAAATAAAATTGACAACTAATTAAATACAAACACATGGTAAGGTACATTTTACAATATGGTGATCAACCTTAGCTACTGAATTACACATCAATGGTCTCCCCACTTAGCTAGACTCTAGATCATGGGTTAGTACTCATGTGCCACTTCGTCCACTAGCATACTATTCCATCATTTTCTTTTCTTGTGCTACAAAACATGATAACCATTCAATGAAGTTGGTAATTTGATAAAAAAAAATGATCCATGATAATAGGAATGCAATCAAGAGAACGTAATAATTACAAGATATGGGTGTATTATAATAATCATGGCAAGGCAAGTTGTATTAGAAATCCTTTTAATTATTTATTTGAACATGCATTTGCTTACTAATGAAGGGGCAGCTGTCTTAGTCTTGAATCATTTTGGGTTGAATGCATGGAAGGTGTTGAATGTTCTCAATCATGGATGATGGATTCTCACTTCTCGTATATCAAAGTGATCCATAGATCTTGTATGCTTGCTTCTATATTAAAAAAGAGTTGGATTAGCATATTTTTTATTTCTTTTATGATTAAGGTGTTCATCTGATTAATTCTTGAGGTATGTGCAAGCCATCTAACCACACATCGGATAATTTTATAGAGGGTAGCCTTTGAGGTAGAGAGAGTATGGAACTCACGACTATGCTGCTTGAAGCCCTTTGGGTTAGAGACCGATATGATAGATATGGCATTTAAAAAAAATAATAATTCAAAATCGGATGTGAGCTCAGCCGATATCGTGTTCATATTGGTGCAAATATTGGCCGATATTTGCATTTTTTATTTTCAGAATTTTTTAAAATAAAAGAGCATGTTTTTCATTTTTTAATTAAAACAAAATAAAAAAATTGAGCCGATATTACAAGAAAAAGAAGAAGAGGTGGGAGTATCTGAGATATGAGCAGTAAACTGAGATTGAAACCCTTGCTTTGGGTTAGCGAGATTTTTCTACACAATCATACTTATGAGACTTTCTATGAAAAAGAAGATAATTATATTTATCTAATAGGTGATTATATAGATATGAAGTATGTAAAGTTTTTATTATAATTGATAATCCAAATTATATAAGTTTTCCTGGATCTCAAAAAGAAGAAGTAATGGGGCGATGAGATAGAGGTGAAACTTAATAATACTTATTCATACGATTCTATTTACATCACTTGATTACTTTGAAGCCTAATATTCATTTGAAAATAATTTTAATATCAAATCTCTATAAAAGTTTTTTATTGAGAAAAAGAAAAGAAAAGAGGGCACGTGCTATGTTGTGGGATAGGGGGTGTCCTATTAATGGGGCTTGTTTTATGGTTAAGGGTCTCTTGCAGGAGACACGAGAGATGAGTGCGAGTGATGATCGATCCATGGTCCAAGTGTAAGAGAGCATTTAATAATTTTGGAAGGAAAGCATGGTTGATTGTACAATGCTCTTCATGGACGATTGAGACTGAGGGCCATGGCACACGTGAACGACTTTAATTGTGCTTCCTCCACTCTTCCACGTCTGCTGGGAATAGAAAACTCAATTTCTAAAGTGAATTTGTCAACATCTGAATATACAATCAATCTAAAAATTCAAAATTCAAACCTAATTTACATTTTAATTAATTTTTTTAATCTAGACAAAATTACATTTTATTTAAGTTTTTTTCATTTTTTAATCTAGTTAAATCCATGATATAAATCTTGCCAAAACGAGATATCGGCCATAGATATCAGATATCAGATATCCGATATAAGCCAATATCTCTCTCTCCTCCTTTTTTTATTTTTTTACAAATATCAGTTATTTATTTTTTATTTTTTCTGAAAAAAAAAATTAAAGCAGCCTAGTTCTATTTTAAAATATTTGGAAGACACAAAAATCTATAGATATTCAACTGATATGGGCTAATATCATGTGAGATAATGACCTGGGCCCACGGCCAATATCTAGAAGTTAAAAAAAAATTGATAAGTGGGCTATATCGTCTGAGAGACTTTTTTTTGTCAAACTTATCATCATCTTAAATGAAGGCCTCATACCAAATTATGCGTAGTAAAAATGTACACTTCAAAGTTTGAGAAATTTTAGCATTGGGGTTCATCTTTTGTTTATTTAAATTATTGGAATTATTTTTTAAATATTACTCTCTCTGTCCCAAAATACTTGTCCTATATATATTTTGGAATTGTCCCAAATTACTTGTCCTATTTCTTTATTTTCACATTAAATCAAAGCCTTAACCTTTTCGATGAGCTCTAAATCACCTTCTAACATGAAGAGTAGACGACCTTCTTTTATAAGATTTGACTTGTCCATATGCAACATTCTATAATTATTTTCACTTTCGACTCTTATCGTCTGGAATCATGCATTGCTGCATAGTTAAGAAATGCTCACTGAGTACTAAATTAAATTCATTTAAGGTTATTCGTAGTCTTCCTACCTCAAAATCATTTATATCATGTTCATATTGAGTCAGAGAATCTATTAATAGATTTTGGCGCACTCTGCACCAAATGATCCTTAAAAAATAAAAAAAACTCAAAATAAGACAAGTAATTTGAGACAAAGGGAGTATCATGTAATTGTAACGGTGCCCTGCTTACTCGATGAATAGGGTTTTCAAATATTTGATTTTAATCTACTTTTCATATCTAATCACTTTACTGTAAATGTGTTGCATCCATCAGCTAATATCATACAACTGTAGTCATTATCCTAAGTTGAATAGCTTAGGGTCAACCAATCTCACGTTATTACACAGATGTAGAGGCCCAATTCTTAAGTGAAAAATACGATTAAAGAATAATCATGCGTTATCCAATGTGGGATGAAGATACCTTATAATAATTTTAAAAAAAAATTATAATATCTTAATGAACAACTCTGATTATTCAAATGAGTTAGGCATCCATTTCTCATGTTTCTTGAGAGATATTCTTCATTGGCAAGGTATCTTTGATGAAGACAAGCTTGATTGATGATTGATGATACCTTTAAGTAATATTATATATAGGAGATTTTCTTCCTCTAGATTCTCTCCATTGATCGTAATATTCTACACATTTAATACACAAAAGATAAAATAATTCAAATAATTAGTCAAATATTGCATTATTACTCATAGAATATTAAAAAAATCAATTCAAACGTCTAGATTCATGTCCCTCAAAAGAAGACTAATGAGATGGCAATCCCTATTGCCTATTTCTCAAGAGAATCATAGCATATCTTACCATATTTGATGTGTCCCCACGGCCAAGTGCTCTTGTCTAGCATCATTTTTCCAACAAGGCTTCGATGTGACCTTTCCTACTAAGAAAAACCTTAGCAAGAAAACTTTGGAAATTTAGATTTGTATATTACGAAATGATTTTAAAATCTAAAATAAATATAATCTATGATAAACTATACATTCTAATTAGTAAATTTTTATTGTTGTAATTGTAGAAATTATCAGAAATTGCTGCAAACACATAGAATAGATGATCTTGACGATGATAATAATGTAATCAACTCAATGTTTACTAGAGTTTTTAATATAACATCAACATTCACCAGAGTAACCAATACAACCTTCACTCTCTCTTAAGGACCTGAACAATAAGCCAAAAGCTCCCGTGTTGATATAACGTGTGACATTAGATTCTGTATCATCATAATTCATTGATAAATCTCTAGACACTCTTTTATCGATGAATTCTTGTGTAAGAAACTATCATGTTGCAACACGAGGTAGCTTTTCACTTCTATGTTGCCTTCTTCGAAATTTAAAGACGATAAATAGAACTCACTTTAATACCAATTGTTAAACACTTAACAATATGTCAATAAGTTTAAAAGATGATAAAACACGTGAAAGCAAACCATTAATCTCGATTCATAAATGAATCTCTATAGAATCTATGAAAGGAAGAAAATCATATCATGCCTATTCATTCTTCCACCATTCTTCCACTAAATGAATGATGGTTTCTTGGTGGCCACTTTATACTTATAGGACATCCATCCACGGTAACACCCTGACCCATTAGCACAATAGTGTTGGCTTTGGGCTCACACTGGAGGTTGCATTGCTTTGCATTTGAGAGCCAACCTAAGGTTGCTCCAAAAAGACCTTGTGCTAGAATGAAACCAATTGTTATAGACTTCTCCAATATGTCAATAAGTTTAAAAGATGATAAAGCAAATGAAAGCAAACCCTTAATTCCGATTCATTAATGAATCTCAATAGAATCTATGAAAGTAAGAAAATCATATCATGCCTATTCATTCCTCCACAGTTTTTCCATTAATGGATGATGGTTTTTTGGTGGCCACTTTATACTTACGGGACATCCATCTACTCTAACACCTCGACCCTTCAACACGATATTATTTGCTTTGGGCCCACACCGGAGCCCTCATGGCTTTGCATTGGGGAGCCAACCTAAGGTTGCTTTCAAAAGACCTTGTGCTAAAAAGAAGGAAGGATCTAACTTATATACCAGAGGAATCCTCCCCTCACTAGCGATGGACAAATTGCGCCATTCATCCCAACAAATTTTTCTCTCCCTTCAACGCCTCTCACTACTAACCCCTCTCTGGGGCGAGGTATTAGAATCCATCCTCCTTAAAGCCAGAACCGCACTCGGCTCGACCCATAACATAGGGGTCACACACAACACGCCCATACCCTCAGACAGAGAGTTGAACCGTTCTCTAATATCATTTGTAACACTCCGACCCTCTAGCACAATATTGTCTGCTTTGGGCTCACACGCCTTTACATTAGGGAGTCAACCTAAAGTGGCTCCCAAAAGATCTTGTGTTAGAAAGAAGGAGGGATCCAACTTATATACTAGAGGAATTCTCCCCACCGGCGATGTGGGACAATTTGCGTCTCTTTGGGGTGGGGTATTACATCCACCCAACAAATCTTGATCACCTGATAATCCATACGTAGAATACTGCTACATTGATGTAATTTTCAAGATCATTCATGAGTCTGTACTATTTGGGCTATCCATAGATGATGATATCTTGTTTGACATCTACTCATTATATTTTCTAAATGAAATTTGTGTTCCATCACATTGTTTGCTATAATTTCCCATGTTCCTCTTTTAGCCGCTATTCTCACTAACCAATACAAGAGTTTCTCTCATAATTCAGCTTCTCATTTACCAAAAAGTGGACAAAGTTTGATATTATCTAGAATTCTTGATCTACAACCATGTTATATTACTAGTATAAATGAACTTGAAGATCAATAAAACTCCAGCAATGTTCTTGGGAGTCATTATTGTTTTCTATTTTCTTTTTTAACAAAGGAGCAAGTGCTTTACCTATGGTATTATATTAAAATATATATGGCTAATCTGGTTATTATCAATTAAAAAAATAATGATACATGTATCTGTATGGATTGTGCCAATATGTCTAGGTTGGTGCATGGGGGCACATCACATGGTGCAGATTCACCACCCATTAAAGATAAAGATTGGAGATCTAAACCCACCAACACCTTGTAATGTCACCATGTGCACCTAAGCGAGGGGTGAGTGGTCAGATTATGGGCAACACATCCTTATTCAATCCACTCACTGAGCTTTATTGTTTAGTGCCTCTCCCGACTTTGTCAACAACAACTTGCCTTAAAGATAGAAAATTGATAGTGATAGGGTGTTTTTAACAATAAGAAAGACTAAGTTCATCTTTTCATTTACTTTTCATCATCTACCTCGTTCATCTTTTCATTTACTTTTCATCATCTACGTCATTTCTTCATCATCATTAAGTCATTTATTTCATTAATTTAAATTTGACTTTTTATATTTGAATCTAATAAATTGTTTCCATGAGTCGATTGCTTATCTAACAACAGTAAGAGTTGAACCCATAATCATTTTATGTTAGCGGTAACCAAAAGTTTCATTAAAATAGAAAATGTACATATAAAAAAACAAAAGGTGGTAAGAGGATTAGACTGAAAAAGGGAAAGGAAATGAGAAATGCATAAAAAGAGTAAAACAACAAGAAGTGAAAACTAAAAGAATCCTCCCAAATAAGAGGAAGAGGAGGAAAACGCCAGAGGATAAATCAACAACTCCAAGCTTGGCAAAATAGTCTGCCACACTATTGGATGCACAACCTTTCTGGACAAAGGATACATTGAAACCTGAAACAAACTCCCTAATCTCCCTAACTAGAGTGATCAGTCTATAGGGATGATGCCTTTTTCCCTTGGCCCATTTAATTGTATTTGCCGAATCTCTCTCAATTATGAGTTTTCCTTACCCATACGTTTTCTAGATGATCAGAGTTCTCCTAATGCTAAAGATTTCCACCTCATTAAAATCCCTAACTCCCACCGAACCCATAATCATTTTAGAGTGTAACAACTAGTCTTTGGTAATTTTGTCATAGTTTCTTATCCACTTATTATCATCTAAATAGTTAAAAGATATATCAGTATTCCTCTTTTTTTTTTTAAAAAAAATACTGATATCTATATCAATTTGGCAGGATATACAAGAATAATTCATCTTATCTCACTGGTCACTACTGCTTCTGCAGTTGCTTGATGTTACCTTGCTTTTCTGTCTTCTTTGTTGCGTGATGTTACCTAATTTTTCCCTCTTTGTTTCCTTGTAGCTGTTTGGGCTCACATGTTTACCAGTTATGGCTCTTGCTTATCTGTAAAGCTGGGCTGGTCATCCATAGACCCGTCATCCATAGACCCACAGACCCTTCTCTCATCTTCTAAGCTATCTAATGTCAAATGGGTCCCATTCATTAGTGCCATTTTCAAAGAATTTGGGTGCACATGACTGTGGGGTACTGTTGGAAGTCATCCTTACAATGTGGTGGCAACAGAATGAGTACTTAAAGCCTCTCCATGTAGAGAAAATTTGTGTGACCAGTCTTTCTTTCATCCTCTCCCTCCTTCTCTTCCCCTGTTTTCTTCTGTTCTTGGATTTGATTCACATGGCTTCTATGTCATCCGACGGCTGGGAGAGCATTGTCGGCGATGCCCCGAAGATCGACAGTGCACTTCTCATGGCTTTATTGGATGAATCACACTTGGACGACACCGAGGATGAGAGGCTAAGATGCGTGATCCGATCTCTAGAAGCCGAGATTGAACCTAGTGCAGTTGACAATGGTAATCTAGTGGAGTCGGGGTGTAGCAATTACGACGACTGCATGGATTGTGGCCAAGAAGACGTCGGGTTAGAGGACGGCGATGATTGTTCGAGATCGACGTGCCACGCCGATGACCCTTTCGATTGGGTCGACATGGACTTGGCCCCCAATTCTCAATGTGATGACATCGGCAATTGGTATTCAGACACATGCAACGTGGATGTTGGGCTGGTTGAATTTGGAGATGTAAGAGATTACACCCCCTTCTACTATGGAGATAGCTCCATTGAACATACTCACATTCCTTTGTGGCAAGAGACATATGATTTCAATATGTACCTCTAGACAGTGGATATATTTGGATAGACAAAGTAAAAAAAAAAAAAAGGTTCAGCCCAAATTCATGAATGTTCTAAGGCTACCCCTTCTTCAAGAATCATGTAATCTTTGTTGTAAAGAAAAGAAATGAAGAACGTTATGGTACAAATTTACATTTTGAGGTCTTTCTTATGATTTTTGGCTACACATTTTGGAGGAGACAACCACCTTGTTGAAGTGATTCTATTGCTTGAAGAGAAATGATCATGTGCTGGAGATCAAACACTAATATGGTCAGCCCTTTATCTCAATCATTCAACTGTGAAATTTAAAAAATATAAAATTTCAAAATAGATAGTTGAGATGAAGAATTTAATAATATCACTGTTGGGTCTCCGCACATGATTATTTCTTTGAGAAAAAATTAAAGATAAATGTTTTGTTTTTGAAAGAAAAAGATATTTACTGTTCAAGTCAATTCTTCTAACTCACTAAATTTGATATATTCTTTAACAGAACTTCACTTGTTCTCCACTTTTTCGTTAAATATAGTTCTATTCGACGGACTCAGCCACTAATCATCTACTGCCACGGAAACTAATTCAAGAGTGTATTGATCATTTCATCTATGCAAAAAATTATTAATTTTTTCTTTTTTATATATTTATCAATTCATCTTTGTATTTTTCAAATGATTGGTGGACGATTGGTGCTACTATAACTTGTCTAGTGCTACAACATTAGATGATTCAAACGGGTAAAACCCGTTTATCTATTTTATATTTTTAGAAGAATATTGAGGGCTTGCTCTTATGAGAAGATGAATTATCTAATTTGGAGGATACAAGTTTTCTTATTTTAGAGGAGTTTGGTTTTGTTTTGCCTAAGTTTCTCTTAAAAATTAAAGGGATCACCTATTCATCTAAACCATTGGAGAACTTCAACTTAACATTCACGTTGCATTTGAGGGTAGAGAATTTGCATGCAGTTTACTATGGCCTGATCAATTCAAATCGTTGTAAATACCACTTTACCGTCCATTCAAATCCATGTTACGAGAATAGACCAATTTCCATCAAACTCATCTTCACCAATTAAAAAAAATTCAATAAACAATTTAGATTTGAGCTAAAAAATCAACAATCAAATTAATTTCTTGGGGCTTATTTTTATAGTCTGGTAGTAGAAGACCTGAGCAAGATTATGAAAACGTGCATCATTCTGCATAATATGATCATAGTAGATGAATACGAGACCAATATTGAAGAATGGACACCTCTGACAGATGAGCCAGTTTGTCTTCCACACTACAATCAAGGCCGATCATTTTTAGCGGCACACATTTCCACTCGGCTTAACAGGATTCACAATGCAGATAACAATCTGGATCTCAGGAGAGATCTCATGGAACATTTGTGGAATAAATTTGGTAATGAAGAAGTTTAAAGAGAATATTTTTAGAAATGTAATTTTTCATATTATTTGTGATGAATAAAATATTATTTTTAATATTTTTGTTTCTCAATAGCTATAATTTTAATTTTTTGTACAGAATAATTTTAATTTTTTGTTTCTCATATATTTTGTTTACAAATGTAAAGGAAAAAAAATTCAAAAGGTAAAGAGTTATTTTTTATTTTTTGTATAAAAAATAAAATAATAAAGTAAAGAAAAAAATAATTATTTGCCCTAATATACAAATTATACCCAAAAACAAAAAAAAAAAACCAAAATAATCAAATAAATAAATAAAAAGAGAAAATAAAAAAAATCAAAAACTATATACAAGTTATATATACAGCCGTGTGTGTGTATATATATATATATATATATATATATATATAAGGAGAGAAAGAAATGTAGGAGAGAGAATGTTAAATGGCTGGCTACCCTTGTGTTACCTATAGTCAGCCATTTAGCAAACTTTGATGTGGGCTCCACTGATGGCCAACACCACACGGTACACACATTGTGGCCATATGTGTTATTAGCCATCAGTATGCCATACCAGATGCTCTAACATAACTTGCATAGAATCAAAGACCCATTTCCTTTAATACCGTTGCTATCATCTATCATCTCTATGCTCATTTATCCATCCATTTACTGTTGATACTTACAATGGATTTAGCATAATTTTTTTTTATATGGGTCAATTACATATATGATGTTCATTAGATCAAACCACAATTTTATGATTGCAACAATGAATATTTGTCATTAACTGGGCTTGGAACAATAAGATGTTTACTTGGACAACAATCAAAGGCAAAATATCGGTGAAAAGTAACCTCGAGAATCGGGATGGCCTAGCTGATGGTTCTTCTGAGGTTTGTGTCTTATGTGGGGTAGAAAAGGAAGTTATCAATCATTTAATGTGCATGTGTCAATTTTCCAAATCCATTTGGGATAGGTTTTCAAACTTGATGAGTTTTTGATGTGTAACGCCCCAATTCTCCAACACAATATTGTTTGCTTTGGGCCCACTACTCCTCTCTAGGGCAGGTATTACAATCCACCCCCTTAAAGCCAGAGCCACCCCTCGTACAATAAGGGGTCCATGCAACCAAGTCCACACCATCAAGCAGAGAGTTGAACGGTTCTCTGATACCATTTGTAACGCCCCGACCCTCCAGTACAATATTGTTTGCTTTGGATCCATAGAGGACCGCACGGCTTTACATTGGTGAGTCAACCTAAAGTTTACTCTCAAAAGGCCTTCTGCTAGAAGGAAAGATGATTCCAACTTATATCCAAGAGGCTCTCTACTCCTCCAGGCGATGTAGGAGTTTAGACACCTATTTGGGGGTTTTTTCTCCATGTAACGCCCCCACAACTAGACACCTATTTGGGGGTTTTTTCTCCATGTAACGCCCCCACAACTAGTCCCCTCCATGGGGCAAGGTATGACATCGTGGATATTCAATAAGGAGGTGGAAAGTCTCATAACTAAGTGGTGGGGAGCCCCAGTGGTAGGAAAAAAAAAAGAGTGGTTTGGAGGTTAATTCCTGCATTGATATTTTGGCATGTGCAGAAGGAGGGGAACTGTAGAATTTTTGAAGGAAAGCCTCTTGGGGTAAGGGAAGTCTTTGACAAATCAAAATGGGAGCTTGTGGGTTGTTGTCGATGTGTAAGGAATTCACCAAGTATTCGACAAAGGACATTTATCTTTCCTGGGAGGGGTGTCTTAAGGGAAGAAAAATCAAGGAGAATTACATAGTTAGATGGGAGAAGCCTGATAGAGGTTCTTACAAGTTCAGTGTCGATGGTGCAGTTTGGGGAAAACTTAGCCCAACAAGTATAGGCGAGGTTATTCATGATGATATAGGAAGAACGATTCTAATTTTTTTTAAATCAGCAGGGGTCTTGGATTCTAATGAGAAGTTATTGGCTATTAGGAAAGTGAGGTCATCATGTGGGAAAAATAACCTAGTAGTGGAAGGTCATTCAGTGAATGCTTTATCTTGGGCTAGCAGTAGAAAGAAACCTTCTTGGAAAATTGTTAATATAATGGGGGAGATTAGGTCCTTGACAAGGACTAGGGTCATCCACTTCAGACACATGAGACGGTCGGCCAATAGTATAGGTGACTTTTTGGCAAAAGTTGGAGTCAATAAATTGGTGCCGACAATGGAATTTTCTCATCCCATTACATGAGGCGATGGTATTGTCATAGCGGATAGGAGGATGTAGTACTTTGTATTCTTTGTTCTTTTTTATTTTTTTAGTAATTTATTTTCCTTGTTCGTAAGTTGTATGATTTTTCTGTTAAACATATGGTCTATAAATCTCTTCTATACAAACTATAGATCTTGTTTATATTTATTACGTTAGATTAATGAGCCTCGGCTGAAAATAAAAATAATGTATATTTACCAAGTGTAGTGTAGACACTCTTCCATAGATAATAATTTCCCAAGCTTTTGAAGAAAGATGTTTCAAAAGACTCGGAGAAGAGTACCGGCTACATTTGGATGAGGGGTAAATTTTACAGGAGTTACCCAAAGTATTATGAATATCCCTTGTTTGAAAAGAGTTTTCCAAAATATGAGTGGAGGGGTTAAAAGTCACCCCTATCCAAACGCAATAGTTCAGAGGGAAGGCAAACACTACTGTTGATACATTTGATATGTTGGAATTATTGAGTAGAATTAAAATTTTATGAGATTTCATATTTCTCACTCTAATTAGAGTAAGAAATAAGAAATATAATGAGAATCACGAGATCTTACGGTTTAAATCCTATTAAATTTAATAAATTTTCATTTTTGGAATTCCAAATCTTGAACTACTTGGATTATAGTATTGTCTTATCTTAGCTAATAATTCCAAGCCTATCAACCATAAAAATAGTTATTGCAGAAATTTTTAAAACTTAAACATATTAAAGTAATTCTAGAATATAAAAAGTTATAAATTTTATCAAAATTTTACCAAATTAGGAACATCAGAGTATGGATTCATGAAGATTTGGTCAAAACTTCATTCATTCTTTTAAAGCTTGGATAGAAGATTTTTTTGTTAAGGCATTTCGACAATTTCCTGGTGGATTTTCCCATGGAAATTTTCAAATGGGCAAAGGGTTCAGAAAAAGCTGCATGAAAGTGAGAAACCAGTGATTGGTTTTATTCTAACCATGTATAAAACTATAAATACAATATTTATGCATGCACACATGTTATTACAGCAATTTCTATTTTCTGTGACATGATTACAGCTCAATCAATCATATGTTCTAGGATAACAACTAAATCAAGAAAATTACAAGTGATTACAACAAAATTATGACCCCTTCAAACTCTAGATGCTTGTTTTGCAAGCAACTGAAATTTGGATATAAAAATTTTGATGCTAAAACGATACAAATGGTAAAGTAATAGTTTTACGAAAGTATTTTTGTTAAATATAATGAGAATCAATTTTAATGTGCTTAGTTTCGTTCCAAAAAAACATTTAATAATACAAATTGTACTTTTGTTGTCACGAAAAATTAGAAAAAAAAGAAAAAAGAGTTTCACTAGGGATTAAAAATTCAGCCGTCCTATTCTATCAGCCAAATAACGGTCCATACCAAGCAATTTTCGCAATGTTTTTTTGAAAAAAATCAAAAAATTATATAAAAAAAATGAGAAAATGAAGTGTGAACATATTCTAGTTAGAAAAATGATCATTTTCATAGAATATTATTCTATTAGACTCTTAAGAGTTGGAGTTTTGATATGAAAATTTTTAGAAAATGGAAAGTCAATATTAGGAAACACCTGATACCAAATTCAAATTCTCCATTGTCCCACAATGACATGTATCTTCCATTAGATTTTATTATTTTATCATAAATGTGAATTTCATAAAAAAATTAGAATATTAGAATTATCACAGACATCCTAAAACCTATATCATTCAAATTAAAGCTCTTCATGTAATTCCATAAACATTTGTACATAATTTTTTAAATCTTTTCACAAGAAACTCCAACATGGAAATTATCTTCAAAAACACAAATTTCATGAATTTTTCAAAAAAAAAATTGGAAAATCAGACAAACACCATAAAAGCTATATCGAACACACTAAGGTATTTCATTCAATTCCATAAACACTCAATATCATTTCATTAAATTATTTTTGAAAAAAACACCAAAATCAGAATTATCTTAAAGAAAAATTTAAAAAAAAATGATTAAAATAATTCAAAATGGACAAATGTAAATGAATGGACAAATACCTTTCACACTTGAAAAACATGATTCTAAACCCTTTTAAAAACAAATCACATTCAAGATTCAAATAAAAAATCGTCCAAACAATTAAAAAAATTGAATGTGGCCAATTTTGTACCGTATAAGTCGATACATTTATTGTATGTCTAATAATATACTTATTAGTCATTTTTTATACCTATGGTTGGGCTGGGGCCAAAATGAATAATTTCAAAATCTTATAAAAGCTAATGCAACCAGACGATTTTCTTTTCGGGTGCTAACAAGAGCCCTATATTCTGACTCACTGCTCAGAGCAAGATACAAAAATGTGTTTCTAAATTTTCCTGATTTTCCAAGAAATAAAGAATCACCATGTAAAACCAAAACTAAAAAATAAATGTGTCAGAGTGATGATCAATGACATCGCTAGACCAGTCATCACTATAATATGTTTGTAGATTGATTAAGATAAGTTTTTTGTAGTGAAAATAAATGATGTGAATTAAGATAAGTATTTACAATGAAATAAAATACAATGTAAATTAGAGCATGGTGCAATCTTGAATTGACAGATAAAGTGAACATGGCTGATGTTAACAGTCAGTCAGATAATTCAAATTACCAACAAATTGTCTATCTAAAGTTGGGTAAGATAAAAGTCCATTATAAGAAGGTTCGCTTGATGGTTAAGAACCCTAATAAGCTGTGGGAAGTTTTGGGTTAAGTTCCACTCTCAACATATAAAGACCACTCCCTCTAGTTTTACTCAGTGTGTGTGGATAGGAAGCTTTACACATGCCCCAAAGACTTAGTCAAGTGCTCTAAGAGGCCTGAATACCTTGGACTAAAAAAAAAAAGAAGATAAAAAGTTCACCATTTGGACATCATAAGGTAACATTAAGATCTCATGGTGTATTATCTATTTTTGTATTTGATAGTCCAAGTCTATTAATGACACCAAAATGCGTATTTCATTTGAGATAAAACAAAACCACAGAGCAAAATGATCTGCCTCAAATCCTTAAAAAATACCATAGAAGACCAAGATCTTCATCTCTAAAGAAGCACTCATATATCCCTTAGTCATTGTAATGCCTCCGGAGTCGCAACAAACAAGAATGTTGTCATCAATAAAAGGATATTACTTGCTGAAAATTTGTGTACAAATAAAGTAGAATCATGAGTACTTTGAACAAAGTTAAAATCAAGGATGATATAAATGAATTTTTTGATACCAACTATGAGATGCTTGTTTAAGTCCATATAAGGCCTATTTAAGTTCATAAATGTAATTATGTTTGTCATTTAAAATAGGAGCAGGTTTGATGTAAATCTTCTTGCAACTGACTGTGCAATAAAGAATTTTGTACATTAAGTTGTTAAGTTGTTAAACAAATAAAAAGTGCAAAAAAAAAAAGAGAACTGAATACCAATTCACATCTTTAATAGATTTGAAACTAGAATAAGTTTAGTCAAGTTACACTCCAACAAGCTTGATGCATGAGACATAGCAAGACAAAGAAAACGAGCTATTCCTGCCAACAATATTACACCTAGAAGGCAGGTTAGGACTTGGATTTTCCTGCCTGGAGAACTTGAATCTTTTGTTGTATCTTTAAGAGCTGCAAAAATAAGTTGGTCAGCGAGTAAATAATGTGTTTATGCCATGGTTACTGGAAATATAAATCAAATTTGTGTAACTATGAGCTTCCTTCCATTCACAATTGATCAGCTTTGATGGACCAAACTGTAGAAAACCAAAATTCATTTACTGAAGAAAACAATCACACAGCCAGAAAGTTTGGAAACACATCATCTTCACTTGCTACACTGAAACCATACTTGGAGATAATTAAAGAGTGTATACTTATCCAGTCACTGATAAAAGAAAAAAAAAACTTATAGCTCTTTGTGGCAGTGGCAATAATTTTTGCTTTTTTAATTGATGAAAAGTAAAAAGATTTAAAGAATATGGTATACAGTAAAACAGACTAAAATGACACCTATCATGAACAAGGATGTCCCCAAAAGCCCCATGATATAAGCATACCCTGAATCACAAAATACCCATGAAACAACTCTAAACTTCAAAAGCTGCTAGAGCCCCTATCCCAAATGCAATTCACATTGTGCAGTCTCCCTTGTTGCCTTTTTAGAGACACTAACAATCATAAAATACCCATGAAACAACTCTAAACTCCAAAAGCTGCTAGAGCCCCTATCCCAAATGCCATTCACATTGTGCAGTCTCCCTTGTTGCCTTTTAAGAGAGAGTAAAAAACCTTTTAATTCAACGAAAACTGCAATAAGTAGCAGTCATCCATAAAGACCATGGACAATTATCAGAGAACATCAAGAAAACAACCCCTATACCTATGGTGATGATGATGATCAAGAATGTGATCTCTCTCTCTCTCTCAACCCCTGATTTCTTCAGCTGAAACCCTGGTCTTTCCTTCACTGTAAGGACTTCTGAATAGTTAACTCTCTCTCTCTTCCAACCCCTGATTTCTTCAGTTGAAACCCTGGTCTTTTACTTCTCTGTAAGGACTTCTGAACAGTTAACTCTCTCTCTCTCTCTCTCTCTCTTCCAACCCCTGATTTCTTCAGCTGAAACCCTGGTCTTTTCGTTCGCTGTAAGGACTTCTGAACAGTTAACTCTCTCTCTTCCAACCCTGATTTCTTCAGCTGAAACCCTGGTCTTTTCGTTCGCTGTAAGGACTTCTGAACAGTTAACTCTCTCTCTTCCAACCCTGATTTCTTCAGCTGAAACCCTGGTCTTTTCCTTCGCTGTAAGGACTTCTGAACAGTTAACTCTCTCTCTCTCTCTCTTCCAACCCCTGATTTCTTCAGCTGAAACCCTGGTCTTTTCCTTCGCTGTAAGGACTTCTGAACAGTTAACTCTCTCTCTCTCTCTCTTCCAACCCCTGATTTCTTCAGCTGAAACCCTGGTCTTTTCCTTCACTGTAAGGACTTCTGAACAGTCCTCCCTCCCTCCCTCCCTCCCTCCCTCTCCCAACCCCTGATTTCTTCAGCTGAAACTCTGGTCTTTTCCTTCGCTGTAAGGACTTCTGAACAGAATCCTCTTGCACCCAACAGAATCCCATAGTTCAATCATGTATCAAACAGGCGACCTACTTTTTATTTATGGAAAAGTATCTGTATTTCATTCATTTCCAAGAACTGTACATGAAGAGTATATAGGATGCATACAACTCAGTTTACAATGTGTCCCCTTAAAAAAAGAAGAATAAAACTATTAATGGTCTCTCAGAATTCCTGTAAAGAATTCTCCCCTCTCAAACAGATGACCTTTTTTTGGTGGGTGAATGGTTATATGCAACTAATCCAATATTACAGCCATCACAAAAATAATCTTTAGTTTGCCACATCAAAACCCTATGACAAAAAAAGATGAAGTACCCATGCATTCTGCATGCAGTTCCATCCACAGTCTCCCTCACCACCTTAGCAATAAAATGCTTACCAACTGTGCTATATTCTCTCAAGAGAATCTATAGATCACTGAAACAGACACAAAACTTTTTTTTTGAAGACCAAGGTGTCTAGGCCTCTTAGAGCACCTGACTAATTCTTGGGGCATGTGCAAACCTCCCTATCCACACACCGGGTAACACTATGGGGAGTGACCCTTTTGTATTGAGAGTGACTTGAACCCAAAACCTCCTACATCTCAGGCAAGTTCTTGACCACCAAGCCAACCCTCGCGGGTTAAACAGATACAAACTTTATGGGAAGGTAAAGGGATTATACACAACAAACCCCAAGCACAGTTTCCCATTGCAACCATGGAGGAGTACTTTGCATAATGTTATAACCCCAGGCCCAATGAGGGCGGGTTGGGAGGGGGTGGGGTGGTGTGGGGGAGGGCCGCAGAAAAAAGAAGAAAGAAAGAGGTGATCATATGTTGCCAAATGAACATTACAGCTTGGCTTATATCTGAAAATAAAGATTGTGGCCTTTTTGACCCTGGTGCAGATGTGGCAAAGCCACAAGATGTTGGCCTTCAAAGAGCTACAGAGGAATCCAATCAAGGGAATTGCCACATCAGGCACATAAAAATATGGATTCAATCACCTAGTGCCTTATAACATTTTTCCTAAATAAAATTTTGCAGCTTGATTCATTAGGATAATATATATGGAAGGCTTGCGAGTACGAGTGTAGGTGTTCGACATGGGTATGAAGTGTCGGACATGATGACCCCAAAAAATTAGGACATAGGGACATGGCACCATATTTAAAAAAAATTAAATCTAAGTTTATTTTAAATGAAAATAAGGTGTAAAAATAACATCAATAGAAAATAATAAACTAGTTTCACTCTAAACATTTACGTGACAAAGGTTTTAAGATGGAACATGTATTGTAATATTTCAGTCACCTTAGAAAAAATGTTAAAAAGCACTAAAATAGTCCATGAAGAACGGGTGCGAGTGTCTACAAGTGTCTGACACGGTGAGAGAGGATCATATGTTGCCAAATGTACATTACAGCTCGGCATATATCTGTACATTGAGATTGTGGCCTTTTTTACCCTGATGCTGATGTGGCAAAGCCACAGTACGTTGCCTTCAAAGAGCTACAGAGAAATCCAATCAAGGGAATTGCACATCAAGCACATTAAATATGGGTTCAATCACCTGGTGCCTTAACATTTTTCCTGAATAAAATTTTACAGCTTAATTCATTAGGATAATATATATGGCATAACAGCTTTGATGATGATGATTTAAGTTGCATGAGTATGGGTACATGTAGATCTCCGATAAGGGTATGAAGTGTTGGACATGGGGACTCCGAAAAATTAGGACATAGGGACATGGCACCATATTTAAATAAAATTAAATCTGAGTTTATTTTAAATGAAAATAAAGTCAAAAATAACATCAATAGAAAATAATATACTAGTTTCACTCTAAGTAATGTGACAAGGTTTTAAGAGGGGAAATATGTTGTAATATTTTAGTCACAAAAAAAAAGTTAAAAGGCACTAAAAAAGTCCATAAAAAATGGGTACGAGTGTCTACAAGTATTTACAAGTGTCTAACACGGATGCAAGTGTCTACAAGTGTCCACAGGCATGTCACACATTTCTGAAGTTTCTATGCAACATACATGATGATTCATTAGGATAACAGTCTTCCTCAATCTGCACATAAAACCTTCCATAGTTTTGTTGGGCTCTAAATGTGGGTTCTAGGACATCACTCTAATGCCATATGACCATGGAAAGACAATTGCCAGCACTTAAACGAATACAAGAACTAGAGCAAGCAACATATGTGCGATTTACCTCATTCTGTAATTTTATAAGTACTTGTGCATAGGTGTGAAATAGAAATGAGAATCTTGGGCAGATGTAACAAAACCACCCCATGGGTAACTAAACAAGAGGCAGCCAAATGGTGATTCGTCAGGATTCTATTATGTCAAAACAATGGTGGCTAGTTCTTAAGTCTCAAGTTAATCATGAATATTCCTCCACCATGGTATGGAAAGGGGTTGCGCCTCTTAGAGTCCAAATTTTCCAATGGTGTGTTTTAAAAGGGAGGGTGTTGGCTAGAGTAGAGTTGAAGAGACGAGGAATGCTAAGAAATGATGAGGATCTTTTATGTCCTTCGTGTGATTTAGAGGAGAAGAGATAAGGAATGATAAGTGTCCAGTTGCTCATCATCTTTGGATGAATTTTACCAACCTTCTAAATGTTCCGTGGGTCTTGGATAAAACTTGTAGGGGTTGCGTAGATTCATGGTTATCGGTGGGGTTACATCCTAGAAAGAAATTGGCTTGGAACACGGTCCCAGGGGTGGTGTTGTGGTCACTTTGGAAAGAGAGGAACAATAGAATTTCTGAAAGTAAATCAATGGATGTTGATGATCTCTTTCATATTGCAAAGTGGAGACTTGGGTGGCTCCTTTCTAACAAAGACTTGGGTCTTCAACCTTTTGATCTACTTTTGTCTTGAGAAGGGTGTATGTGCAATTCTAGGGAGAAAAGAAGATTCAAAGAGAGCTGAGTTCCTCCAGATCAAGGTGTTATGAAGTTTAATATGGATGGTGCTGCAAGGCGGAAACCTGGGCCGGCTGAAATAGGAGTAGTTTTGAGGAATCATGAGGGTCGAACAATAATCATGTTCAATGAGTCGGTTGGTGTTAGAAATTCAAATGAGGCGAAAATTCTTAACATTAGGAGAGCTTTGGCCATTTAGAAAATCTATGGGCAAGGTAGACTTGTGATTGAAGGGGGGCACTCTGCAAATGCAATAAAATGAGCTTTGGGACTTAGGCGTCCCCCTTGGAAAAAGATCACTACGATTAGGGAGATTAGAGCTTTGCTGACAGAGCTTGATGTATCTTTTGTTCATATCAGTCGCACAGCTAATGGTGTGGCAGATTACTTCCCTAAGCTGGGAGTTAATAATGGTTTCTTAGGAGCCTTCTTACTTTGATACTTGAGGATGCCCTTTCGGTTGCTTTTTGGTTTGAGGGGATGTTGGTTACTGGCTACTTTATTTGTTTTGTTTCTTTTGTTCTCTTTTCATTTTTTGTTTTCTTTCAGGTCTATCTCTTTTATACCTTCTCTAGCCCTTGTACTCTTTTTCTTATGAATGAAGTATCTTTGTTATTTTTAAAAAAAAAAAAGCATATATGGAGTGTGGTTTGTTCAATAAATTCCTATCATAATTTCTCTCTTAAGACGTTTGGATTTTTCAAAACTTGATGGGCATGCAAAAGAGAAGTGTTTTCCTACTCGAACCAAGACATAACTTTTAACAAAAGTTTATTGTTATCTTTTTGTTCAATTAACAATTAGGGTGAAGTGGGATTAGGAACAATGAATCTCTTTCTAATAAACAGACCCATTTGCCATTTTGAATTATTGATGATGCCATATATTGGTTTTCATCCTTCAGAGATGCAAGTGTAATAAAAGCATCCATTGGCAGAAGGTTCTATATTGGTTGAATGTTATTTTCTTCTACATTGCACTTGTTTTCACCATTGAAAGGATCATTTCATATGGTAACGATGGGTAGAGATGCTACTTCTCATTATGGCTTCAACATGATGCACGCAAGTACTTGACAAGAAACTAACTCCATTTTACCAACTTCATGACCTCGTCCAATTCAGAGAAACATGCATGAAAATATGAAATGGTGCAAGATATCTCATGAAATCAATCTCCAAGCACCTTTGTTTTGGGATTATATTAGTCATTCTAAAAATAATATGCCCTTTCTCACTTCAGTATTCACACAAAAAAGAGCATTTTTTTCCTAGCATTTCCTCAAGAATCCTCAAGTAATTATAAGGGCAGTCCAAAATCTGACATTCACATTGGGACGTAACATGGCATGAGATAGCATCCAAACTCACCCCTTTAAGGATTTGTTAGTTGCACGAAACCAAGAAAGCCTCCAAATACTAGGTAGATCTAATTTCATTCATACCTTGTAGTCACGGTGGTAATAAATTACTTCAAGATAGTTTCATAAACACATCCCTTTAACAATTCAAGGAATTATCCTTATCTTTTCCAATGAATATAAATGAAAAAATGAGAATTGATATTTTTTACCTTGGCTGACAATGCTAAGCACCTTGAATTAGAGTAACTGATATTTGAATGTGCAAGAGATATAGATGATGTTCTATCTTTTACTCTAAATTCTAAAAAGACAATAAATTCCAGTCCTCAAACCAACGGCATTCCTCTAAACCTAAAAATAGAGATCGGTCAAAGAAAAGAGAACGAAAAAATGAATGACTAAATGAAAACCAACCATAAATTGCATAATTATAGTTCCCAGGATGTCAAGATCTCTTTGAATTCTCCTACTTCCACTTATGCAAAATGAAATTTTATCATCTTTTCTAGCAAACTCATCAAGAAGCCAAATGGATGGGTGCTGAATAAGTTTTCAGGAAATGGTAATGAAGCCATTAGAAGGGTGAATTCAACATAAGCAATCCCACGAGTTATTTACCACAAAAAAATTAAAGGTTTTTTTATGACATAATGTATTATAAATGAAGGCAATGATTTTTTGAATTCAATTGAATTAGAGTGGCCAGATAAGAAAATATGATGGCTGATCAGACAGGTTGCATCATAACCTCCTGAGAAATTTTTGACAACCTTGAACACAAACACAAAAAGGGGAAAAGTTAAATACGAACCGTATCTTTCTTGCCGTTCTGTTTATCTTCTAAGTCGTGAAGAGTCCCATCAAGCCGCTTTCTAAATCACACGAGAAAAATAGTAAGCTTGAAACAGAAAGAGGGTGCAAAAATTTAATAATCAAACCAGCTATTGTGAATGAGTAGTTGAAAATGCATTAAAGTTCACACGCAAACATTAAATAAATGGCTATCATAGTCACAAAATTGAGCATTTAATTGACAAACTTATAGTACATTGATCCATACCTAAATGAAAAAGTAAAAATAAAAAAAAATAAAACGAAAAATAAAGGAGCCCAAAGGAATGATCTCACAAAGCCTAAAAAAGACCTAACCATTTTTAAGCTGACTGATAGGAGTAGTGAGAATATCACTTAGATTCCAAGGATGGTTGGTCTTTTGGTTTGAATTTGAATGGTCCACTTGGCAACCCAAGTTCAAAGAATTAAAGTGGACGATATTTGGGATGAAAAAGACAAGGAGTTCTTCAGCATTATATGTTGGAGCAACATATTATGTACGTAGTCTTCAGGACTACCATTCTTTTATTATTTTCCGTGTATAGCAAAACCAAGTTAAGGGCATGTGAGCTGTTCCTTTAAAGGAACGACAATGTACTGTGTATTGTAGACCATTTTGACACATTTTTTATCAGGAAATTCTCTTCCCAGACTCTCCTCAATCTTCTCTTTTATATTGAGCACACGACATGGAATGCAGAGCCTCTAAGATCGCAAACATGTCTTCTCTTCTGCCCATAGCAATGCCTAGGATTTGATTTGTGAGACCTACTTCTTCAAATCTTGGACAAAAATAAAGACATGTTGGATCATCCTTCTATTTGGTATCATTGTTGCACTACAGGTCAGGCAAAACTTTCTTTTTAGCTTTCCTTTTCCAAATAGGAAAAAACCGCAGATATATTTCATCACAACTGTCCATTTTTCTAGAGGCTGGTCTTTTTGCATACAAGACTCCATCAATTATGCCTCCTTTTTAGGAGGGACTGATGCAGAGCAGCCTAGCTGGGCCTAAGCCCAGTCTCTAGCCAGGCCCAACCTCAACTTAAGTCATGTGGGGTTTTTATAACCCCACCTGTGGAGGAACAGAGCAGAATCGGAGATTGAAGAAAAGAACAAAGGAAAGGAGACAAAGTGGAGAACGGAAGCAGCTGCCGAGTACGTGAGAAATGCGGCGAGCAACAGGGAGAAGTGTGAAAAGCCATCCCTGTCCAGGTACCACTTCCTCTTCTTTTTCTCTCCTCTTTCCCTTTTGTTTCTCTTTGTTTCTCTTCTTCTTCTTCTCCCTCCCATTTCCTTTCCCTTTCCGCCCCTTCCCCAACCCCTATCCTTACAGCCGAACCTTCCAAACAGCCCCTACAACCTTTGCCACCACCCATACCCTCCCTTACCTTGTTTCGCCACCCTCCATACCCTCTCTGGCTTTAGTCCTCTCCAAAAAAAGCCCTTTCCTGAGCTTTGCCCGACCCTAAAACCCTTCCCATAGCCTTCCTCCCTCCTTAAACTACGTCCCTAAGGAATATAGACCCTTCCTTATCTCATCCCTTACCTACGGCCCTCTCCAAAACCCCCTCCTAGCCATCGTCATCACTCCAACTACCTCCCATCTCGCTGCTGCCCCCTTCCTTAGCCTCATACAGCCATTTCCATCAGTCCTAAACTACCACACAGTCCCAGATCCCTCCCTTTTCAGATCATACAGCCATCGTCTCCCTCCCAAATCCCTCTGGACCTTTCGTTCCTCCCTTAATACCCCACTGTTGAAGATGCCACATCCAAATACCCTCCCTACACCTATCGTTTACCCCCAAGGCCCAATCCCACACTGCCGTAACCTATTTCAACCCATACATTGGTGCCGCAGACCCCCTAAATCCTTCTAACCCTGCTGTAAGCCCATAACTTCTGCCTATTTGACTGATGTGTTCCACCTGGGCCCATCTGGCCTTCTCCTTAACCTTTTCCTAATCCCTTTTGCTGCCTTCTAATCTCTCTACCTCCATATCCAGCCACTCACATCACAAGAATCCATCCATTCAGTGCCAAACAGCCAGAATTAATATCCTTTGGTGATAGATTTACATATTTGTGGGAATTGGAGAAGCCCCTTTGTTTTGAGAGATTCCCACCGCGTATTGTAAGTTGGTCTGGACTTTAATATAATTCCCTTCATTTCACTCTAAGGATTTGTGTGAATATTTGTGGCAATTTTATATTATTCTTTGCATATGTTAATTGATCTTTAAATTTCAGCCCCATATTAGATTTAGGGTTCATCAATTTAGTCATCTCATAATTGCATTAGGCATTTAGGGTCACCCTATCATCTGTCCTGCATCAAGGACTTACATCCATATCATCTGATCACTAGTGGGGCCCATGATTGCTCCCAAATTTCTACCAGTCTACTGCTAGCAACCTGTTTTTCCTCCTCTTTGTTCCAGCTTCTTCTACACTACTATGTTGGAATTCTTGAAGGCCTTTCCTTCATCTGGTGATTATTACAAACATTTCTGCAGGGTTTTTGTTTCCTTTTTCTTTTTTGTTTCATCATTATTTGTTACATATGATAGTCATGAGTTGCATTCTTCCTAAATATCACAAGTAGGCAGCCTAGCCTTCCATTGATGCTTCTTACCCTTCCCTATTTTGGGCAGCAAGATATAGTAAAGTAGAAGAAAATGACCCAAGATAGGGAATTAAAGAGAATTACAGGTCTACTTTGAGGGAGACCAACCTCCTAAGTAGGCACAAGGTGATCAAAAAAACACTTGAGCACAAGTATGAGTTAGCAAACCACAAAACTATCTATTTCATTAATTCTTCTAAACAAAAATACATAAACCCAGCAATCAACATACCTCATTATAAGACCTGCTACACCCCATAACAAGACCCATTAATCCCACTCCCCAAAAACTCTCCCCCTAACCACTCACACTAACTCAAGCACGAACCGATTAAATCCACTTTCTAAAGAGACTCTCCTAACTACCCAAGCATACTCCAACTAACCCCAATTTCCAACTAATCCCACTATATTCATGTAAATTTTCATGAACATAACAGCTCCTCCCCTCTTAAAAGTGCAATTGTCCTCGAGGGAATAATTCAAGAAGTTAATCTTGAATTAATTTGAAATCCTCCCAAGTGGCTTTAACCTGTGTAATATGGAGTAGCTTCAATCTTTGCATCAGACTTTTCTTCACGCTCAATTTCTTCACTATAATAGCCTTCGGGGTAGAATAGCTTCTTACAACAATGGTCTGGTCCAAACTTTTCATCGCAATTATAATAGAGCCCCTTATTGTGTCTTTTCGTGATCTCTGAATGGGTCAATTTCTTAATAGTTGCCATGTTAGAGCCAATGGTGCGAGAAATCTGCATAATCTCTCTGAATGGAGCTTAGCCTCCTAAAGGCATGCTAAGCCCACGGCTGCTGATAAATTGGTTGGTCGGAGAGCTTGCAGTTCAGTACGAATTGAGTCTTTTAGTCCAGTAACAAAACTAACCTGTTGTTGGGGTGTGATCCTCGCTACACGGCTGAGAAGTCTCTCAAACCTGTTTGATAGTCATTAAGGAGCCAGTTTGTGTCAACTTCATAAGATCTCCAAAAGAATCTTCATATTGTGTTGGATAGTACCTTGCATAAGTCCTGAGTGGGAACTTCCCATGTAATTGCCTCCTTTTCTTTCTTGAGTAGTTGGTACAAAAGTTGGGCTTTCCCCTCTAGTGGGAAGGCAGCTAATGGCACCTTCTAATCCTCGAAAATGTGCTGAAACTCAAAGAATTGTTTAGCTTGGCAAATCCAACTGGTTGGATCCTCTTCTCCATAGAATCGTAGGAAGTCCAATTTAGCTAGTTTAGGTAGAAACTTACCGAATGAATCCAATTGGGCCGACCCCATAAAGCTACCAGTCTTCCCATAGCTTCCATGGTTGTTGGAGCAATCTCCTTGATCCTTCCCTCAGTTGTTGATCAATTGATCAAACCGAGAATTCATAGCCATGAACATATCTTGCATTTCCTTAAAGTATCTTTTCTTGGCCTGTAGCAAGAGATCCAACATCAACTTTTAGCTTGCGGATGCGTGACTCGTCTTCCATTGCCGGCTCTGATGCCACTTTCTTACGTTCTTTCCAAAATTCACCAGGAACCAGTCTAGCCTTCCACTGATGCTTCTTACCCTTCCTTATTTTGCGCAGCAAGATAAAATATAAGAAAATGCCCAAGATTAGAAGGAAGAGAATTACCAGTCTACTTCGAGGAAGACCAACCTCCGAACTAGGCACGAGATGATCAAAAGAACAATTGAGCACAAGTATGAGCTAGCAAACCACAAAACTGTGTATTCCATTAATTCTTCTAAACATAAATACATGAACCCAACAACCAAAATACCACATTACAAGACCCACTAATCCCATTCCCCAAACTCTCTCTCCTAACTTCCCTCACTAACTCAAGCACAAACCCACTAAACCCATGTTCTAAAGACACTCTCCTAACCCTACTATACTCATGTAACTTCTCATGAACATAATAGCTAAAATATTTGGTATCTAACCAATACGCCAAAAGCTCCATCACGCGTCCGAGTCAACGTCTTGGCAGCCCACTCTATGATGGCTCTCACTCCAGATCAGGTTTCCTTCCCCTTCGAGGCAGCTTCACTCTGGCACTAGGTAGCCTTTCGATAAGTCGCTCCCTCCAGGATTCGAACCTGAGACATGGTACCTACTCTGATACCAAATGTTAGGTGCTTGACCAATACGCTAAAAGCTCAAGAGCTGAATGGAACACAGAAAATCAAGCCCTTAACCCTATCTCATACTAGGCTAGCCCAACCTAACGCCCATACCCCAAGTTGGGGCCCACCAAGCACATAACATCATGATGAACCACAGACACTTTTCCTATGATATCTTGCATAATGGGGAAATCACATCTACTTAATGAGATGAACAATTTCTTGTGGTCCTACTAAGCCCAGATGTTATTGGTGGTAGAAAAAACAAAAACAAGATTAGATTGATGGATTTCCCTTGTAAAATCTCAATAAGATTTGAAACATAAGGAATGGAAAGCAAATAATTTCCTTGTCAAATCTTGGCTTTTAAATTCCATGGAGCTACAAATATGACAAGGATTTATATGCTCCCAATTACCAGGGACATTTGGTGTTTGGACACTATTTGGAGCTTTATTTGAGAAAGATAACTCCACCCATATTTATCAGTTGTATCAAGAAATTACTCATCTTCATTAGGGGGAGTATACCATAATTTAGTATTATTCCCAAATGCTGAGTCTATGGATGGAACTAGATCATATAGAAAATTTGAAGCTTTCTTGCTTGACAAATGTTTAGATTTGTTAAAAATATATTGAAAAATGCCACGCCTATGAATTACTGGTAGGCTTAATTTCTAAGTTCAAGCCTATTCAAACTCAGTTACATGGTACCAAGCCTCTCCTATCCTTGAAATTCGTTAATGCCTCTCTTTTTCGGGATGAGAGACAAACGATTAGTTATTGTTGCTCCTGTTATTGTGCTTGAAAGATTTGCCATGTATTCCAAAGGACCTTCTTCTACAAAAGGGAAGAATATTATCTAGAACGAACAATGTTAGATAGGAAATAAAGGGAAGAATTTTTTTGAATGGGAAATAAACGGAAGAATTGGAGCAATAGATTGTTAAACTTAGCCCTTGATCATATGGCAAATGTGTCATATTTATTTTCCTCGTTCTTTTCTCATTCAAATGGTATTGTTAAACTTTTAGATGGAACCCTTAGTGCCATTAGTGGCAAGGGTACCATTCCTTTGTCTCGTTCCTTGCAACTTCATTTATCAGTTCTTATTCCTAATTTATTTGCAAATTTGACATCTGTTAGCTCTCTTACCAAATCTTTAAATTATTCGGTAACTTTCTTTCCCACCCATTATATTTTTCAAGATCTACTTATGAAGAAGAGGATTGGAGGTGCTTTTGAGATAAATGTCCTATATATCCTTTCTCCTGATCTTAGTCATGTTGACTACTCTACTGCTGTAAATGAAACTTGACTCTAGCATTGTTGACTCCGTCATACTATGATTAAGTTTTGCAATATGCCATCTCTTCCATAAATGTAACCAATTTTAAGGGTGAAAGTTGTGAACTCACAAAGATCATTGTACCTCTTTTAAATCGTTGAATAATAGTTGTTCTTCTACGTTCATGTATTAATTTAAATGTTCGGATGTCGCCTATTTCTTCACCTTGTTGGTTTTTGTTGTTTTGTTTCATTCACTGATGACCACTCTAAAATGGCTTGGGTACATCTTATGAAAACAAAATGTGAAGTGTTTCATTATTTTAGCCTATTTCACAAATGGGTGACAAATTAGTTCACCGCTCCATTAAGACATTACATATTGATAATGATGGTGCATATTTGTCCACGGCCGTTTTGCAATACCTATAGGAACATAGCATTGAGTTCCAAATCACATGTCCTCATTCCCCATAGCAAAATGGAGTAGTCGAGCAAAAAAACAACATTTCTTAGAGACAGCCTAATCTTTACTACATAAAGTTCATGTTCCTAAACTCTATTGACTTGGCCTAACATCACCCACTTTTGCTATGTTTCATTATATCTCATCAATAGCACTTCATGTTTCAGGCCGTGCCTACTTTGATTATAATTTTTTAGTCAACATATTGTTGTTGCAGTATATGTATTTTTCATTTATGAAAGAAGTACATAAATTAGTTTTAAAGTATCTTCTAGGGTTGGCCATCCTCTTATGTTGTATAACATTGTCTATATAACTCTAATATTGTAACCTTATTGGATAGATGAATGAGGAATTATACTCCTTCCACAAAATGGCATTGCCTCCTCTTGATTTCTTTTCATTCTTAATTTTTTCTACCTTCTCAACCAGAAGATACATTTTTAAGGTCTCATTTGGTTTCTTAGTGAAGCAAGAAACAAAATGTTGTTGCTCATTCAAGCGTAAGGGCATAATACAAGGCCATGGCACAACATGTGAATTATATGGTTCAAATAGTTTCTTGATGAACTAGGTTTTTCTTCCTCAGAAGCACTTATCATGTTTCTGACAATCAAGCTACAATCAATACTGCTTCCAATCCAATTTTTCATAACGTACCAAGCATATAGAGATTGATTGTTGTTTTTTTCGACATCGTGTATCCTCTGGGAATATCGTCACTCCATATATAAAGTCCAAGGATCAATTAGCAGATACGTGACAAAAGCCATCTCTTGCTCTTAACTTGATGATTTTTTCAGCAAGCTGGGCTTGATTGATATCTTCGTACCAACTTGAGGGAGAGTGTTGTAGTATATGTCTTTTCATTTATAGAAACGAGCACATAAATTAGTTTAGTCATGAGGATAATTGTATCTTCAAGAGTTGACCTTCCTCATATGTTGTATATAATTGTCTATATAATTCTAGTATTGTAACATTATTGGATAGATGATTGAGAAATTATATTCCTCCCACAAAATGTCAGTGCCTCCTCTTGCTTTCTTTTCATTCTTTATTTTTTTCTACTTTCTCAATCAACAATTGCCACCCAAGTCTTTAAAATGTGTTCTCCTTGGTTACTAATTTACATAGAAAGGGTATAAACATGTCAATCATGTTACAGATTAAAAGTTTGTGCCCATGGATGTCAACTTCCTTAAAGTTGTATTCTATTTTGATAAATAGGATATGAAACAGGAATCATCAACTTCCAATCTAATTGCTTTCCCTATTTTGGTTGATAATCCATCAAGTGCAGAATAATCCCTTCCATTGTTTGTATATCAACGACGAAGTCATAAGACCATTGTTTCTCCTGTGTTAATCACCAACCCATCTTCTTCTGAACATTCTTAACCTTTTTCCACAGAGACCTTAGACTCTTATTAGTCTATGCTCTTCACAAAGGTAAGAGATCTGGCACTAATCACCATATTAATAAAATTGTTTTTTATCATTTTGTCTCTTCCTTCTTTTTATCCTTTTAAGTATCTTTGCATTATGTTTCCATTCCTAAGCAGGTTGATAATGTTCTTCATGATCCACATTGTTGAGCGGCCATAGAAGAAGAATTGGTTGCTTATATTTGGGAGATGACCCCTTTACCTCCTAGAAAAAACCCCTATTGGCTGCAAGATTTTCACCATGAAGCAAAATCCTAATTGACTGATTGCTCGTCATAAAGTAAGATTGGTGGCTAAAGGATTCACATTGACCTATGGGGTTACTTATCATGATACTTTTTCTCCGATGGCAAAACTTACCTTTGTGCGAGTACTAATATCCATCGCAGCCACTTTCAATTGGCCTTTACATCGAATAGAAGTTAAGAAATGGTTTCTTATATTGGTGATCTAAAGGAAAAAGTCTATATGCTAACACCTTCATGTTTCTCATCTAAAAGAAGTCATCTATGGATCGGAGCAATCACCAAGGGCTTGGTTTGACAAGTTAAGTATTGCTCTACTACAAATATGGTTTTTCATGTTCCCAATCATATCACTCTATTTTGTTCATAGATGAGGCTCTGAAGTTGTGCATATTGTTGTGTATCCTGATGATATTGCATTTACTGGCAAAATCTCAACTTCAAAAGGGCTTTTGATATCAAGGATCTTGGATTGTTTCATCATTTCCTAGGTATTGAAGTTGCTCACTTTATCAAGTTATACTTCTTTTTCAATGAGAATATGTTTTGGACCTTCATTCCAACAATAGCTATTGGGGTATAAGCCCACTGATACTCCTTTTGATTGGTGATACCCCCACACAAAGTCCCACATCGGTTGTGGACTTGGGTGGTAGGGGCTTTATTTGAGGATGCAAGCCCCTCACTATCAAAAGGTCTTTTGGGCCTAGCCTGGTAGGACAGGACCCAAAGCAAAGCCGTGAAGGCCCAGGTGGGGTCCAAAATGGACAATATTGTGATGGGTTTGGCCAGGTCGTCACAAGTGGTAGCAGAGTACGGTTCAACACTCGGACTGTGTGGGCACTACTTGCGTTACGTTGCATGTATGTGTGGACCCCTGTCAGTGTGAAATGACAAAGTCGGAGACGGCTCTAGTTTTGAGGAGGGTGGATTGTGATACCCCCACCCAAAGTCCCACATCAGTTGTAGACTTGGGTGTAGGGGTTTTATTTGAGGAGGCAAGCCCCTCCCCATCACAAGGCCTTTTGGGTCTAGCCTGGTGGGCCAAGGTCCAAAGCAAACGGACCCAAGTGGAGTCCAAAGCGGATTATATTGTGATTGGTAGGGTCGGGTTGTCACATAATGTCAACATAAAGCTTAATGGCTCGAATGGAAACTACTTTTTGATCCATTTTTTTATTAGAAACTATTTGGAGCTTATCTATCTTACAATTACTTAACCAGATGTCACTCACGTTGTCAATGTCGTAAGTCAGTTCATGCGTCCTCCTCGTGATAAGCATCTTCAAGTTGTTTTTCATACTCTTCAATACCTTAAGGGCAAAACAGATTGCGGACTTCTTTTTTTTGAAATATAACAATTTTATTCACAAAAATAGGGAAACTTTAAAGAGAGAGAGAGAGAGACCACAAAACCAGGCTAATAAAGCTCGTCTACCTTCCTAACCCCATGGCAACCTTGGCTGGCTATTCAGATCATCAGCACTCTATCTTTGCCTATTTCATGTTTCTTGGCATAGCAAAAGGCAAAATGTTGTGACCAGATCTAGTGCAAAAGTCGAGTATCATGCTATAGAAAATACAACCTATGAGTTTTTGCAGTTGAAGCAACTTCTACTTGAGTCACGGATTATTTCACTTTGCTCAATGATCATGTTATGTGATAATCAAGCAGCCATTCATATTGTTTCTAATCCTACATATTATGAAAGAACAAATCACATTAAGGTGGACTTCACTTCTTATATCAAGCCTATGCTCTTAGATATGCTCACAAAATTTGTTACAAGATCACAACTACAAGAGTCTATTTCCAGGCCTAGCTTGATTAACATTCACGCTCCAGCTTACAAGAGAGTGTTGAAAGAACATATATATACATGATCTTTACAATTACCATTCTTTTAATCTTTTCCATGTCTAGCAAAACCATTTGAAAGTCGTAAAGATTGTTCCTTTAAAGGAACAACTATGTACTACATATTGTAGATCATTTTGATACATTTTTTGAATCAAGAATTTTTATCAAAAACTTCTCTTCTCAATCTTTGCTTTCAGATTGAGCATACAACATTTTTAGCTTCAATCTTGAGTAGAGAATTGGATTTTAAATTTTGGATATTAGCACCAGGTTAGGTTTTCAAAATCAAGATACAAAAAAACCAATATCTTTGCCGAAGATTTTAGATATCAAATATATCAGTGTGCATTCCGAGATGAATAGAAAATCCAAAAAAAAAAAAAAACCAGAAATGAAGAAAATAGGAAACAACAAACCCTCCACATCACAGAAACTTGAGCTTGGAATGATTTTATGTCATGGCTTCATCCTTCAAAACAAACTTCTAATCGTAGTTGAAGCTCCTCCAATCTTATGTTTCCCGCATGCCCAACAAATCCAAGGAAATGGATTGGAGAATGGGTGAAACTATGAAGTTTTTGCTCAATTTTAAAGGAGGAATGGATGTGGAGAACAAAGATGAAAAGGGTTTAGATTCAATGTTTTTCTTCAATAATGGGCTTAGATCTAAGGATTTTGGGGAGGAAATTTGTGGAATGGGTTAGAAGAGGCTTGCTTTGACAGGGAGATGTGAAAGGAGGATTAAGAAGCTAGGCTTTGAAATCCTAACCTCTTGAAACTCAATATGTGTTGTAAGGTTATTCCACCAATACAAGTGACAAGCACATTTCTCACACACTTCACATGAGAGATTAAGAATAATAATTCAATAAGTAAGAAAAGTGGAAAAGAGGCATACAATTCAGCAGAAATGTATTCGATCCTCTTGCGGACATTGGCCCTTGCCTCAGCCAGGTCTTGTTTCACTAGCACCGGCCCAATCAGCTTAAAAACATTGGAATTCTCATTTAACAGGTCCAATTCCTACCAAAACCAATTACAAGTGTGATTATGCACATGCAATGCAATAAAAAACAGTAAAAGAAAAGAAAAGAGGGCGACAAAGACTCACAGTTTCCTCCCCCCCCCCCCACCCCAAAAAAAAAAAAAAAATAGGCTTCAAACATTTAAACCCTTTCTTTATTTCCACTAAACCCACATTTATATTTTGACAAGAGACTGCCTGCAGCGCAGTTGGCAGGTGCTAAATGTTGCAACTACAAAAAGTTGCTGGTTCAAATCATAATACCAAACAATTGAAAAAAAAAAACGTTTTCTAATTCTAGTTTAAACTGACTGCTTTCCAAGAAACTAGTTTCCCTTCCATGCATATACATATAAGACGAGCAGTAAACAGAGAGAGAGGGTTGTGGGGATAGAAATACTACTTTGAGGACGAGTTCATTCTCGCCGAGTTGGATGGTGTACTGCTTTCTAACTTGGTGATTCTTAGCAATGTCTGCAAGGCATAAAATCGGAGAATAGTCAGGGAATGAAATGGTCAAAAGCCTCTTCAGATCAGATCTTTAAAAGCCAAAAAAGAAAGTATGGAAAAGATGAGAGTGAGAGAATAGGGTTTGCCTTTTTGCAGTTTATTCAGAGCGTTGGCTTGGGTCTCGAGGTCGCGCTGTGCTTCCCTGAGAGCTGCAGGCGAAGAAGAAGAAGCCATTGTTTCACGTCTACGCTTTTCTCTACTTGTTCGGGAGTTAAATTTTAATCCCAATGTTCGGATCCAATTTGGGCTCACCTTCGGAATCAATTTCATGCACGGAAGTACGCCGGGGCTGAAACACGGGTTTAGAATTTAGATAGACAAGTATAAAAATTATATTGGTAAATATATTATTATATTATTTTTAAAGATTAAATAAATTATATTAAATAAATATTTTGACCTTCAATATTCAAACCAGGGGTAAAAAAAATGCCCTGCCCGATATGCATATGGGTCGAAATATCTGCCGATAAGTTTCTCTCTCCTCTGGTATCGGCGTTTCTCTCTCCTTCAATATTTAAAATCGTGAAAAAACCGCAAAAAACCTCGAAGAACAGTGAAAAACCACAAAAAATTATGAAAATAGCAAAAAAACCGTGGAAAATCGTATCGGAAGAACAGTAAAGAATCGTGAAGAACCGTGAAAAAGGACAAAAAAAACCGCTGAAAACCGTGAAAAATCATATCTGTTTTTTTTTTTAAAAATAAAAAAAATAAATTTTAAATACCGATATTTATGCATATCGGCAGATATGGTGACTGATATTGCGGACCGAATATCGGCCATATCGACCGATAATCATTTTGTACAGCTGATACATATCGTATCGGCCGATATTTATCAGTTTTTTTAAACTGATACATATCGGCCGATACGATATGTATCAGCCGATATTTCGACCCCTGATTCAAACATAATTTGTCTTGAGCTTCTAATAATATAACAGGGGTTTGGGTTCCACTCCCGTGCATCTATTCATGAGGTTTGGAGGTGATTTTATATATCAAAATTAGTTTTATCTATGATACAGAGTAGAGATATTTGTGATATTTAAATATTATAATATATATTAACCTATCATATTTAATTCAATGGTTAGAGAATATATTAAATAAAATTTATTAAAAGTTAAATCTAAATTTCGAAAAAAACAAAAAAAAATAGTTGTGACGAATCAAATTCACAATAAAATAAGCTCCACGTTGGGCTCTTGTGCCCAACCCAAAAATGCCATTCCATTTCTTAGATTTCTCCATAGATGAAACATGAATTTATATATTTTAGATTTAAAAGCCTAAAGCACACTTTATAAAATAAATATAATCAATATATATATATATATATTATAATAAAATATAGTACAAAAAATATTTTCATTGTATCAATATAGTCAGTAACTAAAAATAATTATAGTTATAATTAAGTTATTAATTTATAATTAAAAAAGTATAGGTTTAAATATAAAATACGCAGGTGAAAGAGAAAAGCCATGCAGTCATTCAGCTTCTTCATCAAGTTCAAACTACCACTCATGGTGTTTGGACTCATACTTAGAAGACAGGTGATTAAACCCATGATCAAAGAATATGTCGTATATGTTGATTAATTAATAATATGGATTTACCAAATTCCTTTAGATCAATGGGATCCATTTTATAAGAGATGGGCCCATTTCCATGCACACTATGTGGCCCGAATCACACTTTAGACCCGTTAAAATGATGGTGGGCCAAAGTATGGCCCATTTTATTATGATATTCAAAGGTTAGTGTCTTAGATCTAATTTATAAGACACATTTTTAAGCCCATTTAAGGATTGCAGATCTTGTATGTCGGCAATTTTCAGGTGGAATTTGGAGCCTTTTCTGTGCTAAATGGGGTTGGTTCTAAGTGACATGGCTGGTGAAATGACGTGGTGCTGACATAGCATTTGGAGGCCTAGATTTTGCTGATGTGGCGTGCGATATGGTGATGACGCGGCAGATGATTAGGGGCTGATGTGAATATGTACCTAATATGGATCAGCTCCTATTTTCATAATTGTTTAGGTTTTACAAAAATGCCTTATTATGGTTTGTGTTTCGGGTTTTTATGTGCGGTTCTCAGTTTGAATCAAGGTAAGTTATTTAGTAAGAGTTATGTGGGAGGCTCAATGGACTACACGGGTCATGGAGTTTATTTAGGCTGCGTTTGGATGGGGTAATGGGGTGACTCCGGGTCACCCCTACTTACCTTTATTTGGTAATTCAAAAATTATCTTTAGTAAAAATTCAAAAAATCACCCCTCTCATCATCTTTTTTTTAATACTCCATTGAAGTGTAGAGTATTCAAGGGTGACCCCAAGCTTAAGGGTGACTCCAGGTGAGGGGTGACCTCTGTAAAATTACTCTTCATTGTGGGGTAAAATTGGGATTTCCATAGTTATAGTATCATATTTTGCATTTCAAGTTTTTTGGGTGCAATTCTTGATTCAATTTAAACCAGGTCCCATCAAATATGGATGATGTAGGGTGCTAATTAATCTAAATGAGGTTTTGATGAAAATTATTTCAAGTAAAATTGGAGTGTTTAAAATTATTTTACCAAATGGTGACGTGATTGTTTAGACTAGTTTGTATATCATTTTATAGATTGTGCTTTTGTTTTACTTAATGTAGGGGTGTAGGAACCTATCATTTCTCACATTTTACAATTTTTTTTGGATTTTTAAGTTTTTATATTTTATATTTTTTGTAATTTTAAAAATAAATTAAAATATCTAAATGGATAAGTAAGTTTGAGTGTGATAAATGGATAGACCTATTAAAATAAATAGATAAATGAGTTTTAGTAGACCTAAATTGATTATTTTTAAAAATACGTTAAATATTTAAATAGATAAATAGGACTAAATAGGTTTGGATGGACTTGATTAACACAAATCCGTCTCAGGAAGCGGGAGTCTTGAATTAGATTTCCACTTTAGTCTAAAGGGTCAATCCCCATAGAGTCATCCAATTTGTATAGGTAGGGAGGCTTGCACATGTCAGGAGAAATAGTTGGGTGCTCTATGCTAAGGAAGATGATGCAGGCCTGGGTCAAATTTGATGAAAATCCAATCAAGACACACAATGTTCAGATTATGGTCTTTGAGGACCCGTGCAGTCAATCACGGTTAATGAAATGATTATGTGTGATTACGAGCTTGGCGACCAAAACTCGAATCAACAAGGTTCGCAGGAATTCAATTACGTTTATGGAGATTAGATTAATGTCTCTCTTAATTTAATAGATTGGAATTAAGCGAAAGCAAAATTAAAAGAGATATAAGATGAAATTTGAAATTTTTAATCTAATAACCACATGATACAATCAAATTCAATTACTGGTGCTTACTTGCATAAAGGTTGGGCTTACCCTCTCGAGAATTGGTTTATGTCACGGGTCACTGCCCAGCGTGCTCTCACACAGAACTCTAAGAGTTACATTTTCCAAAAACAATTCAAACATATTGAAATTCAAAAATACACAAGTATTTATATAGAACAAATTGCAAAAGACCTCCCAATCCCAATTAGGGTCGACTACACCATTGTAGGGTTTTAGAGATAATTTCTAACTAAAAATCCTAAGAAAATATGCAAGTATCAGTTGCTTCATGTGGGAGTGATCCTTGTTCTCACGTCTTGCCTTTGGGACATGTGACAATTTTTTTTTAAACTCCTCCACCAATCCACAAGATCCAAGCACACATACGGAAAATACGTGTGAAGTAATGCCTATGAGTTCTAAGTCCTTTTGGGCCCCGGGAACCCAACCAAAATTTTGACAGTCTCCATTAAAAATGGGACTCCCCGATCGTCCTTTGTGCATACTCCATATTCCCATACAACCACTATCAATCTATAATACTTCCATTCATCCATTCTCATACCAAATTAGAATAATTATTCAATTACACATAAGAGTCCTCAAATAGTTGAGTCCAAGTCACAAAGATTAAATACACATGGTTCATAGCCTTAAACATAATTTACATGGGTTGAATACACAAATCTAAACCATTCAATACATCCATGCAACACCAAAGTACAAAAATGGAAATGAATCTTCACATATGCAACTCCTATGCACGTCCATGGGGTCCCTCGGACCCTGTTGTCGTGATATCACCTAAAATGGCAAGGGTGAGCACATGCAAGTTCAGTGAAGGAAAATAAACCATGCCACACACACCTATGTGTTCATGTACTAATGGACAATACACAATGCAACCATGTTATGCCATGAAACCATCCCATCCAAGATCCGAATCCATAGCGAGATCCATCACGATGCAGTGACAATACTACCATCCAAGGCCCCAGCACATGTCAGACCATGACTTACCAAGTGTGCCCAGCACGACTTACCCACGTGTGCATGGTAAGACTCACCCTGGATGTCAAATCTAACATGCCATACGTGCGTAGTAAGGGCCCAACACCTGTCAGACCACAACTTACCAAGTGTGACCAGCATGACTTACCCAATGCGTGCTTGGTACGACTAGCCTTGCGTGCCAAATTCAATATACCATACGTGCTTAGTATGACTTACTCTAAGCGTCTTACACAGCTTTCCAAACTTGTTCGGACAGCTTACCCCACGTACCATCACCGTCACTACCTCCATGAGGCCATCTCGAGACCCTCACACCATTACAATCACACTGGGCCCTATGTAAGTGGATTCCATAGACTGACACTAGGGGTCTACCTCGGGGAACACTCCCGTCAGTCCCCTCTAACCCTCGTGCACAAGCCCATCACACTAGTGCCCCAACCATACCAAGTCCTGCTCATGCATGAACCTACCCATCCCCATGTAAACACGCAACCAAGAACAATGCATAAGAAATTTCAATGCCATGGGTAATACACATGCACATGTATACATGTAGATGGACAAAAGACACACAATAATCACCAAGTAGAGCAATCGGTACTAAGCATTCTATCATAATTCATCACCAAACATGAAATTAGACATACATCTTAGCATGCTTCTACTTCCAACCATTACAGCAAATTCCAACAATGTAAATTCACCACTTCAAACCAATCAGGTGCATAGTTCCCTCACCTTAGGTTCCAAGAGCGTCTCCGGGTATCCTCGAATCAACCAGAGCTGGAGTTAGTGAACTTGGCATTACACAACCATAGATAACCACATGCAACATATATATAAGATCAAAGCCATAATTTAGCTTAATTTACGAATTAAGCAAAAACCCCTAATTTCACCCAACCCCAAACCCTCTCCAAGGTCATTTGCCTCAATTGGCACCAAATTCTCATGGGTTTGAGAGGGTCGGACTCCAATCCAAGCCCAACACCCAGCTCTATCTCTCTCCACCCCCAACCACAACTCCCTCATGGAGATCCATTCTCCATGCATGTTTTAAACAACCCCATTGATGATGTTTAGTCCCTTTATTCTCCAATCATAGATGGACCCCAACTCCCACAATTGATTCCTCTCAAATTCCACTAAAAACCCATGAATTTTCAAGAAAATTTGAGAAATAGAGAAAATATTTACCTTAAATAGGGAGGGTTCACTGAGAGGGGAAGCTTGAGGAGGTCCCAAGCCAAGCCAAAGCACATGCAAGGGTGGATTGAGAGGTGAAGAAAAAGAAAGAAAGAAAGTGTGAGACCCTGACCCGGCCCAGACGACCAAGTCAAATAAGGGCCGGCCCAAGTGAAGAGAGAGGGAGGGGAAGTGCGGTCGAGTGGGAAGAAGAGAGTCCCACATCGGAAGTCTGAAACTTTCGCATGGGGTTCATATGAAGTTGCCCCTCTAACCCTGTGGATATGTTTTGGGCCTATCCTAGTGCGTCAGGTCCAAACCAGACCCGTGCGTGCTCGAGCGTGTGCGTGCGCACATGTAAGCCCAAAGCGGACAATTGCCACTGAGGTGGACCCCAAGCGTTGTTTATAGGCCGGGTCGTTACAGGTTCTTTCTATACTGAAGGGAGTTTTGGGTGAGTGGGAGGGAGATTTGAATGGAAAGTGCCCGTTGAAAATGTAATCGTGCAATTTATATAAGTCGCACCTGCGCCTGATCAGACGATCCAGTGACTAATATCAAATCATCTAACCCTTATCGGATCATCCGACCACCCTGGATCATCTGACAGAGGCAACTAGAGCCTTGAAAATACTGTAAACTCTCCAACTCTGTGATATATCGTTCGTCCACTTCTTGGCAATCACCCGGATCTTCCTGGTCTTGACATCAGATCATCCGACAAAGGCAACCAGAGAGATGGAAATATTGTCAGCCCTTTGCACTATGATATAACGTCTAGGCCACTTCTGGACAATCATCGAATCATCCTGTCTTTATTGGATATCGGATCCTATTGTGGATCATCCGGGCTCTAGATAGAAGTTCCCATGAACTCTACCGAATCTCCCTCGAGTCCCACGGGGAGGTTCCCAACACACTCATACTCACATGAGCTCCATCCACACGTGCCCAAATATTAATTTTCCCAAATGAATCCTAATTTTTGGGTCGGATCGCTACACTTGTCTACAATTATTGACCAATAGAAACTCTCTATTTTACCACCACATCAAGATGGATGGCCTACACTTATTCTAAAAAATACAAATAAGAAAAGAAAGCTAATATTATCTCCTAATACTTTGTATGTGCCTAAGTGGAGAGATAAACACTGCAATATACGCCCATGCCTGTCTCCACCATGGGATTGGCACCACCACACTTTCCTTCCTAGAGATTTGTGCCAACTTCTCTTCATTATCCTCTCACACTTCATCATTCTTTTGAAGAATGCTCTTTGGTTCGTACACTTGTCGCTGTATGAGAGAGTCTAAGAATTTGATCAATTGCGGTTGTGGAGTGGATTTGGATATGAGTCTAACCTAATTAATGTATGGACTTGGGCTTACATGATTAATTGGATAACTTAAGCCTATTTGGTAATTAGGCTCGGTAACAAAGTGATCAGGTTTATTAGACAAAGTCCAAAGATTATTACTTTAGGCAATTTGGGTCATGGAAGCTAAGTCAATTTTTGACAATGTGATTAAGGTCCACAGAAGAATCCACCAACGTGAATAATTGGACCATTAGGTCTGATGCCTCCATCAAAGGGGCTTCCCATCCCAAAATAACTAACCATTGTGGGTGGTACCTATCCCCACTTATAAGCCCAAGATCATTCCAGGCCATTTCGGATGTTTGATTGTTGTCCCTGTGACAATACTCTCGGTATATTCTTTCCTTTTTCCCTCTCAAAGGTCGGGCCTCACCCTCAACCAATATAATACCCTTGGTATATTCTTGCCTTGATCATTTTCAAGGTCAGGCCCACATTGCCCTCAACCATTACTGTAATACCCTGACCCAGATTAGGCGTAGTTTAGCTTAATAAATCTTGTTTAGACCGGTTAATCTCAAATATTACGGTTAGGGCTTTATGAAAAGTCCAGGTGTGGCCCAATCCTAGCTCGAAAGCTCAGTGATCTAGCTCGTCAAGCTGAAGGGACAAAATGGTAATTTACCGCTTATTGCTATTATTCTATTAATTATGTTATTATGTGATTATTAGTGGATGATATTATTCTCCTTAGTCAAGGATTTCTATTTTTTATTTTAGAATAATTTTATTTTCAGAAAATAGTATTTAAAATTGCCCGTCAAAACCCCGAAAGGGAGAAATAAATATTTTTAAATGGTTTTCGAAATGAGATAAATTTTGAAACAAGTATAGTATGTTAGACCATTTTAGTATGGTTTAGTTTATTCTTTCAAATCCCAAAAATGAGGTCTTTAAATTATTTTATTTAGCACTAGTTAAATCATGTAAATAGTGTTAAATTATGATTTTTATTTAAATCAATGATTTTTAGTGAGTTTTAAATCTCCAATTTTTTTATGATGATTAAAGGTTTTAAAACCCAACTTATTTGAAAGGTTGGATTAAATTTGTGAGCTTCTAAAACCATGTTTTTAGTTAAAAATCAAGTTTTTATCAAAATAGGAACCCTATTTGCAAAACTAAAAACCTTGGAGGACTTATTTGCAACCAGACTACCGAACAGTGGTTACACTGTTCGAGACGTTCGCAGCAGCTGCATTCAGTGGCCGATGGCCTCCCCCCCTTTGATAAAAAATTTCTATAAATGAGGCTTCAGCTCAACTGATCAAACTCCCAAGCTTTCTTCCCTCTCAATCTCTCTACTCTCTGGTTTTCCAAGCTCTCCCTATCAACATCTGTTTTTCCAGTTTATCTTAACCGTAGATTAAGAAAGAAGATTTTCAAAAGTCAGATTTTTCAACCCAGGAACTCCAGTGAAGGTAACCATTGTATTCCTCTTTCAATTTCAGTCGGTTTAGAATAACGAAAAACCAAATTTGGCCAAGTTTTGAGTATGTAAAACCAGTTTGAAGTTTAAGGAAAAATCCGGTTTTCTTTATATCAGTGTGTTTTCGGTTGACCTATTTAATTTAAGGTTCCAAATCACTCCCTATAGAAAGAGGACTCACTGATGAGTCCATCTGACCGGTTGGATGTGAAGAATCCGGGAAACCCATTGTTTCCGGATTCGTATTTCATGCAGTGTCTGCCTGTCACGGTCTGCTGTTGCAGACAGTGAAGGAAGACGACTTTCGGACGGTCCGAGGGTCACACCCTTCGGACGTTCCGAGCTTCATAACGAAGACCCTAAGCGTCCAGGCCAGCCCTGTTCAGCCGGATGTTCCGAGCAGAGTTCGGAAGGACCGAACCTCACTCGGACGATCCGAGCTTCACTCGGCATGTTCCGAGACACACAGACCCACCGAGACCAGTTTTTGGATTTTATGGGTTCGGAAGGGCATTCGGATGATCCGAGACCCGATCTTCAGAAGATCCGAGACCCGATCTTCAGAGGATCCGAAGTCAGACCCAAGGTCTGAAGTCAGTGACTAACTTAAGCAGTGGTTCGGATGATCCGAAGCCACAATACCTGGTTCCGAGGCATGTTCCGAGGGACCCAGTTTTTAAGTGTAAAATATTGTTTGTTAATGATGCATGTGATGTTAGTACTCATTTAATAATTTAAAAATGTATTAATCCTATTCTCTTATTACTATAGTATATATACTATTGTATTCATTTCCAGACCGACTCTATTGGTCGGGCACTGAGTGATTTCACTTCCAGGCCGACACTATATTTGTCGGGCACTGAGTGACCTCGAGGCCTTACTCAACATGTCAAATCTGGTCATATCCAGAAGATAACCAAGAAGCGACCTGAGTATCTAAACCCAACTCAATAAGTCAATCTGGTCATGCCTAGAAGACAATATGAGTTTTGGACAGAGCACCTTATTATTACTCTATTGTGGATTATTGTAATTTAAAAAGGTTAGAGATCAAGTAGGAGACTCAATTCCATTTACCTTGGATATTTTTGGGAAAACAAGTATGGTTTTGAAAAACTACTTGTATGTATACATGTGCATGCTATGTTGACCTGTTAATGATTGTGCACTTGTTTGTTTGTTTGAACAGAGACCGCGATACCACACATTTACGGTGAGGGAACGTAACTTTATAGTAGGCGTAAACATGTTTTTATTATGAAATGAGTCTTGAGTAATGAGTGGTTTCAGATTTGATGAACCCACCCATGTGCCTAGACATGATGCACTGTTGTAAGAAGCAATGTTATCAGAACCGGACCGTGTGTACAGAACCGTCTTCGAGGAGGTCAGGGTTCAACCGCGGTCAAAGCCGGTAAAAGCCGGTAAAAGCCGGTCAAGTATTAAAATAATATAAATATTATATATAATATTAAGTAAGACATATTTTACCAATAATATTAATATAAATATTAAAAATAACATTCAAACTCTGAGTAATATACCAAAACGGTGAAATATATAGGATAGAAATAGTAATAAATTTTTATATTTCAAATATACATATTTTTTTAAGGAGAAAATTTAAAAAAAAAAATAAAAAAATAAAAAAAATTCAAAAACCATGAACCGCGGTTCACGGTTCACGGTTTTGACCGCCGGCCGATTTTTTCGCAGGACCGAACCGCGGACCACGCGGACACGGCGGAACCGGCGGTTCAGCCGCGGTTCGGTCCGGTTTTGATAACACTGGTAAGAAGTGCTTATGATGCTTATGAATGCTATGATGTTGATCATATGAAATGTGTAATACTCCTTCTACGCGCCCTTGACTATTGAACCAATATCGGCCATGTGTGTAAGATGGTTTACGTCTACTAGACCATAGGTGTCGACAGTTGCTGACTTGAGGAGTGTAAGTATCGGCAATGTGAGAGCCAGTGATGTACTTGCAAGGATGTATTTACCATGTCGGGACTTAATACAATGGTCTCAGCGTAGTATGTAAGCGTTACGTTGGATGACATCAGTAATGGAAAAGATGATGAATTATGGGAATGATGATGATATTTTACTTGATGTTGAGTATTTGTTATTAAACATGATATATTATATTAAAACTGTTGATTATTTACTAACTTGATGTTTACTTAAACTACACTGTTATATTTTCTTCACTGAGCTAGTTAGCTCACCCCACTCACCTTCCATGAGATGAACCCGAGGAGAAGAACCCTCTATTTGAAGTTTAGGGTGGATAAGCTGCGACGTTGCTTTGGGATTCCCACTGAGGGGAATACCCTTGTCTTTGCTTTCTGGTTCTTACAACCATTTGTTTTTGTAAAGTATAGAGTGTGGTACTTGATTTGTATTAACTTGATGTATTAAGACTATCTTATATTCGTAGTTACTTTGATGATGTTTTAAATAATAATTCGATGTTTGGAATTATTTGTGTTGATGGTTGTCTCTTGGGGTAGACTTATGGTATATGTTTGAGTCCACATGTGACTTTTGGGCCCAACTGTTGATCCGACCCAGTTAGACTTCTTGAGTGTCGTCTTCAAAAAGAAAATCAATTTTGTTCCGGGCCCATCTTTTGAATCGGGGCGTGACAATTATATACCAGCCTTCAATGCTAGGGGACTTGCAACTTTTTTTTTTTTTGTTGTATGGTCCACTCCTAGGGGGAGTCTTGGTCCTATGCAAAAGTGACTTGGTTTGATTCTACTTTCACGGAGGCACTTCCCATCCCAAAGTCTTTGTGACTTGGTGGTTTGGACAGCTTGATTTTAAAAAAAAGACTTATTAAAACTCGAATTAGACTCTTCCCTTCTGACACATTCAATAATGGTAATGGGTTGAGGCTTGGTGACCCGATCCGACCCGATCCGACCGGATCCATTCCCATCTCTCACGTCGTCGATACCCTGCAGTACGCGAAGCACAGAAGCCCGATTTCTCTTTTCCTTTCCTTCTTCTTCCATGTGATAGATCCTCTTCTCTCTTTACTCGCCAAAACAGAACTCCTGCTGGCATGGCTTTTTCCTTCTAGAGAACTCTATAAAAATCTAGAAGAAGGGAAAGCAGAGTCCTTGGATCGATGTCGTCGAAGCCTCTCCCTTATTCGATGAAAGATGTCGAATACGATAACGCCAAGTTCCGCCATCGCTCCCTCTCCAAGGTAACGCTCCTTCTTTCTCATTCAAAACCCTAAATTTCTTGAAATCTCGCCGAATTCTCTTTTATTCTTTCTTCAATTCCGTTTTTTTATTTGAATTCAATTGCGTTTTAGATCTGAATTCTGATCGGATCGTATGGATTCGATCGTATCGTGCCCGAGTGGCAGCTGAAATACGACGGGACTATATATCACTAGTAGAAATCGCTTATGATAGAATCATATTCTGGTCGGATATTTATTATCCTTTTACTGTTATGTCTTCTTTAGATTATATTTTATTCAAAGATCAGTATCAACGGATCTAAATTGCACGTAATCATTGATATAATCCCTCTCTTGGCGTGGAATTTTGTATGAATCATTGTCTTCAGATTAGAGAATTCTCTTTTAGCGTTTTGATAGTCTCCAATTCACTTGTGCCTTGATTGTGGTTCTGCTTGCATTTTAGGTAATCATCATCTATTACTTTGTGTTGAAGCCATCTCAAGTAATAAAGAACTAGAACAAGAGCTGTATATGTATGGGACTGAAAATTAAGAAATTAAAAGTAAATGAGAAAGTAAAATCAGATGATTACTCATAAAAGTCATCCGGCTTTCAACCACAAGGCGTCTACCCCATGTCAGCTGGCTATGTTGGCTAAGCATAAGGTTATTTCTTTGCCTCTATCATCAGGAGAGCTCTAGGGGTTGTCTAAAGCAGATTCTTTGAAATTGGTCCTTTTGTATGCTTTCTCAATTACCGATTATTGTTTCAAGGTGGGAACTGTCTGCTTGAGGAGTTTTGGAGCTTAATATTGACTGTAGCTTTGGTCATGACATGGTGAGAGTGGGTATAGGAGGCCTTCTTAGAGATACTTCTTCTTCAGTTATTGCTTCCTTCCCTAAATAATCTTCTGGTATCGGTGTCAATGAACTAGAGGTTAAAGCACTTTGTAAAGGGTGTAAATTCCATAACTATTTTGGCATCTCTCATGCAAATGTTGAAGGTGATTCCTAGAATGCGGTACGTGGGCTTCCTCTTTTACCTTGGACTTTAGAGTGCTATATTTAGGAGATTAGGGATATTATTTCATCAAGAAGGTTGCTTGTGAAGAAGATCACTGCTCAGCAACTTAAAAGGCAAATCAATTAGCAAAAGCTGAGATGTTTTCTTCTACTTTGTAATCTTTCTATTTCTTTTATTTTAGATTTGGTTTTTGATTAAAACTAAATCTTCTCTTGTTGTATTCTTTTTCTTCTCTAATATAATTCCTTATTTTATCTCTCAGATGTTTGTGATAAATAACAAATGTGAGTCATCAGAGGCTATTATGGTTAGATGATGGAGAAGTGAGTTAGGGAATTTGGTTCTCCATGGGTGATTAACCTAGGCCTATCTATTCTTTCTTGGATTAATTGATTCAAAACTGCCATTGGTTGAAGTGAAACGTTATCCCATAAATCCTAGGTCTGGTAACGGTTTATTATGTATAAACCTGTAGTAAGATATGGTAAAGTTAATGAGGGCATTATGCCAGAAGAGAGAATTGAGAGAGAAATTGGCTGCCATTTTGATCGTGGCAAGCAAAGGAGCAAACTAGCCAGTTTGAGCTCCGAAATGGTATGTTTGATCCTTGATGTATGTGGTTCCCACCAATGGGCCCGAGGCCCACTTAGGAGCTGAATACCCACGTGAGGAGTTGCCAAGGCAAAACCCTAGCCTTATAGAGAAAATGAGTTGCCAAGGCATGGAGGTGCAAAATGGCTAAAATTTCTCGTGGGTGGCATGTGCAACTCTATGGAAGCTTGCATGTGGTGTGAGTTCTCTTCATGGGTGTAATGCCTCAGGTCAACAAAATGGTTATGGGAAGAAGAGGATATATGAATCGTACGATTTTACAATTTTCGATTCACGATTTACACCCATAGACCGATTTCGATACGATTCGAGCTCGATAACATTGAATAAAATTGGAGAATGCCATACACTTGGAGCATTCTGAATATTTGTAAAATTCCATGCTCACAAGGTGTGTGATAATATGTTTGAGTGAATGTTGCTTAATGCATAGTTGTGTAAGGTTATGGTTTGACCTCCTTATGTGCCTATGTGTGATTGATGTGAATATACTGTATCAGATACATATGTATGAGTTTCCCAAGTTCCATATGATTAGATGTTTACTATAATTGAGAATTCATGTATTTGTGATGTGTTAAAGTATATGATAGAATGTATGATAAATCAAGATTTCCCAAGATGTGTAATGTAAGGCCTTGATAACTTCCCATACTTGTGTATGGTTATGAGTAATGTATGTATCAAATGAATTCTCATGATTGTGATTGGAATTCTTAGATGGGTAACTCATATAATAAGCATGATGAATGTGTTTTAATGCCATGGTTGAATTATGTGATGATGTGTACATCATTAGTGAGTACCTATGTTGATAATGGTTGTGGTGGATCGACCTAACCATGTGTAGAACGAATTTCGAGGAACTCGATAAAGGGTTAGACTAAGTGATATGGGTGAGTTTAAGGTCAATTATCTTAGAACCCAAGGGGGTTAACTTGTACTACAATGGGGATTGACTAGCATGATTGAGAATGCATGGAATGCAATGTAAATGCTAAGAAATGTTTGTTTGATTTTCCCAAAGTAAAAGTAGGACCACTCCCCAATGTCAACCCAAATGTGAAAATGATGAACTACAGTTGAACTGATCTATTATGTGGTACGTAGGCAACTGGGAGCATTGTGCTTCAGCTCGATCAAAAGATGCATTGTGTTATCCATTTATATTAAGGATAATGTAAGATGTTGAGCAAATGTGAATGGTAGAAAGGGATTGGTGGTATATATCTTCCCTTTTATAGATTCTAATGCTAGATGTTGGATCCCTCGAAGGCGGCCCGAAGAGGTTATGATGCCTTGGGAGTTCCGATATGATGAGACATATTTTTGGTACTCGAGTAAAGCCTAGAGTTCCGCGAGAACTGTGAAAATTCTTAAGATGGACATATGAGGACTTTGACACTGAGATGTATGTGACTAGGTCACTTGATTATATTGAGACGTGGTATGGGTGTGTCCCTCATGTGATATTGATGATTGAGACGTGGTATGGGTATGTCCCTCACGTGATATTGATAACGTTATGCCTTTGTCCGTTGAAAAAGAAAACTGTCCGATCAGTAGATCATTGTGTCTCACATTTGTATAGTTAAAATGATGAGATAAGTATATAGATTCCATGAGTAAGGCCTAGAGTAGCCGTGAAACCGTGTGAGCCTCGATATGAACATACAGAGATTGTGGCATTGAGATGTATATGTGACTTGGTCACTTGATATTGAGATGTGGTATGGGTACATCCCTCACGTGATTATGATGGTTGACTGACCTTTCCAGAGAGATATTTCGGGACGGTGGGGTCGGCTATGGAGACTTGGTCCCGTAGGGTTGCCGTCGAGGAGTAGGTCCGTCACATGTTATGTACTGGAGGGCGCTCTCACGACTATTTAGCACACTTGATGTGCGTTGATGCGTAGAACTAGATACTATTTTACCCCATGGGGGTGGTGTTAGATTCGTTAGACGCGGTCCGACCGCCTTAGAGCTTGACTGAATCACCCATGAGGTGAAGGGATGCAGGGCGAGATAACTTGGTCACGCCAGTCGTGGGTCTCCCGCTTAGTAAGTCATGGACCCTAAGCCTTGCTAGGGGTCATGGTATATTTATGATATGATATGATGATTTGATATTGTTGCCATAGTCACGTAGTGATTCATTCGATTGTTGTTCTTACGGATATAAGATCTCATGGTAGATGATGTACCCCTGGATTAGTTATGCCCATAGATGGATTATACCCATGGAGGGATTATATTCATAGATGGTTATTACCCATGGATAGATGATAGTCACTGATAGAGTGTTACCAGGGATGGATGTGTATACCCATGGATGATGGTTCCCATGGTGGTTTGGATTCATGCCCGGATGTTGGTCTTATGGTAGACCTGTTGCTCTCATAGTAGACATATTGGTCTCATGATAGATATAGTGGTCCCATGGTAGATATATTAGTCTCATGGTGGACGTGACGGTTATATGGATATATATTATTTTCCCATGGATGGTTATTCCCATGGAGGTGTGACCATGGATGAGTATTGTATACCGTGGATAGATATTCCCACGGAAGGCTTTGATTCCATAGAGGATTTGACCCATATTTAGAGTATTGTCCCTAAGGATGGATGTATTTATGTTCGGGTATAGGTCCCATGGTTGAGGTTTATCCCATGTATGACATTGACCCCATGGTTGACGGTGTTCCCGTAGTTGGTATAGACCCGTGATTGGCTACACCCGTGATAGATGAGATTTATTCTATTGATGAGGCCCACGATAGGGTAATTAAAATGTCTTGATGTGACATTATGAATAGCACGTGGTCATTGCTATGAAATAAATGAATTGAGAACTACGCATGATCTGATCTCCATTGGAGTACGTAGGCAGCTGATAATTCAGTTCGATCAAATCAAGGGTCCAATAAGTCCTTGGATCTGTAGGGATCTCGCAACACGTTTAGGTGCCACGTGTTTGGAGTATGAGTTGTGCATGCTTCAGAGTTGAGAAAAAAAAATATTATTGTTTCTCACTTGTTTGTTGGGTCGGATCGTGACAATGGGTCCTCATCAAGATGATTTTGGACTCTCCCTTCCTTGTGGTCTCTCACTTGGATGTTTGAGCATTAAAAGCCTCTCATTGGCTGGAACACCTCACCTAGATTAGGTGGGAACACATGATTGGTCGTAACTCATGATTGGCAGAAAACATAAAGTAACTTTGCAGAGATAATCGAGGCATCAAATGATATCAAATTTTACGAAATAGATTCGTTGGAAAGCTTATTCAATAGCCTTTCCAACAAGCCCAAGTTTGCACAAATGTGATTTATGTAGCCCAACTTATGACTATTTTTCTGAGTAGGTGTCAAAAGTGACGGGAAACCCTAGTGTTCTCTCCCATCTCAACTCAAATTCCTACATTGTAGTGTCATGGACGTGTGGAACTCCTCTTCAACGTGTGTTGAAGAGCATGGATGCATGGATTGAAGAGTTTGGGTTTTAGTTGTCAATTTTTCATTGGTTGTAGTTTTATTTTCCTTTTTTTTTCCATTTGTTGATGTAATGCAAACTATACTAGGACTAGGTTTAGGTTTCCACGTCAACAAGGCTTGGTCTCTTGGGCTTGCACGTCATTAGGTTATTCTCCTTTTCTTCTCTTGCTCTTGTATTATAAATAGAGGCCTAATGACCCTTGTGTAAGGAACGGACTTGGATGCGGAAAAAAGAAGCAAAATAAATGAAAGAAAGTTCCAATTTTTGCCAAGTTTTTCAATTGAATTCTAGTTTTTTTTTTTCGTTTGAACTAAGTAAGTGTATGCATTTTCCATTTTTATTTCAGTATTTTAGGTGTGTGATGCATTGGTTTTAATTTAATTCAAGTAGGCCGAAACTAGGTTCATTGGACTAGTTGAGACCTAGACTTGCGAATGACAACATCTAGGTGAGGGGCTGATTTGAATCTTCAAGGTTTGAAGTTCAAATTAGTTCATTGAAGACTAAGAAAGGTCCGGAGTACCTATCTTGGCCTTCATCAAGAGTGTTCTGGAGGAAAAGACCTTAGTGTGAAGAGGAAGAAAGGAGTGAGGATAATGTTTCTTTTGCTGAAATCCTCAAAGGAGTAGGGAGAGGGAAGGTAATCATGATAAAAAAGAATTTTGAGGTTTACGTGGAAAAGGCATACCTGAAAGTAAACAAGGAATTGCTCGAGAGGTTGTTCTTTCGCTCGTACAAAGGTGTTAAGATCTGTAGATTTTGTGGAGTCTTTCTTCCTTTCTCATGGGGCAGGAGAGGTGACAGTGAGGTGGTTGGAAAGCGAATATTTATTAGTATTGTGTCAATCAAAAGAAGCGGCAAGGAAAATACTTGAAAATGGGTTATCTTGGTGGAATGAGATCTTTATTTCATTAGAAAAATGGGAACCAAACATCAAGCCTACAAGGAAACTCTTGTGGCTGAAAGTTATTAGTATTCCTTTAAAGGCATGGATGGAGAGTGTATTCTGACAAATAGGAGAAAGGGTGGGTGAGGTCCTTCTGATCTATCCTCTCAATTTGAGGTTGATGGATCTTAGTGAGGTCCGCATTTTGGTTTTTGTAGAAAATTTTGTAGAACCTACAAAGGGTTTGAAGATGAACTTAGGTGGCTTTTCTTACCAAATTTCCATTAGGCCATATGCAGTTGTAGGTGACTGTGAGAGTTGGAGAGCGGCGTTGGGTTGCTTGCCGGACCTTGTCGTGGCTCATCTGGCATTTGCTGGGCTCAATGGGTGGCACGTGAATGGCATAGGGGCTTCCTTTTCGTTGGCTGGAATGGAACGAGTGGCGGGATCTCAAAATTTGAATCTTCAGTCCGCCGAGAGAAGTGGAGACGGTGATAGTCGTGGAGGGGACGACTATGACGCGAAAATCTAGATTTGGAGACTAACTCGGCGCCTTGGTAGCTAAGGAGGAGGGCAAAACTATTCTCGAGGCTGGGAGTGGAGAGAAGGGTGATCTCCTATCTCTTGGCGGCTATGTTTTGAGCATGCATGTTCCTCGAGTGGTACGCCACTCTTTTTTGAGGATTGAGATGTTTCGGAGAGGGAAACCCACCGAGGATTAAGACAGTGGCATCGATCACAATCATGGATGGTCAGACATGTGGCAATGCTAGACTAGTGTTCCGTCGGCGGGGGTGGTCTAAGCTGGGATGGGGCTCGAGGTCGGAGATAGGAATAGGAAGGAAGGAAGTCTCGTGGGAAATGAATCTGGGGATGGCTCAATTCCGTGAATTGCAGAGATGGGAGTAAGGGATGCCTCAAGCTCGAGGATGGTCCCGTATACAACTAGTGAGTCCATGGGGCCCAGTGAGGAAAAGGGCTTCTTGTCCTCGGTTGGGTTTGGGCTTGGTATGTCTTTTGTGGCTGAGGGATCTAAGAAGCAATCTGGTCTTGGGCCCTTATGTTTGGTGTGTATCCTGGGCTAGGAGAAAATGCAGATTCCCTATCGAATTGAGGGGCATGGGCTAATGATGGAAGGTGGATATTTAAATGACCTAATTGGATCATTTAATTTTTGAAGGGGCAAAGAATGATGAAATATTACGAGGGGAGCATGTGGAGGCTATCTTTTAGTGGTTTTCTAGAGGGTGTGGGTCTAAAAAGAACAAGAGAAGGAGGTAGAAGTAAGGCTTAGTTTTTTGGTGTAGGTGTTAGGGCTTTTGCTCTTGTAAAGAAATATTTCCCAATAGGAGATTGTGTAATTTGGTCTTTTTTTTTTTCCCATTTTCTATTCTGTTTTATTTATTTTAATAAAATTTTGTTACTGTTCAGAAAAAACCCCCTTCCTTTTTATTCTCACTGTTACAGAAAGCATAAAGTTCCCTATCAGTAGAGTTGCTGTATTTGCTATCCTGTAATATGCTGGATATGAGGGTACACTATTGTTCGCCCCTCCAATTTATAGAACTAGAGTAGACAATGCGGAGTAGATGTGTTGGATTCAATGGATCTGTTGTTTCGTATGATGCCACAAATATGATGTGGTGTAAACGTAATGATGTTAGATTTCCATACGTTGGAAGGCCACTGCCATGTCATTTCCATGCTTACAAATTTTATCATCATATATACATGTCAAATATTTTGCAGCCTTATCCGAACTGTTTGGTTGTGCCCTTGTCTGTACTAGGCCTATAATAGGGATTGTGATTTTAAGTGTCTGTGCAAGGAGGATCTCATGACCCCTTTGACATTCCAAACTAGGTAATTCATCTAAATTTGAAATAGCAGTGATATCATTACCTTGCAGAAACTGTGTTGTTGGGTCCAAGCTATATAGGAAGGGTTAATCAACTTCAATTACTGGTAGGATTCTGTTTTTTGTGAATCTTGTAGATTGATCTCCTTGGAGTGGCCTTCTACTTTTTTTTTCAGATATGGTGTTGGTTGCTTTTTGCATGGTGGCCTTTTGTGAACTCTTAGCCACCATTCCATATTTTATTAAGAAATAAGGGAGGATGGACATCCTGTCGCCCCTAGATGGTGGTGGAGGTTTTATTGATGGTTGGAGATTTGATGACAGGATAGGGACAATGATTGGGATTGAATATGTGGGTGAGTGTGTGGGGGTAAGGGTTGAAATCATACATGTTGGTCTAAGGATTGGTTGGAATACGAAAGGTGTTGTTTTGGTAGGAGGGAGGTATTGTTGGATAGTGGTAATGCTGGGCGCTGACGGTGTCAGAGCCTTCCAATTCACTCTGCCTCCAACCCAGTACCAAGCAGCCACATCCAAAACACCCACTCTGGTATTGGGTGGCAGGCAGAGTGAATTGGAGGCCTGATCTTGATTTGAGTGTTAATTGAACCATTGCAAGTCTATTGGTGTAAGGCTTGGCTGGTTCATCAGCTCTGTCAACAGGGATGATGTGTTATGGGGGATTTGCATGTTGGAGGGATGTTGGTCAATGAGGGTTTGAACGACATGAAATGGTCCTTTAACTTATTTATTCTTAAGACAGACTCAGGAGATTCTTCGTGTTGGTTGGATAGACATGGTGCTCTATTTTAAAGGGTTGAAATAGATGTCCTCCATGGAGAGAAGCTTAGATTAGGTGGAGAATGATTGTTTCAAATTTTTCCAATTCAATTGACAAAAATTCTTCTTTTCTTTTGATTTGAATTTAATTCCCGGGGTCTTCACTTGAGTTTTTAGGGTACAATTGGTAGTCATTTTTTTTTTTTTGAAAGTTAACTTTATTAAGAAGAAACATGTCCAAAAAGACCCTACAAAAGAAGAAATCAAATTGCATCAATTTATTAACAACTTCCTCATCTAGCAACATTCCTTGCTTAGCTAAATAATCCGCAGCTGAGTTAGCTGACCTAGGAACCCAAGCAATCTTAAAATCAAAAGCATTAAGCATTGATAGCATGACGAATCCTCTCAACTTTATCAAGATAAATCAAAGGGCAGAGAGAACCTAACACCCAACCTATCACAACCCGAGAATCACCTTCAACTAAACTCCCTTGAACCCCCAGCTCTTCCAACTCCAAAATACCTCTCCACAAAGCAAACAATTCTACTTCAATAACCGACCCATTACGAATAGGACCCTCAAAGGAAATCACCGTATTCCCAAACTCGTTACAGATGAGTCCACCATAACCAGTCATACCAAATTCTCGCATACAACTCCCATCAAAATTAAGCTTGAGCAACCCTGGAGAAGGAGGAGACCAAGGAACAACCAGTCTAGAGGCCCCATAAGGCCTTGAATAATCCGCCGACGCCCATTCCCTACACATCTCAGAAATAGACATCTGATGAAACTTCAACACACCAACCATCATGCAACCCGCACCTTGATTAAATCAAGAAGACCATCAAAGGAGCCCACTTTACCGTGAAACACCTTTTTATTTCTTTCTAGCCAAATGGACCAAATAATAGACAAAGATGTTGCCTTCCAAAACTGTTGACGAAAGGAGCTTCCAAAGAACACAATTTCTTCATTAAACAACTCACAACAAACTTTAGGGAAACAAAAAGAGATACCAAGAGCTGAAAGAAATATTCCCAAACACAAGTAGCGAAGCTACAATGAAGAAGAAGATGATTAACCGCCTCCTTTGCAGATAAGCACATAGGACACACATTAACAATAAACGTCCTTCTCTTTCTCAAATTATCTATAGTCAAGATCTTCTGCATCCCCTCAAGCCAACCAAAAACCTTTACT